>BRKX01000013.1:13865183-15197683 GCA_026008535.1 Perilla frutescens
GTGGTTTAATTTAATTGCAACGTTTTAAACAAATTAGAAAATATGATAAATGTTGTGTTAATTCATACATTTAAGCCACTTTCAAAAAAATTCATACATTTAAGCCTTTACAAAATATTGTTTATTCAACAATCTATCATTAAACTACAATTCTTCAATTTTCAATTAAATTATCGTGCACATTATTGGGGGAAAACTGGATTATTCTGCCAGCTACGTACGCCTTAAATACTGCCAATCAAAATTTCAGCACACCTGAACACGAATCTTAAATCTCAAGTTAAATCTTTGCCAAAAACTAATTCTTACATCAAACTCCAAACACAAATTCAATGCAATTTAATTATCCTCCTGTTTTTCGTATCCAAATTGATTCACAAATTTATATAAAAAAAGGATGAAATCATTCCTTGAGGCTCCAATTGCCTCGCCCCTAGAGACTTGTGAAGGGCTCCTAATATTTTTTCGATAAACTCTATAAAAAAAGGGGCTAATATTGTAATTCTCTCCTTAAAATTAATTCATGAGATTGATCGCGACAAGTATTTCAATAGGTGGGTGTCAGGAGCATACATAATTACAAACGTTATGTCAACCACAAACTGTGACTTCATGAGTCCGAACAAGATAGAGACGGACTCACTCATGCCCTAATACAAATTGAATTATGCAATGGTAGATTGAGAGAAGTTATATTTTTTTCTATTGGTAATTAAAGATTAATATATACTCCCTCCTCCCACAAATATAGTTTCCTTCTCCTATTAACACATATTAAGAATATATCTATATATAATATTATTGAAGAAATAAAATTACATAAAAAGTTCCAACTTATAACCTTATTTATTTATTCAAAATTAAAAAAAAAATGTTAATTTCAAAGAATATTAATTATGGTTATATTAAGAAAATAAAAGTTTAATACACATCAAATAAATAAAATAGATTATAATTTTGCACTTTTGTGAAACTCCGTGAGTATAGTACAGTAATTTGTACATGGGCATAATGATAAAAACTTTGATACGAAGGGTAAGATCGGAAATGTGTTTAATTTTTTGCGAGAATGAAAAACCAAATAATGAAAAATAATTATTTATGGTCTCCATTTTCGCGTTTCAATAACCTGCGCCGAGACTCCCGGCGCAAGATAAACTCATATTCCACCCAATCACCCACTTAATTAATAACGTATTTAACGGAAAAAAATAAAAAATAAAAATAAAAAAGGAAAAATTCGGAGAAAGTAATCTTAATTCCGCGGAATCTGCAATCCCCCGTGAAATCAGTTTCCCACTGACCATTGTTTCGGATGTTCGTACGGCGTCACGGTACGGGCCCGCCGTAACTTAACGGTGGCTCTCTCTCTCTCTCTCTCTCTCTCTCTCATTGGCTGATTACAAAGAGTGAAAAATCAGCAACAGTAAAACCTTCCGGACTGAGGTTGTTTATCTAGCTAGTTAGTTACTCAGACAATCAACGCATTTCATTGGCCTTTTGTTCACCCTTTTCTTTCTGGCTTATGTTTTCAATGTGCTTATAAATTCTATATTTAATTTTAAGAATGGTTACTGTAGTATTGTTTATTGGTGAAATATATTGAAAGATTAGAGTCGAGTAGAAAATAGAATATTCAACTCAAAATAAGAAAATGAATGAATGAAAATATTCAGAGGTGGTTCCTTTTTTGGCTATATTTTAATCATTATTTAATTGAACTTTTGAGATAGAGGGACGAATGGGAAATCAAATTGCAGCACCAACCCTCACAAGGATGAGGTGATGACACTAGCTCAAAATTGAATAGTTTAATTTAGGCAAAACATATATATGTACATTCTCGTATTTTTTATATATGTTTCAGCGGATTGTATACAATTGTTTGCTTTTATTTTGGTAATTCCTTACCTTTTTTATATTTCATTTCACAATATCATTTTTTAAGAATCTGTCAAACAATTAGTTTTTTCGTTCAAAATAAAACTCAAGCTTATATAAACCTATTAAATGGCAAAGTATAAGAACATGTTAAAATAAAAGTTATAATGGGCCTTGCATTGATTGCATTGAGAATATAGCGTATCACTAAAAGGCAAAAGATCATTTTTTTAATAAAAATAATAATAATTAAAACCATATGTCGTTTTGAGGAATCATTCTTTTTCTATATGGTATTTCACACAATATGGCATATATATATGGGGTTGGGTTCCAGAAGGAACCGCATCCTAGGTGAGAACCGAGAACCAATTTGAATCATAGATCCGGTATATTTGGACGGTCTAGATCTGCTCCAGATTTTAAAAAACGTGGTGGCAATCTCGTAATAACGTCCAACTTCGATGTCCCTGAATCTTAGTAAGGGTAAAATCGGAAAATATATGAATACTCAGAATTTACGTGTATAATTTTCAATTTAGGGTTTTAGCACTGTCATGACTTATCTTAGCATGACTCTTTTTTAGCATTAGCATAAAAAAATGTCATCGACATTGTAAAAAAACCACGAACAAACACTGTTACACGTTAAATT
The DNA here is from genome assembly GCA_026008535.1 of Perilla frutescens. NCBI lineage: Eukaryota > Viridiplantae > Streptophyta > Magnoliopsida > Lamiales > Lamiaceae > Perilla > Perilla frutescens. The sequence goes on from BRKX01000013.1 coordinate 13,867,720, forward strand.
ATCAATATATGAATACTCAGAATTTACGTGTATATTTTTTCAATTTAGAGTTTTAGCACTGTCATTTCCTATTTTAGCACTGTCATGGCTTTTTTAGCATTAACATGACTTTTTTTTAGCATTAACATAAAAAAATGTCATCAACATTGTAAAAAAATCACGAACAAACACTGTTACATGTTGAATTGTCAATATATGAATACTCAGAATTTACATGTATATTTTTCAATTTAGAGTTTTAGCATTATCATTTTCTATTTTAGCATTGTCACGGCCTTTTTTAGTACTGTCATGACCTTTTTTAACATTGTCATGATTTATTTTAGCAGAATTTCTAAATTATAAAAATACCCTTAGTTCATTAAAAAGTCGCTAATATTACAAATATGCCACCGCGTTTTTTTCAATCTTGGGACAGATCTTGGCCGTCAATATAAGAGCGATCTGTGGCTGAGATTGGTTCTCAGTTCTCACATGGATGTGTGGTTCTCACATGATCCCATCTAATATATATATATATATATTATATATATATATAGGGGAGGGTTAGCATGCATATAGGTGCTTAGTGTATAAATTATGGATTAATCTAAACCATTAATCAATGAGATTGACAGATCGTATTAATTCTATGAGTTAGTAATCATCATGCTCATTTTTAATGCGTGAGTGCACTTAAGGATAATTCTGTAATCTTGTGTATGTATTATATAGAAAGAACATAATTGAAGGGAATTTAATGTTAGTTAATTTTGGTATTGTGAGAGACATTTTTTTTACAGTTCTTCTAAAAACTACAAAAGTGCAACAAGCATCACATTCATTTTAAAGTGCATCAATAAACATTGTATTTTAGGTGGATCCATTAAAATTTATTAGGTTTTATTTTGAATTTTTAAAGTATGAAACAATGTCAATTTTTTTTTTACATTACATGATGCTTTAATTGTGTTTGATAATGCTAGTTTAGTGTTTGTGAATTTGATAGTTTTAATATTTATTAGAGTTTACAGTTATGCAATTAACATTCGAAAATGTTATAATTTATTTGTTTGTGCTTATTTGAAATTATGTGATTCTTTAATTGATATTTAATAATGCTAGTTTAATTTAATTTTGAATTTGCTAAAAATTCACAAATATACCAAACCAGTTAATAAAAACATTAGTAACCACAAAATAAGCATGCATTCACTAAAAAAAACATTAATATTTAATGTACAAATTTACAATAACCTAATGTAATTAGTTTATAAGCATCAAAACAAACAAAATTAAAATTAAGCATCGCACGAACAAAAAAAAAAACATCAATATGATGATCAAATTTACTACTAAATTTAATTTATTCCCAAAAAAACTAAATATTTTTTTAATCCATGTAATCCATAAATTGAAAAAATTAAGAAACTAAACTATGCTTTCAAACACACATAAAAAAGAATTAATAATATGCTCGAATAAATAACTGGAATATTTCGAGCTAAAAATTCAAACTAAATTCAATTATACATTACCAACGACAAAAAATATTAATAAAATGAAAAAAAATATATATTAAAAAAATAAATATACAATAACCTAACATAATAAGTTATTAAAACATCAAAGCCATTAAATTAAGCATACTCACTCAAAAATATTTGATGTCATAATATATTGCTATGTTATTTTCATGCACTAGATGTTTTTTATACTATTTTTTAATGCTTTTTTTTATCTGATTAGTGTATGTTCAGGTTGTTTGATGCTAGTATAAATTGTTAAGTTATTTTTAAACTTTATAATGCTTTTTTCTATTTTTATAATGCTTTAATGTACAATTAATGTATTACTATGTTATATGATGATGCTTCTTTTGTTATCCAAGTTGCTTGTAATTTAGTAGTCTAATATTTTGTATTCACCAAGTATAGAACATGTAAATTTATTATTTTGATATTGTTAAAAAAAAAATATATATATATATATATATATATTAGTTCATTAGTATTAAAAATATTTTATTAGAAATTCAAAAATGTTGTATTTAATTTATTTGTATATAGAAAATATTAAAGCTTATTATTAATAATGTGTGGAAGAATATGAATAATAATGTATTGATTGTGCTATAAACATTGTAAACAATATATAGTGTCATAATATATTGTTATGTTATATTTTTATGCACTAGATGCTTTTTATACTATTTTGTAATGTTTTTTTTATTTGATTAGCTTATGTTTAGGTAAATTGTTAAGTTATTTTTAAACTTCATAATGATTTTTTTTTCTTATTTTATAATATTTTAACATACGATTAGCCATTGTCTTACTATTTAGTGTATATTTAGGTAAATTGTTAAGTTATTTTTAAACTTCATACAACTTTTTTTCTTATTTTATAATGTTTTAATGAACATGCGATTAACAAGTGTCTTACTATGTTACATGATGATGCTTCTTTTATTATCTAAGATGCTTGTAATGTAGTAGTGTAATATTTTGTATTAACCAAGTATGAGACATGCGAATTTATTGTTTTGATATTGTGATAATATATTAATTCATTACTATTAAAATATTTTACTAACCGAGAATCAAAACTAAAATGTAATATATACTACATAAACTAGCTTATGTAATAAAATAAAATAATTAATGTTGAAATAAAAATAAAATAATTAAAAGATAACTATGCAATAATATTGATATTGATTTAATTGATATCTCCATCATTTAGAGAGTGGTATGCATACTATATTAAATTCATGGGTATTGAAAATGGTTAATTAATTTTTTTATATTACAAAAATATCAAATATTTGATCAACCATTATAAAATTGAAAAACCGTTACATATTGCAAACGTACATTATGAAAAAAAAAACTGCAATTAAGGGTTTCAAAGCTATTAAAAGGTCTTATTAAACATATAATGGACAATTATAACCTTTTATATATAAAATAAATATAAAAAGAATTAAATAAAAATAGATCCAAACCATCCATCTAACAATTCTAATGGATAGGATCAATCCATAATTTACACACTAGGAATCTATTTACAAATGATCCATTCCATATATATATATATATATATATCATCTTAACATTAATCCAAATATAACCTTTTATATATAAAATAAATATAAAAAGAATTAAATAAAAATAGATCCAAACCATCCATCTAACAATTCTAATGGATAGGATCAATCCATAATTTACACACTAGGAATCTATTTACAAATGATCCATTCCATATATATATATATATATATATATATCATCTTAACATTAATCCAAACAGATCCTTTTATTTTTATAGTTGTGTTAATAAGATTCTTAGAAATAATATGTTGCAATAATAATAAAATTTAAAAGTATGTAGGAATTTACTGAAAAAATTAAATTACGAATCTATTAAAATTAAAATAAATATAAAAACACAAGAATGATATTTGCCCTAATTTATTTGGTGACCTATTCATCTACTCTCTTAAATTAAGAAATTTATAACTGATCCACAAATAAAATGTATGCCAGTATGTGGGTGTGGGTGTAGGAGACAAAATTCACTATTGAAACCAATGTATTTGTTTCATATTAGGTATTTTAGGTTTCTAACATTTATTATAATTATTGAAAAATCAAGTACAACATTCGGTTTTACAAAATAAATAGATAAATTGCGGAGTTTCAATTTTGAGAACGGCGCTATATTTTATTTTAGAAAAACATATTTGTATGCTATTCATGGTTTTATATTATTACTTTATTGTCAAATAATTAAATTTCAGAGTGAAATGAAACAATAAAATCGAATTCAATTAAATGACTTGCAGAAGAAAATGAGGAGGCCTACTCCCAACTACTTACTATAGCAATTGCCAAATAAAATTAAGCAGGAAAAAAAAGGAAAAAAGGAAAAGTCAGCTGTGCCACGTGAGTGACCGACGGTGGCACGTGACAGTGGCAGACACTGTGGATAAAAGCGCAGCAGTTATCAGTAGTTAGTTAAATTAGTCTAGTAATTTTTTAAGTTCTGCCAGTAAAAAATTATATATTTATAAATTACTTAACCGCGGTCAAAGGAGTTTAACTGTAAATACTGTTGTTAGCAGGTAATTAAGCGAGGGGTTTTGGCAGTTAGTTAACGGTCGTTAAGTCTAGCGTCTTCTAATCGTGGAAGTCTATAAAATGTGCAGAGGCCGTTACGTCGGACCGTAGTGGTGCTTCAATCTTCTCCTCCTCCTTCCTCATTTTTGTATCTTTCTCTCTCTAAACAATTCTACCTACATTTTTAGATTCGTGCACACATTTTAGCTAGAGAGAGAAAGAGAGGGAGATAGTGGAAACGGAGTTGTGAAGACAATGGCGGTGGATTCGAAGAAATTGATGGTGTCTCTGTTTTCAGTTGTGCTGTTTGTGATTTTCGTTGGAGCTGTGGCTAGAGTTCAGAATGATGAAACCCTAGAATTGAGGTTTGATTTTGCTCGACATTTGCTTTCTCAGAAGATGTTCTGTTTGTTTGAGCATTTGATTCATTAGAAAAATCAGCAACATTTCTGCAGTTTTCCAACTTTTCCGCATAATGTGCTGAAATTCCTAGATGCGGCGTTCTTCTTCTTAGCTTAGCCATCTTATTTTCGTAGCTCAGTTGTTAATCATGGCAGTTCTGATTTTCCAACTGATTCAGTTTTATTTTTATTTTTAAAATTTTTATTTACGTTCTTCTCTGAAATGTTCAAAATGTGATGAAATTTGATTACACATTTTCTTTCATGATTACAGAATTGCTTGGAAAATCGTTTTAATTTCTCTATAATTCTTTTGGTTCAGTGCTGCGGAGAAAATGCAGAGCTCTCCAAACTCAACTATGGCGGAAAAGTGAGTAGCTGAATTTCAACTGGTTTTTTCTTTCGTCATTTCAATTCTGAGTCGTCTCGGAGTAGCTTAATCTCGGCCGTCGACTTTTCTCTCTTTGGTATCCATCAAATTCCAGCTGAGCGATCTCCTTTAATCCACTGTCCAAGTAGTTGTAGCATCAATCCCAGCCGTTAAGATCCCGTATTCTTCAATAGATCTCAGCCGTTTATTCGGTTAATGCAAAATTCCCCTCGGATTCCTCTGCGTCTAACAAATTCCTGCTCCATTCCATCTTCCCACACTTACCCTCATTAAATGCGCCTTATTCCACCCAACCATCAAAATGCGAAAAAATAAAATGGAGGTGATGGCATATTCGTAATTGCGTCTGCTGAGCAGTTATTAGTTGATCCTCTCTCTCTCTCTCTCTCTCTCTCACTCATAAAAGCACTTTTTTGACGGTTTTAACGGTGAGGGATTTTGTAAGTATAGTGTACGTAAATTCGGGCACTCTTCCACTACATTGAGCAGTGTACACCACTCAGTACTAGTGTGTGTTGTGTGTGTGATTTTTTGTTCACCACCAACCCTCCTTTTTTGCCCGTGAAATAATATTGATTGCAATTAATCGAAATCTGCATATATAATTTGCCGCGATTGTCGGTGGCAACTGACACCCATGTGAAAATTAATTACTGCAATAATTTTTTTCCTTACATTTTTTTTTTACCTGAACTGGGTTCACTGCAGAAGGAGCTAAAGTTGGGAAAATTTCCCAGCCAAAATAAATTTCTTGAAAATATAATGTGAATTTATATTTTATTCGTAATAGTAAATTGATGGGCTGTGGGTATTGTTCAGGTTGGAAGGCATTGATGAGGAGGCTTTGAATGAGCATGCTGTGGATGACCCAGAAGAGGTTGTGAGAATGGTTGAAATGTGAGTAATATTTTTCCTATTACTTTTATTTCTTCTTCAAGAATTGCTGGAAATTGCCTTTTTATGCATATAATAGCCATTGTTTCTTTAATGGGTTGAGGGAGAGCATTAACTGACACAATGAGGTTTAGTAACAGTTGCTGTTAGGGGGTTGATCATGCTGTGGTCCTCTCAGATTGAATGCTACTATTGGAGCAGACCTGCCCTACCCACATGCCATATGTGTATACACACACACACACACATCTTTTAACTTTTCTATAATAATGAATCTTGAAGATATAAATTTATTTAATATCCAGTTCTTGTATTCACATTATTGATTAAGGTAAAATGGGTGACTGTTGTTCAGTTCATCCCACATGCAACTGTAGTTAGATCCATGTGCCGCGGTTTCATAATGCTTTTATTTGTTTATTGATTGTTTGTATCCAACGAATTTTCTTCATTCAAGTGGTTTATTTTTGTTAAAGTGCGCATATTTTTTTTTAACTACGATTACAAAAAGTAGAGGTTTTACTAATTATTCACCAGTGTTTTTAGTCATTTCGTGATGTTACTTTCTCTCAACAACTTCATAAAGATAAAACTGTCCATGATTATTTGCTTTATTTAGCATAATTCGGGTACTCTTTTCTTCATGTGCTATCACATTCTGTAAAGTTATCATTTCATTCTAGTCATGTGTGCATGTGTATGGAAGAAAAGTTGCAAGAGATGTGAGCATCGCATCGCAGGCTTACTTCCGTCAAGACTAAAATAGCATTCATATATGTAGAATAATGAAAGAGTTATTCTATCCTTTTCACGTGACAGTGTCATCCATGTGTGCCTAAAGAAATACAGAGTGCCTCTAACGTTGTTGCTTGGCTTAACATGCTAATAATAATAATAAAGGACCAGACGATGGTCCAGTCAAACAGGGTAAAGCCCCATATTGCCCCTGCAAGACAGAATTTTGTTTTCACAAATGAAAGATAGAGAACTAGGATGACAAAATATGAATGGTGATGAGCTCTGCTGACCTGGAATTGATAGTTATTACTGGAACTGTGATACTGTAGTAGATGATTTGTGGTGATTATGCAACTGACATAACTTTCTAATTTACAGGGCAACTCGAAACAGCACTGAGAGGCGAAAACTGGGATTTTTCTCATGTGGAACTGGTAACCCCATTGATGACTGCTGGCGTTGTGATGCCAATTGGCACAAAAACCGCAAGAGGCTTGCTGACTGTGGTATTGGTTTTGGGCGCAATGCCATTGGAGGCCGTGATGGACGATTCTATGTTGTGACTGATCCTAATGACGACAACCCTGTTAACCCGAGGCCTGGCACTCTACGCCATGCTGTTATCCAGGACAAGCCCCTCTGGATTGTGTTCAAGCGCGACATGGTTATAAAACTGAAGCAGGAACTCATCATGAACAGCTTTAAGACCATAGATGGCCGTGGAGCCAATGTCCACATAGCTGGTGGAGCTTGCATCACTGTCCAATATGTTACAAATGTGATTATTCATGGCCTCCACATCCATGATTGCAAGCCAACTGGCAATGCCATGGTGAGGAGCTCACCTTCACACTATGGTTGGAGAACTATGGCGGATGGTGACGCCATTTCTATCTTTGGGTCGAGCCACGTTTGGGTTGATCATAATTCACTCTCTAACTGCGCGGATGGCCTTGTTGATGCTGTCATGGGATCCACTGCTATCACCATTTCCAACAATTACTTCACGCACCATAATGAGGTGATTAGTCTATCTTGACAGAACTTTGTCACTACTTGTTTCTAGATGACATTATTGCTGATTTGATTTATGTATTGTTTGAACAGGTAATGCTCTTGGGTCACAGCGACTCCTATGTGAGAGACAAGCAAATGCAGGTCACGATTGCCTACAATCACTTCGGAGAGGGCCTTATTCAGAGAATGCCAAGGTAAATTGCCTTTGGCTTTTCTCTGTTCTTGTGCACATGAACATCTTGAATTTCAGTAACTTGATCTGAAACAATGAAAATTGCAGATGCCGACATGGATATTTCCACGTGGTGAACAACGACTACACTCACTGGGAGATGTACGCCATTGGTGGAAGTGGAAGCCCCACCATCAACAGCCAAGGCAACAGATATCTTGCACCAACCAATCCTTTTGCAAAAGAGGTACTGCACCAAATCCTGCTGCTCTGTCGATAACTATACATATATACTGAAGAATTCTAACTAGTTTGAAAACAATGGATTGTTCTGATCAGGTGACGAAAAGGGTTGAGACATCTGAAAGCCAATGGAAGGGGTGGAACTGGAGATCCGAGGGTGACTTGATGCTTAATGGGGCATACTTCACTCCATCTGGAGCCGGAGCTTCAGCCAGCTACGCCAGAGCTTCAAGCTTAGGTGCCAAGTCTTCCTCCATGATCGGATCCATTACGTCTGGTGCTGGGGTCCTTGGTTGCCGCCGTGGTCGTCAGTGTTAGCTCACTCTTTCCCTACTACTATCACTATCAACACAAAAAAGCAAATCTTTCTTCTATTTCACCTTCTTTTACTCTTTTTTTCTTTTCTTTTTTCCATTTTAGATTATATGATTGACTCCATTGAAGCACCACCCTATCCAATATCCATATTATAGTGATTGTTTTTGTCTATCATCCATTCAAATTGGCAAGTGTACATTTTTTACACATGTCCACCACCACCACCCTCATCTTCTTTCACTCTTCATCCCCACACCTTTCCATTGTTGCTCAACCTCTGCCTGCTTCAATCCAAAGAAAAAAAAAATGCTATTATTGGAGCAGGTGTGGAAGCGTTGTCCAAATATTATCTTTTCTTTTCTTTTCTTTTTTTTTAAACGGTCTTTTCGCAGTTCCCAGATTCTACCATTTCCTAATCACAATTTGCCTATCTATATATCTGCTTTCTGCCTTAAGTCTACCGAAATTGTGTTGGCTTTCATTCTTCATAGGAACTAAATGATATTTGTAATTTTTCCCTTTTTATTAGATTTCGTTGAGTCATACAAGCTATAGTGTGAATGTCTAAACGTTGAGTTACTGGGAGAGAAAAAAGGCTCTTTTGTAATAGATGGATGCATGTTATTAAAGGTTCATTGCCTTTTAGCTTTTTCACTTCTTTTTTGCTTTGTCTCTTTGTCAATGAAAAACATTATTGCCGGTTTGTTTGGAGGATTGCTGTGCTTAAATCTATCATGAATATGGAAACCAGATGGATTATATCTCACACTGTTGGAGATTTTCTTCATCTTGTGACAAGTGATTATTACAATATATTAGCTTAATCATGACTGTCTGTTGTCTTTGATCATGTGCAAACCATACTTCACCAGCTAATGTTGTTGGAGCTTAGTGATTGTTTTTAAGTGCTTTTGTGGTCTATTAACATAATTATTAAGAGGTTCAGATTTCACATAGGATGCTTTTCTCTTGAATCTCAGCTCAAAACAAACTGTGGTTGTTGGAATTCGATCTTTCTTCTTTTCAAATTGGTAGTAATATAATTACGTGGTATTTGTAACTAAGCAAACCTACAACCGCAACTGGAGGGATAACTTTTAACCACACGTGTCGTTTAGTTGGAAAACAAAAATATATAAGTAAACTCATTATTGTTTTTCTGAAGTAGAAGCCAATCAAAAGACAACCACGATTCTAGCGTATAATTGTCTCGTGTACGGTTCAATGATTATAGAAAGAAGAACTGTATAACTCTGTTTGAAGTGCTCTCCTTCATCTATGATTTCTTTCAGAGGCGTATTAATAATTAACATGTATTATCTCTGGATTCAGTTTACTATTAACATTTGAAAACTCATTGTATTTTTAACACCTATTGAACAAACAAATACTAGAGAAAAATTCTGCTAAAAAAAATCACTCGGAAAATTAAGATCATTAATCTTGACATGTTTTTTTTTCTTTTTTCTTTTTTATTTCGATCCACGAATTCTTTATTCACTCAAAATAACATTTTGGCTATTCAGATGGCGACCCTCAAACAATCAGTTAATATTCTTCGGCCAAAATTTTCCTAAACATATGATGGAGCGGTGTTATCTTCCAAAGATCTCAAGTTCGAATCTCACCACCAATGTCACTAGGTGTGAACCAATCATACTTGATTTTTCAAGCGTGGTTTATCTTTCTTGTTTAGTTTGCAGGCTATTATACAGAGACAGTTTATCCAGTGCTGATTTTTCAAGTACGGTTTACCTCTCTTGTGTTATTTGTAGATTATTTTACAGATGTTGAGTTTACCCAGTTCATATCTTGGTAGTAGTTGTAGGTTATCCTCGACATAAAATAATAATAATAATAATAATAATAATAATAATAATAATTTTTTTCTTTTTTGGCCAAAACTATCTCTTGCCCCTAACTTTATCATCCATCCCAAGTTTTTTCTTTCTTTTTTGCTACTTGAACTTTCATTTTTTTCTTCTTTGTCATCCACTACAAAAAATCAGGATTTAGCGACGGACTCCAGCGATGGATTATTATCTGTGGGTATTAGCGACGGAGTATCGACGGTACGTCCGTCGCTAACATTTGAGCCGGAAAATTTGGCGGGGCCGGCTCGCGGTAAAATTTTACGACGGATATTTTGTTGGAAACTATTAACGACGGACACGGTCCGTTGTTAGATATTTAATTTATTAATTTATTTTTTTTAATATTAACGACGGACACCGTCGTTAGTTTTTTTTATAATATTTCTGATTTAATTTTTAATCTTAACGACGGATTGTGTCCGTCGTTAGTTATTTTTTTATTTTCGGATTTAATTTTAATATTAATGACGGATATAATCCGTCGTTGGTTTTTTTTTTTAATTTTCTGGATTTAATTTTTAATGTTAACGACGGACTACGTCCTTCGGTAGTCCGTCGGTAAAAGTTGAATATATAGTCGGAACCAGACCCTTCTCTTTCATTCAATCTGTGCCATAATTACACAAATCCACCCCCAAATCAACCTCTACCCCACTCCCTCTACGGTGATGGCGGCGGCGGCGACGGAGGACGCGGCGACGGCGGACACGGTACTCTCTCTCTCTCTCTCTCTCTCTCTCCCTCTCCCTCTTTGCATCTCTGTAACACCCTAATTTTATAAACCTAGAATACTAATTATTTTATACAAACTAACATATAAAATAATGCATGAAAGAGAATTTAAAACATTTTCTCAAATATGGAATAAAACTAATACTAGAAAATCATAATAATACATTAATAAACTTCTATTTAAGAAACTTACATAATATATAATTCACATAACATAGTGCGGAAGCGTTTTTAATAAGTTTAAACATCTAAGCATATTTTAAATTAGAATCAATCCAACAGAAATATCAACTAAAGTTTAGTAGTTAAACGAGTTTCATAACTTAGAAATTTAAATAAAAACTCATAACACATCCATCTCCTCCTTGCTATTACCAAACTCCTCAACCTGAAATGTTATATTATAGGGATGAGTATAACGAATACACTCAGTGGAGAATACGCATTATCCAAAACATATTAAACGAGTAACTCATATTCAGACATTCATGTCATGTCACATAATAATAATTGTTTGAACAGTGGGGAGTCAGCCCAAAGGCAACTTATCACGGCCTCAGACCTATTAACGGTCTCTGAACAAGTATATGCATATACACATGCACGGTGGGCGACCCAAGGACAACTTTTACGGTCCCGGACCTATGAACGGTCCCTGGCATACTTTAACTTTCACTTTCACATAAACATTCAGCCGAACAATAAATCACAAGCATAATATATAATGGATAATAAATATCACGTGCGTATAAAATTTCCCACCTTTATTTTGAAGACCTTTGACTCGACTTTTAATTGTAAAATGCTAAAGACTTGCAGGAACTAATTCGCCTTCACCTAACAGAGAATATAATTAAATATTTTAGTAAGTTTAAGTATTATAAATTTTAAGGAGTTTAATATTGGTTCTGAATTTATTCTAATTTGTATTTGTGGTAAGCTTTATGTATTTAATATTATTAATTAGATAAAAAATTAACAAGTGCCACTAACCTTTTCTAACGAATTGATGAGGTTCTGGAAGGTTAAAATTTTAATATTTACAACAAAGTTATTAGTGATAAAATTTAAGTCTCATTACCAATTAAAACTCAAATTAATTAACTTAGTAACTTATCCTAAATCCTAAAACATTTTCATGTCTGCCACCTAACTTAGGCATGCATGCACCTAAAAGAATTTTGAAAGTGAAGGAAACGAAATAGATATAAAAAAATTCCTATTCTACTCCAATAATTAATTATTTTAATTATCGGCGGTCAACTTCGATTCGGCTAATTAATAAGGTTTGAGAAATAGGAAAATAGAACAAGTTAATTGTTCGAATCAAGAGTGGAAGAAAAAGAGTTAAATGAAAAATTCAATTAATAAAGAATTTCAACAAAACACGAAAGAACTAAAATCTCAAATCATAAATATTCTGGGTTTCTCGATAACTTGAAGGCTAGATAGACAACATGATATAATTGAAGATATTAATATAGATCGAAGTTTTTGGTTTCAATTCAATATTTTTAAGCCAAAAATTCAGAGGTATTCCAAGATTAAATTAATCACACTAAAATATAAGAAAAAATTGGATACTTAGGGTATGGGATTGAACAATTACCAGTTTCAAGGGTGGCTGAAATTTGTTTAATTTGATTGACAATTTCGGCTACTGCAATTATTCTGTAGATAGTAAAGAATAGGGAAATAAAAGTTTAGAAATGAAGGAGATTAAGACATTATACAGATATTTTTGTTGAGAGAAATACCTTGACCCCAGTGTATTGGAATTGAAACTTAGTATGAAATTTCTAATCTCCGTTCTTCATTGTATTTCTTAGTGAATCTTCACGTTTCCAAAAGAGGATGGCTGAAAGTTTTTGCATTTGAGATGTATGTGAAAAGGAACTGTTTAATGCTTGAATGGAGAGTGATTTCTTGACGAAGGATTGATCCGAAAATAAAACTGCATTAATGCAGTTGTTAAAAACGTGACTTTGAGGGACAAATGAAACTGGAATTAATTGTTGTTATTATTATTATTATTATTATTATTATGATTATGATTATGATTATGATTATTATTATTATTATTATTATTATTATTATTATTATTTTCTGAACTTTTGAATTAATTATGGAATTTGGGAACATAAATTTTTGTATTTTTTATACTTTCATTAATACTATTTCTTGATATTATTCTTTAATTTTCTCTGCAGGCGGGACGACAAAATATAAATTATTTAATTTTGAGCTCATCGTAACGACAAGACTAAAAATACTATATTTATAAATAATAATTTTGAGAAAATGGATCGTTACAATCTCTCTCTATCTCTCGTCTCTCTCTCTCCCTCTCTCTCTCTCGTCTCTCTCTTTCTCTCCATCTCTGCCTTCTCGGCTGCCCCCCTCTCAGTCTCTCTCCCTCTCCCACACTCGGTCTCTCTCTCCCTCTTTCTCTCTCTCCCTCTCTGCATCTCTCTCTATCTCTCGTCTCTCTCTCTCTCTCTCTCTCTCTCTCTCTCTCTCTCTCGTCTCTCTCTCTCTCCATCTCTGCCTTCTCGGCTGCCCCCCTCTCGGTCTCTCTCCCTCTCCCACACTCGGTCTCTCTCTCCTCTCTCCCTCTCGGCCTTTGTGTGTGTTTGTGTTGTTTTAATTGTTTCCATTTTTGTTTTAATCATTTGTTAAAGTTTGATCATTTGTCTTATGAATCTAAAAAAATAAAAATTGAAAGTTTAAAAAATTATTGAACAATTCAATACTAATATAGAAAAAAAATTGATACACATGACCTTTATATAACCAGAAAAATGAATTGTAATTTTTGGGAGACACGAAAAGAACATGCTTAAAGATTAAAGAGTAGTGTAGTTTTTTTTTTGAGAAAAATTAAAGACTAATTTTGGAGGAGAGAGAGAGACAGAGAAAGAGAGACTCTTCCTAGTATACGCATGGCATATCGAAAGAGAAATAAACATTTATTTCATTATTTTTAGAAAAGTTATGCTTGTACAAAATTTAAAAAATGTTATTACAAGTGAAACAAATATAGATTTTTTTGTTTAATTGTTATGTATTTTTTGTGTAGGTTGTTGAAAGTAGAAGCAAATTACAATTGTTCAAAGTAGAAGCAAAAGTTAAAGGTGAGTTTTATTTACAAAATTAATGATTTTACGGTTTTAAGCATGTTAATTTGATATTTTATGTTTTTTGATCAATTGTTATGATTAATCATGTTAATATATTTATTTTGAATGTTGATTTATATTTTATGTTTTTTGATTAATTGTTATAATTAAGCATGTTAATTTGATTAATTGTTGTGATTAAGCATGTTAATTTGATTAATTATTGTGATTAAGCATGTTAATTTGATTAATTGTTGTGATTATGATATAATTCATGATAACTTTGTTGTATTACAAGTATTACTAAGCATGTTCTCTAATTTATGAAATTGAAATTAAGTTAATTAAGCATGATGGTATTTATGTTATGTTTGTTGTGTTATATTAATTTAAGCATGATTTTGAATGGGATGAGGGCCCTTAGATCCCTCTTTATGAATTGTTGGATTTTGAATGGGATGAGGGCCCCTAGATCCTTCTTTATGAATTGTTGGAGTTTGGTGGTATTGGTTAAGTAGTTATTAGTGGAACATAGATCAATTAGCGTAGAGTCGAGAACTTGGGACTAGGATTTTCACATAGGTGCTGCTGAAATTTTGATTTTTTTTAATCAAGTATTGATTCAATTGTTGGCATTTGTTGGTTTTGTTGTTGGTATTGATTGATTAACTAGAGGAACATAGATCAATTAGCGTAGAGTCGAGAACTTGGGACTAGGATTTTCAGATAGGTGCTGCCGAAATTTTTAATTTTTATTTTATTTTATTCGAAACTCGATTAATTAGATAAGTTTTCGATCAGCTTCTCGTCTAATAATGAGCGCGAATCGTGATTGGATGTACAAACGATATGGGGCTAATGGGTGTTTAAATCCGGATTTCTTCAATGGACTTGAAAGCTTCATCGAATTTGCTGCTAGTCGGCCTGCGTTCATGGATGAAGATAAAATAAAATGTCCGTGTCGTAAATGTGATAACATTCCATTTCAAAATCAATATACGTTTCGGTTGCACATTGGGAGGAATGAGTTTGTGAAAAATTATCACGCCTGGAGGTATTAAGGAGAAACAGCAGAGACTGTTGCTACGACTTCGAAATAATTCTATGGAGGTAGCGGAAGACTGGATTCTAGATCTGAGAAGCCTTGGCCAACCCCGAGTCATACTTCACCATCCTCTCATCTGGATCAAGAATCAATTTCCAGAACGGCTCAGCTCTGTAGTTGGTATGGTAGTTGAAGTAGCCATTTACTGGAGTCTGAAAGATTTGATTAAGTTAGGCTGTTGTGAGCTCACGGTTTTGATTTCCCAATTTGAATGTGCATCCAATCGGCCCTCTACTTGAGAGTCTGTGAACATCGAGTGACGAGAGGAACTCTTTTACAAGTACCGGATATGTGAGCCACCTTCCTTGCATAGCATTGGTCCACCCAATGCGCGTAAACATTCTCCAAACATCATCATGAATCCCCATGATTTGGGTGATCGAGTCGCACGAGTACTTGGTCGGCACAATATTAAAGGCGGTGGATAACTTCACCCAAATGTCTCACTCATCCTCTATGCGAAAGAAAACATCCGCTCTAGCGGGGTCATTCACTCTCCTATCTGGGAACTCATGTAACTCCATCTCAGGCTGCGCATACTCATCTTCTTCTTCTTTCTCTTGGCCCTCGTCCTTTTGTTTTTCTTCGTCTTATTCCTCTTCTTCTTCTTCGACTTCTGAGAGATCAACACTTGATTCCTCTTCTTCTGATTCTTCAACCATGCATCTCCTAGAAGCTTGTCCTCTGCTTGGTCTTGCCATTCTTAATATATGATTTCTTTAAAAAGTACAAGACCTTGCAAAGGATAAAAATAACAAAAAGTGAGGGTCCATTTGTAAACAACAAACCAAAACAACATATAGAATTTTAGCCCATTCATAGCAAATTATAATAAAACTATTTACAACTTGCAGGCCTTAGCATAATCTTAATCAAAAGCAAAAATCATTTCCAAACTAGGCACTACCATCTTCAAAACGGATTATAAAAACAGGGTTGGGGTTGTGACAAGTCCAAATCCTCTCGTGTTTTTTGTGTCTTTTTCTCGTTCTTTGTCGTTTTTTTTGTGTTTTTTGAGTCGGAAAGAGCCAAAATGGGCACAAGGGTAGCAGGAGGCAGGAGAATCACTTCTGGAAGGCACAATGGTGCCAATGATACCAAGATGGGCAATAACTTCTCAGCGGAAAGCTCTCTCTCAAGCCTGGCGGAAATCGCCTACCATTCCAGCAAAAGCTGAAGGAGAAGTTTGTGATCGTGCCCATAACAACCCCAGAGTGATTGAGAAGTGAAGGAGAGGAGACTGGGCACAAGAGTAATCGCAATCAGCTGAAGCAGGAGCAGTGCACCCCAGCCGCCCAAGGAAAGAAGAGCCGCGGAAGGAAAGTGAGATCTTCCAGAAGAAGGATCGGCTCTACAAGGAAAGTTGCTATGTTAGCGATACTAGGGCATGGCGAGTACAGAATCTGCGACTCAGAATCTTCTAAATAAGGGAAGAATATGTCAGATATGGAAAGTCTTGGGCACGTCGGCTGTGGACTGGGCTGAAGATCCCCCGGCCTGTGGGGAGTTTACTTTGTATCTTTATACTCCTATATAAGTAGATGCATGGCAGAAAACAAAAACCTCTTCACACCTTTTTACCTCTTTACGCTATTTAATTGCTTTTTCGTACAAACAATTTATTTTTGCTTTTTGCATTCTGTCTCGGGCCTTATGCTCACAGGCAATTAGGATTTCCAATTTTTATGTTCTTCAATTCAGCGTTGGAGTTGGATTCTTTTTACAATTAATATAAGTAAGTTTTCGTTCATATTATGTCTTGTTTTAATTCTTTTCATTATTATTTTTGTTGTTCTAAGTCTAGCATGAACGACTAGACTCGTTATTTCGGATTGAACAAGGATAAGAACTTAATGAACACGTAAGAACCATGAGGCTTATGGGCATAAACTGGGTGAATTTGATTCCGTCGTGTAATCGTTTTCTTTGTTGCATTATATAGTGGGCTAAGCTAGTTAATTGTGGCTGATCACTCGTTAATTAGAATTGTGTTCACTACCTCTATAAATGGTTAATGAATCATAGCTGTGTTAGTCATAAAGGGATGCGATACATCACGGGTACTGAGGGCATAAGAGAGATATTTGTCTAGGTAAATATAGGTCTGTCTAGATCATAATGCTACTTTGTTGCTTACAATCATATGAGAGATCAGGGTTGGGTAACAAGTTAAGGTTTAGGGGACGAGAGATC
Organism: Perilla frutescens; assembly: GCA_026008535.1. Lineage (NCBI taxonomy): Eukaryota > Viridiplantae > Streptophyta > Magnoliopsida > Lamiales > Lamiaceae > Perilla > Perilla frutescens. The sequence goes on from BRKX01000013.1 coordinate 13,885,017, forward strand.
ACCTCTAGGCTAAACTGAAAGGATAGATTGGGTAAGTGTGAGAGATCCGCTGCCTATAACCAGGTAATTAGATTCGCATAAGTAATCAGCGTGCCCATGATCGGTCCAGTGTTTGTTAAGTTCGAAATCTGAGTTCTAATCCGGAATACTTTTACTATTAATATTTTCTTGTCTTTTGTTTTGTTTTGTTATTTAGTTTACAGTCTTTACATACAAAGTATGGAGACCACAACAATCCTCAACCTTTTGGAAAAGTGACAATGGAAGATAGAATTCGCAGCTTTTCGTGGGATCGACCCTTAATCATATTAGCTAGATACGCCTTGCTATGGGCATAAGGATAACTCTGTCTTGAGAATTATTCTGACCGCGAAACGACCGTGCGTCAGAATTGGCGCCGTTGCTGGGGAGCTGGTTCTTGAAATTCTATTTTCCCAACTTGTTTGTCTGGCCGGTGGATGCACAATAACTCTGAAGGAGATTTCTTGTACGATCCAGAACCTGAGCAAAACTCTAAAGAGGAGGAGAGTAGAAGCACAGAGGGCACAATAAGCAGAGAGACTTGCTCTTGAAAGAAATCTGGAGCAAGAAAAAGCACAACTGGAGAGGAACGAACCAAGGTTAGCCCCGATGGCTGAAGAAGAAGGAAAAACGTTGAGGCAGTTAGTCTTTCCGACTAACATGAATTTACGTCCCATGGGCATAACATTCACAGCAATTACTAGAAGCTGGGAGTTGAAGGCAAGTTTCATCCAGATCTTGCCCAAATATCATGGGATGACTGGAGAAGACCCTCAAAGGCATATTCAAGATTTTGAGATGGTGTGTCAAACTCAACCCACGGATGGGGGAAATGAACAATATGTGTGACTTGTCTCATTCCCGTTCACTCTTCATGACGGGGCACGAGACTGGTTATACACCCTGCCAACTTGCAGTATAACCACATGGGCACAATTGCAGCAGAAATTTTTGGAGATATATTTTCCTGCATCCCGTGTCTAGGAGATGAGAAGAAGGATCGGAAGCATGAAGATGGGCATAAATGAGAGTTTATATGACTACTGGTGCTGATTCTAGAGCATGTTGACAAAATACCCACAACACCAGATTACAGATCATGAGCTGATCCAGTATTTCGTCTCTGGATTGAGACCACAAGACAAAATAATTATCAATGCCTCGTGTCGATGATCTATCATGAACAAATTACTAACTGAAGCCTTCAGGATTTTGGCAGAAATGGCTGATGAAAATTGAGATGAAAGTGCTGAGGGCACAAGGACAGTTTCAGATACTGGGAAATCAATGCACCTTGAGGTCAAAATGGAAAGAATTTTGGACCAGATGGAGAAAGTGATGAACCATACTGGGGCACCAAAGAAAAGAGTGTGTGGAGTGTGCAAGAGCATGACCCATTTCACTGATGAATGCCCAACACTACAGGAGAAGGACGTTGCTGAAATTAACTGTCTCGGTGGGTATAACAACAACAACAAGAGATATGATCCCCACTCTCAAACATACAATCCTGGATGGAGGGATCACGAGAATTTCAGATGGAAGAGGAATGATGCCCACCAACCAGATTTGCCACCACCACAGCCCAGCCTGACTAAACTAGTCCATGCCATGGCCAAGGAGAATGTGAAGTCATAACAGGAGAATGATAGGCTCAAACAAGAAACAAGGGCCGGTCTGCAGTATGTGAGCAAGCAAGCAAATTTCCCAATTGGCTCAAGACCTTGCCCAACTAAAGGAGCAAAACGGGCAGTTACCATCTCAAGTGGTAAATCCCCGAGAGCAAATGAACACTGTGACCACAAGGAATGAAGAGACAATAATGAAAGCTAAACAGAACGGAGACACTGAAGGCATAATAAAAGAAGAGGAGATGAAAGAACGCCTCAAGGTCTTTCAAAAAGTGGAAGTCAATATTTCACTACTTGATGCGATAAGGCAGGTTTCTCATTATGCCCATTTCCTAAAAGAGCTGTGCACCAAGAAGGTGCGATTTGAAGATGATGTGAGACTTTTCGTGGGAGAAAATGTCTTTGCAGTGCTACAAAAGATGCCTAAGAAGTGTGAAGATCCTGGCATGTTTGTCATACCATGCATAATTAGGAGCAAGACGATTGAAAAGGCGATGCTTGATCTCGGTGCATCCATAAACGTCATGCCCATGATGATTTATGAAGAATTGAATCTGGGACCACTTAAGGAAACAAGGGTGATCATCTAGTTGGCAGATAGATCAAATGTCTATCCCGAAGGTCTAATAGAAGATGTTTTGGTGAAGGTGGGGGAATTGATTTTTCCGGCAGATTTCTATGTCTTGGACATGGGCAAAACGACACCATCCACATCTGTTCTACTGTTAGGGAGACCTTTTATGAAAACTGCTCGAACCAAGATCAATGTCGACGAGGGCATGCTGACATGTGAGTTTGATGGCCAGAGAGTTGTGTTCAACATTTTCAAAGCCATGAAATATCCACAAGATCCGGAGTCAGTCAACCTTGTGAACCATTACTATGCCTAATCGGAAGCCATCCTAGGACATATGAACAACCAAGAGCCCCTGGAATGGGCATTGCAAACTGGGTTAGTTGACTGCGATACCCTCGACGAAGATGAAGACACCAGAGATGCTATCATGATGTTATACTCTCTGGAAGAATTACCGCATGGAGTGGTGGACTACAACTTGCCCACCATGACTCAGACAGAAAGGAAGCTTCAACTTCAAGAGTTGGAGGAGATGAGGCTGGAAGCCTATGACAATGCCGTTCTCTACAAGGAAAGAATGAAAAGAACCCATGACCACCTCTTTCGCCACAAGCCATTTGAGCGTGGGCAAAAGGTTCTATTGTATAATTCCAGGATGAAGCTGATAGGGGGAGGACTCAAGTCCAAATGGTCAGGACCATATAAGATCTAGACCGTGTGTCCAAATGGAGTAGTGAAATTATTTGATTCAAGTACTGGAGAGACCTTCAAAGTCAACGGTCAAAGACTGAAGCATCTCAATGAACCAACAGTCTCATACATGAAGGCTCTCGGGCTCAAGCTCATTGAGCCCACATACATGTGATGAAAGGCAAGCGTCGTGCCCACAACAATAACTGGGGCGCTGACTGGGAGGCAACCCAGGTTTATTTATTTTTATTTCCTTTTTTATGTTTTTCGTAATTTATTTCTTTCCTTTTTGGTGATTATTTTTTGCCGTGTTAGACTAGGAGTTGGATTTTACGGTTGTATTTGTTTTTGGAGTATTTTAGGGAACAAATTTAGGTGAATTTTTCATGGAAGAAAAGAATCTAGCCAAGATGGATGCTTCAAGTGTGGAGGGCACCAGCAAAGGTAATTCCGGGAAATTCGGGATCTCTCTGCCCCCGTGGGCACAGCACAAGATTCCGTATAAGTAAACCCTAGAAGCCCAAAAGTCGTCTGACGGGCCTGTCACATCAATCCAAATTGAGTGGCTAGGGTGAATCCAAGTATTAAACCCCCACCCCTTTCCTCACCGAAATTCACTCGCCATTTTCACCCAAATTTTCAAAATTTTACAACCTCTACTTTCTCTCCAAAAACTCCCTCTCTCAACCGCCATACCCACGATCACCATGGCCCCCAAAACTCGCGCTGCCAAGTCCACAAAGAAGAAGGTGGAGTTCACCCCTTTTACTTTGCTGGAAAACTCCAAGGATACCACCGACGCCGCCACTACACCAACAAAGCCGTCGAGCACCGCCGCCATGAATGTCTAATCTCTCTCCACCGTCGAACCACTATCTTCATCTGTCTCCACTCGATAATCCGAGAAAGCTGACGAACCCTCTTTGAAAATTGTGGAGGAGACCACCGATGAGATCGACGACCAAGAGGAGGCAAGATTGCAGCAAGATGTGACCCCTGAGCCAACGCCGGAGCACACTCTTCAGCCCTCTGCAATTGAAAAGTTGAAGAAGGTGAAGAAGGAGAAGGTCGCCGCTGCAAAAGCTCAGTCACAGTCCCTAAAGAGGAAGAAATAGCCGTCGCCAACACTGTCGGAGGACGAGGAAACCGAGGAAGAAAAAGCTGAAAGCAGTGGGGAGTCGTGAGCCCAGAAGAGTCTGGATGACCAGTCTCTGTCTCTGAAGGAACCCACTGAGGGCATAACAGATGCACCCTCTGTGTCTGCCAAGGGGAAGGAAAAGGCCCCTGTCAAGCCATCTGCAAAGAAGGGCAAAATGTGGTTAACCCAACTTCTAGAAAAGTCATGCCGAAAGGAGAGGGCATCGTTCCAACAAGGAAGATCGTCCACAACAATACCATTCACTTCGCCTCACTCGCTGTCTTGGGCATTGAGCGAGAGGTAAGGGAACTCTTCTCTAATATCGGTTGGTTTTTCTTTATTGAATGAGATTGTTTGATTTTTCCTAAGTTGGTCTATGAGTTTTTCCATGATCTTTCTGTGAAAAGTATGGGAAAGGGTGGTACTTCTGCTAAGGTTTTCATGTTTAAAATTTTTGGTAAAAATTTTAATCTTTCTGCTGATGAATTGAACATGGGTTTGGGCATTATGTCATTTTTGGATTTGAATGATGATGATTATAGATCTGCTGTTGTTGTGGTGCCCACGGATGAGAATGTGGATGAGAAGTGGACTGAGTTGGGTGACGATTCCAAATGCAATTCTGGAACTAGCAAGGGACACATGCTGAAAAGCAATGCCCTTCACTTTTGTCACCGTGTGCTCGCCTACAACATCTTTGGCCGGAAAGATAGCTCCAACTCCATCATCAATCAGGAGTTGTTTGTCCTCTGGTGTATGGTGCACAAGAAGAGGATAAACTTTGGAGCTGTGGCCATCACCCACTTCAAGGACACTGTGGCCCATTCTAAAAACCGCATCTTCTGTGCCCAACTGATAACCCATATTGCTGAAAAACTGCGCCTGTTTGATCCCTCATCCACTAATTTGTATTGCAAACATGTTGCAAAAATGATGTCCACTATCGCTAATTAGAGCTCTCGGGGCCCCAAAACGTGTCAACACATTCTTTTTCAAGAACTTCAACACCACATTTGCATTATTGGTTACGGTAGGCACGGCTTCAATCCACCTTGAGACATAGTCAACGCCCAACAAAATATATTGGAAACCATTTGAACTCACGAAAGGGTTCATGAAATCGATGCCCCATACATCAAATAGTTCTACCTCTATTATGTTCTTCATTAGCATCTCGTCCCTTTTTGAAATGGAACTCATTCTTTGACACTTCTCGCATCTCTTCACATATTCAACACAATATTTGAATATTGAAGACCAATAGAACCCGCTTTGCAACACTTTTCTTGCGGTTTTAATGGAAGCAAAATGTCCTCCAGTGGGGGAAGTGTGGCATGCTTCTAGAATTTCTTCCCATTCTTCTTCCGGTACACACCGCTTTAACACCAAATATTCACATCTTCTGAAAAGATACGGTTCATCCACACACATAGTACTTCAAGTCGTGGAAGAACTTTTTTCTTTGGTAAGCCTCTAACTCCAACGGTTTCACCCTTGCCACTAAGAAGTTCACAATGTCAGCAAACCAAGGCACATGAGACTTGATTGCTAGGATCCTTTCGTTGGGAAAGAGCTCATTAATAGGCCCTGTCGACCCCATTTCATCGTTCACATGCTCAAGGTGAGAAAGATGGTCTGCTACCATGTTCTCATATCCCTTTCTGTCCCGAATCTCAACATCAAACTCCTGGAGCAACAAGATCCATCTGATGAGCCGTGGTTTCGCATCTTTTTTGGCAAATAGATGCCTTAGAGTAGCATGGTCGGTGTGCACGATAGGCCGGGCCCCAATGAGATAAGGCCTGCATTTATCAAATGCATATACCACGGCAAGTAGCTCCCTCTCCATGGTGGTGTAGTTTGTTTGAGTAGGATCTAGGGTCTTACTCCCGTAGTAAATGACTCTGAAAAGCTTATCTCGCTTTTGGCCTAAAGCGGCTCCCACGGCTACTTCACTTACATCGCGCATTACTTCAAATGGTTGGCTCCATTCTGGTGTAATGAGCACAGGTGCCGTGATAAGGGCCGCCTTAAGGGTCTCGAACGCCTGCAAACAATCATTATCAAAATCAAAATCAGACGATTTTTCTAAAAGACGACACAAAGGTTTAGAGATTTTTGAAAAATCCTTAATGAAACGCCTATAAAACCCAGCGTGTCCTAGAAAACTTCTAACTCCCTTTTCATTCATCGGGGGCCAGTAGCTTCTCGATGGCTACGATCTTGGCTCGATCCACTTCAAGGCCTCTTCCGGACACCCTGAGTCCCAACACGATACCATCTCGTACCATGAAGTGGCATTTTTCCCAATTTAGCACTAAGTTGGTGTCCTCATACCTCTGCAATGCTTGAGACAAGTTATCAAGGCAATTATCAAACGAATCACCAAAAATGGAGAAATCATCCATGAATACTTCCATTATGTTTTCAATCAAACCATGGAAAATAGATATCATACACCTTTGAAAGGTGGCGGGTGCATTAGACAACCCGAAAGACATCCATCGATATGTAAAGATTCCATATGGACAAGTAAAAGCTATTTTTTCTTGATCCTCGGGGACAATCATTATCTGATTATACCCCGAGTATCCATCCAAAAAGCAATAGAATTCATGCCCTGGTAACCTATCAAGCATTTGATCGATAAAGGGTATGGAAAAATGGTCCTTTCTAGTGTAAACATTCAAAGCCCTATAGTCAATGCACATTCTCTACCCCGTGACCAACCTAGTAGCTATTATCTCATTATTTTCATTTTCCACTAGGGTCGTACCCCCTTTCTTTGCTACCACTTGAGTAGGACTCACCCACTCGCTATCAGAAATTTCAAAAATTATACCAGCATCTAATAGTTTCAACACTTCCTTTCTAACAACTTCTTGCATAATTAGGTTCAATTTTCTTTGATGTTGTACTTTTAGTTTGTAATATTCTTCTAAAAGGATTCTATACATGCATATCGAGGGGCTAATCCCTTCTAGATCCGAGATAGACCAACCTATAGTGCTCTTATATTTTCTCACCACCTTTAGCAATTAGTCAAGTTGCTCATCATTTAAAAAGGAAGAAACTATTACCGGTTTGTTCTCACCATCTTCAAGGTACGCATACCTTAAGTGAGGTGGAAGTGGCTTTAATTCCATCTTGTCATTCTTTATCTCTTCCCTAGTTGATGTTTGTTCCTCGTTCTTCAACGGAAGAAACTTGGGCTTTCTTAAATACTCCTCCTGCAAAGAATTTATCAAAGAAACACTATCAATAAGAGCAACATCTAAAGGATAAAAATCACCAGATGATGAATTAAAAAGAGATTTAGAAATGCATATCTCAAGTGGATCTCATATGCCCAAGATGTGTTCTAGTGTGTGCTCCAACTCCATGCACGAGTTCACCATTTCGAGCACCTTGCACTCTTCTTCACAATTCATGTCTTCCTCCTTGTGCCTCATAGCCTTTTGGAGAGAAAAGATTACCTTCTCGTCATTAACTCTCAATGTTAACTCCCCCTTTTCGACATCAATTAAAGCCTTCCCCGTATTCAAGAATGGTCACCCAAGAATAAGGGGAACATCCTTGTCCTCTTCCATATCTAAAACCACAAAGTCGACTGGGAAGATAAAGTCATTGACTTTAACCAACACATCTTCCACCACTCCTTTAGGATAGGTCATGGATCTATCAGTCATTTATAAAAAAATAGTGGTCGGCTTGATTTTTCCAATATTCAACTTCAAGAAAAAGGAGAGAGGCATCAAGTTAATGCTTGCTCCCAAATCACATAATGCCTTTCCCATGTGGCTATCCCCAATAGTAACCATGATGGTGAAACTTCTGGGGTCTTTCAACTTGGCGGGAAGCTTTCTTTGTATGAGTGCACTACATTCTTCCGTGAGATTCGCCGTCTCAAAATCTCCTAACCTTCTCTTCTTAGAAATCACATCTTTGAGAAACTTTGCATAATTTGGCATTTGTTGCAAAGCTTCTACCAATGGAATGTTAACTTGAACCTTCTGAAAAATATTGAGGAACCTTAAGAATTATTCCTCGTTCTTCCTCTTTTGTAGGCGTTGGGGATAAGGTATGTACACTCTTGGCTCTGGATGTTTGTGGGGTTTTGTCCCAAAACTCTTGAAGAATACTCAATATTGTAGAAGTATGAGTTATTTGCATTTAATTTATGAGATAACTTTCTTCTATGGTATTTGTGTTGTTTTGAGCATATTTAGTGGCTAATCTCCCTATTAGGGGGTAGAGGATCGATATGGTTTTGATCTATGCTTGTTCTCATTGATTATTGTTGTTGGAATCGTGCTTTTTCATGTTTAGGTAATTGATCACTACTCGAACATTGATAGGATTTAGAGGAGTCTTGATTGTGAATCTAAATCCGAAAATTGGTTCCTTCGACGTTAGGTGCATGGGGTTCCTAAGCCTAATATGTTATTCTTGCTTGTATGATATAGCTAAGAGAGGTTTAACGGATAGACGGTGACAGGAATTGAAGTTAAACTAATTGGAAGGGTCTTTCATATTTGTAAGAATAACATTATCAACTTGATTTAAGCATAGTGATAAAACCATTGAGAGAATCTACACCCTAATACCTTAACCAAACTTGTTTCCTCTAATCTCGATTTAATTCGTGTTTTTGCATTTAATTACTTTGCTTTATTGTTTATTTCGAATTTGTAGCATAATCCTCATCAAACCCCGTGTTAGAATGTTTAGATTTTATTTTAGTTGTTTTGTCGAAAGCATGTGTAGCCTATAGATATTTCCTTCACATAAAGTCTTCCTTGAGATATCGACTCGGGTTAAGCTCATCGCTTATACAATTGACCCCGTCCAATTGCGGGTGTGGTCCTAAGTAGTGTCTAGTGAGCATAAACCGAAAATTATAAGTGTAAATTTGGACCTCGAACAGGACTCTTGGTCTCGGATCCGTCTTTCAGTTATCAGCATCAATTCGAAGCTTAACCACAAGGTCTTCAAGAGTCATTTCCTTTCGGTTGTGCTTGAGATAACTCTTGAAGTCCTTCCAACATAGTGGTAATTTCTCAATCACCGCAGCAAAGGTGAAAGAGTCGGGAAGGATCATCCCTTCAGCATGAATGTCATGCACAATGAGCTGAAGCTCTTGCACTTGATCCATCACTGACCGGGAGTCCACCATTTTGTAATCGAGGAATTTTACCACGATGAACTTTTTAGTTCCGGCAATCTCCGTTTTGTACTTCTTTTCGAGTGCCTCCCACAGTTCCTTAACACTAGTTACATTTCGATATACAGAATAAAGACTATCTACTAAGTCATTTAAAATGTAATTTTTACATAAAAAATCTCCATTGATCCATTGATCATAAGCAGTCCGCTTGTTGACGTCCGACTCATTCTCCTCAATCACTGGAGCGGCTTCCTTGATGTATCTAGCAACTCCCAACGTGGTGAGATAGAAGAGCATCTTCTGCTGCCACCTCTTGAAGTCCAATCCGGAGAACTTCTCCGGCTTCTTAGCTTGGCCATGAGGAATGGTCCTTGGAGCAACGGTGTTCGATGATGACGCCATTTCCAGCAAAGGTAGTTGATTAATTCAGTTGCGATTGTTGAGTAGTATTACACTTTATTGTAATCGTTACAACTGAAGTACAAGACAGAAGATGTAGAAGTAGATATGCAGATTCCGGCAAGCCGAGTCGAGGGGACCTCTTTCCGCAAGACAAATACGCCCCGGCTAGTGCTCACGGTTTGGCGGATGTCTTTCAAAGATGAAACAGCTTTGTCTTGAGGGCATTCAAACCAGGTGTTGTAACCCCCATGAGTTACAGCTCTGCCATTAAGCCCTTCATGAGTTACCTTCTGCAGATCCCGACAAGTTACCATGTCGACTCGGATCCCAACACGTGTCCAAGTTACCATGTCGACTCGGATCCCAACACATGTCCAAGGCAGCAGCAGGTGCAGATCCTGACAAGTGTCCCATGTTGGCTCGGATCCGAACATGTGTCCAGACAGCTGCAGACTCTGACTCCCGACATGAGTTACATTCCAGCCCATTAACTCCACCAGCTCCAGGTGGGAGTTACCACATTTGAATACATTGAAGCCACTTAACTCAGCTAGGAGTTACAAACTTCAAGGCTGGACATGCACCACTAAGTGCACCCACGACCCGGATAGCCGATCCGCTAATCCGCTCCATGACCTGACCGTTTCTGTATCGTAAAACTGGTACGGCTAAGCCCCGGAAGCCCAAAGTCCACCCAAAGTCCAAGGACGAGACGAGCACGGGCGCGCGCGTGTGGGCTCATGGCCCACATCCTTGTGAACTTAATTAATACACTTAAGTGTTAAAACACTTAAATACACATCTTAACTTAGTTAAGAATTCAATGTAGGATAATTAAATATGCCTTAAGCACATTTACCCATACACCATAAATGCCCAATCGTGTGATCAAGTTCAACCACTTATTTCTCACTCACCGAAAATCGGATTTGAGCAATTAAAAATACTACGATTATCTACTCACAACATAGAACAATCGTACGGTATTTACTTTCTCCAAAATTAAATAACCCGATCACAATAAGTCGAATAAAATGAGTCAAAACTCCATTTATTAATCAAATTTTCCAACAATAATATAGTAGATATTATATATATTTGATAGAAATTATATCAGACAGTATTTATTGCCTGTTTTTATATGCAGCGTAGATGAATTTGAATGTAATTATTGCATGTACACAAATAATGGATTCATCAAAATAAAAATGAAATAAAATAATGGTATCATTAAGTCTTGTAGACTAGTACACAGTAATTAGTTTTTGTACATGTGCCTGCGTGATCATGTGTTTGTATATACGTACGTACGTAATTTTGTATCTTATGAGACATCATTTATATTAGTGGGAAAAAAGTGTATGGTATCCAACCATATCAAATACTCATATATTTACTTATTCTGTAGTTTTAAATGGATGCGTAATCCGAATTTTGGATTTGAGTGACTAATTAAAACGAATTGTCTTTATCCTAGATCTTATTTTTTTAGTGAATCAAAGTATAGATATGACATTTTTGTCATATTTAACATTCAACAAAAAAAGATCGACGTAACGTACAACTCTTGGAAGCAGATGAAATTGTTTATTGCATTTATGTGTTGTATTTCTAACTGTACAATTGATTTTTTAGTTTTTTAATTTATTTTTTTTAGATTTTAATTTTTTGTGCTTAGTTTATTTTTACACTTGTTAATTAGATTTCATCATTGCTAGCAAGCGATGCAGGCGATCGAGAGTGTATCAGAAGTACAAACTCGTTGATTCTTAAGGAATACCTAGAAATACACGTAAAAATTCACAATTTTATTTAACTCAAAAACACCCAAAAACTAAACATTTGAGAACAAATAAATACTACTCCAAAATAAAGTCTCAAACCAACTAGGAAATAACTAATGAAGGTAACAAATCTTAAACTTCCTAACAAAAGCATAATTTGCGTAAATAATAAAATCTCCATTACATCTATATATATATATATATATAATAACCAAATGAAATCTTCTATCCCACTTTTCTCTATTTCAATTGGTGTTCTACTTTGATTTTTATTCGATTTTCATCAATTTTTTTCTTCAATTTCAATTTGTTATGGCTTAGTTTAATTTTATGATTATTATTTAGGGTTTATTTCATCCAATTTGGGTTTATATTTATTTTTTAATATTTATTTCTTATTTTTTAGTAAATATACTTGATTAATATGGTTAATTATTCTAAAAGTAGGGTATATGATTTTAAAAAAAATTAATTTATAGTGATAAATGCTGATTATGATTTGTAATACTATAATAAAATTTATTTTTTTAATAAACATTTTTAAAATTTTAAATTTTATAGTGGGACACCATAGTGGGACATGAAAAGTGGACTAGAGGATTTTATCCCATATAATAACCCACTTGTGCATCAATATTTTTCCCACCCATTGCAAAGGGAATTTAGTTATTAGACGTAAATGATCTATCTGGAAAATTTTAATTCAAACCCACTAAAATTAATATCATAAAGTAGAATTAACATTTCTTATCAATAATAAACGATATCAATTAATGTCATAAAGTAGAATTAACAATTCTTATCAATTAGAATGCATTGTAATTTTTATTGTTTGATTTTTAAATTTTAATTATTAATTGATTATTTAAAAAATTAAGTACTAAAAAGTATATTAACCCTGATTAGATTGGATGAACCCTAAATAACAAGTATAAAATTAAATTAAAGCATATTAAATTGAAATCGAATGAAAAAAAAAATTAAAAATGAAGTGTGCAATAGACGATTTCAAATGTAGTTAATGGTACAATGTTATACATATATAGAATATAGAGTAATTCATCATCAATATTATATATATATATATAATATAAAAAATTTGAGACTATATATATAAATCGAGACAGAATGATGTCAATCAAATTTATATATGTCTCAATTTTATCATGTTAGTGTGCCTTAATTATGGTAATCGACCATGTTATTATAGGCCACTAATAGTATCTTAATCGCAGTAATCATCTATGTTAATTACGGTGATTACATTCAATTATAAATCATGCGTTGAATCATTTTTATTTCAGAAAAGACATTTCCTCTATAAATAGGAATATGATTGTCATTGTTGCATTGTAGTTTTTACATTTACTTTAAGAGTTTTTTTTTGTGCATTACATAAAACACATATTGTTTTTTGATATCATTCTCTTTTATTTCACAAGGATCCAAAATGTTTCAACTTGCAATCACAAAATCAAATGTTTGAGAAAAAGGTAATGTATTTTTAATGGCATTGCTTCAATTATTTTTATATATATTTTTTATATATTTTATAATTATAAACAAACTTTATCTATTACGATTCATCTTCGATCACAACATCTAATATAACACCCCTAAATATTCATTCAAAGATTTGAAAGATTTAGTTGAAGTATTTGAATATTATATGTTCATATCTTAATGACGAGTTTTCTTCTACAATCCCATCAAAGGAGACGACGATAGTCTAAGAAGAGGACTGGAAACAATCTTATTAGTATGTATTTTTTATCATTCATGCACTTAGTATATACGTGTTCACTTTATCCAAGAAATCAATTATGCATATTTGTTATAGAAAAATCGTGTCCATGAATTTACATGACCTGGTGGTGGTGATTGAATTGGTGGAGGACCCATATTAAATTAATGAAAAATTAAATGGGAGAATAACTAAACAGAACTTTAGGTTGCATCCTAATGGCGGAAGAGGACAATTGGATATGAAATTAGCAGAAAATAATGGATAGATGAATTATTAAAATGAAAAATAGATTGGATGATGAGGATTAAGAGAGCACAATAATGTTGGTCGCCGGGAAATGAGAAAAAAATAGAAGACTTAACTTTGACACTTCAAAATAATCGTTTCAGCCCAAATGTAATTTTTCATATTATACAAGATATTTTTGTAATTTTTGTATTTTACATTATTCTTATTTGTAGTTAGTATGTAATTTTTTGTAGATTGTATTGTATTTTAAAGTAGCAACAATTAGATAACCAACATGCCCGCAGTTAATTTTTATTGTGTATATTTAGATAATTTATTGTTTTATTTTATTTTGAATGGCTGGATATGGTTTATTTTTGCAAGAAATTAGTTTGTGTCTTTTTCAAATTGGAGGAGTAATTATTTGTATGGGTTATTTGCTATTTTCAGCAATGCTGTATTTTGGCTGGTATGGAATTTCATTATTGTGTCTAATTAATATTCATTTTTTTAATTCATGATAATGTTCTGATTGATTATATATAATGTTTTGACTATATAAATTGACCATTGATTATTAAAATTAAATTTAAAAGCACTGGGGGTGAGCATCACCCGAACCGCCACTGAAAAACCGACCGAACCGATCCATTTCGGGTCAGTTGGTTCAGGGCCCAAGTCTTATCGGTCGGTGTTCGGTTTACATTTTGGCAACCGAAATTAAATTCGGTCGGGGATCGGTTTTTGCTAAAAAATTTCGGTTCTCACCGACCCGACCGAAAATGGTGTTATGTTTGAATTTTTGCTACTCTCTCTATTACTAGGTGAACCATTAATTATGTAGCTTTATGTCATTATTGATGAAGGACCCCACCAACTTTTCCTCTCTCTAATGCCTCGAGTCTCACAACCATTTCTTCTCTCTCAATACTCACGCAACCCCGCACCCCTAGCCCTTCTCTCTCTCATCTCACTCCATAACCCAATACCTCCATTTTCTCTCTCTTTCACTCATTATCAGGCGGTAGCAACGGGCAGTAAACGTCGCCTCTCTCTCACAAATAGTAGCAGCAATCTGGCCGCCTCTCCTGTCGCCAGTGGCCCAGCCCATCTCTTTGTCCCGGCAACGTCTAGTAGCAACGAACCTGGCCACTCCTCGTCTCCTCCCTAGCAACACGACAGTAGTAGAAACACAGTCCCAGGACTCCAGATTTGCAGCAATTTTTTTTTTCGGGTAACCGACCAAACCAACCGATTGAGTCGGTCGGTGGTCGGTTCGGTTGCCGACAACTACCGGTTCGGTGGTCGGTCGGCCAATCCTAGGCTGTCTGTGTAATCGGTTTGAGCAATTTCGGTCGGTTCCGACCCGAACCGACCGATTGCTCACCCCTGAAAAGCACACCATTAATTTTATCATTTTTATGCTTTTTTCAAGTAAATCATCTTTGAATATAAAAACACTTATATGGATGGCAATACAAATACAATATATGTATTATTATACAATAAGGTAGAGGAAAACTATCATTGTAATGTACTGATGTCTTTTTTATTATTCATCATAAAATTTATAATAATGTTTACTTGGGGCCAATAATTTTATATAGTGTAAATCTATAGATATAGACAAAAAAAATTAAAAAAGGAAAAAAAAAGGCAACATATAAGAGTGTAATAGTTTCATGGGCAATTTGGAGTTATGACACATTTGGCCCCACACCCAGTGATTGGGGAAATGTACTTTTTATGTTTTTTTCAGAACTAACATTAAATGCACCCCAAACCCTAAAGTTTAAAAACCCTAACATATAAAAATAAATACATGATCGATCCTACCAGTTTTTTGTAGACAATTTATTTTTAAAATTAATAATAATGAATAACGATAAGGATAACGAAATTAATAGTAATGATAATAACGAAATTAATAGTAATGATAATAATGATAAGAATAACGAAAGTAATAATAATAAGAATAACATTTTCATGCATGGAATAAAATCTTGGTATATCACGTCTCTTTTGGATCAAAATTTATCTAAACTCAATTTAAATTTGGAAAAAAAAAATCAGTGGCCTGTGAATCAATTCATATTTAATACCCTAATAAATTTTGGTAATCATCCTCGATCCACACTCTCTCTCTCTCTTTCTCAATAATTTAATTTATCAATAACAAAATCTTGGTTTTTAACATAATGACAATTTAAATTGAACTCTAACGAAATTTTAATTTTAATATAACGAATGTTAATTTTAAATATAACGACAATTAAATTCACGCATAACGAAAAATAAATTTGAACATAACGAAAAATAAATTTCAACATAACGAAAATAAAAATTTAACACATAACGAAAATCTAATTTAATCAGTAACGGAAGTTTTAAAATATAGACAATTATAGACAATTTATAATAACGAAACTTTATAATATAGACAATTATAGACAATCTAATTCTCATAATGAAAGTTTTATAATATAGACAATATATAATAACGAAAAATAAATATGAACATAACGAAAATTATATAACGAAAAATGTGATTGCTTATATAACGAAAGTCAATGTGATTGCTTATATATTATATAAAAATTTGTCCCTTTCTAGATAAATATGAACACAACGAAAAATAAATTTCAACATAACGATGTAGTGATGGATAAATTTATATTGATAATAACGAAAGTAATAATAATAAGAATAATGAAATTATGATAATAAGAATAACGAAAGTAATAACGATAAGAATAACGAAAATTTATCAATATATAACGAAAACTTATCAATATATAACGAAAACATATAACGAAAATTTATCAATATATAACGAAAACTTATGACAAAACATTTATAATGTTATGCATCAATGCATTATTCTGTCATTTCTGTGTGGTCAACATGAGGTAGGTAAAATGCATAAATATTTGTATTTGCATAGGTAGGTATTAGTTGGCCCAAATTAAATGAAATTTAATGCATTTAATTTTGTGTAAGAGAGGTTGGTGTCATTCTCCTATATTTACACTACACCGATGCATCAATTCAACCCACACCCAAATAGAAGAAATAGTTTGAGAGTTTGGTGAAGAAAATCTCTGAATTCACATAAAAAATGAATGTTTGATCGTGCAAGTGAGAAGATCATCGTTATCAACAAAACATCAACATCGGTGAAATTTCGTGGAAAAATTCTCCAAAATTGAAAGGTACGTTTCAAGTCTTGTTACGTTCCTTACTTAGAAAATTGTTTTCAGGTTTTATTTAGCCTGTCGGTCGAGGAGGGCTCTCACTGCGGTCCGGTCCCTGCTCCGAGGGTCCAGATCCCTCATCCGGCTCGTCTATCAAACGGTGTGCCGTCTGTGGAGCCTGCTGCTGTGCAGTACGGGCACTCCTATGCTGTGGTGCTGGGTTGACGACGTCAGAGATCCCCTTGCATGTCCCCGGGACCACACGACGGGCAACCCCAGTCAGCAACTTCTTCTTGGAGACCTTTCGAGGTACCACGTACCTCACACCCAACAAACTATCTCCATCCAAGCTCTGAACATATGGGGTCAGGAGCTCCGCTGCTGATGGCACCATCGGATGGACATCCATCTGCACCAATAACGAACACCATGTTAATATTAACCAATATTACTTCAATTTAATAATTAAAATTATTTATATAAAAAAGGTTACCTGTCTATCAAAAAATCTGGAGAAGTCGATGCTCGGGGCAATGAATGACCACCTCAATAAGCGAGGTGTGGTCATCTGACCTCCAGGGACGCCCAAATGACAAACAATCTCGGGGAAAACCTCACAGGCCCATGCCTGGTTTAAAACATAGAATATCATGTAAGTATAATATCAAATCACTAAAACATAAATTTTTCATGATAAATTCGACTAATTATCTGAAATGCCCAAACAGGTCCGTACCAATGATACGCTTCGTCCCCCTATGGGCCCATATCCCGTCGAGCTCTAGGGAGAATGCTGACAAAGTGCATCAGGATCTGAAATGTGTATCCCCCCCATGGAAAAGAATTCCACGCATCAGCATCCTCCACCAGGGCCCACACCCAGTCATCGATCGTACGTCCAGGGTCCTGGCAAAATAACATCCGGTACACGATCAGGATGTTCGCAATCTTCACGTAATCTGGAGGGTGGTTGGCTAGACGCATCGCCGTGAACTTCTCATACATCTGTGCAATTGTCGTCTTCTTCCCTTCAAATAGCCAGTGATAGATGCCCCTGGCCGGAATCACATGAGCCGCATTCGGATCGAAACTGGACGGCCCGAACCGCAAGCCCGACACCAGTGCGAACTCTGAGGGCCCAAAGTGTAGTGTCGTTCCACTCACATGGAAGCAACACTCTCTACCCTCGCGTGCAGGATCCTGGACACGCACTTCGCGACAAATCAATGCATGCAACGCCTTCCGGGCTATGTTACCCCCCCTAAAGTCCACGAAGTGTCCTAAGCATCCAGATCTGAACGTCTGGATCGTATTCTCACCGCCGAAATGTTGTAACACCTCCCTAATCTTGTCTACTAACTCCATCTTAACGTACATATTCACAGTCGGCTTGAACCTCTGGAGGGGGCGTCTAATCCACTCGATCTAAATTTCACAATAGAAAATTAGTCTGTTATTATTATTATTATTTTTTATTTTAATAATTAAAGAAGTATAATTATTTATATTAATCCGTTTTTTATATTTTTATTTTTTACTATTATTATTACTTACACGATTATTATTATTATTATTATTATTATTATTATTATTATTATTATTAGTAGTAGTAGTAGTAGTAGTAGTAGTAGTAGTAGTAGTAAAAAGTATTATTAATTATATTAGATGTTTTTGTTATTTTCATTTTTTACTAATAGTATTAATTAGACGATTATTATTATTATTATTATTATTATTATTATTATTATCAAATTATTGTTGTTGTTGTTATTATTATTAGATTATTATTATTATTATTATTATTATTATTATTATTATTATTAAAAAGGTATTATAATTTATATTAATTGTTTTTGTTATTTTTATTTTTTACTAATAGTGTTATTTGGACTAAGGTTATCGGTTGTGATTACTTTTAATTAATTTAAATTAAATTGTTATTAAGGCACCACGGTAATGCTTTATTAAATTAAATCATAACGATTGATTAAATACATAATTATATTAATTGTTTTTGCTATTTTTATTTTTTAACTAAATTAAATTACTTGTAATTAAATTAAATCACAACGATTAATTTTTTTATTATTTTATTAATTGTTTTTGTTATTTTATTAATTTATTATTATTATTATTATTATTAAAAAAGTATTATCAATAACGAACTAAATATTTAACACTTCCGAACATCTAATTGAACCCAATAAGGAAAGTTTTAATATTAACATATCAAAATTTAAATTTAACAATAACGATAATTAGATTTAATAATAACGAAATTTACATTTAACATAGGTGACATAAACGGAAGTTTAAATTTTAGCATAACGAAAATAACATAAACGCATAACGAAATTCAAAAATCAACGTAACGAAAATGAAAATTCAATGTAACGAAAATCTAATATAAAAGGCATAACGAAATTATTTAAAAGGCATAACGAAATTATTTAAAAGGCATAACGATTAGCATAACGAAAATCAAACAATTAGCATAACGAAAATCAAACAATTAGCATTACGATATATTAAAAATAGAAAAACGATTAATTAAAATAACCTTTCGTAATATACTTTCGTTACATATTAAGGGCATAACGATATATTAACAATATAATAACGATTAATTAAATTAACATTTCGTTATGCACTTTGAAGTTTTTTTTAATTACTTTCGTTATGCAATTTAACTACTTTCGTTATGCATTAAACAACTTTCGTTATGCATTAAAATAGTTTCGTTATGTATTTACACTTTCGCTATGAAGGAAACTACCATCGTTATGCAAATACACTTTCGTTATGCACCAAGACTATCGTTTTACATCTAAAAATCTCACGTTACTCCAGATCTAACAATTAAACATGGAAATTTCTTTCACCAAAACATGCTTATGTATTCTCGAAACAAGCTAACCTCTGCCGGAATTTCTCCTGCCGAACCCGTCCGAAGATCTCTTGTATTCTCCATCTTCGATTAACAGTTCTAACAATTAAAAATAAATGGGTGATTAGATTATGATGATGATGCACGAGAGAGAGACGAGAGATGGGAGAGGGGGAGATTTCAATTACCTTATCCCTTTCGTGGCGGAGTCAAGGGAGCAGACATGATTTTTTTTTTTGGGGGTTTTCGTTACTTCTTCTAATCTATACAGAGGCGGAACGAAAGTAGTTACAAAATTTAATACCGAGATGGAGAGCAGATGAGAGAGAGCAGATGAGAGAGTGAGAGAGTGTAAAGGGGGTGGTTACAAAATTTAATACAGAGATTTCGAATAATTAATACCACAGCTTTGTTTTTTTTTTCAAACTAACATTGAGTTTGGATAGACGAGAGAGGGAGAGATTTTATCCGATTTTATTCCATGCAAATCTTTTGTTTTTTCTGCATGAAAAGTACAAATATGTAAGATGCTTTTTCAGAAAAGTAAGGGAATATTCAGTTTTTTTGGTCAAAGATTTTAAACATAGTACAAATTGCCCATATAACTCCTACCCCTTTAAAACTTGCCCAACTATATCGATTTTAGCATTTTTTTGTCTAGATAAAAATTTCTCCCATTTTATATATTACACATCTCACAACTCCAATACTAATCGAGATGTGTACCTATAATTTATAATTTACGATAAATTTACATAATCAATGGTATATGAAATTTTTTAAATTATTACACTGCACGACTTTTAATGACCATCATAAAAATGTGTTATAATTTTGATCGACAAATAAAGTTGATAAAAATATTTATGTAATTATTTATGTATTATATTTTACAATACCGATTTATATGCATTTACTATATTTAATAATGAATAATTTACCAAACATATTATCAATATGAATTAATTTTTCAGTAGAATATATATTTGCACATTTTATAATTAAAATAAAGTGTCTCCATCATAAATGATGCATATATAGAAGTAATTAAAACTTATATATAATGGAATTCATACTTTTTAGTCATTCTTCTATAATATTTTGATGCATGCATAACTTTTATTTTTATTTAATAAAATACTTAAAGGATTAAATTTATACATAAATTAATCGTGCATCGCACGTGGGTAAAATCTAGTTATAACTTAAACATTAAGATAAACACCAACTCAAAGAGTTAATCAACATGGCGCTATTCTGATCTCCATCGTACCCAAGTAGGCTCATTATGATTTTTTAATATTTAATTTTTTAAATAATTGTTTAATAAATAAAAACTGAATTATATATTGAGTGTACACAACATCAACCATTTTGTATAAATAGAAATGATGAACTTCATTACAACTTTGTTCCTATAAATTAATAGATATTATATATCACAGACTGTTACGACAATAAATTGGACAATTCTCTCATCAGATTTTGAGGTCCAAACATGCCAATACATTTACCATGAGATGAGTGGGCCATGCGGGTTGCACCAGGTTGACCCGCTCCACCCGACCCAGTTTTGAAAAAAGTTGCGTCAAAAATCAGAAATAATTTCATTTCTCCACTAAAAGTATCAACCGTAGCCTTAAAAGTATCATATTGCTAGTTTAATTGTGGGAGTTAATTAGATACGAATTATGATTTAAAACATGTAAATTGAGGTTTCTTATTTCTAATCAGGGTTTAAATTAATTCACTTTACTTTTTAGAGTTCACTAATTCCATTTTTAAGACATATAATTTACTAATTCCATGTTAGAGCATATAATTTTTGGGAAAAAACTTAAAAAATAAAAAAGAAAATCGTAAAAACAATAATATAAAAATAAAAATAATATTCCCTCCGTCCCAATAGCAAAGTCCCCCTTTTATTAAAATAGAGAGTAAATAATTTAAAAGGAACCTTGATATTGGGACCGAAGTAGTATTAAAAAATAGATGGGCATGTATGGTACTCGCGTCGATTTCTGGACATATTTTTAACTTTTTTTTTCCCTTATTGGGTATGACTGATGAGTCTGGTTCAAAAAATTAAACTCACACGTTGTGGGCTCCAGATAATGCATCAATCTCCTATATGCCAGGAAGCCAATTAATACTTCGTATATATAAAAGATTCAACACACGATAATCAGTTTGATATAATCATAATATGTTGAATTTATTAGTCACTTAAGAGAAATATTTGAAAAACTGTGTGCACAGTTTGATAATTAATAGCCAGCTAGCATATAGTCTTTCACATAATAATGAGAATATTTGATTACTCTGCAGCAAGAATTAGGGGAAAGGATCCCCATGATTGGTGGATCAATCAGCAGATTGAAGAGTAATTGGAATTATTTTAGATCTATTTAATTAGTGCGTTGATTATGTTACTGATTTATGATTATGTTGGAGGCTCGATATTCATTCCCATGAAAGAAAATCATCACACCTCAAGAAAATATGTTCCAATATCTGAGCAGTAAATAAAAAATTATCCCAATGATCACAAGTTGAAATTTCAAGTTGATTTCCACGAAAAAAAATCTAAAGTTGATTAAAATTAATAAGATTTATTTGCGTCAAACACATCTATTTATGCGAATTTTTATTGCAGAAAATTAAGGCTTACCATATTTGGTGAAGACTCAAAAGTTTCCAACAAGATATACATTCACTGGATTTTATATAAAAGCAAAAACTAAAAACAAAAATTAAATTAAATTAAATTAAGGCTAGTTTTTCAGTGCTTTTTTTCTTAAAGTCATATATATATATATATGTATGTATTATCTCTATTTAGGTTCCATTCGGTTTGATGGTAGAGATAAATAAAATTGATTGGATATAATAGAATTGCACTATTTAGATAAAAATATATGTATAGTCATATGTTTGGATTAGTTGATTTTAATTTTAAAAATTTACGATATATCAATATTGATATTTTGTCGGTATTGAACCATTATGATTAGAATGTAAGAGGAGAGCTAAACTGCCGCACACATAAAATTTTCATTAATAATTGTTTAGGTTTTTATTTTTATTAAAATTGTAAATTTTAATTAGTTTTTACATTATGACCTGCTTTACAAAACACATGTTTTAAGATTTTCATTAACAATTTTAATATTTGTAATTACTTCTATTAAAATTTCAAAATATTTATTAATAATTTTAATAAGGCAAAAACTTGCATGCATCATGATGCAAATAACACTATATGAGACGGGTCAGTCAAACTCGCTTTTGACCCAGTCAACGCGGGTCAACCCGCAATTTGACCCGGTCAATGCGGGTCAACCCGCTTTGACTGGGTCAACCCATAATAAAAAAAACATGTCCAAAGTAAGTACCAACCTTCCTATTAAAAAGTATCACAAAACATTCGAAAAATACCATCTGTATCATTAAAAAGTAAGGGGTCTGCTAGTTATTTTATACTAGTTTATTTAGTTCAAATTCTGATTTTTTTTTTCAGTTTTTATATTGTGTGTGTTGAGATTAATCTAAAACAATCATCATTTCAAGAATTTGCAAAGGAAATCAAAACACGAGTTCGATAAAATAAAAAGTACCATGTGGTAAGCAGAAAAGTATCAAGTACGATAAAGATAGGTATCAACCTGAGATTAATACTATCATCATTTCAACTACAATAAAAAGTACCACGTGGTAAGGAAAAATGTATCAGGTATGATAAAAACAGGTATAAAAAAAAATTAAAAAATCACAAAAAAAAAACAGACTCGTGGGCCTTAGAGCATCCACTATGGGGGGTGCTTATATCTATGTGGCAAAATAAGCACTAGGTTCCACCATAGTGGAACACAAGTTAAGGTAACAAAATAAAGAATGAGTCCCTTGTGCAAGTACCTGGTTCTTGAATTAAATAGTGGGCCCAAAAAATTTCTCTCTCCTCCCTTTTTGCATTTTTGGTGCTTTCTCTCTCCCCTTTTATATTTTTGGTTCTTGAATTAAATAGTGGGGTCCATGAATAGTTAAAAGTGAGGTAGCACCATAGTGGAGAAAATATTGAGTAATTAAAAAAAAAGTGGTTGATAATGTGGCACACATGTGGCATGACTGAGGGGTAGCACCATAGTGGATGCTCTTACGCGCCGCGCGTGGGCGCCACGTGACACGCCCGCATGGGGCCACGCGCCTGCCTGAAATAGGCGGAAATAACCGCTACTGCATGCAAGTGCACCTCTTTTAATAAATTTGAAACTAATAAACAAACAAATATTTAAAAAATTGTGAAGAAGTGGTCTATTTATGGACTCATCGAACAACTATACCATAGCTCATTCTCTGGCAAAATTAGCTAGTAATAATTCTTTATTTTTTTCTTACACCGGTGTTGTTTCGGATATTATGAACGAGTTCTATTTTAAATCAATATTTCTTTTTACTAAAAAAAAAAAATTATATAATCCGCCTAAAATTTGGTGGATAAATTACCATGCAATTGAAGGATTGGAGTTGAGACCCTACCAACATTAATACGGGGTTCCAATTTATTGCACTAAATTTGTGATTAGTTGGGATAGTTTTATCAATTTTTTTTTAAAAGATCGATTTGAAGAATTTATTAAGCTCAACGAACAGTCTGTTTGTGCAGGCTGCACAACATTTACCCAGACGTAATAAACTCCACTTTATTTCTCAATGACGTGGAAGAACGTTTTTGTGTGCGTGTGATTTTGTGCAAGTACTAATTTTTTATTTGTAATATTGTAATTGTAATTTCAAGATCAGAATAGTAATATAAAATCCAAAGTTAAAGAACAATTTGAATTTCCATTCGAACTTATTAATAAGGGATGTGAATCATATCCTAAAACTGATGGATTGACTCTAATAGTGTAAGAAAAAAAAGAGGGTTAAGATTAGAATATTACAGCTCGAAAGAAATCTAATCCGAATTAGTTTGGACTGAATAGGCTGATAATTCGAAATTAAGTGGGTTGGCTTGAATAGTCTGAATTTCTATTGTTTATCTTTATATTTTAGTTATAAATATTGAAAATTTTAATACTTGACTATAGTTTATTTAAACACTAAAAATATAATTGTTGAAACTTAAATGATTTATTCAATTAGTTAGTGATAAGTTATGTTATATTTATTACTCCTTCTGTTTCTATATATATGTTTGTTGTTTTAGAAGTTTTATTTTGTGTCAAAATATTTATTATTTTATATATTTTCGCACTATTTCTCCTAATTTTTAACGCTACAAATATATGGAGAGACAAAATTTGACATCTTTTTTTAAAGAAAATACAAGTGAATATGATTTTATGTGATATAAAAATGAGGGATATATTAGTCAAAATAATTTATTGTTAATTCTAGATTAAAATCATAAAACAACAAACATATAGAAATGGATGGAGTATTACTTTGTTAAAACTAGAAGTTTAAGTGAAATCAATTGACAAATTTATACACGAAAAAAATATATCTTTTTTCGTAAAGTTACTGTCCCAGTTAGACCCCAAAACTGAAGGGTAGGGTTAGGAATAAGAATTTTCAATCCTAATTAATTGAAACTGAATAGTACGAACGGATTGATCCGAAACCGAGCGGGTTGACACGATTGACATCTGATTCCTATCATCGGATGAGATCCTAGTCTAAATTGCGTGTTCCATCCAAGTGCCAACCTCAAAATTGCATAATTTTAATAATATTTTTCATAAAAATGTAATTTATTAATTATATTATAAAGAATCATAATTAATATTTATTGCTAAAAATTAAAATTTTTAAAAATTATATATCTTAATTTTGGAATAATCAACCCTAAAAATTAATTATATTAACTGTGAAAATGAAAATTAAATACTAAAAAATAATTATAAATCTTAATTGGATGGAATAAATATAATAATATAAAATTATATTAAACAAAAAAGAAATTAAAATTTAAGAAAAAATGGAAGAAAAACTTATAATTTTAATGTTTGATACACAATTGACATACACAACTTTAGATAAGAGGATCTCATGTGCTACCTCTTTTTTGTCAAGGGTAGCCCACAGCCACTACTGAGGTCCGCACTGGTAAACACCACCCCTGTGTAATAGCATGCAAACTACATATGAGAAGTTAAGTTTCTAAATCTTATAATAGCCTGAAAAACTTATACAAACTCTTGCTATACATTCATAAGTTTCTAAATCTCTATAATTATCTCAAGAAACAATGATTCACACGTCCTATTAACATGGCAATACTTGCATGTCATTCTATCTTGGATTGTCTTAATGTTGATTGAGCTCATATTACATAATCGTGTAATTATAATTTATAATGTCAAAATATATAATTCTCAATAAATTAATTTGTTGAAGTTTTTATGTGCGTATATGATTTTGTATAAAAGCAAAAATCTAAAATAGTTGGTAGTTTTGTACATTTACACTTTGTATAAGTACGATTTTTTTATTTGTAATATGTAATTGTGGCTTCAACATCAGAAGTGTAGTATAATTAAAATCCCAAGTTAAAGAACAAATTGAGTTTCGATTCGATCTTATTAAATTGGAATACTAACCCATTATACAAACTCTTGCTTTTTTTTAAAAAAATAATATATTTTTTTAATAATCAAAGAACTAAACTCCCTTAACTAGTGAGGAATTACAATATGATTCAATGTAATCATCTCATTATGCCGAGCCCCAAATTGAACTAGTGAATGAGCAACAATATTCGTCTCCCTATACATATGATAAAAATCACTACAAGAAAAATGGACATAGACAACGGGCAAAAACTGTTGTATTAAGGATATCCTAACCATTGTGCTTGATGGTGTTGTCTTAAGGGGCAATTGAAGACAACGGGTATGAACCGTTGTCTTAACAGCTAACTGACAACGGTTTCTTATATAACAACAACAGTTTTTCACCGTTATGTTAACACCTTATGACAAGGGTTTTAACCTGTAGTAATAGTGTCAAAACTGTTGTCTTAAGTCCTTACTACAACAGTTTAATTGTTAAGACAATGCGTCAGAACACTTGTCTTAGGTTATTAGCACAACGGTGTTTATCTGTAGTGATAGTATGAAAAAGGTTGTCTTTAGGGCTTATTACAATGGTTTTAGTTTAAAGACAACGTAAAAAAACCGTTGTCATAGGTTCTTATTACAACAATTATTGTCTATTATAATAACATTGAAAGTATTGTGTTAAGACCTTCAGACAACGGTTTTTCTCTAAGGACAACAGCTAAAAACACTTGTGTTAGGGTTTTAAGACAACGTTATTTATCTGTTGTGTAGCGCCCCGGTCCCGAAAGACCGTGGAAATGGACGCCACTGGGGTGGGAATTAAGAAGCGGGAAAGAAATGGGGTAATTTAATTAACGACGGGGTGATAATCCAAAAAGGATTAATGTTTGGAATAAAATTTAACAGCCGAGTATGCCAAAGATAGGTTATGCCTTCCGGAAAATTAGACAACACAACTTCTGTAACTAGAGCGAATCCCCGTTTATAACGGCTTATAAGAGAAGAATGAAAGCTGTAACAATTTAATAAGCCCTTTCATAAGCCAAACGGAAACAAATAACCAGATACCAACAATCAATAGACTCATTCATAGGTCGACAAAAGAAACAGACACCAATATGTTGAACAAATGAAGCCCTTCCATAGGCCAAAATGAATGATCAAATAGACATAACGAAAGACGAGCTTCCTCCCCTTGGAATAATTATATAGCTATGCATATGATACATGTTAACTAGGAAGTCAACAAATGTTCAGAATCAGAGAAGCAGAATCATATCAATAAAATACCAAGATCAAAGTTCTTAGCATTTAGCAAAAGAATATCATAAGTGCGGAAGCTCAATTCTTAACAGAATACTAACAAAAAGAGACAGCGGAAAAATATGTAAATCATAATAGCCCATATATCAGCCTCGTCACCTCCACGCTCCAGCCTACTGACCTGAAAATATTTGAAAAGATTTGGGCTGAGTACTAATGCACTCAGTGGGCAAGTTCTCACAATTTAAGTTATGCAAATCATTTTGTAAAAGTAATCTATCTGTGTCCATATAGGTAGTGAAGCTTAGGAGGTTTAAAAGTTGGAAGCAACCTAAGTTCACCAAAACATTTTATCGTGAAGCGCCTAAGAGTTTAACCAGTCATTGCCCGCAACCCGTACTACATCACCAACGCGTAAAGTTGAGTATGGCCAAAGTATACCCAATGAGTATAACCAATAAGTGTTTCATTTTAGTCTCACCGACAAGGAGTATGACATGACAAATAATGCACGCATACTGTAGCTACTCACATTGACACAACGCTGGTATATGAGACTCCAACAACATACAGTAGCTGGTAAATATTTAACACAGATAGTCACATATGCAATTTTAGCAAAGCAGAGCTTAATAACTCGAAAGATACAATTTGCAAAGATATAGTATAATTGTTGTGTCCGAATTTAACTCCACACGCGAGACTACTTTGATCCGGACTCCCGCAATAGGACGGGGTCAATTGTAGGGCGGTGAGCTAACTCGGGCCGTGTCTCTCAAGGAAAGCTTCATGTGGGCGATTATCTTTCTATGCCATAATTGTTGTCAAGCACAATAAAATGAAATACATCCTAAACATTCTAAACAAGGAGAAGGAAAGTTATACTAATCTACCTAATTAAAGCAAGTAAAATTAACTAATTGCACCACCAAACACAAAGATAGATGATAGGATTATGAGAAGAGCATTAGGGTGTGATTCTCACATTGGTTTCTCTCCTAGCACGATTAAGGTTGGTAATGTTAATCTCACACATCCAATAGACCCTCTCAAAAGGCTTAATATCAATTACTGTCACCGTCTATCAACTAAGCCCCTTTTAGCTATATCAAATGAGTAAGATTAACATATTAGGCTTAGGAACCCCATCGACCTAACGTCGAAGGAACCAATTTCGGGATTTAGAATCACAATCAAGTTTCCTCTAAATCCTAGTAATGCTTGAGTAGTGATCAATTACTCTAACATGATAAGCATAATTCCAACAACAACAACCAACAATAACGATCATAGATTCGAAACCAAATCGATTATCCATCCCCTAATGTAGAAACTCGCCCAACACCATGCTCAAAACAACGTAAACATCATAAAAGTCACTTATTCAACAATCAAAAGATAAAATCCATACAACTTATAAAATATGGTTTGTTGTCTCGAGAGTCTTGGGACAAATCCCCACAAATGGGCTAAAGCAAAAAAGGAAAGGAAATACCAAATCGGAGCCTCCTCGTCCAAGCGTAGCTTCCGCGGATGGCTTGAAGTCGGATTCCTCTTCTTGGGCCGTCATCAAAGCGGAGTCCCTCCACCAAGCTTAGCTTCCGCGGATGGCTTGATGTCGAGCTCCTCTTCTCGGGCCTTCCTCCTTGAGCTCTAGCCCTCTTGCCTTTTCTCCTCCTCCTTTCTCCCTCTTTGGATCGATGGTGGTGGTGAAGAAAAAAAGTGATGGAAGAAGTGGTGAAGATGGAGAGAAGAAAATAAGAGGATGGGTGAGAGGTGTTTTGTGTTCGAGAAGCCTCCCCCCTTTTATAATTGGGGAAAAGTCCCCTTATTTGAAGAGAGAGAGAGAGAGAGAGAGAGAGAGAGAGAGAGAGAGAGAGAAAGAGAGAGAATCGAGAGTGAGTGAGATGGGAGGTGGTAGTAAAAAAGGTGTAGTGGTTAGGGAAAGATCGGACAAAATATGCGTGAAAAACTGGGCTGGAACGCACCCCGCGCGCCCGCGGGGCTCGGGTGGCCGCGCGCCCGCGGGAGTCCACACGCTCGCGGGGCCTCTTGGCCAACAGGGGACGCGCGACCGCGCACTGTGACAATTCTGTCTTCGGCAGCTTCCACGGTTTTGACTCGTTCTCCCTCGTTTCTTGACCGATTGACCCGATTCAACTTGCCACACGCTCCTTATTCGATTCTCTATGTTCCCATTATCTTGAATCCCTCAAATTTTGCAGTCATTTATCCTCCATTTTCTCAAGATATTGTGCAAATCTACACGACTCACCAAAAGAGCAAAAGTGAAGGAAATAACATAAAAATCACACAAAAACAAAGGAAAATAACCTACTAAAGATACAAAATGCCTATGATAAAATAGGACAAATATACACTAAACAATAATCCACCTGGCTAGCTAATAGTAGCTGAAGCTTTACACGTGTCTTGCAAATCCTAATTAAATCTGGGTCTTGGGTTCGGACCTACAAAGGAGAAACTACCTATTAGCATCATGCTAGGCCTTGAAACTATAACATAAGGTAAGCTTCAACTTAAGATAGATACATATTTTTTTTCTAAGCTAAACTAAATGTAATACGAATATTTTAAGTTAATAATTCGGCTTCGGACTACAATGTGCAACATTATGATTTCATTCTCAACTCAACACTTTAGGGAATTAAATTCAGCGAATATTTTCAAGTAAAGCTGTCCAAAAATATTTGGAAAAGGTGGAGGTCGATTATTTTCCATTTTACTCAATTCTAATCAAATTTAATCTACAAGCCTTTCCGGCTTTCAGAAAATTACCAAATTTAATTGACAATATACTTCACGTATAACAATGCAAGTGTAAAAATTTCATGATTTTCAGACGACACACGAAAAAGATACGAATTTAAATACACGATTTGAATAATTGGGTAAACTCAAAAATCCGCCTGGACAAAAATGGAATCTGTAGCTAAGTAGAGAATCTACCATAGAGAATAAATGCTAAAGGAACCTTTTTGCTAGGACGGATCTAACAAACATTTTGAAGCAGTTTCAACTAAAAAGCAATTTTTAAAAATGAGACATTAACTTCAAAAAATTATATTAAATTCATTTCAACACGAAACGGAGCACCGTCTGCAGCCACGCGTCAACCTCGACGGCTACCATAATCGGTCAGAAGGGATCAAAGGCTAATTCCGGGCACACCGGTCAGAAATCGGTCGAAAAGCTGGCTGGCGGAAATTCCGGTCACAGATTTTAGCTTAAAATGTATCGGACTCGATACTCGTCGGATTTTGGCTCAAAAATATAATTTTTGAGAGTGCAGAAAATAAAAAAATTTAATGGTGTAATCAGATCAAATATCAGACGGCTAGAACATAAACTTAAACTGGGCATATTTATAATATAATATTCGGATCCAGATTTCAAAGGACGAAGAATCAAAAATCTATTCCGGTTAACTACAAGATCCAAATGATCAAAGGCTATTTATAAAAAGAAGATTTCTAATACGACTATCCAAGAAGAGTAGATCTGAGATTTACATAAAATGGAAACGGGAAAAAATACCAAAAACTCACAACATCAAAAATCGGAATCGGTAGAATTAAAGATAACCGAAATACAAGCATATTTAGAACTTGAAATTTCTTAATTCATCGGTCCGAATGACCAGAATCGGAGAAAGTACCTTCTCTGAGGAATTGGCAGCGGTCACGACGATTTTCCATCGTGATCATCCTTCATTTCATCATTTCAATCACGTATTCGTGATCTACGTGTTGACACCTTCAAAATGGCTATTTCATAATTGAAATAGAAAACTAGAGTGGTACATTCTCTGGAAGCTGCTCGGCGTTTCGATTTTGAAAATGAATGAAAATGAAACCTTAAGCTCCTATTTATAGAGGAAAAATAAATAGGATAATAACGAATAAAAGAAAGAGGATAATGATGGAAAAAGAATATGATAATTACGAATAGGATAATATTTTGAAAAAGAAATTGGATAATGACGGATGTGCCTTATTTTATCCAAACCTATTACATTTTAGTTTAAAATTGTGCCTAGTGTTCATTTGATCTCGAAATTTGAAAATTCAAATATTGACACGATTCTTGAAACATTTTCTGTCAACCCGAGAAAAATATCAGAACATTTTTTTTAAAGCAATTTTTTTGACCAAATTAAATTTAATATATTCCCCTGGCTGCGATTTTCCTTTATTTGAGTCCTTTAAGGACCCAACGTCTTTCCTAGATTACCCTCAGGTAACATATGTCGAATAAAACCTTCTAAATATTTCGGGGTATTACATGTTGTCTTGATTTATTTTTACAACGGTTATTTTTCTCAAAACCGTTGTTAAATTGGAGATGATTTGGCAACAATTTTATATAAATTATTTTTGTTATTAAAATCTGTAATAATATTCCAATAATAATACTTTATACCATTAAATCAACAATCCCTCCAAAATACAAATTAAAACAATGCATCGAAAAACTACTACATCAAATGAATCCATCTAAAATATTTATTATTCGCTTACACTACGGCATATAGAATATTCCTCTAAGGAGACCACATGAGTCGTGGATGATAAACTAGCAAATCTCTAACTTCTGCAGGAAATTAAGATATACTATTCAAAGTCATTCAACACAATCTCACTTCAAATTAAAGAATACAAACACGACCATGTAATATACATAATGCCAAAATGATCATATGAAGATAAAAAAAATCATACCTTGCGTTGTTCTATATATTATTAAGCACACAATTCGCCCACTCAACTCGAACTTCATCAATCTCTTCTTTAGAGTAATTTCTTTTTTCAAACTAAGAAAGAAATATATTATAGAATGATTATTTCCTTTCGAAACTACCTTAAAAAATTCAAAAGACCTTATTTTATAGAATCGATACCTATTATATTAAGCCCTATGTTCTGTTAGCCATATTGGTTTATTCAAGGTTTTACCACCGGACTTCAAACTATTTAAATGACTTATTTTTTTCCTACTGCTCATGCTGAAGCAATTGAAGCAGGCTCAAATCTATGCACATTAGGAAATAAGATATCAGTGCAATTTACCTTCTAGTTCAATACCACGTCCATGTGATTCACAAGCGACAATTCTCTCCTTCCATTCCTCTGAAATAATAAAGTAGTCGATCTTCATTCTTTTCCCACGATATCTACAAAAAGTCTCAGTTAGCCTACATGAGCTCCAATACAAACTCAAAGTCTAAGAAGAGTGGCAAACATCATTTTTTTATCAATCTGGTTGCCCTGACGAAATATGGCCAAGAGATACATGTTCATAGCTGCCAATACTAAGTACTACAAAAGTAAATTAACAATAACATCTTACTTCCCGATAGGGTTCCCTGACCAGGAGAATCCATGCTCCTTATCTTTATCCTTGTGTAGATACCTATATGCATCCACTAGAGTTCCCTTGGGTACACACATGTCTAATGAAATTATACGAAATTAGAAAATAATTTCTAGTTTGTCTGCATGCTCTATGCTACTGCGCACTGAGAAAGGCCAAGTTTTTGTCTTCAAAAATTGGGGCACAGGTTTAATCCCTTCATGTTATTCATTCACTCAAATTTTAATAATTACTAAAATATAGAAAATTAATGCATGCACATACAAAACTACTAATGGAAGTGTTATTTGTATTCTTTGAGTATTCTCTCTCTCTATTGGTTACATTCCAATTTTTTATTAAAAGTTTTGATGATACTGTCCGTAAGTTGTTACCATGGAATGATGTGATAATGCAACAAGTGGTTGTGATCCATTTAATTTAATTTCCAGCCCAAAGTCCAACTCATTGTTTTGGCCATGTTAATTTCAGCCAATAAGGCTACTTTTTTTTCTAATTTATTGAGAATTCAACCAATGAAAGTCTTGGAAAAGGTTGAGCAGATCTAATTCATATGTATGAGTTATCTGAGGTCATGTGTTGTGTCAAAAGAGTTAGCTTCACAAAGACTTAACTTATGAATCTAATCATATTGCACTCAAATACGTACCTGCATTTGCATTTGCCAACTTTAAACAAACATGGTCATAAATTTCGCATGTCACCTAAGCAAATCTGATTGTTACACAATGCTACCTTAATAACCAATTAACAACTGAACAAAATTATTAACCTTTTTGTGAAACTGAATGTAGTATAAACAATTAGACTTCAAATTCTTTGTGAATCAGTCATTGAATCAGTTAGTACTCACATGCACATGCAGACATCACTACCTTACAAATAAATGTTTTTGATCGACCGTTGTCTTAAGAAAATAAAAAACGCTCAACGACAACATCTCTAGTTCGACTGTTATCTTAAGAAAATAAAAAACGCTTTGAGATAACGGTTTTTTTACACCTGTTGTCTTAAGAAACAGATTCACTCACATACACAACGGTTTTAAAAAAAACTGTTGTCTATTAGGAATAGACAATGGTTTTTAAGAAAAGCCGTTGTGTAAGTGGTGTTGTCTATGTCTGTTTTTCTAGTAGTGAATCATTAACAAACCCTCTTTCCACCATATAATTAGCTAAAGGTGATAGCTCCCTCTCCATCTTCATGAGTATCAGTCAATAGTCGAATAGTAAAAAACAAATCCGCAGCAAATGGAACAAGACCCTCTTACAAACATGTATAAACCTCTTGCTAATATTTATAAGTTTTAAAATCTCTAGAATTTTCTCAAAAAGCAATGACTCACATGTCCTATTTTAAACAAGTATTAATTAATTTTAAATAGCATGCGTGCGATTCTATCTTGGAATGTCTTAATTATGATTTGTCAATATTTAATGTTGATTAAGATCATATTTCGTGCAAGTATAAATTTTAACCTATACATATATTATGGCAATATCATGTGATAGACAACAGTTCTAGCGTAAATCGTTGTCTATTACATATTTTACTTTAGACAACAGTTTTTAAATAATAGACAACAGTTTTGAATTAATAGACAACAATATTGATATTTATTGTTGTAAATTTTCTTTATTATTATTATTATTATTATTATTATTATTATTATTATTATTATTATTATTATTATTATGCATTTTTCATGATTGTTTAGATTACAACCGTTGTATTTTAAGAAATTTTTGCAATCTTATTTATTATTATTTTCTTTACTTGGAAATTTGAGATTTGTATGATTTTTAATTTTATTTTTTTTATACATAGATGGATGATTTGTAGTACTCTACATTTGTCGCCTAAAAAAATAGCTTTCATTTGTACTGCACTATAATAATAATAATAATAATAATAATAATAATAATAATAATAATAATAATTTGCAATAATTTATTATTTTTTCTATTTCAATTTCATTATTTAAAATGATTAAATAATTATATTTTTTATACATATCATATATTCAAAGAAATCAAATGTTCTATAATCGTGGACAATTACACATTGATATTTATAAAATCGTGACGTTGGAAATATTTCAATTCGATCTTTAACATGGATTTTCATTTATTTCCTAAAATTTAGTTTTCATTTTGTTTGTGGTAAGTATACAAAATTGATCTTCTTGTCTAATTAATTAAAGCATGTGCATATCATTTTATTAATTTTTAAACATTGAACACAATATTGAAAATTAAAAAATAATTATAATACTACAGATTTAAAAAAGTAATAATTTTTTTTGTTATATTGTATAAATAAAAGGAAAAAAAGGAAATGACCCAAACCTAGAAGTTCCGGATATCACATGATGATAACTCAGGGGACCGGAGACTCATTAAAACCCAATATGGGAAAAATCATATAGGAAAAAAAGTACTACTCTAGCTAAAATGAAAATAACCAGGACCACAAAAATCCTGTCTAACAGCTACAGAAATACAAGGGATCACTGAAAACCAAAATCCAGTTTGAACGCTAGGGGAAGCTAACAAATCAGCAACATTATTTCCCTATCTATAGACATGAGAAACAAAAAAGTGAATACGGGAAATAAAATTAATAACAAGCCGCTATCTTGCTTTCAATGTCTAGGGCACCTGAAGACTTCGAGAAGAAAGTAATGCCACCATATAAGCTGAATCTGCCTCCAACCAAATAAAGTCTAGACACAGATTAAAGGCCCACTCTAATGCCACAATCACCGCCAACAACTTCGCTAAAAACGCAAATCCCATGCCTTCCATGGTATGGAAGAAAAAAGAAACCAATTTGTCTGAGCCATGAAAGACACCACCCGTACACATGAGACCAGGCGCGCCTTGTGAAGAACAAGTTGTTGATCGGAATGGAATTGGATGTGCCGACTTCATTAAACCACACTTGAGTGTCTCCTGCAAAGAAGACCTTAGCTGGCACAAAGAATTTCCTCTACCAGTACTAGAAGCAGAAGAGTAACCTTGTGCTGGAAAAGTGCAGCAGCGGAAGCGTCAAGGGGAGACGAAGTCTCAAATACCAGAGAAAGCCTTATTTTTATGTAAAGGATCTAGTAGGTTGGGTAACCGTCTGTGTTAATCTTCATCCATCCATCAGGTGGTGGCCTTCAGGAGACTGAAATGAGAGAACGAAAAGGAGAAATCTGAGGAGTCACTTTCATCGTCTTGAGAATAAGCAAATCATCCATCGAATTCTTCATAAATCCATACGATCCACGCATAAATGAAAGTTCCCGAATTGTAATTTTCACCAAAGAGATAATTTGAACCAGAGTTGGAGAGATATCATCATAAATAGCACGATTATGAGTTGTCCAAATACCCCAAAGAGCATGTATCACCTCCGAATTCCATAATAAAAGAATTTGAGAGCTAAAATCACAAGCCATAAACTGGACAAAAGCTTCATGAATCGATACCGTGTCAATAACACTAATTTAAAAAGATTCAAAAAGCCAACGCCAAAGTAATACAACAAGAGGGAAATTCCAAAACAAATGATCCATTGTCTCCGCCGAGCCTCTAAACATGAAATAAATTTGAGGTCCGATAAATCCATGCAGCATATCCAGTGTAGGAATTCAAGCCAGAAGCAAACATCAAGCTACCAATGAACGCCTCACTGGAA
Source organism: Perilla frutescens (assembly GCA_026008535.1). Taxonomy (NCBI): domain Eukaryota; kingdom Viridiplantae; phylum Streptophyta; class Magnoliopsida; order Lamiales; family Lamiaceae; genus Perilla; species Perilla frutescens. The sequence goes on from BRKX01000013.1 coordinate 13,921,390, forward strand.
TACGAGAATTCCAAATCCATTTATCCCATTTCACAGCTGGAAATCGCATACGCGAGTGCATCCGAGCAAGTTTGGCCGTGACTTTCCCATGCAATGAATTTTTACATATCCTCTCATCATCACCTTGATGAATAGGAATTTTCAAAATATCCAAGATAATATCCGAAAAAGCTGTTGCAAAGGAATTAGTAAACCTCCATACTCCATTAACCAAAAAATCGCCAACTTTATCACCAAATCAATCGTGAGTATTCAAAGGAATATCAATCTTATCAACAAGGATATAGCCAATCCAGTTGTCATGCCAAAAATCAACCGAAGACCTACTTCCCAAAATACAATATGACTCCTTCAACAGATTAATAACAGGGTCTCGGATCCCTGGCCAAACTGAAGAGTATGCAACTCTCTTGACCTTACGAGGAGATAACATAAGTCTCATTCGAACAAGCTGCATGGCAAAAGATTCTAATGTGATCAAGTTCCAAGCCAACTTCATAAGTAATCCCCGATTAATCTCTTTAAATGAGGAAACCCCGAGACCTCCTTCTTCAACCATAGCACAATTTCTAGCCCAACTAACCGTCGTGTATGATCGACCATTAAGATCTCCTTTCCACAAGAAATTCCGTGCAGCCGTATCCAAAGTAGTGATTAACGTCGCAGGCCACTGATAGATCATCATAGAATGAATTGCCGAACTCATAATAACTGACTTAATTAAACAAAACCGGCCAGCTGTTGATAGATGATGCCCATGCCAACGATCAAATTTGGCAATAATCTTGTCCGCCAATGGCTTCATTTGGCTAATCCTTGGAATTCATTCAAAAAGAGGAACACCCAAATAATTTATGGGAACAGAGCCAATCGTGAACCCCAAAAGACTTTTTAGATCCGAACAAACTCCAGACTTCACTCATTTATCATAGAAAACCCGTGATTTGAGTCTACTACAAGATTGACCCGAGATTCTCTCATAGATACTCATCACTTCCGCTAAGGCCTTGACATTAGAGCTAGAAGCTTGACTAAAAATAAACATATCATCTGCATAAAGAATATGAGTGGGAAATAAGACACCATGCCCATAGGACATCGGCCTAAGTTTGTCATTTTCCACCGCTTGTAATAGCAAGAAACTGAAAACATCCTCAGCAATACCAAATAAGAGAGGAGATAACAGATCCCCCTGCCTAACTCCACATAAGAAAGCAAAATACCCATGAGGTGCCCCATTAATAAGAACTGAGAGCCTAGCGAATTAAGGATATTATAAATCCAAGTACAAAATTTCTCCGCAAATCCAAATGTTTGCATCACCTTTAGCAAAAATTTACAATCAATAGTATCAAAATCCTTGGTGATATCAACCTTCAATGCCATATTTCCACCCGTATGAGTGCAATTTAAAGTATTAACACCTTCCAAAGCCAACAGAATTGCATCATGAATGTGTTTTCCTTGGATAAATCCAAATTGCTGCTGCGACACTAAAGACGACGCCATCACATTCAATCTTGTTGCCAAAATTTTTGTGAAAATTTTGAACAAAAAGTTAGTCAAAGCAATTGGTCTGTATTCTTCAACCATGATAGCTGATGAGTGGTATTTTGGCACAATATTTTGAGATTTAAATGAAGTGAATTGAAGAGTTTTGCATGTGTTTTAACCTAAATTGCGCTCTTAACCTCCCAATGCCATGGGAAGATAGATGATCGAATTGGGAGTACGGTACAAGTTGAATCACCTCAATCGGACAAGAAAAAAGAAAGAACGAAGTAAAACCGTGAAAGGTATCGGAGCAGGGCTGTAGGCGCGACCTGAGCCAGCCCCAGCACCACGACCGCCGCTCCGTGTTCACGGCTGATTTTCAACGGCCTGCAATGCGACTCGACCGGTGCTGACCCCGTGCGGATTGCGCTTCCTGGCGCGACGCGAGCCAGACAGGGCGCGACCAACCCCGTGTCGCGCCCCTGTGTCACGTTTTCGGATTTTTCATCTTTTTTCCCCCATTTTTGATTTTCTTTTAATTCTTTTATTCCTTCACTATATAAACTCACCCCAATACAAAATTAGGTCATTTTATTCCACCCTTAGCCACTTTTAGAGAGAGAAATACTTGGAGAAGAAGAGAGAAGAAAGGGAATTCAAGATTGGGGAAGAAGAATAAAGTTGAAGCAAGATTTGAAGGTCAAAACATCCATCCGGGTTCTTTTTTCTTTAATTTTGTTAAAATCATGTTCCTTCTTGTAGAGATTTTGGTTACCCATGTAATTATGAGAAGTTAAATATTTGATACTCTTGGGTGTTGGTTTTGTTTGGATTATGAGACATAAATGATGTTTATTTTGGATGTTTAATGGTTCTTGATTATGCTTGGATTCTTGTTATGTATGGGTGTTATGTATTGTTGATTGGTGAGAACTAATTGATAATTAATTAGCATGATTATGTATGTTAATTCAAAATTCGAGAGATGTGCTTCAACATAGGATCCTAGAATTCAAAGAGCAATTATCAACAAAATTGAGAGGTTTGAGATAGTTGTTAAGGCATAGATCCTTGGTGCTCTTGGTAAGCACAGTTATGTATTAATTGGAGACAACAATCATATGTATGTGCCCCATATTCTATATGTTTCGAGAGGAGATATAGAATAAATTTGTGATCGCCTTGGTAATCTTGAATTGGAAATTAAGCATCCATTATAATTAGATTTTGTGTTAATTAATCCAATAAAACCAACCCCGAGAGTGTTCATTTCCTTAATTGCCCAATTTATTTGTTAATTGTAATTATTTACTTTGCTTTATTTTTTAGTTAGTTTTAAATCAAACAATTATCCATTTCGTCGTCCAGATAACAGATAGGAGCCGATGTCATAGTACGTGCTTATTTAATTTTCTTTTTCCCTGTGGATTCGACCTCATTTCACCCTGTGCTACATTTACTTTTTCACTTGCAAGTTGATTTGAGTTTTAAAACTAAAGTGTCACACATCAATAGCATGCTCTGTTTTGGGAATTAGAACCAAAAAACTAGAATTGAGACCCGGCGGAATCCGACCAAACTCAAAGAATGCCAATACGGCTCTATAAATATCAGAAGCAATAAAATCCAAATAATATAAAATAATTTTTCGATGAATCCATCTGGCCCTGCAGCACTGTCAAGATCAAGGCTGAACACAGCCTCCTTCATCTCGTCCATCGTCGGCTGGCTAGTGAGATTATTACATTGCCGTGACGTGAGCCGCTTGGATATCAATTGATCAACCAATGTAAAATCCTCATCATATAGCATAGGGTCCAAAAATATGTTCTCAAAATAATTAATGACTTGAGTAGCAATCTGCTCTGTCACTCACAAGCTCTCCACCAATAGACATCACTGATATCTTAGCTTTAGCTCGACGAGCTTTCACATTATTATGGAAAAATTTGGAATTTCTGTCCCCATCATTAAGCCAACTAATGCGACTTTGCTGCTTCATGTGGTCCGATTTAACAAGCAATAAGCCATTAATTTCAGCCTATAGAGCAATTTCTTCATCCATTATATTATCAGTATATCCCATTGAAGAGATTATTTCTTAAAGCTTTCCCAGCTGCTATTTAAGACCCTCAATTTTAGAATTAAAATTACAAAAATCTCAAGCATTTCATATCTTAAGGAACCCTTTTAATCGTTCAAGTTTCATCATCACTATTAATTGGAGACAATAATCCTATGCATGTGCCCCATATTCTATATGCTTCGAGAGGAGATATAGAATAAATTTGTGATCGCCTTAGTAATCTTGAATTGGAAATTAAGCATCCATTATAATTAGATTTTATGTTAATTAATCCAATAAAACCAACCCCGAGAGTGTTCATTTCCTTAATTATCCAATTTATTTGTTAATTGCAATTATTTACTTTGCTTTATTGTTTAGTTAGTTTTAAATCAAACAATTATCCATTTCGTCGTCTAGATAATAAATATGAGCCGATGTCATAGTACGTGATTATTTAATTTTCTTTTTCCCTGTGGATTTGACCTCATTGCACCTTGTGCTACATTTACTTGTTCATTTGCAAGTTGATTCGAGTTTTAAAACTAAAATGTCACACATCAAGTTTTTGGCGCCGTTGCTGGAGAATTAGTGTTTTAAATTTGTACTATTGTGATAAGGTTGTTATTGTTAATTTAGATATTATTTATTTATTTTTGTTTTTCACTTTTTGTTATTGGTGCTTTGAAGGTGGTGCATGATCACATGATATAGGAGAGCACTCCTTGAACGTGAGGTTATTATTTCTCGTGGATAAAGAGAAATTGAAAAAAGAGAAATAGTCATGGGAGATGAAAATGAAGGTCTTGTTCATCGTCTATAAAGACAATTTGAGGAGATGCAACAAAGATTGAATGAGCAAGGAGGTGTTCGGGTTCAAGTAGAGCAACCGCCCATTAGAAACATGTCCCAACCCATTGTAAATGAAAGAGTGATGAATGGGCCAAGAATTGAAGCCGATAACTTTGAATTGAAGCCCGAATTAATCTCAATGATACAACAAAACTAATTTGATGGAGGAGTTAATGAAGATTCAAATGAGCACATTGATCAATTTCTACAAGTGTGTGGGACCGTGAAGCTCAACGGAGTCCCGGATAATGCAATACGTCTCCAACTTTTCCGATTTTCTCTTAAAGAAAAAGCACGAACATGGTATCAAGGTTTGAGAGTTGGATCTATTGAAACATGAGCTAATTTGGTTTCAAAATTTCTATATAAATTTTTCCCTCCGAGTACGATGTTGAAGTTGAAAGGTAAGATCACACAATTTCGCCAATGGGATGATGAGAGTTTTAATGATGCATGGGAACGATTTCATGAAATGTTGAGAAAGTGCCCTACTCATGGGTTTGGTATTGACCACCAAGTGTGCATATTTTACAATGGAACTAATCAAGATATGAAGAAACTATTGGATGCCACATCGGGTGGCTCATTGTTAGGAAAAGGGCCTGATGATGCCATGAAAATTATCGAGAATATGGCCACGAATTCCTATCAATAGCCCGGGGAGAGACAACAAGTGCAACACTTGAAGAATGTGACTCCTACATCCGAAGTTGAAACTTTGTCAATCTTGGCAGCCCAGATGACAATTTTCAATAAAAAGATTGAAGCCATCACCCATTTTTCATCAAGCTCAAGGAATGAGCAAATCCAAGGAGTTGAAGCGATGAAATATGTCGAGGAATGGAGCAACAATGGCCGCCCAAATCAAAGTTTTCAAGGAGAAAATCACTACAATCAAGGAGTCCAATAACATTGTTCAAATGTTCATTATGGTAATCCTAATGGTGCTTGCCAATCTCCACTCAACTTTACCATAACAAATGACATGGTTGATGATGAAAATAATCCCAAGATGGATGATCTTTTGATAGCATTCATGGGTAAAATGGAGACATATATGGAAGAGTCCCAAGTTCGCTTTGAGAAGCTTGAAAGTAAGATGGACATGATTGGAGCACGGGTGGATACCATTGAAATAAGAATGGATGTGATTGAGAAGAGGATAAGTAGATTGGAGATTGTAGTGGGAAAACGGCCGCAACAAAGCCCGGAGCAATGCAAAGCTATATTTGTGATGAGTTTGAAAACTTTTGATGGGGTAAAAATGCCATGTGAGGAATTTTTGAAAGTTGAATGTGAAAATTCCCAAAGTGAAAAAGATGATGAAAAAGGAGAAGCAAAGGAATTGGTTGAGGATGCTTCAAATAAGCCGTCATCGGCACCCCTAGCTCCCATGCCTATTGCCATACCTTACCTTCAAAGATTGAAGAAGGATACCATGATGGAGCAATTTACCAAATTTTTGGATATGTTTCGAAAAATTCACATCAATACCCCACTTGTGGAAGTCTTGGAAAGGATGCCAAATTATGCCAAGTTTTTCAAAGAAATGCTAGCAAATAAGAAGAAGTTAAAGGATCATGAGATTGTGAGCCTCGCAGAGGAATGTAGTGCAATTATTCAAAGGAAGTTGCCACCAAAGCTCAAGGATCCGGGGAGTTTCATCATTCCTTGTGGTTTTGGGAAGAAATTCTTTGGGAATGCCTTGTGTGACTTGGGAGCGAGCATAAATATCATGCCCCTTTCTTTCTTCAAGAAACTCAACATTGGGAAGCTCAAGCCAACGAGTATTTGCTTACAAATGGCGGATCACACTTTTACCTATCCAAAAGGAATCTTAGAAGATGTGCTAGTAAAGGTGGATAAATTCATCTTCCCAATTGATTTCTTGGTGCTTGATATGGAAGAGGACACAAATGTGCCTCTTATCTTGGGGAGGCCATTTTTGAGCACCGAGAGAGCATTGATAGATATGGAGAAATGTGAGCTTATCCTTCGAGTGCATGAGTCAAGAGCCATGTTCCCTATTTCCATGAGGAGGGAAGCTATAAAAGATGATGAGCTTAAGAGCATTGAAGAATCCAAGGTGGTCCAAGAGATAAAGCCACGAATTGAGAAAATGAAAGCGAGGAAAGAAGAAGAGATGCCCAAGGAGTATTATAGAATCTTTGATCCGAATTTGACTTCTAAGCCTCAAAGAAAGAAAAAAAGAGTTCTAAGGTGGTGTCAAGTGCCACCAAATCCGCCTTGACGGTTGTAAGTCCGTCTAAAATAAACCAATTTTTCTTTTTCAAACTTATTGGTACTTTGTTCCGAATAAGTTTGGGGGAGGGAGAAGTGTGGTTATTTTAGACTTATTTTTGTTTGTTTTTTTATTTTGCATTGCATGTAGTTTGCATTAACATTTTGGTAAAATTTTAAAATTTTTAGTTTGTTTGCACGTTTACTTGCTTTCAATAACCGGTGGTTTTTGATTTGGTTATTGATCTTGTGGAGACTTGTGGTTGAAAATGGTTGAAGTGTGGATTGGGTTGTTATGTTGTTTATGATGAGATGGTTTTATTTGGAAAAATGACATGAAAGCATGTTATGATTTGTTGATATTTGCCTTGATAAATTATTAAATGTATTACCTTTTGATCTTGGTTGAGCCCACGTGAGATTTTGAGCCAAAGATTGCTTTATTTTTTACAATCTTTTCCTTGCTTGTGTGGTAATCATGCATACTTGAATTGTCTCTAGAACTTGCATTATGTCTAACTCGAGATTGCAATAGTGTGCTTGATGACTCAAAAAGGATTTAAGGCCATCATTTGTTTAGCCTACTCTACCCAAATTTTACCATTCCAACATTAAATCCCTTATTAGCCCCTTTGAGCTATGAGACCATATTTCATTATTTTGCCTTGGGCTGGAAATAATTAGTAACGAGGAATTAGTGATTATGAGAAATTTAGAGTGCTTGAAATGAAAATTGCATTTTAGAGTATTTGAGACAAAAATGCCAAATAACCCTTCTTAGCTCTTATGAGAAAAAAAAGAGAGAGAAATGAACACCTTGAAAAAAAAAGAGAGAAAAGTTGAAAAAAAAAAAGAAAAAAAAATGATGTGTTCACATTCTTGTAGAGATTTTGGTTACCCATGTAATTATGAGAAGTTAAATCTTCGATACTCTTGGGTGTTGGTTTTGTTTGGATTATGAGACATAAATGATGTTTATTTTGGATGTTTAATGATTCTTGATTATGCTTGGATTCTTATTATGTATGGGTGTTATGTATTGTTGATTGGTGAGAACTAATTGATAATTAATTAGCATGATTATGTATATTGATTCAAAATTCGAGAGATGAGCTTCAACATAGGATCCTAGAATTCAAAGAGCAATTATCAACAAAATCGAGAGGTTTGAGATAGTTATTAAGGCATAGATCCTTGGTGCTCTTGGTAAGCACAGTTATGTATTAATTGGAGACAACAATCATATGCATGTGCCCCATATTCTATATGTTTCGAGAGGAGATATAGAATAAATTTGTGATCGCCTTGGTAATCTTGAATTGGAAATTAAGCATCTATTATAATTAGATTTTGTGTTAATTAATCCAATAAAACCAACCCCGAGAGTGTTCATTTCCTTAATTGCCCAATTTATTTGTTAATTGTAATTATTTACTTTGCTTTATTGTTTAGTTAGTTTTAAATCAAACAATTATCCATTTCGTTGTCCAGATAACAGATAGGAGCCGATGTCATAGTACGTGCTTATTTAATTTTCTTTTTCCCTGTGGATTCGACCTCATTTCACCCTGTGCTACATTTACTTTTTCACTTGCAAGTTGATTCGAGTTTTAAAACTAAAGTGTCACACATCAATAGCATGCTCTGTTTTGGGAATTAGAACCAAAAAACTAGAATTGAGACCCGGCGGAATCCGACCAAACTCAAAGAATGCCAATACGGCTCTATAAATATCAGAAGCAATAAAATCCAAACAATATAAAATAATTTTTCGATGAATCCATCTGGCCCTGCAGCACTGTCAAGATCAAGGCTGAACACAGCCTCCTTCATCTCGTCCATCGTCGGCTGGCTAGTGAGATTATTACATTGCCGTGACGTGAGCCGCTTGGATATCAATTGATCAACCAATGTAAAATCCTCATCATACAACATAGGGTCCAAAAATATGTTCTCAAAATAATTAATGACTTGAGTAGCAATCTGCTCTGTCACTCACAAGCTCTCCACCAATAGACATCACTGATATCTTAGCTTTAGCTCGATGAGCTTTCACATTATTATGGAAAAATTTGGAATTTCTGTCCCCATCATTAAGCCAACTAATGCGACTTTGCTGCTTCATGTGGTCCGATTTAACAAGCAATAAGCCATTAATTTCAGCCTGTAGAGCAATTTCTTCATCCATTATATTATTAGTATATCCCATTGAAGAGATTATTTCTTGAAGCTTTCCCAGCTGCTATTTAAGACCCTCAATTTTAGAATTAAAATTACAAAAATCTCAAGCATTTCATACCTTAAGGAACCCTTTTAATCGTTCAAGTTTCATCATCACTAAATGAATACGGCTAGCCAAGTGTTCCTCCCAAGAGTCACGAACTGTTTTAAAAAAGGAATCATGTTTAACCCACATGTTCTAAAAACGGAACGGACGCGGACCAGATTTCTCTCCCGAAATACAATTCACAATAAGCGGTGAATGATCCGAACACATTCTTAGAAGTAATGCAGCTGTGACACTTTCCCAAGCATCTTGAAAATTGCCGGAAATCAATGTTCGATCAATCTTACTATCAATAATCCTTGGATAAAATCTTCTACTCGACCAAGAAGAAAAAAGACCATTAGTTTCAACTTCAGAGACCCCCCCTAAGTCACCGATAAAGTTATTAAAGTCCATGCACGCTCTAGAGGAAGGTGTCGATTTACCACAATGTTCATGAGAACCCCGGACTGCATTGAAGTCCCCCATAATGGTAAAACGACCTTGAAGAGTTTCTAGATCCATCCACAAATCCCAATGTATTATGTACGAAGAGGAGCCATGCACAATCGCCACAACCCCATCAAAATTATTAAACTTGATTTGCACTAAAACACATTGAGCTAAAGAATAAACAATCGAGGTATTAACAATCCCTTCAACAGACACCCAAATATTAGACATCCAAGCACCTCTATCATCTGAAAAATTGGAGTCAAGCCGAGAGACCTCTAATATGAGATAGGAATACTTCCAAAACGAGCCCTAGGCTCAATTAATCCAAGCACAGTAGGCTTAAAAACCCGCACATGTTTACATAGCATATTTTGGGATATTTCCGTTGCAATCCAAAAAATATTCCATGTCATTAAATTCATGTCGAATGCGACAAATTCCGCAAAGAATCTCATTCTCTGTGTTAACAATTTGCTCTTTTAAGCTTGCAACTAATTCCATATTGTTAAATGCGTTCAAATGAGGCTTAATGAGAACATATGGAGTCCATACCTTCTTCTCTTACACCTGTTTAAGGGCCTCGCCCCCAGCTTTGTTCAATCTGTCTTAACGATGTAACTCCGCAGCTCAAGGCATGGTTCTCTTAGTATAAGTCTTCTTTGGAGCCACCACTGAGGCCGATGTTCCTTACCCTTCAACCTCCTTCATCTGATCTCCCTCCACTACCCCAGAGACTAGTATCCCCTCCGTCACTGAATCTAAAGCCACAATTGCATGGGACTCATCATCCATCCCCTCCATATTTCCTCCACAATGAGTGAACTCCGTATGATGCATCTCAAGAACTCTATCGTCAGTAGTTGGAGAGTCATCGACTACATCATTACAGGCAATTATCTCCCTGCCATCCTCAGCCCCAACTGTAGACCTATTATCCCCACACATACTATCTTTAGACACTTTTGGGACAGGAACCGTAACCTTTAACAAATTATCAAAGGCATTCTCTCCTTCCTCAAGCCCCATATCAGAGAGAGCGGAAAAAGTATTAGAATTCGAAACTTTTTATCAATCTTTCAACCTTATTCACGTTATCAACATCCCCAAAACCCTCACCATCTATTCCTTCGTTGAATGTCTGGTTTTCAGGATTTTATACCCATGTATCGCCGCCTCCTGTCTAACTGAATGTCCAGCCTTATCTACCTTGCTTTGATGAATTGTATTTTGAGAATCAGCCTTCTGTGATGTCTCCTTCCCCAAAGACTTAGAATTCCGAGACTTGACGGTGGAGTGGCCGACCATCTGGCATTCACTACAAAATAAAGGCATGCTTTCGTAATGAATGTCAATGAAGAAAGAAGCTTCTCCAAGATGAATCATCACCGATTTCTAGAGAGTTTGTGCCATGTCGACCTCGATCAAAACCCTAGCAAAGTGCCTAACATCCCCATGTATAGAGGTCCCGTCAATTTTCAAGGGAGTGCCGACCGACCTAGCGATGCCAATGAACACCTCCTCATGCCAATACTCAATTAGCAGATTATACAGTCGCATCCAAATTTGTGCTAAAGTCGACTTGATCTTGTAGGGTGTGAAGTCCGGCGTCCAATCCCGAATTCTAAGAAACCCAGGCTTTAAGTTCCAAGATTGCAACTGGCGAACCTTAGATTGATCCGCAACACACGAGAATTGCAGCGTAAAGTATCCTTTACTCCATCGTGATCAATCTCCTATTCTTCGAAGTCGCCCATATATGTTGAAGACGGGGTTTAATATTTGCAGCAGACCAAGGTTTATCACCTTTTAGCATAATTAATCGCCCGATTAGAGAAAATTGAAATTTCCCTAATTGCAATTGATATAAGTCGTTCATAATAGCGGTTCATTGATTGGGGGATAGATCTATAGTATCAAAGGTTTGGAACAAAGTTCGCAGAAATGAAATTGAACGCTCCCATTCAAACCGGCTGGATTCTTGATAATGATGTCGTAAAAATATCTGGATGTTTATCATTAAGAGCAGAAGAAGCCAGAGTAGCATAAGTAGCATGGGGTTTTGTCGGCAGAACCCTAGAATCAAATTTAGGGTTTTCGAAATTTTGAACTTGAACGGGAATTTTTCCTGAATTTCGTGAGGATAATTCAGATGTTTTATCTAGATGAGCCATTACACGACAATGTTTGTTCGGCCAACGTCCGGTCAAACGGCGGCGATGAAGTCATAATTAACGTAGATGGCAAGAGAGAGAAGAGAGCATATTTTTTTTTTAGAAAAATATATAGACAATTACTTAGATTTAAAACTTCAAATTCATCAAAGTGGTAAAAATAAATTAATAAGAGCTTAACCACTAAGCTAGAAAAATTTATAAAAAATAATAATTATTTGTGAATCGCACAAGAGAAATACTAGTACTAATTAAAAACCAATCCAGGATTTCCCTCCATAAAAATAGAGCATACACACTTGCTTAGCAATTTTAATTAAAGAGATAAATTAAAGAGATTAAAATGCTCTTTTTAATATTTTATTTTTCTTGAGTTTTAACAAGCGGTGCGACCTTCTCTGCAATAGAGGGTAAGGACAAGAATTCAAACTCTACCACCTCTCTCCATTAAAAAAAAAATTACATGTATATCAATTGCATATTTTTTTAGTTATATTTTTCTTTTATTTGTCACCACAAGACAATCCATTTTTATGAGGAAAAACTTAAGCTATTCGTTTCCCTCCTTTAATATTTACTCACGACAATTTCTCGGCAAATCCCAGCAACAAATTCCTTTATAAATCCCTCACAAAAATAATTCATAATTACTAATTTATCGTAAATTGCAAATTAATTTTCCTTGCCATAAGCAAATTTCGTTTTATCTATCTCTCTTAGAGAAACTCCAACACATGACAGCAAAAAATGGTACCAAATCGCAATCCAATAAATCCGCCGATCATATAGTAAATAAATCCGATCAAAACAAGTACCACTACTAACAGAATCTGCAAATTAATTAGCTTAGGTCGTGGTCGAATTAAAGTGTTAATATATTTGTACAATAATTCGAAATTCACAACAATAAGTTATTTAGCTAGGTACGGTTGTTTTGGATGAATTAGCTAGTTTTAATTAGTGATTTGAAATATATTTAATATGCTCGTTCTAAATCAAATCCATAAAGCCAAACACAACCTTAGTCAAGTTAAATGTGACATTATTTTTCCTAAAGTGTGTAAGACAGTACAAAATGTTTAGAAATTAATTAAACTTGTAATTTGAAGCAATATTCACAATTATATTCTACACGGAATCGTCCTCCCTCCGATATAGAGGTTCGAATCATATTTTACAACAATAAAAAAAAATGTTTCATTTTCTATTACAATAATATCAATAGTGCTGCTAACGGTAACAAACTAATTTGTACATGTTCCATGCATCATTACTTCTCATTAATACCTTGTAGTTCTAATATGTCAGGATGTCACATTTAATTTTTCAAGTATTATTTACAAACTATTGTACAAAAACGAGATTTACGCAAGACATACCCTGTAAGCAACAACTACTAGTTCGTTTGTCAAAAGAAAGATTAATATACGTACGTAGAGATCCCAAACCCTCAAAAAAATATAAACAAAATAAAAACCATATTCATCCTTTTTATTTTATTATTAGCGAAAAATGGGCTGATTCCATTTCTTCCATCAATGGGCTTTGTCGTAAATGATTAGGTCTTCCTAAATTGGAGCTTTAAATATTAATTAGGTGGTGATTATAACTAATAATTCTATGAAAGACTCCTTCCGTCTCATAATTATAGTCTCTTATTTTCTTTTTATCCGTTCAAAATTATAGTTCACTTTCTTTATTAGATATGCATTACTTTTCATTTTCCTTTATATACCCTTATCTGACATTCTTTTAAATTAACAATCCTTTCATTTTGAATCATATAAGTCAGGGTATAGAAGGAAAATTTTAGATAATTTATTTTTTTAAATACATTAAATATATTTTCTTAATTCATGTGAAAAGCGAAGGAGGGCTACAATTATAGGACGAAGGGGTATGATTTATAAACATAATTAAGAATCATACCGGTAGTATAAGCAATAGCTAATAAGTGAGAATATGATTCACAATAGTGCTGCAAATATACATATATTACACCCTTATGGTTAACTCGATCTAAAATTTCCCAAGCAAGAAGGCAAAAATTCTAATTCCAGAAGCTCAAACATTGAGAAAAAACAAATTAAGTAGATAACCCAATTTATTAAATATGTCTCTCCCTGCAGTTGCAACAAGTGTAAGAAGCACAGTTTGCATGAACTTGCATGGCATTGAATTCGACTTCATTGCCTGGATGACTATATTGTATACTTTTATGGGGTTGACAATTTTTATTGCCGTCTTTAATTCATCTCGTCTTTTGATTCACCCAACTCTGTCCAAATTCAGACACAATAAATTACTGTTTACATTTAAACTTTTAATGCAAATACATGTTTACAGCTCTACTACTATATTCTCAACTGTCTTCCACCATTCGAAACCCTAAAATATTTGCTATAAATGGCTCTACGTATCAACCCTCATTACTCACATCAAAACATTCTACCTTCTCTTTAAATCGTGTGAGTGTTTGTAGAGAGAGAGAGAGAGAGAGATGGAGAAATTGTATGTAATTTTCTTGATCGTAGCACTAGCACTAGTGCATGCAACGGCAAGAAATATTCCAAATGATAACGCAAAACCTAGTACGGAGACTGTGGTGGCAACTGCAGATGCTCCAGCAGCTAACGCTGTTGATGATGAGAAAAATCTCATTTACGGCGGCGTTGGTGGCTGGGCTGGCATGGGCTACGTCGGCGGGGTGATGCCGGTGCTTGGCGGTGGCATTGGCGGCGCAAGTGGCATCGGAGGGCTAGGTGGGTTGGGAGGACTCGGCGGTGTAGGCGGTGCAGGTGGTCTAGGTGGTGTAGGCGGTGCCAGTGGTCTAGGTGGTCTAGGCGGCGTTGGTGGTGTTGGTGCCGGGGCTGGTGGCGCAGCCGGTAAAATTATACCTTGAGTTTTATCCCTCGTGTTTGTGATTTGTGAGAGGTTCGTGTTTTATGACATGTCTTTGTTGTTTCAAGGTCTAGCTAAGATTTTAAATTTTAATTGTTTTAAGTAATAGTTTTGTAGGTTTGTTATTTTAAAATTCTGAATATTTAATTTGCTGTGTGTGTGTCTGTAGTAGGCTAACTTTCATGCTGTGACGCAAGAATGTTACTATCCTCGTTTATCGATCAATGAAATAGTTATTCTACGTGTTTTTCTTTATTAATTATATGCAGTGCAGAACAAAGTACAGAATGTTTGGTTTAAATTGTTTTTTATATATTCGGTTTAATTTTTATATATTTCTAGAATATGTATAGGTGGGCTATTGGGCTAACCTACTGCGCATTTTCGTGTTATATATATTTCCTTGTACGTCTTCATTACCAAATGCAACATATATGAGATGGCATATATATTTCCTCAAAAAAAAAAAAAAAAAGGATGGCATATATATATATATATATATATATATATTTGATGATGGCACGCATAAAAATATACATAACACGAATTGATAAAGTAAAATATAAAATGTTACGCAAATTGATGAAGTAAAATAGTATAAATTTTAACACTAAAAATCCAAAATGACGATAGATCCTCAGCCGACTAATTAATTAAGTATACTGAGTTCAAAAGGATCGGAAATCTTTGTTGTATATATATGCTTTAAATTCTATTTTAATTTTGACTTTGCTATATGATATTATTAATCATTGGCGATTATTAATTAGTATTTTTGAAGCGAATCAATGGTAAAATTACTTTAGAAATAATCAGAGACTAGATCAATACAAATATATTAATTAATTATATATGTGATTTTGTGTTATACATCAAATTTCTGTGAGTACCGGCTGAATAATTAATTAAAGGATTATTACGTACATTTAAAGTTCCTAACTCTAATTTCCATTACAATTCTATCCCAGCTGTGAACAATTTTATGCAGTCCATCATCTTTCCATCCTTAATATCCAAATTTCGTTTTAATGCCCTAAAATTTTTGGAGTGCTTAATCCCCTAAAATTCAAACATAACAATTTTGTAATTATATATAGGATATCCAAATAACAAAACTAAAGTTTTCATCGAATTAATCTGTCACGTATAGACTTTAGTGAAAAAAAGCGACAATTAGTCCAGTTTAAAATTTTCAAAATGTAGCATTTGAAGTCTGCATTTCGACATGTATTGACTAAAGTTGTCGATCTCATTCCTCATCCCACAAAGATTTAAATGTTACATGACAGTTCCAAGGGGACTAAAATACATTTCACCTCATCGATCTATATCATATCGATCTATATATAATAATCTAGTAAATGAATCTAAAATAATTTCACCCTATCGGTCTATTGGATGAGATTCTCTATTCCACATTTCATGTTCATCCCGTGTTACACGATCGAATTAACAAATTTAATAATGGATATATATTACAAAAATATAAATTAATTGTAACATAATCAGCCTAATCACATTTAGCAACAAAATATTGAAATTTAAAAAATTATAAATCATATTTATAAAATAATCAACCATAATAATCATTGGGTATAGAATCAACCATAATATAATAAGTGTAAAATTAAATTAAAGCACAATAACTTAAAATTATTTGAAAGAATGGAAGAAAAATTCATAAATTTGAGTGTGGAACGCTAAATGCAAAATCTCATCTGTCGATCAGATCTATAATAATAATCTAAAAACTCAATATATATAGACTCGAAAGTATGACGTGTTTCGATCTCAAGAAAAACATCGTAAATGAATCTGGAAGCACATATATATAATTACAATTGGGTTAATTACTATAAAATACACAAACTTTGACAAAATTTGTAAATTAGACACAAACTTTAAAAATTTGCAATTAAAACACAAACTTTCAACTTTTTGCAAAATAGACAAACTCGTTATTTTCTAATTAATGGAAAATGATGTGGAATAAAAAAAATCCAAGTGGACAAAGTATCTGATGTGGAAATAAAAAAAGCCATGTGGATTTGCCACATAAAAATTATACCAAAAATATTTCTATGAACTAAAAAAAGGAAAATCCATGTGGCTTTTTTTTATTTCCAAAAAAATTCTACCAAAAAAAAGGAAAATCTACGTGTTGATTGGAGTAGTTATTTGGGGAGATTAATAAAATATGTGCAAATCCGAGTATTTATTTGGGGAGATTAATGAAAATATAGAAGAAGAAATTGAAGAAATTTGTAGAGAGAGAGAAAGAGTGAGAGAAGAGTGACGGGGAGTAGTGAATTTGTTCTTCTTCTTCTTCTCTTTCTCCAATTTTTCTTTTATTTTTGGTTGCTTCAGAGAAATGGTTGCGCATCGATGCCAAATGAAGGCGGCGAAATTACAGAAATACCCTTCTTTTTTTAGTTGATAGAAATATTTTTGGTAGAATTTTTATGTGGCAAATCCACGTGGCTTTTTTTATTTCCACATCAGACACTTTGTCCACTTGGATTGTTTTTATGCCACGTCATTTTTCATTAACTAGAAAATAATGAGTTTGTCTATTTTGCAAAAAATGGAAAGTTTGTGTTTTAGTTGCAAATTTTTAAAGTTTCTGTCTAATTTGCAAATCTTGTCAAAGTTTGTGTATTTTATTGTAATTAGCCCAATTACAACTTAACAAAAACCTGTGTGAGACTGTCTTATGGTTTAAGATCGAGATTAAAACTTATATTCAATCTTGATTCGTGTGATGGACGGCAATCTCACCAAGACTTCATCTTAGAATTATCTCAAGTTTTTGGATTTAGTAGAAGAGGTGGCGTTTTCAATAAATGTTGCTTGAAGCTATATATACATAACTGAAAATGAACACCAACAATCCCACGTGAAATGTTGGAGTCACCACGAGAAAAGCGGGTGGAGAAAAAGCAATAAACCCAGAAATTCCGTTTTGTTACATGGCATTATCTGTAACTACTAGCTACCTTGTTCCAAATCGAAAAAATAAAACACTTTCGGAGGGATTAAATGTTGTAGAAAAAGCATAAAAGTTTTCTCGAACCGCAACATTTGTGCACTACATCTCATCTATTACAAATAATGTTTCATCTCATGTTTTCATATCATCCGTATATGTCATATAATCAATTATACAATACTAAAAAGACCGGAAAAGAATATGGAACACGATATATGACAGAAGATTAACGTATGACATTTGGATTTTGATGTTGCAAGGAAAGAATAAGAACAAAGTTTTCAATTAGCCCCATGAAGTTGAGTTCCTCAGTCCCATCTATATATATATGCAATACACATCTAAAGATTATTAAGTCCACATAATATCAAAGAAATTAAGTACTAAGTCATGGCTCGTTTTTCTTATCTTAGCTTGGCACTATTTCTCATGATCATGAGTGGCACTTCATTTAGTCAATTCAGCAGGTCTCCACCAGTTCCCCGAGCAACTCCACCATCTCCCGCATTTTATGGTGGTGGAGGTGGAGGAGGAGGTGGTGGTGGTGGTTCTGAAGGAGGAGGTGGAGGCGGTGGTGGAGGTGGAGGTGGAGGCGGAGATGGAGGTGGTTACCCATGGCGTGGTTCAAGAGGAGGGTCTGGATGGGGACGTATAGGAGGGGGTGGTTATGGAGGAGGTGGGAGCCGTGGAGGTGGAGGACGTGGTGGTGGAGGTGAAGAAGGTGGTGGCCGTACTCCGCCAAGCTCTAATTAGAAGCCAAGTTGTATGCTGCATGCAAATGTACCTTGCTAACTACGGTTTAAATCAACTATTTTCATTCTAAATAAATATCGATCGATTACTTAGTTTCAATAACGAGTGTGCATGGCTTGTAATTAAGCAAGCACTAATTTATTTTAATTATGTGGCACGATGAGATTTCGTGATTTACAGAGCTTTTATTAGTTTTACTTTTTTTGTGCGTTATTCATAACATTCTGTTTTTTCTCAATATTTATGAATATCGGGTTTCGGTTCAGGTGAGAAATACTTGTTAGTGTGATAAATGAGAAAATAATTTTCTTATTATAATTTACTGCTCAATTATATTGGTATAATTTATCGTATAATTATTTTATCCTACATGTACAATGAAATTATAGTAATTAATTAAACAATAAAATATTTAAGCAATAAAATTATGACAATTAAATAATAAAATACAATATAATAACCATTTTCTCATTTCTCATACGAAGTGATAACCCAATCCCCAATAAATATATTGAAAAATGTGATTAAATTTGTATGGAGATGTAAATTAACGGGCTTCTTTGTTGATGATTAATTAAACATGCAGTTGGGCTTAGTTATGTAAACAATGAGCTTATTAGTAGGTCCATACTTTGAAACTACGAGCTCACAATAATGGCCCAACATAATACGGTTCAATTTTAGTAGTTGTAGCTATTCTGTTAATGAATTTAATTTCCTTTCAAAAGAAATAAAAAATCAATGAATTTATATCCACAATACCACCGGGCGCATAATTGTCGTGATCTTGGATAAAATTTATTACTAGTATCCAGTTTTATAACACCGGAATGAAATGAAATTTTGGCTCTTAAATATTTCGGATGAAATAATGGAGTTTTATCTATTCATACCCCAAAAGATAAATTATCTATCAATTCATGACTAGAAAGATAAATTATCAATCTATGACGACCTCACAATTTATCTATTTTGATTCTTATATTTTTTAATTATTTTTATGTAAATTTTCAATGAAAATTTATTTATTAATTATCTATTAAATTTAATAACAAATTTATTAAAAATAAAAAGTTAATTCTCCTATAATGTATTTGTTGGTCCCAGGGCGAGTCAATGTTAGTTTAGGGGGGTGAATAAACTCACACAAAACTTTGAACTTTTGTGCGGAATATATAGGGCCCTTGACTCGCTTTGAAAACTTATTGGTGCACTTCACAGTTGAGATAGAAAGCTTAGCTTATGAGTGCAGCTTGTGAGGCGTTGTGTGCAGCTGTGTATATGCAAAAGCTTAGACAGAAAGTACAGCACACAAGTGATTTATAGAGGTTCGAAGCTCAGCTTCTACGTCCTCTCTTCCTTCCTGAGAAAGGCAATCCACTATGCAAGTGTAAAGTTTCTTTATTACAGTTACACAGTGAAGATAAACTGTTGAACCTGAAAACGGCACCCTTCACTCGAGCGCGACCTCCTTTTCAACTGGTGCTGTCCAGAAAGAACGGACCCATCAGTACGCCCTTCCTCAGCCGGTGATGGTCGACAGCTCACACTTACCGGTCCCAACTGTTCACTGAAACTTTAGGTGCTACTGCTCGTCTTTGCAATATTTTAGATCTCTCTCGATCTTCAAGAATACAATCTTGAATCTGTTATCAACTTTGAATGCTCCTTGAGTTGAGCTGAGTAGTTGATCTTTGGATAGCTTGAACTGAGAAGCTTGGCTCTGATTGGAATCTTCAACAGCTAGCTAATTGACTGGTTCACTGATGAACTTCTTCTCAGTTGGAACTTTTCGCAGCTTGTGATGTTTAAGCTTTGAGTTGGAGAGGGAGAAAGAAAGTTCAGTATCTGCAATATAGCAAGAGTTAGATTGGCAAAAGTCTTAATTAAAATGAGATTCACTCTTCTTATATAGATGAGTGATCTCTGTGACCGTTAGGTTCCACCGATCATTGGTTCGGTTGATCCATCGACGGTAATTGAATTCTTGTAGTCGTTGAAGCTTGTTTGAACTAGCCGTTGCTTGATTTAATGACTTCTGCTCTAAGATCTCTTGTTAGGATCTTTAATAACTGCTTGGCAGGTATCAATTGCTCCGGCTATCAGTTCTGAACTTCAGCTGGTAGGACCTCAACTGTCATACCTTTCAGCTCTGAGATAGTCTAGTTAGTAGTTCCTCAGCTGCCTCAAGCTTCAGTTCTGGAATGATCCAGTTTGGCATTTCCTCAGCTGCCTTGGCCTTCAGTTCTGGACTCTGGCAGCTTAGCTTCAACCAGAGCTTCAGCTGAGCTGAATTTTAGAGTCTTATTTTGGTCATAAAGCCACTTTCCAGCCTGTAGTTCCTGCAGTTTTTCATAGAATTTTCCACATATTTTGACATTTCATCTAAACCATCAGTTAGTTTATCCTTGATAGTTTTTTCCCAACAATTTCCCCCTTTTTGATGATGTCAAAACTTGTTAGTGATGATGGAAAACTGCATAATTCTAACATTCATGGATGTTTGATTTTGGATGAGTATCAGAGCTTTATAACTAAACAAGTATCAGAGCTTTGTATCTAGATAGGTATCAGAGCTTTGTATTTAAGCAAGTGTCAGAGCTTTTTATCTAGATAGGTATCAGAGCTTTGGACAGGTAGTATCAGAGCTTTATAGTCAGGTATTAGATCTTTTAAGCAAATCAGAGCAAGTAACAAAGCTTTAGCTCTTAGAAACCATGAGAGTTCAGTTTTAGGCATGTATATAACATATCTTGATGTGACTGAACCTTAAGCACTTTTGCTTTCTGATCTTATAGCATGAATGTCAAAACCTGTTAGTAGTGAGGCCACTTGTTTTGTCAATAGTGACAATGCATAACTTTTTGGAATGCTTTAGAGTTTTCAGTTCCAAGAATGTTCAGATTGTTCAGTTCATGCATATTTCATAATGTCAATCATGCAGTCACTTAGAGCATGTTGAAAATCAGAGCATGTTAGAAACTTGATATTTTATATGAGCTTAAAGAGCTTTAAGAATCATAAGGAAGTTAAGTAATAATGGATAGAGAGAGAGAGAGAGAGAGAGAGAATATGAAGAGCTGATATTTGAACTTCCTTCTTCAGCTGGAACTGATCACCATTCAGTTCCTTCTTCTTTTGCTCGTTTCTCCGTTTTCTTTTATGCAAGGAGAGATGTCTGGAATGCTGTGAATGCCCCAAGTTTGCAGCTCAAGTTAGGTATTCCCCCAAGTCCAAAACTGCTGAGCTTGACCTTGCCATGCTTGTTACTCAAGTTGGACTTCCCCCTCAAAAGTAGCTTTCCCCTGAAGCGCTACCTCTCTTTGGATTTGATCCCAGAGAGTGAGATTTCCATCATTATTCTGCTCCCAAGCTTTTCCATCATCATTTTTCTCTTCCTCCTTTTTGGCATCATCCAAAAGGGAGAGCTGATAGAGCTCGTGAGATGGAATTGACAGTTATGGTAAGAGAGTAAATGATGTTGCCAACAAATTGTCAATGACATGGGGAGCTGGGGGTTCAGGCATGAGTGATGTTAGCCATGTATATACTTCTTCAGTTGGCATCAGGTGAGCAAGATCAGAGAGAGAGAAGGGGTCTTGCCTTTCAGAATACACGGATGCAATATTGTGGAATGGCTCGTCATTAGAGAGGATGAATAGATCCTCGTGCAGTGGAGTTGTGGATTAGTTTGATGGCCCATTGTCTGGAAGAGGTGCATCAGGAGGCACCAAGCATTGGAGTCTCTTAATCATGGAATCCATGATTTCTGAGATAGTTGGCGGCGTGGTCAGTGGATGATTCATCTAGCTTCTGCTTCAATGTCTTTCAGCTATCCAGAAGGATTCACCTTTTTTCTTGGCTAGATGCAGCATGGTGGAATCATCCACCTGAAATCTCTGTAGATGGTACTGAAGATATCACTTCAGCTACTCGAACAGTGAGGAGTTAAATTCCTCAATTAGACTAAAATAGCTCTGCAGCTAATGGTCAAGACTTTGACTAAAGCCTTCTTCCAGAGAATCCGATTGAGCCAAGGAGGGAGACTCGTTGTTGGCTGGTACGGTGGACTGATCACTCAGATGAGTGAATGAGTCACTTTCAGTCATGGACTGATATTCTTCAGTTGGAGGATCAGCTTAAATTAGTGGCTCTTTCCCTTTAGCCAGACTCTTGACCTCCATAAGCTGTTTTCTTGACGTCCTTGGCTTGACAGCTTTACCACAGTTTTTGCGGTGAATAAAGACTGTTGGAATTAAGTCTCTTCTGGAGAGGAGTGCTCCACCAGAAATTGTTGCCTCTATTTGTTCTTGAAAGATGTGGCTAAGGCGATTTGCAAAACTGACCTTGGCTTTGAAGGTACCAGTTGTTCGGTCGATTTCAGTGAGCTTAACATGATGGCGAAGTTGAGAAAGTATGAAGGATGCCCAATCAGCTTTGCATCCAAAGTATATGGCAATCATGATGTGAGCATTATTGTCTGTAAACTACGCGTTGTGAAGATTCCCAAAGTGGATGTGCACAACAATGCCCATGGGTTGGATAATAACTGGGGAGAGACTTTTCTTCAAGTTATGTGAGAAATCATGATGGTTAACATGGGAAGCCTTCCATCCATTCCACAACTCTAGCTTGCTAGGAAGCGCTAGTTCGTGCACCTTCTGGCCGTCGCTTGGTAGTCAGAACAGTGTCATCAAGGTATCCTTGGTGATAGTGATGACGTGGTTGTAGACGACTGAGACAATATTGTCTCCTTGGATTTCTGCATTATAGTAGAACTCAGCTACATGCATGGAAATCCGTCTGCAGGGCATATCCTTTATGAATGGTAGGAGCCCACAAGTCTCCAAAGACTTTATGAGCATGACTGTCTTCTCTGAACCTATCCAAGCTTGAAGAAGCTCTAGGTTTTAAATACTTATCCTTTCTTATCTTTCTGATAAGAAGCTTAGTATTCATCATATGAAAAGGGTATGCCATCTCTGCAAAGACAAATGATGTTAGAGAGGATTGTTTGGATAAGTATAAGATATGGCAAGGAGAAGGAATAGATTTAGAATGATAGTGATACAGTTTTTCTTCTCCTTTGCTTATAAATAATTAGCTTTGCATGTATTTCTCAATAGCACTCGATGGTCTCTGGCTGATCAGCTATCTGATTTGATGGGTAATCAGCTGAATAAATGATGCATACATCTCGGCCATCCACTTGTATTTTGACTCTAAGATTAAGCGGCTGAGAGCTAAGGGATTTCAAAACTTGGTAGTTTCCATAAATAGCGAAATATTTTTCTGCAGATTTGCTATTTATATCCTTTAGATATTCATCTCTTGCTACTATCTTTAGTAGTCGCTAATTTAATGCTTAGCATGGAGACTTTAATGGCAACTCAGATGAATAGTGAGCTTATTTTGAAATTAGAACGTTGGATGTAAGATTTGGCAAGTGATGATCACAACGGTAATTATTCAAAAATAAGCTTGAAAAATAGTGATGAGAGAAGCTTATCGTTGATCAGCTGGGATACGACCAACTGATTGATTGAAGAGGACTGTTGAGATAGATGTTGAGAGGTTGAGCTTTGGGCATCAGTTTTTGGTTTAAACGGATTGAGACGCTTGTAAACTGATTTGATCAATTTTGTTAATCAGCTGCTGAGTGACTCTTACGTTGGTTTCCTCTTCTTGAGCGGTCTAACTAGACTAGTTTTTCTGCTTCTTTTAGAGCTATTTAACCATTTTCTCTTTGAAGCTGAGCCTGTTGCTTCCTTTGAAGGTTCAGCTCTGGCCTCTTTCTCAGCTTATTGAAGTTGCTTAAGAGCAACTGCTGAGTTGTTCAGCTTCAAAGTGATCCGATTTGAAGTTCCTCTGCTGTGTGAACTGGGTTGATTAATGTTGATGATCAGTTGAGCTGCTTTTAGGTTTGACCTGATAAGTGGAGTCACATAGCTTGGGGACAAGAGATCTGGTGACGAAGCAGTGTCTTCAATGTCTTTGTCTCCTTTGTGTCCACGCTTTTAACTCCCTTTGAGCTGCCACAACTTGAGTACGTGATAGATCTTGATCTATCCTTTCAATTGCAGCTTCAACTTGTAGTGATGCCTTAGTTGACTGATTTGATATGCTATCAAAGTTCAGTCTGTGGCATTGGAGGCCAATTATGTTGATAATTGATTGATTTGCAACTGCAGCTCCTTGAGATCTCACCTTGGCTTGAACATCAACTAGCATGACCTTAGCTGGAATTTTGTTATCAAGTCGATGCTTCATGATACGCTGAACTTGCACAAAAGTTGGAAGAAATGGATTTGAAGCTCCAATCTATTTGATACTCTAAGTTTCTTCACGTTGCCAAAAGCTCATGCCATGAAAGGTAGTTAGCAAGAAATGTGACTGGATTAACATAGAGTGTCTCAAGTTGAACCAGTATAAATACCGGTGTAGTTGTTTGAACAACTGATGATCTTGCTTTGCAATGTAAGTGAAGTGAGTGAGAAGAAGATTTGTTACATCCTTATGTGCATTTTTTACTGTATATTCGCCACTATAATAAGTGCAAATGTTTTCTTCAGTCAGCTCGAGAGGAGGGCAAGTTCTCTTGAAGTAGTCAGCTCCATAGTTTGGATGAGGGATTCCAGTGAATGGTATAAGCTCATTTGGATCAGAGCAGGCTTTGAAGTCAGTTGATGATCCATTCTTGGATTGTAGAGATAGAGCGATGTCAGCAGTTAAGCTGCTTGATGTGGTATTACCGGCTTTAGCTTTGGATCTCCTCTTCTTCTTGAGTGACTGAAGGTGAGCTTTCCCTTTCTTGGGAATCCAGTCAGATATAAGGACTGGTAGAGCATCATCATTTGGAAGATTCAACATATCTTTAAGGAGCTTGCTCATTCTTAGAACAAGTCATCCCTTGGACTCAAATTTCCCAGTCTTCTTTGAGTCAGCAACTTTAATGACTTGATGCTTGAATTAGGAGAATACAAACTCTGCCCAATTTACTTGCAGTCCTTCAGCAAGGTGAATCATTACCTTGTATCTCTCTTGAGTAAGTTGACTCAAGCTTCCTATGGCACTGAACATCATCTTGTTCATGACATCGAGTAGAACTCCATACTCGGGCTTCAGGTCAGTTTTAGCAGTGGTAAGACTGAATTGCTTATTGCAGGTTGAAGCTCTCCATTCTTTCTAGTATGATTCTGTTGAATCTTTCAGATCTTGAACTGTGGACCCTTTCCTTGGCAGTTGAAAGATTTCTGCAATCTTTCATTCAGTGATTTGAATTTGATACCCTTAAATCACTGAGGAGATGAGCTTTCCATCTGCAGTCACCTTTGCTTGAAGTAGGAACTCGCTCACCAAGTCTTGTCTGAAAAATCTTGGTGGAGTTTCCAGGTAGTATAGAATTCCGTTCTTGTGAAGATTGACTAGAAGAAATGGGTTGTTTGATTCCTTCAGAATCTACTGAAATTTCTTCCTTTCTAGGAATTTATCTCTCATCATTTGCTCTTTAAAGGAATTAAGAGCTTTGGATGATTCAGCCATCTTTGAAATTTGGCTGAATTAGAATTCGAGCTTTTTGAGAGAGAGAGAGAAATACTCTTTGAGGAGAATGAATGAGTCCATATTTCTAAAAAGGTATGAGCAAGGGGGTTTTTACGAGTGAGGAAAGAGACTCATAAATTTGTTGGTTGAGAGAAGTAATGATCCCTTATCGTTTTCTTTTGGTCGTTGGTTTTGTAATAACCATGAGACGTGTCATTATTTGCCAATGGTCAAAAATTCAAAATAAATGCTGATTTGTCACTTATTTTGAAAATTTAAAATAAACTTTTATTTATCAAAAGGGGTTTTGATACACTGAATCACAAGAAAATAACTAAAGAGTCTTGAATCATTTGCACTTGATCCAGCTCTCAGTCTTCTTTGTATTCAATTTTTCTCCTTTTGTCTGCAAGCTCAGTGGAGCTGCTGCCCTCTGCATCATCAGAGCTTGAAGACTCACTGTCAGTTGAATGGAGT
Organism: Perilla frutescens; assembly: GCA_026008535.1. Lineage (NCBI taxonomy): Eukaryota > Viridiplantae > Streptophyta > Magnoliopsida > Lamiales > Lamiaceae > Perilla > Perilla frutescens. The sequence continues at coordinate 13,947,597 of BRKX01000013.1, forward strand.
CCAACATGAGCTTGGAGCTTTCTGATCAGCTTCTCATGCTTCTTTACCTGCTGTTGTAAGCTCTGGATTAGTTCTTCATGATGAGCTATGGTTTGAGCTGTGGGACTTCTGGACTGATCGTCAGCTTGAATTGTCCTTGTTGGGCTTGATCCGTCAGTTGGCATGTCCAGTTCCAGCTGCAGCTCTTCTCCTCTTGAGGAGGCTTCGTCTCCTCCTTCAGCTGCTTCAAGCTGCTTACATGGTATTGTCTTTGATTGTTCAGTTGTCTGGTGAGCTGATTTCTCGGCTAACTAATTTGCATCTCCTAGATAGATTGTTTCATCGTGGCTTGACTTAGGGAGAGTCTTTGGTTCTACTTGAGCTTGAAGTGCCCTCTGGACAGGATCACTGAAAACCACCATGTCCATCACTCTTGGCTGAGCAACTTGCGCTTTCAGTTGGACTGCTCGATCGGCTGGCTCTTCAGTAGTTCTTTCTTAAGCAGTTGGTGAAGAGGAGGGCTCAGTTGGAGCCACAGTGGTTTTCTTAGAAGGAACTGGAGGTTCAACAGACTCCTCAGTTGGTTGAAGCACACTTGTTGGCTGAGCAATGTCTAGGGTGAGATTAACTTCAATCTCTGCAGCTTGAGGGGGGTTCATCAAATACCAACTATCTTGCCACTCCACGAATGACAACTTGTCTTGATGTGGAAGTATCATCAGTTGCACCATGATGACGAATGCGTTGTTTTTCTCATCTAATTTCTTCCAAGACTTGTTGTTGTTGTTGCCTTCTAATCTTGAATATCTCACCTAACACCCAATGTTGATGAACTTGAGGGTGTCTCCAGAGTGTTTGATCAGCTTCAGTGCGAATTGAGCCCAATTGAGCAGATTGTTCATTACTTCAGCTAATGTCTGCTCAGTTGTCTGTTTATGGTGTTGTCGAATGGCCAACATTCCTTTCAGAGTACTGATCGGATTCTATTCTGAAGTACCTTGTCCTGCTCACATTATACTCCATTGTTCTTCTCTCCTCCAAAAGCTCATCCCATGTAAGGCAGTTAGGAGAAAATGTGCCTCTGAGTTAAAGCAATGTCTCCATAGATACCAGTAGTTTTACCTTACAAACACTTTATAGAGGGGTTCCGATCCGATCACATCTTCTACAAAGTTCTTTGATATGAACTCTATGACTTTGGCATCCGCCCAGCTCTTGATTACTTCAGCTCTTAGAAGAGCTCTGATGTTTTCATTTGTTTCTCCCATTGGAGGACATGTCGTCTTAAATTACTCAGCTCCAGTGCCTCGTGGAGGAATGCCTCTGAAAGGCATAATATCATCCTCTTGTATTTCGTCTATGTCGAATATTTTGACATTGTGAGGTGGTAGCTTTGGAGGGGGCGGTGGGCCAGTCTTCTTCTTTCCTTTGTTAGCTTTTGTCTTGGTCAACTGCTTCAAGTTTTTACCAGTTCTTTCTTTGGCTTGAGCAGTCTTGACTGACCATTTTTTTGCTTGAACAAGTTGAATTGAAGAGGTTTCTGCTTGAGCTAAAATAGATGTGGAGCCAGGATAAACCTGCTGCAGAGGCTTGGCTTTGATTGGTGTTCCAATCAGTTGGCTGATTGGAATATTATCCTCAGGATCTGAGTCTTCCTTTCGAGACTCAACTATAATCTTCTTCCCTTTGTCTTCAGCTGCCTTTCTAGCTTCCTTTGACGAGACACCAATTTTAATGTTTGATGTATTTGGACCTTGCGATCGCTTTGTGACCGTTGGAAAGTAATCAATTTTTCTACCAACAGTGTGTCAGTTTCATTTTCCATAAAGTTGAATGTGTATTCCAGTAGCTTACTGATTCTGCTCACAAAGCACATTTTCTGATGGAAGAATTCCTCACTCCAGTGCTTCTACAGTACATCCATAAACTTCTTGATTTGTTCGAAGAAGAATAGTGCCCAGTTGACCTTGATGCTCATGTTAATTGCATGGCAGAGTTTGTACTTAAGCTGAGTCATCTCGAAGTGATTTCCTGCTACTCCGACTATCATTCTGGCAGTGATGCCTGCTAGAATTTTATACTCCTCTTGAAAACAAGACGTGAGAGTTGTGGCTTTCTAGGGGTCGTGACAATCTGCTCTTTTTCATCGATTGTAGACTTCCAGTTGGTTAAGCTCTACTTCTTCCACCTTCATCCCTTCATTTGGTATATGAAAAGCCCTTGATAGCAGTTCTGGAGTAATTTCAACTTCTATCCCTCTGATTTGAGTGATTATATTATCACCCTTTCCTTTTGAGTTCAAGTAGAACTCACAGACTGGCTCTGGATATTTTTTTGCGGGAATTTCTTCAGCGAACTGTAATAGGCCTACTTGAGCTATTTTCAAGATGATATCTTCACAGAGTGGGGAGTTGGAGCATCTTTCTCTGTAGGCAGCTTGGTCCAGAAACTGGTCTTTGTAGAGACTGACTTCAAATCTCTGAGACGACTCACCAGTTTCTTTGAAGTTGAACTTTTGTTGAACAAATGGTGGGTTCATCTTGGCCAAATTATTTTTTTAAGAGCTTAAGTTAGAGAGAGAACTTTGACTAAGAGAGAAATCACGAGATGAGTGAATAGGCTGAACTGTATCTTTGAGGTGGATAGTATGCTGAAGAATTTCTCAGATTGTGATTTTGAAATAGATAAGCTCTCAGGGATTCGACTGAACTGTGAACTAAAAAAATTGAGGTTTCAGTTCAGCTATCTCTTTTATAGAGATGATGTTGTGATCCAACGGTTGAGATTATTTGAAAGCTTTATCTCCAACGGTTAGATTCATTCAATGAATTAGTCGGTTCAGTTTTCCAAATCTATCCGTTGAAAATTTATGAGGAGAGAAAATGTGGGCCTAATGGTAACAATGGGTTGACACGTCATTTTACCATTCCAGTAATAAAATTAAATTTGAACTTATCTGTTCATATCTCTCCTTCCTTAGCCTCCGTGTGGCCTTGAGCTGCCGACGTCATCAGTTGGCTTCATCAGCTGATGACTTTCACTTTAAACTGATGATCTTCTTGGACTGATCAGTTCTAGCTAAAGTGCTTTCAGCTTTTTCTCCCAACTTTTCGTCAGCTAGAGCTTCATTCTCTGAGCTTTACTCCTCTTTTGCTTTTTAGCTGCTTCCTTCAGCTGAAGCTTTGTCTCTTCAGTTAGCTCTTTATTTGACTCAACTGCTCTCATCAGTTAATTATGACTGGTTGAGAACTGATGACTTCAATGATCAGTTGGCTCTTCTCTTCTCTAATGTTTATTCTGGACTTCATCAATTTCTCAGAACTGATTTGGCTTATTAGTTTAAGCTTCATAGCTTTAGTAAACTGATGCCAATTTTGATTCAGTTCTTATCTTCAGCTGGAGTAATCTTCTTTACTCCTTCACTCAGCTAATCTAGCTTCTGGCAGTGGCTTGGTGAAGATATCAACTATCTGATTTTCTGTGTTGACATATTTGATGCATATGTCTTTCTCCCTAATGTGATCTCTGATGAAGTGATGCCTTATATCAATGTGCTTCATCTTTGAATGCAATATTGGATTTTGAGATATTGCAATAGCACTATTGTTATCACAATAGATAGACACTTCTTCAGTTTCAACTTTATAATCCTTCAGCTGTTGCTTTATCCAAAGAATTTGAGCACAACAGCTTCCAGCAGCTACATATTCAGCTTCAGTTATAGACGTGGAAACTGATTGTTGTTTTCTGCTAAACCAGGATATCAGTTTCTTCCCAAGAAACTGACAAGTTCCACTGGTGCTTTTTCTGTCGATCTTGCATCCTCCAAAGTCTGAGTCTGAATAGCCAGTTAGACTCAAGCTGTCATCTCTAGGATACCATAGTCTAAGATTTATGATTCCTTTGAGGTACTTCATGATCCTCTTAGCTGCTTCGAGATGGCTTTTCTTCAGATTGGCTTCGAACCTCACACACAGCTTGACTGAATAGGAGATGTCTGGTCGGCTGGTTGTTAGATAGAGAAAGGACCCAATGATTCCTCTGTAGAAAGTCTGGCTGACTGATTCTCCTTCTTCATCTAGAGTCAGCTAAACTGATGTGTTCATTGGAATCTTGAGAGTTTTGTCCTTGTCGGTTCCAAACTTCTTGACTAGCTCTTTGGTGTACTTGGTTTGGCTGATGAAGATTCCGTCTTCCAGCTGCTTTACTTGGAGTCCTAAGAAGAAAGTCATTTCTCCCATCATGCCCATCTCGAATTCACTTTGCATCAATTGAGCAAATCGAGCGCAGAGATCTTTGCTCTTTGATCCAAAAATTATATCATCCACATAAATTTGAACCATTAAAATCTCAGCTGATTGTTCTATTCTGAATAGAGTACAATCAATGACTCTTTTTTGAAACACATTCTTCAGCAAGAATGTTATGAAGGTCTGATACCAAGCTCTTGATGCTTGCTTCAGTCCATATAGAGCTTTCTTCAGCTTGTAGACTTGGTCTTTAATTTCAAAGCCTAGAGGTTGCTCGATATAAATGTCCACCTTGAGCATTCCTTGCAAGAACGCACTCTTGACGTCCATTTGATAGACTGTGAAATTGTTGTGAGTTGCATAGACAAGAAACAATCTGTTAGCTTCCAATCTTGCAACTGGTGCAAATGTCTCATCAAAGTCGATTTCTTCATTTTGAGAGTATCCCTTGGCTACCAGTCTTACCTTGTTTCTGGTGATCACACCTTGTTCATCCAGCTTGTTATGAAAAATCCATTTTATAGCGATGACTTTTTGGGTTTTTAGCCTATCAACAAGAAACCATACGTTGTTTCTTGTAAACTGGTTCAGCTCCTCTTACATCGCTATGATCCAATCTGAAACTTCAAGAACTTTCTTGATGTTGGCTGGTTCAATTTGTGAGATGAAGCACGTGAATAGAGCATGCTTAGTTGATCCTCTGATTTGAACTCGGCTTCTTGGATCACCAACAATCTTGTTAGCTGGATGGCTTTGGAGCCATTTAGGCAGTTTGGCTTCAGCTATGCCTTCAGCTGGTTCTTCAACATTGACATTAGCTACTGCTTTGTCTCCAGTTAGCTCATCAACTTCATCAGTTCTTCCCGCTGCTTCAGTTGCGGGGTTTGTGGTCTCAACACAGATTGTGTCTTCATTAAGCATATTGCCTTCAGCTGGTCTAGAGCCAGTTTCATTGCTATCTTCTAATGAAGCTTCAAACCGCTCTGGAAGAATGTGATCAACATAGTCTTGTGAGTTTTTAGTTTCACTAACCAGTACTTGAACGGATGTATCATTTAACTCTTTGTTCCTGCACTCATTAGCAAACTCATCAAATACCACATGACATGTTATTTCCACAACAAGTGTTCATTTGTTGAACACTCTGTAAGCTTGTGAGTGAGGGGCATTATAGCCGAGAAAGATCCCTTCATCAGCTTTGGCACTGAAAGCTTTCAGTTGAGTCTTGCCATTGTTGTGGATGTAACATTTGCAGCCAAATACTTTGAAGTAAGAGATAGACGGCTTACGACCCTTGTATAGCTCATAGGGTGTTTTGTCATATGTGGTGATGATGGCACTTCAGTTTTGAGTGTGGCAATCTGTGTTGACTGCTTCGGCCTAATAGCTTTCAGCTATCTTGACATCAACTACCATTTCTCGAGCGTGCGATTTTGCCATTCAGCTATGCTGTTCTGTTGAGGTGTTCTTGTAGCTGAGTGTTCATGAGTGATCCCCAATTCACTCAGAAAATTAATCAGTTGTTGATTGACGAATTCAGTTCCATTGTCGGATCTTATCCTTTGAACTGATTTTCCCTTCTCAGTTTGTAATCTTCTGATCAATGTTAATAGCTTGGCAAAAGTCTCATCTTTGCTTCTCAGGAACTCCACCCAAGTGTATCTTGAGTAGTCGTCAACTACTACAAAAGTAAACTTTTTGCCTCTGGGGGTTGGTGGCTTCACTGGTCCAAATAGGTCCATGTGTAGCAGTTGTAAGATGTCAGTTGTTCCTGGAGGGTGACTCTTATTTTTGAATGACAACTTTATTTGCTTTCCTTTTTGGCATGGTCCACAGACTCCAGCTTTCTTGTAGATCTCCTTGGGAAGCCCCTCAACCAACTCTTTCTTAGCTAGATAGTTGATAGTTTTGAAGTTGAGGTGATTCAGCCGTCGATGCCATAGCCAGTCTGTTTCAGTTGATCCTTTTGAAAAGAAGCAAGCATCTGAGTAGCCGGTTGACCAGTCAACAATGTATATGTTGCCTCTTCGAACAGCAGTTAGAAGTATAGATCCAGTTGACTTGTCTCTGATGTCACATGAGCTGTTGCTGAAGTCAACTGAATAGCCATTATCACCAAGCTGGCTGATGCTTAGCAGCTTGTGCTTCAGTCCTTCAACGTGTTAAACTCCATTGACGACAACTTTTTCTTTTACTACGAACCCTTCTGCAATGGTTCGACTCTTTGAGTTGTCTCCAAATATTACTAGAGGACCTTTAACCATCCAGATCACTTTTGCCTGCGGTCATATGCTTGGAGCACTCATTATCCAAATACCATTTGTCTTTGGTCCTTTTCTTGGATAGGATGCTCTTTTTCTACAAATCAAAGATCAGTTTTTAGGTTCCCACATAATATCGGATCCTGGATGGTTAATCAAGTATTTAGGGATCCACATTCGTCAAACTTTTAGTTTATCATGATTCAAGGATCCTTCAGAATTTGATCTTTTGATCAAATTTGGACTTCTGGTAACTCTTCGACTGTGAGTTGAGTCCGTTGATTGATACCTGTGATAAGTGTTATCATAAAACACTTCTACCAATATTTTTTCATCTTGAGCTCTTGGTGACCTTTGCTTTGGCCAATTTCTTGAGCTCTTCTCGGCCCTGGTATTGCTTCTACTGGGGTAGTACCTTGGATCATTTCTATAGCTCAGGTATTCATCATACTGGCTGACAAATGAGCTTTCAGCTTTTCTCCCATAAAAGCTTTGGTTGGGATTGTGTGGATGAAATGATCTAGGTTGAGTGTTTTTTTTGGGGCTAAAAGATCTCCCAGTTTGAGATGCAGGTGGCCTTTGTTGGTAGGCTGGCTTTGAGTAAGCTAATGGCCTGAGCTTAGCTGATGGCCTGGTTTGAACTGATGGCCTTTGCTGAAAGATTGGCCTAGGATGAGCTGATGGTTTAGACCGAACTGATGCTCTGGGCTAATAGGTTAGCTTATGTTGAACTGGTGGTTTATGCTAAGCTGGAAGCCATTGATAAGCTGGTTTTCTGTGAACTGGTGTCCTCGGCTGAAAAGAATAGCTTTTGGACTGAGCTTGAGGTGTTATTAAAATTTCTTTCCCTTTTGATACCTCAGATGGAGGTGATTGAGTTGGCCTTGTGAATCCTTTTAGGATTCCTGTGTCAGAGCTTTGGGCAATTTCTGCGGCAGTAAACTTGCTGTACCCTAGCCTTGGACTCCCAGCTTCAACTCTTTGATGTCCTAAAATTTCATCTAGAGTCTGGGATCCCTTCTTGAATTTGAGGGTTATTTCCTCTTTTTCAAGAATTTCTAACTTAAGCTTTCCATTCTTAGCTTCCAGTTCATAATTTCTCAGCTTTAGTTGGTCAAATTCAGTTGACTGAACTTCAAGAATTTTCATTCTTTCATAATCAATGCTCAGTTCTTTAACTTTACTTCTAAGCTCATCACTTTCATCCTTTAGTTCAACATGCATACATGATATGAAAGCTAATTGATCTTCTGGAATTCTTAACTGTTCATCCAGTTCATTTATAAAAATAGAAGCTTCATGTATGTGATAAAATGAGGTTATATAATCAGTTGTACTAACCTCTTCTTCATTGTCGGCCATGAGGCAAAGTAGAGCTTCATCATCTAAGCTGTATCCATTAGAGTCGATTCCAAATAGGTAGTCTGAATCATCCAGCACGACATTCTCGGAATTGGTGATCATAGCTTTCCTTTTGAAGAAGCTTCTCCTCACTTTGGCCTTTTTGTCCTTAGGAAGCTCTTGACACTTTCATCTATAGTGTCCTTGTTTGTGGCAGTGGAAGCATTCTTCTATGCTTCGGTTGGCCACTCTAAATTGTTCAGCTGATCGTTCAGCTGGCTGCCGACTTCTTTCTCCTTTAGCAGCTTCATCAGCTTGAGGCAAAGCTGATTGTTGATCTCTGACTTTCTTCAGCCTTTCCAACAATCTTGTAATTGACTGGATTTGCTCATTTATATCTTGAGTCAGGATTTCTTTCTTTTCCGTTATTTCTCTCCTTCGATCAGTTAGTGATCCTCCTGGATTCTCTCAGGCTGGCGAGCCTCTTGGCCGGAAGCTATTTCTTCCTCGAGTTTCTCTAGACCGATTCCTTTCTGCGTAGAAGGACGCATCTTGAGTTGATGACGCAGATGCTTCTCTTTTTCGGTTCAGGCTATACTCGTGAGCCTTGAGAGATTCGAACATTTCTCTGGGAGTGATGCTATTCAAATTTTTTGACTCTTTGATAGCAATCACTTTCATCTTCCATTCTTCTGTGAGATTGTCTAGAATTTTTGAATTCATCTCACAGTTAGGATAGCTTCTTCCTAGGTTGGTTATCTCACTTATTATGCCTAGAAATCTTGTTTCAATGCTTGAGATGGTTTCATCTGGCTGTATTTTGAAGGACTCATATTTTTCAACCGCTAACAGGTGTTTGTTTCCTTTAATGGCCTCGGACTCTTTACATAGATCAGCTAGCAAGTCCCATATCTCCTTGGCGGTTCTGCAGTTCTTCGTGTCCTTCATGCGATCCTCATCTAGAGTTTGAAATAATGCAGCTTGGGCCACAAACTCTAGATTCTTCAACTTCTTCTTTTCACAGGTGAGAAGATGAGTTGGCTTCGGGATGCTTGCCGGTTGATTAACATCAACAATGTTAGCTTCATTGTCCATCATTATGTTGATTGGATCGTCTTCAATGACTTCCCACATGTTTTCATGAATTGAGCATAGATGGACTTTCATCCTCCTACTCCAATTATCATAATTCTCAACTGAAAAAAGAGATACCTTATGGTTTCTCATAGCTTGAAACGTTAGCACAAATAAGTAGATCTGATTCAGTTGATCTACAAAAAATGGTTGATCCTTAGAATCAACCGCTCTGATACCACTTGTTGGTCTCATGATGAGTTGATGTTAGTTTAGAGGGAGTGAATAAACTGACACAAAACTTTGAACTTTTGTGCGGAATATTTAGGACCCTTGACTCACTTTGAAAACTTATCGGTGTACTTCACAGTTGATATAGAAAGCTTAGCTTATGAGTGCAGCTTGTGAGGCGTTGTGTACAGCTGTGTATGTGCAAAAGCTTAGACAGAAAGTACAGCACACATGAGATTTATAAAGGTTCGAAGCTCGGCTTCTACGTCCTCTCTTCCTTCCTGAGAAGGGCAATCCACTATGCAAGTGTAAAGTCTCTTTATTACAGTTACACAGTGAAGATAAACTGTTGAACCTGAAAATGGCACCTTTCACTCGAACACTGCCTCCTTTTCAACTGGTGCTGTCCCGGAAGAATGGACCCGTCAGTACGCTTTTCCTCAGCTGGTGATGGTCGACAACTCACAGTTACCGGTTCCAACTGCTAGCTGAGACTTTAGATGCTATTGCCCATCTTTATAAGATTTTAGATCTCTCTCGATCTTTAAGAATACAATCTTGAATTTGTTATCAACTTTGAATGCTCCTTGAGTTGAGCTGAGTAGTTGACCTTTAGATAGCTTGAACTGAGAAACTTGGCTCTGACTGGAATCTTCAACAACTAGCTGATTGACTGGTTCGCTGATGAACTTCTTCTCAGTTAGGACTTTTCACAACTTGTGATGTTTAAGCTTTGAGCTGGAGAGAAAGAAAGAAAGCTCAGTATCTGTAATATAGTAAGAGTTAGATTGGCGAAAGTCTTAATGAAAATGAGACTCACTCTTCTTATATAGATGAGTGATCTCTGTGACCGTTAGGTTCCACAGATTGTTGGTTCGGTTGATCCATCAACAGTAATTAAATTCTTATAGCCGTTGAAGCTTGTTTGAACTAGTCGTTGCTTGATTTAATGACTTCTAGTCCGAGATCTCTTGTCAGGATCTTCAATAACTACTTGACAGGTATCAGTTACTTTGGCTATCAATTCTGGACTTCAGCTGGCAGGATCTCAGCTATCTTGGCTTTCTGCTCTGAGATAGTCCAGTTGGCAGTTCTTCAGCTACCTCAAACTTCAGTTCTAGAATGATCCAGTTTGGCATTTCCTCAGCTGCATTGGCCTTCAGTTCTGGACTCTAGCAGCTTAGCTTCAACTAGAGCTTCAGTTATGGACTCCAGTTGGCATCTTGGAAGCTTAGCTTTGACTAAAGCTTCAGTTCTTCTTCCTCTGAGCTTCTCCCAGTTGACTGAACATAACTATTGGTTGATCAGTTCAGTTTGGTCTTGTATGAGCTTGAGATTTTCAAGCTAGCTCTATCCATCCACTTTTCTTAACTTTCAGTTAAGTTGATACTTGCTCATATGTTGGATGCTTTCCAGTTTTCAGCTTGAATCGGTTAGCTCTTGACTGCTTGATGCGTTCTTTCCAGCTGGTTGACCATGCTCCAAAGCGGTTGACTTTCACTTCAGCTGAGCTAAATTTTGGAGTTTTATTTTGGTCATAAAGCCACTTTTCCAGCCTGTAGTTCCTGTAGTTTTTCATAGAAATTTTCTACATGTTTTGACATTTTATAAAAACCATCAGTTAATTTATTTATAGTCACTAATTCTATTTTAGGATATATGTTTATTTCAAAAAATTATCGAGCACAGTGCGTGAGCCCACGCGTTAACGTCAAGCGAGTGCATTGTGCAATATCTCAGATAAAAAAATTTAAATTAATTCAATTCAATTTTAGCTAGGGTTCACTAATTCCATTTTAGGATATATATTTTATTTCAATAAAAATTAATTATCAATCGTCGTGCACGAGTCCATGGGTTAGCGCCTAGCTGGTGCACTATGCGAGACACCAGATAAAATAATAAGTTAATTTAATAAAATTAATATATATATTTATGAAGGAACATGTCATTCCTTTTCTATTTTTCTTGCTCTCAAAAGTTGTTTGGTGTATTGCACCATGTCCTCCAACTCATCGTAGTGCCACGATGCTACTCTTTCACGAATTGTCTTTTATAGACCAGCTAGAAATCTATCCATTGTTTCTTCTGGATATTCTTCCACATCAGCTCGTCTCATGGCTTCAATCATTTTAATGTAGTATTCATCTACACTTCAATCTCCTTGTCTAAGCTTTTGTAGCTTTTTCTCCAGCTCTTGTTGGTAATGAACTGGAATAAAGCGTTCTCGCATCTTATCTTTCATCTCTTGCCACGAGTTAATTGATGGGTGGCGTTCGTGGCGGCGCCAATTCTGCTGGAATCCCCACCATGTTGCTGCGTAGCCTTTAAACTCCAATGATGCTAATTGCACTTTCTTTAGCTCGGGGAAGTCGTAGCACTCAAAAATCTTATCTACTTTTTGTTCCCAATCAAGGTATTCATCGGGATCATGTAGACCTTCAAACTCAAGGATGATTACATTGCTAGACGACTTAGGGATATGGCTGTGCCTCATAGTACCTCGATGGTGTAAGTTGTTGTAGAGATGGTGAGCATTTGGTGTACATGGTGTATGAGTGTATCAGTGGGTGTAGGTAGATAGGGCAAGAAGATTCGATCCCTAAGAGGTTTAGGATCAAAAACAATGGTGTGGGGATGATATATGGTGTGTAGGAATGGTATATGGAAGGTAGGAAGAGATTGGGATGTAAATAAGCTAGTATGGAAAGAATAGAGTCTAGATAAGGTAATTAGATTTGGTTGTGCTATACTTAATATGGACACAATCTAAATAACTTAATCTAGATGGGAGGAGTCTATACTAACTAGGAAAGAACAAGAAAAATCGAAAAAGCAATCTGAATTTTTTTTTATCAAACTAACTCTTTTTTTTACAATCTGATTCTCCTCTACCTAAACAAGGATACTAGCAACTATAACAAAGATAACAAACTGATCGAATGAATGAATTTTTTTTATCTGCCGTGAAAACTTTTTTTTTGAATGAACAATTTTTTTTATGAATCAACTAGCTATTACAACTCGACTGACACGTCACGAAATTAAATGACACGTTGGATTAAACCACGACCAGCTATGTTGACATGGCTCTGATGCCAAATTTATGATGTGATCTCAACAGATGATCAACACCGAAAGAGAGACGCGCGGAAGTCTTAGAAACGAACACGTCAGCGGTAGAAGGATTCAATCCAAACTAATGACTCAAACAAATGAATTATGCTAAAATAAATAATTAAAAAGACTCGAATAACCTAGACGCGTAGTTATAGACCTAATTAAGCAACCTAGACTATGACACACAAATTAAACACAAATCCAAATCAAACGAGGCTGGTTTGGAACGAAGGTTTATAGGAAATGTTAAGGTCGTGTAGGTGATGATTAAAGCGTGATGAACGATTGGTGTAGATAGGATATGATAGTGATACGAATGACTTACGGTATAGATGTTATTCGCGATGAGTTAAACACGTATGAATTGGATTCAATGGATCGGCTGGACTTTTGATGATTGACACACAAACTGCCTTGGGTGATGATTGATGAGACAAATGTAGATGAAGGATGAATGATGGTGTTGGCGATTGGTGTTGAAGATGTAGTCGAATGAGTTTATACACAAAAGCATACCTCGTGGACACACAATCCGCGAAACGTACTTCACTTGGTTATCTCCTCGATAGCATTCCAACCCTAGAACCACTAGAAAATTAGAACGGGACTTGAATAAAACTTAAAAGTCTGCAAGTTCTTTTAAGAGTGATAGTTTTCGAAAAAAAAAAAACCAACAAAAGGTTTGGGGGTGAGACAATATTGAATGCAAAATGCTTTAAAATATCAAATAATGTCTAAGAAATAATGTCACATGAAATTCGAATCCTATGACTAATCAAACTAGGAAAAGAATACTACCTAAACTAGAATTCTATTAAAGAAGGAATTGACCTTAAATAGAACCCTAATTAATTAACTAATAAAAACCGAAAACTAAATAATAAAAATCTGCCAAAATAAAATAAATACTATAGTCTAGATAAATTAATCACTAAAATAATAATATGGATCGAATCAAATCAGCTCTATGCACACGTTGCATGTGTAATTTTCGTCCAACAGTTTAGACGTGATCACGCCTAACTTGTAATTCGCTTCTGTTCCAACATCCAAGACTTGATCTTCAATTGTGACAATATGGTCGATTGGAACACTATCTTCAACTTCTCTTCATGCATTATTCTTCAAACCTTGATCTCCAATCTTTAATTGTTAACAAAGTAACAAACTTGGGGCTGCTTTCAACTCCTTCATTTTCAAACTTTTTATGAACAAATGCTTGAAAATATCATTGCAATTGTTTCGCTTGAAGTCGCATAACTGGACCACGTAATTGCAGCTCCAGATTTGGTTCTTCAAGGCTTGTCATGCGTTCATCATTTTCACTAAAAAATGGTGTCATGTGACATAAATTTCTCCCTTCGTTCTTTTTTTTATTTCTTTCTTTCCAAAAAAAACACTAATGGCTTAAAAAAATCTAATTAACATACTATTTCAAACTTAGGCTTATATTTATCTCTCAGTTTTTTAGATTATTAAATAGGAATTGATTTTCAAATTATGGTTTATATTTTTCTTTTTAATTTTTTTAGTTATTATAAGGTAATTATTAAATATTTAGATTTATTGTTTTAATTTTTTGTTTTCAGTTTTCTTTTCATCTTGGTTGACTTTTCATGGGATTTATTATAACATGTATTTTTTAAAGGTTTATTTTGGTGACGCTCAGGGCCGAAGCGTGGAGTGATCGCCGGTGCAAGACACGGACAAATAGCAGCTCTTATAAGACTTCCAAGTGAATGGGCACATGAGTGAACCGAATCCACCCGAAAGAGAGGGATTCTGAGGCTATACAGAAATGAGACTGTATAGTCAAGGAGAGCTTAAAGGATTTGATTGGTGCTACTCATAGCACAAGGTGCATCTTATTTATGGCGCTCGTTCCACCAGAACTCAAAAGTTAAGCGTGCTTAACCTGGGGCAATGGTGGGATGAGTGACCCCCTGAGAAGTTTTCTCAGGGAGCGTGCGAGTGAGGACAAAGCACGCTAGAAAGACTCGTGTTGGTTTGTGGGGACAGCCGTCAGTCCGGTAGCCGGGTTGTTATAGGGTGGTATCAAAGCCGAACCTCTCGCAGTAAGGTGCGGCTCGGGGACGAACCAAGCGGAATCTGATGGGCATGTGACGCCCGAGGCTGAAGCGTAGAGTGATCGCCGGTGCAATGCACGAACAAAGAGTGGCTCCTATAAGACTTTCAAGTGAATGGGCACATGAATGAACCGAATCCACCCGAAAGAAAGGGATTCTGAGGCTATACAGGAATGGGACTGTATAGTCGAGGAGAGCTTAAAGAATTTGATTGGTGCTACTCATACGACAAGGTGCATCTTCTTTTCTGGCGCTCGTTCCACCAGAATTCCAAAATTAAGCGTGATTAACCTGGGACAATGGTGGGATGGGTGACCCCTTGGGAAGTTTTCATAGGAAGCGTATGAGTGAGGACAAAGCACGCTGAAAAGACTCGTATGGCTTGTGCGGACAGCCGTCTGTCTGGTAATCAGGTTGTTTACAACACAGTTTTACGAGAAAAAAAGCACAACATTTCATATTGTGTAAGAGGCCACAGTAGAGGATCACAGTCCTTAATCTTCGTAAAGTGATTTGATGAATTAATCTTCGTAGATTGACGAATTAATGATAAAGTTAAAAATTTAAGTAACTTTATTTATTTTAACTTCTTGTATGCATGTAGCTAGCTGTAATTTTTTTTTATCGAGCACAACGCGCACAATATTTTGAATGAAAAATTAAATTAATTTTAGAATTCACAAATTACATTTATGGTATATATTTATTTCAAAAAAAATTATACATGTGGACTCGTGCACTGTATGAGCCCACGAATAATAAAATATATATATTTGTAAAAAAATAAAAAAAAGGAACAAATTAAAAATTGAAAAAAAATGAAAAGAAAAGGAAAAATGAGAAGGTGGGACCACTTAAAAACAAAAGTAAAAGGAAAAGAAAAAAGGACGGATACACCCTTCTGGGTCAAATATAATTCATCTAATGAATTGAGATCCGTTAGACTATCTTACAGGAGACCTCTTCAATAGAAAAAGGAGAAGGGGGGCCACTTTATTAGTCAAATAAGTTCCGTCTAACAAATTGAAAAATAAAAAATTCCGTAGATTAATGATCTCATAATAGAGTGTTCTTTATATATGATAACAATTATTTTAACCATATTCTAATGAAATCAAACAGAAACTTCTTCAATTCCCGACAAAGTGAAGGGTGGGATTTTGTAAGAGGTAGGGCGAAGTGGTTGATTTTCAGTGATATGGGAAAAGATCTTTAAACATACAGTATTGTGTTTTTTTTTTGGTTGTGTAAACGTATAATATTATTTTTTTTTTAGTCTATTTTTTAAGAAAAACGTATTTCCTCGTTTTGTTTGTTATTTTAGATTTTTTCTTTTGTGTCAAAATATTTGTTGTTTTATATATTTTGACACACTCTCTCTCAAATTTAACCTTATAAATATATGAAGAGAGAAAAAAATTTCAACTTTTTAGGAAAATTTAGGAAAGTATAAGTGAATTATGTAATATAAAAGGGAGGGATATATTAGTCCAAAAATTTAATTGTTAATTATAGATTAAAATTCTAAAACAACAAATAAAATGAAATGGATGGAGTATAATATTATTATATCAACAGATTGTTGCCAAATCTACTCCGAATCTTCTTTGCGACTTTAAATAGGAAAGTCCTAGAGAAAGAAAGATGATTTTATTATTATTATTATTATTATTATTATTATTATAGACCGACAAGATGAAGATGGAAAGCGATTAGGCAAGGTTGCAGGATACATATATCTAAATATTAAATATTTATTGATTTTCTTATTTTAGAAGATAGGATATAAGGAATGAAATTATTACATGTCAAAACCTAACTTTTATCAATATATAGGATCCATATTCCATAATTATATCTCTATTAGATATTCCTTCTCTTTAACGATAATTGTCGTTTTGAAGAAATATTTATATTAACAAAATAATCAAATTATATCAAATACCCTAATTTAATTTTTTATTCATTTTCAATAATTAATCAATAATGGATGTTTGAATACATTAAATGCGGAAAAATAAGATAAAAATATAATTTTCCACCTCGAATATGTAGAACGATATTTTTCTACAATGGAATAAAACTAAAGTGCTAAAAAACATTTATTTTGAAAATGGAAAGAGTTTATATATGTTTTGTGTATTATATATATATATATAATAAAATTCATTATTAATCCCAAATACCGTAATAATCTGACACCATAACTTTAGGATGACCTTTCCTTTATATCCTCTTTAGATTTAAATAAATAAATAATTAAAAAATACGACAAACTTTTAGGGAATCCTCACAATGGCAAAAAGAGTACTAGCTTTCACTAACACTATAATATCATTTGCAAATAAAAGAGTTGTAAGTATAAGATTATTTATGTCTCATGTAAAGTTATATGACTTATTAAGGACTAATAAATAAATAAATAAAATTATGGATTAAATTATATCCGGGTTAATATAGAGCAGTTTTATTTGATGAGAATAGTGTGTTTATGGGGAATAACAGCTTATTACCGTGAAACTGGGTCCACTTCCTGATATAAAAGATATTCTCTTAAAACCCTAGCCATCACGTACGATAGAGAATAGAAAAATAATCAAGGAGGTGAAACACTGGTTTACCATTCTTCTCAAGAAATTCAACGGTGCAATCTCAGATTTAATCATGGAGAAAGGTACACAATATTCTATCAATTATGTGATTATGTGAGAATCATTAATTTCAAGATCTTGTAGTTTTCTCGTAAAAAATTGTAGAAAACTAGAATGATTTTACAGTAGTTACGTAGCTTCACCAATACTGTATCATTTGCAAATTATATGAAACGTCTTTATATTTAATGAGAGGCTAAAATACTTTGTGTGCATATTAAAAATGGTAAAAAAATATATCCATAGTCACGTTCCTGGCGTGTGTGATCAACACATAGTTAGATACTCAGATTTAATAGAAATGGTCTTTTGATGAATTTTAAAATAATTGAGATTTTTTTTCACTATAGAGTAGTTTTTTTTTTCGGAAAATTAAAACAAATAGCTATATGCATTTTTTCCTTTTGTCTTAATATAAAAAACCAAGTTCTTAATATTGTAAACCCTCATATAGTGACATGAAATTAAAGTGCACGTACGTGTATATATAGTGAAACCCCAAATTTCAACCGTGACCTCGAAACCTCAAAAAAAATCAATGAAAGTTGAAACTAAAGTTTGAAGTCATCAGCTGTGATATAAATAGGCAGACGTACGAGATAACCATTGTGAAAAAGAATCAAACGGTTGCTTTACTATAATCATCTCATATATGTCACTCCATTGACATAATGCTACATTAGTTTTTGGAAATTTAGCTTCAATAACATAAAAAAATTTATTTAAATGACCCTTGGATAATTTGGACCATAATTTACAAACAATTGAGTAATTTATTTATTTGCCATGTCGTTATGTGCACGAGTGTTGGAAAATCGTTAGTGAGACAACTGAGTTATTTATTACAAACAAAACCAATTATTTTGTTTATTATCTCAACAATATAATAATGGTGCAAACACCAAGCAAAAAATGGTCCTTCTACCAATTATTTATATAACTTATTATGCTATGAAATGAGTAAGATGCATGAATACAATACAACATATACATATATATATATATACATGATTGTCCTTACAAGTACTTTTGAGACGTCTTTCTATTTGTATGAGATCCTTTATTCCGAACTGTGCGTGTCAACTGTGTCCCAACATTAAGAATTATGTATTGCTTTTTTTAATGTTTATAATACAAATAAAAATGATTATATTATAACAAATCATAATTAATTTTTATTTATAATGATTAAAACTTTTAAAAATTATATATACACTAATAATTAATTATAATCACTAAAAAAGAAAATTAAATAATAAAAAATAATAATGTGTACCCTATTGGGTGGAATAAATCCTAAATATAAAGTAAAATTAAATCAAACCAAAAGAAATTAAAAATGAAAGAAAAACTAATTTGGGACACACATCTTGAACTAGAGAGAATTTCATGTGCTTCCTACCACCAGTCGACATTAATTGTATGAGTGTGTGTGTAACTCAAACATTTAATAACAATGCAATTGTCACTAGCTATATATGTCTGGACGTAATTCATGTGATTTGATTTTTTCGCAAAAATTAATCATTTCTTGTTTCAACGAAAAGGTATTTTGTATACATAAAATTGCATCTTGATACCTCATCCTTTATATATATGCCTCTTGATTAAACATTAATTTCCAAATTATGAGGAGCTCATTCAACATTAATAATTAATATATGAAGGGATTTAAATTTTACTTTATTTTTCATGATAAGCGGTCCTTAACCAAAGGCTGAAAAAAGAATATTAACATACTCCTTTTATTCTACAAGGAAACTAATTAAAGAAATTAAACTTCATAGAAACTCTCTCTCTCTCTCTCTCTCTCTATATATATATATATATATAACAAAACCACTCATTGCAACTAACTAGCTAGTTTTGCCATTGAAATCGCAAGTGATGTAGACGAGAAGTGACATTCAAGAAGGCTTCTTCACTGCATGGGATTGTTAGCCCTCCCATTGGATGATCAAATCCATACTCTTCCTCCGAAAACCTCAACAAATCTTGAAACAGTGGATGTTTCAAGTATGAGATCGGAACGAAAAATCGGGTTTTATCCTTACTCTCTCCTACATAAACTGCTAAAAAACCCCTCGGGGTGTCTAGCTTTCCTTCTGCAGAAGACGGTGACGAGCAACTTGTATTACTATGTCGTCTGTCAATGTGCTTAGTTTGACAGACCCTAGTTAGGAAACAGCTTCCCATTTCGCGATATATGCTTGCTTTAAAGAATGATGTCGATCTAAAAATGATTCGATTATTTTTCTTTTTTTGGGGATATAAATGAGAAATATATGATGCATATAGTGAAAGTTTGTGTATTGGGGAAGGCTTATTTATACAGTATGGTGGTGTTATTTTTCTTCAGACAATGTGATGAAATGTTGTTAATTTATTATAATATTTGTAGGGACGACGTTTGCTGCAGGCAATATTTATAGAAGAGTTTATCACTTTCCCCATTTGTGAGGATTGCCTATCTATGCCCATAGTTTTGTTAGGGAGGGAGGTATTTCTAATATATTTTATATTTGGGGGATAATAAAGAGAAATAATTTTAATTGTTTCTTGCTTAAGCGACAGATAGCATTTCAGTCTAAATCTTCTTCTTCAATTTTTTATTTTTTTATTTCAACCTTTTCGTTTAATTAATAAAAAAAACTATAACGATGATATTATAAACCGATCTGATCCCCTCTCAGAAACCCCGATAATTTTCCTGTTTTACAATCAAATTTTTTTAGTTTTCTTTATCAATTTTTTTTTTCTTTTATTTCAACTTGTGGTGCTTTAATTTTACAATTCTTGATTATAGTTCATTCTGCTCAATCAAGATTTATATTAATTTTTAGTTCTTAATTATTAATTGATTATTAAAAAAATAAATACTAAAAATTATAATAAACCCTAGTTGAATTAAATAGATCCTAATTAACAAGTGTGTAAAAATTAGGGCTAATCCCTTAAAATACATGAATTTTGGGGTGTTTTTGGTTTTTAACACATTTAAAAAAAAACAAAGTTTTAATAACATGAACTTACCAGTTGTTTGGTTTAATTTTCACGTGATTTTCAAATTTCGGTCAATTGTAGTGATATGGTTGTTAGGCCCCGTTTGGTTGGCACAGCATGGGAAACTAATATGATTCCTTATTTTTAAATTCCTATGTTTGATTCGATTTTTAAACATTATGGAAAGTAATCTGAATCCTAAAAACAAGGAAAGTGATGCATAATTCCTGGATTCTTATTCCCCACCTAATGTAGGTATTATTTTCCGCAGTTTCAAGAATCTAACATATACCCATCTCAAGAAATACATAATTGCTTTGTTTCCCAATAAATTATTGGCGGAAGGAACTAGTGTCTTTACATATTGCAACTATTCAAAGTTCTAATATAATTTATGTTAAATTTTTTTCTCGAAATTTTGGCTCTCAAAGTTTTATACAAAATTATTTTTTAAAATCTTAATTTCACTGCTTAGGGCCTTCAGGCAGATTTAGTGATGATTTTTAGTTCATAATATTTTTTCTCTTTTTTATATTTTCACTATATTTTTTTATGTTTGGATTGTTTATATTTTAATTAAATGAATTGTCTTTTTTTACTTGCCAAATGTTTGTGTTTGTATTTCCTTATTATATATTTTCACAATTATTGAGTTATATTGGTAAATCAAAATTAGATGGTAGAACTTATATTTGTCATATCCTAAAAAATTATAAACATCACCGATGATATGGAAATGATAAGACATATTGTAAGTTTTATTAATAATAATTTAATTATTACATTCCTTAATTTATGAATTTGAATAAAGTGTTGGAATAAGAATTCTCACAGTTTATTTGAAAATTTTCAACCATAGTATAAATAATCTACAGTATTCATTTTCCTTGGAATTACATTCCTATAAATCATATTCCCTGACAACTTTACTTTTCAGCCAACCAAACGGGCCCTTAGAGATTTCCACATATATATCTATGTAGATACCAAACTGTCTTAAATTACATGAATTTTCGGTCAACTTTGGTCGGATTAGAGAGTGCCCAAATTTGAAAATCATGTGAAAAATTAAACAAATGTTAAGTTCATGTATTAAAACTACATTTTTTACAATATGTCAAAAATAAAAAACACTTCAAAATTTGTGTCTATTAAGAAAATTAACCCTAAAATTTAATCTAAAGTATAACAAATTGAAATCAAACAAAAAAAAAATGGATAAAAAGCTAACAAAAAAAATCATTGTGGAACAAAGGATATAACATGTTTTGTCACAGGGATCTCGTCAACATTATAAAGTGTTGTATACACCAAAATAATATGAGTTAAATTAAACTGAAATATGAGTTATTGACCAGCTAGTTATTGCTTAAATTTCTAGTTTAAATGGTTAATTAGTTGCATGGTTATGAAAAGTGCACGATCACTTTGCCGCGCATCTCACTTAAATAATGTAGAATCGTTTTATATATATATATATAAGGTTGGATTCCAGAAGGAACCACACCCTAGGTGGGAATCGAGAATCAATCTGAGCCATAGATCCAGTATATTTGGACGGCTTAGATATGCTCCAGATTTTGAAAAACGCGGTGGCAATCTCGTAATAATGTCCAACTTCGCTGCCCCTGAATCTTAGTAAGGGTAAAATCGGAAATTTTGAAAATATATGAATACTCAGAATTTACGTGTATATTTATCAATTTAGACTTTTAGCACTATCATTTCCTATTTTAGCATTGTCATGGCCTTTTTTAGCATTGTCATGACTTATTTTAGCATGACTTTTTTTTAGCATTAGCATAAAAAAAAATGTCTTCGACATTGTAAAAAAATCACGAACAAACATTGTTACATGTTGAATTATAAATATATGAATACTCAGAATTTACTTGTATATTTTTTAATTTAGGGTTTTAGCACTGTCATTTCCTATTTTAGCATTGTCATGACTTATTTTAACATGACTCTTTTTAGCATTAGCATAAAAAAAAATGTCTTCGACATTGTAAAAAAATCACGAACAAACACTGTTACATGTTGAATTATCAATATATGAATACTCAGAATTTACGTATATGTTTTTCAATTTAGGATTTTAGCAGTGTCATTTCCTATTTTAGCACTGTCATAGCTTTTTTTAGCACTGTCATGACCTTTTTTAGCATTGTCATGACTTATTTTAGCATGACTCTTTTTTCATAAATTACAAAAATATCCTCAGTTCATTAAAAAGTTGATAATATTACAAGATTGCCACCGCATTTTTTAAAATATAGAGCATATCTTGAACGTCCAAATATACTGGATCTATGACTCAGATTGATTCTCTGTTCTCACAGAGAATCTAGTTCTCACTTGATCTCATCTCTCTCTCTATATATATATGAGGGACACTTTATATAAATTTTTGTCGATCGACTGCGGCGCATTGAATTATGTTCAATATTAGGATCAAAAAGAATATTTAGTGAAACCTACCACCTTATAATTGAAGGACAAATTTATATATAAGTGGTCGATTATATTAAAATTGTGACCTCCCATTCATATTCTTGACCCCAAAGTTGGCTTTTCATATGTTTTTGTTTAAATTTGTCTCCTCATCGACATGGATTTAAGATCGATTTGATTGGGACACGAGATTTCCTTACCGACTCGGATCAATATTTATCTGCTTTTTTATATCCAAAAAGCATAAACATATGTATACAATAATAATAATAATAATAATAATAATAATAATAATAATAATAATAATAATAATGACAGTTATAATAATATTAATAATATTAAAGATCACCAAATTTATATCTTATCAAATTATTCCAGCCATATAACGCCTCAATTTTACTTTTGATAGAAAAAATGGTACGTTATGCATGTTTTTCACTAATAAAATAATTTACTTAAAATACAACGGAACTTTTTTAAATCATAAATTGACATTTATTACAGAAAATAAAGTCAAACTAAAATAAAATCTCATTAATAATGCTTGACTCTTTGACCACTATCATCACATCTTATCTGCTCACATATCGTCCGAGCTCTTGCATGAAAGGAAATAAAAGGTCATGGTGAGTTCCTTTAAACTTAGTGGAGAATGACTGTTATCAAAACTATAAATTTAACAGAAAAGCACGTGAGAAGACTTAATTCATGTAATATGTACTTTTGCATCAGCCCTTAGGCTCGGTACTTTATAGTCTTAAAGACTTTGTACTTTATAGTGCAGAAGACTCTGTACTTTATAGTCTAAAATTCGGTACGTTATAGTCTTGAAGACTCTGTATTGAAATTTCACATAACTCCTGTACAAACATATAAAGAGAATAACAATACAATATAATTTTCAACATAAAACTCCACCTTAACTTTGACCTTGAGTAAACAAATAATTAGATCCACGCGCGTCGCATCGACAGTCCTAGACGAAGAGAGGACTAAAAAATAAATGCTTTAAGAGAAACTTTGAATGTTTGGTGTGATTTTTGTGAATGAGAGCTAGCTCCTCTATTTATACTAAAAATTGGAGATTAATCATGGAAAATTTGAAATTTGGATTGATTTTCTTTCCAAAACTTGAATTACTTGGATATGAAACTTAGGTTTAAGGTTTATGGTATAATGAGTTCAACTAAAGGGTTTACAAACTGTGCTTAGGAAAATAAAAAAATTACTATGACATTGTCCCAAAATAAAAATATATGTAAAATATAATTTTAATTATTTAGCGCGACTTATAGGATTCGATAATCTAATATTTAAGAATCAGTTAAAACTAGTAAAATACTTTAAAATTTGCTGGACGTTACAAACTAGAATATTTAACTTCTAGGAATTCTTTGTATTCCAACATATTTTTACCTATTGGATTTTTAAAAAATTACGAAATTCTATTGGAAACTCCAATGAGAATTAGAGATATTGCAGTGTTTTGAAAGAAAGAAAAAACTAAAATCCTCATAGTACCTGTTGGATTTTTTTAATTTTTTTAAATCATATTTAAATGAAAAATCCAATGAATATCCGTTGGAATTTTTTTTTAAAATAATATATGTAACAATATTTATATTGAAACAAAAATTAATTAATCAAATTATCGAACTAATAAAATAACGTTAATTTTGAACTACTAATTAGATAAATTAATCAAATGCGCAGCTAAAAACATATTTGATCAATTAGATTGATATAACTAATCAATTGTGAATTTTATTATGCTAGCTAACTAGATCCTAAAGATTAATATAAGAATCTTAAACTATTTGATCGATGCTTTGTTAATTTAAATACAACCAGAAGATGAATTGATGATATACATTAGATTTCAGCTGTTTAGTCATGATAAAATCTTAATTCTTTATAAAGCCTGCTCATTTCCACCTTTAAATATTAATTGACTTTGTTAGGATATTTTATAGCAATAAGATATGTGTTAATTGCACCAAAACCATGTGTTGATCTTAAATGGCCATTATTAATAAGTAATTTCCATAAGTTAGCTTAAAAGAGGATAAATATAAATATTTTATCGATATAAGATTAAAAAAAACAAGAATTTTGTATGAGCGGAAAAATATTGGTGATGACGGGAAATTCAAATTGATAATATATTATTTCTCAAAAAAAAATATTAAAAATAGCAGAATCATACATAACCCTAATTTTTAACAGCATTATATTGCCGTATTCTCTAATTTAGATTATCTATGCTTAGAGTAGGTAAAATCTTGATTTATGGGAATCATGATATGCTAGTATATAATTTAGATTACCCACTCGCCCACTGTTTTTCTCCATTGTTTTAGTTTTTTAAATTCGAATCAATGATATTATATTTTCAATAATATCACTAAACCCACCATATATATCGATTATCACACATTACACATATATAACATGTCATTGTCCAGATACTATTTGGATGCAAATTGTTGGAGTATTTCAATTATATATATTTGTTATCAAGTTTGTTTTCATATTTAATATTTTATTTATGTCTGATATTAGAAAATTGACACATTCTTTTAATTATATAATAATAATAATAATAATAATAATAATAATAATAATAATAATAATAATATAGTAGCCCCTCTATATATCTCACAACTTAATAATAATAATAATAATAATGATAATAATAATAGTAGTAGTAGTAGTAATAATAATAATAATAATAATAATAATAATAATAATAATAATAATAATAATATAGTAGCCCCTCTATATATCTCACAAAAATAGACAGCTTACCTTATTGAATAATGAATATATATTTAGCTTACGACATAATTATATATCATTTTGTTATAAAAGAAGTGTGTTTTTCAGATGAAGAAAGGGGAATAAAATTAATAAAATACTGTTTTTTAAATACTATGTATTTTAAAAGCAAACAATGAATTGAGTATTAGGTGTCATCTCCTTTAAATTAACTTTATGGTTGAATGTCACGTGTCTTTAAATATTTATTTTTCTATTGTTTCCAGTAATGATTTGTCAGTTGTCGTCAATAAAGAACAAATTAAAAAATCATAAAGATTGAGTTTCTCACTGGACTAACTGACCACATTCATTCGTGATTATGAATTTATGAACAATGATTTGAGATTTCTTTTTTCTAATTAATTTAATCCAATGCATTTTCCTCCATTTTGGTAGGTGCCTATAAAAAGTAAAAACTTTAAACGTGGAGCTGCAATAGTACTCTAAATTTTAAAGTATTTTAATGAATAATATTTTGTGGGAAAGTATTTAATAAATATTTTCAGAACCCTGTGAACGTACTCTAAGGTGCATCTAATTTTGGCTTTGATATGAGATATCCCATCTTATAAATTAATAAACTTCTTATTAACATTCATTACTCTTTATTGTACTAGGATTTTTATTTTTATTTGTTGCGGATAAAATGAAAATATGTTTATATGTTAATGCGTCTTTTAATACGTGAAAATTTGCCTTAATTCTTCAGCTCATAATTTCACATTTCTTTTACATGGACCTCACATACGTGCCTCTTTTTAGGAAATATTTATTTTGAATGATGTTATATATATATATATATATATTATTTTTATTAATCTAAGTTGTCTAATCCATCATCCAAAGTAACGCTCCCTTAGAATATTATCATCCGCTTGTAAAGATCGAGACACTTCATTACTTATTTAGAAAAATTACTTATGTTTGGTTTGCGAACAGCATATATCTCATGTGGTATAGTGAAATTCTCAGCAAATACATTTCAGGAAACAAATAATATTCTAGAAGTTGTGTTTAAAATTATTTGAGTAAAAAAGATTGATACCTATAAAATTACACGTTTTGGCCAATTTTACAATTTCAACATGACATTTTAAATGTTGTAAACAAAACACTACTTTCATTGAGTTTTGCAATTACAACACGTAAGCCTAATTTTTATTTTTTATTTTCCCAACTAATTCAGTACAATATGTCCTACAAAATTTACACGTGTAACCGTGTTAATTAAAGAAACCTAGCATACGTCATATGAATTTGAATTTGAAACTAGCCAAAAAAACCAAGTGTTATAATTACAAACCTCATTAAAATTGTTTATTATATTTACAATAATTACAAAATTGTATTGTAATTATAAAATGGTAAAAAAGTTATAATTTTTAACATAAATAACCGAAAAGAAAGAAAAACAAAAAGGTATTAATGCAGAAGTGGGTTACAGGAGGTGACAAATTGTTGCATGATTGTAGGTGCCCGTGGTTTTGCAATGGGCTTGTCAGAGATTTAGATATATAGCTATCACAATATTTATTATGCTCATGTGCTCGGATTTTATCCTTCAATTCGACCTAACTCGATCAAATTGGACCACCAATTATATTCCACTTCATACTCCCATCTCGTCAATCTCTAACATATATAATTCATTTATCTAAGTTTACAAGGTATTTTTTTTTTCTAGTTTCATTTATAAAATTTGCATAATGTTAGTATCTTTTACCTCAAAACTAAGCTTTAGGGACTTTCTTTTGCCAACATGGTCCCGGTCCAGTTACTCAGACATTTTTATCATGGGTAAATTATAATATACGTTCTAACTTCCAAACCGTTGAGGTTTAAATAAAAATATCATAAACTATAACAATCAGCTAATAAGTTAACAAATTTGTCTTCATGGTCAAATTTTGGCGATTGAGGTGGGAATCAAAACTCTGTATATTCTTATTCTCAATCCTAAATTCACACTAGCTTCTTCATGTATTTGAGCTTAATTAATTATACTTACTTCTTCATTGAATTATTGGTAGCTTAATTAATTATACTTACTCCTTCATTGAATTATTGGTAGTCACGTCGGTTTTCAATAGTCAGAATTTCACTGTTGGGACAAATTTATTAATTTGACATAGTTTCGATCACAGTGTAATAAGGATCATAGTTTAGGACATTTTAATGAAAACACATGTAGTTTAATTTACCCTTTTATTAAAGGACAAGGTCCATTATAATTTATTAACTCTATCGCCAGAATTAGTTGGATCCGGAAATAAAATTTTAGTTTAAATTGATCACACAACTATTTTTAAGGTATCAAATTGATCTCTATGTCAGTCCCTTTCCGAATGGTTGTCAATGTCCGTCAAAAACTTCCGTTACAATACACCCTAATTAATATACATTTTTCTCACATACTCAAATATTTTCATATAAGGGTACAAACTTTTTACACACATGAATTAAGTACATTTGATCCCAAGAACAAAACAACCAAGTACATTTTGACCAAAGAATCAAAATCCCAAACTGAAAAAAGTGTTCATTCACCAAATCCAACTAGAAATCCCTCAAAAAACGGAGCTGGATTGATCAAGAAGAAGATGACAATGCTTTCGTTGCACAATTCAGAGGTCTCCTGTCAAAATTTCAGGAATCAATCGTCCTAGCTAGATTCGGAAAAATTCTCTCAAACATCAAGATTTCACTCATATTCATCATCATCCCACTCATTCTCGTATCACTAATTTTCAGCCGAATCAAATCCTATTTCTTTCTCCAAGTATGAGTTCTGGCGGTGGTGGAAGGCTAGCATGGATGAGCTGAGGGGCGAGCACGAGAGGAGATGCTCGCAAAAGGTTGAGGATTGAGAATAGGAAGTTGGATTAAGAGGGAGAGAGAAATTGAAAAGAATACCAACATCTAAGCTACATTCTAGTGGTACTCTTTACAATATAGATAAGAGATCAATATGAACCATATTCCTTTTATTAAATTGACTCAAAATTTTGAAAGTTGATGAAAGTTCACAAAAAAGGGGGAAAATTAAAGATTTGTGAAAACTACGTATCAATTTTTTGTTTTTCGTGAAGATTTCTTGAAAAAAAACTGCCAGAATATATAACAGCCTCAAGTTTTAAGGTTTCTAGCAAATATTCGCAACTAGTGCAAAATTAGACTAATTTTCCACTCTCATTGCATACTTGAAAAACACTATCAAATAAGTCATATCACCAATAACCAAATTTTATACTCTGAACTTGAGAAACATAAAATAAATAAAATTGTTGATATTATAGGGGAGAAAGGATTTAAATCTTGTTTAAGGTCAATTCATTACTTTGGCTCCGACCAAGAACTCATTTCAAATTCTCAAATAATAATTACAATGAATTATTATACACGAAACAACAAGACACCCATGCTCGATTAATTAAATTTTTAGTATTCAATTCAAATGCTTGAATATTATTTTGTTTTTTCAGTAAAGAAATAGGGTGATGACGATTTTCTCACAAAGAAATGGGATTGGTTATGGATGAAAAAGAAGACAGAGGAGAGTTTGCTAAAGTGAGAGAGTGAGAATGGTGAAGAGAAAGACTCATGGGGAGTTTTGATTGCTTTCTGCACTAAATAATGGATTTTGAATATCATTTGGATGCACTTTTCTAGTTAAATCGGGAAAGGATACAATTTGTTTTGAATCAAATAAACGTCAATGTAGTGCCGAAATAAAAGTGAGAGTGTGGCTATAATTTGTAGGTGCTAAATTAGGTTTCTATGTATTAAGGATTAAGGGTAAAAAGTTTTATCATATTAATATATATATATATATATATATATATATGAATAATGCTACCCAGCCAGATTCTGGCTAGTCAGAATTTAATTTTTTGATGATTAATAAAACTGTATTATTAATCAATTAATTATGTTAATTATTAAATGTTATGTTTTTACTATATTATCCTTCTGTCATGAAATTAGTGATTTGTAATTAATTATTAAAATCATTCTAGAAGCGGATCGGAAGAAAGGGGCGCAGCTTCATCTTCTTTCTTTTCTTCACTTCTTTATTTTTTTTCCATCTTCGATTTCTTCTAAATTGGAGCGCATATAGAGTTGCCCTAATTATTATGGAGGGTATAAATGTAAATTTATTGAATAATTAGTGTTTTATTAATTAAATTAATTAATTATTAAAAATAATAAAAGATTCTGGCTAGCCAGAATCTGGCTGAAAATCACTACTCATATATATATATAGTTGTGAATTGCTTGGCTAAATCGGAAGAATTTCATGCAATTGCAGAAGAGGTAGAAAAGGGGGATAAAGACGAGATCTTTATTGAATTAGGGTTGGACAAGAGGGCAAATTCTGAGGCAAATTCTAATAAAGAGGGTCGGGTTTCTCAATTAGGTTTACTGCGAGCTGCGAGTCAAGTTGCGAGTCAAGTAAAGGGAGTAGGCTTGGAGCTGTTGGGCTTGGATGAAGACTGGGCCGGACCAACTAATGGCTGATGGAGTAATTCTGGAGAAGGCTGGAATTATAATTATCTTAAGTATATGTTATCTTTTTATGGTACCTTTAGTGTTTCTTTATGTTATTGTAGGGACCAATGTAAGAGTGATATATAAACCCATTTGAGATATGAAAAAGTTATTCTCAATTCCTCTCTATTCTCTCTCATCTGTCTCTTTTCTAATCTCTCTATCTTCTCCCTTCTTTCTATCTATTTGTTGTTCTATTGATTACACACACATATTCTCTTTCTATTACAAGTTATACATCCCAGCTGTAGTATTCACTGCAATTGGTATCTTAGAGCCATGATCTTGAAGAGATGGCCGATGGTACACGCTTGAAGGAACTGGAAGAAGCACAAAAGAGAATAGATCAGGTCCTGATTGCTGAATCCACAAAAAGAGAAGCAGTTGAATGAAAATTACAAGAAAAATTGGGATCATTTACCACAGAAATGCAAGATCAATTAAAGGGGGTTCACTCGAACTATGACCACCTTACCCAGGCCCTTAACATTATTCAACAACAGTTATCAACCTTCACTAAGGGTAAGGGAGTACATGAGGAGTCCATTTTGAGAGCCCCACCCACCTCTATGATTGTTGACAGTAGTTCACCAATTTCTTATACCCCAAATTTAGGATTTAGAGCTATGGTGGATCACACTCACATGCAAGTAACCCATCCCATACCTAAGATATAGTTCCTTAGGTTTGATGGAAATCCGCACAGATCTTGGATCTTAAAATGCAATCAATACTTCTAGCTGGTTAACAATGTTGGCGATGCCCAAAAAATGGTCCTCACTTCATTAAAATTTGAGGGTGAGGCAGATCAGTGGTTTCATAATTACTGCCACAAGTTTAAGGGGTTATCTTGGAATCAATTTTTAGATGTGGTTTCTGCCAGATTTGAAGAACTCAGAGAAACAAAAATCATCATGGAATTTAACAAGTTGAGACACCAAGGTTCCTATGATCATTATATGGAAAATTTTGAAGAGTTAAAAGCTTGCATGTTCATGTTCAATAACACTGATTATTCTGAAGGCTACTTTGTAGCTAGCTTTATTAGTGGACTGAGCAAAGACTTACAGGTTGCAGTTAATCTGTTCAAGCCTCACACACTGTAGCAGATTATTAAACTGAGGAGAAGTCAAATACAGACTGTAGAAGCTATTGCTAGGAAGATAAAGATGACAGGAAAATTCAATTCCATGCAAGGAGCAGGATCCAGGAAGCAGGACCCCAATACAGGGAGTTCTCCTAAACAGTTCAATCCAACTCATAAGCCACCCACAAAACTCTTGACTTCTGCTAAGATGGCAATAAAGAGGGAAAAGGGGCTATGTCACAACTGTGATGAGCCATATGTCATTGGGCATAAATGTAAAAACAGGATACATTTTATGATAATGAATAAAGAAGATGAACTATGACATAAGCATGCTAATCAGTTACTATTAGAGGAATTGTTTCCACCTGATACTGGGGAATGTCCTATGGAAGCTATACAAATGTCCATTAACTCTATGACTGGCTCAGGGGGTATTACCATTCTCAAGGTGGTGGGCAAAGTCAATGAGCATGAGTTACATATCCTATTTGACACAGATAACACCTCAGCTTTATCCAAGAGGCTATAGCTCAGAAACTTGGGTGCCCCTTGGAACAAGTGGCACCATTACTAGGTGGCTAATGGACATAAACTGGTCAGTAGGACTCAAGCAAAGGATTTCAGTTGGAATGTGCAGGGGTATCATTTAACTTATTCCTTAAGGGTGCTACAAACTGAGGGATATGACCTCATTTTAGGAGGTGACTGGCTGAAATCCTGCACTCCCATAGAGTTAGATTATAAGGCCATGACATTTATAGTTACTCAAAGGGGAATGAGGGTCAAATTACAGGTTGCTCAATCACAAGTGGACTGACAGCTCATTACAAGGCCAGCTATATATAAGATGTTCCACAATAAAAGCATAGAAGAGCTGGAAGAGGTGTACTTGATCAAGATGCAAACTGTGAAGCCCATAAGTCCACCCAACACCTCAGATATGTCAAGCCTACTAGATGAGTACAAGGATGTATTTGAGGAGCCAACTGAACTACCTCTGACTAGGGGTATTGAGCATCACATCACATTAAAACCTAACAGTGTACCCAGGCACAGCACCATTACAGGACTTCCCATAGCCACAAGGATGAGATTGAGAGAATAATTAAAGAGCTGTTGAAAGGGGGGCTAATTCAATACAGCAGGAGTTCTTTTTCCTCACCAGTCCTACTAGTCAAGAAAAAAAAAATCAAACGTGGATAATGTGTGTGGATTATAGGTAGTTGAACTCTCTTACAGTCAAGCATGAATACCCCATCCCAGTGATTGATGAGCTGTTAGATGAGCTACATGGTGCAATATAATTTTCAAAAATTGACCTGAGGTCAGGGGGTATTTTCAGATTTTTATGAGGCCACAAGATAGTTATTTGATAGCTTTCAGTACCCATCATGGGCACTTTGAATTTGTGGTTATGTCCTTTGGGCTGAGTAATGCTCCTGTTACCTTTCAGTCACTAATGAATCAAACTTTCAAGGAGCAACTGAGGAAATATATCCTAGTATGTTTTGATGATATATTAGTGTACAATAGGACTTGGGAGTCCTATCTGCAACACTTAAAAATTGTCCTACAGTTGCTAAGATATAGTAAATTATATGCAAAGAAAAGTAAGTGCAGTTTTGACACCTCTAAGGTGGACTACCTGGGGCATATCATCATACCAGAGGGAGTTTCCATAGACCCCCAAAATGTAGAATGTATGCTTAATTGGCCAACACCAAAATCAATTAAGCAGCTGGGGGGTTTTTTTGGGGCTGACAGGGTATTACAAAAAATTTGTGAGAAGTTATGGGCTTATCAGCAAGCCACTCACAGATCTATTAAGAAAGGACAATTTTATCTGGATTGAGGAGGCAGAAATGGCTTTCAACAAGCTGAAGGTAACCATGACTACTTCTCCAGTCCTGGCCTTACCAGACTTCACTAAACCATTTATCCTAGAGACTGATTCTAGTTGGATGGGTATTGGAACAGTGCTAATGCAAGAGAGGAGGTCAATATCTTTCTTGAGCAAGTCTCTTTGCCTTAGGAATCAATCTCTATCTATCTACGAAAGGAAATTCCTAGTTATCCTTATGGCAGTATAGAACTGAAGGGGGTATTTGTAGAGGCATAAGTTAATTATAAAGACAGATCAGCAGGCACTAAAGTACCTATTAGATTAGAAGGTCATGAACCTATTACAGCAAAAATAGGTAACCAAACTCCTAGGGTTCAACTATGAGATCCACTATAAAAAGGGGAGTGACAAAAAGGTGGTATATGCCTTATCAAGGAAGGAGGAGTTAGTTAGTTGTGCAGTTATTACTACTGTTGTTCCTAACTGGATACAACAGGTTACCCAAAGCTATAGGAGTCACACACATTTTTCCAAGGTCTTGAGTGCTAAGTTAATTGATGCCCATACTATTAATATTTTCTTTTGTTTTGTTTTGTTTTATTATTTTTACTTTGCAGTTTTTACATTAAGAAGTACAGAGACCACAACAACCCTCAACTTTGGAATAGTGACATTAGAAGATATAGTTCGCAGCTCCTCGTGGGGTCGATCCTTACTCATGTTTTCTGGCTACACCCGTCGTGGGCATAAGGATAAGTCTATCTTGAGATTTATTCTGAAAGCGAAATAATCACGCGTCACACCTTCCATATGTTTCCATGTAAAGCATGTTTTCTAAACTTGAAACTATTGAAAATGGATATGTGACTCTGACAAATGAAAGGAAAAGTCATGTTGTTGGCATTAGAGAAATTTATTTGAAATTTGATTCTGGTTCATCCCCCACTTTAAAAGATGTCAGATATGTTCCTAATATAAGATATAATCTAATCTATGTTGCATGCTTGACTGGTGATGATTTGCTTGCTAAAATTGAAGTAGATGGGAAAACATAGGATCCAATTCCCTATTGCTAGTCCTAAAAAACTTCTTACTAGCTCTGAAATTCTTGAATATCTGCATGCTGATGTGTGGGGTCCTGCAAAGGTTGATATATCTACATGCTAATCTGTGGGGTCCTGCAAAGGTTGATATTCATCGTGACAATTGGTATTTTTGTCTATTATTAATGATTTTTCCAGAAAAGTGTGGGTTTTTCTTCTAAAAAATAAATCTGATGTGTATGATAAAATGTCTACTTGGAAAACTCAGATTGAAAACCAAACTGGAAAGAAAATTAAAACCTTCAGAACAGATAATGGGTTAGAGTT
Source organism: Perilla frutescens (assembly GCA_026008535.1). NCBI lineage: Eukaryota > Viridiplantae > Streptophyta > Magnoliopsida > Lamiales > Lamiaceae > Perilla > Perilla frutescens. The sequence goes on from BRKX01000013.1 coordinate 13,981,719, forward strand.
TTGTAATGCTTTAATTGACCAACTTTGTGTTGAATCTAGTATTATGAGACACAAAGTTGTCCCTTATACACCTCAACAAAATGGGATTGCTGAGAGAATGAGCATAACTATTCTTGAAATGGTTAGAAGCATGTTTTCATCTTCTGGCCTTTCCAAGAAGTTCTGGGGAGAGGCAGTCTCTGCAACCTATCTCATCAATAGGTCTCCCTCTGTCCCATCGCATGAAAAAACTCCTGACTTTGTGTTCTTTAACAAAACCTTTGATTTTTCTCCTTTAAAAATCTTTGATTGTGCTGCATATGTTCATAAAAAACATGACAAACTTGATCCCAGGTCTAGGAAGTGTGTCTTTCTTGGTTATGCTGAGGATGTGAAGGGCTACAAACTGTGGGACAAAAATGTTCCTGGTTTTAAAACCATTATAAGTAGGGATGTTATCTTTAATGAATCTGACTTTCCTTACTTATCTTCTTCTGTACATGTTTCTGTGACACCTCCAAGTGAGGTGAAGCACTTGTCTATCTTGAGTCAACATGATAAACTTGATGATGCTGTAATTGTTCCTGATTATGAATCTGTTCAACCTAAAGAAGGAATGGATCACAATGTTCTTCAGGACAACCCTATGCATGCTAACTTGGATAATTCTGAAGAAGTGAGGGATCCCAATGTTCTTCAGGATTACTAGCTCACTAGAAAGGGGATGAGAAAGACTGTGAAACAACCTCAGAGGTTCGCAGACAGTCATCTATCCATGTTGGCTTTCACTGTGTTAAATAATCTTGAAAATTATGAGCCTCAAACCTATAAATCTGCTTTGCACTCTAAAGAATCTGCTAACTGGCTTGATGTTATGAAAAAAAAAAGAAATGAAATCTTTGTATGATAACAAAACTTGGATTCTTGTTCCTAAACCTGCTAAGTGCTCTATTGTTAAATGCAAATGGCTTTATAAAATCAAGCATAAATCTAATTCTGTGAGGTACAAAGCTAGACTTGTTGCTAAGGGATTTACTCAAAAAGAGGGGATTGATTATAATGAAATCTTTGCCCATGTAGTTAAATTTACTAATGTCAGAATCATGCTTTCTCTTGTTGCTCATTTTGACTGGGAACTGAAATAGATGCACGTCACCACTGCCTTCTTGCATGGTGATCTTGAAATGATATCTTTATGAAACAACCTGAAGGTATTGTGAATGAAAATAGTCTTGAGCATGTTTGCCTGTTAAAGAAATCATTGCACGGTCTAAAACAGTCCCCCAGACAATGGAATAAAATGTTTGATACTTGTATGCAATCACTAAAATTCAACAAGAGTGCTTTTGATTAAAGAAGGAATGGATAATTCAACAAGAGTGCCTTTTGTTATCTAGACGACAGAATGGATAATTCTTTGATTTAAAACTAACTAAATGATAAAGCAAAGTAAATAATTACAATTAACAAATGAGTTAGGCAATTAAGGAAATGAACCTCTAGGGGTTGGTTTTATTGGATTACCTAACACAAAATATAATTATAATGGATGCTTAATTTTCAATTCAAGATTACCAAGGTGATCACTAACTTGTTCTAAATCTCCTCTCGAAGCATTTAGAATGTGGGGGCACATACATAGGATTATTGCCTCCAATTAATCCTAAGTGTGCTTACCAAGAGCACCAGTGATCTATGTCTTAACAACTATCTCAAATCTCTCGATTTTGTTGACAATTGCTCTTTGAATTCTAGGTTTCTATGTTGAAGCTCATCTCTCGAATTTTGAATCAACATAAATAATCATGCTATTTAATTATCAATTAGTTCTCACCAATCAACAATACATAACATCCACACATAACAAGAATCCAAAGCATAATCAAGAACTATTAAACATCCAAAATAAATTTCATTTATGTCTCATAATCCAAATAAAACCAACACCCAAGAGTATCAAAGATTTAGCTCCTCATAATTACATGGGTAACCAAAATCTCTACAAGAAGGAACATGATTTTAACAAAATTAAAGAACAAAAGAACCCGGATGGATGTTTTGACCTTCAAATTTTGCTTCAACTTTGTTCTTCTCGCCCAATCTTCAATTCCCTTTCTCCTCTCTTCTTCTCCAAGTATTTCTCTCTCTAAAGTGGCTAAAGGTGGAATGGAATGCCCTAATTTCAAATTAGGGTTGGTTTATATAGTGGAGAAATAAAAGAATTAAAAAGAAAATCAAAAATGGGGAAAAAGATGGAAAATCGGGAAATTAATGCACGGGGCGTGACCACGGAGGTCGCGCCTCCTCGAGACTGACTTTTAGGGCCTCTGTGTAGACGTCCACTCGCGCCGCTCCTGTGCACGGGTTGCGCCGCCCATTGAGTTGATTGGATCGTGCCCTTTGGCGCGAGTCAGCACTCGGGTCGCGCCTCCGCCTCTACTCCGACATCTTTCACGGTTTTACTTCGTTCTCTCTCATTTCTTATCCGATTGAGATGATTCAACTTGCAGTGTGCTCCCAATTCGATCCTCTATCTTTCCATTGAATTAATTTTCTTAAAATGTATTTTATTTATCTTCCATTTTCTTTACAACTCAAACAAGAAACAAAACTTCCAAATCGGGAGGTTAAAAGCACAATTTGGGTTAAAACACATGTAAAACTATTCAATTACCTTTATTTAAACCTCAAAATGTTGTGCCGAAACACCTCTCATCACTTATGTTGAAAAGGTTTTGAGTAAATTCTCTATGATGACCTAAGCTTGTGAGTATACCTCTTGCTTTTCATTTTCTGCTAAGTAAGGATCAGTCCCCCAACACTGACTTTGAAATTCATGATATGTCTAAAGTGCCTTACTTCAATGCTATTGGCTCAGTGATGTATCTCATGATTAGTACAAGACCAGACATTGCATACTCTATTTCATGTCTGAGTAGATATATGTCCAATCCTGGAATGTCCCACTGGGAAATATTGAAATAGCTTGTCAGATACTTGAAATCCACATCAAAATGTGGTCTAACTTTCTCAAAGTCAGTTGATGGTGTGAAAATTGTTGGTTATGTGGATTCAAAATATGATAATGATAGAGACAATAGAAAATTTAATATATCCTATGTGTTTACTCTTTGTGATTCTTGTATTAGTTGGAAATCACAGCATCAGCACACTTTAGCTCTCTCTACTACTGAGGTAGAATATGTTGCTACCACTTCTTCTATTTGGCTCAATGGTCTTCTATCTGAAATTGGTTTTGCTAACACTTCTCCTACTTTATTTTCAGATAGCCAATCTGAAATCCAATTATGTAAAAACCATGTGTTTCATGACAAAACTAAACACATTGATGCCAGGTTTCATTTCATTAGAGACACTGTTGAAAAGGGAGAGATACAATTGGAAAAGATTCCTACCGAATTTAACCCTCCAGATATGGGAACTAAGTGTTTACCAGTTGAGAAACTGGTTTTATGTTAGAAAATCCTAAACTATGATTTTGGTTGAATCTCTCTAACTCTCTTTTCTTCTATTCGATGTGAACATCTATGATCTTTGTGAATCTTGTGCACCATTGTGCATTATGATTGATCATCTGTTGATTTGTTTTAACTTTGTGTTGTATACTCCTCTTGTCTTTATGACCTTGCAGGAGAAGTAAAAAAAGAAAAGGCAATGATGAGTCCTGCGATACTCCTTTCGAAGATCAATGCACACTGTTAGGCCAAAGGTGGAGTTTGTTGAGATATTGGCCCATCTGGCTGGGCCCAATTACCGGCCCATTCTTCCCTCTTTATGGAAGCCCACTTTGAAGCTGCCCATTGTTGTATCCAATGCGACCCTTGATGTCTCGATGCTTCTTTAAATGAAGCCTGGGGCTTTACTGTTCATTGATCATCTTCTCTAACTCTCTAATCTTCTTCTTCTTCTTCTTCTTCTTCTTCTTCTTCTTCACTTTTTGCAAACCCTAGAACAAGCTTTGTACTTGGAGCTCTGTGCTCATACTCTCTTATCGTCCCAGTTCGTTTAGATTCCTTCCGGTGTATGTCTGCGTGAGTATTCTGGGTGCAGGGCCGGGTTAGTCGTGGGTTTGTTAGAGGTGGAGTTTCCGGTGTGGGGTTTTGGCTGCTCTCTCTGCCTTTAAGGTCTTTTGTGTGCATTGGTCACTGTTTGGAGGAGTTGTCAATCTCAGGCTAACCCTGAGCCTTGCTCTCATCGATTCCTACCTCCTGTCCCTTGAGGGACGAACGGATCCGACTGTTGGGGACGGGAACCAAGTGGTGTAACCTCCCGACGAGATCTGATACCCTACAGAAATAATATGTAGTAGTTAGAGACGACATTTCGTTACTTAAATCTATTATAAGTGAGCACATTTATCGTTGCTAATAATATTTTCTCTAAAGATCTTTTTTTACAGTGAAGCTCACATGATATTTCCATAAATTAAAATATATATACTCCCTCTCTTTTTAATTGATATTTTATAACTTTCCACAGAATTAAAATATAAATTAATGTGATAATTATACCATCTCCCATTTATATATTTTATGGAAGAAATGCCAGCAGTAACATTATTATAGATTTGTTAAAAAAATATCCAAAAGGCTAACGATTTCGCGGAATCTGTTACAAGTAATATACCCCACACTTTATATGTGAGAGAATTATGTAAATCATATTGTCGGTACGTGTATTTTTATGTGCCTATATTTGTGGCCACTATAAGTCTATAATTAAAATTCTCTCGAATATTGTTGGTACTTTTTTTGTATTTATAATATTTTATGTTATTTTAATATTTATATGAAATATTATCAAAACTAGCTTAATTTTTGGCCGCATATGTATTATTTTACTTTTTTACTATTATGTTTTTCATAAGTTTTTGTGAAGGAAACTTGGAAATTTATTTTTACTCCGTATTCCTTATTTTCAACATATATACTTTGTTTCTTATATGTTTATTAAATTTTCACCCTTATTATTTACTTTTCTTGTTGTGCTTTTATTTATATTTATTGTGGAAAAATTAAAAAAACACAAGAAACAAAACATATAGAAAGTATATGGATTAATTGCCAAATAAATCATCACTGTTCTACTCTTTTGTAAATTAGAAATCACATTTAAGTTTAGTTAATTACAACATCACATTTTAATTTGAATAAAAATAAACATTTCTAATTTTTTCTTGGCAATTAAATATGTCGTGTAAAGTTCGTAAGCCACATTAGCATTAGTTTGCTAAGTTTTTCAAAATAAAACTGATAGAATCTCAAAATTGAAGGCCTAGTTAATAGCAAAAACAAAAAAACAAATCATAACAAATTTTTTGGATTTTATTTATTTCTTTCAAATTAATTAACATTCGCCCAAATGTTTTTGTGAATTGAGTAAAATTATCACCAAATTACTTTTTTGATCAAAATTAGCTTAATTTTTGGCCGCATATGTATTATTTTACTTTTTACTATTATAGTTTTCACTTCTTGGACTTTTAATTTTTTTTGTGAAAAGAAGCTCTTAAATTTATTTTTACTCCTCCTACATTATTTTCAACGTATTTTGTTTCTTCTATGTTTATTATTTTTCACCCTTATTTATTTACTTTTCTTGTTGTACTTTTATTTATTTTTAGGAAAAATTACACTTTGATATTTAGATTTTGGGTTATTTTTAAAAAATAACCTACTTTTTCAAAATTAACAAAATAGTGCCTACATTTTAAAAAAAAAATCCAAATGTAATATTTAGGGGGTGTATTGGATTGAGATTTCGTTAGACTTTTAAAATCCGGGTGTATTCAATCCAGACTTTTAAAAGTCCAACGAAATTCTGGTGTATTCAATCCAGACTTTTAAAAGTCCAACGAAATCTTTGTGTATTCAATCCAGACTTTTAAAAGTCCTTTAAAATTCTGCGGTATTCAACAATCCACGGACTTTAAAAAGTCATTGATTTCGTTGGATTTCAGCTGGATTTCACGTGAAAATTACAAATGATGAAATCCGACCTCTAGACACGAGATTTCGATGGATTTGGAAAACCCGGCGAGCGTTGTGTCCCAGCGGCCGGTAAGGAGTTGAAATCGGGCACCCCAGCCGTCACCCGACCCCAGCGGCCGCTGGTCTTGCCAATGATGACACTCCAGCCAGCGGCTGCTGGGTTTAATTTTTTTTCGGATACACCGATCGTTGTGTTCCAACGAGCGTTGGCGAAATGGATTTGAAATCCATTGAAATCGTCTGAAATCCATACACGAAATCCGCCAGACTCTGCGTGGAGTTGGGAGACTCTATGTGGAGTCTTGGAGACTCCATGTGGAGTCTATGGATTTATAAAATCCATAAAAATCCATGGACATTTTAAAGTCCAACAAAATCCATCAAAATCCTAATTGAATACACCCCCCTTAATCAATTTTATGGCCTGAAAATCGTAGGTAATTGATTGTATTTTAATATTTTTTATTTGAGGGATTTTTATACTTGGTTGGACAAATAGGAGTACTATAATACAATCATTTATGTGCGATTTTCGAGTCTTAAAATTGATTAAATGTTATATTAATTTGTAAAAATTTAGAAAAAGTGGGTATTATTTTGTTTATTTTGAAAAAATTGGTCTTTCTTTTTTGAAAAAGTGCCGAAATGTATATATCAAAGTTCATTTTAGCCTTATTTTTTATTGTGGAAAATAAAAAAAACTCAAGAAGCAAAATATAAGGGTTAATTATCAAATAAATCAACACATTTTCACCATTTTGTAAATTAGACGTCGCATTTAAGTTTAAATGAGATTAAACATTCTTAATTTTTTCCGGTCAGTTAAATATGACATGTCAAGTTGGTAAGCCGTGTTGGCAGCCACATCATCACATGTGTGTGTGTAATAAATGATGCTGTTTTATAATTTCATAATCTTAAAAAATGAGTCAATAGGATCTCTCTTCTAGAGCCTGCTTTTTACATGTGTGTGATGACATGTGTGATGATAATGTTACACGTGTATGATGACTTGGCTACTAACATGATTTATATATCGAATACGTCATATTTAACTGAACACTGAAGAAATTTAAATGCTTAATTTCATTCAAATTAAAATATGGTGTTATAATTGACTAAGTTTAAATTTAGTGTCAAATATATATAGAAAATGGTAGAAATGTGGTGTAAGGAGTAAAAAAAATAAGTTTTCATTATATACTAGTATTTCTCCTGTGCGATGCACAAATAATTATTATTTTTTAGATATGTAATATTGTGATTATTTTTTAATTCTATATGTTGTGTTCAATTTTTAAAAATTAATAAAATAATATGCAGATACGTTAATTAATTAGATAAGAAGATCAATTTTGTGTAGTTACGATAAACAAAAAGAAAGTTAAATTTTAGGAACTAAATAAAATGAATGTTAGAAATATTGAATTGGAAAATTTCAAACGACACGATTTTATAAGTAGCAAAGTATAATTTTTCACGATTAAAGAACATTTGATTTCTTTGAATATATGACAAGTATAAAAAAAATATAATTATTTAATTATTTTAAATGATGGAATTGAAATAGAAAAAAAAAACTATTGCAAATTATATTATTATTATTATTATTATTATTATTATTATTATTATTATTATTATTATTATTATTATTATTATTATAGTGCAACAAAGATGAAAATTATTTTTTTAAGCAATAAACGTAGAGTGCTACAAATCATCCACCCATGACCCATGCATAAAAAAATAAAATAAAAATGTTACAAATATCAAATTTTCAAGTAAAAAAAGTAATAAATAAGATTGCAAAAATTGTTAAAATACAACGGTTGTAATCTAAATGGAAAATGCCAAAAAAGAAGAAAATTTACAAAAATATATGTCACAATTCAAAACCGTTGTCTATTATACAAAAACTGTTTTTTAGTATATTATTGTTAAATCATGTGATAGATAACTGTTTATATCAGAATCGTTGTTTATCACACAGTTTTACCTTAATATATGTATAAATAGTAGCCCAAATCACATGTAGATGTGCTATAAAAATGTAACCTAATTTTGACCGAAATAAGGATTTTACCATAATTTCCCTCAACTGACAAAAAGTATGATCAACTTAAAATAAAAAATAAAAAATAATTAAAATCCAAAAACCCTGTAATTTTTTTTATTTTTTTTTGGGCTACCATTTCGAAATCCATTTATCGGACCATTAGGTGTTAGGACCAACAATAATTGTAAACACCCCAATTTATGAGGCCAATATTGCCTTTTCCATATTAATTATGACTAGTTCCATGTATTTATAACGTGATTATCCCCAACAACAAACGACATCTCATAGTAAAAGAAATAAAAATGATTTATTTCCCCATGAGAATTATTTTGCTCTTGTTAGTTATCAATGCAACGATCAATTACTCAGCGACTGCTTTCAACTGCGAGGTAACCCTAGTCGACGGCTCGGCAAATCAAGGCGCGACTGCTCATTGCTTAGCGAATGGGTCCGATCTCGGCCGTGGCACCATGGACCCTTACGCCACATTTTCATTCGTAACTCCGGTAGTCGAAAATCAGCGTACGATCATGACGTGCGACATTACATTAGGTAACCTACACGGTCGTTTTGATTTGTTCGATTCCAACGCAGATGCCCAAAGATGCGCTCTCCGACCGCTCGACTGGCGCATCGATGAAAACGGCTTGTTCGTTCTGATCGATCGTGTGTTCGTTCAGCGATATCGCTGGACTTAATTTGGCGCGTGTATAATAGTATTGTTTTGGAATTGATGCAAGTATGTGTGGAATATAATGTGAAATAATAATTAATTGTGATGAAGTTGGGATTTTTTTTATTAATTATTATTATTTTTTTGTCAGATTGAAATATTAGAGTGTTCCGTTTTGCGTCTGTCTATTAGATATTCACTAATTTGAGTATGAATGTATGATAACAACGAGACGAAGAAACTTCCCCAGAATTCATATTTAATTATCAAAGAGAACTTCCGATTAAATAGAACTTGTTTGGTGGCGAGGCGGACACCTTGTTCAGTTGTTTCCCCCAAAATAAGATCATTAAGTCCGCTTTGTATCTCTCTATGAATTTTGTTAATTTATCTTTCAGTTTATTCTTCCATTTTATTTTATTTTTGTAGTTTAATTAATTTAATTTTACAATTATTATTCTGGGTTTATTCCACTCAATTAGAGGTTATAATTATTTTTTACAATTTAATTTTCATTTTAGTCATTATTATTATTATTATTATTATTATTATTATTATTATTATTACTATTACTATTATTATTATTATTATTATAGGTATCTAAATTTTTTTAATTTTGAGTTCTTAGCAAAAAAAATGTTAGTTATTATGGAATATACTATAAAAAATTATTGTTAAAATAAATATCTCTATATTTATAAATTGTATTCATATATCGAACAGTGGGTAATGCTAGTTAATACTCCCTTTGTTGGTTGTTTTAGATATTTTCACATCCTTTCTCCCAAGTTTAAACCCACAAATATATGGAGAGATAAAATTTTACCAACTTTTTAAGAAAAATACATGGGAATAAGATTTTATTTGATATAAAAAAAGGGATATTTTAGTTTAAAAAATTAATTATTAATTTTAAATGCAAATCATAAAACAATAAATATTATGAAACGGTGAGAGTATCTGGAAAGTCAAAAGAAACATAGGAATTAGGCTGTAAGATCTCATTCCCGTTTCCCCACCAAGTGTGTGGATTTTCATTTAATGTGTGTGTGTGTGTATTCCAATAAAATAAAATTGTTAAGAAAATGAATTTATCACATTTTTCTAAAACTTTAATTGATTGGAATCTCGAGTCGAATATCAGTACGTATATTAATTTGATTTCATACACATCTGGATATTTTTGTAAGGTTAAATAACAGGGCTTCATGGGCCTTCTTCTTTCATTCAGATAATATATTAGTAGTAGCCCATTTATTATTTCGGCCCATTAATCATATTTCTGGATTCTGCTCAAAATTAATTTGACTTTTATGAGATGCTTTTAAGCTTCAGCAGTTTATGAACTATTTGAGAATTTAGAATTTTTTTAATACTTTTAAGCTTCAGCAGTTTATGAACTATTTGAGAATTTAGAATTTTTTTAATGCTTATAAGCTTTCAGCAGTATGAGGAGGTTCACACTAATTTTAAATAGAATATCTTATTTTGATTGAATCCTGTAACTCTAATCATATTTTTGATTGCCACCTTTTAAGAAATTCATGAGTTTTTGTTAATTCGCAGAGGTGCGCAGGCCAAAGTATGTCTATACTACTAATATTACTCTATATATCTACGTGATTATATATAAATGGTTGGTAATATTATATCCAAATCTATAAAGCATGCTTTGTGCCTAACTAGCAATTCACCTGTCCGATGCATAAAATATTAAGTACTTAATTTATCGTCATGATGTATATAGTATATTTATTGATTATAAGCAGTAATTAATTATACTAAATGAATATAAATAAGATACAATCACAAAAATAAAATATATACAAAGAAATATTCAAATTAAAAATTTGTGCATATTTAAATAGAAAATACAAACATGAAATAATATAGAATAATATGACATATGCAGTTATAAGAATTTGTATCTCGAATATATTAGCATGCCCACAGTAAGTATTTGCATATTGATCTAATATAAAGATAACATCATACCCAACAAAAATAAGAACTTGTATGTATACTAAACATATGGTTAAATTATTTTTTTTCACTAAGAATCAAGAATATGAGCTCTCTGGATATGTAAAACATGGGCAATCAAGTTCTATAATTGAAAAAAAATGAAAAAAGCTCTATAATTGTGGAAGCAGGTGAGAAATTTAACATACCAAATCATGTATTTTATATAATAAAATGTAATGTATTTTATATAATAAAATGTAAAGTAGTTTAGAGACTTAATATATAGTGATCGGCATTTCTATAAAATATACCAACAATAAAAATGAGCCAATATTCAAAATCAACAATAGTGGACGAATATTAATTGTTGATCATATTTTAAATTAGTGTTTATAATCTTTGTATAAAATCACATTGAATTGTAAATTCGATTGTTCAATGCATTATGCATTTTTTAAAAATGTGAAAATACATAAATTAGATGAAAAAAAAAACATGAATGGACATGTGCCTAACGAAATCATGATTCTTAATTATTATTTTTTTGTTTTATTTTTTTGACAAGGCATGATTCTTAGTTAATGTATCATATAGTCTTAGACCAATTTTGTAACGTGTTTCTTTGAACTATTATCTTAAGTTATAACTACATAGAAAAAGCCGCGTACCGTAAATTTTAGTGAACATTTTGAGTTTTATTTATTTGTTGCGTTGGTTCAATGATTATTAAATAAATGGATCTTTGTGGAAATGAATAGAAAATAATTAAAAGGTTGCTGATAGTAGTTTAATTTATTTGGCGTAAATAGATTAATCTGTCAGTATTTTTGAGAATGAATAGATAATAATAAAAACATTGCTGAAAATATAATTGTTCAATTCATTTGGATAAACGGATTAATCTGTTAGTATTTGTTAACTTTTTCTAATCGGGTATTTTGATATCATAATTATTGATTTTAATTTGTTCTGATCTAACTAACAAAACATGATACATTTAAATAAAACTAAGCTAAGTATTTACAATATGGTGGCGCGCATCAATTAAAACACATAAATAATCCAAATTTTGAATTAAAATTTGGTGCAAATACACCTAAAAACCCAAATAAATGGTGCAAATTTGCATAAATTTACTAATGTTATCTCTTATTTTAATTTCAAAACTAATTAATATAAATAGAAATTAAAATATATTTATGCAAGAAGAATGAAACTAATTTAACACTCATGAATTGCGCTTGCAACTACCACCACCGCCATGTGAGCGGTTCTCAGTTTCCATGCACGGGTTGTGTGTGTGTGTGAGTGTGTGCGCGCGCGCGCACGTGTGTGTGTGAGAGAGAGAGAGAGGTTCCACTTGCTATTTTGTTCATTATTGCATTACCCAAATTTAAGTTGTCTTATGGATCTTGTCTCTGTTTTTTTTTTTTTAATTTCTTCTCCATCTCTACTCTAAAAAATCACAACATTTTTTGCATATTTCTTGAAAAATAAATCTTGGTGTGTTCGAGCAACAATGAATCAATACAAATATGGAATGATGTTGACACTGATAATCTATTTCAATACTTTCTTCATGAAAATTAAATGCGAGATCAGAACAATTTGAAATGGACATATTTTTATCTTAATCCGATTGAAAAAAAAAAGAAAAAAAAAATAACGTGACTAATTAAATGCATGGCAGTAGAAAATATTTTTTACATTTTGGTTACGTAGATTTGAAAATAAAAAAAATTAAAAATAAGAGATGATCAAACAATTTGGGTGTATTTGTACCATTTATTGGTGATTCTGAATGTATTTGTACAAAAATAAACTTTGGAGTTATATTTGATCCTACGAAATGACAGACCCAGACAACATCATAGGTAGGATAATTAAAATAAAATTTTAAATTAATAAAAGTATAATATTATGTGTGCTCGGATGTTGGTATTTGGAGGTAGAAATTAAAATAAGTATTTTTTTAACATTAAATCCATTGGGGGGGGGGGGTAAACATGAACTGTGTTTATTCACAATTTCCCGATAAATAAATACTTTCATTTTTCATTCTAACATTTAGATAATTACAATGTTGAATACTTTATGGAATTTACACTAAAATACTTGAATAAAAAGTCAAATATCAATGATGAAAATTAACAATAAATTATAAACATCTTATATTCATATTCCTAATAAATAAATCAACATAAAAGTACTTGAAAATATAATAAATCGGCACTTGAGTTTCCTTCACCTTTGCTGCATTCAATTCTTCTATGATTTTATAAATCTCAACGGCCACTACAATTAGTCTCTAAAAAATATTTTGATGGATGTTTATGTTAGTGTCATATGTGGAACCAATCATAGAAGCTTAGTTCAGATTGATTCAATAGTGTCACTGCACTATGGTTGTTTATCAAGAGCTCTACATTGCTCTTGTTATAAGTAATATAATTGATTGTCATTCATCTTTATGGCAATTGATAAATCACTTCAGTATTTGGTTTTTTCAAGTACATTTTCACTGTTCTGGACAACGTTCATGCTAATGTACATGAACATGATTTGAACATCCTGAAGATAGCTCAAAAGCGAGGAGTTTGGATTAAGCTGAGAAGAAGACTGTTGTGCATCATGCCACAAAAGAGATTGTTCAACATGCTGAGTACTGTTAGCTAGCTTGAGTGATAGTCTGAAGTTAGCCTGTGAACATACAAAAGATTCCGCTGTGCTACCTGATGTGAAGATTCAAGATCAATAATGTACATTGCTAAGTAAATGAACGTCTGCAACAAAGAGAAGACTCAAAAGATCAACAATGTTCATAGTAACGTTCGTGAATGTTTACATGAACTTTCTTTGTTCAGATTATTCTTCAAAGATCGATGAAGCTGTTCAAGGTTTCCAACCAATGGGAGATTCAGAGATCTATCTAGAAGTTGCCATATTCAACTGAAGAGATCAAGACTGAAGTCAAAGGCAGATTCTCAAAGATGGAAGAAATTCTAACATGGATCAAACTTCATCTCGGTTCCAAACAAGGAAAGTTTCCTTTTTTGTTTCCGAATCAGAATAGGCCATCTGTTCTCATGTTTAGGCTATCTTTGTTTTTCTATAAATAGTCTGGGATACAGACTTGTTAGAAAGAGGAAAAACACACACCGAACAGAAGCACTACACAAGAATAGTTTTAAGAGCTCTAACTGTTTTCAGCCATATAGTTACGGTTGTGTCTTAGACTAGATAATAGTGTTCTAGTCTTCGTGTATTGAAACACACTTGTTCATACACTGTCAAAAGGAGTCTCAAGAGATATTTCCTATGGGGACTAGATATGATAGACATCTAGATTGTGAGGGGATCTCACGATTCAATTCAGAGAGGGAGTGTACGGGTAGAATAGGTTTCGAGTGACGGGAGGTCAGCGCCGTGTAAAATCCTAAGTAAACATGACACCGGAGTAGTGAATTATTTTCCATGGACTTAACAAGTCCCTCTGACATAGATCGATTGATGGAACAGGGTTACCAAACCTCTGCATGCTTTACTTTCTACAAACAACATAACATTCACAATAACATTTGTAAACTTTATTGTAAACATCTTTATAATGTTAAGCAACTTTTCTGTGAATGTGCAGACAGATACTTATCATACGGGTGTGCAATTTAATTGGCACCAGAGCAGGTCATTTTGCGTTCAAAACTAAAAAATCACTGAAAGTGCATCTCTGTGTGAAGTATTTGGTTTTAAAGCCATGAGTTCCATTAAAGAAAGAGGTTCCATTGCCAGGCCACCTCTTCTAGAAGGCAACAACTATCCCTACTGGAAAGCAAGGATGCGTACTTTTCTCAAGTCCATCGATAATCAAACATGGAAAAGTGTCACTGAAAGATGGATTCAACCTACAGTTGCCAAGGATGACAAGTATACTCCCATTGAAGAAAATGACTGGACTAAACCACAAAAGAAATGGTTCAATGCTAACTCCAAAGCTCTCAACGCCATATTTTCCACTTTAGATCTAGAGTCATTCAGTCTGATTTCAACTTGTGAGACTGTTAAAGCTGCATCGATATATTGGAGACAACCTTTGAAGGAACTGGCATTGTCAGACTTTCAAGACTTCAAAATATTATCTCTATGTTTGAGAATTTGAGAATGACAGATTCTAAAATAATTGGTAAGTTCAACGCTCGATTAAGGAGTATATCTAAAGAGAGTTTTGCATTAGGAAAAGTTATGTCAGATGAAAAGCTGGTAAGGAAAATCTTAAGGTCTTTACCAAAGTGCCTACAAAGTTGCTGCTATAGAAGAAGCTAAGGATGTAAAAAACATGAGGCTGGATGAATTGATGGGATTTCTCAGAACCTTAGAGATAAATCTTGAAGAAGACAAATACATGGATCAAGGAAGTTTCCTGTTTCACATAGGAACTGGAAGAAGATTTGATTTTAGGGAATTCTTGTTCAACAAAATGGTAAATATGGCTGAGAGTGAGCTGATCAAAGCTCCAATCGTCTACCTAGTGTTGATATACAATATTATCAAAATCCAGAGGAAGAATGTTACAACTAAAATGGATTCTGTTATCAAGCCCAAGAAGTCTCTTAGCATCAAAGTTCTCATCTGATCTGCCATCCGTATCAAAAGAGCTGCTCAGAATTTCACTGCACCAACATGTTAGCCCAAAGAAGGGTACACAACATACACCAGCATCCTCCACTCCTAAAGTCTCTGCACATGACAAGATTCTAAATCATCTAAGAGACTGCATAGCCTCCATGCCCAGAAGACTCGGGATCATGCTGCTAAGAGGAAGAAGGTTCAGGAACTTCTTCACGAACTTCTTCAGGATGAAGCGTTCTCGAGGCTTGCTACTGAAAAGAACCAGTCTCTTCACACTATTGCTGAAACAACAGTCAAGGAGAGTGAAGACACACAAAGAAAGGAAGGTTGTCTCAGCACAAAAGCCCGCATAAAAGAGCAAACATCAGTTGCTGCGCATGAAGAGGAGCCAGGCACAGAAAAAGAGGAGAAAGAAGAAGAAGGTAGCAATGCTGATGATGAAGCAGCTGTGGATGTAGAAGAAGAAGAAGAAGAAGAAGAAGAAGAAGAAGAAGAAGAAGAAGAAGAAGAAGAAGAAGAAGAAGAAGAAGAAGAAGAAGAAGAAGAAGAAGAAGACTTTAAGTCTGCATATTCCGATGCAAATAAGTCTGATTGAAGCTGATGATCTGCTGACTGAAACTCATTTGCCTATAGTCTACAGGCAAATAGGGGGGGTATTTGTTTTTCAAAATTTGTTAAGTTTTTTTTTCTCTGATCTATTTTCAAAGACTCCCTGACTGAGTCTTATTTATTGTGAAGCTCTCTACATTGAGCTTCAATTATGATGTATTTTTTTTGTAATCACCCCATCATCATTATATCATTCCACACTCCTCCATCTTTGATAATTTTATCTTTAGCATTGAACTGCTAATGATATTCTAAAATGCTCTGATAAAAAGAAAAAGAAAAATAAACAAAACAGAACTGAAGTTCATTGCAAGGTTCGTGAAGATCTAGGTGAACATCTCTGCTGCTGCTGAAGACAATCAAGGAAATATGAAGGAGTTGCACCTGGAAAAATAAAGGAGCTGATTTGCCAATAGATAAAAACAAAGGGGGAGATTGTTAGTGCCATACATGACACCAATCATGCAAGATTGGTTCATATTGATTCAATAGTGTCACTGCACTATGGTTGTTTATCAAGTGCTCTAAATTGCTCTTGTTATAAGTGATTGATTGTTCATACACTGTCAAAAGAAGTCTCGGGAGATATTTCCTGTGGGAACTAGGTAGGATAGACATCTAGGTTGTGAGGGGATCTCACGATTCAATTCAGTGAAAGAGGGTGTACGGGTAGAACAAGTTTCGAGTGACGGGAGGTCAACGTCATGTAAAATCCTAAGTAAACGTGACACCAGAGTAGTAAATTGTTTCCCACAGACTTAACAAATCCCCCTGACATAGATCGATGGATCGAACATTATTATCAAACCTCTGCGTGCTTTACTTTCTGCAAATAATATAACATTCATAAACTTTATTGTGAACATCTTTATAACTTTCAGCAACTTTTCTGTGAACTTTGTGCAGACAGATACTTATCACACGGGTGTGCAATTTCAGTTTATTTATCTTGACTCCACAAATAATTTATAGGCTTAGCTCTAGACTATAATTAATATAAAATGATATTATTAATTACCTTAATTATTGTAATAAGATTAGCGTAATTAGTGAGTTAATAAAATTCATAATTTAAATATTACTAATCGGCCCACCATTGCTATTATTTCATTTATCAATTAATTAAGGTGATATAATGCTATATGTCTATATTTATATTACGCTTGACTAAAATTTTAGAAGGATATAACTTATAAATATTGCCATTTTTTTTTTTGTTAGTATAGCCAGATTTTAGGGTATTGACTAAAATGCATGAGAATGTTAATTATTATATTACATAATGAATTATTGACATTTTATATAGGGTATCGGTTTTAGGAAAATTGCGAAAATTTATAAGTAAGTTAATTATTAAATCACATAATGAATTTATTGACATTTCATATTATTAATTTCAATATTAATAATGAATTTTATAATTTTGATAAGTGTAGCAACCGAAATTTTTAATTTACGAGTTACTTTTTTTTTAATGATATTTTATTTTAAAAATGAGTTTATTTAATATTTTTTTAGTCCCATAAGTCACGCCTTAGCAATTGTATGTCTACGTAAATTAAATGCATTAAATATCTTTTATATTTTAATGATATTATTATCATTATTTGAATTATATCATATAGTTTAATATTATTTTGAGCCCAAACACTTAATTTCTTTCAAGCCCAGTACATCAAAATATTAAGCCCACTTGATAAGACCCAAATATTTCTTCTCCTCCCTCAAAACAAACGTGTGAAAAGCAGAATGGAAATGGAGGAATTCCCGTTTTGATGGAACCAAAAATCTGATCAATTTCTTACGAAATTCAGCAAATTGATTCACTCATTTCCTTTTCCAATCGAAATTCTCCAATATAAATAGACCCTCCTTTATTCATAAAATCACACCTCAAGCATTCATCTCTTCTCTAATTCACATTTCCACTTGAGGTACTTTTCCCTTCATGTTATTTTATTTATCTTCATTCTGCATCGCATAGCATTGTTGGGGAATCATGGGTTGAGGGAGAGAGGGACAGCCGGCGGAGACAACCAAGCTCGAAGTAACGACAGCGGCGGTAGACTCCAGCGGTAGCGTCTTGGTGATGCTGCAGCAGTAGTGGTGTAGTGGTGTTTTGGGTGTGGGCTTGAGAGGGGGTTGTTCTTGGGTGTGTGTGTGCGTGTGCGTGTGTGTGTGTGTGTGTGTGTGTGTGTGAGAGAGAGAGAGAGAGAGAGAGAGAGAGTGCACTGGTCGAGAATGGTTTTGCCGAGAAGATATGTTGATGAAAGTGTTGCCTTTTATTTCACTTCATTTTTCGTTTAGTCAAACATGGTAGGCTAGAATTAAAAAATATATATATTTTTTATTTATTGTTGGTGAAATGGGCTAGGATAAATTCTTGAATGGTTGGGCTTATAATTAAAAAGTTGGATGAATTGTGGGGTTTGGGCCGTGAGTGGGTGTGTTTTACTAATCATGCATATTATTATTATTATTATTATTATTATTATTATTATTATTATTATTATTATTAAAGTTATGATAATTATTATTTAAATTATATTAAAGTTATGATTTATTTTTTAATATTTAATGCTAGGCGGCGCGCACGGATCGAATTAAATTCACATTCAGTCAAGTTTTAAAATCAAGTAAAGGTGGGGTATCCAACGTTGAAATTAAAATACATTTATCCCTATTATGCTTGTACGTGATGTGCAGGTTATATTGATGACACCCTCCGGGTTACTTGATGATGGCCTATGGGCTTTATGTTTATGATGACCTCCTCTAAGTATTTATGATGGCCTACGGGTTTTATGTTTATTGATGATACCCTTCGAATTATTATGATGTGACGGTCTACGGGCATTATGCTATGATGACTTGTTATGTTATGTATTTGTATAATTTGGATAAATGTGGACCCCACTGAGTTAATAGCACTCACCCCAAAGCTATTATATTTTCAGATTTATGAAGCTCGGACGATGACGTGGAGACGGGGTGATGGTCAAGATTATTAAATATTATTTTATTTTAAATATTGCTTCCGTTGTATTAAACTTTTTTATTAATTTAATGAGGTATTTCTATTTATGAAATTTTGGGACGTCACAATAAGTAAAACAATTTTAATAGAAAAAAAATCTCCTAGACTATCCTACGTTTAAATATAGTAGGATAATACGGTAGTGTACATGATTTCCACAATATTTTGATATTATTTCATGTAGTGTATACTTATCACTTATGCAGCAGTTATAAATTACAAATAGACAAAAAGTTAAATTATTAAGTAATGAAAGAGTGATATAGCACCATTTGATTTATATCTCATTCATGCTGATCAAATTCCCCTCTTTGTAAAGAAGTGAGATATGAGTACGAATCTCAATTATCCGTCTGAATTCAAAAGAAAAAGGAATTCATAAATTAATATTACCAGTCTACACGGTTTTATGCGTTATTCAAATACAATATCAGATAAGATTCTCTAGTCCAAAATTTTGGCAGTGGCAATCGCGTATCAACATCAAAATTATTAGTTTTTCTTCCATTTCTTTTTCTTCAATTTTAATTGATTTTCTTTTAGTATAATTTTACAATGTCACATGAGATCCTCTAGTCAAAGTTTTGTATGTCAACGGCGTACCAAATATCAAAATTATTAGTTTTTCTTCCATTTCTTTTCTTCAATTTTAATTTATTTTCTTTTAGTATAATTTTACATTATTATTTAGGGTTTATTCCACCCCATTATGATTTATAATTCTTTTATAGCATTCAATTTTTATTTTTTAATTAATATAATTGATTTTTAGGGCTGATTATATATATATATATATAATTATAATTATAAATTTTAAAATTTTAATTTTTAGCAATAAATATTAGTTAGGATAGGTTATAGTGTAATAAATTTTATTTTTACGAAAAAAATTATTAAGCCTATGTAATTTTAATGTTGACACACGGCACACAAAACTTTGGACTAGATTCAATCCGATACAATATTATTGCATACCGTACAAATTAAGTTGCGACATAAAGGCAGATTATATTGCATTTAATAAACAATCCATGATCAAGATTAGTACATTTTGATGAACAACATGCGTAATTGGTGGAATATAATATATAATTTAAATATCCAAGATACTTGGCATAAGTAAGGGAAAAATAAGAATATTAATAATTTCATTTTACATTATATATATTATCCTACATGAACCTAGATATCACCGTCAGTTTCTAGCTTTATTTTTCTTAAAAATGATCATTCAAGTACGTAGCATCCAATATACAGTAGATTCTTATTAGGGTGATCATGTAGTCTATATGTGGGTAACAACTGATGTCTAAGTATGGAGTCATCTCATCGTGGATGCATAAGCACGATCACAGATCGGCTCCGGTAAGACTTCTAAACGAAGAAGTACATGAATAAAATGAGTCCAAATTAATCCAAAAAAGAAAAATCTTGAAGCTATACATTAATGAGATTATATATATATATAGTCGATTAGAGTTTAAAAGATTTGATAGGTGTTATTCATACCACAAGGTGTATCTTCTTTGTTAGCTAGTATTCATTTCATCAAAACTCCAAATTAAATTAACCATACTTTGCTTGAGGCTATAGTTGGATGGGTAACCCCCAAAGTTTGCGAGTGAATACAAAGTACATTGGAAAGATACAATAAAATGTATAAACATCATATGAGATTCTGTATTTCACTATCAAATTATGAGTAACATGGGAAATATACATTATATTTTGTGACGAGACAAGACACACTAAAAAGAAGTATTAAGGCTTGTTTGCTAGGCAGTATAGTATAACGTTTTATATATATATTTGACTATGATATCTTTTTATCATAATATTATGTTTGTTTTGGTGTATAAAAATATATGCATTACATATTTATTAATAATATATTATTTGGTTGGATGTATTAAAATTCTCCATAAAATTACAATTCCAAATATATTCTTTAATTAGTTGACGTGTATTGTGTGAGTATTCTATGATATGATTTTACTTAATATAGATAATAGTATTTTAGTTCTAAAATTTTAATAATTATATATGTCATTACATGTGTGCCTAGAGGGTGTGATATATAATCATAAATAAATGGTTAACACGTGTTGGACCTTTACATAATCATAAACTTTAATTTTGCGATCAAACAAAATATTAAAATGTCATAGATATTTATTACTCTCTTATATTACCAGACAAATAAACCAAGCGTATAAGCATCATATATATATATGTATATATATATATATGGGATCATGTGAGAACCACACCCCCCTGTGAGAACCGAGAACCAATCTCAACCACAGATTGCTCTGATTTGGACGGCCAAGATCTGTGTCAATATAGAAAAAAACACGGTGGCATATTTATAATATTAGCAACTTTTTAATGAAGCAAGGGTATTTTTGTAATTTAGAAAATATGTTATATTTGGAATGAATCTCCTGCAATTCGTCTTCTTCCTCATCATCTCCCCATTTTTCTTCCTCGCAATAGAGGGCATCAAGCAAAGATTTTTCTGTATTTCTGCATCTCGGTTCTCTATTCATTATATAAGAAAAGAAGCAGCAAAAAGTAAAGCATACCTATACCCTATCGTTTTCTTCTTTTGTTTCTCTCTCTCTCTCTCTCTCTCTTAAAAGCTTAATTTGCTGGTGGTTGTTTCTCTCTCTGAATCCATAATACTTGTTCGACGTTGCGTGAACTGTGTGAAGGTCACGTGCTCCACAGGCAAGTTTTGCGCTTCCGATTATGTTTTTATGTAGATAGTGAAATTTTTAATATCTCGGTTGATGTTGAGTTTATGCTAGGTTAATATTTGATTGAATTGGACTAAGGAAATCTGTAGACTTGGTTTAGCTTCGTATTCTGTCATTAATTTTTATAAATTTTTGTTACATTTTTTGTGATGAATTGCTCAAATTTATTATTTTCAAGTTGCAGGGCGAAGGAAGTTGGATACATAGTGCCGACACCGGTACAAAGTGAGGCCCTGCTGGTGTTATTTTCCGGCCGTGATTGTGTGATTCATGCTTAGTTAATATGTACTCACTACTATGATTTATTTTAGCACTGTTGTAATCTATTTTAGCACTACTGTGAACTGTTTTAGCACTGCCATCTACTTTAGCACTATTATGATCTATTTTAGCAATGTTGTAACCTATTTTAGCACTACTGTGAACTATTTTAGCAGCAGCTGAAACTTTATTGGAAAACATAATCTGCAGCAACTGCATGATTATTGGAATTAGCAGTAGTCGCATGGCCGTTGTTGTGTTGGAATTCATATTCTGACCAAATAGCGAATCCATTTTGGGTTTGGATTTGAATTTGGGTTTGGATTTGCAAGTAGGGTTCCCCTATCCTAGTTTTTCTGCCATAATTAGAGATCGAGAGATATATGTAAATGGAGATGATCAAATAAAGCTAGCAATTGAATGTCTCAAGGCAAAATATAATGCAATACTAGTGTGTGGAAGTGCCTTTTTTATAGTTGTTGAACCATATATGTATGTGTATAAATTTTATTATTTGCTTAGTCCCAAATTAAAAGAACATAAAACTTTTAGTTATAAGTAGACGTGATGCTTAAAAGAGGAAATTAAAAATCTTACAAAAGTGTTTTAAAATGGAAAAGATAAGAAACTTTGCTTAAAAAAGGCCATGACAGTGCTAAAATAGAAAATGGCAGTGCTAAAATCCTAAAAGAGTTATGCTAAAATAAGTCATGACAATGCTAAAATAGAAAATGACACTGCTAAAACCTAAAAGAGCCATGCTAAAAAGGTCATGACAGTACTAAAATAGAAAATGATAGTGCTAAATTCCTGAAAGAGCCATTCTAAAATAAGTTATGACAATGCTAAAAAAGATCATGACAGTGCTAAAAAGGACGGATTAGAACTCACATTCAAATTTACGTGTGACCGTTTTACAAGTTCAAATTTTATGAATATTATCCTAATTAGCATCTAACGTGCATGGTTGTTACATACATGATATTAAACTAACTTGGACTCTTTTATATGAGAGTAAATTCTCCGATGGAGCTTCTCTTACATATACACAAATAAATTAGTCTGCAATCTAATAAAAAACCCTCGATATATGACCGGTTTTACAGAGTTCCAAGACAATTTGATACCTTTAATGCATGTTATTTTGTAGTTAAAACCTTTCTAAGTTGTAAGTGTGATTAATGCAATTTAAAAGACTAATGAAATTGAAGCATGCAGAATAAAATGAGGCATATATCCTAAAATGCATAACCTCTTTATTCAAGAAAATAATATAATGAAGGTGATCACTGATCATAGCAAAAGAAACGACAGCAAAGATGGTGACACAAACTCACCATATAATCCTTCATGTACACACAACACTAAATATATAATTAACCTAAAAAAAAGGGAAATTATAAACAACACTACCTAAAAAGATGTCGATGATATTTTTTTATTGTAATGCTAAATAATCGTCATGCTAAACAAGCATCATGTTAGTGCTAAAATAAGTCATGACAGTGCTAAAATAAATCATGACAGTGCTAAAATAGGGAATGACAATGCTAAAACCCTAAATTAAAAAATATACGCGTGAATCACATATACAATGACATATATATATATATATGTACGCATGGTAGAGCTAGGCTTTAATTCTGGCCTCAAACCCTAACAAACTAATAATATTGAATATTAATGCATGCAACTGCTAGAGAGCTGTATGAAGCTTGTATCCTCAGAAGGCGAAGAAGCTGTGATCAGTAGAGCTCGTGAGGAGATGTATTGGAAGAAGGCGCGAAGAGCTTCTTCGTCTCAGGTGAAAACTTGAATATTCTAGACATCATGATAGTTGCAATGCTTGGTGCATGCATTCAGAGCTCAGGAGGAAATTCTGGGCTTCAAGATTCTTGATCCTCAAAAGCATCCATTCATCTTTCAGTGGGTAATTAATTACGGCTCTCATCGAGCTTCTGGTGGTGAAAGAGGCCGGTGGCGCCGCCACACCACGCCCTTGTTTCTTTCTTGCAGCACATACGAAAATTGCCACCAGTTGAGGTCGTGCGTTTTCAATTTCACATTTTGTGTGTAATAATAATAATATATTAGTGTGCTACACCAACACGCTCATCACTTTAAAATATACTTCCACTCAAATGGTGATTAATTTTGTACTTGTATTTTTGTGGTTTGATGCATGAGGGCAAAAGAGAAAAGGTTTCTGATTTACATTTGGGCAATTCTTTTCATAAAAGAATTGAATTCTGGTTCTCCAGTCTAGAGTATAGAGCCATACTAAAATAAGTTGTGACAATGCTAAAAAAGACCATGACAGTGCTAAAACCCTAAATTAAAAAATATACACGTAAGATTCAGGGGCTGCGAAGTTGGACGTTATTACGAGATTGCCACCGCGTTTTTTAAAATCTGGAGCAGATCTAGGCCGTCCAAATATACCAGATCCATGGCTCAGATTGGTTCTCGGTTCTCACCTAAGGTGTGGTTCCTTCTGGAACCCAACCATATATATATATATATATATATATATATATATATATATATATATATATATATATATATATCGAGATGGGATCTGGTGAGAACCGGTCGCTAGGTGAGAACCGGGAATCGATCCCATCCATCCATTCTACAAAATCGACGCCCTAGATCCATCCAGATTTTCGGTGGCATTTTTGTAATTATCGCGAAAATCTTCAATTCACGCATCTCATTAAGGGCAAAATCGGAACTGAACTCAGAAATTGTCCAGATTCAATTTTAGCATCCAACTTCGCTCATTTTAGCCTCATGCATTTCTCATTTTAGCATGTGTTGATAAACAAAAATGAAACGATGATTTCATTGAAATGAAATGCAATACACCCTATTTGGGGACAGTGAACCCTAATGAGAATCTCATAATTACTAGTTGGGATCAGAGCCCTAATCGGAACGTAATAAACCCTAATTGGGAACGGTGAACCCTAGTGGAAAATGTCACATCAATTTTAGCATCCTACTTCGATCATTTTAGCATCATGCGATTCTCATTTTAGCCTCATGCGATTCTCATTTTAGCTTCAGAACAAAAGGGAAGAATTATTAAATTACTATATTACCCCTCCGTCCATAAAATTGTCGAAAATTACAGGAATGCCACCGCCCATCCACTTAAATCTGATTTAATCTGGATTGTCCAGATTGAGTCAAACAAGAGTTATGATTGGTTCCTAATTCCCACCTAGGGGAATGGTTCTCATTTGATCCTTTTCCCTGTATATATATATGAGATTCCGTATTTGATCACTATCAAATTATGTGTAGCGTGACTCCTTTGTAAACTTTAAAGTCTCGTTTTTAGTCTTGAAAATTGGATATGGGTCTCTGTATTACTCTATCTAACTGACCATCTCTCAAGTCTTAAATTTGTTTTTTTCTAATTAAAATCATAACTTTCATTAGTAATTAAATTATAATAATGCCTTACAAAAAAAACTAATGAAATAATATGGCATATACTATAGGAATGACGCTATCTTGCTACTATTTAATTTTGTTTATCTTTCATCCCCTTCAACTTTGAAGCAAATATGCCTCCTCCAATACACGATTGACCTAAACACACACTAATTAAGTCAGCCCTAATTTTAATTTTCATATATTCATTTCGATTTTTCCTTGTACTGAATTATATTTTTCTTAAGAGCATAATTAAGGTTTTTAATATTAATTAATTTTAAAGCGGCAGCATTCTGATCCAGTTATTACAGTCCTCATATGTGAGTTGAATACGATTTGTTTATTTATTTTAATTACTCGGCTTCATGTTTAACTTCAACTTTACGAAATCTTAAATTCAGAATAACGAAAAGTTACAACACGACTCTCCGCGCAAGAAAAGATATTATTATTATATATATAGCTTAATTAAGGATTATTTTGAAAATCATTGGAAAACTAACCAATTAATTAATCGTCGATCATCGATGCAGAGTCCCTTTGCAACTTCTACAAGTCTTAATTGTCCCTTTGATTAATTAAATACCAAGAAATGGATGTTACTCCCTCCGTCCCAATTATATAGTCCTATTTTTTTTCGCACGTAGTTTAAAAATATTTATGAAAACAAGATATTAAAGTTAAAGTTCTAATTACACCGCCATTGAATATTTAAGACTTTCAACATTTAAGTTGTTATTTTTTTAATTTTCAAGATTTAATAAGGGTTTATTTGTACATTACAATGAAAATTAATAGTATTTATAGTAATGAGACTATATAATTGGGATACCTCAAAATAGTAAAGGGGACTATATAATCGGGACGGGGGGGGGGGGGGGTAATAATTTATCAACTACTCCCTCCGTTCTGATTATATAGTCCCTTTTCTACTCGCAGGTAGATTAAAAATATTTATGAAAACAAGAAACAAAAGTTAAACTTCCAACTTTAACCTTATTTAATGAAAATTAATAAAACTTAAATTTTAGCTCAACTTTAATGTATTAAATTTTTGAAACAAAGAAAATATTCAATTAATGAAGTAAAAATACAATGAATATCAATAGAATTGATCAAATTCAAGTACATGCAAATTAATTAAGCTGGTCAATTTTAATTAATGTTTCTCTTTTTTTGAAAAAATAACATTTAAGATTTATTATTTTCACAAACTTAAATGTTTAATTTTTTTAATTTCCAAAATCTAATAAGGGTATAATTGTAAATTCCTATTAAAAATAACACTACTTATAGTAATAGGACTATATAATCAGGACACCTCAAAATAGAAATGTGAACTATATAATCAGGACGAAGGGAGTACTTTTTTAGTTGAGGGAGGAAAATGCTACCAGAATTGACACGAGACATTTCTATTTTATGTAGAGAAGGTCCTTTGTTTGATTGTTCTCATCTTAACAACATATAACATATGAACATAGCTAGTTAGATTTTTCATTTCAATTTGTATTTTATCTCCTATTCCAACATAATAGATATATATGAACTATAAATTTTAGATAAAAACTTATATGAGACCTTCTAACATGTCTCTTGCATTAAATGGGACAAATAGGATCTAAACCCGCCCAAAATATCCATCCAAATCAGCCCAAACCCGCAAAAGCAATCAGGTCCATGCACGTTCACGCTCGTATCACTATGCATAAAGTAAAGTATTATTATGTATGAAGTAAGTATCACTAATTATATATCGAAATATCACTTAATATGAATTGAAGTATCATCAACTATGAAGTATTTTCACATGCTAAGAAGAAAATAAATGAATTATTTTCTACATAAATCATAATGTGGGGTTTTAATTCATTTATCTTCTTTTTTTGTAATATGTTTGTTGATTCTTCAGATATCACGTATCACTATGTATGAAATAAAGTATCACTAATTATGTGTTGAAGTACTTAATATGAATTGAAGTATAATCAAGTATGCAATATTTTTTTTGCTATTTATTTTTTAGATCATGACAAATATACTTTTATTGATATCTCTACCAAGTCTTGTTTTTTTTAAAAAAAAAATTAAACAAAAAATCATGAGCTCTTAGTTTTATTTAAAATAAAAAATCGATCAACAACTAATAATATATAAGTGTTATTACACATGAAGTATGTTAGTGCCATTCTTATACACTAGTTTGTTTTGACGATTTATGTACGACAAAGTGTTCGAGGATTGATTCCTGATGTTGTCCGTTGATTCCGCTGTGCGAAGAAAGGAACAAGTTATGGTTGTTCCCTGTGATGATCCGTGCGGAAGAAGATCTTGCGTGGATTTTTTGGCAAGCAAGGATCGATTGTTTAACTCTCTTATGGATTAAATGTCATGCTCAATTATACCCTCATCTACATGGAAAATATCTACACCAATATTGAAAGAATCACAAAACCTAAATTACCTTCCAAGTAGACGAAGATTGGAGATCAAGTCAACTTGAAGTATTGAAGTATAAGAAGGCTGATTTTTCTCGTAATCGATGCACAAATAATTTTGATTCTCTGAATTTATTATTTGAGAGTTGTGGATTTGTCAATTTTGTAATAACTAGTAGTTGTTCCTTAAATTGTTCAACGTGATAGTCCAACATTTTAGTGTTTTCGTGAGAGAAACATGGAGGGGTTTTTAATCCGTTTTGTTCATGATCTCGGGAGAGATTGCAAGTTGAAGTCATGGGTAGCTAAGGAAGTCTAGTATTCATGGTTGTGAGGAGATCTCATAATTTTCGTTCATCAAATAGTTCGTGTTGTAAGAAAAGACGGCATAAGGAAGGATTCCTTAATGTATAAGTATCCTGAATAATCTTCACGTGTAGTGAATGAATTTTCAAGTTTGGGTGAAGTCCCCCCAGAATAGGTTGATTAAGCTAACTGAGTTACCAATTTCGTACGTAATTTACTGCTTTCTTTTATTTTGTTCTTTGTAATAATTCTGTGATTTTTCAAGAACATATGTATGCAGTAATCTAAAACACATAAGTTAATAGACTATTTAATTTCAAAGTGAAGTTTCACTAGCAAAGAAGCGAAATATTATTACCTATGAAGCGCTTGACAGTACGTCCCCATTTTCCTTTTTATCGTTTTTTTTATTTTTTTTATTCTTTATATCTTCATTTTGTATAGAACTCAGTGCACGAGCCCACGTGCAAATGCACAGGGCGAGACATCGGATAAAAATAAATTAATTAATTCAATTCAATTTTAAAGTTCACTAATTTCATTTTATGGTATATATTTATTTTAAAAAATTAAATATATTTTTGTAAAAAAAATGAAAAAATTAAAAAATGGAAAAAAAAACTAAAAAGAAAAGGAAAAATGGGAAAGAGAGGGGAATAAGGACCACTAGAAAAGAAACATAAAAAAGGGAGACCACCTCATGTGTCAAAATGGTCTTTTACAACTTTTAACCTAATAAATTAATATCCTGCATAACACAATATAATATAAATATAAATATAAATTAGGTGCACCATTTACAATATATATTAACATTGGTCTTAAAAAATTTGATCGTGCGACACTCTCCCCCTCAAACAAGCAAAGTCAAATCCATGTTCCTTGGGGATGGTATAGTGGTGGTGGAGTTATATTATCTTGAGGTCAAAGGTCTCAGGTTCGAATTCCACAACTAACACCACTAGGTATGAGTCTATCGCACTTAGCCTGCCAATGTGGTTTACCTCTCTTGTTTAGTTTGCAGATTATTAATTATTACACAAAGACAGAGTTTACCCAATACGCACTTCAATTCATTAGTAATTGCGGGTTATCCTTGGCATCATGAAAAAAAAAAAGTCAAATCCATTGCACATATCCTCACAGCCAATGCTATAAAACCCCATATAAACACACTAAAACTTAACACCAAAACTCTAAAAAAAAGGAAACCAATAATATGGCCTCAAAATTCTTATTTTTCCATATGCTCTTAGCTCTAGCTGTGTTAACCATCCGACTCGAAGGCGGCGGCGCGTTACCGGTGGTCCACTTCATCAACGCCGCGAGTCGCAATAATCCGGCTCCGATCAATCTTCAAATCAAAGCCGGCGGCAAGTGGAGGGGCTCACCTCAGCTGAGTCCCGGCCAGGATTATGGGATCAGAGTAGAAGTAGACGACGTATACTTCGTCGTCGCCGTGTTCGGGTTGAGATTCACGGAGTTTCATGCATACGAGCCGGCCCGGGATAAAGGCCGCGCCGCCGTGTATTGGAGAGCTGATAACGGTGGCTTTGCTATCAGCCATGATAAGACTCATTGGAAGCTGGTGGCTACTTGGGAATCAGAATGATTACATATATGATATATATATTTAATTTCTTAACTATTTTATGCATTAATAAAAATAAAATTAGTTAGTTTTGTCTCTTCTTTATGATGCATTCGATAGGATTACATTAAAATAATATTGAATAAATAAATAAAAGCAACTTTGTATTTTTAAATATTTGTGTTAATCTGATTATATTGAGTATGTCTGGTCAGGCATGGGCCGTAATATATTTCTTCTCTCTTTTATTTCTTCTTCTGTTTTTAAGTTTTTTTTTGGGGGGGGGGGGGGGTTACATATAACTTATTTTTAATTCATCACAGTCTTTAAATTAAAATAAAATAAAATTATATATTACTTGAACATATACTCTATTCTATATATCTTTACAAACGCTTAGTGGAACTAAGTATAATATACTCATAATTAAAGTGTCCATTCACATTAATTAAAAAGCTATAAATTTTGCAGGGTATTTTGAAAAAAACCACAATAATTTGAACGAAGCATTCTAGCTAATTATAATTAAATAAGGAAAAAGATTTAAATAGGTCCCGAACAATTTCACTTTAAGTGGGCATTTTATCACTTCAATTTTATTTCACAAAAAATATCATTCTACATAAAAATTTCACATTTTTCTCATATTTGCCCTCATTTAATGCATTCAAACAACCATATTTGATTCATTTAATGTATTTACATAAGGGTGTATAAAGTAATTTGATTATCTAATTAATATCTTTATTAATATGTGTGCATTAATTCAGAATAACACTTATTCAGAAAAAGAGGGAGTACGAAATTCTATGAGAAGTTCCCCTAGATGAATTTCTACTTATTCCGACAATCATACCACTAAATTTATGTATATTTTGGAAAACTCTCATCATGGATTGGATTTTTCGATGTTACCCTCAATTCATTCATGATTGTGTGTTGGACAACAAAGATAATTGGATGGAGAAAATATCAGTTGATGATTTGTAGTCTTAACCTAGACTTGAAAATTGAACATTGATTCGACATCGAATATTTTTGAATTCGGATGGTTTGAAACTTCGAGGTGTGATTATCTAACCATCTGTCCTCTAATACCCAAAAATCGACGAATTTATGGTATCATCTGAAAGCCAACAATAAAAGCTTTACAATCATATTGATATTGTCGAGTATCATCAATAAAATCAATCTGAACAAGCCAGAGGATATTCATCACACATTTTCGTACAACTCAATGGACGCTTGTTAACCAGAAATTCAATTGAGTCAATTTTAAAAATTTGAGAATCCAATTGAATATGACAAAGACTTTCAATACTTACAGGAGGGGAAATTCTGACTACCTACACGTTGGGATACTACCTCAATATGTAATACACTATTTAAAAATATTAAAATTATGTGTAATAGGTAATTATATATAAATATTCAAATGTACCCCAAGCTAATAATTTCTCCCTACTTGAGATCTGTGAAATACGTCTTGGGACTTGGGAGTCGGACTGTAAATTTCTCTAATTTAATTTATCTTGTAATTTTAATAAATATGAGTTCAAATTAATATGAGATAGTAACAAAGAATAATGGTGTACTTGCTGTTCCTTTGAATTGGGATTTGGGATGCTTCTTGTAATTTTAGGGCTCCATCTCATTAATTTAATTTGTATATTTCTCTTTTTTAATTATGAGTTTATCCATATTAATTTGACATGATCTGCTTAACCAAGAAAGTGAACCTATATACGATCTACTCTTATCCTGTCATAAATTTTATAACAATATTGTTTTTTGTTATCTGGTCCAAATTCGCAAAAAGGGAATTTATTTATTAGAATTTTGAAGTCATGCAAATAATAATAATAATAATAATAATCATCATCATCATATAGAATGCAATTTAAGCATTTGTTCTTATATAAATTAATACGTATTTACTGAAATATATGTTTCAAGTTACGGATTATCAAAAGTGGTCTATATACAAATCAGATCCTCTATCTCTATGGCATCACTTGTTATATCCCCAGCCCTATGATATATATATATATATATATATATATATATATTGAAAATGATATATAAATCCTAAATAAAAAATTAAAATTAATTCAAATCATTGTAAATTAAAGTAAAATAAAATTGATTTAAGTGGTCCATATAAGGTACAATATATATAAAAAAATTCCCTACAAGAGGTTTTAAGGAAAAAAAAGGTAAATTACACTTTAATATCTATATTTTGAATTTTTTTATTTTAAATGACAAACGTTTTCAAAATTGACGAAAAAGTACATACTTTTTCAAAAAAATTAGAAATCTAACATTTAATCAATTTTGCAGCCTAAAAATCACATGTAATTGATTATATTTTAATATTTCTATTTCCTCAGCCACATAGAAAAAATTCATCCAATCAATAAATATTAAATTACAATCAATTACATATGATTTTCGAACCTTAAAGTTGATTAAATGTTAGATTTACAATTTCCATATAAATTAATTTCCATTTGGTCATGTAGATTTGTTTGTTGAATTTTCATTTCTCTAATTAATACTCCATCCGTTTCATAATATTTGTTGTTTTAGGAATTTAATCTAGAATTAACAATTAATTTTGTAGACTAATATACCCCTTAATTCTATATCAAATAAAATTAGCAAAATTTTCTCTCTCCATATATTTGTAGGGTTAAGCTTGGGAAAAAGAGGGTTAAACTATCTAAAACAACAAACATTTTGACACAAAAATAAAACTCTAAAACAACAAACATTATGAAACAGATGGAGTACATATTATCAATTACATACATAATATAGTTTGTAATAATTAATATTTTTCAATAAATTATGTATAATTTAAGGTAAAACTCCAGGCGGTCTAGTGGATCCTTACTGTAAGATGGGGGCTGGACGCAGGTTGTGATGTGATCTCGATAGAAGATCGACACCTGACAGAAATGCGTGAAAGACTCTAGGAAATAATACGTCAGTGGTAGAAGGATTTAATCTAAATTAAATGACTCAAATAACTCAAATAAATAAAGAAAATGAATTAAAAATAAAGAAAGACTTGATTTTATCTATATGTGCTAATTAGCTCAAACCGGACACGTATAGAATCTGAATTTGGAACTGATTCGAAAACGACTCTAACAACTTGGAAGACTCAAGAAAAACATGTAGGATATGTTTAGATGGTGAAGAATGGTTAGGGTAGATAGGATATGATAGTGATTCGAACGTCTTACGGTATAGATGCTATTCATGGCTTGAATAGCCATGAATAGCACATCTGACTGAAAACGGCTCGAATGGACTCGGATACATGTGGAACTCGACCTGAATGTTTGTGAATGTTGTAGGAGGCGTACGAATGGTGGAAGATGGGCGTTGGTGCTGGCGGACGGTGGCTGGTGTTGATGATGTGAATTGCAACCTGATAAATCCCTGGAAGTCTCGAACGTACTCCGAAAATGTATCTCAAAGCTACTCTTCAATTAGCGAGTTCACCCTAATCCCTCATGTGAATTAGAACGTTCCCTTGAATAAGACCTAGAGATGCTATCCTCCAAGAATGTAAGTTTTCGAACAAAACTAACAAACAACTTTAAAGGGGTGAGACAATATTGAGTAGCAAAGGATAAAATTCTTCAAATAATTTCTAAAATATCAATGAAACAATGTTCCCCTATTTATAGGCTAAGGGGCACGAAAATACTAAGGAAAAATACTAAAAAGACTGGTCCAAAGTGGACTAGAAAATTACCTACACTAGAATTCTAATTAAGGTAGGAAATTATCTTAAATAAAACCTAGTCAACCTATGACTCAATAAATCCAAAAATTACATCAAATAAATAATAAAATTAATTATGTTGGTCCCGGGGTGAGTCAGAATCAGTTTAGAAGGGGGTGAATAAACTTATCCAAAAACGTAACAATAATTGCGGAATAGTTAGGGCCCGTTTGACTCGCTAAGTTATCCGTGCTCTTAGGTGATCAGTTGAGAAGATCAGCTAGCTCAGAGTGTTGTGTCTGCTCGAGGTTTGCAGTTTAGAACATGCAACTGAAAACTGAAAACAGAGCAGAGCACACAAACAGTTTCATAGAGGTTCGAAGCTCAACTTCTACGTCCTCTCTTCCTTCCGCAGAAGGGCAATTCACTATGCAAGTGTAAATTTCCTTTATTACAATTACACAGTGAAGATAGGTGTTGGACCTGGCTATCGGTGACTTTACGAGTCATGGACTCCTTTTCAACTGTTGCTGTCCCGGAAGCGACGAACCAACGCAAGTAGCCTCCTCAGCCGGTTTCTGGGTCGACAGCTCACACTTACCGATCTCAACTGCTCGCTGAGACTTTCGGTACTATTGCCCATCTTTTCAAGGTTTTAGATCTCTTTCGATCTTCAAGAAGACAGTCTTGAAACCGGTATCAACTGATGTGCTCCTTTTGCGCGTTTACGGCTTGAGCTGGGTAGTTGATCGTTGTAGAACAGAACTGGGAGAATGGCTCTGGCTGGACTTCTTCAACAACTAGCTTGATGAGCGTTTAGGCTCATTTTCTTCAGTTGGACTTTTGCTTTTGCTGAGTTTAAGCGTGAGAACTTTGGCTAACGTCTTCGCTGAAAGTCTATGCAGAAAGTCTGAGCAAAAGATCTCTTCAAGAGTTAAAAGTCACGGCCATCTT
Source organism: Perilla frutescens (assembly GCA_026008535.1). NCBI lineage: Eukaryota > Viridiplantae > Streptophyta > Magnoliopsida > Lamiales > Lamiaceae > Perilla > Perilla frutescens. The sequence continues at coordinate 14,016,173 of BRKX01000013.1, forward strand.
CTGGGTTGCTCATCTTTTATAGATGAGTAGCAGGTGACCATTGATGATCACTATGTGATTGTTTAGTGTTCAAATGTGTTATTTTATCTTATTAATTTTGTCATGTTTACTAAATTATTTTCTAATATTCTATGTTGTTATGCGTGATTTTACGTGTTTATTCTCATTTATTGATCTAATGGTGGATCATGCCAAGTTGTGCAAAAACTTGAGCTTTTGATTGCAAAAGCAGGATATTTAATGGCATTTTGGTGGTAAATGGAAAAAGAGAAAATTGAACTCGAGAAGTCGAAAGGAAGGATGCAAAGGACGGGACAAGGAGGACTTGGAATTGCACTCGATTGCACTTGAAGACGGAACACAGAAAAAGAGCCGAGGCCACCACCCGCCGCCGCGCCCCATGCCACTGCGGCGCATGGAGGCTCTCGGCAGAGAGCCCCGCGCCCGCAGCACATGCCGCCGCAACGGCCCCTCTCTCTATACGTGCCCACATGGTGCCCCGCCCCGGCGCATGGGGTGCTCTTTTGCCTCTCCGGATCATTTTTCCGCCCTATTTCAAGTGCAATCCCACTCCAATGCACTCCTATTTTTTTTCACAGGTGGAAGTAATTTAATCTTTGCTGAAGACTTTTTGAGCCATCTATTAGTATGAATTATAGGATATCATTTCCCTTAAGATTTCTTTCTAGATTTTTGACTTCTTTTTCCTCAACAAATCGCCCACAAATCTCACACATTTAATGCTCCCTTACAATCAACCCATCTCATTACCTTTTCTCTCTCCCCTCACCTCACTCTCTCCCTCTCGACTCTCTTTCATATATCCCCATTTTTGGGACTGAGGGGATCATTCATTTATCACTTACCACTCATTCACTTCATCTTCTCCATTCTTCCATTGTTCTTTTATCTCCACAAACACCACCTATATCATTCTCTACCATCATCACCACCATTCAAGAGGAAAGGAGAAGAGAAAGACAAGAGGGAAGCAAGCTAAGAAAGAGGAAGAAGAGGCGAGAAGAAATCGACTTCGAGCTATCCGCGGAAGCTAGGCTCGTTTGGAGGTTTTCTTTTGGTATTTTCTTTCTAGTTCTTGGATGATTTGTGGAGGTTTGTCCCAAACTTGTGAAGGATAACAAATATTGTAGGAGTTTACATTATTTTCATTTGGTTATGAGATGATGCACTTTTATGATATTTGTGTTGTTTTAAGCATGGTTATGGGCTAATCTCTCCATTAAGGGGTGGATGATCGATTTGGTTTTGAATTATGCTTGTGATGATTGGTTGTTGTTGTTGGAATTGTGCTTGTTTATGTTGAGTGCTTGATCACCACTTAGCATTGCTAGGCTTTAGATGAGACCGAGAGGAGATCCTAAATCCCGACCTAGGTTCCTTCAACACTAGGTGAATTGGGTTCATAAGCCTAGTATATTAATCTTGCTCATACGATATAACAGATAGAGGTTTAACGGATAGACGGTGACAGTAATTGAAGTTAAACTAATTGATGGGTCTATCGTGTGTTTGAGATTAATATAACCAACTTGAAGTAAGCGTAATGAAAAACCAATGAGAAAATCCACACCCTAATGCTCGTATCATAATCTTATCCTCAACCTTGATTTCATTATTGTTACTCGCATTTACTTGTTTAATTGCTTGTTTTAATTTTTAGTTTAAATCACCATCAAACCCATGTTCAGAATGTTTAGGTTTTATTTTCATCGTTCTAGCACGTTGCATGCATAGCCCTTAAGATAGTAGCCCACAAGAAGTCTTCCTTGAGAGATCGACTCGGGTTAGCTCATCGCGTCTACAATTGACCCCGTCCAATTGCGGGTTTGGTTCCAAATAGTTTTTACATGTTGAGTCTAGACCATAAAATAACAAATTTGTGGACCACGCGCGAAAGAGTGATCATAAATGATAAAGCCGTTGAGGGGCTTTTATTTAAAGAGAGCCGTTGGGTAGCCTTTGTTCTTCTGACGAGCTTTTGTTCTAAGATCTCGGTTGCATTAACTTCAAGATCTTCTTGTTGGCTTGTCTGAAATTTAAATTTCAGTTACGGCTTCTGTCTTGATCTTCAATTCTAGACTTCTGTTGGCAGTTGGAATCTTCAGTTCCTTGACCGTCAGTTCTGCGCATCCTTGGCAGTTTTGTAAGCTCCAGTTAAGGTCATCTTCAGCTGGCAGTTCTGGACTCTAGCTTGATGCTTTGTGAGCTCCATTTTGATTTGCTTTAGCTGGCAGTTTTGAACTAGTGTTCTTCAGCTAGTATGTTGGACTGATGTCCCTTCAGCTGGAACTTCTTTGAACTGGTCTTCAGTTCAGTTGCTGGCGCTTCTTCAGTTGGACTTCAGAACTGATGCGCCTTAAGCTGGTATCCTTCAAACTGGTACTTCATCAGCTGGAACTTCTTGAGTTGGCATATCATTCAGCTCGTACATTGGATTGGTACATTCTTCAGCCGGCATTCTTCTTCAGCTGGAATCATCTTAAGCTGGCATGTTCATCAGCTTGGACTGATGTGGTCTTTAGCTGGTATTGTCCTCTCTTCGGCTGCTGGTCTTCTTCAGCTAGTATTCTCCTTCAGCTGGAACTTTTCTTCAATCGGAATTGGGCACTTCTGAACTGGTAGCTTCAACACTGGTATTCTTCTTCAGCTGGAATTGGACACTTCTAAACTGGTGCCTTGAACTGGTAGCTTCAGTTGGTATTCTTCTTCAGCTGGAATTGGGCACTTCTGAACTGGTGCCTTCTTCAGTTCATGACTATAGACTGGTGGCGTTCGGTACTCCATTTGATGGTACCTGCAACTTTTAGTTTATCTTGATAACTGATCTAGCAAGCTACAGTTTTTCTTTTCAACAGCTCTTGTGACTGGATTTTTCTTTTTCTATCTTTTCTTTTCTTTTCTTCTTTTCTTCTTTTCTTCTTTTCTTTTCTCTCTTTTCTTTTCTTTTCTCACTTGGATTGATCATTTTCAGGCTTTAATAGCTCAATTTTTTTTTTATATGATCATCCTTAGTTTTCTGCTTGATTTCTTTTCAGTTTTCAAGGCTCTTTGCATATTTTGGCATATTTTGACATCTCATCAAAACCCTAGTCAGGAAAACTCTTGATAGTTTTTCCTAACAGACTCTAAATAATTAAATACTATGATCTAATTGAATACTAAAGTCTAAATAAACCAATACCTTAATTAAATAACTAAGGGATGATTTTTCTTCATGGGCTTCAGCCAACTGTTTAGGCGTGATCACGCCTAACGTGTGATTTGCTTCTGTACCAACATCCAAGACTTGATCTTTGAGCTGCCTTGTGTTGGTTCTTCAAACCTTGATCTCCAATCTTTAATTTTTAACAAAGTAACAATTTTGGGGCTGCTCTCAACTCCTTTGTCATATTCGAACTTCTTACATACAAATGCTTGAAAGTATCCTTGCAATTGTATTGCTCGAAGTCGTGTAATTGGGTCACGTATTTGCAGCTCCGGGTTAGGTTCTTCAAAGCTTGTTGTGGACGTATCAGGTTGACCGGCCTCGCACTGCCCGACCAACTCCGAAAAAAAACAAAAAAAAAACAAACAAACTTCTATTAGATGGTCTGATGGATCCTTACTATAAAACGGGGATGGTAACAGGTCGACCCGCACCGTACTGCCTGACTATCTTCGAAAATAAATAAATAAATACAAAAAAAAAAAGAAACTTATAGGAAAAGTATCACTTTAGATTGAAAAGTATTATCTCTGCTACTTAGATTATATGAGTTTATTAAATCTCAACTATGATTTATTATTCTCATTTAGAGTTTATTAATCTCAAACAAAATTTATATTTATTTCAAAAAATTAATTGTTGAGCATGGTGCACAAGTCCACACATTATCGTCGAGCACGTGCACTACACGAGCCGCCGGATTATAAAAAATAAATTAAATCACTTTAAACTTAGGGTTCAATTATTCTATTTTAAGATATATATATATATATATATATATATATATATTTTCAAAAAAAAAAAATTAACCCATGCATTAGTGTACGTGGGCAACTAGCATGGTGCACGAGCAACTGATGATTCCATTTTAGGATTCGGTAATTCTATTTTAAGGAATAGATTTTAAAAAAAAATTAGCCCACCCATTAGCGTTGGAATCAACTGCGCGATGAACAATCCAGCTACTATTCAATTTTAAGGTTCAATAATTTCATTTTAAAGTATATATTTTTAGAAAAAAAAAAACTAAAATCCCCATAATATAAAACAAATTAAAAAAAAAAAGAAACAAAACAAAATAAAATTTTGGAGAGTTCATGACACATGCCAGGGACCTCTTTGCTTTTTTTTTTAAAAAAATTCTTGGGCTGGACTCTGATGGGTTGCGATTGAGATGCACTGGACAGTCCAGCTCAATATTTAATTATTATTTTTTTCTAATAAGATGAAAAATCTTAATCTCGTATTAAGGAGTTGCAATTAATTAAGGTCCCCATATCGGAAAATGGAATCTCAGCGAAATGGCAATATTTATATTTTAAGGTGCATAATGTAAGCGAGATATAATTTAAAGTTGTAGATAGTTAATTACCCTTTAAAATCTCATGCACGTATTTTATTCTAAAATGAAATTTACTTTAATACAGGTCAAATGTCTTTATAGTATCTATCATGAATATAATACCAATTAAATAAGATCTCAGTAGATATTAGAAAGTATAAATTAGGCGAATGTATATCATTAATTATTGCACTTTTACCTCAAAACCAATGCTATAAAATCCCATAAACATATACACCAAAAAAAAAATAACCTCACATACATCAAAAATCCAAAACCCAGTTAAAAAAAAAAAGAAAAAGAGGAAAAGGAAAAGGAAAACGAAAAACAATATGGCCTCATCAAAATTCATGTTCTTCAATACGCTCTTGGCTCTAGCCATGTTAACCGACCAACTCGAAGGCGGCGGAGTGTTGCCGACGCTCCACTTCATTGACACCGTAAGTGGCAAGAATCCGATCAAACTTCGAATCACAGCCGGCGGTATCTTGAGGGGCTCGGCTGAGCTGCAGTCGGGGGGCCAAGATTATGAGATCAATGTCAAAATTGACGAGGTTTACTTCTTCTCCGCCGTTTTCGGGTTAAAATTCACGGCGTTTCATGCATATGAGCCGGCCCGGGATAAAAATCATGATGCCGTATATTGGAAGGCTGATAACGATGGATTTAGCCTTAGTTATGATAAGGCTAATTGGATGAATGTGGCTTCTTGGGAATCAGAATGATTATATATTTCATTTGTTTAATGTTTGATACATCGATAGGGGAAAAAAAGGATTTGTCTCAATATTTTAGGTTGAATCGGATATATAGAAAAATTCTATAAAGTTTGCGTTTTCTAAGTTATATATTGATGAATGATGAGTATTATGAATTTATGATATCTGGTATCGTGGGGCTAATAGATTTCTTTTTATAAATTTTATACATGCATGGCATTTTTTATTTATTGTAGATTTGTAGTATTCGTGTTTAAATTAATTACACAACAATATTTACTTGAAGGTTTAGTTTAGCCTTATATATAATATATATCTTAAATATCCTTTTGTAATTTTCATGAAACCTTTAATTTGAAAAAACGCCACAGTCGATCTCTTACAAATGTTTATTATATATATACTAATAAGCAGCTTTGCAAATATTTTAAATAAAAAATAAAATAAAGCCATACTCGTAATTTTATTTAAAGACGTCGTACGGTTAATTGTATATATTTTGTAAAAGAAATAATTGATGACGGAAGTGGCTGACGGAATTGAGATGCTTCGTGAATTGTAATTCAGATGGACGAGATTATATGTATTAATTTCGGTAGGAATATTAATTAATTAAAAATGACATATCGAGATATCCACATCGATGATCGATCAGTGACATGATATATATATATATATATGAATGTGATTATGAGTTTATAAGTATGAACGCAAGTGTACGAATATATAGAAGGTCTTTTGGGAAGTTCAAAAGCAAAATCGTATGAGCTTTGAACCTAAAAAATATGGTGATAGTGTTGAGACTTGAGATGTGTGCCCTGGCTCAACATCAACATTTTGTGTTTATTATACATGACAACGTATATATGTTTGGATATTGGGAAATTAATTCTTCTTTCTTCTTTTTTTTTTCGAAGGAAAATATATGGGGTTAATCTATATCTATCTATCTATCTATCTATCTATATCTATATATATATTAAGGCAAAATCGTGTGGTAGACAACAGTTCTGGTGTAAAGCGTTGTCTATTACACATTTTGTCTTAACAGTTCTGGTGTAAATCGTTGCCTATTACACATTTCGTCTTAGACAACAGTTTCTAATTAATAGACAACAGTATTAACTTTTATTGTTGTAAATTTTTATTATTATTATTTTCATTTTCCACGACAGTTTAGATTACAACCGTTGTATTTTAACAAATTTTTACAATTTTATTTATTATTATTTTTATTTGGAAATTTGAGATATGTAGAATTTTAAATTTTATTTTTTTATGCATAGATAGATAATTTGTAATACTCTACATTTGTCGCCTAAAAATAGCTTTCATTTATATTGCACTATAATAATAATAATAATAATAATAATAATAATTTGTTATTTTTTCTATTTCGATTTCATCATTTAAAATAATTAAATAATTAAATTTTTTATACATGTCATATATTCAAAGAAACAAATGTTCTATAATCGTGGACAATTATACATTATTATTTATAAAATCGTTACGTTGGAAATATTTCAATTCAATCTTTCTATAATCTGAAAAAATAATAATTATTTGTGCATCGCACAGGAGAAATACTAGTTAAGTTAAATATGCGTACGCGTTAGGCTCCATGTATTTTAGTCGAAAGGGTAAAGTAGTATTTTAGTGAAAATTTTATTTTATTTTAAATGTGCATGGGTTATGATGAGTAAATTAAAGGAAGCAATCAACTACATAGTTTTTTTCTTTCTTTCTTGTTATTTTTTTAAACATGCAGATGTAATAGTTTTTTTGGAGCAATGAATGTACTAGTTTTTAAGATAGAAATGGTCATCTATTTACCGATTACTTGGTTATTTGCAAGATTTTTAATTATGATTGTCTTATCAGTAACCCTATAATGGTGGGGAAGAAAGATTAAAACCCTGTAAATTAAATTTAATCAATAAATTAAAGTTTATTATTAAAAAAATCATAATGACTTTCCACATACGATTAACATAGTTAAAGAAAGTGTATCAAATATTATTAAACGAAACTTTAAATTATAGATACTGTACATTGTCCCGTCACGTTCCTTTTATTTTTTACTGTCAAAATTGTTTTATGGGAAAAAGAAGGAAAATTATTTTTTTATCACTTTAACTGGATTTTGATTAATGCGTATAAATCCTGAGCGCCCACCACAATTCTATAGATGACACACCCTAACCCCTAAAAAGAATTATAAGATTAAACATCATCACATACAGAATTGCAACATATATACTACTCTTCCAATAGTGTTTAATGTTGATCTCTTTTTTTCTTTTTTCCTTTTAGGGTAATTTCATTTAGAAGGGCGTTGCCACTACCGTTAAATGCCAATTCACATTCAACGCCGAACTCTATTTATATCTATATAATTCGAATTCATAAATTTAGACCAAAAACTCTCAGTCATTCCTATGACTCGATCGATACATTAATTTCGATTGACATGATTTTCAAAACTGCAAAACATAAACCTTATATTATTTAAGTATTCTTCCACCAATATAATAATATATCACAGCTAGCAACCCCCCAGTTAAAGAAGATAGATGATTAGATTAATCTTGGTTGTGATTTTAATAATATTTGATGGGCAAGAAGTTTGTGCAGAAAACATGGCCCTATTTCCGAAAACAAAGGTTTCGATTTATAACAATCTAGGAAACAAGATCGACCTTGATTTCCAGTGCAAGTCGAAAAACGACGATCTAGGGCTTCATACGCTCGAAAATGGAGGTTTATATATATTTGGATTCCGTGAAAGTGTGGTATCAACCACGAAATTCACATGCAGCATGAAATGGAAAAATGTGAAGGGAATATTTGTGGTTTATTGGGATAGTAGAGACTCAAAAAGATGCCGTGATTGTGTGTGGAGAGTTAAACAAGATGGAGTTAGAGGGTATAATACCCTAAAAGGACCTCAACAGATCTTCTTTAACTGGGGTACGGCACTATAATTGTTGATGGGAAATATTTGTGTCTTTAATTCCTACGTACGTACGTATAACTAGCTGCATTATGAATAAATCAATCCACCTACCTCATTCATTGTTCAATAATAACTTCAAAATATATGATGTAATATTGGTAAATTTTTCTCCGGTTAATAAGTTCTAAATCAAATGTTATATTTCAGTACTACTCGCGCTCTTCTCATATTTTAAGACTCCTAATTTATTTTAGGGGCACACTTGTGTGAGACCGTCTAATGGGTCTCTTACGTTAGACGGATCTCAATCCGAATCTGAGTTGAATAAAATATATAATTAAAAAAATAAAATGACTCGGGTTTCACTAGGTATAAAGTAAAGTATCACTATGCATGTGTGAAGTATCATCACTAACTGTGAAGTGAAGTATCATATTATACTCCACTTCCGAGTTAATGATACTTCACATGACAGTTAATGATATTTCACCAGATATATATCTAATAATACTTCACTTAATAGTTAATGATATTTTATCAATTTTATATCTAATGATAATTCACTTCATAGTTAATGATACTTCAGTTCATATCTAATGATACTTCGTATCAGAGTTAATTAATGATACTTCACCATATATATATATATATATATATATATATATATATATATATATATATATCATGATACTTCACTTAATAGTGAATGGTATTTCGCCAAATTTATATTTAATGATACTTTACTTCAGAGTTAATGATACTTTACCAAATATATATCTAATGATACTTCACTTAATAGTGAATGATATTTCGCCAAATTTATATCTAATGATACTTTACTACAGAGTTAATGATACTTTACCATGTAGTCCCTCAATCTTTCCTACAGACCTCGCAGATACCAATCACCGGGATATGGTAGGCTTCCAAGTTAATAGGAACATCAATGAATTCATGAAAAACTTTCCAAAGAAAGATTTTAGTCTTTGATGGCACACTGATTTGCCACACCAGATTCTTCCAACATTCACGCCGCAGTATTGATGTCGAAATTTGACATGTCAAGATACCCAATCTCAGCTAAGTAAGCAGATTTTACAGTGTTCCTTTATTATCAAATTTCCAAAAACATATCTTATTGCCCTCACCATCAACCTGCAATCCAAGAATTTCCCAGCCACTTCGTTGCTAAACTCCTGCTACAGCAAAGGTAGGTTTCAGCTATTATCTTAATAAATGAAATTTGAAACCATATGTGCACAACTCCCATGCATAGCTCCATGCAGCTCACCGTTCCCAACAAACTCAATGATCCTGGCTTCTGAAAAACTAATGGTATTTCTTTTCACGAATTTCTAACACATTCGACGTACGTTCCATAAGTCCCCTACTCCAACACAATGAATGCCACAAAAAAGAAGCATTAGATCCAATTTTTCCTTCCAAAATTGAGCAATTCTTAAAATATTTTGATTTCAAGACTCTGGCAAAAAATCAATTTGGCCTTTTAATCATCTTCCACACTTGCTTTGCCAACAATGCCCTATTAAAGCTAACCAGGTTCTTAAATCCCATTCCCCCATGAATTTTAGGCGTACACAAACTTCGCCATTTAGACCAATGTAGCCTCGACTTGTCTCTCGTGTCTCCCCACTAAAAAGAGAACATGTCTTATTAATCTCCCCACACAAAGATGTGGGAATGCGAAATCACATCATGGCATAAGTGGGAATAGCTTGAATCACATATTTAATCAATACATTCTTCCCTCCTGCCGAAAGAAACTTATTTTTCCACCTTGAAAGCCTTCTCATCACCTTATCTCGAATAGACTCAAATTGGAGCTTCTTGTTGCGGAGTGAAATTGTAGGCATTCCCAGGTACATTGAGTGTCCTTGAACTTCTTTGATGCCAAGCACTTTTTTCCCACGAGAAACAACTTCAAGTGGCGTTAAAGAGCTAAAAGAGATGGACGATTTCTCCATGTTAATAACCTATCCGAAAATACTCTCATATCGTAGGAACCACTTTTTTAGAAGTTAGCATGTATTTTTCTCTACTTTGAAAAAGAGCAAACTATCATCGACAAAAAATAAATGAGAAATCTGAGGCCCTTGGCATGAAAACTTAACTGGATGCAGCTCTCCCATGACACATAGCCTCATCAAAACAGACGAGAATGTATGTGCATAAATAACAAACATAATTAAGTGGAGATAATGGATTGCCTTGTCTTAACCCCCTCTCAGGACAGAGATGACCATAAACACTTCCATTAATCACGAAAGAATATGAAACAGATGAGATGTACCGCATAATTAATTCCACAATTCTTTTCGAAAAGTGCATTTGTCGCAAATCGCCTCAAAAAATGCCCATTCAACCCGATCGTATGCTTGCTCATATTAAGCTTCAAAACCATAAATGGAGTTTTCCTTCCTTTATTACTAATTTAATGCATGCACTCAAACCCAATGATAAGATTATCAGTGATTTGCCGCCCAGACACAAAGGTGCTCTGGTTATCATCTACCACCTCATGAAGCATACATCGCAATATATTCACAATAACTCTCAAAATAATCTTATAGATGTTATTGCTTAAGATAATAAGCCAAAACTTCTTCAGTGTCTTTGGTTTATCACATTTTTGGATTAAAATCACCAGCATTTTATTCCAATCCACCAAGCTCTCACCTCTATTTAAAACCTCCAGCACTGCATCCATCACCATTGTTCCAATAGCAGGCCAGAATTTTTAAAAGAATCATGAAGAGAAACCATCAAGACTCGACGACTTTGTAGGGTGCATCTGGAATAAATCCCTTCTCACTTCTTCACTTGAAAATGATATCTCAAGAAGTTGTTGGCTGCATAGATTGAGTTTTCTCTCAATAACATTTCACACTTGATTAATAGTCTCAACTGTAGGCCTTATTGTGGCAGATAACTCCTCAAAATACCGAACCACCTCATCTGATATTACACATTCCTCCTTGATCCATACCCCACCATCATTTTCCGATTTTTTCTTCACCGAGCTGATGCATAAGCATGAAAAGCAGGAGTATAGCGGTCTCCTTGAGCCAACAAATTAGTTCTAACCCTTTGTTTCCAATGGCTTTCCTCAATTTCAAAAAGCCTATCCAATTTAGAATTAATCTCTTGCAGCCGATCATCATTCACCTTTAGAGAAATATCATCAAGGATTCACTTCATATCCCTTCTTAATCTCTCAATTCTTTTCCCCAGATCATCAAACCTCATCTCTGGCCATTGTGTCAAAAACCCCTTGCTACGCTAGAGTCGCTCTGCCAAGATGATCTACTCACCCAATGAATAAGAAAATCAGGGACAAATGAATTATAAAGAAACCATTTTTCCTCAAAGTGAAATCTCTTCTTCCCCTTTTACTGCTGACATCTCGTAATTTGTCCAACCTTAAGTGAAATAGGGCGATGATCAGATCTAAAAAACTCTAAGACATTGACTTGAGCATCAAGAAACATAGTCATCCAGGATCTATTGACCAGAAACTGATCAAGTCATTCCCAGACAACTGCATTCCCACTTCTTTTATTTATCCAGGTTGTAGTGTCCCATGCCAAAGCTTCAAACAAATCACATTCGTCAATTACTTCATGGAAACCATTCATTTGCACAATCAGTCTTGGTCTGCCTCCTACCTTCTCTGAATGGTATAAAATTTCATTAAAATCGCCTCCCAAATGCCAAGAAACTCCCCTCATTTGCATGTCTGTCACCAACCTTCGCATCAGGTCCCAGGAGAATTTTCTCAAAGGTTCTTCAGAGTTTCCATAAAAACCAGTGAATTGCCAATGCAAATCCTTTCATTTTCCAGCATAATCAATGTGCCCTTGTGAATAAGATCGAATTGAAATGTCAACTGGATCTCTCCAAAGCAGCATAAGTTGCCCCTATTCCCTACCGCATCCACCACAAAAAGCCCATCAAAATGAAAATACGACTTCCACCAAGCACTGATAAGTGGGGTTCTGCATCATTTATTGAACTTCACATGATGTATTTTGATGATTTAAATGTGTTCTTTCATCCCATTTTGCTTTTTAACCTCTCGATTTGAAAATTTTATTTCTTATTTGAGTTTTACAAGAAATTGTGGATGAATAAATGAATTTTTGAGTGATTCAATACTATGGAAAGATACATGATTGAATTGGGAGCACGATATAAGTTGAATCACCTCAATCAGATAAGAAACGAGAAAAAATGAAGTAAAACCGTGGAAGGTGTCGGAACAATGATGGAGTCACCACCCCTGTGGCACGAGTGACTCGGTTGCACTGATGGGCTTCGACCCGTCTAATCGTACCGAGTCTGTTTTTGCGTGATTTGAGACATGATTGTTAATACGACCACACCAGTCGCGTCCGTAGGCGCGAGGACCTCTGTGGTCGCGCCCTGTGCATGTTTTTTCCCAAATTTTTTATCCTTTTTCACCAATTTTTTACTTTTCCCTAATTTCATTTATTCTTCTAATCTATATAAAATCCCCATTAATGAAAATTAAGGAGAGAACCCGAAGAGCCATAGAACACACATATCCATCTCCACCACCACACACCAAAACTCCTCTCATCACAAAATCCTCTCCTCCCACGCCTCAAATCCTTGGCCACCCATAAAATCTACACCCTAGCTAGGATTTCTACCTAGCTAGGGTGAATAAGGAGCTAGAAGATAGAGCAAAATGGAGATAAGATGAAGTAATAGAGGAGTCGAGACCTAACTTTCGGGTTGTGTCATGTTTCTTTTCTTGTTTTTATCTTTATTTTCTTTGAGATGATTTAGTCCTTGCATTATATTATGTTAGGCTAGATTATTTTGTATTTTGAGATTGAGATTATTTGGGTATTTATGCATTTATTTTTCTATTGATTGTTTGTGGTCCTATTTCATTTTTTGTGTTTATATGCCATGTATGGATATTGGTTAATTGATAATTAATTGACACGATTTTATTTATTGATTCATAAATCGAGAAATGAGTCTCAATAGCTGAATCCTAGGCATGAGACACATTTTTTAATAAATTTGAGAGAATTGAGGCTTGGTGTGAGGGCTTGAAATCTTTGGAGCTCTTGGTAAGTACATGTGTAGGATTCGATTAGAGACGGTGATCCTTGCGTGTACCCTGCAACTTAAGTGCTTCGATAGAGGACTTAAGATACATTAGAGATTGCCTTAATGAAATTTGACACCACAAATAGACAATCAACATGATCATTAGTGCTAAGTACCCGAATAAATCAATACTGAAAGTACCTTCACCTTCATGTTTTCTTCTCCATTTATTTTTCCTATTTATTTATTATTTTTCTTAGTTTAGATTAGTGAGCTTCCCTCTTTTTATGTCGTCTAGATAATGATTGAGATCTGATGTCATAGTACGCACAATTAGATCTAATTTAGTCTCTGTAGATACGACACTTGCTCACCACTGTCTACATAGCTCCGTCCTCTTGCGGGTTGTGCTAAATTTTGGCCGATGAAGCACACCGACGAGCACTCACCTTTGTTTCACTAATAAATACTAAATTCGGCGAATGGTTTTGGAGCAACCGCCGCAACTCATGGAACTCCCGTTTATTCCCCAATCTGTGGGCATTCCAAGCCAACACATTCATTGGGCTCGGCGGGACTGCTCGGTAGCCACTACCGTTATTGCCAACTCTTCACATGATTCTTCATCTGCCAGTTTTAGTTTCTTTCCCTTTAAGATTAGGACAAGCTCTCCCCCTTTAGCCGCACATCTTTTTTCCCCAAAAACTTTATCATTCTTAGGGGACTTTCGGGACCCATCATTCATCTTCTCTCGTGCTCTTCTTTTCCACGACATCCCACTTTCCTTTTTTGTTTTCAAAGGTAACATGGAAGAACTATTATCTTCTCCCAGTCCAGCCACACCATTCTCACCTAACTTATCACCGTCACCACTTCACTGTCTAAGAGGCTCTTATAGCTTTGAATCCCATCCATTTCCATCCATCCTCCCTTATCTTACCCTGCAACCACACCCTTCACCCTCCCCAGTCACTCTCCTACCAAAGTTTGTTCTTGTGGCTTTCCAGGGTCCTTCTCTTCCTCATTCAGACTCTCTCGCCCTCCATCCTCTCAGGACATAACCATATCTTCGCTCACCTTACTCATATGGGCGAGTTGCCCTACGTAGCTACCTCCCTCACCCACATCAATATCTTCAACCCTCCCAACTTGTTCCCCTATAATTCAAACTGTCGGAGGATTCATATATGCTAGCAGGAGATTATGAAGTTGTACCTATACCGATAAAACTTCAAACTGAATATCTGTCAAACTTTGTAACCCTACAAGAGCCTTAAACACCATTAAACTATTGAAATAGTGCCAAAGACCATCATGAAGGGCATGTCGACAGTCATCGTCCGAACCAAAAACTATCACAAACAGGTTATCACCAAGGATCTCAATATTGACCTCTCTCCGCAACTGCATTATTTTAGGAACTTGAAGCCTGAGAGTATCTCGGTTGATAACCTTGATCAAGAAAATTTTCTCTACCAGCGAACATCGCAAATCGAGCGCCCAGCCTTCTAGCCCAATGTCGTCATCTTGACATTAGATCTTTTTACCTCATTGGATAACTTGAGTTCTGCTACTAACTGTGCCACTTCCTCAGGATCCATGATAGTCCACTGTTGCACCCACGTTGAAACGCAAGGAAAACGGTCCCCCACAAAGGAGGAGAGAACTGCGCTCTACTTGGAAACCCTAAAAGTCACCGCCTAGGGTTTTTGAGAGGATTTGTTTTACTTAGTGTAGTTTGACAAATATTTTATAGGGTTAATTACCTTAAAAATCATGAATTTTGAGCTTAGTTGTAAATTTAGCATGACCTTTAAAAGTATGTAATTAAAACACCTTCAATTTGTGTGCTACTCACTATTCTAAATTATTATAAAATAAATTGACCTTCAATCCAACATATATACAATTGTGGTCACTTTATATGCAATCTTTATTGTCATATTAAGACAATATTAAGTATATGTGATACGGTATATATTTTTTACATTCTACTATTTTATCCAAATACGTTTTTTTTCAAAAACTTCTAAAAAGTTGGTAACTAGCTACTAACTTGTATATAGGTTAATGGGTGGGATATATATATTGGCCGAAAGTTGGTAACTTTTAATTTACTCAATTTATGTATAAAGTTATGATATTGGAGAGCTATATGCGGTATGCCCACTGATAATCGGTATTTTTGTGCTTCTTTTGACTGCAACTTGGGGCTATTTAAATACCATTTTATAAACCAATTATACATTTTTGATGTCCAAACCCATATTTTAATCCAAGTGCAAATTCTAGGTGTGTTATTGAAGAATCATCGAGTTCAAGGAACCAGGCGCGACCCACAGCACGGGTGGAGGCCCGACCTCTCCGCCCACACCCAAACGTGACTTTCCACGCGTCTCTGGCGCGAGCTACAGCGCGGGTGAAGGCGCGACTGGATCGGATCGCGCCAAGCCAGGCTTTCCACGTATCTCTGGCGCGACCCACAGCGCGAGCACTGGCGCGACCGCGCTCCCGCGCCCAGGCACTCCCTCGCGCCCTTCTTTAACGCGAGCTACAGCGCGACCTGGGCGCGACCGAGCCCGTGTCGCGCCCAGACGCCCTGTTTTGCATGCCTTATCTGCTCCTTTCCCTCTAATTTGTAGGGAGGAAGCGATTTTTAAAGGAGTGACACACAGATTTTTACAAAAAAGATTGAAAAACCTAAAAATTTCTCTCAATCCCTATACTCTTTCTCCCCTAGAAAATCAAGGATAGAACCATAGAAATGAGAGGAGGAAGAGGGCTTGGGCTTGTAAAGAGGAGTTCTTGAAGTTTGAAGAATTGATGTGGAAGGATCTTGTGCAATCTTTGTACATTCTATTGGTTTAATCTAATCTCTATTTATGATTTATGTTCAAGTAATTTATTTTGCTTTTAAGATTATGAGTAGCTAATTTGATTAGGGTTGGGGTGAAGGATCTTTGAAATGAGGATGTTTATTATGAATGTGGGATGAATGTATATTTCTTTGATTAAATCTTGTGGATCATAGTTGTGATTGTAAATGTTTATGGGTGGCCTCCATTTATGTTTATCTTTATGCTCAATGAGTGATTAGTTTTGCTCATTTGGTGTTTGTTGGTGATCTATGAGACCTTGTGGTTATACTTTGAAAGATGTATGAGCATTTAGGTTTGTAATTTGTGGAGGGGACTCTTTGTATGTTTGAGTGAAATACTTGTTAGAGATAGCAAGTTTAACATCATTTTTGCATATTAGGTGTTTGAGAAAATGCCTAAATGAACAAACCCTTGTCATAAATAAAGTTTTGATTTATATATGATCTTCATATTTGTGTAAACCCTTAAATCAAGGATCCAACACCCTAAACCTCTTTGTTAACCCGTAAATTTCCTCTCTTTAGTGTTGGAAGTTATTATAAATTTTTAATCTTTATGTTGAATTGATGAATGAAGTGAACAACAATTCCTTTGATTTATTTGGTTTAAATAGTGATTGAGATTTAATTAGGCATTATTTGTGCATCTTAGAATATATCTCCTATTCCTTGTGGTTCGACTCGTATCATTGCTTGCTACATCCGTGTACACTTGCACATGACACGACTTATTATTTGAGGTATAAAATACCGCATCAAGTTTTTGGCGCTATACTTTGAAAGATGTATGAGCATTTAGGTTTGTAATTTGTGGAGGGGACTCTTTGTATGTTTGAGTGAAATGCTTGTTAGAGATAGCAAGTTTAACATCATTTTTGCATATTAGGTGTTTGAGAAAATGCCTAAATGAACAAACCCTTGTCATAAATAAAGTTTTGATTTATATATGATCTTCATGTTACTAGAAAAAAGGCCTTATACTACATTATAATGGTGACATTTTAAATCAGATGTTAAAAGAAAGACACAATTACGACATCAATTATATATTATCTATTGCTACATCTTTTGAGACTTTTAACGATAAAAATATGTAAGTGTCGTTATACAATAAACAAGTACATAAAAATAATATTTCTAAAAAATAAAAATATGATATATGTAAAAGAATTCCCAAACTATTCCCGCCCCTATCAACCCAAAAATAAAAATTACTCTCGCGCTCTCTCCCTTCCTCTCTGAACCTAAAGGCAAAAACCGCTCTCGCATTGTCTCCAACCTAGCAACCATTATCTTCTTTTCTATTTTACTAATTCCTATTTTTACCATCCCACATCCATAAATTTCCTACCTAATCAGATTTGAAGAATTGGGGAACTTCTGAGGCACGAATAGAATCACAATGAATTTAGAATAGAAAGACACAAAAGCTTTCAGGTGTTCTTCAATCTCATTTCTGATGTCTAAAATTTCATTATATTTGGGTTCTAATTTTCTGATTTATTGTGGTTTGTAAATTTCTAAATTATCCTAGATTATTTTTTTATTGCAGAGTCGAACAACACAATCTATGCAACATGCAATGATTAAAGGTTAGTCAATTTTGCACACACTTGGCAGAGTAATGTAGCACGATGCTGAGTAGAGAAATTAATTCACTGCCATAATGGATCAAACACATGATAGACAACGAATTCAGGTTTTATTTCTAAGGCTATTTCTATATTTTGTTTACTTTAATTTGAAAATCTCACAATAAAAATTTCCTAGCAGTTCATATTAAGCTGTCAATAATCTTAGAACCCCAATTTTAGTGAATTTGAGGTGAAGAAAAAGCAGTGGAAGAGCCCTTTTGTTGATGGGGATTTTTTTTTTACATTGTTAATAGTAGTAATGAACTTTACGAGTTTATTCCTAGCAGGAGATGGAGACGATGGATATGGAATGTGGCAAATGCAGTGGCTATGATGTTCTATGGCAGTGGAGTTGCGTTTGTTGTTTGCTTTGGGAAATGGGAGACGGTGTCGTATACAAAAAAAGTCATCTCGTGTTTTGTCATTGTCTTTGTTTGAGGATTTGGAGATAAGAATTGGAAGAAGATTAAGAAATTTAGATTCTTAACGTCATAGATTGCTCGTTCTGTGGCAAGGCATGATTTGTAACTGATACCTTCCATATACTGTTGATTATCCACGTGCTATTATTGCCAACTCAATGCCTTCTCTGTTGAAGTATCTAATGTTTTCTTTTATTTTTGCTTCATAAATGGACTGTGTTTTATTTCTATTAAATAGCAACTAGCAATTTAAATTTTGTTATTAGTTGAATTCTATATAGACAAAAGAGAAATTGTCTCTCTTCTAGGTCCCCCTCCAATTATTACTCATCAATTATATTTCATACACTATAATAAGTTCTGAGAGCTTCGTTGAGTAGTAATGGATATTGTTCATTATGTTATAGTTTTCTTAAATAAAGAAATCATATATCTAGAGCTAGTCGCTGATGATCAAAATTCACTTGGCTTCTTAAGAGTCACCAACTAGATCTCTTTTTTTTCCTTTTGTTAGTTTCATCTATGTATTTTCTATTTTCTCTTATGTATTTCATGAGATAGAACAATGTTGTGTATGCTTGGACGACAATTTCTCAGCTTATTCTTAAGTTTTACACCCTAAAGTAGGTTTGTTAAATAAGATAGTGTTTCTCTAATATACAATGAATAGTTTTGTCATGAATTTCCAATTATTTTGTGTATTATTACTAGGATGGAAGTAGAAGTCGATTTTATAAGATTGATGCTCGTTATGATCCTAACTTTCTTATCATTAAGTTTACTAGATTCTTCAATTATTGTTTAGAAAAATAATATTTATTGTCATGTGCTTGCAGTTTGTCAGCAAATGGCAGACATTCACGACTTCTCTTTCTTGTTTTGCTGATCCTCTTGGTGTTATTATTGTAGGTGTGAAATGTACATTGATTCTTTGGTATATTAACAATATCCAACTTTCTGTTTCCATGCGTTTCTTTGATTTAATTAATTTCACCTCACCTATTTCCCACCATCTTAAATCTTGAAATACTAGAGGGCCTTCTTGGATCAAATTTACCTTTTTATTTTTCACTTGAGATATATAAGACCTTCTCATCTAGCATCTTGTTTAATGTATTTGAATTACTTTTAGTTTGTGCAGTGATGGATTTGCTAACCTTGCTTGAATTGATGCCTCTGATTGGTCTTCAAAACAACAATGACCAATGTCTAAGAGTTTTCACCATCTTTAGGACACCAAGTTGGATGTTGAGATAGTGAAGTAAAGCTAATTACAGATGCATTGACCACGATGCATGCTTATTAGATAAAGTGTACATGACTCTACTACTTCATGTTGTATATAAATATTTTTTTCTTATAAATCATATATTTTGTCTACAATATTTTTACTTTAAGTGAATGACTTTGAGTTGCTTTTTATTTTATGCTATGGTTGTTATTTTAATTATTTAAATTGGTACAAACAATACTATTAAAAATTTTAAATATTTGAATGTAAAAGAAAACCAATGAAACACCTAAAAGTGTCGTAAACAACTTTAATAGGATTTCTAAAAGTGTAACAAAAAATGAAATAAGTGGACATCTTGAATTGTCGCAAGAACTAGTCAGACTTGATAGTCATTGTGTCATTACAATTCTGTTTTGATCACACTTTAAAACGCATCCATAATATGCCTTTTATGACATTTCATCTATCATTGCATTGGAATAGACTACACTTTTCAAAAGTGTCATCACAACTTAAGTGTAGTAATAACAATCTAGTGATGACATTTTCAAGTGTTATTAAAAGCCAATTTTCTAGCAGTGGCCCTTGTAAGAAAGTGACTATGCAGATTAGGACATTTGTATCACATTATTGAAGGCTATTGGAGGACTTATTAGGTTTTTACTGTTGTTGGATACAAGCTTTATTTCAATAGATTATATATGTAGATTGTGACCACTGCTAGAAAATTGGCTTTTAATGACACTTGAAAATGTCATCACTAGATTATTATTACTACACTTAAGTTGTGAAGACACTTTTGAAAAGTGTAGTCTACTCCAGTGTAATGATAGATGAAATGCTATAAAAGGCATATTATGGATGCGTTTTAAAGTGTGATCAGAACAAAATTGTAATGACACAATGACTGTCAAGTTCGACTAGTTCTTGCGACAATTCACGATGTCCACTTATTCCATTTTTTGTTACACTTTTAGAAATCCTATTAAAGTTATTTACGACACTTTTAAGTTTTTCATTGATTTTCTTTTACATTCAAATATTTAAAATTTTTAATAGTATTGTTTGTACCAATTTAAACAATTAAAATAACAACCATAGCATAAAATAAAAAGCAACTCAAAGTCATTCACTTAAAGTAAAAATATTGTAGACAAAATATATAATTTATAAGAAAAGAAATATATTCATACAACATGAAGTGGTAGAGTCATGTACACTATATTTCTTTTCTTATAAATTATATATTTTGTCTACAATATTTTTACTTTACTGTAGACAAAATATATAATTTATAAGAAAAGAAATATATTTATACAACATGAAGTGCTAGAGTCATCTACACTTTATCTAATAAGCATGTATCATGGTCAATGCATTTGTAATTGGCTTTACTTCACTATCTCAACATCCAACTTGGTGTCCTAAAGATGGTGAAAACTCTTAGACATTGGTCATTGTTGTTTTGAAGACCAATCAACATGTGTTCCTTTTAAAGCTGTGTGATAGAAGTCCATGCATATCGAGTCTAACAATTAATTCCTGGAAAATACATCAATAGGTTAAAAAAATCGAAATATTTATTAACATTGGAGCATTTGGAATAACAATTCCATGAACATTACCTTAAGCAAGAGAATGCGATCATCTAAATCACTAAATCAATGATTGAATCACTAGTGCGGCCATACAACCTTTTATCAATGACTACAAGCTCATTCATAGTAGTAACCTCATCTTAAAAGAAAATATATGCTGCAGTCACAAACAAATGTAATCAAAAGATCAGATGTAGCAAATTCATTGATAAAATAGTAAATATGCAAAAAGGTTAACCCCCCTCCCCTTTAGTCTTTTGATTCAAACAAAGCATCATCTTAATATTATTTCAAGTACAATAGTAGTTCCAAAATATGCAATAGAGGAGATATTGAATTTTTCTCCAACCCTCAATCTCCTTCTCATTTAAAGGAAACATTACTCTTCGATCATAGATCAATCCCTCATAAGTCAAAAACATGTTTCTATAATGCATCATTATAGAATTTTTATTTTTCTCTACCTATCACACACACACCATTCTTTGGTCTTCAATGTTGATTTGTTTTAGTGGGGGTGTGTGATTGAGAGAATGGTCAAATGATATAAAATACTCTCCAAACATATAGAAATTTTTAAGAACCAACCAAAAGTAATAAATAAATTAAGATACTGAAAATGTTTAATTAAGAAGTAATTGGTTTGCACAAAATATTTTAATAATACCTTACAGACATGAGTCATGCCATGAAACAACCTTTACAACTCGTTTTTGTCCGGTGTCATCAACTGCTAAAGGCAACAATTCAAGCAAGGTTAGAAAATCCATCACTACACCAACTAAAAGCAATACAAATACATTAAACAAGATGATAGGTGAGAAGGTCTTATATATCTCAAGTGAAAAATAAAAAGGTAAATTTGATCCAAGAAGGCCCTCTAGTATTTCAAGATTTAAGATGGTGGGAAATAGGTGAGGTGAATTAATTAAATCAAAGAAACGCATGGCAACAGAAAGTTGGATATTGTTAATATATCAAAGAATCAATGTACATTTCAGACCTACAATAATAACACCAAGAGGCTCAGCAAAATAAGAAAGAGAAGTCGTGAATGTCTGTCATTTGCTGACAAACTGCAAGCACATGAAAATAAATATTATTTTTCTAAACAATAATTGAATAATCCAGTAAACTCAATATTGATAAGAAACTTAGGATCATAAACATGCATCAGTCTTATAAAATCGGCTTCTACTTCCATCCTACTAATAATACGCAGAAATAATTGGAAATTCACAACAAAACTATTCATTGTATATCAGAGAAACGCTTTCTTATTAAACAAACCTACTTGAGGGTGTAAAACTTAAGAAGAAGCTGAGAGATTGTCGTCCAAGCATACACAACACTGCTCTATCACATGAAATACATAAAAGAAAATAGAAAATACATAGATGAAGCTGACAGAGGGAAAAAAGGAGATCTAGTTGGTGACTCCTAAGAAGCCAAGTGAATTTTGATCATCAGCGACTAGCTCTAGATATATGATTTCTTTATTTAAGAAAACTCTAACTTAATGAACGATGTCCATTACTACTCAACAAAGCTCTCGGAACTGATTGTAGTATATGAAACATAATTGATGAGTAATAACCCGAGGGGGACCTAGAAGAAAGGCAATTTCTCTTTTGTCTATATAGAATTCAACTAATAACAAAATTTAAATTGCTAGTTGCTATTTAATAGAAATAAAACACAGTCCATTTATGATGCAAAAACAAAAGAAAACATTAGATACTTCAATAGAGAAGCCATTGAGTTGACGATAATAGCACGTGGATAATCAACAGTAAACAGTATATGGAAGGTATCAGTTACAAACCGTGTCTTGCCACAGAACAACCAATCTATGACCGTAAGAATCTAAACTTCTTAATCTTCTCCCAATTCCTATCAGTTACAAACCGTGGCTATGATGTTCCACTGCCGTAGAAAATCATAGCCACTACATGTGCCACATTCTCCATATCCATCATTTCCTTCCTCTGCTAGGAACAAACTCGTAAAGTTCATTACTACTATCAACATTGTAAAAAAAATCCCTATCAACAAAAGGGCTCTTCCACTACTTTTTCTTCACCTCAAATTCACTAAAATTGGGGCTCCAAGATTATTGACAGCTTAATATGAACTGCTAAGAAATTTTTATTGTGAGATTTTCAAATTAAAGTACACAAAATATAGAAATAGCCTTAGAAATAAAACCTGAATTCGTTGTCTATTATGTGCTTGATTCATTGTGGTAGTGAATTAATTTCTCTACTCGGCATCGTGCTACACTACTCTGCCAAATGTGTGCAAAATTGACTAACCTTTTATCATTGTATGTGTGCATAGATTGTGTTGTTCCACTCTGCAATAAAAAATAATCTGAGATAATTCAGAAATTTACAAACCACAATAAATCAGAAAATTAGAACTCAAATATAACGAAATTGTAGACATCAGAAATGAGATTGAAGAACACCTAAAAGCTTTTGTCTCTTTCTATTCTAAATTCATTGCGATTCTATTCGTGCCTCAGAAGTTCCCCAATTCTTCAAATCTGATTAGGTAGGAAATTTCTGGATGTGGGATGGTAAAAATAGGAATTAGTAAAATAGAAAAGAAGATAATGGTTGCTAGGTTGGAGACAACACGGGAGCGGTTTTTGCCTTTAGATTTAGAGAGGAAGGGAGAGAGCGCGGGAGCAATTTTTATTTTTGGGTTGATAGGGGCGGGAATAGTTTGGGAATTCTTTTACATATATCATATTTTTATTGTTTAGAAATATTATTTTTATGTACTTGTTTATTATACATAATAGGACGCTTACAAGCGTCCTATTAGGGGAATTTTGTTGTAGTGAGGCCTTATACTACACTATAATGGTGACATTTCAAAGAAAATGTCATAAGACACAATTACGACATCAATTATATGTTATCTATTGCTACATCTTTTGAGACTTTTCTATAAAGCGTTCTATTTGCGCGCGTCACAATATGTGTAATAGGACGCTTACAAGTGTCCTATTGAAGATTTAGTTACAGAACATTTTGCAATGTAATAGGGCGCTTACAAGTGTCCTATTAAGTTGAAGATTTTTTTTTTTTTTGCAAAAATCACTTTTTCATGATGATATGCACAATGATATTAATTAAATCACATTAATTTAAAAGCAATAACCTGAAGTAATTAAATATTTAAGCAAACATAAACATGCAAACGATTCCATTAGTTGATCTCATAAAACTAATCAACATAACAAATAACTATATCCAAGTGAAAACATATATCTTCAATTGAACTAAAAATGAACTTAGTATAACAAGTCAATATTTCTTGCTGAAATTAACAAGAATGTGCCCTTCATTCAGATTTCTTGTCCAAAGATCAAGCAAGTAAGTTGGACCCCAACTTTGCAGGCTTCAAAAGTTGGCACAATTATGTCTAATATTTTTCCAGGGCTCCTGCAAAAGGTAAAAATTTATCAGTTTTTAAAAATTGTCTGAAACAAATTGATATCAAATTTAATTGAGCTTCAAAATCTTCCATTCTCTCTCATCATAAAATGATAGTATAGAATGAGGATTAACCTTTGATAGACATATTCCATATCATCAGCTGTTAGTTCGATCAAAAGGTTTGAGTTAATAACTTCTGTCATCCCTATTGAAAAAGCATGACTTCCAGCATCCAGCAGATTCTATAAAGTGATTAAGACTTCCACAATTGGCATTTTTTATTATCCTTAATATGAGTATGCCCTAAAAAATTACTGGATGTTGATTTATCTTTTCAAACCTTCCTTGCACATAATAAAGAGGAACCTGATTCCGGCTAATTCGATTTTGGCCTGCCTGAAAATGGGAATAAGTGTCATTTGAATTATAAAAGAACAGATACACACACATAAAAGAACACAAATCCATTCATACTATTCAAGAAATTAGATAATAACTTGTAAACATAGAAAAAAGTTCATGCAAAGATTCATATGACTAGATAATTTTAGAATGGTGAAATTCAGTCGATATACTAACATCCCAAAAATTCCATAGTTGATTATGCAAACAACTCCAAATTTGTGCGGCACAAAAGTAACTTCTTCAAATCCTGGTTCAAATAAAAATATAAAGATTGTAAAATTCTTTTAAATTAGAAATATTTGAATTCCCCTTGCTTAAACTGTGGCAAGTTATATAGATAATTGGGTATGTAAAAATAGCAGATCTTATGTAGAATTTATTTAACCAATCCCATCTATTAATTTAGTAGCATCTGGCTCACATTTTCGTGTTTTAACAAAAACATCTTGGGGCATATAAGCGACATCCTGTAACAAAAAATCCATGAAAAAAATAATAAGTGTGCTAGTAGTATCATTAGACTTAATAGCCTATTCCCGATAATTTTTTTGCATCTCAATGGACTAGGATATGTTTACATACTAAACAAACAATTTACCTCACAAATTGAACAAGTAATTACATTACTTACATGAAATCTCTACTGAGTTTCTGAGTGCAACAATATTATTATATAGCACGTCATATTTCCTAAAATTAACAGAAACTCAGTAAAACAAATTTATTGGAAATACGAATGAGAGTATAATTCTAACATACTTGAATATATGTCAACTCGTACAGTGCATAAGCAGCCGATTTCTTAATAGTTATCACCGGTGGCACTCGAATCGCACGCATATGATTCGTGGAATTCTCCTCCGCCTCCACTATCTCCGCCACCATCGACACTTCCCTCCCACTCTGCAACACAACGCATTAAAAAAGAAAGGCAAAGTTCATGAACAACACGAAAAATTGGGGCAACAAACATACACTGATTCACTAGGGACGGCGAGATCGAGTATGATCTTTGAAGTGCAGTTGAGCGGATCGTCTGATTCAGAGACCTTTTCTCATTTTTCGAGTTTCGATTTGGAGAGGATTCGAGACCATTATACCAATGGAGGCAGTCTTAATTACCTGGAGTTCTGTACGGCGACGAGCAGCGGCGGCGGTGATGAGGGGATGGAATCCAATCTCTCTCTCTCTCCATCTCTCTCTCTCTCTCGCTCTCTCTGCCTCTCATCTCTCTCTCTCGGTCACTTATCTCTGTATTGAAATTAGGGTTCAATTGACGATATATATAAATAAACATAAAACAAGTGAAAATTAAGTCTTGTGGTGAAGCTAGTTAAGAGCCATAGTTGAGTTGGTGAGATCTTGTGTTCGATTCTTAATAAGTTCATCTTAATCATTTTTTTTCTTTTTTAAAAAATTGGACGCTTTTAAATGACCTTTCAATTAATACATTTTTTGTGATTTTTTTATGATTAAATATAATTTAAAAAAAGAAAAAAAAAACTTAATAAGGACGTTTTTATTGAAAGTGTCCTATTAAATTGATAATAGGACGCTTATAGTGAAAGCGTCCCCATATAAGCATCCCTATAACTATATTTTGTTGTAGTGCCTTTTTTGTAGTAGTGGACATTTATATCACATTATCCGTCATGTCATAAGTTTGTATGTATATTGGGTTAATTCGACTATATTATTATCAATTGGACTTGAAACTCCACATCGTGGCCTACATATAGCAAGACGAAAATTATTTCATTTTTATCCTCACACCAACTAATTTATGCACCGAGGGACATATTTTTTACTTTTATATAAACAGTCTTGTGAATCAAAGTTCATAAAATTGAGATAATTAATTTTTTTACTCTTTCAATTTTCTTTCAATCTTTCAGATTCTTTTCTATATAATTTAAGTAAAACGCGAAAAATCAAGAACTTAATAATATATGTCCTAATATGAATTTTCCCTTTATTTATTGTAAATAATGTATCGTTATTTGTAGGAGTTTTATTGATTTGGGACTTGAATTTAATAAAAAAAAATTATTAATAGTAACTTAAAAATAAAAATGAATCGAAGTAAATAATTTTTGAGGTTCTGAATTAGTAGTTTTAATCTTTCAGGTCCTTGATTGATAGATAACTCATCTTTTCCTGAATTGATAATTTTTATTATTGGGGTATGTGATTAATTACTTGATTAGTAATTATTATTGAATTCTATATATATTACCAAGTGATCGAAAATTGTGATAGTTTTGGAGAAAATGGGCAAGAGCCAAAAATATACATATATTTATGATTGGACAAACAATCAATGGAACAAGAACCACAAGACTTGTCAACCTTGGAAGGCAACAAAACAAGATAGGGAGAAACAATTTAATACAACACAATTTATGTACAAAATTAATTTCCCAAAAACATATCTTCCTCTTCTTGGATGAAATTCTCATACATGCTGCCAAAATCATGAAAAACAACTCAAGTACATACTTAATGCAAAATTTCAAGGATTCGTTAACATAGGGTGTATAGATTTTTCACTAGGATTAAGAAAATTATTGAAAATGAGAATTAAACAAGTAAATTTTGTAATATGTCCATATTTATTTTCTTTGACAATAAATTAATGTTTAATGTAAACATATTGAATAAGGGTATATTAGTGAATGAGCTAAATAAATATATATAGAAACCAACCTTATAAAAAAAATGAAAACAAGCATATATAAATGTGATGGAGGTAATTTTCTGAATTTTACATATCTGAATGTGAACTATCTTTGAAACCTGCATTGGGCAAGATTTTCCCTACTTTAGATGATGGTATAACGTTTTACAAAGTGCATGCCTCATCATGTGAATTTGATACTCGTTTGATGCAACATATAGGACTAACAGGTTAGTTTGCTTATTATTTAGACTTGTCGTTCTATTAGTTTTAGCATTTGCATTCTGCTGTTTTAGCACTGGTAGTTTATATTTTAGCACTTCCATTTCCTTTTTTAGCACTGTTAGTTAATGTTTGATTATTTTGGTAGGTGATAGTGTTACCATTTGTAGTCTTTTATTTGCGATGAGAAAGACATTATAATAACAGAGATTTGTGATCTTTTATATATTGGCAGGTATTTAATGAGTTTTGCACCCTTTACTGGAAAGGACAATCATGGGAGGCTTGTCACCTTTGGGGCTGCTTTAATTAAATACAGTTAACAATGATGCCAGTACCACAAATCACATTTGTTGGTTTGTAATGACTATGGCAAGCTTTTTAATCACAATGCTAAATAAAGGGTTATGTTAATGCTAAAAATGAGAGATCGCAATGCTAATAGTGGTTGCACTATATTAATAATTCAACACGTAACAGTGTTTGTTCGTGGTTTTTTTACAATGTCGATGACATTTTTTATGCTAATGCTAAAAAAGAATCATGCTAAAATAAGTCATGACAATGCTAAAAAAGGTCATGATAGTGCTAAAATAGGAAATGACAGTGCTAAAACCCTAAAGTGAAAAATATACACGTAAATTCTGAGTATTCATATATTGATAATTCAACATGTAACAGTGTTTGTTCGTGGTTTTTTACAATGTGGATGACATTTTTTTATGTTAATGCTAAAAAAAAGTCATGCTAAAATAAGTCATGACAATGCTAAAAAAGGTCATGAGAGTGCTAAAATAGGAAATGACAGTGCTAAAACCCGAAATTGAAAAATATACACGTAAATTCTGAGTATTCATATATTTTCAAAATTTTCAATTTTACCCTTACTAAGATTCAGGGGCAGCGAAGTTGAACGTTATTATGAGATTGCCACCGCGTTTTTTCAAATCTAGAGCATATCTTGGTCACTTGGCCGTCCAAATATACCGAATTTATGACTCAGATTGATTCTCGATTCTCATATACGGTGTGGTTCCTTCTGGAACCCAACCTTATATATATATATATATATGTGTGTGTGGGTGTGTGTGTGTGTGTGTGTGTGTAGCGTGTGAGTGTGGTTTAACTTTAAAGAATCGTCCATTGATTAAAGAGAACTTAATATTTTTAAATTGGACCGACGAAATTTTTGTAGATCAAATTGATTGATTAGTCCAAACTTTTAACCGTTGCGCGATATAACGCTTTTAAATACAACTTATACTAACAAACGATGGGGGCCTATATAAAGATATTGTGCCATCAATCTTTGGATTCTCGTGCCCCATTAGTGGCCTACACGAAGGAATTGTGATTTCGATAGAATTTAAATTTGATCGACATCTTTTAAATCAAAATATTATATTAATTATTTGAAGAAAATAACTTTGTTATAAAGTTCCTTTATGATGTATATTCACATTAAAATATACTATTATTTCTTTAATTCTCTCAACTAGTAATCATCTCACACAGGCGCTAATTGTGTATTATGGGATATGTTCCAAATCCGAAGGCTATTTTTATTTATTTATTAATTTATTTTGTAGCTAATTCTAGATGATGCACGTCACACTTTGCCTCATCTAAATTTTATATTTTGCTATTCAAGTGTATTTACTAATCCAATACCAAGAGAACTAAAAAAACTATAAAAATGAAACATTGAAAAGTGTTTCTTTTTCCTTTAATTTTCTTTGGCTCCGTCCAACGCAAATTTTTGTGTGGAAATAAAATATCTACTCGATTATTCTTTATGATCATTCATTCATTCCATTTCGTCAAATCTTCAAAGACAGTAAAAATATGTAACATCAACTGCAAACGCAAACCATTTCTTGATAAAATTTATAAGATATTCATTCAAACAAATCTAAAGCCAAAACTCCCAAGTGGATTTTGATTGAAACAAAAGCAACATGCATGACGGTGCAACAATAACCTCTAATCCATTACAACAAAGCATTAATCGATCTACTTTTCACAAAAACCGAATATAAATCCTACAACCTAATCTTAACTATGCTAATCAAAAAAACAAAAACAAAAAACCAAGAAATTGCTGCAATAGCTAATGCAACGTAACTACTCACTCACCAATCACTATAGTCCATATATATATATATTAATATTATCCATTTATCCTACCTTACACAGCAATCTCCTTCTGCTTTCTCATCTCAACAACCCTTCTGTGAGAATTGGAGTGCAATGTGCTCGTGAAGGTCGGGCTGCTCGCCGGCCTATACTCCGGCAGCAGCCGCCCCGACTTATACCGCACCCCACAAGCGTTGCACAGCGTCTTCGGCCCCATCGGACCAGCTCGCCATTGTGGCGTCTTGTCTGATTGGCAATGCAAGCATCTCCGCCCCATCAACACCGATGGTTCTGCAGCTTGTTTATTCTTGACAGTTACTTGTCTCAACCACATTGCCTGATCGGGTAACTCGCTACAACTCGCCCTTCTTCTTCTCCTCCGGCCCTTGCTCCGGGGGCGAACGGGAACTTTGAGACTGCCGCGGCAGCTTGCATTGCTATCGCTGGTGTTGCTGCTGCTGCTATTCTCAAGCGCGGAGCTAGGGCTATGGTGGCTCAACATAAGCTGGGGGTTATCGGATAAAATGCCGAAGCACGTCTCCACCGACGGAAACTCGTTCTTGTTCGATAGCCATTCCAATTCCTCCTCCGCAAACTCCTGAAACATGAAACTATGATAATCATTTCTCAAAATCGTCGGTTATTTATGCCCAGAGACAAAGATCACGACTTAGATGTTCAAATTTAGTTTCTCATTTATGACTTTGTTATAACTCACTATCGTGTACAATAACTCGAGTTGACTCAATTAGAACTGAGTCACACTCCACAATACTTAATAATAATAATAATTATTAGTATTATTGTATAAATAAATAATAAGGGGTGGTACCATGTTAGATGTTTTCGAGTACATGGGCACGATAAAGTCAAATATTCCAACAGGATACTTTGCAAGTGGACAATATGCATAGAATAATTCACGAGGAGAATTTGGTCTCTTCAATTATGGAAAAAACACTATACATCCATAATTCAATTTGATTTTTAGCATATGCAAATTTTGAAAAAGACTAATGAATTGATTAATCATAATCATATATCATCAATCATTCAACTTAAATTCAAAGTATGTTTTTCCATGTGCGAATTGATTAATCATAATCATATATCTTTCGAGTCATTAATGAAATTAGAAAATACAATTTCGCAAAAATACCCCTGCCGCTTCTCCACCACCACCAGGTTCTCTTAGGGGCAAATTCGTACACACAAAAATTTCATTTAAGTCGCATAAATTACAAAAAAAAAAAAGCACGAGGAGAAAAGCCGGCAACTTAGAGTCGAAACGTTTTCACGAGCCAACTCGTCCGAGTCGACTCAAAAACTAACAGAACAAATTCAATTAGTGAAACTTACGGGAAATGAACCGCTTAGCGACTCATCACCAAACGCCGCCGCTGCCGCCGCCGTCAAGGAAGAAGAAGAAGAATAAGAAGTTTTGGAGTCGTAGTCTTCTTCAGTTTCACCGACGAGAGTGAAGTCGAGAAGGTCCTCGCAGACAATGAAACACGCCTCCGCCGAGTCTAAAATCTCCATAAATTAACGGGATTTCTGATTCAGCTATGAGAGAGAAGGAAATCTTAGGTTTGAGAGAGAGAGAGAGAGAGGAAACTCCTCTTTCTTTCCTCTCTTGTTTTGTCGATAGGAAGAGTGATACAGAATTAAATTGAATTAAACGAGGCGCAGATTTTTCTTTTTTGTTTACTTTTTTTGGATGGATGTGAAATTTTTGACAGTTTTTTATATGTATTTAATATTTAAATTTCTCAACACCAATCAAAGGAATTATAGCGTGGTATTTCACTACAAGATTAATTGTGTGCGCCCTCTTATAAAATTCAAATAAATATTCAATAGTGCTTCGACCATAATTAGGTGTTACCTTTTATTTATTCGTTTGCTTGAGTTTTCAAAATGGAGAAGTTGTATTATGGGTTTGTATATTTGGAGAATGGAATTATATATTCTCTTTATATTAACAAATTAAACATTGAGGTTATGATCTTGATTTTGTATTGAGATTGTATTTTATATTTAAGAAATGAAAGTATTCATTATAGAACGAAATAAACGCCAAGCATTTAAAATGATCATGCAAATAATATTTACTATTTATATGATTGTTCTAATCACAAGACAATCGAAATAAAATATATTGAATATAAAAGTTAATTAATTATTATCATTCTAGGAATGTATATTATCAATTTATCATTCCCTTGATTCGAGAGGCAAATTTAAGAAGTCAGTACTCATCGGGTCAACCCAACATTTTATGATGAAAGGAAATTAAAAACATTTTATATATTATAATGATCTCAAATTGTGATATTTTATATTTCTGAAATATTTGGTGTTGAGGAGATTGTATTGGAACTTCGCATATTGATGTCTGTTGAATTAGAAATTTACCGTAAAAGTTGTTTGGATTAGTTGTTGAAGAATTCAAATTTCTTATACATTGATTTTATTCAAACTTCAAATAAGTTGAGTTGATTTTCTCAACCCCCATCAATTATTTTAGAATATATAAAATCGGATTGTCGGATTTAAAAATGAGATTAAGATATGGGTGTTTATATTATATATTTAGAGGGGATTATGATTTTGAATCTCATGTATGACAAGCTGAGCTATTTTAACAAGAGTAGTTTTTGTTTATAATATTATAAATAGGATAGTACGTGTCTAAAATTGGTAAATGTTAAATCAATAATAAATTATTTATATATCAAATACAGTGTATTGATTTATGTAATAAAATTGTAACAAATTAAATTGCTAATGCAGATTGATTGTAGTAAAGAACTAAAAATGGGCGTGAAATGAAGATTTTTACAGTTATAATTGTAGTTGTATGTTAATTCGAGCATATTTTAGAGTTTATGTCCGATTGATGTGAAATTTTAAGATTGGGTCAAAGTGGATCTGATTGATGTGATAATAACTCAATTGAAATGAAATTATAATGGGGTTATCTTGAAGTAAAGATCTTTCGATGATTTAAATTTTAAAATATATCTCGGGTAAATTATGTTATATTTAGCTGTTAATTTATTAAAATTAAACATTTCGACTTTATGTATAGCTGTCAAAGTTGGTCCAGTCCGATCTAGTTCGTTTTTGGGTCGGGTTAGGCTGTGTGTTTTTCAGGCCCTGTTGGGCCCGGTTCAACTTTTTTTTGCCCGAATGCCAGTCCAGTGAAAAAACGGAAATTTAGGCTTAGGACGGCCCGCCCCGAACTATGCAATGTTTTTAGGCTCGAAATGGTTTGGGTCGGGTCGCGTGAAAAAATTTGGCATGTAGGCTCGGGGCGACCCGTCCCATTTAACAACTCTAACTATATGAATGGATAAATTTGTACATATTAAATAATTTTCATAAATTTTCTGATTCAACGGGCAAGTCACAAAACTGAAGGATTAGAATCATGGTTAAGAATTTCAAGGCTGAAGAAAATCTAATTTGAATTGACTCGAATCGAATAGCTTAATAATCCGATAGGGCTGAACCGTGAGTGGACTGACCCAATTAACATTCCTAAATATAAATTGGTGAAATACAATTATTTAGAAATAAGATTTACTTCAGATGCACCAAGAATAGTCGTCTATGTTTTTTCAAGAAAAAGAATAGTTAATAATAAAGATAAAAATCATCGTGAAGTTCCGCGTACTTAATGGAAAACAACGATTTTCAAATTCTTACAAATCTTCATTGTAACATTAAAGTCTGAGATTTCTATTTTTTTACATGCTTACATTAAGTGGCCGATTTTAGAGATGTGTACTTAAAATATACGTGTATATTATACATGTCATTTCACCATATAATTTACTTCCAAATGGAATAACAAAATGACATTACGTAATAAAAAAATTCTAAGTGATATTATTATTATTATTATTATTTAGAAGTTGACAAAATTTTGGTATTATTTTTTGTCAAGAGTGGCCGGTTCAGAGTGTAGGTGTCATCGTGATTTTAGTGATTGTATATCGAACTTTACGTGGATGTGACTTGTATTTAAATTTGTGTAATTTCTTAATTCTAGTGGTTTGCTCGAAAACATGCTAGTTGCTCGTGTGTGCGCACTTTTTTTTCTTCTTACTCACACACCCGACTCGGTGGTGTTTAGAAAATTCGAATCTGTGACATTTGATTTTCAAGCAACCTCACTCCACCACTAGGTCATTTCCACTTAAACGTGTGTGTGTGTATTTAGACACAGAAAAGTGGTGAGATTTTAGATTCTAGAGTTGATTCTTTGTCGAAAGAAAATCGCACCCATTGGCAATTTGGCATGCGTCCAAATAAATTGAGATATTTATGTAAATTTATTAATTGCGATTTGGATTTCCGAGCGGTTCAGATTCGTACATATGTCGTCCATGCTATATTTCATAATAATATCATATGTATTTTAAGTACATTGATTTTGCAGGTGTTATTTCAAGCGGAATACGTACGCTACGAAGAAGGTTTATCATATACTCACCTGAATACCTTGCATCTGAATTTTTTTATGGTGTAAAATTAACAATTATTTAGTGACAACATATTTAATTCATTTAATTTATGATATTATTTCATTAAATTAATTGATAATTAATTAATTAATAACATTGTTTCATTGAATGGAACTTTCCCTTGTGTTCATTTTAACATTTTGAAGTTTTTATTATTATATTTGAATATTAAGTTCTCCGATTATTCGTACGTTTATTTGGTTCAGTTAAAGCTCTCAAAATAAAATAAAATAAAAATTAATAAAACCCTCGTACACTGATTGTCTAATTATTGTTACGTTGAGATGTAAATATTTTTTTTATAAATTATTACAACCTCTATATTTTATTTTACGACTTGAGGCGGAACTTTCTTGTAATTGTATGCTCATGTGGACATTTTAAAAAGTTCTTAATGTGCAGCAGAATAAAATAAATTGTATGGGGGCTAAATACACTACAGAATAAAAGTTCCAAGGCTTATTAATTGGCAAAAGAAACCTTAAAAAAAACCAGTATGAAATATAAATAGTTTCCAAAAACTAATTACCAATACAATACAATAATTTATATGAAACCCAATTTTAGCTGAAAGGACAAAGTACTCACTAATAATACTTATTTGGGTTAATAAATTATGTGTTTTCAAAGTATATAGTCGTTTTCATCTAGTTAAAGAAAATTAAAAAATTCTCAAAATAAAGAATAAAAATTGAAAGCTTTTAATGTGGGTCTCAATCTCATCCTTGGCTCCTTGTTGCAATTTCTTCCATTATTTTTTTTTATAAAGAATAAAGATGATTTCTTCCGTGATTTGTTGAGAGCCTCAACCATGCATTTACTTTACGTGTCAAAAGCATGTGCTACTCACGTGCATGGGAAAGAAAAAGTCACTACTTTTATTAATTTATTTTTTGGACCTCATTACCTGGTCTTTAATTTAATTTTATTCTTTTAGTTGGGGAGGAGGAATAATTGAAAATCCTTCCCCAATCATTCAACCTCATAGAGGTAATCAATATTCAATATCATTATGTCTAGATTGTTTAAATCAATATTCAATATCATTATGTCTAGATTGTTTAGAAATGGAATGGCGTAAATTTGAGATCAAATGTCTCAGGTGTGAATTTCACTAATTCTGCTAGGCATGAGTCTATTTATATTTGATTTTCTAAATATGGTTTACCTCTTTTGTGTAGTTTGTAGGTTAATATACTGGAAAAAAATTTACCCGGTGCCCACTTCAATAACGGCTGCAAGTTACTTTCGACATTAAAAAAAATTCCATTATAGTTGAGATAATTTCAAGAATTATTTGGTTGAGTTGGGCGGGATGTTGAAATTATAAATATATTATCATATTCTGTAATTTGAATTCACACACATAACAAAATTCTTCTCCTTTTCATCCGTGGATGCAATTATTGTTATTTTAATAGAAACACAAAGATAATGTAAAAGCTACACAACATGCCAAACCCCCAAAACTAGTAATTTTATTAAGTTATGAAATTGATTATAAGACACATCGATTTTGTTATGCTGAGTCATCAAATAAACCGTTTTTTGGATGACGATGGTAAATAAGGTGTGGCAGGCAAACGCCTAGCGGTTATGATAAAATTCGAACCTGAAACATTTGATCTCAAACGTAAACTGCTCCATCACTAGGTCAATCTAAAAAGATATATCAAAATAAAAATTGGTTATACTCTTTCAAGGCTTAATACTATTAAAATATAAGTCTGAAAACTCATTTCAATATAAATAAAAAGTCCAATGACTTAATGCATGCCGAAAAATAAATTTTCGAAAATTCAATGGAATAAATTTGAATAATTTAGGGCAAACAATGTATTTTGGCTAAACTAAAAGTAAAGTTGTTGGCACACTAAATCTTGTGATTCCAGCAGAGGACTCAAGACTCATGTGAGACACGTAGGCCATGACAACGGGATTCTTGCCAAAAATTACAACATACACTTTACCATTTTAATTTTATTTACAAATAATTGGATTAAAATATACTAACTCTGCACCGATTTTGGTTTTTGACATAATTTTTAAAACATATTTTTAATGATATAAATTTAACAACTTTTACAATTAGAACATTTTCACATGTTGAACCAATTGACATAGCCATTTGGCCAGAAAAATAATGTTTCAATTAGTTTCAATCTTATGCAAATAACATGATTTCAATTGGTTGGAAATATAAAAAATGTTATAATTGAAAAGTTGTTAGATTTATATTATTGGAAATACATTTTAAAGATCACGAGAAAACAAATATGGATTCAAAATTTGTGTATTTTTAGACAATTATCATTTTTTATTTATCGTTAATTAATTATTTTTCGTGGACCCTAAAATGGTAATTTAATATTCTAAAGATTTGTTAGAAATTTATTAATTTTTTTTACTTACACCTTCAATCTGTGGTATTGAAAATATTCGAATCCGTGACTAATTAAAATCGCATAAGCGGCAAATGACGGCGGACATCGAAATTTTTATTTTTTTGAACTATTCGCGGCCACTAATCACAAACTCAAATATATATTGTTAAATCATTGTGTGTTGAAATGGTTTAATATTTATCAGATATTACAAGGTTTGGATTTTTTCGCGTATGAAGTTTATAATGTGTCAAAACTAGTCAATTAGTTTCTAAAAAGATGTTTGCCCATTTTCACATTTTTATTTATAAAAATTAAATTTGGCAAATTATTTTGTACAATGATTATATATATATATATATATACAGAAATGATATGGTGAGCGGCATATTTGAGCGCCTCCGTGAGCGCTCGCTCCAGGTCAGCAAATCTTATTTTATTTTTCTTGTTTTTTAATTCTTTTTTCCTATCAGTTTACTTTCCTTCAGTTTATCTTTAGTTTTTTCTCATTTTTGCGTAGTTTTCTTTCCTCAAGTTTATCAATAGATTTACCTCTTTTTCAGCGTAGTATTTCTCGCAGCCCATTCTCATCGTTGTCTTTTCTGCAATCAATTATTTTCATTTTTCTGCTACATATTTTTTCTTGTTCTATTTCTCTGGAAAAAAAAATCAAGTATTTAACATTGTTTATTTTTTCCATTAATAATTTCTTTTTCTGTCTCGGTCGCCATTCTCACTATGATGAAAGGAATAAACGAAGTCATCACTCCAGAAAACATAACAGAGCAAACATATTACCAAAAATAAAGCAAAGAGAAAAATAAATAACAAAATAATGACAAAAACCAAACCTAGTTGCCTATTTCATCAAATTTCCAGCTGCAACGAAAAATTGGATTTTTTCATCTGCTTTATCTTCATAAAAACTCTGAATCAATCTCCCCGCCCTCTCATCCACAGTGTCATCTTCACTCTACAATTTCGATAAATCAATTATCATCTATCCATCAATTGCTCAGATTGTTCAACACAAACCAATATCATGAATCCAAGCACCATTACAAAATGATACATCACATTCTTCCTACTGATTTTGGGGATTCATGTGCAATTTGTGTTGTGAAATTAGGGAAAATGTCAAGTAGATTTCCTCCCCAAGTGAGCGGTCGATTTGATCGAGGCAGCCATGGCACTAGCTAGCACTCTAATATACAGTCTTGGCTGGGTTTAGGAGGTATGAGAAGCGAATATTGAAGAGATTGACCGCCATAATGGCAACGCAGAGAAAAGAAAATAAATACAGAAAAAGAAGATGAAATAAATCATAGCACAAAATAAAAAATAATTGATAGAAGAGAAAATCCGACTCTGAGAAGGGAAGGGCAAGCAAAAACACATTATGGAAAAAATAGAAGGAATTAAAGAAAATGACGGAGAAAGAGGAAAAAATATGTGTAAGAAAGACGAGTCGGTGACATACAGCAAGAACCGCTACGAAAAATAAAAAAGAAGTGACAATTAGTAAAATTAAAAAATAAGAAAAATAAAATAAGATTTGCTGACCTGGAGTGAGCGCTCACGGAGACGCTCAAATTCGCCGCTCAGCATATCATTTCTCTCTCTATATATATATATCTTATATTAGACGGATACTTTTCATTATTATAAGTGATATTTTTTTTCAATTCAAAAAGTGTAATGATAATTATAAAAATGTCACCCTATGTTTTTTAAAAAAAATTACCAGTACGTTTTAATAAAAATTAATATTTTTCAGTATTAGAAATGATAATTTTAGTATTAAATTGATACTTTATTCCCATTTCATATAAAATTATATTAGATTGACACGCAATACTACGTAGGTAGCTCGTTAGTTTTATACTGAATTGAATCGAAAGCTATCCAATGACATGTGATAGTATATATACGTTAGAATTATTTACATGAGAGAATTATGATCATTAATAATAATATCTAACAATTTTGCTCAAAAAAGGAAAAAGTTACCATTTTGTAATGACTTATCTCAAACTTAATTATGTCAAACATTGTACCTCATATGTATGTATGTAAAAAATGTTCCAAGCTTAAAAAATATAAAAAAAATATAATTTTTTTCACCTTTTAACAAAGATGTTATATGATTTAATTTTCAGTGTTGAATTGTTGATAAAGTACGTCGAAGTCTAGCGTATAAAATAATGTGAAAAATCATTTTTAGCATCAATGTGTAATATGATTTGTCATGTCATTTTAAACGATGAGCTTGGGCGTGATTTGGTAACAATTTGATGCCTAAAATTGAATTTGATAATATTTTTGTAAAAATATGGATAATTTTGATTTTTTTAAGTTCATGACATTTTTACAAAATAAACGAAGTTGAGGATATAAGTATACATTTGGCCTACTATTAATTCCACACATTATTTTCTTATCCAATTTTTTGACAAATATTCAAACAAAATCTAATAGTTAAGGGATCTATCCATTTTGCAAAACATAAAAAAATAAATAAAAAAATTATGGGTTGAAAAGAAAGATTTGAAAGTTTAGTGATGGTTAAGGCGACAAAATAAAAGATTAGAATAGTAAAGCATTGATTTCGGGATGAGATCACGCTGTCCCACTCGGAATCCGGATTTCTTGCTGCACCTACTGACGTAGGGCTTTTATTTTATTTTTAAAACATTATTACAAATCTTAATCGTCAAATAATAAACTCATATTACTAGATATTAATTAAATAACTATAACTAAACAACAATTATAGGTTATAACCCTTGTTTTCGAGGTGCTCTAAAAAATTAATAAATCTTAAATATAATTCGTTTAATTAGGTGTTTCCGGTTTTCTTCGAATAAAACCGAACCCAAATTGAAAATTAATTTTTATATATTTTATAAATTGAACCGTGCCTATTTAACCGAAAAGCGGAACTGAAATGGCCGAATTGACTTGGATTCTGTTTTTGGGTTTTTTCTGAATTTTGATCACCCCTACTTATTTATATAATAATCAATCAAAATGAGAATT
Organism: Perilla frutescens; assembly: GCA_026008535.1. NCBI lineage: Eukaryota > Viridiplantae > Streptophyta > Magnoliopsida > Lamiales > Lamiaceae > Perilla > Perilla frutescens. Next base: position 14,056,135 of record BRKX01000013.1, read on the forward strand.
AATACTAAAACTAAGAACTGTAAATACAAATTAATTATCAGCTAAAAACTAAAAAAAAAATGAAAAGCTGAAAATATAAAAAGATTAAAAAAGTTGAAAACTACAAAACAACAATGTTAAAAAAACTACAATGTTGAAAAAAAAAGAAGAAGAATAAATTAAATGATTGAAAAGGACTAAAAATGAAATGAAAAACGAAAGATTCAATAACTCAAGCTAGCTCGACTCACACTCTCATTAAAGTAATTTCATTATGCAACTCTTTTTCATATAAGATGGAGACACCCATACTTTTTATTTTTCAGCATATAACTTTTTAATAATTAAATTAATCTAAAATATCATCGTGGATAAATAATAATTAAAGTCCTTTCGTTCTTACAATTTACATATTTGCTTTGTAAGAAATAGAAAAAAAAATAAAAATCCGGCACTACCCGTTTAGACGGCATCACGCATCGAATCTTCTCAATTTACATATTTGCTATGATGCAAGCGGGCCGCGTGTTGGGCTAGCAACGAGATGGTGGTGGTGGTTGATTGTTGGCCCACTTTTTTTTTTTTTTTTTGTTTCCTAGTGCTAGTGATTTCATATTTGTTTTGAGTTTTCAAAATTACATTGGAATTTTCATTTTAACTTTTAAAGATGAACAAAATGAATTTTATTCAATGGTGAAAAAATTAAAGAATTTTGAATTAATTTATAGAAAAATATTATACTAAAGCAATATCATTAGATACAAAAAAGCGGATAAAAATTAATGATAAAATCAAAACTGAGTTGGGAGGACTTACAAATTACAATGATTCCGATCCATTGTCTAATATGATTAATTAACTTGCATTAACGATTAATTCCAATGCAGGAAATTGATGTTTCTTCTATTTTTTCTTCAGTTTCAATTTCAATTTCTTGAATTTTAGTTTAAATATATAATTGTTAATTATAATTTATTATATTCAATTGAGTTTTATAATTATTATTAAGTTTTTATTTTTGAACTTTTAATTAATAATTAATTATTATGATTTATTATTTACTATTAAGATTTATATATTTTAAATTTTAATCCTTAATTAATACAGTATATATTACTTAGGATTGATTATATTATAATTGTTGTAAAACTATTTTTTCAGTTCATCGTTCGTTGCATCAATCATATTGATACATGCAATAATAAGATATCAAGAGAGAGAGATATAGAAGACACAAAATTAGTGGGGAAAAATCATTCTTCATTCATCCAAGATGAATCCAAACCTTACAATATGTAATATCGGAATGGAATACTAAAAGTCTAGAATATCTAAAGTCATGAATTAATGTCCGCAATTATTTATTTATAACACTCTCCTTTGGACATTAATATTGTAATGTTCATGTCTCGTTAAAAACCTTGCTGAAAAATTCATTGAAAAAAAAACAGTCAAGGAAAAGAGTACATAACATACGTTTGCTCATGTTGCAGTAGTTGCCTCGTTAGAACCCTTAACTAAGAAAATCTCTTGGGAAAAAACTTAGCCAGAGAAAAAGAGTACAACTAATTAGCCTTCAGGGCATAATGTAGACCTACAGGGTCTGACCTTTAGGATTATATTAGTTCTCACTCCCCCTCAAAATAATAATATTTCAAGTCTACATATTTCAATAGTGTAGACATATTTCACTAAATTAGTTACCAAAAATAACTTCACAAACAAAATTGTAATACTGGAGCGAACAGTAAATATAATAATTTCACAACTCTTTTGAAGCTCATGTGAGTAAATGAATTTATGTCATGTTAACTTACAGTTAACACACCCACAAATTATCTGTGCAACACAAGCTATACAATATTTATAAAATAGACAACAAGGAATATCATTCGTCATAATACCACACAGTCTATAAATGTGTTATATAAATTATCTTAATCTTATATATTTATCGAAATTCTAATGTGATGAACTTTGACGGATTCAATATAAAAGAATGTCAATACAAGTACAAAATAAAATATAACCAATCTGAGTTATGTCAATATGGGGATCAAGTATATTGCCAATAGATGATAGCCCACCAATGTCATAGTTTGTTCATCAAAAAAATCTTTTAAAGTTGAAGATGATTGAGGATATACCAGATATCATGTCCATGTCTCCTTGTTGGAGAAATCATGTAATATTGCTAGCAAGTTAATTCTAAATGCAATACTTTACTAGGTAAATCTTATAAGATAAGAATAATGTTTAATTGATATCAAAGTAATGAACTTCAGGTTCCAAAATATCCTCATTATCATCGTTGTGTCTGAAATTTTGTTCATAATCACTTCAAGTAATTGGACTATCATTTGTCTGTCAAGTGATATTTGTTCACATATAATTTCTTCAAAATCTTCTTTAAATAAATTGACTGGTATATATCCCAGCAAGGGATATTCTATCTTCAAGTCGAGACAATACTTGGTGATCCAAGTCTTTAATTTTAAACTCCATCTTTAGTGCATGAGTTAACATTCTCAAAGTAAATGTTGCGATTGAATATCAAAATGTTGCCATTAGAGATTTTCAAAATAAATATAAGCTTTTAATGACGCATATGAATGTGAGGTCACACCTTAAATTAGCTTCATATATAATGCTAAAGTTACTGTCAAATATATGATGTAGCAGAACGTAATGTTATTGATCTTAACAGGAGAATATGATTTATCAAAATTCGATTTGTGCGTAAACCTTTAAGTAATTACAACCTCGCTTCATATGCCACCACCTTATTATTTTCATTTTCTCTTTCATGAAAATGCTCATCTGTGTCCTACTGGGACAACACGTGTTTAGCGAGTTGAGTTTTAATTTGCCTCAATTGTTACATTTGATTTACAAAATGAGAATGCTTCTGGCAATATACTTATGTATTATGTTTTAGATTCAAATTATTATTTAAAATTATAAAAGCAATTGTTGAGGCAAATGGGTCGCTGTCGACAACTATGATGTTTATAAGATTCTCCAGCATTTACGAAATACAAAGTAAATGATATATTAATATAACCAGGTCTTTTACATTTCCCATAATATATTTTGATCTGTTTGTTCCGCAATCTTAGTATTATAATTATTTGATGCATGTGCAAAAGTACTAAGATTTTCATCTTCAGGATGATCCTCTTCAAATGATTCTAAAAGTGATAGTATTTCTTCATTTTCCCACGGTTTTATATTTCAAATTTATGATACTCTTCATTTCTGGCGCTGAGGTTCATCAGCTGATGATGAATGTAGAACTTTCACTCTTTGTAATGTGTTTATAACAAATATATGAAATTTGATCACTTATTTATGATCAATTATTGACAATTAAAGATTTATCTTGTTGAACTTTTAGTTCATATACTCAATAATTGGCAGTTAATAACTTATTGAACTTCCAATTCATCTGGTGTGTGCGTACAATTAGATCGTCAAGTCCATAAGAATTTCACGACATTTTCTTTCATATCTCCCCCTAATGTCGGAAAATTATTATAAAATCAACGTACCAATTAATAACTTGATTCCCAATTATTGGCTCTAAATATATCAAATTTGACGGGGTATACATTTGAAAGTTTCTTTGAGCCTAGACACGTTTCGGTGGTGATAAAAAGAATTCGCAAATGGAAAATGCATATTTGGTTATCACACACATTTGCAATGGGTTTACTCAAACACTCATGCTAATTAAATTGTAAATATTTAGATTTTGAAATTGTAAAATATTGCAACATATGAAGCATTGGGTGAAATGAGAGAAAATTTCGATTTTAGTCCCACAGGACATTGGTTAGTCTGATTTTGGTCCCATTCCTATCAATTAATATCCACAATTCTTTATTTATAATAATAATTAAATTTTGTTTTTATTTTATAATAATAATTATTAAAATAAAAACTAAATATTGTGCACCTAAATATGGGATAGAGCCATAGAGGATGTTATCCCAACATTTATCAAACATTATTTATGGATTTTTTTTTACCAAAACAAAAAACAGAATCTTTCCCAACAACAAATTCAGAGACGAAAAACGCTACACGCTATAACTATCCTTTACATCTTGCGGCGGCGCATTAGATTCCGGCACCGCCATGGAGGACAAAACCCACAATCAACTACGACAACAACCAAAAACTGCCGCCGATAAGTCTGAATATTGGGCCCGACTAGCATGGGCTCACTTGGAATCCGTACGGAAATCATATACATCGCCGCTAGTCCAGTGCATCACAAACTTCGTCTCCATGGATTTGGTCGCTAACGTTCTGCTCGCTGCCGGCGCTTCTCCGGCGATGATACACTCAGCTGAAGAGATCCCGGACTTCACGCCCAAGGCCCAAGCCCTATACATCAACGTCGGGACATTGACGCCGGAGTGGCTACCGGCGATGAAGATGGCTGCGCAGGTGGCCAATGAGTCGAAGAGGCCGTGGGTGCTGGACCCGGTTGCCGCCGGAGCTTCCGATTTCCGGTTGAGGGCGTGTTTGGAGTTGCTGACACTGAGGCCTACTGTTGTTAGGGGCAATGGGTCTGAGATTTTGGCGCTTTTGAAGGGCTCTGTCGATGAAAACTCTAAGGTAGGTTTTTTATGACGTATAAAGAAAAACAGTAGCTTTATTTCATGTATAAGAGGTTGAATATGTTGAATTGTTTACTGAAATAGAGATTTCTGAACTCTTGAATTCTTACGCGCAAACGAGGTGCAGTGTTTACTGTTAATCTGTGTGTGTATATTCGGTATACATGTGTTTGTATATTTATTGATAGCGAATTTTATACTGCGTATTTCACATAGTGTAGTATTGATAAAGCTGATCTATAAATCTTGATATAGTGGTAGTTCATGTTTATGTTGAGTTCGTAAATGGTGTTGAAGCACTAATTATGTGACGGAATGTGTTTTGGTTCATGATGTGGGTGTATTTCACAAAGTGTAGTGTAGTATTTGTAAAACTGATCTATGAATCTTGATATAGATTATAGCGGTGGTTCATGTTTGTGTTGGGAGTTTGTGAAGCACTAATTATTTTGCAGAATGTATTTTGGCTGGGAAGTGAGGCTGGTGAATTCTACAAAAACGATTTTGTACTATGAATATTTTATCTGTTCAAATTGCAATCATCAAAATGCTTGCCTTTTTACTTAAAAATTAGAATCAATTGTCATTGTGAATCTTCAGGATTCTTAATTCTGCTGCTTCTCTGATGGACATCTTGGAGAATTTACCAGCTTCTAGTATTTGTGGTTCCTTGATGTTTTAGCCTTAATTATCATTTGCTGCCTTACATATCCATATAAGTTACATGGCATCAACTTCGTTCATCAAATTTTGAACTCGAACCACTAGCAAGCAGTAGTAAAAGGTCCACTTTGTTACTCCAATCAACAACACTCCTCTCTATTAGAGTACAAATATTGTGGAATCTTTGATTCAGCAAGTTTTCAAGCTTTTTTCTCAAGGCGGGTGCGGGTGTCTTTTCTTAGCTGTAATAACAAAACGAAGCAGAGCAAACTGTTGCCATTGTTTATCCGTGATTTGCTCAAGTCCATTCATCACATTTGCTATGCTTTGTTTCTTGCTCTCCCGATTCTTTCCTAGATGGGGCTGAAAGCGTGCCTAGGTTGCAATTATGTTGCATGGGGGTCTTTGGATTTAGAAACGCCGGCCTTCATGATTTTGATTGACCTCCAGTTATAAAGCCACTATTTAATGAAACTTCGGGGTATTGTATCATTGACATAGCCACTATTCTAAATTGCTATTTTTTTTTTCTGTGTTCTTAGAATCACTACTACTTTCTTCTTCTTGATCAAGCTTATGATATTCCGTGGATAAAAATTTCAGTCAATTTGATCTTCTGGGGATAGAAATAGAATACATACATAGATATATAAAGATTTTTCTCATCTCAGATTTTCTGTTGTGTATTGCAGGGTGTGGACAGCTTGCACGAATCAACGGAGGCTGTTGAAGCAGCAAAGGCCCTGGCTCGAATCAGTGGAAGTATAATTGCAGTATCTGGAGCTGTGGATATAGTTACAGATGGTGAGCGAGTGGTTGGTGCTAAAAATGGAGTTCCTTTGCTGCAAAGGATTACAGCAACGGGATGCGCTGTCACAGCCCTCATTGCTGCTTTCGTTGCAGTTCATCCATCACACCCATTTGAAGCCACTGCTGCTGCATTATCCGTATTTGGCGTTGCCAGCGAGATAGGTATGGGGTCGGCTAAAGGTCCGGCTTCGTTGCGGATGCACTTGATCGACGCACTTCACGGGTTGGATCAAGCTACTGTTCTTCAAAGTGTGAGCATCAGCAACGTTTGATGATGATTTGTTAACTTCTGGATGTGCAGTACGTATAGTCGAGTAAGATTGAATTTGTGTAGTGTTAGGGGGTGATAGATGATCATTAACTAACTCATATTTAACTACATTTTATAATATATATATATAGAGAGAGAGAGATGCATATTTGTCGCTGTAAACGTGGTATGGTATGAACTATAAAGTTATTGAAGTACATATAAAAGACCCACTAATTTCTTCTCCCTAACATCATCGAGCATTTTAAATTTATTGGTTGAGTACAAAATATTTATTAAAAAGTAATCAATTCTCTTCAAATTAAACAATCCTTGGATAAGTTGTGGAAATGAATTAACTCTAAATCTCATTTCTGTAACTTGTTCTTCTTCTCCTACTTCCAACCAGAGAGATTGTAAGATATATCTACCCCAATTTTTGAATAAGCAATTAACAATAGGACCAAATTGTGGCACATCCCTTGTTCATAACATGGAAATCGCAATTTCTGATGTCCAAATGAGAGAGTGAAGGAGACATCAATATCTTCTTAACAATATTTCTACTCAAATCACAACGCTTAACATAAAGAGGACTCTCGAGCAATTGACACCCATTATATTGTGACAAAATTATATCCACATATATCTTAGCTTCTTCAATTGTGACAAATAGTTTCCTCAAATTATTGAATTAATGACAAAATGGACCTAAAGACCTCCAAGCTCCTGCACACATGTTTTTTGGCATAGTGTACCACCATCATCATTATCAATAGCCAGGAACAATTCAGGAAATTTCGCAAGGATGAGATTTCGAACTCAAGACCTCCAAGGAGAGTAAGGTTTTATGCTTTGCACCTCTAACTATGTAGGCTAATGAGTACTTGTGTTAAAATACAGAACTAATAAATACACATGAAACTTATTTTGATGAATTTTTAGTTCTAAATTAAATAATGATAATATTCTTCATTTATTTAAATATCCATTATAAATTTTAATATTAAATGTTTATTATAAAATATAATTATGTTACATCATTTTTTAATATTAGAATATTTTAATTATTTTTCTCAAATTTATTATATTTAAAATTAATAATATTTATATTAAAGTAATAAAAATTATTAAAACAAAAAATTATATAAAAAGTCATTAATTAGTAAGTTAAAAATAAAAAAAGCTACAAAATATTATAAAATGATATAAAAAATATAAAATATTAAAAAATAGTATATAATATTAAATATTTTAAAAAATAAAATAAATTTGAAAATGTAAAATAAATACAAAAGATTAATTTCAAATTCATAATTAATTAGTAATTGAAAAATTAAAAATTAAAAATTAAAAATTAAAAATTAAAAATATTAAAAAAATAAAAATAAAATAAATCTGAAAAAATAAAAATAAATCTCGAAAAGCATAGGTTTTGGTAATTCAATTAATATTGTCCCATATTGCTCAACCACATCAAACAATCTAGAGCATTACAAAAACCGTCGAGTATATGTATTACAATTAACAACACTACGCCAACTCTATTTTCATTCCATACAATTCCCATATAAATTCTCGATGGAAGAGGAATTAAAAAAGTTCGCATATTTCATCTCATACCATGCATGCAATAAATTAATTAAGACAATATAGAACATAAGCTTGGTAGTTACCTAAGATGAAAACTTCCCACTTTTAAAAACTATGATAAAAAATATAGATTCTTCTGCTTGAGCTCTCTACATATAGTTGACCCTTACTTATATATTCTTCAGTTGTGTGCTCTCAATTCTTGATGAAGAATTGTTCATCATCAATGGCTTACGCCGAAACGATTGCTTGTTTCTTCCTGATGATAGCTTTCTTGGGAGCTTCAATGGCGGAAGAATACACTGTGGGAGACGCCGCCGGTTGGAATACCGGAGTCGACTACAACGCATGGGCTTCCAAATACACGTTCCGACAAGGCGACACACTTCGTAAAACCCTAATCCAATATTTTTGTCCATAATAATCAGTGTTACAGGCAATCTAACACGAGTTTTTGTGAACTAGATTAATATTTTCTACAAAACCCTAATGCAGGTTTCGTGTACCAAGGAGACCACGAGGTGGTGGAAGTGACAGAGAGAGAGTTCGAACGGTGCAAAGTGGAAAGTGTTGCTCCGATCAGGCTGAGCACCGGAGACGACAGGGTCCGGCTAGACGACTCCGGAGTGTACTACTTCCTGTGTGACTTCGCCAACATGTGTGAGAGCGGCATGAAGATCCAAATACGGGTGTTGTCGCCCGGTGAAAACGGTGGCGCCCCGACTCCGCCCGCACCCTTGCCATTCTTCCCAGTGACACCACCCATCCCATTCTTCTTCCCCCAGTCGCCACCCTCCCCGGATGGAAACTCCCCTCCCCCGCCCATGCCCTGTCGTTCTGATGGCGCTCCGGCGGCGGCTTTCTCTCTCTCTACCTTCATCACCTTGGCCTTGTGGTTCTTGCATTAGAACCAACGTCGTCTAAATCTTATGGTCTACTCGTAGATTAGTATATATATATATATATATAGTTCTATTATAAGATAGATATATGGTATAGGGCATCCACTTTTTCACATGAGATTAGTGTTTTTTGTTTTTGGTGAATATCATGAGTTACATGCATGTTCTATTAAGTTTGATTGAATTATTTCTTCTGTCTACATATTTTTTATCACGCAAGATTAAACAACACAACAAAACCCACACAAGAATTGGTTCAAAAGTTCTACGACATTAGGATTTTATGTTACGCTTCTTTTAAATTTCATCCCGTGTTTTACTATATCAACTTATGAGTTTTTTTTTTATTGAATTCAGTTTAATGTGCTTTAATTTAATTTTAAATTTTTTATTTAGAGTTAATTTTACTCAATTAGGTTTATAATTTTTTTTGTGTACAATTTTTAGATTTTAATAAATAATTATACTAATTATTGTAGTTGATTATTCATAATTAGAATTTAATTAAATTTGGTAATTATTGACTAGGGTTAGTTATATTATAATTAGTTTTATGCTAACTAATTTTAGGTGTAAATGTCTAATCATTGTATATATAAGAAAAATAAAAATTCCGATTAAATCGCCAGTTGGAAATGAAATAAAATAATTAATTGAATTACCTCTCTTAAAGATAGTATTAGTTAAGTCCGTATTTTACCAAAAGGAAATGAAATAAAATAATTAATTGAATTACCTCTCTTAAAGATAGTATTAGTTAAGTCCGTATTTTACCAAAAGACTCATTTTTATACTTCACAATCATTTGAATGAGGGGAAATTCTAAACACAGCCCCCATTTTACTCTTCGCAGCCACCACTATTTTATAAAATATAAAAATAAATATGACAAGATATTTTTATCCTTAAAGCTCCCAACACCAAAACCCTATCATATATACCCATAACACCTACACTATAGCCCCAACCCCATTTTCTATAACTAAAAAACATGAACAACGAGACTGAACATGGCATAACTTCCATACCTCACCATTTTTTTGTTGATTCAAACATATTTTAGTAGGTTTGGGCAAGATTGACTAGGTTGTGAACCATCACTAACAAGGAAATACGTGCAACTGTGTTCTTTAATGTTTTTTATTCAATTTTTTAAAATAGTTATTATGTCAGATCAATGTTGCAGCATATGTGAACCCTAATTTATCAGCCTCATCTTAGAAATAAACATCCAACAGTCGCAGAAGAATGGAACCATGCTTGTTCGAATTCATAAGCAACCAAGTTATTTTTTTCAAAATTTTAATAACGTGAAATAAATACATCTAAAAAAATCAAGCTCTCGATCTCTCTGAATATTTAATGAACACAAAAAGGGTGGGAATAGAAGGAGCCATGATTTTTGTAGTTGGTCGATTTCTACAATTAACTTGGTATTAAGTTCGAGCTCTGGCAACCGGAAAAATTTCTCGAGGCCGAAGAAAGAGATCGAAATGAGATTAAGCACATATATGGGGGATAAAGTATAGTTCTAGCCAGATTGTTGAATATTCGAATGATCCCTATGCTTCACTCCTTTGTGATATTTATATAGATAGAGCTATAACCTTTTTTCCGATAAATAAGGAATTCTCCCTTATTTTCGGGGATAAATACTTATCCCTACAAGGGTTTTGACCGAGCCATGTCTATCTTCTAACGTCCCCTTTTTGACTTGGTCTCTTAGTTTCGAGCTCTACACCGGCTTGCTCTTTATCTCTTCTTCGACATCGACCCTCTCGACCTCTGAACGTTGGGCCTCGACGCGCATCTACTAGGCCCTAAGACCCTTGAACGAGCATGGGCCTTGCTTATTGGGCTTTGATAAAATAGACCTCTACAATTAGCCCCTCATTACTTGATGCTCGAGGATCGAGGATCATGTAATGAATATCTTCATAACACAAAGGGATGATCGTAATGTATTTCTGATGATTATTAAAGCCTCAAGCTTGACGCTTATTAACAAATGATCACGAGATCGAAGAAGGGTCCTTGAAAGCAAACTTCGTAAGGCTTCAGACTTGAATGAAGGTCTTGGGGAGCTAAAAGGGTCGTGAGAGCAGACCTCGTTAGGATCCAGACCTGAATAAAGGTCCTGGGGAGCTAAAAGGATCGTGAGAGCAGACCTCGTTAGGCTCCAGACCTGAATAAAGGTCCTGTGGAGCTAAAAGGGTCGTGAGAGCAGACCTCGTTAGACCGAAGGTGAAATAGTCTTTTTTAAAACTCCTCTTGCCGACTTTCCACCTCCCTTTCAATCTCAACCGCCCGTCATGCGGGATATATGGCTCAGATTAGTTTTTACGGGTTTAAAATTGAAATTTGCCCAACTTATTCCCTCCTTTCTTTCATTCAAACACGTAAAATTATAATTTTCCTTGCAGACTTTGCTCGAATTCCTCTCTGATTATCGTGCGCCTCCATCTTCCTGACGTTCAAGATTCCTCCGTTTATTTCTGGATTCCAAATTTCCAAGTTACTCCTTAATCCCCTCTCCGTTTTCTTAAGGAATTTCCGGACTAGGGTTTTACTTTTAGTAGCTTAAAGAAGTAGGAGATTTTAGGCTTGGATTTACGTGGATTTTGTGTGAATAGACTTGGTGGTGGTTTTTTGGAGTCATTGTCGATTGTTGATAATTTTTATATTTTACCGACGAAATTGGATTAAAAACAGGGGATAGGTTCTTTGGTGTTTCTGGGTATTAATCCTTGATTCTTGATAGGATCTTTTTCTTAGCATCTTCTTATAGATTTGCATTCCCGCTAGGATCATGAGTATGTCGGGTAATGATGATTCTGATGAGAGGACCCGAAGCTGGGGCGGCGGAGCTAGGTCAGCCGAGTCGGAGCAATCTTCCGGCTCGGTCTCTGAATCTACGGGACTTATTATCCCTTCGTCCCAGCCCACTGTAGAGAGGCCTGCTGTCATTCCTCGTATCGGAGGAGGGTCGATGGTGAGCCACCTCAAGGCTTCGAAGGTGGCCACCAAGAAACACGTGGGTAAATCGAAGAAGTGAAAAGCCGAAGCTGCGGGCTCTCCTTCTTCGAACGCAGACTTCAAAGCCGCCGAGGTCGCTCCTCAAGTAGGAGATGACTTATTTAAGAAAATTACTTCTCCAGAATATTCGGGGTCGGGGGTAGAGGTCCATGTCCCTAGGCCTTCAGATAGAGCCAGTAGACCCCCTCCCGGTTTCACTGCTTTTTACACCTTAATCATCGACAAGGGTATAGGACTTCCTCTTCACCCTTTTTTTACTAAGATCTCACATTTCTATGGAATAGCCCCTGTCCAAATATCACCAATAGGGTGGTATCATATGTTGGGCATGTATTACCTTTGGGAAAACTTAGGATTTCCCGAACCCAGCGTCGGGGAGTGGCATTCCTCATACCGGATTGTGGCTACCCCTAGTCAGAAAGGCTTTTATTACTTTACCAAGTGGGTCAGGGAACGAGCCCCTCTAATAAACACTCTTCCATCTTCGTCGGGGGACTGGAAGCCGAAATTCATTTTTGTTCCGGCCGAGACTTCGAGCGATAGGATCTTGCCATCGTCGTTCGCTGAAGCCCATGGGTCCTCGAAGCCCGTCTTCCTTTCTTTCTACTTCTTCTCTTTTTTTGCTATACATACCAGTGTTATCTCTAATTTTACGCTTCGTGTCTCTTTGCAGGCTTCCACAAGCGAAAAGACATATCAGGTACTGAGGCGGAGCGAGTCGAAGCAGCCTTTTCTCTCCCCGAAGAAGACCGTCAGTTCGAAGTCGTTCACCGCGGTCGAACTCTGTTTGACATGGGAAAATTGAAGATTCATCCTTCTGACGACAAGGTTAAAGCCTTAGCCGCCTCTAAGGTGTTAAGCCCCTCGTCATCCGGCGTCAAAAGGATTGCCGGGGCCACACCCTCAGCCTCGCCGCCTTCGAAGAAGCAGAAAGATGAGTCCGGCCTCGAGGCTTCCAATCCTTCGACACTGCCCCCATCCGTGATCGACATCGAAGCCTTGGTTCCGAAGAAGGCTTCGAAGGGATCAAGCAGCCTAAAGGTGCCTCTGAGGCCTTTTCTTCTGGATGTACAGTCCGTCATTGCAGACGGCTGTTCTCCTCTGGAGTTCGAGAGAGAAGGCCTGAAGGAGCAGACTTGTCTCGCCTTCCAGATGTTGTCGAAGGTTTGCTTATCTCTTTTTATCCATATTTTCTTTATGTGTTTCATACTTTATGTTCAAATGAATATTTGACTTAGAACGGTCTATTATGTTATAGGCCCTCTTCTGCCAATATCAACTCCGAAGCCAGGTCTCAGGGCATGCTGAGGGCCTCGAGAAAAGGTTGATGGAGCTCTCTGAGGAGCAGGAGAGGATCGCCGAGGAGAATCGTGACTTTGCTGCTGAGAAGTCAGCCTTGCTCGTGGAGCGGGACTCGGCTCGTGCGTTGGCCGCCGGGGCTCAGGTGCAACTTGACCGGGCTTTGGATCACCAAGCCCGACTCGAGATCTCGAAGGCCTCTCTGGAATCGAAGCTGGCTGCTGTTGAGGCATGAATAGGGGAGCTCGAAGCCCGTCATGTGACCCTGGACTTCACCTCGCTGGTCGATTCCGCTGAGTTCGAACCTTACAAGGAGCTCTTTTACCAAGAGGGGGGTTCTGCTGTGGTCGAGGCCATCAAGGAGAAGATGCCTGATCTCGACCTTTCCTTCCTTGAGGCTGATGACGAGAGAGAGACTGGGGCGGTCAAGGATTCTACAGACGGGGCTGACGGAGAGAAGAGGGTCGAGGCCAGGGAGGATGCTGCGAAGACAGCTGCTTCGGAGGTCGAGAAGGGAGTGGAGGACCATCCGTAGACCTCTTGCATTTTTTGTAAAAATTTTCAGGACAAGTTTCAAACATTAACTGACGCTTTTGTACATATTTCTTTTTTGAGTGGACACTTCATATGATGTCCGTATCTGTTTGCTCTTATGATGTTGTGATGGGATTGCAAATAATTTCGCTTTTCTTTTAAGGATTCCACCTGAAGTTAAACTAGAAAAGATTAAGTGTGAGGCGTAAGCACTGCTTATTCAAGTCTGTCTATGCTTTATCCTCTTGACTTCGCTTAAAAACGAAAATGGGGGGAGGGCCCCTGGACTTCGGGTTTCTTCGTTCGTGAAACTGACTTCGAGGTCGACGCCTTGTTGACTTTTGTGGACTGGGAACCTTGTGCTTCGAGTTCTGTTAGTTACTCCGACGCTCAAGTCAGTAAACAAACTTTAAAAAAAAGAATTTTGAAAGACAAATAAAGAGCGGATACATTACTCTTCATTCGTGAGACTGACTTTGAGGTCGATGCCTTGTTGACTTTTGTGGATTGAGAACCCTGTGCTTCGAGTTCTGTTAGTTACTCCGACGCTCAAGTCAGTAAACAAAATATAAAACGGGAAAAAAGAAACGGAAGGTCGAAGAGTTTAGAAATGATACTGTTTCAAGTGGATGGCGTTCCAGCCGTTAGTTATCGAACGTTCTTCTTTTGATCGAAGTTTATAAGCTCCGTTCCCTATGACTTTCTCGATCTCATAGGGGCCTTCCCAATTCGGGGCTAGTTTCCTTGCTCCGACTTCTTTTGTGTTCTGGAACACCTTCCTTAGCACCCAATCTCCTGTCTTGAATGTTCTTAGTCTTGTGTTCTTATCAAAGTGTCTCTTTATTTTCTATTGGTAGGTAGATATTTTTATTGCGGCTTTATCTCTGAGTTCGTCTATAGTGTCAAGGTTGACTTCGAACTCGGAGTCGTTGGTTCTACTCGACCATTGAGTTCTTGCTGACCCTATTTCTGCTTCTACCGAGAGGACCGCTTCCGAACCGTAGATAAGGGCATAAGGGGTCTCTCCCGTAGCGATTCGTGCAGTGGTCCGATAAGACCAGAGGACTCCTGGGAGCTGTTCGACTCATTGTCCTTTTTGTTCGAGGAGTCTCTTCTTCAAGGTGTTCAGTATTGTTTTATTAGTAGCTTCGGCTTGGCCGCTCGAGGTCGGATGCCTTGGTGTGGAGAAGGAGAGTTTGACGTTCCAATGGCGACAGAAGTCTTGGAATTTCGAACTTATAAATTGGGAGCCGTTGTCGGTGACTATTTCATTAGGGACTCCGAACCTTGATATCCCTTATTCGTGCGAAGGCCTCTGCCTTGGCCCATTTGGTGAAATAGTCCATCACTACCAAGATAAAGCATTTCTGATTCGATCCCTTCGGTAGCGGTCCCACGATATCCATTTCCCATTTCATGAATGGCCAAGGTATGGATGCGGTATGTAGGGGTTCTGGTGGCATATGATTCATTTGGGCAAACCTTTGACACCTGTCACATTTTTTGGCATAGTTTTTGGCATCTTCCCTCATAGTTGGCCAGTAAAAGCTGGCCGTCAATGCTCAGTTAGCCAGGCTTCTGTGTCCTGAATAGTTTCCGTATTCACCGTCGTGGAGCTCGGCTAGAATATACTTTGCTTGGGTCGGGCTCACACATTTCAAATATGGTCCTGAGAATGACTTTCTGTATAAGGATCCGGAAATCATGGCGAATTTTGGAGCTTTTGCTTGTATCCGTCTTGCTTCGATAGGCTCTTCGGGTAGTTCATTTTCTGTTAGGAATCTGCATAAGGGGGTCATCCAGTTTACCTCGATGTCTATTGGAAGGACTTCGGAGTTGTCACCTTTTCATACGGCGGGCCATTTGGCGTATAGGATTTGGATATTTTTATCCTAGCTAGTTTATATGGCTGATCCCAAATTAGCTAATGCGTCGGCGTGTTTCTCGATCCTCCGGCTACTAGCGAACTGCTCAATGAACAGGTCGTTGAGTTGAGCGAAGATGGAGATCGACGAGTTTGGTAAACTTGTAAACCATTGGAGTGCTGGTCCGGATAGGCTGCTTCCAAACCCCTTACACATCTCGGCTTCCCTACTTTGTCGCGGGATTGAAGTGGTGAACATCCTTTGTTTATATTGTGCTATGTGGTCGTCGGGGTCAGCAGTGCCATCGAACAGTTTCATAGATAGGAAGGTAAATTTCGGAGGCATCTCTACAAGGTTGATTTCCTCTGTAAAGGGAGAATTTGCGAAGCTCGTTGGGGCCGTTTTGCGAATAGGGGTGGGAACTCCGGGGATTCGTGTGAGCATTTCCTCCAACCGCTTCAGTTTGTTCTCGACCTCGATTTCGGGTTGGATTTCGATGTATTCGAACCCCGGGGGAGGTCTAAGATACGGATCGCTAGCATCTTCCTTGTTCTGTTGTCATTTGCTGGTTCCTGCAATGTTTTGGTTAGCAATTTCGTTAGCAGAATTTAAAAGTACCTGTTCGCGTAGCTGACTGGTTTTTCGAGTTCGAGGGGGTTGTCGATGAAATCTGTTAGGGAATTGATTCGGTGAACTGAATGTTTCCATCCGAGCTTTGAGGACTGAGTTTTCTGTTCGAATGGCCACGAGTTCCACAGCGGTGGAGTCGAGTCGTTGTTGGATCGCTCGCAGCACTTGAGCAATATCTCTGTTTCTTCCTGCGGGAGGGGTTATTGATGGCGAATCCCTCCGATTGTCTTGAGGATTCTGGGTCGTACTGCTTCGACCGTCGACTGTCATCTTTAATATGGTTGATCAGGGCCCCACGGTGGGCGCCAAATTGTAGTTGGTCGATTTCTACAATTAACTTGGTATTAAGTTCGAGCTCTGGCAACCGGAAAGATTTCTCGAGGCCGAAGAAAGAGATCGAAATGAGATTAAGCACATATATGGGGGATAAAGTATAGTTCTAGCCAGATTGTTGAATATTCGATGATCATTATGCTTCACTCCTTTGTGATATTTATATAGATAGAGCTATAACCTTTTTTCCGATAAATAAGGGATTCTCCCTTATTTTCGGGGATAAATACTTATCCCTACAAGGGTTTTGACCGAGCCATGTCTATCTTCTAACGTCCCCTTTTTGACTTGGTCTCTTAGTTTCGAGCTCTACACCGGCTTGTTCTTTATCTCTTTTTTGACATCGACCCTCTCGACCTCTAAACGTTGGGCATCGACGCGCATCTACTAGGCCCTAAGACCCTTGAACGAGCATGGGCCTTGCTTATTGGGCTTTGATAAAATAGACCTCTACAATTTTATATTTTGTTATTTATTTATTTTAGTATAGGAAAAGGGTTGGGGGCTATAATGTAAGGGGTTATGATAGAATTTTAGGTAGGGGGCTAAGGAGCAAAAAAGTCATTTCATATTTATATTTATACTTTATAAAATGGTGGGGGCTATGAAGAGCAAAATGGGGGCTGTGTTTAGAATTTTCCTTGAATGAGATCCTCTAGTCTCACTATCAATCTTGTGTCTCACTATCAAATTATATCAACTATTTCAAGAGTGTTTGCTATAAAATAAAAATTAGTATAATATAATCAATCATATTAATTAACATGCATTAATTATCTATAGACGGAAAATAATTTTTTTAAAAAGAGTGTACTCTAATTATGGAATAATAAACAAATAATCAATTATTGACTAGAAGAGTGAAAATTAAATAATAATTATAAATCATAACTGAGTGAAATAAACTTTAATTGATAATTATAAAATAACATATTAATACCTAACGTTTGCTGAAAATCTTGTGTTTTTGGCATTTTCTCCGCCTATGTTCCACAATTTAAATAGGGCAGAAATTCATGCAAGATTTTTGGCGGTTCATGTTAATATTTGGGAGGCCAGAAAATTACTTTAGGGCATAAGTGCTTATATTTGTATAAACTTTGGGTACTAATTAATATATATGTGATTTTGAAGGTTTGAGACAAAAATATCAAATCATTCGAATGTTGGGCATTAAAATGTAATTCAGTATTTAATTAATGGTCTAAGGAACCATATTTATAGTTGAGGTGAAAATATATAATGAGAAAATGTCTAATTTAATCCTACGTCTATATATTTGCATATGAACACGTTGGTTCTTATTTACCTTTTTGTCGTTGTTTACGTGGAATGATCGAAAACTCTCCCGCAGCTCCAACAATTGCTCGTTGTCCAGCTTCACAGCCGGCGCTTTACTGTTCATCTCTGATCGGAACTGCAATCAACTCTATAAATCCTCAAAAAAAGAAGAATTTGCTTATAAGAAAATGGCAACGTTGATTTCGAATCCGCAACTGCTGCTGCGTCTTTCCTTGAAATCTTTGAAATCTACTGAAACATGATATATATATTTTGAAATGTTGATGCATCAGCTGATTCTTCAAGAAATTGCCGCTACCCTGTTAGCTTCTTTCACGGGTATATATTTGATATTTAAGTGGAGTTTTAATTGGCCATTTAATTAACTTACACATTTTATTATAATTCAATTAAATGACATATGTCCCAAAATCCCAATGCATAAATGCTACTATATCTTTTTTTCTCATCAATTCCAACTTTAATTTGAAAATTTCCTAAATCATGAGAGCATTTGCATGCATATATGTTTGATCCCCCCATGTCTTATTCCTAGAGGCCCATATCTACAGTTACCCTCAATTCTTAAATAACATTAATGATTGAATTGTCATCTTCTTCACATCCAAAAATTATAAAGAAACCAGTTCAATTTCACACTTAATTTTCATGTTATATACATGCATTCCTAATCCTCAACTAAAGTCTAAATATATTTGAGCAGGTATTCTCAAATTTTGTTGTCTATTATTGCCATGCCCTATTCCAACTTATTGTTGATGCTCACAATCACAATGACCCTCTTTGGTGCCACCATCGCTGCTACTCACGAGATCGGCGACGTCGCCGGCTGGACCGCCGCTGGTACAGTTGATTATACCAACTGCGCTTCTACCAACAACTTTCAAGTTGGCGATCGCTTAGGTGATGAATCATGATCATCAAATTCTGTCGTCCATCAATTTATAACATTTGATCTATTCAATTACCTACTTTTTTTATAAATGCAATTCACTTTACGTTAATAAATAAATAAAATAGAGATCGAAAAAGTTCGATCACTTTTGAACTAAAAAGATGAAAGAACGGTATCGGCAGCCTTGCTATTATAATCCTAATTTTTATGATTTGTCCTATTTTTCATGGAATTTTTCTTTTGTGGGATTAATTGATCTATAACATGACTAAAGGGGGATAAACATTAATATTATTTGCAGATTTCAAATACAATCAGCAATTCCACAACGTGATGGAAGTGAGTCGCCAAGAATTCGAGTCATGCAACTCGAGCTCGCCTATTATTACCTACACGACCGGGGATGACACGGTCGAGCTATCCTCGGCCGGGCACCGCTACTTCCTGTGCAGCACTCCCGGCCATTGCGACGCCGGACAAAAACTTGATATCTTTGTCCACTGCCACGAAGACGACGGCGCCGCCTCTTCCGACCTGAGTCCGCTGGACCACCGCGGCAATTTATCGCCATTCATCAACACCACTAATCCTTTCATTCAACTAGTTTTATGGTTTAATGTTTGGCATATGTTTGTACAAAGCTGTTTTGCATTGCTATTTTAGATTATTTTAGATTTAGAAAAACTAAGTCGGCCTTTAAAAATTATGTTTGATGAGAGGCGAAGGCCGTGCCTAAATAATTTTAACTCTAGTTAATTATTTTGTGTACTTACTAAAAAAATAGTATTTCTATTTTCACCAAAACTCATCAAATTTGACATTTTCTTTTTTCTAGAACATGACATGTATTAGGCGCTAAATTGGAAAATAACATAAATGTTGATATTACTCAGCTTTGAAAGATCAAAATAATCTCAAATTAATAATTAAGTTCTCTCTCTCTCTCTCTCTGATCTCTATATATTTAATTTTCAAGAAATAATATAACTCATGATCAATTTATAATAGAAGATGTATATAGAAAAATAAAGAAAGAGAAAAGGTATATTATATGTATATAATTTTGTATATAACACAATTAAAGTTACAACATATATTTAGCTACATTACATTTTGTGAATCAGAGAAACAAAAATTCATGGTGCAGCAGATTTAATTATCTACACTTCCCCTGTAGTCTCTTCTTCATGGTTCACTACTTTGGCTTGCTTCAACGTTGGAAATATCAGTTTCCACACTGCCCAATTTCCACATATTTTCAGACAACTCAATAAACATAATAATTCTCTCAAGTAGTGACTGCGAGTATCTAAAAAAACAGGAAATATAACGACTCTATACATACATTTTGAATTTGAGTAAAACTAACTCTGTCATGAATGACTATATAGCATGCAGGAGAGAAAGAAAAGGTATACATACTGTATATTGTTGCTGCAAACCACTCATTAACAATCTTCACCCATGTACTTGCCCACCCAACATCAATACTCCATCTGCACATTTTCTTACACATTTATGTTAGGACAGAAAATCGAACTATATATACAGAAGCATTGAAATTAATTAAGCAGTGGACTTACTTTCTTGTTAGGCTCCCTAAATTCCAACTGATGAACAGCATTGCAAAATACATCGCCCCCAACGAGAACACGAGGTGGAATAATCCATACCCGTATGGAATGTCATCCTCTTGCTGCTGCACTTCATCTTTACGGAACTGCAACACGACATGCAAGAGATAAAAGTCTTACAATCCATATCTTGTGCAGGTTCATTAGGAAAAATCGAAGAAAGAGTGTACCTGGAATGATTGTGAATCAATCCCAGTAGAAAATGTTGCAATTACAATTGCACACAGAGCAATGACAAATCCCTAGAAGCAACAGCAAAAAGAAAAAGGGAAAAACTATAAGCAAATGATTGTAAAGTAGAAAATGAAACTAGGGTGTATGATCTTACTACTATTGTAGGCCAACCACTATGACCACTTTCTTGATTTTGATGGCTGCATTTTTCACTACTAGGCTCACTGCATTTAGATGTGACAGATATGGAGATAGATGAGTTTATTTGTTTCTTGAAGCATAATCTTCCAAATAAAGTATGTATTTTCTACCCAAATCCTACATCAACTTGTATTTATACAATTTCATCTAGCTTCATAAAAGCAATATCCTAATAATTCATATGTGAGATTCATTACCTTCTGATAGCAGTCCAACAGAGGAAAACAATGTAGGAAGCCATGATCCCTGAAGACAGCAGGCCTCTGTTCACCTGTCTTAATCATGACAAAGAGTCGTATATCAGTAATACTTCGTCAGCATACACGACACACCATTTTGGATGAAACAAAGTCAATCCATCGTGTGCTCTAGCAAATCTCACACAAAATATGACAAATGGATCTTGCTTGATCAGTTCAAAGTGAGAAACCACAGATACTACGTACTGCCATTGTTAGTCTAATGATAAATTTATCGCTCGTATAAAATCATACCTTAGAATGCAATGATATAACCATCATGACTATTAGCAGAACACCAGTCCAAGTGATGAAGAATATGTTGAGAGTGCATGATATCTTTGAGGCATAAAACACGTACATCACCGCGATTCCACACACAGAAGCAATGTAAAATACTGTCGACATGAATAGCCCAATGGAACAGCTGCTGCAGACATTCAAGAAAAATGTAGTTGCATTAGATTTAGATCCCCTCCACTGATAACTAAACAAGCATGTTTAAGGAAGGTGTATCTTGTACCTTGATTTCTTTTTCTCGTCAGACATCCAATAGTTATTCCACCATGTAATAAACTCAATCACACTAATGAGCTGGAGAATTAAAAAAATCCTGCAAAGAAATCAAGGTACAAGATACATAAGTATCTGAAATATAAGTCGCATACAAATTTCTTAAGTCTTACACAGAGCACACCAGTAATCTTTAAGATTTAAGGCTGGACATTTGAAAAATGAGTGATTTTGCACTATCATATCAATGCCTAATCCATTGCTTACTGTCATTTATCTGTTTAAGGAAATGCAAATTAAGCAGTATTTCAATAATAAATATGAGATTGGCATCAATATGGAAGATTACCCTGCACCAACACGGGCAAGTTCACCTGCAAAATAGCCAACACGAGCATCTTAAGTAAGAGAAATATGAACACAACTACAACTCAAAGCGTACTACTCTCTTTAACAATGTTGAACAAACTTGGAAACTTCAGTTTTCATGGGTAAACATACCGTATAGTTGAATATAGTCCGATGGAATGAAGAAGGGAATCACGAAGGAGATAAGCAACAGAACAGACTTCAAACCCCACCATCCAGAATGCCATCCATTGCGTACTTGATATAATTTTTTGGTGTTACACGTTGTCAGAAACATTAAAAAGAAGAATATCTAGATCATAAGTCAAGGAATCCAGCTTTTGTCATTTCTAAAATGATCAATGAAATGATGAGAAGCTTATGTATGAAGGATACAAAGCATCCTAAACTGACACGAAGCACTCCCATCGTATGGTAACATTCTCGTTCCTGCGCCCCACAAGCTCTTGAATCTGCAGTAAGAACAGGAGATCATGACTCAAAAGTAAGTTGATCAATTCTTTCTAAGCTAAGATCAATATTTTTCAAGATTTAATCAGATACAAAGCCAAGACAAATTTTGTCATGTTCAAAATGTAAATGCTCTGACTAAACTAGTATTGCTCAAACAGACTTCACATTTCATGTCACTGTAAACTCAGAACTACTAATTATCTTTAGAAGTAGTAATCGAAGCATATACACACCCAAAAGCCTCTCCCATTCGCATTTAAAAAAGCAGAATGACGAGTTGCAACATAGAAGAAATCAAATATGCACCACAATAGGAGGGAAAACTTCAAATTTCAGCTTTAAATTCATGAAAAAATAATATGGGGCAATCATGATATACTCCAAATTCTCACCTGCACAATGTGAAAAGGAAAGAAACGCAAACTTACAAGGTAGCATAGGTAAAATCTTTTCACCATAATCTCTGAAGAGCCAAGCTATAATATTTGTTAACAGAAATATTACACCATATGCATAACGAGCCCGTAAAGACTTCTTCTTTCGAGCTGAGCACTTCACATTCTTCTGCCCTGATCCAGGCAGTTCTTCACCTGGAGAACCTCCATTGTTTCTCGATGAGGCCTCTGTTGTTGCAGGCTCTACACTTCGGCCATGATCATCCATCCTGTCCATGAAAACTAATTACTCCAGCTAAGCATGATGTGAACTATTGATCAACTCAACTGTAAATGGAAATTGCCTTAAAAGGGGATCAATCAACTTCTGCATAATCTAAGTGAATCATTTTTCACTAAATTTTTTAGAAGCACATTATCATGATCTTGATATATATGTTACAAGAGTTGTAGAATTTTGCCATAGATTTTTGTCCCGAAATAACTAGTCAAGATTCTTTCATATACTCAACCAATCATCCAGCAAGAAAAGTATCTGATTGTGAAATGTACGCTATGTCCAAGCAAGGAATAAGTTGATTCAAGTAAATCTTTCCTCTCTAACATTCAAATTAAAAAAAAATAAAATTACAATTATATATATAATGGAGGCTGACTCACCCCATTTAAAATAAAGAATCAAATACAGAAAAAACTGCAGGCTTTTAAGGAGTAACCAAGAATTAAACCCTTTTCAAGACTTCCAAGATTTAACAATGTACAATAACTTGTGCGTAATTTTGCAGGGAAACTGTCAAATTACTCAACATTTCAAAAAGATAAATTTTTGTTGGCCTAAAATTGAAACGTCCTAATGTGGAACAAGAAATGGCAACTTTTATTATTGAAAAAAAAAAACCCCAAAAAAGAGACATCTCCAAGAATCAAAACAACACAATAATGTGGCAAGAAATCATGCAGAATATCATAAGACACTCGACAATGTGAGTTCTTGAAACTAACCCTTTTCTCTCTCTTAGTTGTGGAGAGAGAGTCACCTCTGTTCCTTGCGAATTCTTGAGACTACATACACAACACACAGTCACTTCATCTCTGTTCCTCTAAATAGGGTGCTAGAAAACACTCTTTTGTTCTTTTGCAAGAGAAAAGAGAGAGAGAAACAAGGACCCTCAGAAATGAATCATGTTAACAACCCACTTTTGTCACATGCATAATAAGCTTTTCTATTTGTTTATCAAATTAATTAATAATGAATAGTGTAGATATGAAAAGTCAGCTGCAGCTGCAATTGCAGAAGTGGGAGTGTGTTTATACAGTAGCACTTTGAAGTTAGTGCCTCTTGCAGAAGCCTATTTTCTCTGATTCTATTAGAATTTATTGCCATGAACCCTTGTTTTTGCAACCCTCTTGTTTCCATTTTGCTGTATTTTCTTTCTATTTCAGGAAATTTTTTATGCGTGTGACACATCAAGGTATTTTAAGACAATATTCCATAGTTATTATGTAGGTAATTAACACTGCAACCTTTATCCATTATTTGTAGATAATGTAATTAAAAATAAATGAAAAGGTGTTTTTATCTACATCATTATTTTGGTCATGTTTTATCATAACTTATTGCTTACTTGGTTATTATGTGTTATTATTGAGGATGAATCAGAAAATATATTGAATTTCTAATCTCTTTCTGCTAAATGAATATTTTACTAAATAAATTTTTTTCATAAAACATATTCAATTCCACTAAGAATTTATATACAACCACCTGCATATTATATAACTCAGATGTTCAGATCACCACGATTGGAAACTCAAATCAATTTAGGACCCTATAGAAAAACATGCAAATTAATATTAATATATTCTTTAATTTTTGAAAATTTTGAAGGCATTTAATAGCATTTTGTCTTTATAAGTCCCTCATTTTGTTTGGCTGGAAACAATGAAGAGAACTTCCTCTTTCTTTTGTAATGAAATCTTACTAAAACAAAATAGATAAATTGGCATGTAGAAATTCAATGATTATATATATCTACTTTTAACTTTTCAAACCACAAATGATAAACAACATAAAAAAAAAGTAAGCATTTTCCTACAATTTCCCAATTCAATATATTAATAATTACTCGTAAAGTGTGTGTAGATCAAAATATTCATCTGTTCTCCGTTAAAGACTTATCTTGATAGTAAATAGTTTCTTTAATCAATTTTACTATATCAACATATAAATTAACAATTGACAATGATCTTTTGGTGAAAAGGAAAATGAGACATGAATCATGAATGTCTTATTCATATCAATTACATGACATCATGACTTGCAATGACTTCATCTGTACTACTATTTTTCCTATGCGATGCACAAATAATTATTATTTTCTAGATCTGTAATATTATGATTATTTTTTAATTTTATATGTTGTGTTCAACTTTTAAAAATTAATAAAATGATGTGTACATGCGTTAATTAATTAGACAGGAAGATCAATTTTGTGAAGTTACGACAAATAAAAGGAAAATTAAATTTTAGGAACTAAATGAAATATATGTTAGAAAGATCGAATTGGGATATTTCAACCGACATGATTTTATAAATAGCAATATATATAATTGTCCACGACTAAAGAACATTTGATTTCTTTAAAAATATGACAAGTATAAAAAATATAATTATTAATTATTTTAAATGGTGAAATTGAAATAGAAAAATAATAAACTATTGCAAATTATGTTGTTATTATTGTTGTTGTTGTTGTTGTTGTTGTTGTTATAGTGCAACATAAATGAAAACTGTTTTTTAGGCAATAAATGTAGACAGTAGAGTACTACAAATCCTCCACTTATGCAAAAATATAAAAAAAATTGTTACAAATCTTAAATTTCTAAGTAAATAAATAATAATTAATATTGTAAAAATTTGTTAAAATACAACGGTTGTGATCTAAATTATCGTGAAAAATGCACAAAAAAAAAAAAGAAGAAATTTTTTAGAAGAATAAATATCATTAATGTTGTCTATTAACTCAAAACTATTATCTATTGTACGGAACCCATATCGGTATATATTTTAATTAAATGGAATAGTAAAGTAGTAAGTTTTAATTTAATAATAGTTTAAAATAAAAGTGATGATACACGGTAAGTGTGTTGATGAAGCAACTGCGACAAGAAAAAACAAGACAAAAACAGGTTGAGGTGGAGCCCTTTTAGTAGGTAGGTCACTATTACCTTGAACAGATTAATTGCCATCACATTTTTATATTTGCCATTTAATTATTATAAAAATTCATTTACTGACCGTTACTGGGAATGGGAGGTGCTCGAGGCTACGCTCCAAGTCTCCGATTGATTTGTTTTGTCTGGAAAATTCACTCTATTTTATTTATCTTTCTTCTTTTCTTTTATATAATAATTCATAACGTTTTTTTTTTATGAACTTCATCCTAAGATCTAGTAAAACTCTAGAACAATTTGAATTAGACATATATATGGTACTTTTATAACTTTTTATTATATTTATTTTATTTTGTGAGACTATCATTTCGTAGCCCTCTAGTTGGAGTGTAGAATAATGTAATTTGGTGTGTGATAATATATATTTTAGGAGATAATTAATTAAAAAATAGTTTTAGTTAAGAATGTTTAGAAAAGATAATTAAGATAATGTAAATTAACTGCGCCATTGTCACCTCGGGTTTTATCCTCATTTCTAGAGTAATTATATAATGTTGGCTCAAATTTAAAATCTTAGACGTAGTCATAATCGGAATGTCAGAATTAAAGACAAAAAAATACATATGCATATAGAGTTGTAAAATTTCATTCATGCACACACACATGCATATTGCATATATCTGGCCCTTGTCAGAAGAAAACTAATTAACAAAATTAATTTTAGAGATCGGATACTAATTAGCATATTAATCTCCCTTTAGTTAAATCCACCGAAAGCGGTGATAGTGGAGTTTCCCTTTGATTAAGGGTTATTACAAAAGATAATAATGCATATTATTAAGTGACAATTTCTAAAAAAAAAAATATGATGCATTTTCTTCAAAAGATGTTTTCATGCCATGAAAATATGTGTAAGAAAAAAATTAAAGTTGTTAGGAAAAAGCAAGTCTGGATCAATGATTTGGTGACATGTGCTATGCGTTAAGTATAGGGTTCACGCTTTGTTTTTAATCTTTTTCTTGACCAAATTTTTCTGGCTTTAATTAATTTAATTATATATGCTAATAATTGATAATTTAACTTTTCCCCTTTCTCTTTCTTCCTGTCTCTTTTTGTCTTCACACTATACTTTTCTTGTGATGATTAAGATCTAGTCCATCTAACATATATTATAGCTAATTGATGGTGTATTTCACCATTTGCATCATGGAACATCCACATAAATGTATTAACGGTGAGATTTTTATAATATTGCAAAACTTCATCATGTCTATTTTCTTTTTGTCCTCATGCCAGTTTTTAATCATATGTAATTTATATTTGGTTAAATGTATCTCTCAAAAAATATATCGAACATATATATATATATGTCCGCATGAATAATATATATGTATATATATATATGTCCACATGAATATATTATATTAATTGTATATATACTATATATGCAAGTGAAAGGAGATGCACCGACTAGCTGCATTCAACTCTGAATAGTGTGAGTTGCCCGATGTGTTTTCTCGATTAAAAAATATCCTAATAGATAATCTAAGAATCACATCAATTATGGTAAAATTCATCAAAAAAGAATATTCCCATCAAATGTAACCATGTGTGAATCACATTTTTTGAGAAAGAGGGTATGAAAGTATTTTTTGACATTTTTACAATACAAAGGACATTTTTAACCTTTTTATTAAATATAAATATATTATATTATTTGAAAATTATAATATTTGGTCAAACTACGTTACTAATTTTTTACAATTTTGATAATTTTCTAAGTTTTATATTAGGGATGGTCTCCTGTGAGACGGTCTAACGGGTCGTTTTCGTTAGATGGGTCATAATCCGACCCGTTTTTCTAGCTTCATATCCGGTGACACTTCAGTTCATAGTATGTGACACTTCAGTTTATGATTGGTGATACTTAGCTTCATTTCTCGTGACACTGAGCTTTACACAATAGTTAAAGATATTACTAAAAAATATTTCATATTTGGTGACACTTTCAGTTCATAATATGTGACACTTCATTGTTATTTGCTTTAATAATTCAACGTGATAGTTCGTTGTACATGCTTGTTATGTTAGTGATACTTAATGTTACAATTGATAGGACTTCACATAATAGTTAAAGATATTACTAAAAAAATATTAAAATTTATTAAGACTTATGCCGCTTCATATCCGGTGACACTCCAGTTCATAGTATGTAACGCTTTCGTTTATGATTGGTGATACCTAGCTTCATATCTGGTGACACTTCATTGTGACCCGGATCCGGGTCGGATCTTAATATCCGTCTAACGGTTTATGATCCGTTAGACAGTCTAACACAAGTCTTTATCATCGTTTTAAATATTTATTTCTTTAAATATGTAAAGATGTAACTATCAAATTTATGTTAAAGTTATTGTAGTTATACATTATGGTATTTGGAGAGTGTGATGAATTTTATCATGATTGGTATGCGTTTTAGACTATTTATTAAATAGGGGGAAAATTTTATATTTCGAAAATTTACACATGAAGAGTAATAGGAAATCCCCCCCCCCCCCCCCCCCAGTTGTTAGGTTTTATGTAATTGGGTTTTGGTATGTAGAGAGTGAGTGGAAGATATACTAGTGTTTTTTAGATGTGAAAATGCAGGGGAATTGAAATGGATTTGGTGAGAGTTGGCAAGAATGCTTGTAGTGATTAATTATAGGCAACTAATCATGGACCTGTCAGTAATCTATCACATGTATTCTACTTGCTTCTTTTGTGCTTTAACACCTTTTAAATTGCAGTCACGTTCACATTAACAATTAAATTAGATTGAAATATATTAATATTTTTTCTTTTCACACCACATTTACTCAATACACCACAACCAAGAGATGAAGGATCTGAACAAGACCACGAAAAGAAGCCAAAAATGAATTTTTTAAGGAAAAATTAGAAGACTTGAGTCTACAAAAAAAAGGTTTTAAAAAAATACTAAAAGATGTACATGCAAACGGTCGGGAGAGTTGTGAATTTAAAAGCAGATTATGGTTCAAAATTCACCAATTCATGATAATAGATTGTGAGAACTGTAATTCCCTAGAAGAGAAAGAAGATTTGTGAATGTATGAATTTTGCCTGGGTGGAGGCTATATGGTGGGAAGCAGGATATTATTTTTGTTAGGGTTTTAATTAAGGGGGTTATGAGGGTAAAAATGTATATTCGTATAAATATTTACATTTTAATTATATATATATGGGGCTACAAAGAGAAATTTGGTGGCTGTGAATAGAATTACCCATTCCTTTTCTTATTATGTACAATTCCACCGAAGATTCGATGTTGATTCAATGGGTAGCGCTCTCATAATATCCAAAATAAATGTTTATATGATAGGGTGGTCTAGCATGCATTAGGTGCACATCAGACGGTCAATCCTTAAAAAAATGTCAAAATCAGTATCAATTGTAATGATACTGTAACACTAAAAAGTATCATTCAAAAGCTCAAAAGTATCACATATATCTTTAAAAACTATTGGCCAGTAAAAATAAAAATAAAAAACGGTCAAAATCAATATCAACCGTAACATTAAAAAGTATCATTAAAAATTCAAAAAGTATCATCTGTATCCTTAAAGAGTATCACATGTTTTGATGTTTTTTTATGGGTTGACCGGGTCAACGCGTGTTGACCTTCTCATACACACTTAGGAGCTGATTGGTATGGTGGAATGGAATGACCATTCTCATGTCTATTTCCATTCCTGTGATTGGTATGCCTTAACATCGAGAATCACCATTCCTGAAGGAATCGCTATTCCCAAAAGTAAAGGAATAGTCATTCCACTCACCCCCCATGGGTTTAGCTATTCCCAATGAACCAAAAAATTAATATATTGTATATTTACACATAATGATGTCTTATAATATCATTTGATCATATTTAGAAAAATAATTCGAAAATTATATTAAATAATTTATTATTATCATTATTATTATTATTTCATAATTATTTTCATATTATATATTTATATTTAAAAAAATTAAAATATATATTAAAATAAAATTTTGATAGTTTTTAAAATTGTATTGAAGAAAAATGAAAGTGGTACCAAAATAAATGTAACATATAAATATATTCTAATAAAAAAAATTAATTATAATTTAATATATTCAGATAAAAAATTAAAATGATAAACTATTTTTCTGTGGAGTAAAAATATTTTTATTAAGGTATACAAATTATTATGTGTATTAATTAAATACTTTGGAATAAAGTTTTTAATAAATTAAATAAATTAATTTTTTCTAAAATATTAGAAAAAAATCACTTACTATAAAAGAAATGCAATTTAGAAATATAAGAAAAAAATTACAACACGTGTTAATAATATTAGTTATTACACTTTGTTCAATTATAAAGAAATTTAAAAGTATTAAAAATATTCATTTTATAATATAAAAAGTAAAATAGTATTCCATTCCGTTCTTCATTCCGGTGACATACCAATCATAAGAATTGTCATTCCATTCAGACCTTCATTCCATTCCTAAGTTCATTCCATTCATACCTAATTCCATTCTTTCATACCAATCACCTCCTTAGTGTGCAAGAGAATTGACGTTATATAATATTTTCAAGTTATATTATATATTTAATCACTATTGTCATATTAAGACGAGATTAATTATGTCCAAAGTGATATTATTTTTTTATTTCTTGTTATGTTAATTACATTAGTATCATCTTTAAAATAAATCCAGTGTCGTTAATTAACATGGCAAGAGATAGAAACATAATACTGCCTTGCACATAATTAATCTCACCTTAATATGACAACATGGATTACGTGTAAAATATTTTTAGAAAAAATATTGCATAAATGTATATTTTGGATATTTATTTATAAAATCAAGGTACTACCCCTTTGGTTAGCATCGAATGTTCCCAACTCCACTATCCCATATATAAATTTCAACTTACCAAAATTGTCCAACGCAATGTAATGAGAATATACATGTGGGTGTTTTTAAATACACCATTAAATTTTCTTTACACACCACTATTAAAATTAATTCAAAATAAATAATTACTTATTTACTTAAATATCCCTTTAAATTAAAAAAAAGTTTCATTTATTCAAAAATCAATTAAAAGATAGTATGATGTTCTTCTTCTCCGGCGACCGCAGTCAACAACCACTGCCCATCCCTGCTCGTCAACAAAAGTTCAAGCATCTCCATTCATCCTCCAAAGCCACATCCACTCCCGCTGCAGCTTGTCTCTTGTTCAATTCAATTAAAATGAAGGGTTGGAAAGAAAGAAGATGGGGGGTACGGTGGTGGATTTGCAGAAATGGTGAAGGTATGCAGAAATGGAGGGAGAGGAAAAAGAAAGTGGGATGGGGAAGAAGAGGCGACTACACTGCTACAATAGAAGAGGGTGGTTATGGTTTGCTCCTTTAGGAGGAAGGGAGTGGCAGTGGCGGGTGGAGTAGGAAGGAGGTCTGTGCTAGTTTCTTTCTCCTCTATTTTTTAATTATTTTTTATGATTTTTTAATTATAATATCTGAAAAGATTAAAAAATATTTTTTAAGTGGAAGGGTATAATAGACTTTCACAGTGGTGTATAAAGAAAAAATAATTTTTTTAACAAAATATGTGATATATAAAGTAAAAATGGTGAATAAATAAAATTTGATAGTATAGATAGAAACATTACACACACTAGATTTAGATTTGTACAATAATCTAAAAAAAAACTCATATAACCCCATATATTTTTCCTAAGAAAAAAAGAAAGAAAAAACTCACTATCATAAATAGTCTAAAAATCCACTATTATAGTCAAATTCATGGTATCCTCTCCAAATACCCTAATAATAACATCATTAACTTTAGCATGACCTCCTTGTTATACCCTTTGGGTATTTAAAATAAGGGTTAATTGCACCAAAAATCACCAACTTTGGGTATAGTTGTAAATTCAACACGAAGTTTAAATGTATACAATTATAACATCAATTTTGTAGTTGTGTGCTATTCAACATCCCCAAATATTTATGGTGAATAAATGCTGATGTGTAAATCCACGTGAAAAACAAAATCCACCTGGAAAAAAAATCATTTGTTCTCATCACTTTCTTTTCTTTTCTTTTAATTTTACGGAAACTAGGTTTACAATAGAGAGCATAAGCAAAAACTCACTGCCACTTTCTACTAAAGAATTGCCCTGAAGAAAAAAATCAGCGCCGCTTCATTTCATCTTACTGAAGAAAAAAAATTTCACAAAATTCCACACGAGATATTGAATCGAAACGAGCTAGACCGGGGTCATTGCCCTGTCGAAGCATAGTGGTCATGTGTTCGTGTTTGTCCCGCAAATGGCGAACAAGTAGGTCCCTTATCATTTTTTACTCAACAAGTTTTTATCGCAACATTCCATTTGATATTTTAAAATTTGGATTTTTAATAAAAAAAATTCTTTTTATACAGTGACACTTTTACAATTTTCGTTCATCATGGTGGTAAATTTATATCTCTAGGAGTTGAAAAACAATACGTGGGTGGCCATATTAGTAGCAGACATGGGCTAGATTTGGATAGGTTTGGTTACTTAGATTTGGAAGAGGAAGTGGAGAAATTAGGGTATATTTGTTGGGATAGTTTATGGTTTAAAGTGCCGAAGACAAGTGACTACATGCTAATTCAAGATGATAAAGAAGTTATGGAGATGATTTCACATGTGTTCAAAGGTTGTAGGATATTTCGAGTGTATGTTGAAAATGGGAAGGTGAAAGAAAATTGTAATGTAGTGAATGTGGATGAGCTTGAAAAAAAAAACATGATTCAAGAAAAAACCATGGATTTAGAATAATGTGTATTTGATGGAGCGGGTAAAAGCAGTTTCAAGGGTGATAGTGAAGAAGATGCTGAGCTTGAGGATTTATTAGAAGATGCTGAATACAATCCCGTGGGTGAGAGCGAAACTGATGATGACTTATCTGACAATGAACTAGTATCTGATGATGATGAATACCTACAGGCAAGACAGAAGAAGAGTATTATCTTGCTCAATAATGAAAAATCAGATGAAAGAGATGTTGTTGCTGGAGAAATTATCTCAGAGTATGAAAGCTCAAATGCAGAAGTGAATTCTGAGTCAAGTGACAATGAAGGAGAAAGACAAAAGTTTAAAAGAGTGACTTATGATCCAAAATGTGATCATAAGTCTCTGAGACTTGCGCTTGGAATGAGATTCATGGATGGATTTCAATGTAAACATGCAATCCAGACTCTCTCCATTTATAATGGATACCCAATTCACTTTACTAGGTGTAACAAATGACAATGTGAAGCCAAATGCATATCAGAATGCAGATGGAGATGTTATGGATCGATTGTAAAAAAGGATCAAAGTTTATTAATCAAGATGCTTAGTGGTGAGCATAAATGCCCTAGAGATATGAATAACAAACAAGCTACTGCAAGTTTGATTGCTAAAGAATACTTAGACGTGATCAGAGATGGGCCGAATATTAGTATGTGGCCTGATGCTGTTGGATATCCCGTCCTTCCACCTTTGTTGATAAAAATGCTAGGAAGGCCTAAGAAAAAGAGAACACGAGCTCCTAAAGAGAAGGAGGACAAAAATCCAACAAAGTTAAAGCATGGTGGACATATAATGACTTGTCAACGATATTTTCAAGAAGGGCATAACAAACGTTCTTGCAAAAATGAAGAGACTGTAAGTTACTTCTCTAGTTCTCTTAAAACAAGTGAACATATATATATATATATATATCATAAAGAGTAACTTCATTGAATTATGTTTCAGGTGAAAAGAGGTAGGCCTAACAAATCTACTACTAATGCAGGAAAGGAACAACTAACAAATAGAAAGTGTGGTAAAAAAACCTTCTAGTTTGAACTTCCCAAAATCTAATACAATACGACGAAGAGAATTCAGAGAAACTGGAAAAATATATATGCAGGTATTTTCTTTTTATCAGTTTTCTTTAAGTGAATTTTCTTTTGACAAAACCCGATACAAATTTATTTCTCATTTTTGGTTTGGTGTAGCAGATGCCTAGTGACAAGAGAGCTCACTCTATGAATTTTCAAAGTGCACTAGGTAGTCACGCAAGAGTGCGAGGTGATGTTGAAGGTATAGGAGTCGATCGTGGAACACAAGAGAGTCGTTCATAGACCTCCATGTTGATCTCCAACATGTTTTTTTTTTTTTGTGAAGATCCATTTAATCCATATTGTGAAGAATCTTTTTTCGCGAAACCAACTATGTTACTGTTCATTTTTGAAAATCATTTGTGGTTTGTTGTTACTGGATTTTGAGAATGTGGATAGTGTTGGAGTGTTTTGGATAATGAAAGGTGTATGGAAGACAATTATTTTGGTGATGAATATTTTTAATTCAAGCATGAGCTATTATGGTTATAATGCAATTTTTATTTATTTATTGAGTTTTTTAGTTTTTAGATTTTTCCAGGTTGATTTTTTTTTCCCGTAAAATTAAAAGAGAAGAAAAGAAAGTGATGAGAACAAATGATTTTTTTTTTCCAGGTGGATTGTGTTTTCCACGTGGATTGCTGATGTGGATTAATAATTTTACACATCAACATTTATTCACCATAAATATTTGGGGATGTTGAATAGCACACAACTACAAAATTGGTGTTATAATTGCATACATTTAAACTTCGTGTTGAATTTGCAACTATACCCAAAGTTGGTGATTTTTGGTGCAATTAAAATAATAAACATTTAAAAATACTACAAAAGTTTGAAAAATTCTCATAATAGTAAAAAAATAAAATTGTTTGACCAAACACGCAAATATTATTAAATATATTTACATTTAATAAAAATGTTAAAATCATCTTTTTGTATAGTAAATTATATATAAAAAAATCCCTAATCACTTTCTCAGCAATTGTAATTCACATATGCACGTAGTTACATTTGACGAAATGGTTTTCTTTTTTTATAAATTTTACCATAATCGAAGGAAGGTAGAGTATTTATTAAACATAATATTTTTTTCGGAAAATAGAAGAAGGTTATATGAACTTAATAATAATAATAATAATAATAATAATAATAATAATAATAATAATAAGAAGAAGAAGAAGAAGAAGAAGAAGAAAGTTTTTTTGAAAGAATAAAGTTAAAACGACAAGCTGCCATACAAGCTTACGGCTCTCTCGACAATTAAATAGCCCACAAAAATAAAACTTGTAAAAATTGACAAGATGATGGAGTCATTTTGTCATGATTTTGAGATAACATTTAGATTGCTAAAGTATGATAGGCTAAATAAAACATTTATAGTTTATTTATCTTAACGATTATTTAAATAAAAACATTTAGATTGCATTATATATACTAATAAGTATTTTTTGAAACCTTATACATACTAATGTTTAAAGTTGGGATTATTTAAAGATGTAAGCAAGTGTTGGGAGATAGGAAATGAGGTGAGAGACACGGGGCTTGTACAAATATGCCTCACAGTTAGTTATAACGTTGCTCTCTTCGGGGGTATTTTTGTCTTTTCTCATTTCACGCAATCGTATGTATGAGGGCTCATATTGATTACTTTTCATCTGGCGGGAAGATTCGTTAGGGCTCAACAAGATTTTTCATTTTTGTCTAAAATTGAGCAAATTTATCTCAGAAGCCATGTCTGTTAGCGACGAATTCCAAGCTAGTAAGTCTAATTTTATCTCTAGATAATTGAATTTTCTTTTTGTCAATTCATTTTACGTGTTTTTGAAACCCTAGTTCGTCGCAGGGGCCTAATTTTATTGTAG
Source organism: Perilla frutescens (assembly GCA_026008535.1). Taxonomy (NCBI): domain Eukaryota; kingdom Viridiplantae; phylum Streptophyta; class Magnoliopsida; order Lamiales; family Lamiaceae; genus Perilla; species Perilla frutescens. Next base: position 14,091,824 of record BRKX01000013.1, read on the forward strand.
TTTTTGCGATATCGTTTGAATCGACTGCATTTTACTGGGGAAGCTGACGTTTTCTTTCGGCTTTTAGTTTTTATTGTGAGAAGTGAAGTCATAACTTTTTCATTCTGTAATTGGTTTCATCAAAATAATGTGCTTTCCCTAATATTGGATTGTTGCTGATGTTCTTCCTCTTCATCTTGTTGAATAGATATTGAAGCATTACCCAATATATTACAAAGGAAATACGCGCTGTTACGAGATTTGGATAAAAGCTTACAAGGTATGTGTCGTGAGAAAATTAGTGCCCCGGTGTTTGGTGGTCATTTGTGTTCCTCGAAGATTGTCTTAGTGATGCAGGGTAAACATTTATTACGTAACTGTTGTATGAAGTGGAATGAATAGCTCTTAAAAGTCTTGTTTTATCATCTGAACTTTTAGAAATATTGAGAACTAAAACGATTCACAATAATCTGCTTTACTGCATACTAGAGCCTGACAGTTTAAATGGGCAATGATGATAAAATTTTGGTGGAGATATGAACTGGTTCTAGTCATGCTTTCTTGTTTCAATGTTTACTTATCTTCTACTTTAATGAGCAGAAATCCAGAAGCAAAATGAACAGCGTTGTGAGCAAGAAATAGATGATATGAAGCGTGGTATAAAATCTGGTAGCATCACTCCCAATTCATCTCTCCTCAAACTTTCAGACGATGCTGTAGATGAGCAAAAACATGCCATCAGGATTGCGGATGAGAAAGTTGCATTGGCAGTTCAGGCTTATGATTTGGTACACATGGAAAACTTCCTTATATGTGTTGTGGTTTAGTGTGATATTGTGCCTTGGCTTTTGAATTTGTGTACCATCATCCTTATCTTTTAACTGATTGTAGCTAATTATTTTATTCTTCTGTCCAGGAAGACTTATTACTAAATTTCCTGGGTGTGTTTTTATATATAGGTCTCAACGTTGTTTTTGTTTAAGGATGGAAATATGCACATAGATAAACAGGTTCTCATAGAGTTTCTAGTTCTTTTTAGGTTTCAAGCAATCTATGTATACTACAGATACTGCTGAGAAGCATGATTATAACAAAGATTAAAATTTGAAGAACTGGCAGGAAAAAAAGGTTATTTTTTGGCTTTTGATAATGGTACCGCATAAATTATTGGGTCAGGTTAAAGCCATACAAGAAATGGAAACTTGGCGAGATCATGGCAACTTATTTATTGACAAGATGTGTGCAGTTTTTGGAACCAAGGTTAGGATCCTTGTTTTTTCACAAAACATGTTTTCTGTAGTGCAAAGTTTCATAAAAGGTGATCCTTTTATTGACAAGAATCTCTTTGTTACAATTTGTGTACTTACTGGAAAGGTGAGAAAAGTGTGAATTTGTCTGAATATATAACACAACTAATATAGACTAGATACCAAAAACAAGGATGAACCTGGATAAGAGAACCATCAAAAAACCATATTATAGTGTTAAAAAAGGATTTGCTTAACAAGCCAGCAAATTTTCTATCCCATTTGTGTGGTTCCAAGCTGTGTGTGATACTTAGCTTGCATGTAGATTGTAGTGTAAAGCTTTTCTGGGCAAAACTGTGCTTAAATTACTACGGAAAAGATGACTTAACAATTTATGTTTTCTGTGGAAAAGGTAGACACTCACATTCAACAGCTTGATCAATATTTGAAGAAATTTGATGAAGATCTTCGACGAGGTATTTATCTAGTCTCTGTGATATCTCTTTATTTGAACACACCTAGTAGTAGATTGCCAACTGCCGTTGAGTACAATTGATCTGTATCATGTATCTTTTGGCGTCAAAATAGCAGAAAGGGATACCATGGCTGCAACTCCTCCAAATCATGATAATAATGTCAAAGCTGGAAAGTCTGGTGAAACTAGCAACAGAGGGCGCAAGAAGTAAATCCTTACCTGGGTCTTTCTAGTTTCAAATTTTTTTCATTAAAATAGAACTTCCCTGCAATTGTCTAGAACTTTGCATGATATTTTATATTTCAGATAAAAAATTTGCTGCCTTGCCCCTGTGCATGATATTTTAACCTGAAGAGTTAGGGTCTTTTTTAAATATTATTTCTTGAGTGAATCATCCCCAATTCCCCACCCAGTAGAACAAGAGGAAAAGGTATGAGCTGGAAATTTGGGAAGTATGTGATAATAATCCTTGTTAGGTTACTAGCTTAGTTTTTGAAAATATTGTATATGTTTCTGGATGGCGGCCGCAGAAATGTGTGAAACCCCATTAGTGTGCTGGTACTGATTATGTATGGTTATTTCTCTTCCTCAAAGATCAGAGTATCTGTTGGAAAGAACCCAATTTTTTTTTCAAAAAGCATCTGGGCCTTATAGATGCAAGAGAGATGAACTTTGCATGAGCAAATATAATCTTCAATGCAGGACACGCCTTGCTACAGCAACTGCAGCTGCCGCGTCTGCCTCTGCAACTGCTGCAACAACTGCAGCAAATACAAGTATGGAATTAGATCTACCTGTTGATCCCAACGAGCCTACATATTGTTTCTGCAACCAAGTGAGTTATGGGGAAATGGTCGCATGTGACAATCCTGATGTAAGTAAACAACCCCTCCTGGCTCCTATTTCCTTGGTATTTTACCTTTGACCTTGAGATGACAATATTATGTTCTGGTATGCAGTGCAAGATAGAATGGTTTCATTATGGCTGTGTGGGTCTAAAAGAACAGCCAAAGGGCAAATGGTATTGTTCAGAATGTGTCGGGGGCCAAAGACGTAGAAAAACGAGATAACGGACTCTGCACTTCCCTGCCAAGTGTAATGTTCCGTGCTTAGATGTTAATGTAGTAACTCCCAGATTTCTAACTTTCTATTACAAGGTCATGGACTTTTATTTAGAGATGTTTCCAAGATTTGTGTAATGGAATTTGTGGAATGATGAATGCAAAGATGGCTTTCTGCTTCCAATTAATATCTTGTTATCCACGAGTTCATGCAATATAGATACCACTGATAACTTCGTTCTGTGTGTCTTTTGTCTAGGCTTATGTAAGCGCGGCAATGGTGGTATTTTTAGATCATCTGATATATTTTGAAGTAAATAATTGAGGATGTATTATTTGTGGAGCTTATAAGATACTAACAATGAATTGAGATAATCTAAATTAACAAAAATTAGATAATATTATGTCCTAAACATTTGTTCTTTTTTGGGGTGTAATCAAATTGAGTCTTTAAATTTAAATTAAATTTTTGTAAATGAATTGTTTTATTCACAAAAATATAATATATTTACTAAAATTAATTATATATAGGGTCTATTTTTTAGAGACTTCATATACTTATTATTAATTATAGCATAAAAATATAAACTTACGGAGCTAATAATATTCTAATATATCTCACTTAAACAAACTTGCTCATGAGTCGTGAACTAATGAGTCAAATAGTGTCAAACTCAAGCTTTCACTAAACAAGCTTTTATTGAGCTGAAATCTGATTAGTGGCTCAATTCAATTGCTATCTTAATTCTTTTATGTTTCTAATGATACGTAGATATAGCATAAAAATTAAAATCGAACACTGCATACCTTAATGAATTTTCAAATAAAGTTATATCAACAGTCAATAAATCATGAATTCCCAAATCTTAATGGGAATTGGGGAAATATTCTTTTCTTCAACTTAAAATCTACAGCGTTACTTTTTTCCTAATGCTCAACATCATATCTGGAATCTCTATTATCAAGCTCTAGAAATGAGGTAAATCAAACGCTTCACATGAAACCTGTTCTTACCTAAACAAATGACAATGATACGCCAATTTAGTCTACAGATGTATATGCACATACATATAATAAATGATGGAATGTTATAAAAAGTTAAAAAAAGACAGCAAATTTAAAAGTCAAATGATTTCTCGAGTGAAAAAATAAAAAGATATTGTGCAGGAGAGAAATAATTACTCGTTACCAAAATTAGTCTGTCTACCCTAAGTTGAAAACACGACAAATTCTAAAGCAACTCTCCCTCTATCATTACAAAGCATGATCTTACATCCCGCATTAAAATAACACAATCTCTTTATTTTTTTTCTTCTATTCAACAATTGTCAGCCAACATGATAGATCACCCCCTTTAGTAGTCCATGCCACCCATTCCACCCATGCCGCCACCGCCACCCATAGGCGGACCTGCCGCTTCTTCCTTAGGTTGCTCCACCACAATTGCTTCAGTAGTTGTCATCAATGAAGACACGCTGCAAACAGAATGCATTTCATCAAGATAACAGCTTCGATGATGATGATGATGATGATGATGAGAGAGAGAGAGAGAGGTAGGCTTACCTAGCAGCATCAACAAGGGCAGTTCTAATAACCTTCAATGGATCGATGATTCCAGATTTAACCATATCCACATATTCACCTGTTGATGCACAATTCAAACGCAATAACATGGTAAGAAAATAGCATGATCTCTCTTTTGAAAATACAGTATAGTCTAATCTGGACCTTTAGCTGCATCATATCCAAGATCAGGATTTTCTGATTCTAATAATTTGCCAACAACGACAGCACCTTCCACACCAGCATTTGATGCAATCGTGAAAACTGGTGTCTGCATTCAGAAACATGCATCAGGCTAAAAGGTAGATATCTGGAGATATTTACCTTAGTATATAATAGTGCATAATATCAAACCTTCAATGCATTTTGAATAATTTGTACGCCAATCTTCTGGTCGAAGTTAGCTGTTGGTAGCTTCTCCAACTCTTTTGCTGCATAGAGCAGAGCAACACCTCCACCTACAATAGGAGGACTAATTAAACATTTTTCTTTGACTTCTAAGCCAAATTTGCAAAAAGACACGAACAAGAAAACGTACCGGGCACAATCCCTTCCTCTACAGCTGCTTTTGTGGCATTAAGAGCATCGGTCACCCTGTCTTTCTTCTCACCAACTTCTGCTTCACTGGCTCCTCCAATCTGAAAAGAGGAAACGATTTAATTTCAGCCATAATAGTTCGGCAAAACAATCACATCTACATGTAACATTGTAACAGTTTCAAGTACAGCAAAAAAGCAACCTTTAGCACAGCTACACCACCAGATAGCTTAGCAAGCCTTTCTTGCAACTTCTCCTTATCATAATCAGAAGTGCTCATTTCAACTGCTGACCTGATCTGCATTATGGAAACAAAAACCACATAAACAAGGTTATAATAAAAAGTCAAAATTCAAAGATTAATCATAATATGTTAGTCACTAGGTCCAAAGAATTAAAAGATAAAACTCAAGAGCAGCGCCATCAAAATCAATGGATTTCTTCTCACCAGCTCACATCTTTCTTCAATGGATTTCTTCTCACCAGATCCATCAAGTACAACGGTATCATCCTTAGATATAGTGACCTGAGAAAGACAAAAATGTGATCAGATGTAGACTGGACATGTGAGTATTTTATTTCTTAGATTCCCAGAAACTGTAGTTGCACTTGATGACCAGAAATCAAGTGAAATAGGACTGACCTTCTTGCATGATCCCAGGATATCTAGATCCACATCATCCAAGTTCATTCCAAGCTCCTCTGTTATGACCTATAAAAAACAATTGTTATTACAAAAATGCATCATTCAAAAATATTAAGGCATAACAGGAAAAAAAAAATAAGCACATACCTGTCCCCCCGTTAAAACAGCAAGATCCTGCAAGCTCGATTTCCTGTTTTCACCAAATCCAGGAGCTTTCACGGCACAAACCTTGATTCCAGCTCGAAGCTTGTTAAGGATAAGAGTGGCAAGCGCATCACTTTCCACATCTTCCGCAACTATCAGAAGTGGCCGTTGCTTCTGTACGGATGACCAAATAAATGCATCAGATCAACACATGGGAGCTTAAGTCAATGTTGAAGTTCAGGACTTTAAACAAAACTAACCTTCAGAGCCAATTCTAGAACTTTAACGATGGCATTTATGCTAGAGATTTTTTTCTCATGAATCAGGATTAGAGGATCATCCAATTCCTGTGAATAGCCAGAACCAATGGTTAAACAATTACAGTAGGTAGATAGGGGAGAAATCAATTCAAGCTGGCAGGAAACCTCTTACAGGTAGTACTAAACACTTACACATTTCTGAGTCTTCTGATTTGTGATGAAGTATGGGGAGATATAACCTCTGTCCAATTTCATCCCCTCAACTACTTCCAATTCATTGAACAATGTCTTTCCATCCTACAACACCAAATAGGACCACATTTATTCAATAATCATTAGTGGAGCGATGCACAAACCAAAACAATAATTATAGAAAACACGAATCACAAGATTGAAATAACATGGGCAAGAAAACGTTAAAGTAGGTGTAATATGTAGCTTTATCTAACTGGATAACATGGTATATACACCACCAGTATCATGAAATGTCAGATACAATCAACACAGAGGCCACGATCAAATTTTTAACTTTTTATGATACAATGAAGAAACCATCCCACGCTTGAAAGACAATCAAAGGTGATCCAAGGGCAAAAGTTGTTGATATCAATTGTCTCTATTAATATCTTTACTCTTGTTTGTTATTGAAAAACCTCACAGATAAGCCATAAATACTCAGAAAGTATGTAGTCATATGAAATAGTATATGGTTCCACAAATTCACGGGAGTGCTAATTTATTGATTGATTCTACTGGCCAAAAATTAATCAAGAATAGAGTGCATACTTGAATTGTGATGACACCCTCTTTTCCAACTTTTTCCATAGCCTTCGCTATCAGCTCACCAATTTCTCTTTCTCCATTAGCAGAAATAGTCCCGACCTACAAAATGTACAAAATAATTGTAAGGCTAGCAAGCAAAAGATCATAAATTTTGCACAAATATAACACCATTCAATATCTCCAGTTTCTATCACCTATTGAACTAGTTCTAAATTAAATGTATAAATATTGATTATGGATAATAAACGAAACCTGAGCAATCTCCTCTGATGTGCTGATCATCCTTGCTCTGCTTTTCAAGTTTGTAACCACGGCATCAACAGCCATGGTAATGCCACGCCTGAGATCCATGGAGTTCATGCCAGCTGCCACTGACTTGCAGCCCTCAGCGAATATTGCTCGAGTAAGGACAGTAGCACAGGTCGTACCTGAAATACACAATTGACAATAGTTAAGACAATGTCATTAAAAAATGACCTTGGACGCCTGAACAAACAATGACACAAAAAAATCTTTCCAAACTCATGAACTCACCATCTCCAGCAACATCGTTAGTAGCATTTGCTACCTGTTTAACTAGGCTAGCACCGATATTCTTAACTCTGTCCTTAAATTCAATACTCTTTGCAACAGTCACACCATCCTTTGTCACTTTTGGGGCACCCCAACTTTGTTCAATCACCACATTACGCCCCTACACCAAACAATTCAACATTAAGCTTCTCAGAGCAGAATCAATAAACAAAAGCATACTCTAAACTATGCTTGAAATTAAGATATGGCATCATAAAGCCAGCTACTTCTACAAAACAGAACTATAAGTAACAATAAACTATATAGATCATACGATCTGCAAAACACATAGTTTGCCCCATTTCGGTACTCTTAAAATTAAATAAAGGAATAAATAAAAATAACTTATTTGATTCACCTTAGGACCCATGGTCACTTTAACCGCATCAGCAAGCTCTTCAACACCTTTAAGCATCAAAGCCCTAGCCTCAACTCCAAATCTAATATCTTTAGCAGCATAATTTCTGTTCCAACCAACTCTACTACCAATCTGCATCGAACCCACCAAAATAAATCAACCATACAGCCAAAAGTAAATCATTCCAACTCTAAACCGAAATTAAAAAAAAAAAAAGATCTTGGTACCTGTTGGCTGCTGTTCCTTGCAACCCTGGACAATCAAAACAAAACAAATTGGTGGGTTTAAGAATCAAATCAACGCATGACAAAACATAAATGCATTTATGTTTCTTGATTGGTTCATTACCTGGCTTTGGAGGCGAGATTTGCTGCGAAACGATACATCCTTAACCCTGGCTTGAAGGGGTTAGTGCGAGCAGCGTGCTTAAGGGTTAGTGCGAGCAGCGTAGTTGCAGAAGAACGAGTTGAAGACTGAAGAGAGAGAGGAGTGCGTGTTGTGTGTGTTTAAAATGAGAAGGGGAGAAGGGTCTAGAAGATATATGAAGATTTCATCTTCTAGGGTTTATGGCATGCGACGGCTACCTCATTAAAAGGGTTTAAGCTTCCTACCTATTTCTACCTCTTTTCTTTATTTTTATTTTCTTTTATATCTACTTTGATATTCATCCATACCAATAAAAATGTTTAGTTCACAATTACTTTGACATACAAGATTACAATCAGATGTGATTTTTTTAACCTGTTTATATTTAATATTTGGGATTATAGTTTTTTTTTTTTATCTTTGTTCCAATTTTGAAATTCACTATATCAATATAATTAATTATATATGTGATTCTATTTGACATAGTCATTACTCATTAGCATTGGTCCTGATTCTGTGGCAATAAATATCTCTATTTGTTTCTTGCTGCACAAACAAGAATTATTGCTGATTTCAAAGGCCAAATTTATAGTTATGTGATAAACTTTGACCATTTTTTTAAAAATGTCTTGAACTTTAAATAATGTTAAAATATGTCCTGAACTTTAACATTTTTTTTGAAAATATCATGAACTTTGAACTTTTGTTCAAAAATGACCTGAACTAAAAAATAAAAATAAAAAAAATGTCATGAACTTTTCATTTTTTTTGTAAAAATGTCATATGATTCAATTTCGACCGAAATCCAGCATGTCAAAATGATGTGAAATTTGCAATTTTTTAAAATAAATAAATAAATAATGACAAATTATTTGCTTTTATCTCCAAAATGGTAACTTCTCACTCTACCAAATCTCTCATTATCAATCATATTTGAAAGAAAAATTATTACTTTTTATTCCTTTCAATATTCTCAATCATAATGAAAAAAGAAAAATAAATGATTTATTTTCATTCCTCCCTAAACCCCAATCTGGACAGAACCAAACCGATTTGAAGAAAAAATTATGTGCCCTTCAAATTGACATTTAAAAAGAAATCCACTTCATTTTGATATGCTGGACTATTGTATGCATCGTCATTAATCCAAAGTCAGAAATTGAATTTCAAAACATTTTTATAAAAAAATAGAAAGTTCATAATATTTTTTGTATTGTTTGAAGGTAAGACATTTTTAAAAAAAAAATATCAAAGTCCAGAACATATTTTAATATTATTTGAAGTTCATAATATAAGTATATATTGAGCCTAATTTAAAATGTAAAATTTATTGGGCCTAGCTTCAAATGAAGCCCATTAATCCATTTTAGTACTGAGCTGACATAGCTCGGGTGGTAAACAATGGGTAATTCTATTCACCTCCTTTCTTCTTTTCACAACTTCCAAAATTAATTAAAATATAAATATAATTTTTTATAATTTTTGGCCTAATAGCTCCCGAGTACTTTAAGGGCTCGTTTGCTAGGTTGTATGGTATAAGATTGGATGTGTTTGACATAGGATGTGTTTCACGTATAAGATATCAATATCATGTTTGTTTTGGTGTATTAAAATATATGTATTAATAATATATTGTTTGCTTAGATGTATTATATTCTCTATAAAATTTCAATTCCTAAAATATCCTTTAATTAGTTACCATATATTGTGTGAATATTCTATAATAACATTTTTAATTAATATCTGCAAGGTTATTTTAGTCTACAATTTTTAATAATTCTCTATGGTATTAAATATCCCACCAGCAGAGTGTGATATGTTATACCATATAAATGGTTAACACATACCGGGCCCTTGCATAATCATGAGCTTCAATATTGCTAGCAAACAAAGTATTAGGGTGTCATAGGTATTTATCCCACCCTTATACTACCTAGCAAACAAGCCCTAAAACTCCACCAAAATGCAATCCCACTTTCCTAAACAATAATAGTGACAAAACATAAAACAAAATAATAAATATCATTCAAATGATTTCACCAAACGCATGAAATGGCGAAATTTACAAAGTCAAAAAGACCGCATCATCAAGAATATGCATAATACTTTTTAAAAAAAGTACAAACTTTAAATAAAACATTTAACGTTTATCTAATCAATATTTTTGAAGCTACCATTCAAAAGTTTTTTTCTCGTCATTATTCATTTGAAATTTATATAACAAAAAACAAACATATCAAATAATAAAAGAAATAATAGAAACGACATAAAATAAGAGAAAATACCAGAATTAAAAGAAACAAAAAAAAAAAAAACAAAGATGGCTATGGGTTGTTCAAGAATCACCATAAACCGTTCAATTTAAAAATTTCTTCATGCTTAATATTTTTAATTATTTTCATTTGGTAGGGTTTATGTAATAATTAAGGGCAAAAAGGTACATTTAAATAATATTAATATTTTTGTTAAGTATGGGGATTGTACAGAGAATAATGGGGGTTGTGAATAGAATCGCCCATATTCATTCAGTTGGCTTCAATCACGTGAAAGTATTAAAAAGTTGAAACTGTAAATAATATTATAATTGTAAAAATTATTAAATTTAATTTTTATTGGAATTATATTTCTAAAATATTGTGAAAAATTAAAAGGGGCAGACTTGGGTGAGACTGTCTCACGGGTCAATACTCACATGCGGGGATCATTATTTATGGGCGAAGTATCATTGACTCATATGTGAGTATCATTATTTATACCCGTATATGAGTATCATTATTTATGAGTGAAGTATCATTAGCTCACATGTATCATTATTTATGGTGAAGTATCATTATTTATGGGTGAAGTTGGGTGAAGTATCATTATTTATGGGTGAAATATCATTAACTTATTGATCCGTCTCATGTATGAGACCGTCTCATACAAGTTTTTGTCAAATTAAAATGGATGCAAAGTTCATGTATTTAGAAAAATTATCCAACGAAAAAAAATAAACATATCGATGTTTTTTTCCCATTAAAGAAAAGGATAAACAAAATGGAAAATATCACGAAAACTTATACGATAAGAAATAAGTATAATTGTAAAGTTCGTGGTTAAAATTGTAAATTACTACAAAATTCAATAATAAAAACACGTTGTAGGTTCTATTTTTCTAGAAAGCGCAATCGCATGAACAGCTTTCAGTTAAAACCTGTAGAAATTGGACAAACTATCACAGTAGAAGAATAGCGCTGCAAATCCTCTCTTTCCTCTCAATTCCAATCAATTTTCACACACACCCTCTCTCTCTCTCTCTCTAAAACAGAGTAAAATTAGTGTAATAATTCGAAATCGAAAACTAAAGAAGAAAGAAAATGACGGAGGCGTCGATAAGGAATAAGGCCGGAATGGCGAGCGTGAAGGACATGCCGGTTCTGCAGGACGGTCCTCCGCCGGGCGGGTTCGCGCCGGTCCGGTTCGCCCGGAGGATCCCCAACTCCGGACCCAGTGCCATGGCGATTTTCCTCACCACTTTCGGCGTCTTCTCTTGGGGCATGTATCAGGTCGGCAAAGGCAATAAGATCCGCAGGTAAATGATTTCTCTAATAATGTTATTTTTGTTCAATAAATCTGAGTTTGATATTCGAGCTGAAAATGGGAATTTTCAATTTCTGTAATTATTTTTTTCCTACGTTGTCGAAATTATTTAGGATTACAATCTTATTCGTAAGAGTTTTGAGTGTGTAGGGATTATTTGGGTTACCTCATGAATATGTGTTTGTTTTGATGTAAAATTGCGGCGATATTGAGAATGTTGATCAGAATTTGTTTTGTTGGACAATGGACGACGAGGAGAAACTAATATTTGTTTCTATGTAAAATTAGTTTTATGTGTTGCAAAAGACTGCATGTATGTTTTTTTGTGATGATGGTTGGACCATTTTTGAGAACATTTTTGCTTAATGATGTGGAAGAGTGTGATGTTTCTGAGGATATATGGATTTTTGTGTATCTAAACGATTTCTTCTAGTCGCTTGTTCTATTATAAAGAAATCATGTATCAACTCCGAAGACTTGCTTATCTTTTGCCTTACTAATGTGTGTCATTTCGGTGTGTAAAGAATAAAGATTGGATTTTGATAAATTGGTTAGTTTGTAAGTATGATGTCAATGGCACCATATGTCATATTTTATAGAGCTGTTGTTTCATTAACATAGTTTTTTAGCTTGAGGTCTGAGGTCATCTTGAGTTGTTAAGAGCTAAGTTATTTCTCTTTCCTTAAAAACATATTAACACAAACAACAGAATTATGTTTTGTGGTGATGCTCAGCAGGAATTACAGATATTGAATGCTCTGTTTTAGTCTAGTAATGCGAAAATTTTGGATAAAACAACAGCACTTGTTGTCTATATTTATGACTTTATGCATAGAGTCAAGTATTTGGATGCTTATTAACTTCACCTTTTTTCACTTGCAACCAAGTGGTCTACATTTGTTAATACTTGTATTTCCTTACCACGCAATGCTAAGCACATAGAAGCTTCATTTTTCTTTCACTATTTACTCCCTTGGTTTTTTTACAAATGTGTTTATGTAGTTTCAACCTTTTGGAAGTGGTTTTAACACAAGGCATTTTTTGGTTAACCTCTTAATACGGAAATCAAATATGAGCATTGTGTTGCCAGCATTCGTCTGGTGAGTTTGACTTTATCTGTCCAAAACATATATTCCACAAATCAGTAATCATAATTCAAAGTCTTTTACATTTTCACTAATAAGATAAGTAAATGAAACATGTAGGAAAATGTTATTTTTCTAGAGGATTTTTGCTTCTTTAGGTGGTGCTACTGCTCAACAGGAGTTATTGAGAGCAATCACTCACCTTCGAATGTGACTGTGGTTTTGTCCATATGCCATCTCAAGATATTCATATCATATGTATGCTAGATTTCTTATCATACTTGAGCTGTCTTCATAAGTGCTGGTTGTTGTCTCCCTTTGCCCAACAATTTCTCCAAAATTTCCTCATTGTTGACTGAAAATTTTAATAAAACCAGCCTCACATTTTTTCTCAAAAGCTAAATCTACACTCTACAGCTTTAAAAAGAAACTTCCATATTCATACAAAGATGATAACTGTACGATCTTTTTATTTTCTATATCTAGTACATTTATTGTCTTACAAGTATTATTATGGTTCACATCTTCTACAAATTGAATTCATACCTAACATAGTCTCTAGAAATGCAAACTTCTTGATATTCATTACTCATACTATCTGACTGGGAATTATCTGCTTATGTATTGTAATCCAGAGTCGAGATGAAAGTTCACCATACTGACCTATAGGATGACTTTGGGGCGAGAGATGCTTAAACTTGTTGAGAATGAAAAACAGTGGATCATCAATTTTGACTAGTTGTAGCCTGTATGGATAGTTTAGCTGGGACAGCTGATGTTAGAGGTCCTCCAATATATCTTTTGATATATATTTTTTTGTTTAGAGTGGTGGAAATTTTGCATTGGGTTAAAAGTTGGATGAAAGAGATTTTGCATAAGGGAACTTAGTGCTTCAAGCAATGAACAAAGCAAAGATGTATTCATAGTTGTACAGGTGGATCTTATAAGTCTCCAATTTCTCAGAAGGTATTAGTTCTGGAAAATCGCTGTCAATGTGATCTATGGTTCTTATTGATGTCAGATTGATATTTTGGAATTGGAAATGCTAGTTAGATACTCCGTTTTTTTTTTCTGAAGAAAAGCAAATTTGTAATGTTTGGAGGTGAAGAAGAGTTTTGACATGCTATTTTTCATTAATCAGGTTTCTTAGAAAAGTTTGTAGGAAAGGCTAAAATAATTGACTACGAATGTGTCCTCAGAGTCTCCCTTATCATCCTACTCTTACTGATATTTGAAATTTATGGCAATTGACACAGCTACGATATCATGAGTGACTATTGTGTACGAGGTTTAGGTTCATCAAATTCTGGGACAAATTATATCTTAATATTATGAATTTGTAGCATAAATATGTCTAATTTTGATGAATGCTGGAATTTTAAAAAAAAAAAAAAACTGATTAGAAAGTTTTGTACTGAATAGGGCTATAAAGGAAGAAAAATATGCTGCTCGGAGGGCAATATTGCCTATACTTCAAGCTGAAGAGGATGAAAGGTGATTTCTGCATTTCGCTTCTGCCATGCTTGTACTGTTCCCATTTCTATTTGCGCTTAAGTTTCTAATTATCATCTTCTGTTATCTTCAGATTTGTCAAAGAGTGGAAGAAGTATCTCGAGGAAGAGGCAAGAATCATGAAAGATGTGCCAGGATGGAAAGTGGGCGAAAGTGTTTACCACTCGGGAAAATGGATGCCTCCAGCCACTGGGGAACTACGTCCTGACATCTGGTAACTGCTCTGACCGATGGGATTCAGCTAAAACATTTTGATTTTCCGGCTGATTCGCAACTATCATTGGGCTTGCTTCATTTTGTTGAATAAAGATGATGCTGAAAAATCTGTTTCCTTTTTGTCCATCCATACCCTATTTTATAGTTTCTGTCATATGGTCGTACTGATAAATTCCCCTCGCGTTTTGATGTGGAATGGTTCATTTGAACGCTTCCATTTTCATCTTCTTTGGCTTAGCAAGTTAATAATGCTTGATTAGAAAATATTGAAAAAATCACTTTGATGATGCGATATGTATCTATAATTTGTGCTGTTTGGGGTTCAATTTTTTGATTTGATATCACAATTACTAGTAGTGTAATGGTGCCTGATTTCACATTTTATACTTGAATATATAGATATAAGATTTGAAAAATAACATGATTTTTAATCAGGTCAACTTTACTCTAATTTTCAATTGTAACATGAGCTTTCAAATTTTATTATCTCATTTGCAAATTCCTATTTTTTTACATGTGAGGGAATAGGGGACTTGGAGAAGGTTTATTGTTGATCAGTGTTGATATCTTAAATTTGAACAACACTAGTTTGAAGTTGAACCAGCCTTAAGCTTGGAACCTGGTATTGAGAAAAGAAATTCAAAAAAAAAGTTGAAATCAACAATTGACAAAAAATATACCATTAACGAAAACATTTTTGGTGTAATCAATTGAAAAAATAAAAAACAAAAAGTATGTGAATAACAATAAAAATATTAAAAACTCATATATAGAAATTTAAAATTGGTACAAAATCCTTACTTTTATTTGTATTTCATCCTTCAATATCCGACATTTATTACACCAAAGAAACGACATAACCATGCATTATTCTTCACAAGTTACAATAAGATCAACTCCCAAAAACTCCCAAAACAATAACAAAATAAATACATAAACCATAATAACTAGGAATTAAACACTAAACGTGGCCAGTTATATTTTTTCACATAATTCTTATTATCACAGCTGAAATAAATCCCCTCCTTCCTCACTGACCAAAAACAACTCGATGTTTCTTCACACTGATAGCTTATATTATCAGTATCGAAAGCAGCAAACCGTTTCTGCATTCCTCCCATCTGCAAATGACAGAAAAACAAAGTCGACCTGAAGAAATTCACCCTAAATTTCCAATTCCAATCTTCACCATTATCCAAGAAATGCTCTCCAAGATCATCATCTGCAGATTTGCAGTGGATGACGAGCTCGTCTGAGCTGTTGTCAACGTTGTTGATCACATGCACTTCGTAATTTTGGAAGATACCAATGTTGATAGCTCTTGTTGATCCGATAAGCATGATGTGTGTCGCGATGAATAGAGCGAGTGGCTTGAAATAATTCATTTTTGTGTGTGGAATTCTAGTTTTGTTTGCATGTGAGGAAATAATATTTATAGTTGAGAATTTTATTGTGTGTATATGGTAGTGCAGTTATTTTTTTGCTCAAGAAAGTTGGGAGTTACAAATTTGAATGCAGTGGGAATTATTTGTTTCTAGTTTGGTTTGCATGAGTTTCAATGCAGATAAATATTTTGATTCTAGCTAGTATCTTTTTTTTTTTGAGTCAGACGTGAGGTTCTGCTTAACAAATAAGTAATTGCTGTTTTTTTTTCTTTCACATTTATTTCGAATTTTCTGTTTGTAGAAGTCAACAAAAACCAGGTTTATCATTCAAGTCTACTTATTTTTATTCAATTCAAAAGGCAATTTAGAATTATTTCTAAGAGGGCGAAAGTTCAACATATTCTCAAGGCGGTACATTGTTTTTGGAGTTTAATCGAATTAAGAATAAAAAAGAAGGAAATTATTAATTTAGGGCTCCACAAATTAAATCATGTGTTTTGATTTTTCATTATAAATTTCCCCGCAGAAAATATACAAAAAACAAAATACATTATATTCCACTTCTACATCAATTTTATTGTCTTAATTATTACATATTTATCTAGTTTCACGTTACTAGAAATAGGAAAATTAATTTATTTATTTTTTTAAAAAAATCTCCATCGATCACCACTCAAATCTCTTCCAACATGTTATATTATCGGAGCTGAAATAGAAACCTGCTTCTGTTACTACTAACCAATAACAATTTCCTGACCCCTCAATTGGGGCTCTAATCGAATTGCTATACTTTCACATGTTCTGCTCGTATCTGGCATGCACACGACACGAAAATGATATATAGTGATGGTGGTGACTATATGATTCTTGAGATGTAATGCATGTTGATGAAAATATTTGAGAGTCTTGTGTTATTTTTTTCAAGAATGTTAGGGTGTTTATCATATCATTATTTTTTCCATCGAAATTGTTCTGGATGTGGCATTTATAATGATGCTTAGATAGGAAATTATATGTGAATAAATTATCCTTGCACATTTCTTCTCAAATAAATATATTGTCATATCTAGGATTATAGGAAAACACGATAAAAAAATGTCACTGTTTATTGTTAGGTTAATTGGACTAGACCCATTCCAATAACCATGTCTCCTTTGCAAAATTGATAGTTCAATTAATTTAGATACTTCGGTTTTTATTTCCTTTGTTTTTTTGGGGGCCAAAACAAATTGTTCACAAATATGGGAGCCTATTGTGCATGGGCGCATCTTGTTGGGTGAATGAATATATACTATAATATATATGTGTTTGTGTGCTACATTAATATTTCAAAAGTCTAAAAGGTTCAATGACATTGTATATAATTTATTATATGTCGTAAAATATGGTATAATATATTTTCAATCAATTTATGAATGGATATTTTTTTTTAATATACTAAATCTGCAAAATAAAATGTCCGATTTTTTCCACTAAACATACTTTTGCATATTGATATACAGGTTATGCACGATATTCTCCCTATTTCCAATATTGTTTCAGAGTTTTCTTTACATATATATATATTTACCCCATTTTCGTTGTATATGCTTAAATAATAACATGAATTTAATAATTTATAAAAGTGAAATTCATGAATGAAATATTAGTTATTACAAAAAATGCTAATTGACCACACACACACACACAACCCCCAAAAAAATTACATGTAATTTTTCTAATTTTATTTTTTTAGTATATAGGATTATTGGTAAATAATAATTCACCCCCTCAATGAAAAGTTTACGGTTCCATCCTTGCACAAACATGCAGTGGAATAATCTTATAATCAATAAAAACTATGTATACATCATTTATAATTTTTATCATTCATATATGTTATATACAAAAATAATCACTTTATAACAACAATAAATAGTAGTGCCATCAACCCTACATGACATCTACGTACAATAATGACCTTAATTCTATACATGCCTAACTTTTGGATGTGAGAATTGGAGAACTCTTCTTCACAGCCTCAACCGACTTGGTTCTATATATAGGCAATGAAACTGTAGTTGAAAATTAGAAATATCAGTTCATCACAATTCATATTCAGCAGCATTTGGCATCCTCTTCATAACCAAAGCAAACATCTTTCTTCACACCAATAAGAGAAAATTAAACCCCAAATGCTGAATTCTTAGATTCAGATTTTATGGACCCTCATTCACTAATTTATGGCAACGGCCACCTCTAAACATATCCTTTGCTTTAAAAAGAATTTTGACATTTTTGTGTTTGAGATCACTATTGCAACTATTTTATAGCTAGATTTCTCATTCCTCAACATAAAGTTCAACCAGTAGTATGCTATAAACACGTACAGAAAAATATCATTTCTTGTGTTCTTAACAATGAATGTCCCTTTTAATAATCTTTTGGCTTGTTTAATTTACATTATTAATAGTTCGCTTGTTTGTAAAATTAGAGCCCTTTATAACACAGAGTCTAATATCGACTAACTATTTGTGTTTGATTATACATCTCATTTTGGAGGTGTGGTATCATAGATGATTATAAAAATATTAAAATAAAATATCATTCCATATATTAATTAAATTCTTATTATAAAAAACACACACAATATATATGGTAACTAATTAAATGATATATTAGGATTTATAATTTTGTGGGAAGTTTTTATAAATCTAACTAAACAGTACATCATTAACGCATAGATATTTAGTGTATTTAAATAAATATAATATCGATATCTTATATTTTACAAACGTATCTATCAAGCATATCAAGCCCTATCTCATACCGCCTAGCAAATGGGTCATTTTTTCTATTTTTCAATTGCCTCAACATGATCAATCCCTATAACATACGTGCTGAAAAATTATTACATCTGTGTTCTTAAGAAGATGTAAAATACAAGTTTGAGGGAGCAATGCAATAAAATAAAAACTCAAGGACTAAATAAAATAAACTAGTGCCCTCTATTTCGATATTTATTTAATTAAATTATACTTTGATAATATTTTAGGCTCTTTTGAAAAACTAAATAAAATTTTCAAAATTAATAAAACAGTAACCATTTTTTAAAAAAAATAAATTGAAAATCTAACATTTGATAAATTTTACGCTCCAAAAACCGTACGTAATTGATTGCATTTTAAGATTTATTGATAGGTTATTTTACGCAACTAGGAAAATAGAAATATTAAAAGATAATTAATTAGATAAGATTTTAAAACCGAAAAAATTAATCAAATGTTAAATTTACAAGAAAAATAAATTATAAATGGGTATCATTTCATTAATTTTGAAAAAGTTAATTACGTTTGAAAAAAAAAACTCAAAATGTAATTTACATTTTTAATTTTTCTAGAGTGATCTCTATTTCAAATTATTAAAAAGCTAGGAATTTGGATTTAGAAAAAAAATCCAGGAAAAGTTAAGACAATTTTCAGATCCTAGATAAACACACACACACACACACACACACACACATAGATACTAATTCTTGGTGTAAGAACTAGGAGATGTGCTTATTTACTATGATTTAATTTATCTTGTTGTATTTTAGTACTTATCAGCACAAAAATACAAGAAGATAGACTATAAAATCCTAGTAAATAAGTACTATTTCTAGTTCTCACAGCATGAAACTAGTATCCAATTGAACTAAATCATACATTAATTAGCAATTTAGATAACATGCTTCCTGATTGCTCCAAATCAATTTCAAAACAGCATGAAAAATTAAGGGAAAATCATACAGCTCCTTATGCTTTATACATGTTTAAGTGTTTTTATAAACACAAAATATTCAACATCTTATTTCTCACAAATTAGATTGGGAAGCAAATTTTTGCAGCCTGCAACTTAATTTCTTCCAAGAGTTAGAATTGCCGCTCCTGTTTGATGAAAGAGATGGGTTTGAAGATAGAATTCTGGATATATCCATGTTGTCTCTTTCTTCAATTATATCCATGTTGCAGCTATCTGCAGCTGATTCTCATCCTGAAAAGAAAGTGTGTGGCTGTTATCGGCATGGGGTAAACTAGATACAAGCGCGTCCATCACAAACAGTAGCTGCAACTACAGATACACAGAAAGACTAGAATCTCAGAAGCCAGAAAGCAGGCTTTCTAATGATCTAGTTCAGTCGATGATGCTATTCGAGAACTATTGGAACTAAGATCAGATATTAAGTGAAAGTTAAGAATGATTGGGAAAGGGAGGAAGTTAAACAAGAAACTAATAACATGTATAAGAGAATTAGAGAAGGATGAATGCCGTAAAGAAAAAAAAGAGAGAGAGAACTTACTGCATTGTACATTCAGATAAAAATTTGAGATGTGCATTTTGTTCACAGCATTTTCTGGAGCAAGCTTTCCACCCTAATTTTTTGCTGTGTAGGACTCATCGACTCCGTTTGTTTGATTGTATTTGCAACGAGTACGATAATTGATGGAGTGGCGGCATTCAACTAAACAAATTCCAAATACATAAAAATAAGTGGATGAAGGCATCAAATACTAATCTTTAAAATTGCATAAAAAAAGTACTAAACTTTATAAGAAAGTGATATTAATAGATATCGGGCTTGAAGCCATACCCAAACCCGGCCATTCAAACCAACGGCAATCTCAAAAGCAAGCTTTTTCCCAAGAGTCTCAAGAACAGGGCATGTTGGGGAGCTCAACAACCTATAACGCAAGTAAACACAAATCCGTTGAGATTCGTGGGTGCACTTAAGCAACGAATAGAAAACAAGTACATTTTGTTTTAACAGGGAGCAATATCATACGTTCTTGACAATCCAGTTGACGTTTCAAACATGAACCCGTCTTTAAGGGGACCGTAGTCTGCTGCTTTCCCACTGCCTATAGAGCAGAAGCAATTTCTTAATAAATTAAAACTCACATGAAAGGCATACACCAAAAAAATAAGCGCACTAACAAGAAAGAAAAAAGAAAAGTTGATAGACCAACCATCCATGCAGGATAACTCAGGGTTCATGCCGGTATCTGCCTTAACAACTCGGACATACAACAAAGTGCCCATCTGCAGATGAAGCCGAAGGTCTGACTATAAGTACTGTACCAAGATATCCAGAAGAGTATAGCGAGGGAAAAAAAAAGCAATACAAGGAACAGATATCTCAAAATTACAAATTTGAAACAAAAGCAAGAACACTCTTAATACATTGTGAATGCAGATGACATAATAGTAATCTTATTGTGCCAGTGGAAAAGACAGACGGGGGAATCCTAAAGAAGGGAGACAAGAAAATTGGATGGATCCATTTATCAAAATCTGTCTGCAAGACTACGAACTGAACTCAAAAATCAAAGTCAGGCATCTCTTTCTTGGACTGAATTGCTACAGCCTTAGCTCAATATGATATTTAAGATTGAGAGAAAAATGAAAAGAAAATATTGAAGTAAACAGATGGCACAAACAAACATCATTGTAGCTTTATGTTGCTAAAAGATAACTAGCAAGTTCATATTCCAGGATTTAAATGCCAATAAACAATCTATGTTCGAATATCCCCTTGCTTTAAATGTTCATATCAATAACATGCTAGGGTACCACATTCTCTTCTAAGCAACTTTGGTGTAGTCAGTTGTGTAAAGATATTTACCTCAAACTTAGGAATATTTCTCCTGGTTCCACCTTCAAAAGCAAGCACTGGCAGAAAGGCTAATTTGGGACCTTTTATATCCACAATAAAATTCTGTTTCATCACATAACATCTATTAGAGATAGCAAACCCAAATTATCTTATGAGCATCTAAATTCACACACAAGCTAGCTATACTTGAAACAACCATAATCAAGATCCAGCTCAAAATGTTCACATTGGTGCAATCAGCAACCTACCACAAAAGCAGATAATAGGAAACCCTGCGTCCTACTAGATGAACCGATATGAATTTTATATCAAAATCACTTTGTCTATTTGATCAAGCATATTAGTATCCATAGGACCTTTTTGTCGAGCAAGATAATTGAGCTTGAGCATGATCAAGATAGGATTATCATGACAAGGTATCCAGTGACATGGAAGCAAAATTAGCATTATTAAACTAATATTAAACATTATATAACACAGTAATAATGAAAATAAAACAACACTAGCTTCATAACAGCTCATTGCAAATGAAGAGTACTTACATCAGACCTTGCATCAACCACTATTCCAAGTATATTATCACCAGCACTAGGGACATACTGTAGAAATGAATGAAATGAGTTAGAATCATGAACCCTCCTATATTAGACATTAGCCGAATTGATAAAGAACGAAAGTGCTACTGGCTTAAACAAAGAAACCTTGGAAAATATCACTTAGCCAAAAATTTGAAATTAAAACTACCCAGTAGCCACTAGTTTCTTATTAAAAGAGATGGTGCTATAAAGAACACAGACACGTATCCTCAGCAAGAGGAAACTTTGCACGAGATTTTCCACAGTATAAGCAAAACTGAGAAGGGGATGAAGGATAATTTTTACAGTGATGTAAGAATGGCTAACATCCAACAAAATGACTCCACAAGGAAAGCTTTAACTCACCCGTTTATGGGAGCTTTCAACCCAATACTTGTTAGGTTTTGAGAACCTTAGAACTCCGGCTTTCATAACAGATATGAAATCACCATCCTGCAAAAAAAAAAAAAGACAAGCATTATTAACATCTCCCCGCAATGGGGAAAGCATAAATTGATTTTGTTCCCTCAAAATCATGCACACTCATTCAAACTTCTAATATGCATGGTTTAGATACTATTGAGTCATTGACACCTCCTTACATCAAAACACAAGAGATACACAATCACTCATTCTTTACAGTTAATTTAACATTTCATTAGGCAAAAAAAAATGTCTTTCTCCTAAGCTGTGGGAATAAAAGAAAATCAAATTCAAAATGTTCATAGCCTCAAACGAACTATCCACTAATACAATACTTAGTTTTGGAACATCAGTGTTCTCCAAACAACCAGAGAAGGAATGAAGAAAGTTTTAGAAAATCACAGGAGACATCCACTTTGAGAAAATGGCAAGCATCATTCATGATTCGTATAAATCTAGTTACACATATAAGCACCAAATTTTTAGGCCATATTTAGAAAATAATCATAAGATGTAAAACACAAGTAGATCCGGGAAGTCGGGCACACATCTATTTCTCACATAACTACCAAAAAGATGTAACGCAGTGCATTGTGCATACATTAAGAACAACGCACATTCTTTCAAAGTTATAACCCAATAACAAACTCATTCCTCCAGAACTTAAAAATTTCATTAATGATTCAATATATATAACTCAATGTCCTAACTACCTGCCACCAATGGAGTAACCTTCTTCACCCAATTTTTCCTTTTCCCCACCAAAGCAAATCACTATATGTAAAATTTAAGAACAGAACAACAACATTCCAACACAAAAATAAATAAATCCATAACGAATTAAACCCTAGCAGAAGTAGGAAACCTGACGGAGCCCGCCACCAAGCTTGATGGTTTGATTTGTCATTTTAGAAAGGTCCAGCACCACATCTCCTGGAAACTAAAAAACAGAGAAGAATAAAAATCACCGATTTTTTTTTAAATTTTTATCAGAAACACAATTTTCATCATACTTTTCCTGAGATACAGTTTGAATAAATTGATCGAATACACAGAAATAACAAGAGAGTTGATCAAACATACCACTTGTTGATCAACAGTAAGGCTTGAAGAATGAATTGAAGGCTTCGACTCCATTTCTCTGTTAACCGAAATAGATACAGGTATTTTGTTTGTAAACCTCTATATGCTTTGAGAGAAGAGGTGACGCGGGAGCGTAAAAGAGGGGTATTTTGGGGTTATCACCCAAAATTCATGATACTCGGGTAGGGTTGTAAACGAATCAAATAATTTTGGTTCGGTTCGATATTCGATTCGATTTTTTGATATTCGAATTCGGAAATTTGTGATTCGAATACAAATACAAATACTTTTTGCGATTCGATTAGTTATCAAATTCAAACTCAAAATCATGATATTCAATTCGATATTCGAAAATATTCGATTCGATTTATGTTTATATATATATATATATATATATATAATGGATTCTCATATATAAATATCCAATAATCCAATAGTCCGGCAAATGAGATGATTTAATACAATATATATATATATATATAAACTAAATTAAGAAACAAAATTAAACAAAAATAATCTCAATACCTAATTGCTTATTAGGTAAAATATTGGTTTAAAATATTATTCTATGAAATTTTCTTCAAAATTGCCAATCGAATCGAATAGTATAAAACTAAGGAAATTTTGAATCGAATCGAATCAAATCGAATCGTATTGTATGTTTATAATACATTTTAAAAAAATCGAATCGAATCGAATATTTGTGAATATCTTATCGAATCGGATACGAATCAAAAAAATATTCGAAGTCGAATCGAATACCGAATCGAATATGTAACAATTTTTTCGAATCGAATCGAATACATAGATATTCGCTTCGATTCGATTCATTTACAACCCTATACTCGGGACTCTCCGATTTGGGTGCCACACCCGTGTCGACCCGACACGGACACGCACCAGATCCGGCCAAAAAATTCGGACACGGGCTGGGCTAGTTAGTTATATTCATTGTAGCGGGCCATATAAAGGGTTACAGATTTTCCTAAGCTGGACTTTATATTAAATATTAATTGCATTCAACTACACGCTTTTTAAATTTTACACCAATTTTATATTAAATAATAATTATAAATTTTAAGATATTTATTTTTAGCAAACACTTCCATGCAGCGGTCTTAAATAGTGCTATTTAAGACGGGTTGGGTCAACTCGTGCTTTGACTCGGTCAACGCAGTCAAACCCGCCTTTGACCAAGTTTTTTTAGGGTATTTTTGGTGTTTTTTAGAGTTTTTTGGGAGGGTTTTTTTAGGGGTTTATTTGTGTTTTTTAGGGGTTTATTTTGTGTTTTTTAGGTTTTTTTAGGGGGTTTTTAGGGGTTTATTTTGTATTTTTTAGGGTTTTTTTTATTTTATGTTTTTTAGGGTTTATTAATTCTATTTCATATTCATTTCAAATAAATTAAATCAATTTATTTTCATTTTAGGGTTCACTAATTTTATTTTAGGGCATATATTATTGGGAAACAAAACAAAAGGAACAAAGAAAAAATCGGATAAAAAAAATGAAAAAAAAGTAAAAAAACTGCCAGAAAAAAAAAAAGACGGGCGCGTGGGCCCCACGCACCGCGCAGTCTTAAATAAGGCTTATGCACGGAATACCTTCTCTTTATTTTTTAGTTGATGTTATTTATTGATATTTTATCTTTAAGAAGTGTGGTTGTATTTTATTATATTAAAATGTTGTCGTGTCCCCATACCAGTGTCTAATTTTTGGACCCTTTTCAGCCGTATTCACGTATCATAAATTTTAAAAGTTAAGAGGTCGGATTCCTAGAAATGTATCCGTGTCGGATACGCGTACTCAAGTTCAAGTAACATAAGTGGCTTGAAGTACAGTACAACTAACTTATTTAACTGAAAAATGGCTAATTTCAGCAGATCTTATATCAAAAATTTTATATTAATGATTACAAAATATTATAATGATCAAAGAATGATGGATAATAAGAAAAACTAAAATCACATCTGACATCCCCACAAGTACGTGATATCACTATAACTATTAGGAGATGATTCCTATCAAAAACTATTAGGAGATGATTGGTATGATATAATGGAATTAGCTATGAATGGAATAAACTTATGAATGGAATGAGGGTCTGAATGGAATGACGATTCTTATGATTGGTATGTTTACGGAAAAAAATATAATTTTTTTTATTTTATATAATGAATATTTTATGTAATTTTAATTTTTTTTTATAATTGAATAAAATGTAAGTAGTAGCTAATAAATATCAACACATGCTTTAATTTATATTTTTATATTTCTAAACGCCATTTTTCATTTTTAGTATATGATTTTTTCTAATTTTTTAGCAAATTATAATTTATTTATTTTATTGAAAACTTCATTATAAAATATTTAATTAATCAATGTATAATAATTTGTATAAGTTAATAAAAATATTTTTATTTCATAGAAATATACTTTAACATTTTAATTTTTCATTTGAATATATTAAATTATATCAAATACATAAATATTTTATATTGTATTATAACATATTTTTATGTTACATTTATTTTGGCACCACTTTCATTTTTCTTCAACAAAATTATAAAATCTATCAAAATTTGATTTTAACACATATTTTTAAATTATATTTTGAAAATAAATAGATAATAATAATAATAATAATAATAAATTATTTAATTTGATTTTTGATTTATTTTCTAAATAAGATAAAATAATATTATAAGACATGCTTATGTATAAATATATCATATATTTTTTTTTATCATTGGGAATAGCTAAATTCACGGAGCTTGGTGGAATGACTATTCCCCTTCCTTTGGGAGTAGGAATTTTATCAGGAATCATGATTCTCGATTTTGAACCATACTAATCGCCAGAATGAGAATGTCGAAACCATCATCAGCCTTTTGTTCCGATCCAAGACGAATATCGAAACCACTTGCTTCAGCATAAACCTGATAAAAAATAATTGCTTCTTCAAGAGTTTTAAACTTCTGGCCAACAAATGGCTCTAAAGATGGATTACATTCTGGTATATGACTTCCACACGACCCCATAACCGAATCAACATTAATTCTTGCCATTTAAAAATATTGTCATAAGCATACAGATAATATCAGTGGCGGAGCCAGGATTCCAATCGATGGGGGTCCAACAAATAATATAGAAACTAACTTTAATTTAAAAAATTTAAAAAATAAAATAAAAGTTAATGATAATTTTTTTAAAGTAGTAATCATAATTCCAAATACATTGCAACATTCAAAGATTCATAAGTAAAATTATTACATCATAACATTTCTCTTTTATTCTTCATCTTCTGAAACCTCTGCATAATAGCTTCATTGGAAACGTCAACAAATACATCTCTCTCAATGTAAGTTACCAAGCAATCATTCAATAATTCATCTCCCATTCGATTGCGTAGTGGACTCTTGATGATATTCATTGCTGAAAAAGCTCTTTCTACTGTAGCAGTAGCAACTGGTAAAATCAAAGACAACTTAATCAACAAAAAAACTAATGGAAAAATAAGATGTTTCCTTGTAGCAACCATCTTTTGAGCAAGACCTCCAATCCCTGATACGTCTGAGAAGTTTTCATCCAAATGCACATCTAAAATGAAGTTCTCAAGTTGTGTCTCAAGTTCATACAATGTAACATCAGAAAATTCACATGGGTAGAACCTTGCAAGTTGAAGTAGCTTCTTCTTGTCAAATGCACAAAATGAATCTCTAGGATCGAAGCATGCCATGCATAAAAGCAATTCAGTGTTTGCTTCATCAAAGCATTGATTTAACTCTTGAATTTGCATGTCAATCACAGAACAAAACAAATCTACACGATAGTGGTGAAGATTTGTCATCTTTTCAGTTCTACGTCTTTTTCTTCCTCGAGTAACATATTCATCATCCATATTTAGCACAAATATCTCATGTTTGCTACAAAACTTGGAAACTTCATCTAACAAAGTCTCCCAACCATCATCTCTCATTGATTGCAAGCGAATTTTGGACACTTTAACAAGATTCATTGCATTAACAATATCTTGATCCTTCCTCTGTAGCACTTGAGATAGTTCATGAGTGATCCCCAAAATTTGTCTCATTAGATGTAACACAAAGACAAACTCAAAGCAGTTCAAAATTTCTAACAAATCAATGGCTTCAGCCCTCTGTGCATCATCATTACCATTATCCCCAATAAATTCAAGAACATCAACAACAAAAGAAAACAAATGAATCAAGTTAATGAAAGTACCATAATGAGAACTCCAATGAGTATCCCCCGAACGCTTCAATGCCATTTCTTGATTTTGCCCTCTTCCAGTTTTAATTTCATCATTTGTAATTCCTTCAATAACTTTCTCCATTTGCTTCTCTCGAAGCATATCTCTGCGCTTACATGAAACTCCAACAACATTACATACACGTGTGACATTGTTACAAAAAGATCCAATAATAGTGTGTTTTTTAGCAACAACAATAATTGTGAGTTGAAGTTGATGAGCAAAACAATGGACATAATAAGCAGTAGAATTCCTCTTAAGTATCAAACTTTTCAACCCTCTGAATTCACCTCTCATGTTGCTAGCACCATCATATCCCTGACCTCTCAGACTAGAAATGCTCAAGCCATGACTGGAGAATAAAGAATCAATAGCTTTCTCAAGTGATGTTGCAGCTGTGTCACTAATATGAACAACACCAAGAAACTGTTCAATGACACATCCAATCTTATTCACGTAACGTACAACAACTCCCATTTGCTCTTTGATCGATATATCCCGACATTCATCAACTAAAATAGAGAAAAAATTGTTTCCAATATCCTCAATGATAGCTTTGGTTGTCTCAACTGCCGCTGCATTTATAATATCTTTCTGAATCGTAGGAGAGGTAAGTTTGAGATTTTCAGGAGCATTTTGCATTGCAACATTATTGATTTATTCATTGCATGAAGCAAGAACTTTCAAAAGCTCAATGAAGTTTCCCTGGTTTAATGAATCTTTTGACTCGTCAAGCCCCCGAAAAGGTAATCCTTGCATAATAAGGTAGCGTAAAGACAGAATTGATGCATTTAATCGACAACGATAATCAAGCTTGGACTGGTTTGAGGCATTTGAAAAAACCACTTCAATATGTTGATCTTGATTCATCAAATCTTGACATGCCAATCTACATTTATTATGGTCACTATTATGGTCACCGACATGATCTCTCACTCTGTCTTTCTTACGCCAAGTATTAAAACCCTCAGAAACAAATGCATCATGCCCTCTTTCACTATGCCCCGTTGAAAAAAGATAGCAATATAAGCAAAATGTTGCATCTTTTGCAATGCTATATTCCAACCAAGTATTGAATTCATCAAACCAAGATACAACAAATTTACGATATCGATCTCCATCTATCGTTTGAGGAAAATATGTTTGCGTGGTTGACATGGACCTTTTAATAAGTAAGCTCTACGAACTTGCTCTATTAAGTCTGGTGGATAGCTCGTGATATTTGGTCGAAGTCCGGGATCACTAGTAGGGGTGAACATTCAGTTTTTCGGTTCGGTTCGGTCCCGAAAATGTTAAAACTGAAAAAAACCGAAATTTTTAAAAATAGAACCGAACCGAACCGAATTTCTTATTGGAACCGAACCGAACCAAAATATTTCGGTTCGGTTCGGTTTTGAACTGAAATTTTTCTTTATTTTTTTTATTTTTTTTTGTTGCTTTAAATTCTCTTCATTCGATATAATTAAATATGTACAAGTATGAATTATTTAATCATGAAGATTCAAGTTTAAAAAACACCAATAAATAATTGAATAAAATCCAAAAAGATATAAATTCCAATAAAACAAAATCGAATAAACTATAAAGTCCAACAAAGTTGAGTATTTTTATTGCTAATATATATAAATTCGGTTTTTCGGTTCGATTCGGTTATTTTCTCTCTGGACCGAACCGAAACTGAAAACCGAATTTTTACTAGAAAAAAACCGAACCGAACTGAATTTTGAAAAGAACCAAACCGAAAAAACTGAATTAATTCGGTTCGGTTCGGTTTTCGGTTCTCGGTACTTTTTGCTCACCCCGAATCACTAGGAAGATTCTCTAAATCAGCTTGAATATTTTCTTACTTTGATAATTCTTGGGGTTCAACAAGTGTAGGTTTGGTAACTGATGAAAATGATGCCTCCACACCCGGTGATATTCTACTATAAAATCGTTCCATTTATCTAAACAAAAAAGAATCAAAATTAGAAACTAACAAAACTATTTCATGACACACTTTTTCTATATAGATTGGAAAGGATGACATTTTGCCATTATGCAAGCTTAGAACCTCATTAACAGTTAGAAGAGGTACATAAAATCTGCTATGCCTCATGCCAATATAAAGCCAACATAATGAATTGCAACACTGTGAAGTGTTTGGTGTTTATTTGTAAGTGTTTGGTTGCATGATTTTGCATGTTTCCTTTGCACTTCCTAGTATTTTAATCTAGTTTATCTATAGGTTTTGTGTGATTTTCTTCTCTTGTTGCTCTTATGGTGGAATAAGCCAAGTTTTGGAAAACTTGAGCTTTTGTACGCAAAATCTTGATTCTTAGGTAATAAGGTGGCGTGGAGCGAAGATAGGCCGGAAGAGATGAACCCGGACCGGAAGAGATGAACCCGGAGGGAGAAGCCAAAGGCTCCGCGGCCGTGCACCATGTGACGCCCAATGACCCCACGGCCGCGCGAGGCCTGCACGAGGGTGCTCTCGGCGGAGACACCCTGCGGGCGCGCGCATTCCAGGACTTCCGCGGGTGCGCAAGTTGCCCTGTTCCTCCCGATCGACGCCATTTGAGCACTCGTCTCTCACCTTTCCTTCATTTGGCAACAAGTATCCTTCTTCCTCCATCTTTTAGCATGTTGGAAACTAGACTCTTGAGCCACCCTAATCTAAGAAATAGAGGGATAGGGATTGATTTCCTCTAAGCTCACTTTGTGGACTTTTGCTCCCAACAAATCCTCCCCAAATCCCTCTCATTTAATGCTCCATCACCATTATCTTACCACCACCTTTTCTCTCTCCTACCACCATACCTCTCACCATACATATATATCTCTCTCTCTCTTACGTCTCTCTCTCTCCCTCTCTCATATGAATAATAGATTTTGGGGGATCCATTCACTCCCATTCACTACCATTCCATTCATCTCTCTACACACCACTCCATCTTCTCTATTCTCTCTACACACACACTACACACACTAAATCTCTACACCATTTTCTCACCATTTTCACCATCATCACCTTCACAAAAGAGAAGAGGAGAAAAGGAAGAAGAAGGGAGCCAAGCCAAGCAAGAAGATGAGAAGATGAGAAGGACCCTACGTCGAGCCATCCGTGGAAGCTACGCCCGAAGGAGATTTCCCTTTGTATTTTCTTTGTATTTCTTGGATGCTTTGTGGAGATTGTTCCAAACTCTTGAAGGATACTTAATATTGTAGAAGTTTGAGTTATTTGCATTTGATTTATGAGATGACTTTCTTCTATGGTATTTGTGTTGTTTTGAGCATGTTTAGTGGCTAACCTCTCTATTAGGGGGTAGATGATCGATGTGGTTTTGATCTATGCTTGTTCTTGTTGATTGTTGTTGTTGGAATCGTGCTTTTTCATGTTTAGGTACTTGATCACTACTTGAACATTGATAGGATTTAGAGGAGTCTTGATTGTGAATCTAAATCCGGAAATTGGTTCCTTCGACGTTAGGTGGATGGGGTTCCTAAGCCTAATATGTCAATCTTGCTTGTACGATATAGCTAAGAGAGGTTTAACGGATAGACGGTGACAGTAATTGAAGTTAAACTAATCGGAAGGGTCTATCGTATTTGTGAGAGTAGCATTATCGACTTGAATAAAGCATAGTGATAAAACCATTGAGAGAATCTACACCCTAATACCTCAATCCAACTTATTTCCTCTAATCTTACTTTAATTTGTGTACTTGCACTTAATTGTCTTGCTTTATTATCTATTTCAAATTCCTAGCATAATCATCATCAAACCCCCTTGTTAGAATGTTTAGATTTTATTTTAAGTTGCTTAGTTGAAAGCATGTGTAGCCTTTAGATAATTCTTTCCTATAAAGTCTTCCTTGAGAGATCGACTCGGATTAAGCTTATTGCTTCTACAATTGACCCCGTCCAATTACGGGTGTGGTCCTTAGTAGTCGTCTAGTGAGCGTAAACTGGAAATTATAAATAGTAATGCGCCACAGAAGTTATCCTCTCCAGTAATTGCTGATTTATTTAAGAAGAGAATCCTAGATGAGGGTTCTATCCTGAAGCCGAGAGCAATGATAGCTGAGATATTGAGGGAGTATGGCATTGAGGTTGAGTACAGTGTTGCATTGTGAGCTAGGAATCTCACAATAGAGATGGTTTACGGTTCTTATGATCAGTCTTTCGCGGTATTGCCTGCATATTTGGAGATGTTGAAGAGGTCCAATCCTGATACGGTTTATGATTTGGAGACTGATGGTGATGATCATTTTATGTACATGTTTGTTGCTCTAGGAGTTTGTAGAGCGGCATTCAGAGTGTGTATGCATCCAGTTATCGCCATTGACGGCACTCATTTGAAGAAGAAGACCAAGGGTATTCTTTTTGTCGATGTGATGAAAGACGGTAATGAGCAGTGTTTCCCTCTTGCCATTGATGTGGGTTCTATTGAGAATGATGCAGCCTGGACATGGTTCATAGAGCGGTTTAAGAGGGCCTTTGGAGATCGTGATGATTTGGTGATAGTCTCAGACCAACATGTGAGCATCAAGAATGCTATTAAGACAGTATATCCTACAGCGGTTCACGGATTATGCTATTACCACATCGCGAAGAATCTAATTCGAGCAGGTCGTCATGTGATTTCGATGTTTAAAAGTGCTGCATTTGCATATAGAGAGGAAAAGTTTCTGAAATATCTATCGATGATCTCCTCAAGCCGAGTATAAGTTTACAATACATTGCTGAGTATAGGGGTACATCGTTGGGCACGGTCACAATGCCCTTCACGTCGTTACAGCTTCATAGCATCAAATGCAGCTGAATGTTTCAATGCTCGTTTGTTGTGGGCTAGAAGATTGCCCATATGTTCTCTCATTGAGGTTGTCAGGGATGTGATAGAGAAGTAGTTCGATGAGAACGTGCGAAGACAATGTCGAGAGATCACATACTTACAAAATTTGCTTACACAAAATTGAGCTATCAAGTGGAGATGAGCCTTCAGTATGTTGTTCGAGGCCATAATACACATTTGTACAAAGTACAAAAGAACGACAAGAGCTTCCTAGTTGACCTTCAAATGAAAACATGTGAACATGGTGCATTTCAGTTCGATCAAATCCCTTATTCTCATGCAACGGCTGCTATTAGGTACTGTACTTTTATAAATATGCCTTTTATAAACTTCAGCTATTATGTTTTTTTAGTAACACATTAGAACTATTGTAACAGGAGTGCATGACATGACATATATGATTATGTGGACTTGTATTTCAAGCAAGTTACACTTTATCTTGCATACCATGATCGTGTACATTTAGTGCCGAGTCAGGATGAATGGACAGTCTCGTCTTTATTCAAAGTTTGCCCTCCTAAATAAGTTCCCCAAGCAGGTCGTCCTAAGGAAGGAAGATATCATTTAGCAAGTGAAGGCTCAAGTATGAGTAGTAGAAGATAACAAGTATGCTCGAGGTGTGGAGGCACTGGCCACAATAGGAAGAAGTGTACAACCCCACAACAGATTGAGCATTCACAATCGAAAGCACTTGGCGAAGGGAAACGTCGACCTAAGAGATGTAGTATTTGTCGTGAACCAGGACACAACAAGGGCAAGTGTCCAAATAGAGTTCAACCTCAAATTTGAACGTGTTACGATTGAACGGATTAATATGACTATTTATGTAGTAAAGACTGATATTGTGATATGACTGTTACATGATTAATATATTATTGAAATATGATTGTTATAGGGTTAATTGCATATTTAAATATAATCTTGAATTTTTTCTGGAGGATCTCGTGACAATTATTGTCTCGAGTAGAAGATCTCGTGACAATTATTGTCTCGAGATCTTCTACTCGTGACCATAATTGTCATGAAATCATCTACTCATGACAATTATTATCACGAGATGTTCTACTTGTGACAATAATACTCATGAGATAGTGAAAGAATAGACACGAAGCGATTTATTTTGTCACGAATCAACATTAACATTAATCAAGTTCAAGTACAAAATCAACGACACTACTTACATAAGTCAAAGCTCTACTCATGCTATCATCTGACAATGACCGAATATCCTACAAGCTAAAAGCTTTCGATACTTGTCCAAGTCATCTAGAGTAGGATCCATGCTGAATGTCTTCGACGAAATCAATCGATCGGCTTGCATGGCAGAAAAAATACCACAACTCACACCATCTGTTTGCCTGAACTGATACATGAGTGGCGTTCTGTAATACTCCAACGGTCTGCAGATTTCAGTACGACCAGCTCTCTCTCAATATCTGCAATGCCGCAGCAGTCCTCGAATCAAGTGCATCAATAGCCAGAGCTGGTGCTCACGCATCGAATACGTGGGCTCATCCATCGGATCCATCATGTTGTATAATAATGAATCATACAACTCAACTCGTCATGCGTCTAGACGAATCCGAACGGTCACCCAATGCCCATCTACATGGCAAGCGGTGATGATCTGCAAACACAAATGGATACAAAACAGTCATAAAAGATACATGTATCGTAATAGGAATTTAATGATGTTTACTTACATTCTTCGCATGCCACCAAGGACCCGACAACATTTGTTCCCCTCTGACAATCTTGACTAGCTCATCATCCCAACCCCACCATGCGTAGTCAAAATGGGGGTAAGTATTCGTGAATTCATCATCGTCCGGATAAATGAGAAGATACTCTTGCACCAACTTATACTGTAACAAATAAATATTAACATAATTATAAAATCAATTGACTTGTTAGATTTAAATAACCATTGAAAACTTACGAAGAATGATGACTGCAAGATCACTGTGCTCCATGAATTCACCCCTGACTTCAACCCACGACCCTCGATCAGCCTGATCTGAAGACAATAGAAGATCATATCCAACAATTTTGTGAGGACGTGTCTCTGTTAGTGTCGAGCAACTTATCAAAGAAGGCTTGACCAGGTTAAACTCGATAAGAGTCACTCTTAACATCACGCCCCGCCCACTCAATCGAAATTCAACAAAATCCCTCATTTGCTACGACACACCACTTGACGCACTACGCCTGGCCGAGCTACGCCTAGCTAAGCTAGGCCTAACCGGACTGCAATGTGATGCAACATCCTAATCATCACCTGTGGCCCCTACACACTCGACACGTACATCCTCAAGATGGGAGCCCTCAACCCGAACTGAAATTAGTTAGTATATTTAAAAGTATATATAAGACAAAATCATACCAAACACTACTTACATCGTAATCATGTACCATACGAGGTGCCGATCGCTGAGGACTCTCTTCCCGTGCATGTTTTTGATATCTACCCTGAGAGCGACTCTAGGACCGAGACCGGGATCTGGGGACAAACTTCTTGAATACGTCCTTAACGAAATCCCTCAGTCTATGAAACATGTCATCGTACTCCTACCTCCGTGCCCTCTCACGCTCCTCCTCGCACTGTCTGCGTGCCCTCTCACGCTCCTGCATAATACGAAGCATCTCCTCGTCTGTTTGTCGTGCCACTTCTCGTATCTACCTGACATGCTTGCAGCACTGGTGATCCTCACTAGTACTAGACATGGGAGTGTCCAGTCTAGGACGCTTCTCTGTAGGATGAGATTGTCATCTCCGGGATGACTCAACTCAACTCCCAAATCGCCTGGAGTGAGAGGAAGCTCTAGGAGGAGACGGAGCTCTCGGGGGAGAGAGAGCTCTCTGCTGACGGGCTCTAGCCAACTCGTGATAAGTGGGCTTCATCCTCTTATTGTGCTGTGCCTCATACGTCACGCCCATACAATCACCGAGCAAGAAACTTCTGTAATATGACATGGCCGCCTCATGCTCACTTAGCTCTAAGTAGATAAAACATAATTGCTGCAAACCGTAAGGATTAATTAGAAACACTTCTGATAATCAATAAAACAAACATTTTTTTAAAATAAATTCTTACCTCATCAAAAAACAATGTGCCCAAACGTGCAGTCTTCATTTTAAAGGTCCACTTCAAGCACCTGGGAAATGCAGCTGGTGATGAAACCTGTGCACAATGTACACCAAGTCGAAGTATCACCTCATAAGCTCATACCTGTAAAATAAAATATTGATCAAATTATATTCGATAAAATAAGATTGTAGTTATAATCATAATAAAATTGAAATCATACCAGTAAAGCCCACACTGGTCCATAGAAATGATAAGACATTCTTTGCTTTTGTTCTGTCTTCTTGAATTTTCTTGTCAGTTCAACCTCTATAGACGGTATCAAACTCATATAATGCTGCAACAGACTAAATGCATAAACACCCCATGGAAATGAGTTCCATCTATGCCGATCCTTAACTAAGACCCATACCCAATCATCTATCATGTGCGTCTGGTCATAGCCAAATATCATGCTGTGTAGGAACAACACATTGGCGACTTTCACATAATCCAAAACGTCACCTCCTAAGCAATATGTCTTAAATATCTCAAGTAGGTCCTTCACTCTCAGAGGTGTCTTCGACAATACACGTTAATAAAATGATGTCTTAGGAATCTCGTATGATGAAGATGGGTTAAAATAGGATCCACCGAACTGCAATCCAGTCACTAATGCAAACTCCCTAGGGGAAAACCTAATATTGGTTTGTCCAATGCGAAACCAACTAACGTGCTCCCGTGCACCATCAATTATCACCTCCCTGCTCAACAATGCGTGTAGAGCATTGTTACAACTGCTTCCACCCACAAAATCCACCAAATGGCCAAAATACTAATCTCTTCTAAAATCTTCTACTAATTCAGACCCGTTATTGATCATCTCCAGTACTTCTTTAACCACTCTCCAATTGTCCTTCCAATATAAATTGATCCCACACGTGATGTTCTGTAGAGCCTCTCTTCTCCACACCCAAGAACGCTATTTTTTAAAATCAATATAAAAAATATCAATAAATAATGAAAATATAAAACAAATATGAACAAAAACATTATCTTCACGACAACTGAATTCGTGAGAATAAATATACACGATTTCATATTTCGTGATAAAAAATGCTCACGGTTACACATTCTCGTGTCAATAATACTCACGGTTATACCTTCTCGTGTCAATAATACTCACGAGATATTACTTCGTGTCAAAAATGCTCACGGTTTAGAGTTCAAGTCATTAAAGTGTTTTCGTGAGAAAATTTTGTCCCGATAACACATTTCGTGAGAAAATATAGTCACGGAAAGGAATTTCGGGTATATATATTAACTCGAGAACTGGTTTTCGTGGGAATATAGTTCATCAATTTCTGCTATAAAATTCACAAATTACACAGCAACCCATGAATCTAAATTCACCAAACTCGCAAATTACACAGCAACCCAAGAATCTAAATTCACCAAACTCAACAGACTCCACCAATCTAAAATCACCAACTCGACATATATCATCTAAATTTATCAAGATATATTAAAAAATTGAACGACATATATTGAAAACAAGAAACTCACGAATTCAATGTTCTAACCTGTTGAAAATCAGCGGCAACCCATGAATCGAGATCTTCCATGGCTCAATGCCTTCGTCTTCGTCACGCAGCCTTCAACGTCCTCAAGAGAATTTTTTTTGCGAAAAAGGTTGATTTTCGTGAGAAATATGTTTCGTGAGAAAATTTGGATTAAAGCTTTGTATCTATTCTTTCACTATCGCTAGAAAAATAAGCAAAAAGAAATCTGATATCTTTCGTGTGAATAACGGCTCGTGAGCAAATTCTGGATTCAAAATTAGGTTCTTTTCTAAAAAACGAGTCAAACGGAATCCATTGACTGAGCCCACAATTTAGAGGGAGTATTTCAAAGAATACAATAAAGTTTAACTAAAAAAGCGCTAGTTAAAAAAATGGGCTAAAATTATTTGGATTTTGACTACATGTATCCATTTACACTTAAAGTACATGTGATTGGTTGAAATAAAGTCTCTGCAAAAGTGTAGTGTAGTAGCAGCAGCTGCTATCTTGGGTTGTACGTACATTGAAATTCGTGCAAAGTGTATTATAGAAAAGGTTATGATTAACAGTATTTTTTTGTGTATGCATAATTAAATATGCCGGATATAATTTAAAAAAAATTGATTTACATATACGAGCAAAAATATATTAATATATAAATTAATTATGACAAATGTATATGAAAAAAAAATGTCTTGAGATTTAACAAAAAGTGCAATTAGGCATAATTTAGTTGAATATAAATACCATATATTATTTTCTTCTTATATACTTCATGATACACACAGTATATATTTTTAGTATTGTAAATTTGGATTTCATAATAATTTACAATGCACATATTCGTTTATATATTATAGATTAAAATTAAAATAGTTTATGCAGTTCAATTAGCAACTGTTGTATCATCTTAAAGAAAATAATGAGATGATCTAAGTGAAATGATATATTTATAATAACAACTGAATAGTTGGTGCACGTAGACGTTAAAGAAATAAAAATAAAAATAATTGTTATAATGAATAAAAAATAAATAAATAAAAAGTAAAGGATATTGGTTGTGCGGCGGATGGTAAAACGCCGGGAAGCCTTGCTGTTCAGCTCCACACCCAATAGAAATATAAATAAAGAAAGCTTGTGCTTCCACAAGCTGCCAATTGTCATATTTGACTTTCCAATCTTCAACCATTTTCTTCTTCCATCATCAAAATATCATCTTTTTCTATAAATAGATCCATACAAACACGTCTACATATCATCATATTCATATATATAATTATATTATAGATTGATGCATCCATCACCATCTGCATGCAAATATACATACTTTTTTACTCCTACTACAGATCGACTCAGTCTTACAGCCTCCACTTTTAGTTTCAACTTTCAAGATTGAGAGCGTAGGGGCCGGACACGGGGACGGAGGGGCCGGTGCCGCCTTCTCTGTCGGCGTCGGGGATGCTGGTGTAGCAGTAGAGGTGGTTGCGAAGCACCCAGCTCCAGTCTGGGTTGCGGTGCACCGTCATTTTCGGCCATCGGTTGATCCTCACGTAGTGCTCCCGCACCTTGCCGCCGGAGAGCAGCCCCGTCACGATCGTGTAGGATGACTCGTGCCCCCCCCACACCTTGTCGTCGGAGTCCGCCGTGATGCTGCCGTCCGGGTGAAAGTATCGCCGCATCGGGGTCCCAGCCCCGCGCCAGTAGGGGTCCAGGTCCCGCCAGTACTCCGGCGCAGACTGCACAGAGAGAGAGAGAGAGAGAGAGAGAGAGAGAGAGAGAGAGCGAGAGAGAGAGAAAAAAAGTAAGGAAAAATCATCTTCCCGGTGAGAAAAGTACACAGCTTTATACATAAGTAACTGCTGCAACTGTTTTTTTTTTTTTTTTTTTTTATTGGCATAGGGGTGTGTGGTTTTGAATAAGATTCTAGCTTCTGGGAATTGATGCATGTAAGTAAGATCTAACTGCTGGATAAAACAATAACACAAATGAAGTGATAAGTGATAACAAGAAAGTAATATAGATCACACAGATGCATATATGTATATAGGATATGAACAAGAGTGGAGATGAACTCTGTTTCCTATCAAAACAGGAAGCTATCAGCCTTTGGATTAATGGTGGTGGATCTCACTTTAGACCTCGGCTTCTTCTGATAAATAAATGAGAACCAGAACATTAAGACTTTGTTTAATTTGATGGATAATGGTAGATCAATGAAATTTAACCAATTTTGTTCAATGTTTAGTTTTCTTGATATTAAATTGGCGGATAATCTAAGATTCTTGATCGATTAAGTAGATGTACCCCTCCCCACCGGAAGAGGTGAGATATGATATATCATTCTCATTCTTCTTAATGTAAAAATAGGACTGGATATGTTAATAATGGTTGTATCTACTAAACTATTTATCCACCCACCCAATCTCAAATCCTCGAATTAAATAAGCCCCAAGTGACCTAAACGGACACAAGTACCACATAAGGACCAGACTTTAGGGAATCAATAGAAATAGAGTGACTAGAAATGACATCCCTTATGTCAATGACCTGTAGGAGGTAATTTATGAATGAACTTGGGATCTGGATGGACACAATGAAATAGAGACACTCTGAGGTTCCCTCTGAAAGTTGGAATGGAAGGGAGCCACTACAAAGAAGTTCCGGGAGTTACGAAGGAGGGTTCAAGCTCATATTGGTCATGGGTTGAGAACAGGAAAATTGGATTGAGTCTTGGTATGGAAAGCTACAGATTGATAACTTAACTAGGATGTTATATCTCCTGTCAAGGGACAGCCAGCTAGAGAAATATATACTGGTTTGCTTAGGCTGCGTGTATACTGATAGTGATTGATGACGAACACGCTGAAAAAGACAAACCAATACAACACTTAGTGTTGGATTCAGTTAGTAAGCAGAATGGGGGAGAATGGTTAGGCCAACATTGGGCTGATGCAGAATCTGTAGGACTGGAATATGAAGAAAAAATTCTCTCCACAAACAGGACAAATTAAAACCTAGGTATGATATTATTTCAGGCACAAGATTAAAAGTACTGACAAATTGGTAGGGTGTGTTTTAGGAATAGTGTTCATTTTGATACAAAATATAGGTTTGGCATCCTTTCTGATACTGATACATAACCATAAATGTATCCTTTTATGCAATTATCCCCTCCACAAACCATGCAAAATTGTGAAGAGTAAAGGTACAGTATTTTAGATTTGCATAAGGATGATATCATCATCAACTCCTTCCACATAATTCACTGTTTCTTATTGTCTCAACAACATCTGAAGCAACCTCCAAAGAACTAAAGATATACCCAAGTAACAAATTTACCTTTTCCGAACGACAAAAACAAAAACGTGTAGGGAGTGTTGGCAGAAAACTAAGCCAGGTTTGACTATTCCTACGTGTGCTACAGATGCTCTTCCTAGTATCATCATTAACATCCTCATACCAGCTAGAAGTCTATTTCCCTGGTCAATTGTTTGGCCTTACTACTGACCGACGCAAATGACAGTTTGGATTGGAGAAAATGGGAATGTAGATCGATGTATCAAGTTTGAAGGGAAGGGTGCACTAAAAGTACTACTAGTTATTCCAGG
Source organism: Perilla frutescens (assembly GCA_026008535.1). NCBI lineage: Eukaryota > Viridiplantae > Streptophyta > Magnoliopsida > Lamiales > Lamiaceae > Perilla > Perilla frutescens. Next base: position 14,132,647 of record BRKX01000013.1, read on the forward strand.
TAAATAAGATACAATAATCCATAACAGTTTGGGAACAAAAGCTGCCAGCAACAGGGAATTTTGAGGCTGAACCATAAATAAGCTCAAGGACAAGATCATTAGCATGCTACATGTAACTATGTAAGACAGGTTTTAGCCATAAGAAACACGAGGATGTAACCTTAGTAACCGTAGTCCTAGAGCCGTTCATATCTAGGAATAATATAATCAGCAGTTGACTTCTTATGAGAACTACACAGACAGACAGAATGCCATCTAAACAGAGATTCTTTAACTGTCCAAATCAAGAAAAAAATGACAAGGACTGAAGTTGAATAGAACATTGCATACCTCTGTAAAGTGGAATTCCCATACATGGTCACAAAGGTCATCCCTAGTGATTCGAGTCTGCCATTAGTAACTTACCAGTTAGAAAATAGTATAGGACACCTTCAGTCAGTGTGATTTATATCTAGTTCATGCAAATTTAGATCTGTGCTCTCTGTTATGATATTGTGAGCGCATAAAACTCTTCCATGGTGTGTGCAGCTCTCCAAGAGAGAGATAGAGAAGAAGAACTCACTCGTTTACCATCTCTGATTGAGAGCAAGCTAGAAACCATTTTTGGAAGTCCTTGAACCTTAGATATGCGTGGTAAATGTGCCTTACCCAACCATAACTCCTTACACTGCAAAGGAAGGCACCACGGTGTGAAAAGTTTAATCTAAAGATTGACGATTTGTTGGCATAAGGGAGTCATCAAAAAGTAATTTGGCTAAGAAGGCCACACATAATATCTTCTTACACATCAGGAATACATTACTGCTAGAGCATGATAATCAACTCATGGCATACATGATAGAACAGGATATTATTTTGAAGGACTTGGCAATGTTTCGTGTATTATTTTCAATCCCTTTTCCTTTTCACCTCCACCAGTAGTAAAATAAGTGGAAATACAAATCCCAGTCAATGAGCTAGACAGACATTTTTATTTCAACTAAAAGGTCACGGTGGAAAAAGAGGAAACATACCAAATTAACAGCATAGAACTAGAAGAACCTTTGATATGGAAGGAGCAGGAGTCTTTAAAAGACTGATGAATGCTATAAATTGTAAAACCAGAGGAAAGGGTGCAGTTATGCTCAACTATTATAGTTACAACCCCTGTAGGAGAGGGTGCAATTAGGCTTCTGTATTAAGTTTTAAACTTGGTAAAGAAATGAGGGGTTGATGAAATAGAAGCAAAAGAGATAACCACACTCAAGCTACTGACAAAGATGGCAAATCGAATACGAGGCGCCCAAGGCCTCGTATTTTAGGCAAGGCGCCCTCTTCAATTGAACTTTTGTATGGGCTTTGTATAAATTAAATTTATAAACCCTAAAGTAAAAAACTCAAATTCTAGCCTATGCCTATAGCCTCCTCAAATTGCTCTTCTCACAAAGACAGAAAAGAAAAAGAAAAATCTTGACTCCTATTGCTGCCTTTCAACTCCTCTCAGGAAGAGGATGAGGAAGAGGAAGATGATAGAGATGATTTCTTGCATGTTTGAGTTTGCATTAGACTTGGAAGTAATTTGAGTTTATGACTTAAGACTTCAAAACTAATTGTGTTTGTTATGGACTTGTTGAATCTTGTGATTTATTATGGAATTATGTGTTTTTTGTTATGAATTTATGAGTATTATGATTTTTTCTAAAACGCCTCAGTTCACCTCGTGGGGCAATGCAAAATCACCAAGAGGCTAGACTTTGCCTTTTAAACCCTTGACATATTAAAATTTGAACAAAGAGAAAGAACAAAGAATTTTTATAATAGAAAATATTACGGATCTTACATCTACATAAAAAGTTGTCTACTATAAGACAAACGTGGATGGAACAATAGAATCCATTTGTTTAACCATTTGCACCTAAAAGCATTGGAACGTATAATTATGTACATACTTATAGTGTAGTTGTGTTCCCCACCCATTTAAAGATAAGAGATTGGGGATTCAATCCCCTTTCCTCTACCCAACTAAAAGAAAAGTAACCAATCCACGTAATACAAATTTTTGGGGCAAATTGAGTTACATGCATGTATTATTTCTCAAATCTATGTACTAAAACCTAAGAGGATTAATCTAAGTGAAAGTTACATATAATATCATGGTTTTTGCACCAATTTCAATTTTTTTAACAAGATTTTAAAGGTTGGCCGAAAAGATCATAAACTAACATTTTTTGTAATTATAATATCGATGAGTTTTCAACCTCACAATGTGTATGAGATTTCATTTTCAATTGATCAAGAAATTCATCAATATTGTAATTTCAAAATTTGTTAAAGTTCATGACATTTCTGATCAAATTTTCAAATAGTGTGAAAAATTAAAATTTGTGCAAAGTACGTGATATTGTATGCAATTAACTAAATTGCATGATGTGTATATTTCTATAATTCTCATTAGAAGAATATGTATCTATTGCATAATAGTGTTGTTTCAATTGTTTTTATATTACTTAATCATGTAGGTTCTACTTATTTGATGTGTCAAAAGATTTTAGTTTCCTCACAATATTGAATACGAAAAAAATTATGAAATTAATTACATTGTATTTTTATCAATAAAAAACTTTAGGACCAAGGCATAAATGAATTTATATAGAATAATTTAATTTTACATTTAACCTTGTACTAGGCATAAATTTGTATAGATTACTAAAAAAAATATTGGTGAAAATTATACATTTTTATTTTTGTTTTGAGAAAGGCGAAAATTTTACATGTTTTAATTTAATAGTAAGGCATGATTAGAAATTCATCATAGGAATGTAATCAATAAATATGTTGTAGCATAAAGGCCTTATAAGAGAACCTAAAATTCAAGTAAAAACCATAATAGATGAGTCCTCCATGGGCTATGAAATTACCATATCCCATGAATACCCAACAACTCTCAAGTGAGAAACAATACTAGTAGCTTTCATATTGTAAAATCTTAAACTTGAATTTTCATTTTGATAGCATGTGCTCGTGTTATTAAGATTATCTAAAATTGGAAAAACTAATAACATTATTTCAGGTGGAAATGGCGCGAACATTGCAAGAAGTTTCTTACCAAGCTCTCTTATTGAGAATAATAAGAGCATCTCTTATACCTAAAATTTTGGCTACTGTCATCCATGATACACATTCTGATCGAATTAACAAATATGTTAAACTTGTACTATTCAAATTGCCATAATACTAGTCCTCTAAATATTGTTTTTGGTTGTCATCTTACCTTAAATCTAAAAAGCATTTTTGGGGTTCCCTGTGCTTCATATATCATTAAGTGAAAAATATAATACTTGACATAAGAATATTTGGGAATTCTCCATTTGAAAAAATAAGATATCAAGCATATTATTGACATGACTTTTCCCACAATAGCAATTATGCTTTGTATTTCTTTGTAAATTCCTATTAATTTGACTAATAATTACAAATGACTCGATTTGTTTTGCAAAATTTAAAAAGAAAATAATATTTATTAAGCCCTTAACTGTATATAGTCTCCAGTCTCATTTCTCAAATTTAACATATGTATATATCTATTTAACATCCCTCAAAATGCCTTAGGCATTTTTTTTTTTTCAATATTTTTGTTTAACTATGTCCTTGGAGTTTAATCTTCTAATATGAGTTAGCATAAATCAAGAATCAATATTAATTGTTGCATGATATATGTAACACTCGATTGAAGGTAAAATTACCTTAAAATGGCAAAAAGTAAATCCCGTCAATTTTATGTCCAACAATTTCCAAGTTTAAATGAAAGGACTAACATATGACATGTTCCATCATGTACTCTCTCTTACATCAAACATTTGTAATACAAATATTTTGAGTTACACATTTTAATTGATTACAAGGAACAAATACTAAAATTGATTTGGCAAACAATTTAAATCAATTTAGCATGATTTGAATGGTTCAAAGGTCCTACGTACTTATTAGTGATTTCTTACGCAAAAATCTATCTAGTTAAATTTGTTCAAGGTAAAAAGATATTGTTGTGGTTCTAAAGGTTCTAGCTACAGGAGAACCAAATGTATAGGCCTTTTTCCCGCCCCCAACTTTTTGGTCTTAAGAACATTGGTTCCAATAGTTACATTAATTTTGGATGCTTAATTATTTTTCAAGTTCTATGATAACTGCATTTAACCTTAAATTTAGAATTGTGCATAATTATGATGTTATGGTAGGAATAACAATTCGTCATGGATCACCTCCTAGAAATTGAAAGGTGCAAGTCATTGTTAAGATAAAGCATCAATTATAAATAAATGACATATAAATTGCTCAAATTCATGACCAAAATCTATAAATCTACATATTTGCCAAATTATCCTAGACGAACATTGGAGTGTGAAACCTCCTATCTTTGTTTTGCATGCACATTCTCATCACAATTTTTTTTTTGTAACTAATATAATCTGCAAAGGGTACTAATCGAAGTTTTAGATAACAAATGTAAAACCGGTAGTGACTAAAGCCACTTTAGTTTTTATAATAATATACATTCTGTTTTAATTAACGTTAATTCCTCTCGTTGGAGATTCATTAGCTTGTGTAAGCTATAATGGAAGTCATCTTGATTAGAAAAATTAACATTATGTTGATGCATAACCTTAAATATGGAAAATTAATGTTCCTAATAGTGTATAAACTTCATATTGTTAAGGCTAAATATTTATTCCAAGTTTAAGGAGAAAATCTTGCTAGTCATTCCAACTTGTCAGTACACATTTGCCAAGTGCATTTGCTATCTTCTTTATTATATCAAAATTCCTAAATTTACCATAATGTATATTTCATGTCTAAAAGAAACTCCTTTTTTAAGCTTTTAAGATTATCAACTCTCAATTAATTTATACAATTATTTTAGTATCTTGATGACTAGAAGACAATTGTGGTAACACAGTAGCAATCATAGTGCCAATTGTTCTAGTAAAAAAAATTCACTAAACAGCTACATAGAAAGAATTTGAAAGGCTATAAATAACATATAAACATGATTTCATGGGACACAAAATATTATTTCAGTTATTTGATGAACATTGCACATGATTACACCATAAAATACACCCTCAAGTTTATCTACACAAAAAGACAAAATAATGCATTAAACTCCCTAAAAATTATTAGTTAAATGATCAAGTTTCAATTTTGAATATCCCTTGGTATTATCCTTATGAGATTATTCCCACCTCAAGCTAAGATCAAATGTAGGTCTTACGAGTACTTAATTACATCCTAAGGATTCGCAGCATAACTTGTTATCATCTCTTAGTCTACAACAAGATGTGACTCGCATAATTAAACTCCCAAACATACTTTAGAAGTTGATTCATTTGAAGTTGTCTTAAATATCTATTATGCTTTGCATATTAGTTATACACTCAAACTATAGCTAGTGGTACTACTTAGATTCAACTATGTTAGCTATTTGCGGGATTGAAGTAGGCACTTAAACTAAGTAGTTCATGTTTTTTTCTTCTTAGTGACAATTAACATATTTCTAACGAGAAAAGGTTCTCTAACCAATGGAACAATTTTGTAGAGTCGAAAGTAGGCACTGAAACTCTTTTCGGTCTCGTGTACCCTCGTGAACTTTTGAAATTGTGCATCCCACCCCTTTTTTTTGGACAACAAAAATAACCCCGTTAGCCTTACACACACTAATACAATTTATCTACACCCAAATCTTTCCATACACTAATACATACATGTTCCATAGATGCAATGCTAAGTCATACCAGATATCTAATCGGAATCCAACAAAAACCATAGATATTTTATCATACATAAAAGATCCTAAGAGGATGGGGACATTACCCATGGGCCCTAGGGAAAGGAGGATGAACATCAAACTTGGGGGGCCGACGGAGGTCACATTGTTGGCGGATCAGAGATCTTACCAAAAAGTCCATTGTCGTTGTTGAGGGTATCAAATTCTACACTGTTATTGTCGTTGTTGAGGGCATCTTTACTTCCATTTCAAATGTTTTGATTTACTTTCTTTTGTGTTTAGTTATCATATATACGAAAAAGTTAATATAATCTATGAATGTATGTTCACATTATGCTCATTAATCTCTCAAATCAAGAAAATCTAAACCAACTCAAAGTTAACATATCAGACCCCTAAAAAAATTAAGAATCTGCTTTTGTATTAAGGTGCAAGAGTATAGAAATGAATGATTGTGCGTAAGGCTAATAGCGTTATTTTCACCATCTATACAAGTGGTAGGAATTCACATTTTCAAAAGTTCAAGTGGCTACATTTTACTACGAAAAGGTCTAATAGTTTTAGGGTTTGGATGGGCTATAATTTTAAATGCATCGATCAATATAATTTACACATCCTTTAGGTAAAAACAATTGTTTATGCTTCTTAATTTTCAATGAATATGTGAAATATTGACTCAATTTTTAAAATATGCATATTTACTCAAAATTTGTTAAATTTTCTGTGAATATGTGCATTACCTCGCAACCAAAAAAAATTCAATTAATTTCCCTTTCTCTGACAAACTGAGATAGATACTATAGCAAAGCCATTGAGAGGGTTTTTTAAAAAAAAAATTACACATATTACTCGATATCGTAGTTGAAGATGGCCGAAAACTGAATGAATTTTTTTTATACAAACCGAAGGTTCCCATTTTATTCACAAATTTCTATGAATTTCAACTCAATATTTTAACGTCAATTTGACGTTGAATATCAGAATTGATAAGAGGATTTTTGAAGCATACGGTCATGATTATTCGAAAGTGTGCTGAATGTGGCTTTCCTATAGCCGATGGTAGATGGATCCGTCACATGACTTCAAGTCCATTAGTTGAGAGTGAACAAAGGATCTAAATTGACCTATGTATAAAAGTTAGAGCGTGTCCCAGTTGACCAACTTATAAAAGTTTGATGGCCCAATTAGACCGAGTTGAAATAGAATCCAACTAGAACCACATCATATAGTTCAGGGTCAAGTTATTGATTCTAATTGACTCTTTTTTTTCTTACATTATGTAATGATAAATGATTGATATTAATCTTATCATGTTGAAAATGGGTGCTACTAACTTAAAGATCACAATACATTTTATATTACCGATAGATGTTTGTTATTGTTGGTATTATTCCTACTATTGTTTTCATCATTAACATCATTGTTATTCTTATTCTTCTTCAAAGAAAAATATAATATTATAATTGACATTGTGAAAATAATTATGTTTAGCGCGACCCTTGAAATGCAATAAAATCACCCAAGATTGAGATAGTACATCCATACGTTGTTATTATTATTATTATTATTATTATTATTATTATTATTATTATTATTATTTCCTCCTCCAAAATATGAGACGGTGAAATTTAAAATATTTTAACTTTATTTTAGTATTTATTAAATCAACCTACCAAATTAAAATGATATAATAACCTATGTGTTGACATCATTGTGTAATAACTACCATAATGCACTTCGGTGTCAAAACTAACACAACTTTTACAAACAAAATATGGGTTTTACAAAACTAAAAATTGTCTTGACTATTTCTTAATAGCATATCTCATCATTATCCATGATAATTTAACTTAAGATTTATTGTACCAATATCTACAATCTACAAAAATGATGTGTGGCTAACTTTGGAAATATAATCATATTTAATCATAATTTTGGTAATATGTATATTAAACAAATGCTCATTTATACGTAAAATGCAAGTATGCTACATTCATTTCATCAATCGTGTGTCAATCGATTGAGTAATCAAACAAACAAATATCGGAGGTAAGGATTTCTATACGTGACTCTGACTAAATATTTCAACAATGATTCAACTTTGAAATGAAGCATTTGAATCTCTAAAGTGTAGGCTATATAGTTGTGGTTTCAATTTGTTCGATCAACAAACTGTAGACAAGTTGCACGCTAAATTTTTATGTGCTTAACTAATGTTAATTACTAACAAAAAAGTAATAGTTTTGACTGTGGTGTTTATTTACACCATTTATGATGGTCAAAGGGGCCAAATGAACCCGATAATACTTCATGTCTACGTGAGACCTAGGCTACACTTCAAGTGCTTATTTGTAGATTTGTTCTATATATAAATTGTCGCTTGATAAGACAAATTAGTTTTTTCAATGTCTTTTAACATCTAGCTGGAACTTATCTCTATTACAATTTTCATTTAATAAATATGATATTTCTATCCAATCATATAGATGTTTCGCTATTAACATATTAAAATGTGATATATGATCTTGATTTTGAGTGAATATAAGAGAATATGGCAAGCATTGTGGTAAATCATTATAGTCATAATAATGGAATGATGCAATATTATTAACTGTATGGGTAAGGTGTAGAGAACCAAAATTATACCCATAGTGCCACATAAAAGTACTAGATATATTTTATTTATTTTTTTAGCTCAAGTGATCCCTAGAATATTCAAAATATATAAAATGGCCTACTTAGCTATTGAAAAAGTATCTAATCGACACTCGATTGAAGTTTAAGTTGATGGCATCCATTTTAGTGAATGACATAACAGGAACTTCAAATAGTATTTTAACACTAACATATCATTGTTTTATGGTTAATGGAGTCGATGAAATTTGGAGAAACTAGCTTGTAACCTCAGTATTAACAAAGCATTAGTGCCAAAATGTGCTATCAAGGCCCTTGTTATGTCATTCATCAAAACATACATCGTCATCTCAAACCGCCGGTCAAGTCACAATTAGATATTTTTTCCAATAGTTAAGTAGGTCATTTTGAACATTTTAAATAATTTAAAGGGTTGTTTGAGCCAAATATGTGTGTGTGCATGTGTGTATTTTAAAGGGGACTATAGATATAGTTCAAGTACTTATTTTCACCTTATACCTTAAATGTATTCATGCATAACATTAAGGTCCATTTAGAGCTAAAATTGATCAACACAAAATTTATGTAGTTTAAAATTTTACTTCTCGTGGTACCACCATTTTAATACTTGATGACAATCATTTCATTCATTTGAAGGATTGTCTTTTACATTCTCTTGTATGTTTGACCACTTACTCTTGAGAAAAGGTCCATATTCATAAACTATTTTGTTGGGTCAAAATAAGCACTGAAACTATTTTTTATTTCATCCCGCCTCTGAACTTTTGTGAGAGGTGCCTCCAGTATTTCTAACGATCATGCTCACAGTTTTGAAGTATATTAAGACAATCTTCAACATCCGTGCAAGACAACTTCTACTTTTATAGAACAAAAACAAAATGATGATACAAACCTAAGCCCATATTGTAATGAAGAGGCTAAAATATAAAGCAATCTCATGTATGTGTACAATAGAATAAGAGATTTATTTTATAGTATATCCCCAATTCAAGACACTTGGTGTGATGTATGAACATGTATGTTACTAGATCAAGATGGTAGAAATTGTAATTACATAAAAAAAAATGATTCTTACTTAAGAAAAATCACAAACAACAATATATAAAAGTAATTAAGAGAAAGTAACTAATTTTTAGCTATAAATCATCATGATTTTTGTCCATCCAAAATCGAGTTCGATTTCTATGATGTTCACTACATTTATTGTAAAATTTAGTTGAATTGGATCTTCAATTGCAACTTCTAAAATGCTCCTCCCGGCTTAAGTTAATTATATATCGCACATAAGGTACTAGTGTTATATTTGCTCTCTATCAAGTTTCAATTAATCACACTAGCATTATGTGTGTTCTAGCGCTTTTTAGTTTCATTTCGAGTGTTCCACAAAGAATCTTGTACCATGTAGTATCTTGGGAAAATGATGTATAATTTGTTTTGTTTTATGTTGATTCATATCGCATTGTAATTATTAAATGCTTGAAATATTATGGAAGACAAACACAATTTAGGAGAGAGATCTAATAAAGGATAGGTGTCTGATCTCATGTAAAAAAGAAATCTCATTGAGCATATTCTATGTACTACCCCTTTAGTTTCTATGATTGTTGAACTTACAGTTAACAGAGAATAGAAATTACACTACACATATTCTACATAATACCATGTTGCTCCTTTGATTCATATGCTTGTTTGATATTTAGTTAAATCTAGTCGAGCATGTTTGACAAAGAGCTATCACCTATTGTCGCGGTTAAAGTAATCAAATGCTCATATTTATTTCAGGATCATCATCATCACGCTTCTTATTTAGAATTCACCCTCAATAGAGAACCAAAAAAAACATAATGATCTCATTGTATAATTCTTCAAAACGAAATGACAAGCATGTTTTATGAGTGGCTTGAAATTGCTTTAATAACTACTAGCAATTTACTGCTATGCTTCTTATGAATTTGAGGTCGATAGTCCTAAGCATCGTACGGTTGAATTAGATGAGAGAGTGAGAAGTTATCCTGAAGTTGCTATATAACAAATAGGATTGCAATAATCTCATTCTTTCATGAATTACATTAAACAAGTGCTCCTAAATAAGCTTTTCAAATTTTATCTAAAGTAAAAGTTCCTGGTTCTATCTTATGTCTCTTCTCTTCATGTTCTCATATTCACTTTTTATTTAAGTCAACTACCTCTTAGATCTATTTTCACTTCTATATGATATGATCTTCATTTCCCATAATTGCATGTGTCTTTTTTGTGTATTGTAAGATTACTATATTCGAGTAGTTTTCTAAATTTCTATGCATTTGCAATAACAAGCTCAACTCCACAAGATCCATGAATATATATCAACTCCAATTTGATTAACAATTTTTTCCTTCTAGAGAAATGTGATATCATGTGATCAATTTTCACTAAACCTTACAAATGAAAACACATTGAAATCTTTATAAGCACTATAAATTTATGTGTTTTTAGTATATTATAAATTTATGATTTAGGACAAGAGTAAACCATATTGCATACATTTTCTATGCTCATATTATTTCTTACAAGTTTTATTAGAGCATAACTTCGGAGCAAATGGTCCATGGGATATCTATTTGATACAATTTCTAAGATCTGCTTTTTTCATTTAATCTTTTCAATTTATTGACCCCAAACTGGATCACACAGTTGATGGAAAAAGTGAGTCAATGGAAAGAGTGAGTCAAACTTATTAGAGTTACTAAGGGAAGATGACTAGTCAAAAGACAACACTCACGATAATGGGTTGATGGAAAAAGTGAGTCAATGGAAAACTTCAGCTAATACAAAAGGTGGGCTCATATTACTCAATTGTAATACAGCTCATTCATAGTACATATTTCTGGTGGTTCTAAGATTACATGCGTCATCAAGGAGAAAGATTCTTATACACAAACATCCAACAAAGGTATATATGTCCTAGAATGCTTGTCTAAAAAAACAGATGGCCTTTGTCTTTGAGATGTCCATATCTTTGACGCTTTAAATTATTTTTATCTAATAAACACAATCCAATTCATGCAAATATTAATATATATATATATGTCTAAGCAAAAAATGAATTGTTCTCCTATGTCACATTATGCAATAACATGCAAATTCCTTTTAAAACAAAACGAACTAAGAGTCTTTCTTTTTAAATTTGATAGAATTTAGTAATAATGGATATGATAGAATGCTGCCCGCTTTTTAAAATTTGAAGAGTTGTGATTAAAGAAAATGCTTACGATGCAGAGTGGGTTATTTCCATCAATCAAAAATGTCAACTACTACCTTTGTTGGACATGAAGTAATAGAATGTGCTTCCAGACACTGTTTAGACTTCTCAGTCAACTACTAAGATGCTTGGAAAGCACAAACAAAGATTGTACCAATTTGGATAGATGGTCTCGAGTATGAGTGATATCAGACACTGGCCATTCTAATCATAATATATCAGGGATTTCTTGAACCGTTAGATATATATAACTAATGCGTGTGGTATCAACTAGATGAAAAAAATGGACTTAGAGAGTCGTCGAAAAATTGACAATTGAAAAAAGATACATGTAAACACGGTTCTATGCCAAGCTTTTTTCTTTGAATGGGCATCGGACATTTCAGTCAAAAGAAACTTTAAAGGGTTAACCAAAAGGCTTTCATGTTAATGTTAATAGAAGCATTTCCTAGGAAGGTTATGATAAGAATAATCTGAACAAAACCATTAACCCAAACAACAGTCACAAAACAGATCATCCATCAGACACAAATTATATGATGATAACGATTGAGTTGGCAGAGACATGGAAACGATAACCAGAATATGTGTATCTGTTTTGTGACTTATAAGTAGCAATGACAGTAGAAATATTATATATAATTTATATGTACATGCAAGAAACATAGTCATGTCTTCATAAACCAGGGGTTACCAAACAAAATAAAAGATAGAACACACGTAAGCAAAACATAGTCAGGAGATAAATGCATGACCCTAGCTTCTTATAGACTGGAAACCTAGGAGAAGAACCCAATTAACTATAACTTGAGACGCTAACCCATCAACCTTTGTTTTGAGAAATTTCTATTCTGGATTTGTATCTGTGATTTTTTTATGATTCACGTTATAATAATTGATAAACCGTTGGCTACACCTTTAAGACCAAGCCGGTGTAGCACTATCTCCCTACCTGTTTAACATAAGTACATAACAAAATGAGGGAGAACTATTAAGCCTCTCTAAATGTCTGTAATCCTTCAAATTGATTCTCAGAATAGACAGACAGGTCCTCTTATTACTTGCTGTCAAAACCAAATCATGAACTCCTGGATACATCTATCAATCTGACTGGCTTATGTCACATCTGCATTAACTTCCTTGCAGCCTTTTTTTGGGCAATATATGGAGCATTTCAAGTCCATTTCATATTTGCATTTCTTCATTTCCCTTTTTAGGGTTTTCATCTTTGCATAATTGCATTTCTTCCTTTCTAAAGTCATATTTATGATACGTAAGGAACCAAGTATCTATGATGATTTTACATCCAATAAAAAGGATATCTTTCCATTCTATGTTTTAAGGGGATTCAGATCTAAAAAAGAGGCATAAGATGATCTCTGGAAATGTAGAATATCTAAATAGGATCCATGTCAGGAACACAGATGAGTTGACAGAACTAGCTTAGCTTTCTCTTTGGTATAGAAAAGCTCTTCTTAAGACAAAATGTGGAACTTAAGTAAACTCTAGCCGTACAAGCCACGACCATGTTTAAATTATCAGGAAAGAAAGAAGTTAAGAGGCTTGGAATGTTTGCACACAAGGAGCAATGCAAACTGAGAATAGACCGACAGATTTTGAGGGTGCATTCTAACTAAAGGCAAACATCAGATCAGGAGGCGGGAGTAATCGACAGCAACCATCTATTCTTTAAGTGCAGTAAACAACCAGAGTTGCTGCAGTGTGCCTTACTTGAATACAAATTAACCTCAGGGAAGTATTCAGGCCACATCCATCTTCACTGCTCTAGAGACGATAGACATCAGATAACCTCAGCAATACAAGCCTTAATATTGCAATCTTCTTGTTATCTGTACCAAATTATTTCTGAACTATGCTATGATGAAGTCGGAGATTTGGTTATTGTGTAACAAAAACTTTATAGCTTCTTACGGATGAGGTCAGTTGAAGTAATGACAGCAACCATATTGCTGACAGGAAAACTGGAAATGTTTAGCTAACAGATTTTGGAAGTCAAAAGATCTCTTTAATCACTAGTGAAAAAGTTAATGAAGTCCATGAGATGCTACCACTACCAATGCTTCATGAACCAATTATACGCGTTAGTCAAGAATTCAACATATCTTTTCTGAGCCATATCTAGACATACAGGCAGATATAATTTATCTCCATTGCATTCAACTGGTCACCTTCGCCTAATAGATAAATGATCGTGTCTCCTATGCCGCCTACTATAAAGTCATCTCTCCTCAACAAGACCAAATCCAGATATACGTGAATAATCCCAGAAGTAAACCTTTCAAAAGGTGCTCTTGCTATATCATAATACTTCCAAAAACTCCAAACCCTATTCCCTCCACTTATTATTTCAATGATACTAGCCAAAGCACATCAATAATTCACACTCAAACATAATATTAACTCTTATCTCTATGAATGGGGTTGAGACTCTTACCGCTTGTGACACCATAACATGCTTCCATCACTCCAGAACAGCGGCAACTAGCCTTCTTCTCCTGAGAAATCAAGTACTTAACCAATTAAAACTCTATAAACCCTACGTTTAACTGAATAGATATCAACTAGAAACATAGGAAGACTCCCTAACTGACAAAAGAGAGTAACAATTCCAACCCAACTTACAACAAAAGGATAGTTACGCCATATTCGTAATATTTGCCCTTCTCAAGTCCAGTGATTTCCATTATCAAAGTCCTCAAGGTTCAAGCTCAATGCCACGCTCGCATGAAAAGGAATCCAAAAGTCACTCTGTTATTGTTTTGTCTCAACTAACCCATATTGAAGTTTTTCATCACAGGTCCATAATAGTCATTCTTTTACTCGGGCTTCCAACTAAATGTACATAGAATTTACTTACTTAACCTCTAACAGCATTCGTGAAGGACTAATATCACTACTTATATTCTCATCTTATTTTGCTACCATGAACTCTTCAGTCAAAACACAAACAACATATTCTTGTAAGAATTGCAGAAACTGCAGCTTGATTGCTTCCTATAGCTCAAGCCTAAAAAGAAAACATGTTCCAAAACTAATGTAAACCTGTCCTAAGAAATTGCCACCATGACATGATGTTCAAAGTTGTGAGTTGCTATAATTTGATTAGAGCAATGTTAAAAATTATGCAAAACAAAAATATGCATAACAAATTGACAAATATGCAAAAGCTTGTTTAATTCGAAGTATCTACTGTAAAATATAATATATCCTTCAGCTAACTCAAAAGTCAAACCACTTATAAGACAAGTCATTACATCTAAGAAATTAGAATGACAACCTCCAACAAATGTAAAATTCAGAAAAATCACTGTGATCACAATTTACAGAGAATTCTTTTAAGCTGTCAGTTTCAGTTTCATGTACAAAGCTTTAAAGAAGCACAGCCACTGGTTAACTAAGTGAAGAATCTGGATCATTAACGAGCTCAAAGAAAAACATGCTCTACTACCAGCTTTTCTCCAGTTCGCATTGGCAGTCAGTCCCCCATGGCTGGCAATACCGATTTCCAAGATGAAGGACTTCCACTAGACTCATAGAAGCAGAAAAATAATGTGGATTCAATCTAAATATGAGAAAGAGATCATGAAACAAGAGCATATATAGGAATTGAGACTTTATTTAATAACATCTTTATAACAGAGAAAAGTTATTCATGCTCATACTTCAGGCGCCAAATTAGAAATGCAGAACACGGAGCATTCTCCTGTCTGCCAGCAGGTTTAGATATTTTAATTCTGCAACGTAAAACTTAGGATGAAAAATTATTCAGACCAACACCCTTCACAAAATGAAACTCCTATGGTGCTATTAGACAACGTACAACCAACAACAGGATTAAGAACCACTTCACAAGGGTGTGTCGTCATGCACCTTTGACGAAAATCCTTGTAATGCAGTAGAAGACACCCACCATGCACTAATTTGCACCCAAAAGCTAATATAGAATGGGAAAATGAAACCATGTGAGTTTCCTTTTGCCCACACAATGTTTGCAAGATACAAGCTTAGAAAAATAAGCAATCAACTCCACAGCACTAATTACTTGGCAAAACCTATAACAGTTTACAATCAAAATCTAAAAGTATTTCCTTACCGAACTTCTTTGCCACCCTTTTGTTGGGTCCAGAGTCCGGTTGTGGATTGCAAACAGCACTTGTATATTAGGTACCCCATGCTTTTAATGCTTCAATGAAGTTCAATGATAGCATAATGCATGGTGTTTATATTAGGAGCATTTTAAGCTTATTCTTTGACTTTCTTTATACTTTTATTATGTTACACGGCCACCAGGGTAACTAGCAGTTATTGAATATCCCATTTTTTGGATAGAATTCTAACGATCACATTAACAATTGCATTCCTTTTATCTACACAGTTCTCATTTAACAATTGATAAATGCTGACTTTTTGCTTTAGAAGGATTCTGTATTCTACATAAGAGTTGTGCACATGCAATCAAATAAAGAGCAGCTCTATCATGAATAGAATGTGAACTTCCCGTCAATAGATCAACTACGAAATAGGAAGAGAGAGAACTCAGAGATAGAATATGCAGAACTGATATAAAAACGCTAAATGAAATAAAGTAGTCAAGTCTTCACAGTTAATGAGATGCCCATCAATTGTATAAGCTATACATGGTGAAGAAGACATTTTTATCTGAATGCACAAAACAATCCCAACATAACGAGTTCACTGAAGCCCCTACTTTGACAGATGCAACACACAGTTTGACCATGTCTTTAATGAAATTATTCGGAGCTCCAACAGAGGTTTAATTATAGTAACTTGATCTTACAATAATTGTGGAGCAACTTCCAATTCAATTCGAATTGTTTTAACTTGTAACAATACATAGAAAATCTTCAAGGCAACAGTTTAAAGAAATGCATATCTATAAAAAGTAATAATGGTACCTGGCAGAAATTCCCATCATAATTGAGGTCCGAAGCAATTCGCAAGTTAAAAAGACTATAATACAGTCAGTTTCTCAAGCAATTTCATTTTTTTCCTCCTCGGGCTATTCAAAGTCAAGTAGAAGGAAAAACTAAGCATAATAGTAACTAAGTAAATTAGTCACCCTGATACCAGATTATGTAGTTCCTCAGGATACAGATGTTAAAAATAAAAATAGGACTCGAGTATTTGGGCCGCTCTGCATGTACCAGCATATACAGCTTTGTTAGCATATACATATGCAAAGCTAACCCCCTGTTCTATTTCTGTATTCTGTCATTGTGGACCTATTGATATGTAATATAATCATATCAAGAAGTTCAATCACAAAGGTTAAGGTTAAGATCAAAATTTTGAGGCTTAATATACAAACAGAACTAAGTTCCAAGCTCTCTGCCGGAACTCTGTCCATTTATAGTTACCTTTAAAGAGACTCGTGAGCCAAAAATCCTAGAATCTTAAGAATCGTCCTAGCACCAAAGCCACAGGGTTCACATATGATCCAAGTTAATGCAATATCCAAGTGAAGTACAATTACTAAATCAATTTTTTTTCCAAGAAAAAAGCATCTAATTCGACAGAGTTACATAACTATTAAAGCTCGAGTAGCCAATTGAACACTAACCAAAATCATCACTCTTTCTTAAAGCACGTTAAATATTCCATACCTCAACTGCAACCAGTAAGAAATCGACAAGAAACATGCACAACACACGGCAAATGTAACCAAGATATAAAAATAATAAAATAATAAAAATAAAAAGATTACGAGAACGAAAGGGACAGAAAACGAACCTTGGAAGCCCAAATTCTATCGGAGGAAGCAACCGCCTGCCACCCGCGAGAAACCAAGCGAGCTAGCGCGGCGCTGCGAACGTCGACTTTGCCCAGAATCATCGTCATGATTTCCGAACCGAGCACCAGCAAAGGGTCCTCCACCGCCAACTCAAACTCCTCTCCGCCCTCGCTCTCCTCCGCCGCCACCCGCCAACTCGACGGCCCACCTCCCAAATCTCCGGTCCTCGCCTTCCTCTTGCCGGAATCACCCATAACCGATTGAGAAGAAGAAAAAAAAAGAAAGAGAGAGCAACTTTTTTGCCTTCGAAAACCTGAGAGATTCTCGGTGTTTGGATGAATTGTAGAGCGAGAAAGAGCGCTGGGGACGAAACAGGAGAGAGAAAGTGAGATGGCGACGTGGTGGCCGATAAAAATTCGAAACGTAGTGAGGCAGAAATCTGCTGTCGACCTCGGACCAATAGGAGGCTGTAACGTGGCGAAACTCACGCACCGCAGAGTATCCTATCGTAGACGATTGCATTTTAGGCCGTTATTAAGGGGATAATAATAGAAGAGAAACAAATTTAAATTTTCATGGGTTTTAGAGAGAGAGAGAGAGAGAGAGAGAGGGATTTGAGCCAGTGAGAGTCCCAATTCCCATGCAGTCTCACAAGACCCCACGTGTCGGACTAAATTCACTGTTCAATTTCAGAATTTCTAGTTCTAGTCAACTTAATTATTTTTGCATCGACATGTCCAAATTCAGTTGTGGATTTATATCTTTCTTTGCTTTGCTTTGCTTTAAAAAACTTAAATAATATACTCATGTTTGAGACTTTTTTTTAACATATTATCATTTACTTCGATATAATATAAGAATAAAAACTATCAAGAATGCCATCCATAAAAGGAATAAACTCAACCTAAAAATAAGAATTATAATACTCACATATAGTTATTAACAAAATGATGTACCAAAACATTAGCTGTAAGACAACTAAACTTAAAACTTAAAGAAAAAGGTTTCTCACAATAAATATTCACTACATCATATATATATCAAACTTTAAGACAACTAAACTTAAAACTTAAAGAAAAAGGTTTCTCACAATAAATATTCACTACATCATATATATATCAAAATAAAGTTGTGGAGTTGAATATTCCCCCCCCCCCCCCCCATATAACCTTCTAAAATGCCCAATTGTCACTCATGCATGCATGTGAAAACATGATTTGAACAAACTACAATGTTAATTTATAACAATTAAGTGCAACACAAAATATTGTGTTAAATTAATAAAAATATTATACGTATATATTTTTTATAAAAATTCGCCATCTCATTTACATATTTGTGTACGCGCGCACTATCACATATATCATGATACAATAAAGTGAGTGCGCATAGTTTGAAAACTACTTTTTGTTCCCATTCGTTTTGCAGTCTAGCTACCTTGTTCTTTTAATTTCCAGAGAATTCTCGAAAATTTATATTATCTTTTGCTTTTGATGATAGTATTTGTTATCCAAATCTATTAGTGCTTCTACGTGGAATGATTACATCTAATTTATAGCTATATGCACTGTCTTTTGATTAATGGGAATTTATGTTGGACAATAAGCAATTAATACAAGTTCAAATTTACATGATCAATATTACAGTAGGTTGTATTGAGTCTTACATCAAGATTCAAGAGCTGCACCTATTAATTATTATTTACTTAACCATTTGTTAAGGGTGAGAGAAACCTAAGTACGAATTATAATCTCCCATCACTCAATTTTAAAAAAAAAAAACATATGAATAGCGTTTACCAAGTTTGACTTATTTTTTTAATATTACACAACCAAACAAAAGGAAAAACCAAATGGGGAATGTACACTAGTTTGATATAAAAAATAAATATATTTTAAAATTTTAAAAAGATAAATACAAAAGGGAAAATAAAAATCCAAAAATTGAAGAAGAAAAGGAAAAAAAAAGTTGTCGTGATAAGGGAGTTGTCAGTGTACGTATGGTCGTCTCAACCTCAACTCTGAAACAATTAAAGGAATTAAATAATTAGATAAGATAAAGAAATTTAAAAAAAAATGAAAAAAGATTAGTAAAATATTTGTTAATAGAGGGGAGAAGTGGATAAAAGTAAAACAACGTTAGCACATCGTGTCACTTCCAATGAAATGAAATGCGTGTCACTTCCTCGCGTTGTCCCATTTATGGAAAGTGTGCGAAAATAGTAAAATAACATGTCTAAACTAGACTAGCGTCGAATAGCTAGGGTTTCAAAGTTCAGGCATTTCGATCCCTTGCATGTATCATTCCATCTTTTTTCAACAAACACGTGCCACAAATAATACAAAATCAAACTCCTGTGCACTACTTCAAGTTTAATTGAATTTACGTTTTCAGTGCCTCAAAATTTACTATACTTTTTCGATCATGCGAGATACAAGGAAACACGTAATGATTTTCACTGCAAAAAACAAGTTCGATTTTCGTCGCCAATAAAACGGGTGACGGAAAACACCCGTCTCCCGATTCCGGTCGCTAAGAAATAAGGTGACAGAAAATTTCGGTTGCGACATGCATGTAGAGACGGATCAGGCGATGGAACTTTCTGTCGCCATATTCTGTCGAATGACACGATCGCCGGAGATGGGTGTCGTAGTTAATTTCGTCGCAGGGGTTGGCGAAGGAAAACGGTGACGAAATATTTCCGTAGCCAGAAAAAAAAAATTAATTAAAAAAATGGAAAAAAAATGATGACGGAATGTGGCGTCGCTTTTTCATCGCCAATTTTTAATTATTATCTTTAATTCCATTTTTGTTTTAATATTTGTAGGTACCCTAATAAAAGATCATAAACTTAAATATACACATTATTATAATAGTACATCATAACATAAAA
Source organism: Perilla frutescens (assembly GCA_026008535.1). Lineage (NCBI taxonomy): Eukaryota > Viridiplantae > Streptophyta > Magnoliopsida > Lamiales > Lamiaceae > Perilla > Perilla frutescens. The sequence goes on from BRKX01000013.1 coordinate 14,152,970, forward strand.
TTAATATAAACATATAATATATAAATATATAGTAAAAGTGTATCGTAACATAAAAAGTGTAGCATAGTAGTAGTATTAATAATGTATTAAATAATACAAACATAAATAGTCAAACTGACCCGCCATCAAGCCCTCTATATCCCTCGCCAGTACTACCCGACTGCTGACTGAGAAGCCTCTCAAGAAGGGACTCCACTCGGCTTCTCCAACATCTGTTGCTGCGCAGTGAGCTTCTCATTCATTTGTGTCTGCATCTGCACCTGCATCTCAGCCAGTCTCACATCGAGCTCTCCTTGGATGTACAGTGAATCTGATCCTAGACTCAATGATAAGGATCCTCCAACTCCAGAAGTGCAAGGAATAACAGGGGACATGTTCCCCATCCCGATAGCGTCCATCCCGATAGCGCGACCTTTCTTGTCAGCCTTCACCACTTGGCAGAAAATCTCAACCAATTAATTAACCATCATATAAATTTGTGAAAACTATCTCTTGGGTTTTTTTATGTGAATTAATACAAAAACTTTCCTGTAAGATGAGGCGCTTATCAACACTATACAATTAAATTACAATCACATGCAGTGACGGTCGTACACTAGGCCAAAGTGGTCACTAGGCCCCCCTGAAATTTTAAATTTTTTTTATTATTAATATAGTAATAATATATGTTTTTATCAAGTTTTTTATGAAATTAGATGATAATATTTTTGTCTTGAAAATTTGGTCCAACGATAGAGATAGTTATTTTTGCACTTGAGGTCATGGGTTCAATTCTCCACAAAAGGATTTTACCTTTTTTTTCTAAGGTGGCTTTACTTTTTTCTCTTGGGTGGATTTATTTTTTACTTTTTTTTTAAATTGAGAATTATTTCAATTTGTGTTGTTTTATTTTTTACTATTAATAATTGTTGTATTTTTATTTATTTGAAACAAGTTGTTGTATATTTATTTATAAATTTTTATACAAAAGTTTTGTATTTTTTCATTAAAGTAACAATTGCCTTTTATCATGTCTATCGAGAAGCAAATATCGTGGCTCATACCCCAACTTGCTCAGTTAGGAGCGGGGTATGAGTCTCTATGTACTTGGAATAAGGATTTTCCTTACTGGTTGAGGTTGTTGGTTGATTAATAAAGACCTTTGTTCAAAATCTAATCCGTAGATTTATCAGTCCACTAATTCTATATTCTATAGTTTATGAATTTATGTACGCACACACATATATATTATGTATATATTTACATACATATCAGTTTATTTTAATTTTAGAATTTATAATTATGTATATATATATATATATAACATTTTTGTATAGTATTATTAAATGGGCCTCCCTGAGTAAAATTTATGCGTCCGCCATTGATCACATGTTTATTATTGTTGATACACACACAATTAAGCACGCACTATCTATAACATTGAACAACGAGCATTGAGCAACACATCATTAGTAAGAGAGAGAAGTTGTGTACCGAGGCAAGCGGCGGTGGAGACGGGGTCAGCTGTGGGGCAGGGCCTCTGTCTGTCGATGTAGCAATGGTGAGAGAGAGAGAGAGAGACATACGGAGGTCGAGGAGCAGGCGGCGTAGGCGGCGTCGACTGCATCGAATGCAAGGGTGGCAGAGGGCGGCGGCGGCGGGAGACGGGGCGGACGGCGTTGATTGCTGTTTTATGAGAGAGAGAGAGAGAGAGAGAGAGAGAGAGGTTAAGCACACGGCGGGGGAGTGGCGTCTAGGGGTGAGCAAAAAGTACCAAAAATCGAGAACCGAACCGAACCGAATTAATTCGGTTTTTTCGGTTCGGTTCTTTTCAAAATTCGGTTCGGTTCGATTTTTTTTCTAGCAAAAATTCAGTTTTCGGTTTCGGTTCGATCCAAAGGGAAAAAACCCAAACCAAACCGAAAATCGAATTTATATATATATATATATATTAACAATAAAAATACTCGACTTTGTTGCACTTTATTTTTTATTCGGCTTTGCTTTGTTGGAATTTACACATTTTTGAACTTTATTCAATTGTTTATTGGTATTTTTTGAACTTGAACCTTGATAATTAGCTAATTCATACTTGTACATATTTAATTATATCAAATAAAGATAATTTAAAGCAAAAAAAAATAAATCAGAAAATTTAAGAAAAAATTCGGTTCAAAACCGAACCGAACCGAAATATTTCGGTCCGATTCGGTTCGGTTCAGATCAAAAATTCGGTTCGGTTCGGTTCTATTTTTAAAAAATTCGATTTTCTTCAGTTTTAACATTTTCGGGACCGAACCGAAAAACTGAATGCTCACCCCTAGTGGCGTCGGCAGTTGGGGGTAATTATGGTGCAATTGAAAAATGGGGAAAAAAGTGTGATTCCTGAATTTTAGCAAACCGGCCGACAACGCCACGTTTTTCCAATTTAAAAAAATTAAGCAAAGGAATATTCCAGATTTCCGTCGCCATATATGGGCGGGAATTAAAATTTGATCATAGAACACCCCGTCCCAAAATAAATTTATTAATTACTTCAACCGTATAGGAATCATGTGTTAATTATATGATTCTTTAAAATTATTTTAGAAAATTCCAAATATAGAGAAAACGACTTCGAAAGTTGGCTCAATTCTATTCTTAAAATCATGTTGTCCTCTAAATCTTTCTCGATCATATATTTTGTTCCTCGTGACGAGACATTTCCATGAGCCTTTTTCATTCATTATTTGGACATTTATTAAATCATGGGTGTTCTAATTATTGAAAGACCGTATTTTTATCCCTAAAATAAAATTCAACCGTTTTATGTTTAACTCCGAAATTGGTTTCGTCTTTTGACTAGGGGACACAAATCTTTTCATAATCGTGTGGTCATTGATTTCATTAAAAATGGAGTTCGTTTGACCTTCCAACCAAATTTTATTCATTCTTTATTTCAACTCAATACCATATATTAAAATACATCATAAATTACCATTCAACCATGTAATGTTCTAAGTGTCAACCTTACCTTGTTCCAAGAGTCACCATGTCTTGCTCCAAGTGTCACCATGCATGACAAGGGTACTCCATGTGTCACCATTTATTTCACATAGTTTGATGCATGTCCTACATATGTTATCCATAGTTATTGGATTAATCAAATAGGGAAAGATGAGTAAGAGCCCTACTTTCTCTCACATTCTTTTCTCCATTGGTTTTTCTCTTTCCCTCCCAGCAGCAACTTTTCTTTCCCTTCTAATTTCTACCCTTTAAACTTAGCCAACAATTATGAAATTTTACAGAGAGCTTCCCACTTTGATGTAGATGATGTTAGCTGAAGAAATCATCCAATTTGGTTCTGTATGGTAGAGAACGAAGGCAAACATTACACTAGTCGTTGTTTTCCGCCAAGCTGCAGCAACAATTGTATTATGTATATTTCGACCTTCAAATCTCCACCAACATATCTGAAATTTGGATATGTTGTTCCTCTCTTCACGTAGTTGATGTTAGCCACTGGAATCGCTCGATTTGGTACCGGAAAGTCAGAAACGAAGACATGCAAAATTGAGGTTTCTAGCTGTAAGTTTTATCATTAGTGTAGCAGTCATATTTTACCATTTTTGTCCCTTAAATCTCATCCATAAATTCTGAAATTTTAGTATGTTTCTCATATAATTATGTAGATGATTTTAGGCTCAAGAATTTCTCAATTCGGATCTCTGAATCTCCTAAACGAAACTCAACTCTTTTCTTGGTGGTTTAATTTTCGTAACTCACCGAAGTCATTTCCAACATATCTTCCGTAGATCTAGACATAATCTTTCTATGAGATCTACATCATTATCAAATTAACTCTTCATGATTTTCAAAATAGGTCTCGGATTGTTGATACGATATTGTTTGGTCTATCAAAGATATGTTGCAAATCGATACGTCAAATCTGCCGCAGAAATTGTTGTGTTGCGAGTGCAACTTTAGAGGCTATTTCCCGATGTTCCCTCCATTGCATGGACTTGATTTTTGGTATAAATCAACTCTTCCTTGCATTCTTTCTATCCCTTATGTCCGATCGTAGATCGAATATCATTTCATCCTTCGAATTCCAGCTGTAAGTTTCCCGAAAACCACACTCTTTTTTTGGCAGTTTTCATCTATGTTGAAGATGCTATATTCCTTGCTCACTTTCAGTTGTTTTAGCCATTGCATTATTGAATAGTTTGTTTCATTGAAATCTTTGTTTTCCATACTATGAAAAATTGTACTTTTAATCAAAAATCCATTGAGTATCGAGTTCGATCGAGACCCAAACTTTTTATTGATTAATCTGTTCGGGTGAACAGTCACAGTTGCCTTTTTGGCCAATTTCAAGCCAGGTTGATCAGAATTTATCTTCAACTCCTTCTGACTGATTGTAGGTCCCTTTGTAGCGGACGCGTGGCCGCTAACCATGCCTCAATCAGATTTTAATCGAATTTTCTATGATTTTTCAAAATTGTTGTCCTATTTTAAATTGTTCCATTTTAAGTCGAATTTGTTTCAAGTTAATTGAAGAGTATCGTAAGAACCTATTATCGATTCGTGTTGGGTTTAAAACATGAGTATGCGCATTCCTAGTTGAAGTAAAATTAATAAAGCTCCAATTAAATTAAAGTGAATATTAGATTAATTCCGGAAATAGTTATTTATCCTGAAGAAATGATTGATCCTTGTAGGATTTGTGTGACTTATGAGGAATGTGGAGGATTAAATCTCGAGGTGGTTAGAGCAGTTGAGCCCTAGAGGAACTCGAGAAGGAACTCCAGATCATTGATCCATCCCCAAGACCGTGATCAAGCTTGGATTCTTGTTAGGATGTTTGTATCTATAAGGTGGGTTATACTATCTTTGGAAATTGTATCTTTCGAGTTATTAAACTCGGCTGTGTTAAAATTGCATATGTAACTATCTGTGTTAAATATTTACGTGCTACTGTATGTTATCGGAGTCTCATAAACCAGAATTGTGTCAATGTGAGTAGCTACAGTATGCATGCATTATTCGTCATGCCCTACTTCTTATCGGTGAGATTAAAATGAAACACTTATTGGTTACACTCATTGGGTATACTTTGGCCATACTCAACTTTACACGTTGGTGATGTAGTACGGGTTGCGGGTAGTGACTGGTTATACTCTTAAGCGCTTCACGATAAAATATTTTGGTGAACTTAAGTTGCTTTCAACTTTAAAACTTCCTAAGTTTCACTACCTGCATGGACACAGATAGATTAGTTTTAGAAAATAATTTGCATAACTTAAATTGTGAAAACTTGCCCACTGAGTGCAATAGTACTCAACCCAAATCTTTTTAAACATTTTTCAGGTCAATAGGCTGGAGCGTATGTGACGATGCTGAGAAATGGGCTTATGTTATTTATGTATTTTCCCGTTGTCTCTTTTTGTTAAGTATTCTGTTAAGAATTTGAGCTTCCGCACTTATGATATTTTTTTGCTAAATATAATGCTAAGAACTCTGATCTTGGTATTATAGACAAGTATATGTATTAAAAAACATGTTTGATTGTTCTGGGTCTTCTCTTGAGGTTTCATTAATTAATTAATTACCTATTTTCTTTCCTGCTTCTTAATTCCAATCCCAGTGGCATCCATTTTTACGGTCTTTTCAGGACCGGGGCGCTACAGATCACTATTAAAATTTTTACGCCAAAATTTAATACAACAAACGTTATAAAAACTATATTCTATTAATAATTTAATTCAATAAAATAAATAATTATAATTTAAAATATACAACTATTAATTAAGTTGGCATATATTAGTGTAGAATATTACAAACGTTAATATAAAAACCATATACTATTAATAATTTAATTCAATAAAGTAAATAATTATAATTTAAAATTTACAACTATCAATTAAGTTGACATATATTAGTTTAGAAAAGAATAAACATTGTAAAAATCATATATGTACTATTAATAATTTAATTCAATAAAATAAATAATTATAATTTAAAATATATAACTATTATAATTTAAAATACACGCCCAATCGATCGAGTATATTTGCAAGTGTGTATATATATATATATATCATGTAACTATTGAATAATAATATATAAAATTTGAATAATAATATATACATAATGTAACTAATTATGTTTAAGGTAGTTATAATCAACAATTTATATATATTATAGCATTGTCAATTATAATTTCGATCAATTCCACTAAATACTACTTAAACCCTTGAATATTAAACCCTATACTCTAACCCTTAATATAAACTTTATACCCTAAACCCTTGAAACCCTTCACACTACAACATAAACACATAAAGACTCGAAATTAATAACATTAATCATATGATTTTTTTGTACGATTCGTTTTGATATATAACAATAAATATATATCACACTTGAGACTAATATTTAATTTATAGAATTTGTACCAATCATAAATTTATATTTAATTTTTATTTTGTCTAATTAATAACAATATACATATAATCTTATTAATTTTGTGAATTTAAAAACAAAATATTATTTAAGTTATCAAAAAGTACTGTATGATTTAATCTATGAATATTGGTATACTTAAATGTAAAAAATATCAATTAAAAAATGAAAAACCAATAAAAATAGAAATTAAAATATTAAAAAATTACTTCAGAAATCAGGCGATGAACTGATTCCGTTAAATTTTTATATTAAAAATAAATTTAAAATAAAATTATAAATAAGGCGACGGAATATCTGCATAATAAAATTAAATGCAAAATAAAATTTCAGAAATTTTGTCGCCTTATTATTCTGAAAATAAAATTAATTATAAAATTAAAAAAAATAATAGGTGACGGAATACGTCCGTCGCGTGACATAATGATGGCGTTTTCGTCGCCTTGTCCGTCGCCTTGAGAATTCCTTTCAAAATTCTCAATCCCAACTGAAAAAGGAAAATAAATGATTTCTTTCCAAAATCTCAATACGGACAAAACCAACACAATTGAAGAAAAAAATTATTTTCCCTTCAAATTGATATTTGAAAATAAAACTAAAAATTTCACATCACTCTGAAATGCTGGACTCCGATATACCTCGTCAATAATCCAGCGTAGGAAATTGAATCCCCTGATATTTTTTACAAAAAAGTGAAAAGTTAAGGACATTTTTTGATTTTTTGAAGTTCGAGACATTTTTAAAAAAATGTCAAAGTTCAAGACATGATATTTTGGTATTTTTTGAAGTGCAAGATATTTTTAGAAAAAAAAGTCAAAATTCAGGACATAGATATATATTGGCCTCAAATAAATATATATTAACAACTTATTATCATATATAAATCACAATTCAAAATAAGATGGATTTGTATAAATATTTATTACATGAAAATGCTCTACAAAATTACGCTTGGTGGGGTAGTTGTGTTTAATTATTTGAAGAAGTGACGACAATTGAAATATGCATGTATAAATTGATTACAAATGCTGCAAAATCGGCTTGTTTTTAATTGATAATAATATATCTCTCTTCTCTCAACATGTACATAACTAAACTTGAATTCAAAAGAGAATGAAACTATGGAAGTGTTATGTGCTGCTTCCGACGCCGTAAGTGTCCAAGAGCAAAATTTAAATATGATTTATTTGTGTTTTCTAATTATTATTGATAAATTCTAAACACAATTCTCATTTTATTCTTGACAGCCCTCACTAATTTAAAAATATATTAATAAATATGATAACACTTTTTTGGACTATTATCATATTTTAGCCTGATTTTTCAAGTAATTCACAAAAATGTCCTGATTTTTTATAAATAATAATTTAATAACCGACCTTTTGAATATACAACTAATCTAGTGTGAAAATAATTTTTGAACTTTTAGTTGCCGATTTGTATCTTTTTACTTGAATTTTTTAATAATGTGGAAATACTTGTGTCACGCCAATTGATCAAATAAAATTATATTTCATTCCACACTGTATGTAAAAAGATACACGTCGGCAACTAAAAGCCCGAAACTTAATTTCAGACTAGATTTATTGTTTATTTAAAAGCTCGAGTATTAAACTGTTATTTATAAAAAGTAATTAGATTTTTGTGAATTACTTGAAAGGTCAGGCAAAAATCTGATAATACCCCTGTATTTTTACCCCATAACCCCCAAACACAAAAATGTTATCATAACCCTCTACATTATAGCTCACATCTCTTATCATATAACTAAAACAACTAGAAACGGTACAATCAAACATTCAAACATTGCCTTAAGAAATAAGAATAACAATTCAAAAAACTATTTGTGAAAAAGACTTTTCAAATAAGAATGATCAAAGTTCTAGTTGCATATCATCAACGCTTGGAATAAAAAACCATGGATCTTTTTAATTTATTTCAAGCGCTAATTAGCATCTATATTAATCTATCAAAGCGTGAAAAATATCTAGAAACAAAGCAAGGTTATTTCTCTTAATCATTATTACATGTCTCAATAACAACTAAAAGCATAATCCTCGACAAATCACACACCTAAAATATTATTTACTAAAATTATGACCGACAATCATATTAACAAATAAATTCCAGCCAAAAATTTTGTTGCAGATGGAGAATTAATTGTGTCTTATTCTTTCTATTTCACTTTTTAATTTTAAACTTACATGGGCTTTGATTTATGTTGTTGTTCGATTATATGATTTTTTAATTATTATAGCGTTTCTCATTATTTTAGCTTTATGAAAATGGACGAGGACTATGATAGAGTTTTAGGCTTTAGGGGCGGTAAAGGGTATAAAAATCTTATCATATTTATTTTTATATTTTATAAATTAATGGGGACTGTGAGGAGTAAAACGTGGACTATATTAATTTCCCATTACGATTTTCAATGTTATTTAAATATTGAGTGAGGCCCAAGTTGGAAAGACCAATTGATATATGTAATCTCTAATCTCTTCAATCCAAGCCCACAATCACAAATGTTTAATATGCATAAATAAATAAAAAAATAGGAGAAGGAAAATAATTAACAAATAAAATGCTATCGTGAACGTCCTGAGGATGGTCTAGTGGTGGAGTGAGATTACTTGGAGATTAAAGATCACGGATTCGAATCTCCTCAATACTGCAGGTCGTGTGTGTGTGAGTAAAAAAAAATGCTATCTTGAACAAGATGATCCTAAATTATACAAATACAAATTTAAAAGACATAGTACAATGAAAGAGATGGATTTTGCAAATTTTAGTTCGGTTGATGCCTCACTTTTTAGTTGAAATATATTTACATTGTATATTTATGTCAAGTAAAATTCAAAACACAAAAAACGTAAAAGATAGTGCACAGATACAAGAATGAGCATGATAGTATGAATTATCATATGTCTACGTTTGGTTCATTATATACTTTCTTGGAGGTTTGCCATTTAAAAGGGCATATTTTAAAAAAAAAAAAAAAAAAAGTTAAAATGCATGATTGCTTCTATGTGAAGTTGAAAGTCATCTAAGGATTTACAGAACCCTCATAGATCATGGTTTTACACATTTAATTTGGTGGAATAAATCCAAATGCAGACAAGAAGGGCCCAAGAAGCGCTATTGCCAGTTTGGCCGTGGCAGGGTCCAAATCGATCAGAACCAGGCTCTCCGCCGTGACCGAATGCATAATCTTGGAAGTTCCGGAAAAGGCTGTGGACGATGAGGAGGAGAGGTAATGGTTAGTGAGAGAATCGGAAATTATTGAAGAACAATGCGCTCTGCATACTAGAGTTGGTCTTTTCCTTCTTGCAGGAGATTTGAGGATTGATTTATGGGATGACAAATGACAAGATTTTGATGAAATTAAATTGTGATTTTCAGGAGGATTGTGTGTTGGTTTAGTTTGGAAGGCCATGAAATTGCCAGACCAGTAGCAGAAACAGCAGACATTATCTACTTTCTGTTACCCCTCTCTCTCTCTCTCTCTCTCTCTCTCTCTCTCTCTCTCTCTCTCTCTCTGTGGGATGAGTCTGCTACAGTAAATCGGATAGTTGGGCTGTTCAGTAATTTTGACAAAAGAGTTGGGCATTTCGGTAACTTGAAGAAATGGGTGGTCCATAATTTGCTGACGATTTTAACAGTATAAATTAAAGTTGGTGCTCGAATGCGATCAACTTAATTATAGTGTATTTGCTCAAAATAAAAAACTTAATTATAGTGTAACTTTGATGATTATTAATTCTCAAGGTGATATCTTTCTGTTAATGTGTACTTTTTCGTTTTAAAAACTTGTCGATCTCATTTAATTATCAATTTTTAAAAATTACACGTAACAAATTTTATAACACACTTTTATTATGGCAACAACGCTCACATAAGAGCCAACAATGTTTCAAGTTATTTTAATCACAATTATGAAAATGAAATTTACTGAACTTCTAACATGATCTCTGTAAATATATATAGAAACATGCCTATATATTGGGACATACCAAAAAGAAAAATAAACCTATCAAAATGGAATGGAGGGAGTATAACTTATGTCATAACTAATTAACTAGAATAACACGTGTGATATATAGATCGATCGAGACGTGCGACAAGATTTACTTGAACCAATAAGATTTACTTGAAGCAAGATGACATGTTTGATTCATCGTAGAAAATCATCATCATCATTATTATCGAATACAATTCTCTATATCTCTAGAATTTATTTAGTAATTTTACAAAAACATAAAACCATATTGTTATATTATATATGACCAAAATATATTTATAAACACATAATATTTAAACTCAATTTGATTTTATTTTTTTAATATATTGTGTGGATGCAAAATCCGTAATCAATTTTGTATATGAGTCTGGGTATTGACGATTTGCACAGATAAATAAAAAAAATCGTGAGGTCGAAGATCACCGCGAGTGTTGGTGATCAACAGGGTCACACCGGGTTTCGATGATCAAATTATACAAAATTTGACATATTCAATAAAAATTCAAATTTACTTTTATTATTATTATGTGTGTGTATATTTATTTTCCGAAGTATACTAACAAATACCATCAGTGCTCCTGTGCCCAATCGTGTTATGACATAACTAATATTTTTTTTAAAATTTATATACCCTATATTGGGGATGATAAACCCTAGAAAAATTAAATTATATCATAATAAATTAAAAATAAAAAAAAAATTAAAAAATGAATGTTTGGCGTAGGATATGCCATAGAAAATGTCTCAAGGAATCTGGTGTGGTTTTCGATAACCGTATGAAATTTACTATTTGCATCACAAATTAAAAAAAAAAATATTAAAATTAATAAAATGCCCTTTGAGTCACATTCATACACCACATAAATAATTCTCCACACTACAAATTAAAAAATCAAATAAAGTAAAATATTAATACACACACATATATATATATGTCAGTCATCTTCTTCATCCCCAACGGGAAGAACGCAAAGAAGATAAACATGAAAAATTGAATTATAAATTCTTGAAATATAGAAGGGTTTAATTACTAAATTAATCATTTTTTAAAGTTATAAATTTGGCACAATATTTAAATGCATGCAATTAAGACACCAATTTATAGGATGGTATTTAATATGACTCAATTTTTTCAAGTGATGTAAATTTAAAATTCGAACGTTCCATCATTCGTTGTTCGAAAATTGATAGTTGGGCCACAATGAGCTCGGAAGCACTACCAAGGTGGCAGCTTTTTTCATTCTAACTTGCATCACTAGAAATTTTATGAGATATTGAATAATATTTAAATTTTAAATTAATATATTAATTACTTACGTTATTTTAATCATGTCAGATTCATTACTTTATGAAAAAATGATTATTATTTTAGCAAATAATTTAGTATTAATATATAAAAATAGCCATTTCCATTTAGTACAATATGTTTTTAATCACTTTTAAAAATATATATATTTATAATCACTTTTTCATTGAAAATACTTAATTATCCTTCATAAAATTGTGAGCCGCACGACTAGAGTGCATTATTTGGATACACGAATGAAATATGATTGTGTAGCAGTATAAATTAATATTGTTACACGAGTGAGGTGCACGAATAAGTCCATTCGTGCAACATTATAAATTTATATGTTATTGCACGAATTGAGGGTACACAACTGAGCATAGTCGTGCAACAATTTAAATTTATACTACTACACGAATGGAATTACACGACTAAATCTATTCGTGCGGCATTCATATTAGCATGACTAGAGTGCACGACAAAAGGTTATTTTGTTCAAAATAACTATTTAAAAATTTACGAAAATAATTTAAACGTAATGGCAGACTTGAGGCCAATATATCTTGGAGTTATGTGTAGTTAGATTTTATTTTAGAAAGGATTCCCAATGTATGTATATATAAAAGGGGCCTTCATTTATGGGGCCTAGGTTATCCCCTTGAGGAAAAGTTGATATTTTTTTTTTTTTTGAGAGAGAGAAAGGGTGGAAAGCTGACTTTGCAAAAGACAAGGAATTTAAAATGTAAAGATATATACATGGACCACTGTCCCTGTCTCACATAGCAACATTTACATTTAGAGTTCAAAAGTTTGAAGTTTTTGCTCTAAAAAAAAAAAGGTTTCAGGTTTGAAAATTTGGTGAGACCCGCATATATCTGAATATTTTACAAAGTTGTGTTTTTAGAAGAAAACCCATCCATATATATATATAAATGATTCTAAAGTAACAAGAAGTAAAAGTCAAAACTCGTTAACTCATACGTAACACCGTCAATTGTTCGATATCCTATATGTATAATATATATCATAGATTCATTATTAATTAATTATCTCCATCGTCTCACGATGCTCATCATCAAAACACAATATTTCGGGTCCAAACATTCAACTCTTGCATAGAGTGCATGATAAAAATAGACTCGCTAAAAATAACTATGTTCACCGCCTCTTCAATATAAAGAAAATATATAATGCATCACGAATGACTTCCTCAACTCCATATTTTGCAAAATTAAGGTGTTTGCCCTTTGCGAATACAATGCGGCCTCTCGCCAAATTATAAATAATTTTAGAAATTGAAAGTTGTCTAAAAGTATATTGAAATTGTCGGTCTTCTTATTAGTGTAGGTTGGATGACAACGAAAGTCCCACACCAGTTAAATATTATGATGGTTGTTGGATTGTAAATGAGTCAAGTTATTCATATATCAACTCGATAAAAGTTCGTCTAGTGAAATTCATTAACTAAATAAGTTAAGCTCGAATTGGTTTTAAAAAAAAAAATCCAAGTTAAGCTTGAAGTACTATACATTACTCGGTTCGTTAGTTCGTGAACAAGCTCGTTAAGTGAGTTAGCTGCAAATATAAAACTACTAACTTTGTGATACTAGCTTATATCTTTATAGTTTAACTAGCATATCTCCCGTGCGATACACGTATAATAATTTTATGAATTATAATGTCAAAATTTATGTATAATCACATATGTATACACACACACACACATAATATTAATAAGTAGGAGTACGATTAAGTCGACATATTTTTTATATATTATATATTATTTGAATTCACTAAAATAAATTTAAATGAAATAATAAATTATAGTCACGTACAGTTGATGTGGCTTGCTATATTATTAGGTGAGCATATTTATGTGTCTATTTTTTTTTTTGTCAAAGGAAAAAACTAATAAATCATGTTGGACGGTAAAGTCGCAATCTTCATTAATAAATATGAAGCAACAAAATGTAAGAACAAAATAAGAGGTGTTGTCAACAATTTCAGTTAGCACTTACTCCCAGTGGCAAATTCACTTATACTTTAGTGGAAAAAAATAATTTTAGATAAATAAACAATTAAGGTGTGTCTTTAGCGGCACAGGCGGATTCTTTTACGATCCATTTGCGGGCATGGCTTCGCCGGTGCCTTTTTTTCTCCAGACAAATTAATAATCCACGGGTAATCGTAATAAAAAGAAATTTTGAATATCACAAACTGAATCGATATCTAGGGTTCGTGGAGGAGAAAATGAAAATTGGGAAAGAAACAAATTCTATGTAGGGGAAGAAACTTTTCATTTACCAACAATTGATTCATTAAAGCATCAATCATACGGAAATATCAATGATTTTTTCACTTAATAAAAAAATAGAAAAGAGAAACAAAAACTAAAAAAATTGAGATGACTTTCACCCTAATCAGACAATTACTATACCAAATGCGTATATATGACAATATTTGACAGAAACTATTTATTAATGTATTTGTTGCCGACATTTTTTATTTATGATTTTACCACTATAATTTTGGTGTAATATATGTATAAATAAATAGATTGGTAATAAGTGTATTTTTTATTTTTCTTTTCAGTTGGTTGGTGGATGGAGGTACTGGGTCTAAACCTGATACGTCTTTCACGGAAGGGTTTTCACCACATATGTGTCCCTAAGGAACATTAATAATGAGTATATTAAGCATCTAATTAATTTTATTTAAGAAAAAAAATGAAAACCCTTTGTGATATCGAGATATTGTATGAAATCCTTATTTTTTTAAAATTGCATGAAATTCTCTCGTGTTCTTAAAAAGTTTGCGCTACTTTTCATTTTTCACATTTTGGACCAAAGTACTCTCTCTCTCTTTTTTTTTTTTTTGAGAAAATAAGCACTCTCATTTAATTGGTCTTGAGCACTTAAAAAATTTGCTTGTAAATAAAGGGTAAAAAAAAAAAAACTAAATTGAGAATTTGTTCATATTTAAAAAAACACAAGAGGTTTCAGTGATTGAAAAAAATACAAGGGGGTTTGGTACAAATCCAAAAACACAAGGGAGTTATTTTCGATAGCATGTGGGGTTTGATGCATTTTACCCAAATGTAAATTTAATTCTAAATTAAGAAAGTTCGTTCAGGCTCGATTAAACCCATGAACCTCAAAGTATTAGACAAATAAATATCAAAGTCCGATTCGATAAACGAGTCAAACTTAAGGTGGACAATATTCAATTCAATTTGATTACGTATATAAGTACTGTGAGTGAGTCACACTCTACTAGTATGATAATTATTTAGAAAGTCCAAAAGAACAAACTCGTGGAGATATGACTTGTAGGGAATAATATTTGTTGGTATGAAAGTATGGATTATGGGGTGATTGTCTCCACTTTGTGCTGGATACCCAACAAGTAATCCATGTATCCGTATATATACGGAACATATTCATTAATCGTAGTCGTAGCATACTGGCATGTTTGAACCTCAACTACTAGATTGCGTAAGTTTCGTTTTCCATTGCTCGCTCGTTTAGATAAATCATTATTGTTTTTAATAAAAGCATTTATATTAAGAAGAAGTCGATGGCAGTATAGTTTCTACTTCATTGGATTGTTCATTCTATTTTTAAGTGTATGATTCTATGGATTTTTTTTTTGTCCTCTCATGTTATAATTCACGTGTCATAACTAGTTTTTTTTTAATATACCGTAATTGGAAAGGATAAACCCTAAATAAATATTTTAAATTAAACTAAATTATATCATATATATAATGTATATATATAGACTTGGCACAGGGGATGTCATGGAAATGACATAGGGATCATGAGATTGTGATCCTATACATAGAATCACTTATCCACGCCATAGCCCATCATTTAAAAATGTGAAAAAAACTAAATTATCTACAATTTTATTCCATAGACCCTAACTTAAAACTTATAATTATGGTGTGTGGAGGTTGGTTATTATGGGTACTAGGCTTTAGGTGAGAACTAGGAACTAATCCTAACCCTTGATTTTATCTAGATCTATGGATAAGATAAAATTGCATAAAATCTTCAAAATCCAATAATATAATTGAAAATAATATACATAATGGCATTAATGTAAATATACATTAATCTTTTATATGGAAAGATGCATATATATAATCCATAAGATACGTATCATTAAATGATACAACAACCAAATATTTATCGAGATTCATCGCGATCAAGAAATCTAGAATTAGGAATCACTTTCATTCATTGCCTTCTTCTGGGAAAAGCGGCGCTACAAATAGAAAATCGATCACTACCATCACTAGTTCCGACATGTTCAACAGCGCCTATCACTGCCGCAAGAACCACTTCCATCAGTTTTTTTCCCAGTTTTCATGGCGAGATGCACAAAAGGTAATAAAGGAATTTTTTTGGTGGTTTTTGAATCTGTGTTGAAATCTTGTGGAGAATGGCTTCTGAAAAAATTAAACCCTCAAATGGGGACACTTAATCTTGTTTGACATAAGAATGTCAAATAACATCCCGATAAAAATGGGGACACTTAATCCTAATAGACAACTTAAACTGAGTCATAAGGGGGAATAGATGATTAAGTCTATGGGAGGCCTACAAAAGGAATAGAGAGAATGAAGAATGAGGATTTTGGAAACTTTACTCAAATAGAGGACATCTAACTTTATCATCGAAGCCTGATCGATCGCCACACTTTCGGCAATCCTCAACTTCACGATTTCTTTATTTGTCCATACAGATCATGGGTGCCTTAACTCTGAACGACTTTGATTATAGATTTTGCTTCGACAATAATAATTAATCATATTTTCAATAACCGTTATTAATGTATTATAATAGTGAATTTGATGGTGAGATGATACAAGAGTGAAACATAAAGAGTGGGCAAAGGAAAAGAGTTCTTCTACAACTCTGTCTTTCTTTTTTTCTTTATTTATAAAATTTTTTAAGATGAATTAGGGCTAGACAATCAAGTTCTTCTATATCTCTAAATTTTTTGCATGAGTTTTTCAAGAAATTTCTAAAAGAAAAGATAAAAGAGTTTTATCAATTGGGGATTATACTATTGTGATGATGATATGCTTTTTTACTTTTATAGAAAAAGTTTTAATCCAAATTATTTTGTGAATTCCAAGTGATCACTTGAACTATTATTGAATCCAATAGAATCCTTAAGTGAGCTCTTCAACCAACGGTCGTAACATCCGCCCGTTTGATTGTTATTTCACATCTCATAACCTCATCGTCCTCTTCTTCTTCTCTCTTTCAGATGACCTTCAAAACTCTTTGCAACACACATTTTCGTGTATTTAAATAAAATAACACAAAAGGTGTACAAGTAGATTTCTTCGTTGAATCAAAATTGTCATTGTGGTGTAATCTCTAACTTTATTCTCCGATTCTTTTATTCAAAAACTTGATCTTCAAACGGTCTTTACAATCTTCAGACTAAATGTGTCTTTTTTTATCTTTTCGTACTTCATGTTTGAAATTTTATGACGTTAACTGGAAGCAAACGACTTTGATTCCCAATTGGAGGTGTTTCTATTGAAGAACGACTTAAATCTTGTAAAAAACACCTTCAATGTTGAGATTTTATAACATCATTTGGAGGGTTTAAAATCTTGATTTCAGACGTTGAATTTGAGATGATTCAGACGAAGAACTCTTTGATTCTATGAAGAATGATTTGAATCTTATTAGAACATCTTGAATGTTCTAGATAATTTTTTCCAACTTTTTAAGCTCTCCAAATATGACTTGTTGTATTTTGAGCCTTCTTAACCTTCATATTTATAGTTGAATGAGTATTTTAATTTAGAAAATTTAGGGTTGGGCTTTGGAGTCATGTGGAGCGATCATGGGCCTAACCATAGTGGTGTAATCAAACCGAGCTGAGCCGCGTCTATACTCAAGCTTGACACGTTTATTATTGAGCAAACTTTGAGTTTTATTTATTAAATACTTCATAGCTCTTGAGTGTATTCGAGCTTAAATGAGTTTTCTAAATTTAGATTTCAATTTAAATATTCATTATTTCTTTTAAAAATAAATTATTATATTCACAAAAAATAATATATCAACAAAATTTGATTTTTTTTTTCCTTATGACAAATTATAAAATCTATTAGAGACTTAAAACGGACTTATTACTAATTAAAGTATAAGATATAAATTCTATCAAGTTAATAATTTCATATTGTTAAGTTATCTTATTTAACGAGGTTGCTCACAAGCTAACGAGTCGAGTAGTGTCAAGCTCAAGCTTGACTCGCTTAATTAACAAAAAAAAAAATATGACTTAACTAAAAAATTAAGGTGAAATAGAACTGTAATTTGACTAAGTTTATTAACTTATGGTTGGTTTTTTTATGAATTTTAGAGTTTTGAAAATGAATGAGATTGAAGAGAGGGTTGTGAATAGAATTACCTTTAAATATGTGTTGGAGAGGGTTGTGAATAGATTTTTATTATATTCTTTTTTAGGAAAGGGTTGTGAATAGAATTACTTTTAAATGTGTGTAGCGAAGGTCTCCAAGGGGTGTAAAAAAATTATTTAAATATTAATTAGATTTTTAATTTCATATGGTAGATATATGTAAAGAGAAAAAGGGGAGCTATGAATAAAATTACATTTCTTCTTATGATGGACTGATATGATTGAGCCCATGTCTGTTAGGATGACACTGGATCCAGAAAGAAGACTTGAAATGAGGTCCAAGAAAAGCCCAAATAATCACAATTTGTAAATGATGACAATGAAAAAAATGACCAAATAAATCAATGAGACTACTATATAATTGGAACATCCAATTTTTTTTATTTAAAAAAAGATTAAAGAGATATAGTATTATAGTATCTACTAAACTAATGATGGCATATGTCATTGTAAAGCTATTATCAAGATTACTTAATGAAAGAGTCAATACAACTAATACAAGCCATATATAGTTACTTATTTACCATCCTCAAAATTCAAACTAGAATCTTATTTCCCAAGCAAAAGAGAGCTTCAATTCCAGCAACAAATTAAAGGCAACTCAATTTCTACAATATTATATTCATAAATTAATGGAAGAATCCTTTTAGTCATAGGATTATATGGGCTCTCAAACTCAAAAGGCATAAGCTATGACTACATTGAAGAAAACCTGCCCAAGTATAAGAGCCATCAACTCCTGCAACACAATCCGGTTCACAAGAAAGTTCCAGTTCTTGTTCATCGAGGCCGAGCCGACCGTGATTCTTGACTACATCGAAGAGACATGGTTCGAGAATCTTCCATTGATGGCCCAAGACAAGTATGAGAGAGCTACAGTGAGGTTTTGGATCAAATTTGGCCAAGATAAGGTGAGAATTAGTATTTCCATTTTTGTTTAGAAGAAATAGCTAGATATGTTTTTAAAATTTTATTTTTTGTTAAGTTTTTGTTCTCATATAATAATAGTATTACATATTCAAAATTTTAAACTGAATTAATGAAGTATTTAGATAAATAAGATTATATTGAGCTAACGTGCATATATAATTGTAAAGTAAACGAGTTCGTTTAGATCTTAAAATTAGGTAGTTTTATTGTGTTTTTAGTTGTTTATAATATAAGTTTTTTTTAGTGTTGGCATTTAAAATAAAACACAAAATGAACGGTTAACTAAAAGTTCTTCAGCATCTCAGAATGGATTGATCTATCTGAGCATGATTGTGAGAAAAGTTGTACATAGAATTAAAGAGACATGATAAATGAATCTTCCAATAAACTACTTCATTTTAGGCTTTTAGCCTTAGTTATACATATGTATATGATCTTTAGTTCAATCAACCATTATTCACTCTTTGAGATTAAGTTACCATCAGACTAGACTCTTCAATTCGTTAATCAATTGAATTGACATGACGTTTATTTATTTATGAGATGGACTTCCCTGCATCTGCTGCAGATAACACTATTTCAGACGGACCGACCCACTTCAATTCGGACCCAACCCTAATCCAAAAAAAAAAATCTCTAACTAAAGCCCAAGACAAAAAAAAATCTGTAACTCAAGCCCGAGACAAAAAAAAATATGTAACTCAAGCCCGAAGCATGGTATTTTTTATCTTACAGTTATATTGGAAAAACACTAATTAGATTTTTGTTACTTTGAGATTTTATCATGTAATTTCATTTATTAAACTTTCATTTATGACAAATCATTTTTTTTATTCATTAAAACAACGATTGCTAATATCTCCAATACACTTGTTTCAATCTGCATGATGGTACTGTTTTTTATGTCATCGAATACTATTATACTTCATACATGATACTATTGTTATGTCTAAAAAAGATCTAATTTTTTAAAATTCAAGTTACGAATAATGATGAAACAACTAATTTACAGCGCTATGAATATTCATACAGACTCACAATTTATTAAACTTGCAATGTATCCAAATTACATGTTAAATGATACTTGATGTATCCAAAACTTTCTTCACAGACTTCTTCTTAGCACGACTGTTATCTCCAGAGTCTGATGGGGAGGCATTGCCAAACTTTTTTCGCTTCTTTGATTTACTCACTTCCGCAGAACTAAAATAGAAAATAAAAAATTGAAATGAACATATAATAGGAAAATAAAATCAAAACACAACACGTAACAAATTCAAACACATCAGCAAACTTCATCGTATATACCTGATTTTTGCTTTGCCTTTCACAGCTTTCTTGAACATATGCGTTGCTTTATTTGCAGCATTATCATCAGCAACTTGTGTGTTGGAATCAATTTCCTTCTTCTTCAGCTTTCTCTTCATTGTGAAAATCTGAAATACAAACAATTTGATAACATTAGAAGTTACAAAAAAAATGAGTCAACAGATTGTATGTGCATAAGACAGTTACATACTCATGTGATACTTATATGTGAATAGCATGATACTTAATGGTGTGAAAACTGATACTAATCTCTAACAAAGCAAAAGATTCAGAGAAAACACAACATCAACTAATAGAGATGAAAATAAGGTTTATTCAATTAATCCAGACATCACTTTTTAAGTTACAAAATTTATTCCACTGATTGTATGTGTACAAAACAGATACATGCTCATGTGATACTTATATGCGACTAGCATGATACTTAAATAGGTAAAAACTGATACTAATATCGAACAAAGCAAAACATTCAGAGAAAACATAACAACAACTAATAGAGATGAAAATAAGGTTTATTCAATTAATCCAGACATCACTTTTCAAAGTTACAAAACGCATTCCACTGATTCTATACGTACAAAACAGATACATACTCATGTGATACTTATATGTGAATAGCATGATACACAGATACGTACTCAACTGCTACATATATGTGAATAGAATGATACTTAATTAACAATGTCAAAACTGATACAAATTATGTGTTATGGTTTGATATAATAAACTCACTCAGAATTGTGCAATAACACATACAAAGAAAACCACAACAACAAATAACAAACATGTATATCAATTATCTACCAATCACTCCACAAATCGAGTTTGAAGCAATAATAAATTGTAACGATATATCAGATCTCACCCCATTCAGCAACATATGATATCTCAATAAGAAATCTAAGAACATTCACACACATAATGTGTATATATCAAACAAACAGCAGGGAAAAATATACGAGAGGGAAAAAATCACTACATCGAAAATCAAACAAACAAAAGCAACACATGTTTAAAATGAATATCAGTTGTTTAAAAGAAATCACAAAAAATTATAAACTAAAAATGAGATTAAAAAATCTAAAAAGGTGAAGAAACTAACCTGAAATGAAATCGTATTAAAAAAAACACCAGAGAACTCGATCGAAGTCACAGCGTCGGGTCTTCGCTTCAAACCATAAAAAATGAAACAAACAAAAACAACACATCTTAAAAATGAATATCAGTTGCTTAAAAGAAATCACAAAAAATTGTAAACAAAAAACGAGATTAAAAAACCTAAAAAGGTGAAGAAACGAACCTGGAATGAAATCGTATTCAAGAAAACACCAAAGAACTCGATCGAAGTCACAACGTCGGATCTTCGCTTTACACCAGGGTTCACGGTTGTCGGAAAAATCGATTGAACGAATGACGGTGCCTCTTCGCTTGCAACTAGAGGATATCAGTGCCGGAAAACTCCATTACAATGAAGAGGCCATATCTTATGTTCAGGTTAAGGTTTTCGATCGGGAGGAAGATTGAGAACGGTTGCGCTTCAGAGTGAAATTAGGGTTAGGAAAGAATGGGAATGAAGAAAGGAGCGGATTTTTTTTTTATATACATCGGGTCCGATAAAACCCGGATCCGACCCGTCTGAAATAGTGTTATTTGCATCCGCGAAGTTTTGCGTTTATTTATATTTATAATCATGTAGGGCCCAATTTTACATTCATTCTTGAGAAGGAGGGGAGAAGAACAAGAAAGGGCAATTGAAAGTGCAAGACAAATCATAGATATTATTGAAGAGCAAGGTTTGGGAGAGAATAAGTTTTTCAATGGATTAATGGATATTTCATTTGGATGGCTAGCTCATTGGTATGGTCATGGATACATGAAAGAAATATAATATGCTCAAATACATTTCCAAAATTACACCAATGGATAAAGAGTGAGGAGGAATGAATTCATCTAAAACTACGTATAATTAAGTAGATTGATTGCTCACAATAATACCGTATGGAACTTAATATGCTGATTGATGTTTTTTTTTGTTTGGCAAAATATATGTACATTTAATTTGGTGTTTTAAAGTGGAAAAATGTGGAAGAAAATAAGTTTGATGTAATTAAATGCACTGCATTATGATTATATTATTACTTCCAATATTTGTTATAAAGAAGTCAAATGGTAGGAAGTAGTGAAGACAACTTTCAAGTTTCAATTCCAATATTAGTATTAATATACTTCATTAAGACGATTTCAGGTAATTTGAATATTGTTTATGTAATTAATCACTTATAGTTATCAAAATTACTAGAGTAGCAAGCGCGTGTGCATATATATACTTTTTTATGATGGTAAAAAGTAAAAATATTGTTCTATAAAACATAATTTAACAAATGAAAATGAAAATATGCATGAGGTGAATATTGCGACTTAACAATTAAAATTGAACGTTGAGTGCCTTATAAATTAATTATAATAATATGTACAATATTTCATATTACAACCATGTATGAGTTGGATTTAATACAAATGACATGTTATCGTGTTTTATTGATCAAAATTGCCTTAAAACATGACATAATTGAACCGAAATTCCATTACAATATTACTCGATTAATTTTATCATTAGCTTTCCTTGTGTCTTCCTAAATTTGTATTTAATAAAATATTCTTAAATTTGAACTGACCCAATCAGTACTAAATCGAACTTAAAAACACTTTAGTTTTTCTAAAGGATAATTCGAAATGAAATAAAATATGAGTTAATAATAAAATTAAACAGACGTAACTATTTATTTTAGAGAATCAGTTTGCTTTTCTTCATCCCCTGAGCTTGTTTAAATAAATTAAAACTGATAAATCAATTCATAAATAGCTTTTGTATAAGTTTATGCTAAAGAAACAGTATGAATTATATCAAATATGTGTTTGTGTCATTAATAAATTAAAAAGGCACAATTTATTATTTTAAATAAATAATAAAAATTATAAATAGTGTAATTGAAAACGAGTGGAATGACACTTAAATCTGGCCACCTACCTCTGGTTAGATTAGAGTAACATATAGTTGACTATATTAAAGTACCAAACTTTTAATAATAATTGCTTCAGAATTTGAATCGAATACATCATATTTATAAAACCCACGAATTTTCAGCGGTCTTGCTAAGAATTAAATCTAGGAAATATTAATTATACTACTTTAATTAACCATATTTAAAAATGAGATTATTCAACAAAGTTTCCTTTGGCTCGCATAATTAGTGTAAATTCGTGACCGGAACATTATGAGTTTGAATTATACCAATACTTTTTAAATTGAATTTATTGTATTAGAAAGAATTGTACACTATTACACAATAGATAAGTTTACCCAGAGCTACAACAAATTCTCTCTCTCTCTCTCTCTCTCTCTCTATAATTATGTGTTTTGTGTTGCCTCTCAAACTTGAATTATTTGGTTTAACTATAGTGTAGACAAATGGTATGACGAAGTATTTTTTCTATATCACAAGAAGAGATATAATATATTTGTAAGGTTGTATATACATTCTTTTTTTCAAAATTTTCAAAACAAAATCTAATTACAAACACTACGATATAGAAATGATATATATATTATAACAACATCAAATAAATATACATAAAAAAGTTGATTTTCCACACACACATACTCTTAGTAAGTCTATATTGGATCTAAAACACTAAGGCAATATTTGATACACTATTACGGATATACCCACATTAATAAAATCTGGATTGCTTTGAAAGATAATTGCGTATTAGCTATTTTAATTGTGTGTTTGGTTATTAAGATAAATATACTAGATTGCTTCACACATCTGTTTGTTACATTGTTTTAATTGGTAGACTGAGGGGGCGTCAGATACCTTGTCTAGAAACTGTAACCGAGGGGGGACATCGGATATATTATCCAGCCGAATCAGTAAATTACACCACGGGTCTCGTGTTAGGACCGGGCCTCGCGTGAACAAGCAATGACTACCAAACACACGGTTCTTATTGAATACCTTTACTAATATGCCTTTATCCAGACTACCAAACATTGCCTAAATACGGAGTAGACCACTCCTTCGCCGTGCTTTGATGGCCCATCATATTTGGTTATTTTTACACTCTAGTTCTTGCTTTGTCCACCATAATTTCAAATTTTGGCACAACTTATCCCTAATATTATAGGTTTAGTAAAATATTAAAAATTTGAATCTGTTGATTTTCTTAGTTATTTAAAATTATCAACAATTAAGAAAACTAATCATTTTGCTTCTCCTGCTACACCTTCGGGTGTTTGGTTTTTTGTTATTTCTTGTATTAATATTCATATTTATAGAGATATTTCAACTTTTGGTTTTTATAGATTTGCACAGAGAGG
This sequence comes from Perilla frutescens, assembly GCA_026008535.1. NCBI lineage: Eukaryota > Viridiplantae > Streptophyta > Magnoliopsida > Lamiales > Lamiaceae > Perilla > Perilla frutescens. Next base: position 14,177,789 of record BRKX01000013.1, read on the forward strand.
GTACTCTTTTACTAGTATGAATTTTCTTACTCTTACTTTTTCATACTGATTTTAATGAGACTCGGTCACTTAAGTTATCCATATGTGATTTCTGAAACTTTTAAGATTTTGTATCTCCTCTTTTTATCTATACATCTTAATTAGAAAAAACTAATCATTTTACGATATATATATATATATATATTTTTTTTTTGCCACTAACTTAAACATACCGTTTTTAAATCAAAATGTATAAAATACTAATTTGTCACCCGAAAAGGTTTCGTGTAATGACATGGCATAAATCTATAGGATGATTTGTTCATTAACATATACATAAAGTCGTTAAAAAATATGTATTTAAATTTGTGATTATTTTTGGTAGTAGAAATGAAAAATTGAAAATAAATCCACCTAAGATATTTCCGTACAAATGTCCTCTCCACCAGCCATTTATCTGCGTCACAACTCAGTACTGTACATCGACACATACACCTCACCAAAATCGTGTTGGTATTAGACTAGCGACTTCTCGCCAAACAATGACACGACGTCGTTTCAAGATTTGTTTTTTTTCGTAACGGAAATCTCTTGGCGAAAGAGGGGAGAGAAAAAATGGGGAATTTAAACAAAATTTAATTTATTGAAAAATGAAAATAGAGAGAGAAAACCTTTGAGCAGGAAATCTCTCCATCTCTTCCCTTTCTCTCTCCGATCAGATCGGAATTATCTCTTCCATTTATCTGCAGAAAGAGAAAGGAATATTTTTGCCAAGTTTAAAATCTTTTTGATTTTGTCGTTTACATTGTATGCCGTTGGAAATTATTGGTTTTTATCTATTTTTTCGGTTTGATTGTTGTGTATACAGAGATACGGAATTTGTGGGTGTATCTGGAAAAAGAATTATTGGTGTGATCTGGTTATTTTTGGATAGTTATAAGGGTTTTTGTGACGGGAATTTGATGAGAAGGTGAGAATTTGGGGATAAGTGTTTTTGGATGGCGTCGGCACAGGTGTTGAAGAAGCAAGAGCATTTGGAAGCTGGAAAGAAGAAGGTATTTTCGTTTTCTTTGTTTATTTTATTTTTCCATGGGGTTGCTACTGATTTTGTGTGTCTCGTTTACCGGCATTGATTGGGATCGTTTTGTTTGTTTGGATGTGGTTATCATGATTTCATTTGAAAGAAATACTTGGAATAAATTTGAATTTTTATTTGTGTCAATTTTTATTCACGTTCTAGTCGGTTAGGTAGATTGTTCTTTAGCGTTATTGCCGCTCATTTGATTTGAATGCCCAGTTAACTTTAAAGTTCAGAGAATTAAGTGTTGGCTCTCTGTGCTGTATCCAATTTTATATGCCTTTTGAAATGGTTCACATGGCTTGTTTAGATGTGTTAATTTCGTCCTATCCTGTTGAGGTAGAGTCGTTAGTGTAGTTAGTTTATTACGTAGCAGTCTTACTGTTCTTTAAACTTCAAAATTGCAGCTAGAGGAGTTTCGCCGAAAGAGAGCAGCAAAGAAAGCTACCTCTACTAATGTTATAAATGAAAAACAGCCGTCAGAAACAGAAAATGTACGGTTTACAGATTCTAATGGAGTAGGTACTTCTGATGCTCTTTCTGAAGGTTGTCTGGAAACCTCTACTGATGTTCCGAAGATTGCAGACAAGGAATATGATATTCCCGAAAAAAGTGATTTTAGTTCTTTTAGTGATAAGAATGTGAAATCATCTCTTTCAGACAGAAACAATGACATTAATGTGCATTCTTACTCAAATAACGAAGATTACAGAGATAATTCTGTTTCCATACATTTGGATGACTATCAAAGTGGTAAAGATAAATTCCAGAGCAGGAGTGATGAATATGGTGCATCAATTGACATTGCAGGGATTGGAAAAAGTTATATTTTTGGTCATAAAGTATCATCTGCTGAGGAAAACCATGCTTCCAGTTACGTTACTTCTGATGGATTAGATATGTACCCATCAAATGACATTCATCGTCCAGAGAAGGATATCACACTTGTTAATTCCATTAGTTCATCTAGTTTTACTGCTGATATTATGCCTAAAGAGTTTGTCAGATCTCTTGGTAATAGCAGACATGAGGATAGCAAGCTGACCACGTCCTCTTACCCAGGTAAAGCTATTTCACTAGAACATGTTCCTGCTTGTTTTTGCCCTCACATTTCTTCTCCTATCTCTTTAGAAATTTTCTGATGAGGTATGCTGTTTGGTTCTGTGGTCTTTATGTGGGATGCTAGAGTCTCATCATTCTTCCTCAAATATAAATGACTTGGCTTTTGGATTTAAACAAAAGTTCTCTACGTTTCCTGAAATGGGAGAGAAGAAATTTGGCAGTGCTTTTAATCATCTGGAGAGTACGAACCATTCATCTTCATGGACTTCTGACGAGAAATATTCTGATTACAACTCTGATGCACGGAGCTCTTCAAATCACAGGCCCCCATCTCCACCTGCATCTGGGAGGAGATCACGTCCATCTTTTCTCGATTCCATTCAGATCTCTAAAGGCCCTTCATCATCTCCTCCTCTCTTTGGCACAGAAAAAGCCGATTTGTCAAGTTCCAAGGTTTACCCAGAGGATGGCTTGGGATCATCAGTTTCTCAGAGACTCACTAATATTTCAGCTGCATCGAGGGATGGGGTTGGCCTATTTAATCATATCACGGAAAACAAACATGGCTTTTTTTCCCAGAAGCAAAATGAAGACTTTGCTGCTTTAGAACAGGTTTATATACTACTTGTTTTCTCTTGCATGTTTCCTTTTTTTTTTGTTGATTGAGTTGTCTGGGTTTCTCTTGGTTCTTGAAAAAATAATTATATACTCTTTTCATTGCAGCATATTGAAGATTTAACTCAAGAGAAATTCTCGTTGCAACGTGCTCTTGAAGCTTCACGAGCATTATCTGAGTCATTGGCTTCTGAAAATTCAACTTTAACAGATAGCTTTAATCAACAGGTCTGGACATGCCATTCTAGGCTTACATTGTAGTTTTAATTGCTATGCTTATTTGCATTCATGGCTGGTTTTGCACGTGATTGATTGGATATGATTATACCTGTATTGTATATCAGCTTCTTTGTTTCTTTAAATAAAGTTATTGCTCTCACTAGTGATTATGTCTGTTTAGGGTGCCTTTTGTGTGTGTGGTGCTAACTTTTGTTGCCAAACTGTCCTAACAAAGTTTGTGTCATGTGTGGCCTCAAGTTGAAGTGGTTTAAAATTATTCCTAAATTACTAATTGTATAAAAAAACACAAGAATAAGGAGTATGCGTCTTTATTTGCGCGCGTGCATATTTACATTCACTCTTTTTAAAACTAAAATAAGCATTTACTCATGTCAAGGACCTTGCTCCTGTTTCACTGCTGATTAGTTTTTTTATATTATATTTACCTTCTCACCCATCTTATTTGTCATTTTTGATGTTCTCTGCATGCAGTTTTTCTTCTTTTTATGGAATATTGGCTTTTGCTTTGTTTCCTTTTTCTTCAGGGAACAGTTGTCAACCAGCTTAAGTTTGACCTTGAAAGGTTACAGGAAGAAATCAAAGCCCAACTGGTTAGTGTTGATCAATGCGGCTGTTAATATAATCACTTGAATTGTGTTCGGTCTGTTACTGTAATTGCTTACTTACGCGTCCTTTTATTGTTGTATCTCTGTCTCAGAACCTGTATACTGATAGTCTGATAGTAGTCCTTTTGATGATTTCATTATTGGAGTCCCATCATGCTGTAATTGTGTCTTAGCTTTTGTTTCATATTAGCTTTATCACTAAACCATTAATATCTTCCGGACTTGGCATCTTAGATTTTTCTCCAGTGGGCTGCATTTAGTAGTTTCTAGCTCAAATTTCATAGACTTTCCGGCCTCTTCGACAATTATGCCTCACAAACACTTGTTTGAATATCTCTAGGTGGAACTTAAGTCTGTAAAAATGGAATATGCTAACGCCCAGCTGGAATGTGATGCTGCTGATGAACGCGCAAACTTATTGGCTTCTGAAGTTATTGCACTGGAAGAGAAGGTAAATCGTCTCGCAGCTATGTATCATTAATGACAGTCTGTTACTCGTGAGAAAAATGCACGTACAATGAGTTTATTTGGGTGTAGCCTCATTCGATCACTTTATCTCGTGTTCTATTTTACACATCATCTTATACTTAAAAGCATATAGAGTATAGACACCAAGGGAATGTTCATTCATATGACCAGGCTAGATTGATTAAAATACCCAATATAATCACATGTTCACTTCACATGATAAATTAAGGCCCGTGGTTTAAAAATATGGCCCAGGCTACATCGTGGTTTGTTGAAGGATTATTCATCCCACCAAAGTGGCGGGATCAGAACATATTAACCGTATGATTTGACCCTAAACGCCGTTGATATTTGAAGAACTTCAGAATATCTTGATTGATAAACAAACAATTACAAAGAAGCCAATATATACAAGCAAACTAAATAAGAATCAAGATACTAACAGCCTTGATACTTTCCTAGAAATCTGGAAATAAAATCACAGGATAAGATCAGAGTTGATCTTATCTATTTATGCCTAAAATAAGAAAATCCTAACTTTGGCAACTAAACATTCAACACTCCCCCTCAAGTTGGAGAATATATGTCAAATATTCCCAGCTTGCAAATTAAGTCTTCAAAGTTAGGCCTTGGCAGCGCTTTCGTGAGGATGTCTGCCGTTTGTTGCTTAGTTGAAATGTAGTTCAATATAACAGTCTTACTAGTCACTTTCTCTGTGATGAAATGTCGATCAATTTCAACGTGCTTTGTCCTGTCATGATGCACAGGATTCTTTGCAATGTTGATCGCTGCTTGATTGTCACACATCATCTGAATAGGAGATGAATTTACATGTCCCAATTCACTAAGAACCCTTTTTATCCAAATCCCTTCACATATTCCTTGTGCTAGTGCTCTGTACTCAGCTTCTGCGCTACTTCTCGCTACTACATACTGCTTCTTGCTTTTCCATGTAACAAGATTTCCCCATACAAATGAACAGTACCCAGATGTCGAACGCCTATCATTGATGTTTCTTGCCCAATCAGAATCTGAGTACACCTCAATGTCACGTTCTACTGTCTTCTTGAAGAATAAACCTTTCCCAGGAGTCATCTTTAAGTATCTAAGGATTCTGTGAACAGCCTCCATGTGTTCCTCTGTAGGACTATGCATAAATTGACTCACAATACTCACTGCAAAACCTATATCCGGTCTTGTGTGAGACAGATAAATTAAGCGTCCAACTAGTCTCTAATATCTCCCCCTATCTACTGGTGCACAATCACAACCAAGTTTCTTTTGACTATCCATAGGAGTATCAGCTGGTTTGCACCCAAGCATACCAGTTTCCTTGAGAAGATCTAGGATATATTTCCTTTGTGACACAACAATGCCCTTTCTTGATCTAGCTAATTCCATCCCAAGGAAATATTTGAGATTTCCAAGATCCTTAACTTCAAATTCTTTTGATAGATGTTTCTTCAAACTTCAAAGTTCAACATCATTTCCTGATAAAATAATATCATCAACATAGACAATCAAAACAGCTATTTTCCCACCATCAGATTTTTTTACAAACAAAGTATGATCAGCTTGGCCTTGTGAGTAACCAAGTTTCAAGACTACCTTTGTAAATCTGTCAAACCAGGCTCGAGAAGATTGCTTGAGACCATACAAGGACTTCTTGAGCCTGCAAACCTTATTACTTGCCAAATTTCCCTTGAATCCTGGTGGGATTTCCATGTAGATTTCATCTTCAAGATCCCCATGAAGACAAGCATTTTTTATATCTAGCTGCTGCAGACACCAATCTTGGTTGACAGCCAATGAAAGTATAATTCTTACAGTATTTAGTTTGGCAACGGGAGCAAATGTTTCTAGGTAGTCAATCCCATAGGATTGTGTAAATCCTCTTGCTACCAAACGAGCCTTGAATCTGTCTACTGATCCATCTGCATTATACTTTATGGTGAAAATCCATTTGCAACTTACAGGCCTTTTCCCAGCTGGTAACTCAGTGATTATCCATGTTTCATTCTTTACAAGTGCATCCATCTCATCTTGAACAGCCTTCTTCCACTCTGGATTTTGTAATGCATCTTCAATAGTAGTTGGAATCTGAATGGCATCAAGGGAAGTAACGAATGCACGGTAGGATGGTGAAAGACCGGCATAGGTTACATAATTCCCAATTGGATGTCTTGTACATCTCCTCACACCTTTCCTCAAAGCAATTGGCATAGTAGAGTCATCAACTTTTGGAATTATCACATCTCCAAGACCATCTAAACCTATGTTTTCTTCAGATGGGCTTGAAATACAGGCAGAAGATTGGCCAGACTGTGATCCGTGTTCTAGTTTTGGTCTTTTCCCTTTCCTCGTATAAACAATAAAATTCTCATTTACACGTTGTGGAGACACAGAAGGAATGGATACATGTGGAGTGACAATAGTGGGTTGGCTTGGAGGTTCAACATGTACAGGACTAGACTCAAGAAATGACTCCCAAGAAATGACTCCCAAATTTGATGTTCATTCATGTTCTCTCCCTGAATATTAGATTTGGGATAGAAAGACACATGCTCAAAGAAAGAGACATCCATTGTTGTGTAGAACTTGTTGCTGAGAGGAGAGTAACACTTGTATCCTTTCTGGTGCAGAGAGAATCCGAGGAAAATGCATCTAATGGCTCTAGGATCAAATTTGCTGCGATGATGAGGATAAACATGGACAAAAGCTGTACAACCAAACAACTTAATAGGTAAATCGGGGGAAACTGCACGAGTGTGAGGAAAGTTTTCTAGAAGGCAATGCCGAGGGGATTGGAATTTGAGAGTACGAGAAGGCATACGATTGATAAGATAAGTAGCTGTAAGAATAGCTTCCCCCCAAAAGGAATTAGGAACATTGGAAGAAAACATAAGGCATCGGGCTACTTCCAAGAGATGTCTATTCTTGCGTTCAGCCACCCCATTTTGTTGTGGGGTGTTGACGCAAGAGCTTATGTGTATAATCCCATGGTTCTGAAGATAGGCATTTAGACTGCTAGTGAAGTATTCTTTAGCATTGTCAGACTTAAATACTTGAATCTTGGAGTTGAATTGATTTTGAACCATATGATGAAAGTTTTGAAAGATTTGCCCAACCTCTGATTTTTCTTTCATGAGGAAAACCCAAGAGACCCGTGTATGATCATCAACAAAAGTCACAAACCATCTAGTGCCCGAAACATTTTTTATCCGTGAAGGACCCCACACATCGCTATGAATAATAGAGAAAGGAGCTGAAGGTTTATAAGGAATTTGAGGATAAACAGAGCGAGTGTGCTTAGCAATCTGACAAATTTCACAATGAAAAGATGATGGATTTTTATTGATGAATAATTTTGGAAACAATCTTGAGAGATAGACAAAACTAGGATGACCAAGACGATAGTGTAACAAACTGATTTCACTATCTTTATTGACATTCGAAATAGACACTGAATTGAAAGACTCTAATAGACTATGAGACTTTCCACAACGTGCTTGAGATACATGGTATGAGGATCTGTCACATGAAAGAAGATAGAGCCCAGAGCACAGTTCAGCACTGCCAATCGTCTTCCCCGATTTCAAGTCCTGAAAAATACACAAGTTTGGATAACATTTAGTAACATATTGAAGATCACAAGCCAATTTGCTAACAGACAAAAGATTACAATCCAAGTTTGGAACATGGAGTACTGAGTTAAGATACAGGTCTTTAGTGAGTTGGATAGAACCTGTCCCAACAATTTTAGAACTTGAACCATCAGCAATACGAACAGAAGATTGGCTACTACTTGGCTTGTAATTTTGGAGAATTGAAGCATCACCCGTCATGTGATACTACTGTTACCAACTTGATCAGATGCACCAGTATCGACTATCCTTGGCCTCATACCTTCTCAGTTCACAGTAAGAGCGGCATGCGGATCTGTTTGAGCAATCATCCCTCTATCAGTGATACTACTGTTACCAACTTGACTAAATAATGTCTGCAACATCTCCATCTGTTCCTTGCTAAAAGGACTTGACACGGGAACATTAGCATTATTTGATGTCGAAACCACATGTGCTCTATTGTTTCTGTCAAATCGTGGCTTAGGTTTCCAACCTGCTGGTTTCCCATGAAGTTTCCAGCATGTCTGCTTAAAATGACCAGTTTTTTCACAATGCTCACACCATGGCCTTTCCCATTTTTGACTATCTCCACCATTATTATTGGGTGGTCGGGCAACAAGGGCTGATGCATCAAAGGATGAGGCTGGTTGCTCCTTGGACCCCATCATTACTTTCTTCCTGCTCTCTCCAAGCCTAACCTCTGAGAAAGCTTCCCTTAGACTAGGCAGTGGTTTAGTGCCCATGACTCTTCCCCGAACATCATCTAACTCTCTGTTAAGTCCTAGGAAAAATTGGAACAACCTTCTTTGTTCTACAATCTTCCTATACGTGGCTGCATCATCGGTACACTTCCACGTATGAGTATCAAATAAATCAATCTGTTGCCAGTAGCTTGTGAGAGTGTTATAGTACTGATTAACAGATTGCTCTCCTTGGCGGAAGTCATGGAGTGCAGATTCAACCTGAAAAAGCTCTGAAATATTTTCAGAACTAGAGCAGGTCTCTTTGGCTGCATCCCAGATGTCCTTTGCAGTCCCAAACAGCAAAAAATTCTCTCCTATGTCATTGTTCATGGAATTGATGAGCCATGACATGATCATACTATTCTCAATCTTCCATTTTCTGAAACTTGGATCAGTAGACTCTGGACTTTTTGCTTCTCCAGTTAAATATTCATCTTTCCCTTTACCACATATAAACATAAACACAGATTGTGACCACTGTGCATAGTTGTGACCATTCAACTTGTGTCCAGTAATAAGAACAGGGGAAGAGTCACCAAGACTTCCACCAGATTCTGTTCCAGTGATACTGGATTTTTGTGGTGTGTTTCCGGATTTTGTCATCCTCCGAATAAGGGGAAAAACAATGAGAGAATATAAGAAATTAAGAGGACTGGAAAGGATAGACTAGAGAGTATGATGGCTCTAAAGGATTCGCCGGAAATGGCGGAAGCCAGAGATGAATGGCTTGAAAGGATTAAGGTTCAAAGAAGAGGCTTTGATACCATGAAGAACTTCAGAATATCTTGATTGATAAACAAACAATTACAAAGAAGCCAATATATACAAGCAAACTAAATAAGAATCAAGTTACTAACAGCCTTGATACTTTCCTAGAAATCTGGAAATAAAATCACAGGATAAGATCAGAGTTGATCTTATCTATTTATGCCTAAAATAAGAAAATCCTAACTTTGGCAACTAAATATTCAACAATATTAAAATATTAAATTAACGATTTTTCTAACTGCAAAAGAAATAGTAATTATCATAATACCAACCTAATTGGTTATGGAACTGAAGACTAAGTAATTATCATAATATGCATTGGTTAAGTTCTGAATGATATCATTGTTTGATATATCTCTCGGCCCTCTCCGCATATGACCTTGAAAATTGATTCACTGATAGATTTAAAGGGCAAATGCTCAATGTAATTAATGAAACCAACGGAAACAACCAGAAAGGTCCTCAGGAAAATCGCCTGCCCTAACACCAGAAATTCAATGCATGACCCTTACAACTAAAGATACTCAATTTAGTACTCTCCTAACTGGCACATGCAAGAGCCCACAGACTAACTAACTGAAATAAGGGAAATAAAATAACAAGGAAAGGAATCTGAGTGCCACTCTTTGCATGACTGCTTCGCTCGACACTGATAGATTTTAATGGAATCGTCCGGTCTATCATTTACACTCAGAGCGCACAATACGAATTGCTTAAGTGCATTATGTACCGGCAATAATATTTTTTCCTGGTCATACTTTGCATTCCTCTGCCATGCCTTTTAATTTGTTTGTAGCTATATATTCTTATTGACCTTGATCTCTTTATTCCTTTTTTCTTTTTGTGCATATTTGTGGATACGTAGGCATTGCGGTTGAGGTCTAATGAGTTAAAATTAGAGAGGGAGTTGGAGAACACCCAAGCTGAGATTTCTTCTTACAGGTTTGAAGCGCTCTCATTTTTATTATCTTTCTTTTTATCTGTTTGTTTTCCTAAAAATGAATTATTTTGTCTGAGCATTTCTTTTTATTTTCCTTTTTGCATTGTTTTCTAATAGCTTTGTGCTCAGACAAGGCTCACATCATAAAATATGAGAAAGATACTGGGAAAACATGGTTTAGTTTGATTTTCTATGTTATCAAATTAACTTATTGTCCTTCACATATGAACTCACAGGAAGAAAATGTCAAGCATTGAGAAAGATCGTCAAGATCTTCAATCAACTATCGATGCCTTACAAGAAGGTAGACTTTTTTATTGTGCTCTCTATTGAGTGTGCTTTATCTAAAGAAACCTGTGTATGGACTTGAAATAAAGCAAGACTTTGTGAAATAATTAATAATAGAAATGGTGTTGTTAATCTTGTTGATATTCATTATTTGAGTTGAAGATTTGTCAATGAAGGTTTGGATAATTTCGTCTCAATTCTTCTTGAAATATCTTACATGAAGTGGTATGCTTTTCATGGAGAAAAAGTGGTGAGCTTTACAAATATGCTTTGTAAGAAGATGATCCCACTGCAACGATCTAGTTCAAGATGAAATGAAATTGTCTTTCTCCATGCAATCTTAGAAACTGGGCACACCCGCTAGTTAAGTGAAAAGCTGGCCGCAAAGCCTTGTTCAGTTCCATTGTGAAAGTAGGTTGGGTAAAAACACATGAGAATCTGATAAAAAACCAGAACCTACGACTGGATGGACTAATTCTCTTGCTTGCTTGGTAAAAGCATCAAATATTTTCTAATTTTGTCAGCATAATGTTCTTCTTCTGTGCCCTACCAGCAGCGACCAAACCTGTAGTTCAATGGCTTATTGGATCTAAATTTCCTTGCTTGTGGTTTTTTTGCTTTTCTCTTATGGTTGGAGTTGAAAATGCAATTAAACACAAGCGGAAGAAGTAACTGTGCAGAGGAAATGGCTTCTTCCAACATACTCTAGCTGACTAGATGGCTTTCAACACATTTTGTTTCTTCTGCTAATATTACTCCGCTAGCCAGATGGCCTTTGAAGATTTAAGCTGCAACTTTTAGAATTCTGAATTAACTATGCTTTTAAGTATTTGAACAATAAACAAGAAGCTAAATACATAGATTTTTTTTTTCAGTTGTCCCTCCAATTAGATCAATGGCCCCAATGAATCAAATCCTTGTCCATTTGGGATTTGGTTGAGTCAAATTGGTTTCATGGGAAATTTGTGAAACGACTGCGGGAACTCACACCAAATTCAAAGTACAAAGCCTTAGTCACCTTGGTTGATTACTGTGCAATTTGAAAGTTCATTTTCTGCTTTCCTGAATGGATTACTGAATCCCAGACAACTTTTATAATAGTTTTATTTTCAGGTTTTGTAAAAGCTGTTACAGTCCATGATTTTTTTTGTAACGGTCTATTTTCTTCCATCTGTAGAGAAAAAGCTTTTACAGTCCAAATTACGGAAAGCTTCTTCAAGTGGTAAATCAGAGGACTTCAACAAGACTTCAACCACTAAAACAGATGTATCGACTTCCACGGAGGATCTTGGTATGGAATTTTTCACCCTGTGATGAGATAGCTTTCTTCTTCATATATGTAGTCAGATTTGATGAGAAAGCACTATTATGTGATGGGATCTGCTCTCCTGCTTTTTCCTAGGGAAGGCTAGTGATGAATATAATACTCCACTTATCATGAGATAGAGAATTCTGTTTATATGCGAAGATCATTTTGTTGGATATGCCCCTAGTTTTATTCTTCTATAGATTCCTATGGTTCTGACTTTTGTTATCTTATGAATAACTAATCATACAGATACCACAACCACAGAATCTGCAAACTTGGGAAGTTCTGGTACTGCTCTGCTTGGAGATGCGGTCCCTAGTTCTCAGTTTTCACCTGAAAATGTACATCTCAGCCTTGAAGGTCTACCCGTGGCGTTTCCTTCTGATCAAATAAGAACAATTCAAAACATTAATACATTAATTGCGGAGGTAGGTTCTTTTGCTTAGAATGAGAGCTGCTTGTTTGCTTCATCAGTTCTTTCCTTGATCTGTACAAATCAGTTCCTGCATTTATTCTTTTGAGAAGTAAAATAAACTATTTTTTGTTCTTTGATTGCAGTTGGCATTGGAGAAAGATCAGTTGACGCAAGCCTTGTCAGCAGAATCATCCCAAAGCTTTAAGCTTTTGGTAATTTTGTACTCAATTATTTATGCCTTATGACTTATGAGCATCTTTGTAGTTCATCTACCGCACCAATATGTACAAATATCTGTTGATAACATCTCTATTGTGGAACTAAATGATTTGTATATGGTGTTGCATATGCCTAATTTAGCACTGTGAAAATGGCTTTTTTTTTTTTGAAGAAAATTATATTTTCTTGACTTAGCTGCATATAAAATGTAGAATGTACTGAATGTTTTCACTTAATGTTAAAACTCATCTTTTTACAGCTTGGTTCAGCGTAAAGCTTGTCATGTTTATGCTTTTAATATTATCTCCAAGGAGCCTTTTGATAAAAGTTCTGACAAAGAAAAAAAAGGAAAAGAAAAGCATAATTCTCTTATGATAAATCCCTCTTCCCTTTTTCTGTTCCACATTTGATTTAGGTTAAGATTTGTGGGGAATTTTTTTTCTGGTTGACTGACATGAAAGGATTACGCATAATCAGATTATGCGATTGAAGATGTTGGTTTGGACTCATTAAGATTTGAATTGGTACTTTTGTAAACTTTTTTTTCTGGTACGGTGTGTGACCTCTGGTTTCTTTTATTCATTTCCATTTCTCTTCATCCTTAATGATTTTCTTTGTAGGAACTGAACAAGGAATTGACCCGAAAGCTTGAAGCTCAAACACAAAGATTAGAGCTTTTGATGGCTCAAAGTATGGCAAATGATAATAACCTACCGAGACATCAGGATATACGGACTGTGCATGAAAGCACACCATATGCTGATGAAGGAGATGAGGTAATGTATCATTAACAGTTCTGAGCATCTTCATTGATCTTCTTCTTTTGTTCTTTATTCTGATGGGATTTTGTTTGCACGTTTTTTGACTACAAATCTCTATCAATGACTGATTTTGTGTTCTTATGTTGTTAATGTTATATATAGAGCAAATGACCTTATGCTGAAGTCATCGATATTGTTGAGAATAACTAAACCACTCCTATCTACATTCCTCCTAATATTAATCAAGATTACACACATTTCTAATCCGTTTGCAATTGCTCATGTCTGATTAGGTGGTTGAAAGGGTGTTGGGCTGGATCATGAAGCTCTTCCCTGGTGGGCCATCAAGGAGGCGACCGAGCAAGCATCTTTGATTTAATATACATTTCCTCAGCACAAGCTTTTGTGCGATCTTCGTTCTTTACTCCCAGTTTTGGTGGCTATATGGAGGCTGCAGTCTGTATACAATGAGCCGTTGTACATCTATTCTTTTTCTCAGAAGATGTTATCTTAGAGAGGACTTCGTACAAGATTCAAGGTGTCATTTCTTCGACAGTTTTCGAATCAAGTTAGTCCTGCATTTCCAACATTTTTTTTTATCCTTGGCGATTAAATGTTTTTTTATTTTGTCACGCACATCAGAAGGGGCAGAAAGAAACTAATTGGGATTAAAGTCAGATTTTGGAAATGGAAGATGCAATGCAGTTGTATCAGTGTGGCTTGAGATGAATGATCTCTGTATTATTTTCTTCTTCTTTTTTTTAATTCAATTTTTTTTTTTGGTGTAGTTTTCTTGTATACTGAAAAACCGCACTTAAATGAGTATGGGAAAAAGAAAACACTTTTCCCTTTTCTCAGTTCATTATTTTGTTCACAAATCACAATACTGTAATCTTCAAACTGAGTAAAAGGGAAAAAAAGTTTATGGTGTTTGAATATCGTGTTTTATTTTATTGATGGATAGTTTTACATTTTCTAGGTTGTGGTTTTCTTGGGTGAGAACTAGGATCAAAATGACAACTTTTTTTTCTCTCTCTCTATCCTGTTTTTTTAATTATATTTTTTTAGAACTATTCACGACAACGATTCTACTTTCGTTGTAGTTTTGCAGTGCGGGAAGAATACCATTATACGGTGTTGTTTGTCTGATTTTTTACTAAGTGACTTTTATTAAATTTAATCCAATTATTGTGATTGGAATTTATTTTGTATTTTTACATTTATCCAAAAGGAAAAAAGTTATCCCGATTTAATATAATTTAGAAATTTGATTTCATTTTCGTAATATTTTGTATTTTTAGTATGTTGATATGATTTTTAATTTATTTAAAACTACAGGTGCGAGCTCTCTATGCAAACTGTGAGGTTTATCATGTTAAACTCTTCAACGTGCATTTCGTAGCAAAAAGAAAAGACAAAACTTGTATGACGTTGTATTATGTATCGAAATTTGTAAGATGGTAAAATTTTGGATCTAAATCCATGCTTAATGACATATTTGTAATTTTGTTGATGTTTGATTGTATTTAAATTCGGATTTTAACGGACAATGAATATGAACCAATCATGATTTTTCAAGGTGAGAAAGCCTACTGTTGCTCAAAATGGTAGAATGTGATAGGCCAAATTACTCTGATTGGTATGTTCGTGAAAATGAAGAAAAAAAAAGCGTGAAATGACAAGGGCCGGATTTTAAATCAAACATTTTTATTTTATTTTTATTATAATATTGATCAACCATTCCTAACTAAAAGTTTGTTGGAGCTTGGTGTTATAATGATAGCAAACAAGATTCACTAAAATATCCAAGGGTAAATTTGAGCTCGATCTTAACAATAAGTACGCCAAAAGAAATTAGCACTCGAATTTTAATTTGTATTTGACATAATTAAAGAATCCCTCAAAATAATTTTTTCCTCTGCAAGCAAGACTTATATCACCCGTGGCAAAAAATATCATTTCTAATATTGAAAAATATCACGTTTATTTTATCAAAAATTACTATTAAAAATTAAAAAAAAAAAGAAAATGAAAAAAATATCATTACGTTTTTGTAATTATTACTACATTTTTTGGATTAAAAAAAATAAAATTTATAATATTAAAAATTATCATTTATAACACTGAAAATATTATGTCTTTATGCAATGCATGTATTGCACACGTCCCAATATTTATACGACTTACGTACATCAGATGTACACGAGACCAACTCAATAAATATTAAATAATTACATAATTTAAAACACATCTTTGTTTCATAATAATTCAATTGAATTGGAATAATTGAATTGGAGTCATTTACAAATTACAATAAGTGGGAATACCCAATCAATCTGCACAGAAACGACACCGTTCAAATCCACAATCAAATCACCAGAGGCTGTGGCGCACAACAAATCCACAATCAAATCACCTCAGATTTTTATTTATTTATATTTATTACCGGTAACAGTTGTTTTTCTGTTGCTATGGCAATAGCTATGGCCGCTGGAATTCTCTCTCACAATCCCTTCTCTCTCTCCATTGTCTCACAATCTTCTACAGGTAAGTCTCTCTCACTCACACTTCTTTCTTCCCTTTCTTGGTTAGGTTAGGTTGAGTTGTTATGACAATTATCTCGAAATATGCACAAGGTACAACCTCAAAGTCTGCTAAGCTGAGAGATGATTGGAGGCAAAAATCCAGACCCATCCCTCCTGGTGGGACCTACCCCGCCAAGGACCATTGCAGGTTCTCCGTTCATTACTCTTAATTTTATTTGACACCTCAAATATCTGAAAGCTTAATTGATAGAGATGAGTATGGTAATTTCATGTTTATTTTTCCCATAAAGATTTGGCGGTCACATATGCACAAAGTTGTTTGATGGTTGTTTATTATTATTTTTTTTTGTTCGAGCAGCCGCTGTGGATTGTGTGATACATACTACATCGCTCATGTGAAGAATGCTTGTGCTTTTCTGGGAGATGGCATGTCTAGAACTGAAGTAAGTTTTGTTTTTTGTTTTCATCTTTTTTTTTTTTCTATAATTTAGGATTTTAATACATCTTGGCATGTGGTGGAGCTTTTATTTTCTTCTATTAGTTAAGTAGTTTGCAGTTAGAAATCAATCTTGTTACTGTGTATATACATGTAATCAGCAATTTTTGTGCTGTGGTGAAGAATAATAAACGGAGTTTGAAAGTGTTTATTGAAAAATAGCTTTAGAGGATAATGCTTTTCTTTATTGACAATACATGGAGCTGCATTAAAGTCTTGATTTTGTTTCTGAAAATGTGAAAATTTGTGTTGACACAATCAAAAAATTATGTAGGGTGCGGATAGTGAAGGATGTGTTCTCATGAAATATTTGCATAAAGACATTTTTTTTAATTATGTAGTAATCCATTTGAAATGTGTAGTGGTTGATCTTATTTACCATCTTAGGCTCTTGAACCAATTGTCCATGGCCGAGGCAGGAAAATTGATTCTCTGGATGAGACTTACATGGGTGTTTATGAAAATCTACTATATGCTCGCAAAAGGCAACCTGTAGAGGGTAAGGCTCCTAAGTGTATATATGGTACTTCGTATTTTTAATACTCAACAAGTACTTTATTTAACATAATCCAATTGTAATGTTTAACATTCCTTATTAGATGTGGTTCTGAATCGACTTTACCATGTTAATCAATGAGAATTGTAGAAATTGAAGAATGTCACTTGATCATTCTTTATTAGTGTCTGCACTGGCTATAATTTGGGTAATCTCCATCTTATGTAAGGACCTAGGATAATGTACTTCTGTTAAAAACTTATAGTTATGACAGTGGATTCAATGTTCTTTACCAGAGTCTAAAAACATTTTTGTGGATTCTATAATTTGACAATTTTTGAAGCTTAAGAAATTGCCAAAATTAGGGAAAAAAATTCAAATTTGCATATAATATAAGTAGAGAAATAGATTCAGCAGCACCATTTTCTTAAATCATTTTTGTATAAACAAGGTTGAACTCCAAAGTCATAATTTTTATTATTTACTTTTTTCGAAGTCGAGAATAATATATTCTCTGTTAATATAGTTTACTTAATGTTGAAGTCAAAGCACTGTGTGAAGGTTTATTTGGAAATGTCAGGCAACAGAACCCTAGTGTATGCAGAAAAAAAAGCTTAGCTTTGCCAAATAAGTGCTAAGAATTCAACAAGAAAGCATGACAACAGTTAATAAAAAGAAAAACAGATATTGCTAATTGCTTACACTAGTTTTAATGATATATCACTAGATCATCATTTGGCATGGATAAAACATACTATAAAAACGATAAATTTCAAAATATTATTTACTTATGAAATACTAGAATATTCTATCACTTCTATTTATATGATGTTCAATCATAATTTTAAATAATATGGATAATCGTTAGGCATCATTTAAATATCTTTTTTTTTTTAATAAATGGAGTATATTTCTTCAAGTATTATGACATAAGTACAATATATGTATCAACCACGGAAGCACAGGTGTTACTTGTCAAATTCCAACATTTTTGTAAAATGGAGGTAAAATTTTCAATTTTCCATGTTATTGGAAAACATAATCGGGTATATTCTTACAGAGTTTTTTAGTGGGTTATTCCTACATATCCATTCACATTTTCATAAGTACACAGACTTAAGCTGGTTATTTCATACATATTTTTTTGAGGTTTGTATCCTGCATAACATTGCTTCAATAGGGGCTCAGTGGACGGGCGTAGTGACCACAATTGCTATGGAAATGCTCAGAACTGGCATGGTCGAAGCTGTTGTATGTGTGCAGAGGTATTGAACTGTTTAATCATCCTATTTATTGCTTCGTATAGATGTTTATCATCGAATAATTCAATGATGTATGACTGTTTTTGCAACTTCTCTTTTTATTATCTCAGCGATCCAGAAGATAGATTTGCTCCCAGACCTATACTGGCAAGGTTTGTTTCATTTACTTTCCTGATCAGTTTGATATATTTTTACTGTTTGACATCTGTCTTGATATGAAATAAACTAAATTTATTCAAATCAGGACTCCAGAGGAAGTGCTTGCTGCCAAAGGAGTTAAGCCGACACTATCTCCTAATCTTAACACTCTTGCATTAGTTGAGGTTCTTCCTTCTTGTGTTTTTCCGTTATCGCTTATTCTATTTGATGCAAGGGAAATTCTTACCTACATGTTGGGGTACTACACGTCTACACCAACATCTAATACACTTTAATAATTATTTATGATCCATTACACACAATTTTAATAATTTTTAAATAGTGTATTACATGTTGGGGCAGTTTAGCAGTACTCCAACATGTAGGTAAGAATTTCCCCTGATACAATTTGTGGACTTAGCTATACCATGACATTTCATTTTGTAACTGCCACTGCATGGCGTCCCGAGTTTGTTCCGCTTAAAAAAAATCTTCTGAACTATATTAAAATCGTTACGGGCATGACTTCCTTCCTTATGATATTTCCTTCTCAGGCTGCTGGTGTAAAACGTCTACTTTTCTGTGGTGTTGGCTGCCAAGTGCAAGGTATCATCATATATAATCATATATTTCTTTCTTTAATTGCTTCATTATGACTCAGACTATTTTTAATGCAGAATAATTTCTTGAAGTGCAGCATTAAGATCAGTGGAGCCTCATCTGAATCTGGAAAAGCTTTACGTTCTAGGAACTAATTGCGGTAACTAAATGCCTGTCTTCATTTGAGCCCAATTTCTAGCACCGTCAAATACTTTTTTTCTGATTGAAGTCCTGGAGTTAGAATTAAATTTAGTTGGAAATATTGCGTTTTCTCCAAAACAACATGCAACATGCAACATGCAACATGCTGAAATCTAGAAGGTAGAAGAATTACTATACTGTGAAAATTTGTAACTTGCACTATGTGTTGTCCTTCTAGGTTTAAAATGAATTTAGTGTTTCATAGCCATATTGTTCAAATGGAGTTAATGCTTTAGTCTCCAAGTTGGACATATTATAATGTTCTTCTTGTTGCTCTAACCTATGGATAACAGGTGCAGTAGTTGATAGAGTGTGACTCATTTTTGTTTTTTTTTTGCTGAAGTTTCTCATGTTAACATTCTGTGTAAAATATTTAATTTTTCCGTGTAGTGGATAATGGAACACGAGAAGGGTTGGATAAGTTTCTGAAGGCTGCTAGCACTGAACCAGAAACTGTACTTCATTATGAATTTATGCAGGATTACAAGGTTTGGTGTTTTCATCAACATTTTGTGAAATTATCTAAAACTATATAATTTTTGGTGTTTTATATGTTTGCTATGATCAGTATGAATGTGTTCACAAGTTGTCAATATCAAAGACATTATATTGGCCCTTATTATATATTGCCAATAACTATCATCATGGAGTCTCTAGTTATTATGCTTTAATATTGAAGTATTTTCATCAGACTCTAGTCTATATGTGCTTTTCAAAGATTAATATTCAGGCTAAGAGGTTTTTGTGGGTATGCAGGGGAAAATTTTCATAAGCAATGATTACTGCTGTTAGGGTTTTTTCACAAAGCTGTTACCAGGCTTGGGAAAAATTACATACATATATTAAAAAAAAATTAAAAATTACGTACTTATATTTAAAAAAAAATTAAAAATTACATATTTGTATTTCCTTTCAAACTTGATGCTTGTGCTGTTACCAAGTGCAGCACACCACCTGATAAATGATTATATATGCCATGAACTTCAAAATAGAAGGGTTGGAATAAGCCCTTAGTAACTTAAATTTCACACTATGTAATGTTTCCTCATAAATCATAATGATATATACACTCTTCAGATCTATAAAAAAATCAAGTGAGTTATAGTGTGACCGAGTTGGATTAAATTGGATAAAATTAGTTACTCCAAGCTGTTCAATTTAGGTCTCTATGCGCAGTACTCTCATATTCATGTCTGGAGCGTTTTTCTCTTCTCCGACTTTTATGCGTGCTTGAGAGTGAATGATATTATCATTCTTTGACATAATTCATGGCTTTTTTTAATGCTTATTCACATTTAAATTGAATGAAAATATTCCTATTTAATAAGCCACAAGCTAGATTTTAGCTCATTGCACTAATAAATGTGATACACTAATTCTCCATGAGTAATTTATGCCGATGTTTTCACTAGGATTTTATGTATCACTTCTTAAGCTAGTTGGTTTCCTTTGTGGCTTGGAGTTACAGGAATATTAAAGCCAGTGGTTTTATGAACTTTTTCTTATATTATCCTGTAGGTTCACTTGAAGCATTTAGACGGTCATATTGAAGAGGTAACCTAGTTTCATCATCTTTTATGGCTTTAGTTCTTGAAAGTGTGCTGCTTTATCCAACATACTCTACGCAGGTCCCCTATTTCTGTCTCCCAGCCAATGAGTTAACAGATGTGATTGCTCCTTCTTGCTACAGGTAATTCCTGACTGTCATAGTATCATTATCATCATTCACTAAGTAATTCTCCATGTAAAGCATTGTCTCTCAAATAACAACAAATTTCTACAACTTGCATGAGAAATTGCAGTAAGATTAATTTCAGAAGTTTCTTTATCTAGTATAATACAATAAAGTTACTTACCTGGTAATTGATTAATTTCCTTAGTTCTGCATCTCCATTTTAATTGCTTTTTCTATATTGATTCGGAAACTGGAGCACGGTTGAGCTCCCACAATCCGTGGAATAATTTTTAAGCTTAAGCTTATTTATACTAATACCTAATGCCCGCGCCCTGTCATTTATTTTGTGTCTGCAAAACCTTTGTAAGAGGATAATATTTGTGTTCTTGTGTAATACCTACGTTTCTCCTTCGACATACTTGACTAAGAATTTATTGTATTTATTCAGTTATATCCTTGGCTAAGAATTTATTGTGTTTGATTCCATCATCTACAATCTGTATCTGTAATTTTTGACTCTCAATATATTCATTCATTCAACTATGCCTATAGTTAACTACTCGTTGCTGATGCGAAATATGTTGCTTCACTGCAGTTGTTTTGACTACACAAATGCTTTAGCGGTGAGTGTTACCTTACTTAATCAAAAGTATCAGCATAGTTTTGTGGCTTCAATGTCAATAATAAAATAAATCTTAATTTTGCGCACTACTAATTCTCTCTTGAATCAGATAGTCCTATATTCCTTCTCTTGTCAAATACTAGCATGCCTATATATACATACCTACATGTTGTTAAAGTCATTTTTGTGTAGTTTGTGAGCTTTATCCCGTGTTTGAAATGTTTGCTGCATGTACTTGGTTTCAACCTTTTTAATTTTAGTGATTAACCTTTCTGGTGTGATTTTGGAATTCATATATCTTCAAGTTTTAAACAGTGTTTTAACATTTGTAAAGATACTTGGATTTTTTCTCAAGCTTGCCCTTCCAGCTAATTAATCCTCACGACATTTCACTTTTAGCATGATACTCAACACACATATGCAGCCACGGTCGTAAAGTTAACTTTAAAGTGCTATTTAGTTAGTACTATGAATAATTACTTGGATGGCACTGTATAGTATATGGTTCTTCACTCATTATCAATAGAGAAAAAACATAACTCTGCTGAACTTTAAGAATTGTCGTCTCTCATAGTTCTGAATTATTCCAGGATTTGGTAGTAGGTTACATGGGCGTGCCAAAATATGCTGGAGTTAGCATGACACAACATCCACAATATGTCACTGTTAGGTAATTCATGAATTTGTACATTCTAGCCTTTTCACCTTTTTCTTAGTGCCCTAGTTGCTTATAGGTTTTTGTTTGCTCAAATGGTAGAAATGAACGTGGAAATGAGATGCTAAATCTGGTCAAAGATCTTCTGGAAATTACCCCCACAATTAGTTCGGTAATGTACATCTGTCAACATTCGTTGTATATCTTTTACAGTCGTGTAAGATTCTGACTAGTTGGATTTGTTTATTTCAGGGCGCAAGACGTCCATTTGTAATGGAAACTGTAAAAGCTGATGATAATGCTAAATTAGGTATGTAATGACATTTACTGCATAGTAGTTTGATTTTTAAGATTCCGAGTATAAAGGATGTCTTGAAATGAAAATCAGCATGTCAGTTTTATATAAAGGATTTTTATTTTTTATTATTATGATATTCCCATGTAATTTGGAGCTCATTTCCCCAGGCAAAGGTCCATCTCAACCTGCTCCAAAGTTTGTTGGTGACCTAATAGCATTTATTTTGAACCTGGTAAAGATCCTTTCCTATTATAATATCTAGTTATTAAAAGGTTGTGCATTCTGACCTCAATTTTCTTTTATAGGTTGGTCCTAAAGGTCTTGAATTCGCTCGTTATTCCTTGGATTACCACACTATAAGGAACTACCTTTATGTCAATCGTGCTTGGGGAAAAGAAAGGTATATTATAAAGAAAGTATGATATAGTATAGTGATGATGTAGATTACTTCTTTGTGATTCTTCTTACCTTTTTGGTGCAGAGCTGATAAGCACATGCCGTCGTATGCAAAGAAACTAGTGTCTATGTACAACCAAAATGGAGAAATCGATCAGATGCTCTCTAGTAAATAATGTTCAGAGCCAGATTTGGATGTAAATTGCATTTCCATGTATGTCAAATATGTACATTGTTTGTTACGTCCTGAGGTTGATTCCGTACATGCAATTCAAAAGCCACACCTTCCGTCCTCGTGTGGAAGAATACTGTTGTTCTAGGTTCATAATCTTGGTGTGTTAGGATATGAATGAAGTTATTTCAACTGGCAGGTTTGTAAAACTCAAGATTTGTATTAGAAACTATATTGGAATGGAAACTCAATTATGATGCCACTGTATATTTTCTTTTACCTTCAGTGAAGCGCTATTATAACATCTGCATCTTTGGGATTATACCCAGATATGGAAATTAATTAATTAATTATAAAATCAAATTTCATTGAAGGAACATTGTAAAAACAAAGCCTCTTTTTTCATGCAATTCTTGTGAAATTTTATGTTTGTTTATGCTTTTGGACAGTATTTGAACTTGTTTGTAAGTCAAAATTCAATCTTGATATTCTAGGATTCAGTTTCTGCATCAGTGTAAAGCTTATTGAGTGAGTGAAGCATGAAAACTATAAAATATTTTATAAGGAAAACCACATGCAGTTATTGGCTGATATAGATTTAGTAATAGAAAACTGAGGAATTGAAGGGAATCCTACGTACTGAAACCAACAGAGATTTAGGGTAGGAAAACACCTTAAATAGCACGTTGTATTGCGGGCCAAACAAACTAGGACATGAAGACAGTGTCTACCTTCGACCACTTGCAAAACACTGATACAAATGAATGCAATGTGCATCACAATTCACAGCATCAAGGAATGGGCTTTCATCTTGAAGAGATAGAGGATATACACAATTGTTGACCGTCCCATGTGCTTGTTTTTTTGCGTGGTAATTACACTGTCCAACTTAGAAACTTCTTAAAGTCTAGCCATTTTATGTCTTAGGCAAGTTCTCTGAACCTTCGACGTTTTCTACTAGCTAGCATGATGCAAGTGCAAGCTTGGAGAATCTCTGTGGTGATCAAGTTTTGGTTGAGTTGTGTTTGTATGTTTACAGTTCTGACATGGAATGTTGTTTTGTTCTAGTAAGATTTTTATGTGTGGTGATGAAGCAATGCTATATAATATGGGGCCATCTAGAGAGAGAGAGAGAGAGAGAGAGAGAGAGAGAAGCTATTTGCTACCTGAATCAACAGCATGGGAGCTCATGTGGGATGTCCAGGTAAGTATATATATTACTTATTCGTTTCCTATTGACATTTTCTTGTTTTCCTTGATGCTTATTCAGGTTGTTTATATTATATTACTAAGTTGAAAAGTGAACTCATATCCCAGTCTTCCAGATGGGAAAAATAGATACTATAGTCTACGCATAACAGATGAAAGTGATGCTTTACTAACCCTTAATTAACAAGAGGCAGGGCCTTGAGCTAGAGTTCATACATTTGGATAATTTCTAACATGATTAGCATCATTAGGCAGATGCATCGAACGATGTACAGAACTTGAAGTCACGTAATGATTCAATCTGATGTTTGGAAGGTTAGAGGGAGAAGCATAAATGTTTCTCCATCCATTTTGGGCAGGCAGCTGGGAAATTTGACACTACAGAAATGAATGTTTTGCATGTTTTGACTTAAGAAGCTCGAGATGTATACCGTATACTTGTTTCTGAAAACGACGTTGCAGTGATCGTTTTCTCGACCTTAAACACATCCTATATCACACCTTCAACTAGTCAAGCTTAAGATTTTTATTAGGTTACTTTTTTAGCAGTGACAAAACTAGCTTGGTGAAATATGCAGAAGCTTTGGCAGCTGAGAAAAGTTGTAATTTCTCCATAGTGTGGCTTTGTATTTGCATGTGCTATGCATAATGTTCAATATGTACTCGTTCCTAAAAAAACCAGTGAAGAGTCTGCATCAAATTAAATAGAATATTTGATGCTGTGAAATTATGAATATAGGGTCCACCATATTTAAGGGGTCCCCCTATGGACCAGTTTCTGGAGATGGATCCCATCACTTGTATTAAACACAAACTTGGACCATTTTTTGTGTTCTCGTAAGTGTTCAGGCTTCGTCCAATTAATTCTTGGGAAACAGATGTTTTTTCTTTTGATTCTTTCGCCATTTAAGTCGTAGGTTATTCACACCTAATCAAGAATTTGGGAGTGGGGAATCATATAAAAAAATTCTCTTCACATTAAAAAAACAAAAGAAAAAAAAACAGAAAGAGAAAGCCTCATCTCCCTTTTTACAAAAAATGCTCAAAAGTAACGGTTTTTTTGCTCTCTTTTTGAAGAGGGCTTCTTTTTGTACAATATACTTTTTTTCTAACATTGTTGCCTAACCAAACTCATGATATATGTCAATGTGCTAGTAAAATTAGAACCAAACACAAATATAAGGGGGAAAAAAAATTGTCAATCAAATTATTAGTCCTGCAATTGAAAACTATGGCTTGCATCTTCTATTGCAGGATACACCCACTGCATGGCTTTTCTGCTTGATTTCTTGATTCCAGATTTCACCTATATCTTGTGCAACTCTTACGGCGTCGGTCGACGCGCCGGAGAGTCCTCTTCTTGTGAAACCAACTGCATAAAGTCCATCTTTGCCCTTCCAACCATTTGGAAATGGTGATCTTGGAAAGCCATCCTTTGAAAAAAACTCACTCTCCTGAAAAAAAAGCACAATATATATATATATATATATATATATGTGTGTGTGTCAGAAAAAGTCAGAAGAAAAGTAGTGATGCATGATTCCAACTTTGACATTAGACATGTGATACATGAGTTGATCAAACTGTTAAATAAAATCAAGTCTATATCCTAGTTAGCTAGGTAGATTCAGTTAGTGAATATATGTAATGAGAAACAAATAACTTCCGTAACTGCCACATGAAATCTACACACAGACACAATTAATTAAAGGTTGTACTAACTGACCTTCAACCATGTAGGGACATTGCTAGTATATCCAGTAGCAAGAATAACAGAATGAATAGGAAGAATTTCCCCATTAACAAGCTCAACTCCATGATGCAAGAACTTGTTGATTGCTGAAACTGTTTTGATATGTCCTGATCTAATCCTTGCAAGTGCACCTATATCTAGAACAGGGGTCTTCCCTTGTCTGTGTTTGAGCTGCAAAGGCCCCATCGTCGGCCTTTTCAGCCCATATTTCTCTGTGTTTCCAAGAATCATCCACGCCGCTGCAACCAATATCTTATCCGCCACCCAAAGTGGCATCCACTTCGCCATCAAACCTGCTATCTCAAACGTCGATTTCCCAAGTATTTCCTTCGGCAATACATGTATCTATATATATATATGTATATATATCAAGAAAAAGAAAATTCATATATCAGCTAGCTAGTAGTCTAGTATATATATATATATATATATATATATATGCAAGAGAGAGAGAGAGAGAGAGAGAGAGAGCTAGTAATGTTTAATTAATTAATTACTTACAGAGCTCCGAACAACCATTGACGGAAGTGCATGATTTTGGCAAAGATCAAGAGAAACCTCCATACCCGAATTCCCACAGCCAACAACTAAAACATCCTTCCCTGCAAAAGCCTTACCCGATTTATAATCACAAGCATGCATCACATTCCCTGCAAAATCGCCTAACCCCTCAAACTCCGGCACCACCTTCTCCGCATTCTCGCCGGTGGCCACCACCAGCCACCGGCATAGATAATAGCAATCTTGACTCTTCACAGTCTTGACTCGCCACAGACCACATGCCTCGTCGTAGCGAGCTGACACAACCGACTCATTAAACCTCGGAGTTATCTCAAAGTGGCGAGCGTAGGATTCGATGTAGTCGATGAACTGGTGCTTGCTGGGGTATTCCGGGAAGCTCCGGGGAAACGGGACGTAGGGAAGCTGGCAGAAGTGTTTGGGGAGGTGGAGGTGGAGGCGATCGCAGGTCTTGTTTTGCCAGAGAGAGGCAATGCAGTCAGCTCGTTCGAGGATGACGAATGGCACGCCTCGTCTCTTGAGGCCGGCACCTACGGCCAGGCCGGAGGGGCCGGCCCCTACGATGATGGGGCCGTTTATGAGTATGCAACGCCCCGAGAAGAGCTCTTCTTGATCCAATGTCGTCATGCTTAATGACATTGTAGGCATACAATTTATTTGATAATTAATGATGGAAAGAGAGGAAATGGGAGATCGAGGTAGGAGGAAATCTGCAATGAGTGGAGGGGGAATTAGATCATTAGAGTTTGTTTAAATAGGGAGGGAGCTGAGGGGTAGGCTTGTAATTAGGATTTCAGAGGGATGCTTTTCTGTCCTTTTCACATCACATGATCATTATATTGGAGCTAATGTAGTAATGTGTGTGTGTGTGTTTAAGTGAGAGAGAGAGAAAGAGAGAGAGAGATCTTAGCGGATCTGAGATGCTCTGGTACGTTAATCTTGGTGTGCATTTGGATAATGGCGAAAACGGAGTCAAGAAGTGTGAAGTTCTTGGAGAGCAACAATGTCGGATCTCAGAGAGAGAGAGAGAGAGAGAGAGGTTTTCTACATATTTCTCTTATCGTGTTTTAACTAAATTGATTCGTGTATTTTTGGCCCATTACTAGTGCTTACATGTCTTAATGCACTTGTAGAATTAAACCTTGGATGTAGGATCTGAGATCCTCCATTGCTTAATTATCCTAGCTAGCTACTTAGCATAATATTTTCATTAGATTCTGGCCCAACACAAACTATTTCTGAACCATCACTCTTTTTATAGGCATATTCCCTCTTCTATAACTTTGACTTTAATTACTCACTACTCATAATCTTACTATTATTGCTATTATAGAAGGTATTCAAGACACAATCAATCCCATGATACCGTCTAACGAATCTCTATATGTCTTAAGAGGTGGTCCCCTCTTTTTTTCCCCTTTACGGTGATCCCTCCCTTTTTTTCCTTTTCTTTTTAGTTTTTTTTTTCATTTTTTAATTTCATCATTTTTTTTACTTTTTACAAATATATATTAAATTTTTTTGAATTAGTTTTTTATCTAATGTCTCGTCCAACACTAATATGTGGGGTGGGGTGGGGTGGGGCACTTGAGATCTTCTAGTTTCAACTTGTGTGTGCCAACCGTGTGCCACACCTCAAAATTATTACCTTTTCTTTTATTTTTTTTCTTCAATTTTAATTTCTTTTGATTTAGTATAATTTTACATTATTATTTAGGGTTTATTCCATCCAATTAGGGTTTATAATTATTTTTTAATATTTAATTTTAATTTTTTAGTTAATATAATTGATTTTTGGGGTTGATTATTCCAAACTTAGGGTATATAATTTTTTAAAATTTTAATTTTTTTACAATAAATATTAATTATTATTAGTTATGATAAAATAAATTTTATTTTTATAAAAAATATTATTAACAATATATAATTTTAATGGTGGCACACGGTTGGCACACACAAGTGGGACTAGATGATCTCTACTCGGGGTGGGGTGCGTAGGAAGATTTGTGTTCTAATTGATGCGTCTAATTTAAGAAATCCGATAGCCTGTCTCATATAAATTTTTGTAAAATCTTTTGTTTTCTATTTCTATATAACTATAAGTAGGATGGAAATAATAATGCAGATATCTTTATTTATTTAATAACAGAATCATTGTTAAAAATAAAAATTTTCCTTCCAAAAGTCGTTAATAATTTTAGAAACTATTTTTTTTATTAATACCAATCCACTACATAATATTTTCTTATTAATTGCGAATCATTCTAACAAAACCTTCACATGTATGCTTAGGAAATAAAAAAAATATTGCATATTGTAGCAATTCATACATTTTCTTTATATTTCAAGCTAATTTGAATTTCAAAATTCGATTTAAATAATTAATCTTTTCTTTTTTCTTTTTGTTGGACTTAATCTCAATGATTATAATAATAAATGTAAAAATTACTATAATTTACAATAATTGTAAATTAATTTTGTTTTGTTATGTTAATTTTATTATTTTTTTCATAATTATAATTTTTTAATATATATATATATATATATATATATATATAGAGAGAGAGAGAGAGAGAGAGAGAGAGAGAGAGAGAGCTTTATCATTCAATATTATTAATGTATAGGGTGATTAGTATGGTGAAATTGAATGGAATATTATGTTCATTTTTATGTTTACTTATATTCTTACGATTGATATAGTTTAAAATCAGTAATCACCATTCCTACAATAATCTATATTTCCAAAGGAAGGGTGTTGAGAATGATATATTCTACATGATGTTATCACTTCATTTGATAACATCAAAGTCAATGCTATTTAATGTGTTCCGTCATTCTCGTAACATCGAGTTCAACTATCTGTAAGTTAATCTTATTCTTTCCTAAATTTTTGGATTAATTAGTTATAATTGATCTAGAGTATTATTGGATCTTATCTCTTTATTATTTTCATGTTTCTAGCTGATTTAATGTAAAGAGATAAAGATATAAGCTTCAAACTTTTAGTGTTTTGACTTTGTCAAAACAATTCCTATTTTTAAGGAACATTTCTCCATTACTCTTGTGTTCTAATATATGTCTGCAGGTTGAAGACTTAGTGGAAAGTTATAAGAGTACTGGTGAGTGGATGCATTCCATGACGTGGAGACATGTTTCAACAGTTGTTGCACGTAACATCGACTTTAACATCAATCTGTAGATCTAAAATTTACTCTTATTGTTTCGTAGTTTTAGGATCAATTTATTTTAAATTGATCTGATTATTTTGTGATATTTATCACTAATTATTTTTACATATTTAAGAGTTATTTAATGGATGAAAACATGTTTAAATCATGGATTAAAACTAACTTTGAATCAGTGAAAGTTGGTTCCTATTTTTCAGGAACCATGATGTTTTCTTTGTCTTTGAATAACTGTCACAGTAGTGCAGCAGTTATCCGAAATTGAAGATAATGTGACCAAAGGAGCTGATCTGGAGAGCGTTTAACTTTGGACCATTACTCAAAGAAAGGATGTGGGGCAACTGCCAGGACTTTACAAAATAGTTTATATCTTAGTTGTCATTCCTGGAATCATTTACCTAACGTGTTGCTACGAAAAATTCAGAGAGATCGAAGGTTGAGTCCAGTATTTACTAGAACTCGTCAACATTCACATCGACATCTCTCTTATTGTTTGGATCAACAAATGTCTGTATTCTTGTTATGTTTGCAAGGTGTAGATTAAATTAAATGTTGATTAGTTCTTCAAGTAGATGTTCTTTATCTACCTAAGTGCTCGGTAGTGATTTTTACAAGGGTTGTCCAAGTGAGTGAAGCGAGGACAATTTTTGCTGTTTTCATAGAGATTATTCAAGGGAGTGAACCGAGAATTATCTCTATGTATTTTTAGCTATCTATATGTTAGGCAGTTTATGTGTTAGGAATTGTTCGAGTGAGTGAAGTTAGAATAGTTTCGTTGTAATTTTCATAAGGAGAGTTTGAGAGAGTGAATCGAGGATGATCTCTATGTATATTTTGTATTTATTTTAATTTAGTGAAATTTCGTCATGAGGCAATCACATACTAAAGATGTGTGATTTAAAATTATTTTCGTGCATGTTGTTCTTTAAATTTCCACTGCGTGTTAAAGGCATAGTGGTTACACTAGCTTCAACATCAACTCTATTATATGCATGTTGATGTTTTTTACAAGTTGTTTTCTGCTTGTGTTTCAAAGTTATTTCTGTGCGAACTATAAATTCTTGTAACAGTGTTGTTGGTAAAGTGAGTAACACTGACTACAATATTGTATATAATTTTGCACGTGGTTTTGTTTTTCACAGTATTTGAGGCAACAAATTCTAACAAAGGGAAATAGTCATTTCACCTACCATCCATGGCTTTAGCTATTCACATTGACCCAGAAATTAATATATGATATATTTACATAAATCATCTTATAAGATTATTTATCATATTTAGAAAAATATATTGAAAATCAGATTAAATAAATTGTTATTATTATTATTATTATTATTATTATTATTATTATTATTTATTTATTTATTTATTTATTTTCAAAAAATAATTTAAAAATATATGTTAAAATTAAATTTTGATAGTTTTAAAAATTTTGTTGAGGAAAAATGAAAATGATGCCAAAATAAATATTACATAAAAATATATTATACTACAAAAAATAATTTTGTATTTGATATAATTTAATATATTCAAATGAAAAATTGAAATGATAAACTATTTTTCTATGAAGTAAAAATATTTTTATTACATTATTCAAATTATTATATATTTTTAATAAATGCTTTAAAATATACTTTTTTCTATAAAAAAATAAATTATAATTTGTTAAAAAAATTGGAAGAAAAAAGTTGGATAATAAAAAAAGAAAAATGACATTGAAAGATATGAGGTAAAAATTATGGCATGTGTTGATATTTATTAGCTACTACGTACACTTTATTTAATTAGAAGAAAATTTGAAAGTATATAAAATATTCATTATATAAAAAAAATGATATTGCATTCCGTTCTTCATTTCATACATATACCAATCATATGAATTGTCACTCCATTCGCACCCTCATTCTTTTCCTAAATTCATTACATTAATGCTTAATTTCATTCTATGATACCAATAGTCGGCGTGCCACCAATAAATCCTCCAATAATTAACAATTTATTGGACACAATAAAATGTGGGAGAAAGAGATTAATCCCTCAAATAAATTAGCACGATTTCAGATTTCAAAATTAAGCACGCGTTCTTATATCTGTTTTCATCCCCGTAGAGCTGAGTTTCATTTAAATTATATCATCACTATACATGTTGATATATATATATATATATATATGTATGTATGTATA
Organism: Perilla frutescens; assembly: GCA_026008535.1. Taxonomy (NCBI): domain Eukaryota; kingdom Viridiplantae; phylum Streptophyta; class Magnoliopsida; order Lamiales; family Lamiaceae; genus Perilla; species Perilla frutescens. The sequence continues at coordinate 14,209,312 of BRKX01000013.1, forward strand.
TACACATTTAACAGAACTTCCCTTGCGGAATAACTCCAAACACACAGGGGTCAACATTCTCCATCACGGCTCTCTCTTCCCCCTATGCTTAAGTAATCAATTATATATATATATATATGTGCGCGCGCGCGCTTGTTTACTAAATTTCACTATTTTATTTTAATTTTTTTTGTGAACACTAATTATGTAATTAAGTATGGAAGAGAAAAACACTCCACGTCATCTTTGATCATGAGTTTGAATCCCACCAACATCTTTGTATTGAACTTGCTACATATAATTTTCTTAATGAGATTTGTCCTTCTCATGTGGCTTATATATTATTGGATATTAATTAACGTGCCCATGTTTATAAGAAGTGATTGTGACCTTTTCGATTTAAAAGAAAAAGGAAGAGGTGAGTAGACAGCTGCTAGCTAGGGGAGAAACTGAACTTAGTTGTAAGATGTGGACAAGAAGGAGGTAACAAATTTCCTTATGAATTAATTGAAGGGGACATATATATACAGGTTGAGAATAGTCAGAAATGGATTGAATTTGCTACATATCATTATCTAATGTATGAGAATGTTCACAACTCAATAAGACTCGTGCATCAATCATAAATTATTTGAGTTTGGACCTATTTTAGACTCATTTATATATTGATAGTAATTAAAATTCGCTATATCATGAATTTAATGAGTTTGAATTTAAACTCATCTTGCGGAGTCATTATTTTATGGAGCTCTTGACTCCTTTTTTTTTTTTTGGTACAGGAGGATTGATAGGCCGGTCCATCAGATCGACCCGATCCGATCCGGCTCATTTTTTTTTGGCAGGCGCGTGCACCACACGCGCGCGTAAGTACACAAGATTTCGAATTTTTGAAATTTTGGGCGTGTACAAGAGTGTCGTGTTGTTTTTTTACACAAATCTGATTTTGGGTGTGTAGAGTTCGGCTTCCCGTGTACAAGATTTCTAGTTTTTGAAAATTTGGCCGTGTACAAGAGTTGACTGTGTAGAAGAAAATTTGGCCGTGTACAAGTTGATATAAAATGTCTTTCAAAAATTTGGCCGTGTACAAGTTAATCAATTGGGCCGTGTACAAGTATATCAATTGATTTTAAAATTTGGCCATGTACAAATTGATATAAAATTTGGCCGAGTACAAAATTTAGTCGTGTACAAGTATATCAATTGATTTTAAAATTTGACCGTGTACAAATTGATTTTAAAATTTGGTCATGTACAAGTTTATCAAATTGCCTACAAAGTTAATCAATTGGACCGTGTACAAGTATATCAATTGATTTTAATATTTGGTCATTTACAAATTGATTTAAAATTTGGTCGTGTAGAAAATTTTGCCATGTACAAGTATATCAATTGATTTTAAAATTTGGCTGTGTACAAATTGATTTAAAATTTGACCGTGTACAAGTATATCAATTGATTTAAAATTTGGTCGTGTACAAGTATATCAATTGATTTTAAAATTTGACCGCGTACAAATTGATTTAAAATTTGGTTGTGTACAAGTTCATCAATTTAGCAGTGTACAAATTGATTTTAAATTTTTCACCGGTCTCACATGTCAACGAGGGTATTACTGTGAACAAAAATAAGTTTGGTTAGAAAAGAAGATTTTGCAATCTTTGGTTAGAAAAGAATTTTACAAGTCAATCTTGACTACAAAGATATATCCACACATAATAAAAACGCAAGGGTGAAGTGATATTATACTTGAAACATAGAGTTCAAAGTTAAAAAGGATGAAAGTATAATCACGATGATTACAAAATATAGAAAATAAAGTATCTTGAAATATTTTTAAAAATAAAAAAGCAAAAAAGGTAGGTACAAATACAGTGGTCAGTGGGCAATGTAATATATTTTCTTCTTTCTTCAACAATTGAAATTGAAAAAATATGTTCCAAAAAATCATAATTACAAACATTATGAGATTACAAATAGCTCTTAGTTAGATTCTATAGATTCAAGCGGATAAATTGCACGCTCCAAATTAAATGTTAAGGTTGCGGTTCTGCTTGCTATTAATGGATTTTTTATTTTATTTTAATTTTTATAGTTAAAATGATTTTCATGCGCACTATGACCCATATATAGACACCCACACATACATACATACATAGGGAATTGATCGAATGAGAACCAAAGCTCCATGTGAGAACAAAGAACTAATCTCCAACATTCATCTATAAAAATGTGTGGTCTAGATCAAAAGCAACACAAGGTGGTATTTTTATAATTTAAAGATTATTTTAATGAGGTTAGGGTAGTTTTATAATTTGGTAAATGTGATTAAAATACTGGGGGTTCTCTCTCTCTCTCTCTCTCTCTCTCTCTCTCTCTCTCTCTCTCTCTCATTCTTTATCAGCCTCTTTATCACTTCTTCAACGACTTCTTTGATTTCAACGCGCAAGAGACAAATTCACTTCTTTGATTTCTGATATCTATGTGTTTTTTCATGTAATCGAATTTCAATTCTCCACAATTATTACTCACGCGATTGTTATAAATTTTTCTAGAGTTTTTTTTTGTTCGTTGTTCTTAGATGAAGACATCGGGTAAAATCTGATTGTTATATATTGTCTAGAGATTTTTTTCTTCGATGTGTTTTAGATTCGTTCAATATTGTTGATGATTTGATATATATATTTTTTTCTCGATTAAAATAATTAGATGTGTTCATTCATGTAATGTAATTTATTTTTTTATCCGTTTTATTTTAGATTTGTTCGATAATATCGATGAAGCTGATTTAGTTAAACTTTTAAATTTTCACGATCAACATGTGTTTTCAGTTCTGCAGATTATGGTTTTTTTATTAATATGTACTTGTATCTCTGCAGATTTGTTAGCATGACAACATGACTTATTTTTTTATAGTATTAGCACTACTATTACAGGTTTTAGCACTGTTGTAGATTAGTTTTAGCGCTACTGTGACCATTTTTAGAATGATCGAAGAATATATATTTTTTAGCATTATGTGATTATTGTATATTTTTTAATGTGCAAATTGTGTTGGCTCTACTTTGAAGTTTTTTCCTGAGTTTTTTGAATTTTACACATCTAACTGTGAACCATCTTTGAAGCCTGCACTAGGTAAAACTTTTCTTACTTTGGATGCTGGTATAATCTTTTACAAGGTTTATGCTTCATCATGTGGATTTGATATTCGTTTATCTACTATAAAGAGGTCTAAAGAAGGTACTAAAGTTTGGAAGTATATTGTGTGTAACCGCGAAAGGACTAACATGTTATTTGAGTATGTTGTATCATTTGATCGATGCAACATATAGGATTAGTATGTTAGTCTACTTATTATTTAGATTGTCATTCTATGATTTTAGCATTTTCACACGAAGTTTTAGCACTGGTAGTTGAAGTTTTAGCACTTCCATTTCCTTTTTTAGCATTGGTAGTTGATGTTTGAATATTTGGTAGGTGACAATGTTAGTATTTATAGTCTTTTGTTTATGATGAGAAAGACATTATAATAACAAAGATTTGTGATCTTTTATATGTTGGCAGGTATTCAATGATTTTTGCACCATTTACTGGAAAGGACAATCATGGGAGGCTCGTCACCTTTGGGACCGCTTTAATGTCGGGTGGGGATACTGAATCTTATTCCTGAGTTTTTCAGAAATTCAAGGATTGCATGGATTATTTTCTAAATTTTATGGGTTATCTGCACCTAATGAAGTTGAGGTGCTTCCACCTGACTTTGTGAAGACTAAAGGTAATGGATGTCGTATAAAATCAAAAGAAGATGCGAACGCCGAATGCAAAAAGAAACTTTTAAGGACCTGCAAGAAGTGTAACAAAAAATGTAGTCATGATTCTAGGAACTACAAGAAGAAGTAGATACACTTTTTTTTATACTTTTCATACTAATTTATTATTAAGGCTATTACTATTCTTTTATGTAATGCTATACACATAGTTGATATTCTTTTTTGCATTGTTAATAAAGAGTTTGATAATGCTAATAAGAGTGTCTGCATTGCTAATATAGTTCTTTATACTGATAATAAGTCCTTTACTTTAATGATAATGCATAAAATTTAGTTATTAACATGATTATGAGGTTATATGTTCAGCACCAAATTGAGAAAATAATATGCCCTTCACAGAGACAAATGATAGCATATTTCAATTAGTATAAAATGTTGATTTCGTATAATGCTAATATACACATATCTTATATTCTTTTTTATAATGCTAATAAAGGGTTTGATAATGCTAGCATGTAACTCGTCTTTCAACATGATCTTGCATGTGTGGCCTCTAACACTCTTTGATATCTTTCGTGGTCCTCTGGGAAAAGCAAAGATCAGAGACACATCAGAAGCTTCAATCCGTAGTCTTCTTTCTTGCTCCAATTGTATTTCTTTTGAGACTAAGTCAAAGTTTTCAAGTAGCCAGTAGTTCATCTTCTCTGGCAAATGGTTTATATACGAGTGAAGAATGCTGCCAAATCCCAGTTTTATTACTGCTTCCTGTTGTGCTTTATTAAGTTGTCTAACTACTTCTGAGAGAGTTGATGGCCATGTTGTTACATCTAATGATGGATATTTGTAAAATACGCCGATGCATCTATCATCTTCATGAGTGGAGGTAGTTTTATCTTTTGTTCTTCTTGTTGTTTCATATTTTGTAGTTCTTTTAACACCTATAATTTTTTTATATAATACTGTTAAGTAAAGAAAATAACAATGCTAAAAAATATAATTTAATAATAAAGATAAAAGTAATGAACAATAGTGTCAAAGATAATTCTAAGATAATTTATGCTAATGGTAAATATAGTGTTATCGTAATGCTAAAATGAGATATAACAATGCTAAAACTCTAAAACGATAGTGCTAAAAAGCAAGAAAATATGCAGATAAATCACAAATTGACAACAGTTGCAGGTTTACCAAAAACCAAAAAATGAAGCTACTAAATCATCATGAAATAATGCTAATAAAACTGTAATAATATTTGTTCATGATTATGTTTTATAATTCAATGATAATGCTAATATGAGATATGATGATGCAAATACAGTTAACAATGATGCTATCACCACAAATCACATTTGTTGGTTTGTAATGACCATGACAAGTTTTTAATCACAATGCTAATAAAGGGTTATGTTAATGCTAAAAATGAGAGATTGCAATGCTAATAGTGGTTGCTCTATATTGATTATTCAACAACATGTAACAGTGTTTGTTCATGGTTTTTTTACAATGTCGATGACATTTTTTTATGCTAATGCTAAAAAAGAGTCATGCTAAAATAAGTCATAGCAATGCTAACAAAAGTCATGACAGTGCTAAAATAGGAAATGACAATGCTAAAACCCTAAATTGAAAAATATATACGTAAATTCTGAGTATTCATATATTTTCAAAATTTCTGATTTACCCTTACAAAGATTCATGGGCACCGAATTTTGACTTTATTACAATTATGCCACCGCCTCAAATTTTAAATATGGGCCATTGATGTAGAGATTATTTGATGATAGAGATTGATTCTCGATTCTCACACAGGGTATGGTTCCTTTTAAAACCACTCCCTATATATATATATATATATATATATATATATATATATATCCAGTACCACATATATAGATAGATAGATAGATGAAGGTGCACGTGTACGTTAATTAGTTTCGCCTTTCTTGTTGTATACACGTTTTATTATTATTATTATTATTATTATTATTATTATTATTATTATTATACCCCAAAATTTTATTATCTAAATTTAATTAGGAATATACATCTAATAGTTAGAATAAGTGAAATATCCAAAACTTTTATTTATTAAAAGAATAGTCTATGTTACCCTTAAGAGTAAGTTAGGGAAGAAAATAGACTGTTATAGATTCCTTTCTAGGTAAAATGAGTCGTTTAGTGGGTTAGTGATACCAGGAAAGTTCTCGTATTATTATTTAGAACCCTAGATACTGACTTAATTTGATTAATTATACTTTATTAATCGAGTGTAAATAAATGTAGTATTATTTTTTTTACATGTACTTTCATTTGGAGCCCTAAATTCAAACTTAGTTCAATTAATTTTTTTTAAATACAAATTGATTTAGTATAATTTACATACAAATATACACGTATGTATTGTATATATACATATTATTGAATTAAAAAACGATATATATATATATATATAGCCTTAATTAGCTGCTTAACTATTTTGTTTCTTTTCTGAAATCATGAATTGTGTACATATATTATATATATGTACACACATATATATAGTATGTTTATATACGTGTATATATATGTTGCATCTTCTAAGATTAAATGTAGTTGATATCTACTAAATTAATAATGGGGTGAGATGTCTACTTTATAGCTAGACTAATAGGTGGTGACTAATCAACAAAACTGGGTGATGTGTCTTGAGTATATCAACCAAGGATGAGTCATGCTTTAATCAAATTATCATGTATAAAATAAGGTAGCAATTGTTTAAGTGAGCTTTTAGCTACGAACCACAAAGAAAAGGAAATTAATGTAATCTATATATGTACTAGAATTAATTAATTTGCATCCGAGCTTAAGGTAAATTTTTATTCAATTATTTCTTTAATGTTATAGCACTTCAAGCACTCATACAATAATTAATATGAGTAGGAATTTATTTTAATTTGGTGTATTATATTTAATTGAGGCAATGGATTTAATTAGGTATCAATAGTAATTAGTGAATTAAAATTTCTATTTGTGAAATAACTATTATTTTAAATGTCTAATAAAATAATAGAGTTGATCAAATATATATTAAAAGAAATATTGTTAGGGATTGAGTTTTGATATGGGCCATTTAGTTAAACTAAGCAAAAACTGGTTGTTTTAGGCCTAGAAGAGCTAGCAGAACCTGAGCAAAATCAACCAGAATTTGAAAGCTTATCTTCTATTCAGGTGGGCTATTATATCTTTGTAAATTGTATCTTTTGACTTATTAAACTCTGCTTTGTTAAAATTGCATATGTGACTATCTGTGTTAAATATTTATGTGCTACTGTATGTTGTCGAAATTTCATAAACCAGCGTTGTGTCAATGTGAGCAGTTACAGTATGCATGCATTATTCGTCATGCCCTATTCCTTGTCGAAAGACTAAAATGAACAGTTACACTCATTGGTTATACTCATAAACTTTACGCATTGAGTGATGTAGAGGGGTTGCAGGCAGTGACTGATTATACTATTAAGCTCTTTACGATAAAATATTTTTGTGAACTTAGGTTGCTTTCAAATTTAAAACTTCTAAGTTTCACTACCTGCATGGACATAGATATATTACTTTTAGAAAATGATTTGCATAACTTAAATTGTGAAAACTTGCCCACTGAGTGCATTAGTACTCAGCTCAAATCTTTTCAAATATTTTCAGGTTAGTAGGTTGGAGCGTGGAGGTGATGAGGCTGAGAAATGAGCTATTGTAATTTACATATTTTCATGTTGTCTCTTTTTATTAGTATTCTGTTTAAGAATTGAGCTTCCGCACTTAGATTCTGCTAAATGCTAAGAGCTCTGATCTTGGTATTATGGATAAGTATAATTTATTATAAAGCATGTTTGGTTGTTCTGAGTCTTATGTTGAGGTTTCGTTAATTAAATTACCCCATTTCTTTCCCGCTTCTTAATTCCAACCCCTGTAGCGTCCATTTCCACGGTCTTTCGAGATCGAGGTGCTACATATATGGTGATTGAATTTTTCACTAGGATTAAGAAACCTATTGGAAAAGATAATTAATCAAGTAAACTTCTTGATATGTTAATATTTATTTCTTTGATAATGAATTAATGTTTAATGTAAACATATTAAATAGGTTTATATATTAGTAAATGAACTAAATATACATATAGAAACTGACCTATATATTGGGATATCCAAAAAAGGAAAATAAACATGTATAGAAAAATTGATCTATAATAATAATAATAATAATAATGACGACGACGACGATTCCAAGCTTATCTAGTACCTTGGAACTATATTTTATTTTATCTTTTCTCAAAACATTTGAAAATAAATAAATATGGTGCACATCGACCATTTCAAAAGACAATTGAATAAGGGTTCATTTGTCGTTGAGTTAATACAAAATCTCTTGACTTTGTTGAGTCGCATTGTTCGAAACTTCGATTAATTGCCATTTGCAAAGGGACACATATATAATTAAGTTTAATTCCGAGAGCATATTAATATGACCTTTCTAGTGGGAGATGTTTGAAGACTAGATATGTATCATGGTGTGCTTGAATAATTTTGATATTTTCTAAAGAAACCAAGTTTTCTTCCCCCAAATACTACGTACTTATCAATGTTTGTTACGATCGAGAGAGAGGGTTTAGGTACGCGAGTGATCAAATCGGATTATATATGCTATACATTGTTTAAATTTATTTAAGTTCTTATTTTTCCGAGTTAAAATTTATTTAAGTTCTTACCAATTGACAATTAAATAAATAAAAACAGATTCGAACAAATTACATATTAGCTAACAAATTAATAATTTGGTCCCACAATTTCTTCTCCATTATGTGTATGTATATACATGGAAGAGATCAAATGTAAACACTGCATCTTAATGTTGAATTTGAGCATTGTATTTTCCAACATATATTACAAAATTATCACTGCCAATTTTCAATTTTTGAAATAAATTAGAATTTAAGCATCTACATGTTGAATTTAAGCATATGTATATATTGAATTTTAATAATCCATTTTCAAAAATAATTGACGAAATTTTCATTTCTTTTTCAACCAATTGGATCATCTCATTATATGATTGAGATTTATTCATAATTTATATACTATGAGTATGTATGCACTATGCCCAGTTAAGAGGATGGTCAAGGTGAACACAAACACAGGGCCTCTTCAATATTTATAGTGGCCATTTTTTTTAAAGTCCGTGTGTGTAAAAATCGCTCTCTTTCTTTCTCTTTCAAAAGACAATAAACATACTATTCTATATCTGGTTATATTAGTTTGACTTGTATTTAGATGTTAATAAAGTATTTTGAATTTTTTTTTGTGTGTTAAAATATAATTGTACTATGCTAATATTTAAATTTTGTTATTAAAATTAAAATTAAATGCTTTTTTTTTTCAGTAATAGACCCCAATTTTTATAATAACACATGGGTTGTAAATATTTAAGGTGGTCCTTGGTATGCACGCTAACCCTTATAAATGTATGCATACATTGATATGTGAATGCGAACACTATATAATTAAAATGATCTTTTAGCCTTGTCCTTCATCAATATAATTAGGAATGTTTGTGGGGCTTGACGTTGAAATGGTCCAAAAATCTAATTAGTCCCGCATAGTACGATTTTCTCATAAATGTGATGCCTTTTAATAGCCTTGTATAGTACGGTTTTCTTCTCTTAATTTTTATGCAATTTGAATAGGTGTCTTAAATCTTACATAAGCTGCATAGGAATGACTCTCACCACACAATGATGCATGCATAGCCGCACACATTTATTTAGATATACGTCTAGCGGAAAGTGGACCACGTGCAATAAATTTTCACCTTATACTTTAATACCTTATTTATACATATAATAATTATATATAAATTTTCACCTTATATTTTAATACCTTAATTATACATATAATAATTAAGTTATGATGATTATAAATGTCACACATGTTAATTTATGTAACACCATATTACAAATCTAATATGGGATTGAAATTTTGACATATGCATATGATGTGGCTTTCCGGAATCCTTTGTGTAATTTCAACATATATTAGAAAATATTTTCGACCTTGTAACGAAACGTGGGCCATATCAGATTTCAGATGCCGAAATTTTGATTTTGTGTTAGATTTATGAAAATTTTGATAGATGAAACAATAAAATTATTATTAATTGAAATGAAAACTTATAATTAATATACCAGCATTTGCAACTTTTTGGAATGAGATCTCCCAACGTATATATGTGAAATGAGTTTGGGATTGGTGGAGAAGAGGAGAATTCTGGCTCAACTATCACCATACGGAAAATTCGACATAAGTTAGATTTGTGAATAAAAAAATTAAATGTCGGGATGCGTTGCTATTAAATATTTATTGAAGTATTATTGTAAAAATTGTAAACGTTGGCTCTAAATTTTATTTGGCTCGAAGCGGATTCGACTTATATAATGAAGTTACTTTCCTCACGGTCTCTTCAGGTGTCTTGGTTTTTGAAGAACAGATGGCGGCGTGTCATTGATTTTATTTCTTCTGTTCATTTTTGTGTTTCTCATGTGTATAGAGAGGGTAATAGTGTTGCTGACATTTTAGCCTCTCCTAGTGTTTCGTCTGGTTTTTTGTTTTCTGAGATTGATTGTATTGTTAATGTTGTTAGACAGGATCTTAGTGGTTCTGGTTATTTTTGTTTTCATTAGAGGGATACTCTCATACTCTTTTTCCCATATAGTTTTTTCTATTCCGGATTTTCCATATGAGTTTTAATGAGGTCCCAGTTCCTTGAGTTATCAGGTTGTGATATCCGGGATTCCTAGACTTTGGATTTCTTTTTTCTTATATTTATACAATTTATTTGGAAAATACGAGGTTAAAATTTGACATTAATTTACCCATTTTTGTTTTATTTGTAAGAAACAATCGAGAATTATTGAAATGGGGCTAGGGAGAACATATGAGAATGGATGAGTGTGATTACTGATTACGAAGCAATAAACGCGTTTTCCGAAACACGTGAATAGGGATCGCAGGCCTCCAAATCCACGACTTGCGCCGTTGTTATTTGGAGCTCAACTAAATATTAATTATAATTGGCAAAATTACTTAATAATTTCGAATTTTTAGAATGGTATGGAATATATCGTCAAATATTTAATATGATTCCACAAGATTCAGCTTCGTTCAAGTAACAAAATCTAGCCGATTAAAAGGATCGTCTTATCACTTCAGAGATCATTTGTATTACATTATATTAGTTACAAGGATTCCAAATATCACACATTGATCAATTAAAGAGAGATTCAACCACTAAAAGAAAGATTGGTTCCTTGGGATCCTCCTTTCTTCAAACATAATGTAAATATTAAATATTATTGGCAAAATTAATAATTTTTTAAATAAATATATGTAAATATTATTATAGAAAAATATATATATTTTTTATGTCGAGGCCGGCAACCTACACCGATCTTGAAGTGTATTGCATAAACCCCACTCCTATATAATAGCCTAAACCACACACAATTCGAAAATCATTGAGTAAATCTCGTTCCTGTGTAATACCACTCACACTTTGAAAATCATTGGGTAAACCTTGTTCTTGTGTAATAGCCTAAATCACACACGTAATAGCCTAAACCACACATTCGAAAATCAGATGTAACAGGCTTATACTTAGTGGTGTTGATGGTGAAATTCGAATTTGAGATTTTTGATCTCAATCTTACATCTTTTATACATTATATATAATGTATAATTTGAATTCGAATTTTGTATGATTGAATAAAGTGTAATAGTTATTATTATTAACACATGTCATAGTTTTTTTTTCTTACATTTCTAAATTATATTTTTCTTTTTTAACATGTGATTTCTTCTCAATTTTATTTTAGAAAATTATAATTTGTTTATTTTATCAAAAACTTTATTCTAAAGTATTTAATTAATACATATATAATAATACACATATAATATTTTTTGTATACCTTAATAAAAAAAATTACTTTATAGAAAAATATTTTATCATTTTAATTTTTCTTTTGAATATATTAAATTATATCAAATACATATATTTTTTTTATTTTTTATAAGAATATATTTACATGTATTTGTTTTGCAATGGATTTCAGTTTTCTTCAATAAAATTTTAAAAACTATCGAAGCTTCATTTTAATATATATTTTCATTTTTTAAATCATAGCAATCATAAGAATAAGAATAGATATAGGAATAATCATTCCATTCGATTTCACTATATCAATAAGCTCCTTATAAGTAACTACTAACTATATATGACTGGTAGTTTAAATAAACCTCACAATTCATGATAGTAAAATATTACTTTAGTTAGTTTATGTTTATGATTGAACCATCATAGATTGTGATAAAAAGTGGCATTCGGTACTCTTGTCCATCGAGATGGTTCAGTCTTAAGTTCAAATCTTACCAACATCGCTAGATTGGAGCCGGTTAAAATTGATTTTCCAAACGTGTCTAAATGATAAAATGATGAGGTTGATCTTCTTTCTCAACTTTAATTTTTGTAACATTTCATGCTACCGTTCTACTATGCATATATAATAGTACTATAAATCGGTATGTATATTCATGTAATACATTTTTATATGCAAGTAATACTTTTGATAATAGAAATAATATTATTATAAATGTAACATCTTTTATACATTGTGTGCGCGCGCGCGCGCGCGCGTGAAGAGTCGAAATTGAGTTTGTCCAAGTGCCAACCCATGTTTTGTAACTTGTAGCAGCACCAACAATTTAATTTTTTATAAAAAAATACCCAAAAAATAAATCGAATTAAATACATGTCACTACTTGTCATTAATTAATTAACCTAGTAATATATAGTATTAACCAGCATGGCCGTCTTAATCATTTTATAGGCCCTGTGCAAATAATAAAAATTAGGTCCTAAAATTAAAAAAAAATGTTATAATTTTTATAATTATAGTAATATTGTTAGGAAGACTAAAAATTCAAAGTATTTATAGTGTTGATAATATTCTCAATACAACATTAAACAAATATGAATCTTCTATTATTTTACATAAAAAGTGATACTCTTCTAGCACTCTTTGAAGCAAATTCATCAATCAAATCTTCATATTCAATCTTTTCCAACATATTATTTTCTATGACTATCATCGCCAATCCATTAAGTCTTTCTTGTGACATCATCGAACGTATATATGACTTCAACAATTTCAATTTTGAAAAATTTATTTCAAATACATGAATAGTTAATAAAATTCTATATGCGACAATTGTATTAGGAAACAATCTAAATCTTTCAAAAACCTCAAAATATCAAGGGGTCATATATTCATTCAAGGAATAAGAGAATTTGTTCATGTAGATAATAGAATTCTCCATCAATCGCTCAAACAGATAATTAAATTTAGATTTCTGAATCATGCAAACAAAAAAATCGAAAAAAGGATGAATAGGGTCGTTTAAGAAAAATACTCACTGAGAATTTGGCCTTTAAGGGAATCGTGTAATGAAAGAAAAATTTTGTAATTGTAGTGACAACAGACTCAGAAGCGTGATTTGTGAAGGAATATTGGAGTTTGGAATGAGTATTTCATGAAAAAACAAGAAACTATTTTCATATAAAAAAATCTAACAATAATTAGAAGAATAATCATAAAAGAAAATGGGAAGTTGCAAAATTGAAGAGGAGATAATGTTTGTGTTAAAAGTTAGAACTTAGAAATCAAGATGTAAGTATTAGGTATTACCATAAAGAGGAGAGAATTGAGAGAATTTAATTTATTAAAAAATATATAAGGTATATTAAATAGAAGTAAAATAAAATAAAATTTGAGGTCCTTAAAATTATGAGGATTTGTGCGAAATCTCACCTTACACACTCTATTAGACAGGCATGTTAACCGGCATGATGGCCTATCAGAAGGTAAGGGATATAATTAAGATCAGGTGATTTTACCTAATTGCATATTTAATTGTCAACTGAGAGATGTGGAATCTTCTTGCTTGCTTAGGTTATTGTAAAGTAATTTGTGTCACAGTTTACAAGAATAGAAAGTAATGAACTACATTTTGCCAAATCATATTGATTAATTAATACAAAAAGGCACACTAAAAGAATAAATTAAAGAAGATTGTGGTAAGCATATATATATATATATATATATATATATAGGGAGCGCATGTGCATGGAAACCTAGGGTTAGTTGAGTCTCTTCTTTTGATGTAAGAAAATCATCAACGTAGCATTTGTTCTTACATGGAATTTTTCTTCCAATTGCTTTGGAATGCGAGTACAATCATAATCCCGGCCATTTAGATTATTATAATACAATATATGTATTCAACTTGTATTTGTGTGTGTGGAAGTGTGTGAGGAGCACACAAATATATATAGTATTTGAGAAATGGGACTTTAATTTATAAATATTACTTTTCCTAGCTACAACTCAAACGCTGTACGTAGAGTCTATTTTAACTCCACACACACACACACACACACAATCAATAAAAAAGTTATTTTTTTAATGTACTTGTTTTTTAAGTAGTGGTTGAAAGCTAATCATTTGTTGTATTTTTCTTAAGTAGGCTCAAACGCCATTAATTAGTTATGGGGTACTAAAGTTGAGAGCTGGAATTGATAAAAGTAACAAAATAAATTTATATGTTCATTAATTTTGATAGGGTGTAAAACTCGACCGAGTGCAGATTCAAACTTGATAAGTATATAACTGTATAGGGGTGGTTCCAGAAAGAATCATACTCTGTGTGAGAATTAAAAATCAATTCTCACTATATAATTCAATTAAATTTACGGTCTAAACTAAAATCACCATGTGGTGGCATTTTCGTAATAACATGAAAATCTACTACCCCGAATCTTAGTAAGGATATAATCGAAAATTCAAACAGTTAGACTTTTGTAGTATTAGCATTATCATTCACAAATTTTAGCATTGACGTCATAACTTATTTTAGCATAATCATAACTCTTGTTAGCATTATCATTAAAACTTACCATGAACATTATAAATCAATAATCAACCACGCTGTTAGAATTTTATTGAATTAGCAACATCATTCACTCATATTAGCATTGTTTCTTGATAATTTAGCAGTTTGATTTTGTTTTGTTAGCATCGAAAAACTTGTAGGAACTTGTAAAATCTAACATTGTTGACACTGTATGATTTAGTTGTACACTTTGGTGTATTAGCATTATCGTTCACAAGTTTTAGCATTGTCATTCCTCATTTTAGCATTAGCATAACTTTTATTAGCATTAACATGAAAAAGTTGGTATAAACATTATAAATCAATCATGAACAACATTGTCAGAAATTTATTGAATTATCATCATCGTTCACTCATGTTAACATTTTTTTACTGTGGTATGTATGTCACTATTAGCAGTACAAAAAACTATATTATGATTAGTCTAAAATCTACTTCTTCCCACAGTTTCTGAAATTGTGACTACGTTTCTAATTGCACCTTTTGCAGATCCTTAAAGGATTCTTCTTGCGTTTAGTGATCGTCTCTATTTTTTATTTTAGACGATTTCCACTACCTTTAGTCTTCACAATATCAGGTGGAAGCACATCAACTTCACATAATTTTCCTTTTCAATAAAAGGTGCAAATATCATTAAATACCTATCAATATAAGAAAAGTACACATCTCTGTTATTAAAATATTTTTTTATCATAACTGAGTAAGATAGTATCATAATGAAACACAACTGCAATGCTAAATATGAATGTAAGCAATGTTAAAAATAATATTTAGCACAACTGAATAGATAACGAATGTTAACATTGTCACATACTAAATATTCAAAAATCAATGCTAAAAAAGCAAATGACAGTGCTAAACTTTAGTATGGAGTTGCTAAAAACACAGAATGACACATCTAACTAATAAATGGACTAACATGTTAGTTCTATAAGTTACATCAAATGACACAACATCCCCAAATAGTGAAAAGTTTTTTCTTGATATAAGATCAGCTTAAAACAGACATTTCAACTGATCATTCTTATTAATTTCGTAGTCAAAGATCAAATATTAAATAAGACACAACTAATCACGTTAATGCTAAAACTAATATCTTCTTTGATCATGCTAAAACTAGTCATAGTAATGCTAAAACTAATTACAGAAATGCTAAAACTTATATTAGTAGTGCAAATATTGTGTTCATATATCGTGCCAATACTTTGTTAATAAAATATTTTTATAATATGCAATGCTAATAACTAGTTTCATAGTGCTAATAATAATGTCTGTAGTGCTAATAAGACATGTTGTAATGCTAATAATTCTGACAAAGTAAACACACGTACATTGTAATAAGAAAACACAATCTACAGAAATCAATAGACTAAAAAAATATATTCTTCGATCATGCTAAAAATGGTCATAGTAGTGCTAAAATCAATCTACAGTAGTGCTAAAACCTGTAATAGTAATGCTAATACAGTGTTCCTCATGTAAATACTCTCGTTAATACTCATTTATTTTTACAATGCTAATAATGTCTCTAATTCTAATAACTCATGTTGTGATGCTAACAAATCTGCAGAGATGCACTAATCTGTAGAACTGTAACACATGTTGATCGTGAAAATTCAAAAGTTCAACTTAATCAACATTTGTATTTTTATCCAGCGTCTTCATCCAAGAATATTGAACAAAAAAAACTCACAGAAAGAACAACTACATGGAGAAAGAAAGGGAGAATGAACTTACGAGAAGCAGAAAAAAGACAAGAGAGAGAGAGAGTGCTTACGATAAGGAGAACAAGAGGAAAATCAGAGAGAGAAAACTTACGGGAAAAAGAAAGAGAAGAAGCTCACATGTTCTAATTAGAATTATCAAATTACATAAATAACCTCGCAACCCTAAAATTTATCAAAAATTACAAGATTGCCACCGAAAATTTGAAGCAATCCAGACCGCTCAAATCAACTAGATTTATCGATCAGATTGATTCTCTGTTCTCACATGGGGCTTTGGTTCTCACTTGATCAATTCTCTATAACTATATATATATATATATACATACATATATATATATATATGGGGTGGTTATAATGCAAACCAATTGTAGTGTAAGAACTAGGAACTCATCTCACACCATACAATCAATATAGTTCTATGGCCTAGATTTGCTTAAAATGGATGGTGGCAATTCTGTAATATTTGAAAAAAATTCGCGCGGATGTATTAACGTAATTTGGTAATTCTTATGAAAATCATGAAGGATTTGATAACATATCGTCATGCTAACGAAGTATTATCATCATGCTAACGAATTGTTATTGTTATACTAATGAAAATTTTTCTCATATTGTTAACGAAAAATTAAGTTCTAAGAGTAATTATAAATTCTAATGGGATGAAATAAAACATAATTCAGATATAATAAACTCTAATGATCTAAAAGATAGAATTAAATTCTAAAAATTAATTATAAATCCTAATTGGATGGAATAAATCATAATAGCAATATAAAAATACAACATTAGTATAATGATATTGTTTTATCAGCACTGCGAATAAACTATATTAACATATGACAATTTATCGTTAGCATAAAGTATAAACCATAAATGGATGAAGAAAACGCTAACTAATATATTCTAATTTGATGAAATAAACAGTATATAATAATCAATTAGTAACTAAAACATAAAAACTAGATCATAAAAAATAATTATAAGTCCTAATTGAAATGTAATAAATCATAACAACAATATAAGTATGTGTACTACGTTAACATTATGATAATCATTCATTGGCACAATGAATGCAATATGTTAGCATATAACAAATGATTCGTTAACATACGTTATCAACTTATCATAATGCTGACAAACTATTATTTAAAAGCTAACGAAAGCATTTTCGCGATGGCCACAAGTAAAAATGTATATTTTGTATTTTTCAGCTATATTTATTCGAACAAACATATCCATGACTGATTTTGAATTAAAGAGCATGAAAAGATTTTTAATTTGGTATATTATTTGCATTGATCCGATTCGAAATGAGTGAGTTATGGTCGTTCAAAGTTTTTAAGATTTTTTAAAAAAAGTGATGACATCAGCTTTTTTATGGGGATTGGACAACTATGCCTCCGTCTTCTCTTTTTTGCCTTGACTTTGGCATTTAATATCATCCATTAGATCATCTAGGTGAACGATATAAGATGGGTTCCTAGTTCCTACACCAGAAAAAAGTGTATTTTTGATCCAACTCCTATATATATATATGTATGTATATGTATATATATATATACATATATATATATATATAGGGTGGTTATAATGCAAACCAATCCTAGTGTAAGAACTAGGAATCCATCTCATACCATACAATCTATAAAGATCTATGGCCTAGATTTGCTTAAAAGGGATGGTGCCAATTCTGTAATATTTGAAAAATATTCGATCGGAGGTATTAATGTAATTTGGTAGTTCTTACAAAAGTCGTAGAGAATTTGATAACATATCGTCATACTAACAAGGTATTATCATCATGCTAATGAAAGTTTTTCTCATATTGTTAACGAAAAATTAAATTCTAAAGAGTAATTATAAATTCTAATGAGATGAAATAAACCATAATTCAGATATAATAAACTCCAATGGTCTAAAAAATAGATTAAATTCTAAAAATTAATTATAAACCCTAATTGGATGGATTAAACCATAATAGCAATATAAATATACAACATTAGCTTTTGTTAGCTTTTAAATAATGATTCGTGAGTATTATGATAAGTTGATAACGTGTGCTAATGAAGCATTTGTTATATGCTAACATATTGCATTCATTGTGCTAATGAATGATTATCGCAATGTTAACTTAGTACACATACTTATATTATTATTATTATTATTATTATTATTATTATTATTATTATTATTATTATTATTATTATTATTATTATTATTATTACATTTCAATTAGGACTTATAATTACTTTTTATGATTTAGTTTTTATGTTTTAGTTAATAATTGATTATTATATATTGTTTATTTCATCAAATTACAATATATTAGTTAGGAATTTCTTCATCCATTTATGGTTTATACCTTATGCTAACAATGAATTGTCATATGCTAACATAGTTTATTCGCAGTGCTGATAAAACAATATCATTATGCTAATGTTGTATATTTATATTGCTATTATGGTTTATTCCATCCAATTAGGGTTTATAGTTAATTTTTAGAATTTAATTCTACTTTTTAGATCATTGGAGTTTATTATATCTGAATTATGGTTTATTTCATCCCATTAGAATTTATAATTACTTTTTAGAATTTAATTTTCATTAACAATATGAGAAAAACTTTCATTAGCATAACGATAATGCTTCGTTAGCATGATGATAATAGTTCATTAGCATGACGAGTTATCAAATATCTTGCACGATTTTTTATAAGAATTACCAAATTATGTTAATACCCCCGCGCGAATTTTTTTTAAAATATTACAAAATTGCCACCATCCCTTTTACACAAATCTAGGCCATAGATCTTTATTGATTGTATGGTGCGAGATGGGTTCCTAGTTCTTACACTAGGATTGGTTTGCATTATAACCCCTATATATATATATATATATATATATATATATATATATATATGGTTGAGTTCCAGAAGGAACCATACCCCATGTGAGAACCGAGAACCAATCTCAGCCACATATCTCGCCTATTTGGACGACCAAGATCTGTTCTAAAATTAAAAAAAATGCAGTGACATAATTGTAATAACGTCTAACTTCGCTGCCCCTGAATCTTAGGAAGGGTAAAATCGTAAATTTCAATGTATATGTGATTCACGCGTATATTTTTAAATTTAGGATTTTAGCATTGTTATTCCCTATTTTAGCACTGTCATGGCTTTTTTTAGCACTGTCATGACTTATTTTAGCACTAACATGACCCTTGTTTAGAATGATAATTGTTTAGAATCCTATATTAATCAATAAACCAATCTTACTAACATATTCAGAAAAATGAAATTCCACCATTTTTTCTCATTTCATTTGCTATATTCTGCTTCCACAATTTAAAGTCAACATCATCTCTTAACAATGCTTTTTTTCTTTCTTTCTTTTGCGAAAAGTCACAACAAACTCAATGAAACTGCCCACTTAATGTATAAAAGGGGATCATCATCATGTAAACTTATAAGGTTGAATTCTTGAGGGTAATGAGACATGAAAATTGTATAGATTGATAATCATATTATGTGTGTGCAGGCATTGCACCTGAATACTAAGTTTCTCATTAAAGATAAAACGCGACATCTGAGATTGGCGTGTTGAACTTCATTATTCTTGGGATCACTTTTCTGCATATTATTAACTGTTATTTAAATAAGCCGTAATAGCTAAACTGAGGCTTTGATCAAGAGTGGTTACCCTTGCTTTCAAAATTGAAGAGCTAACAAGAAAAATTTATTTGTAATTATAATTAGATGTCATAGTTTCATTGGCAGTAGATAAGTTTTATTTACAATTACACCGTCTAATGTGTATCAGAAAACAATTTTGATATAACCCAGACAATGAATCTAAGTTAAATATAGAGAAACATAGCGGAAGACTTAATGATTCGATCCGACTCTCTAGACTAAAAACTTGACTAAAATAAGAACAAAGACTCGATTATATGGCTGGACTTTAGACTCGATAAATAGACTCCTAGGATACCTAGATAATGACTCAAATAAGCAAAACACAAAAACCAAATAAATAGGAACAAAACAACTTTGGGCAGATTTAGGGATGGACAAAAATAGATGAATTATGGTTAGGGTTAAAGGATGAACTAGGATGAATCTTATGTGTATAATATGGAGATGATGATTATGGGTTGATGATGAACGAACGTGTAAGCGAGTTGATGGCAGATTGGTGATGTGATTTGTATCTCGTCAAAACCGTAGACTGTAATCCACGAACGCGATGATTGATACTCCTCGATTGATAGCGATTCCCCCGTGATCTTGAAGAACTCGAAAGAACCTTGAATAAAACCTTAGACTTGCTGGATCTAAAGAGTATTGCTTTTGAACCAAAAATAATAAAAGTATAAAGGTGATCAACCGATGCATCGTGAGACTATTGAGAATTAATTCTTCAAATTCAAATAACGTCTAAATTAAAAATAACATAAAGTTCTCCTATATATACTAAGCTATGGACGATAATTAAGAGTCATAGTCAACCTAGGATTGTTTCCTTAATGAAAAACCGTTTTTAAGGAATAATCCAAAAATACCAAAAAATAAAGTAATAAAAATCTAAACTAGACAAAATAAATCGCAACTGGATTTGGGCCTTCAAGATGGCGTGTAGGACTCCTTAATGGGCTGTCTAAACTTACCACTTTCATGCCTTAGTCTTCTTGGGCTTCAACTTCAACACGCAGTCGATATGCCCATACTGACTATCTTCTAAACTCTCATCATGCCTTAATCTTCTTCATCTTCAATGGACAACATAACAATCCATTTGGGGCTGCCATGGTGCATTTGTTCTTCCTTGGTTGGCATGGTCTCATTCTTATCAAATTTGATGTACTTATTATAGACAAGCCCCAATTAGATAAGTTTTGGGCCACAAATTGAATTGTTTTAGCACTGTCATGACTTATTTTAGCACTAACATGACCCTTGTTTAGCATGACAATTGTTTAACATTACAATAAAAAAATATCATCAGCATCTTTTTATGCTTCATGATCTTCCGTTTTTAGCACTGCAGTTTAGAGTTTAGCATTGTATATGTGATTCATGCGTATATTTTTCAATTTAGGGCTTTAGCATTGTCGTTTCCTATTTTAGCACTATCATGACTTATTTTAGCACTGTCATGACTTATTTTAGCACTAACATGACCCTTGTTTAGCGTGACAATTGTTTAGCATTACAAAAAAAAAATCATCGGCATATTTTTATGCTTCATGATCTTCCGTTTTTAGCACTGTAGTTTAGAGTTTTGTATATGTGATTTACATGTATATTTTTCAATTTATGGTTTTAGCACTATCATGACTTATTTTAGCACTAACACGACCCTTGTTTAGCATGACATCAGTGTACTATATTTCTTCTACTTGAGTGGATTTTATTTAGCTGTTTTAACAGGTGTTTACAAAGAAACAAATGCAAAAGTCATAGATAATAACTATAATCATGCAAAGGAAATTTTCAGACATTGCATAAATAATATAAAAATGAATGACTAGATTCAAAGTTAGATAAATATTTTTCTTTACATTAGAATAATGAAAAGTGATTTTGCAACATAAGCTAGCTAATGTACAGAAGCAAAATCTTTAATGATGAAGCAAGACACCATGTCTATATACAAAATTTGAATCTACATTCTTCTCCTTCTCCAAAACTGATCTAGTCGAAAGAATCATTCATCTAGAATAACGAAGAACCATACAACTTGACCGTTCCTATCATTTTTCCTCTATTGTGCAATGCTCTCACTATCAATGTATCAACTTCCTTCTTATAGCCATATTGAGATTCAACTCTACCAACAACAGTCAAATCCTTAATCAATGCATGCTCCTTCTCTTGCAATATGTCCTCTTTAATCCATTTGATTTCTGTTCAAGTCCAGCAGTGCTAAAACAGTTCACAGTAGTGCTAAACTAGGTTACAACAGTGTTAAAATAGTTCACAATAGTGCTAAAGTACTGATAGTGAAAAATTGAAAATAACAGCTTAATCAGCTTCGTCAACCTAAGTACTAAAATAGTTCACAATAGTGCTAAAATAGGTTACAACAGTGCTAAAATATATCACAGTGGTGCTAAAGTACATGAGAGTGCTAAAATAGTTCACAATAGTGCAATAATAGGTTAAAACAGTGCTAAAACAAATCACACATAGAATGGCGATCGTGTTTAGGTGCAAATAATTTGGATCCCATGCCTATCAACAATTGCTACAATAATGGCTTTGGTTTTGAGGTTAATTACTTTATATATATATATATTAGAATTCAACTTGTTGCATATAATAAAATGTCCAACAATAATAATAAATTAGTAGTACATATTTAATGTAAAAATAAACAAGCAATTAGCAGCATTGTTATGCAAGTGGAATTAAGGTGGAAATTTATGTTTTCTACTTAATGCAGCTTGAGAAAGGATATGCTGATGAAACAACTGACAAGTCCATCTTTTCTATGTATTTTAGAGTTTTTTTATTAGAATAGATGTCTTTTTTGTGTTTTGAGTCGGAAAAGACCAGGTTTGGGAATAAGGCAAGATAAAAGAAGAATCCTGCGCAGAGGGCATTCTGATGTCTAAATATGATGATATGAGCACGAGCTAGAAAACCTTCACTGTACTGAGCTCCAAGCAGAGAGCTTTCTTGAAGATCCATAACACTTCAGCTCTCAAGAGTTGTTGTCATGCCCACAAGACTCGCGCAGATTCCAGTAAAGGCAGATCCAGTAAGGGCACAACACGAGAAGTTCGGCAGAAGTCATCCAAGATATTCCATATTTCATTCAATAAAGAAAGAAGATCATATCAAAGAGGATATTACCAAATCCAGAGAAGATATCTTAAAGCTTCTAGAAGACCAATCTTCTCCACAAGGAAAGCGTCCTCCTGTGGGCACGAGCTGAAGAGATAAAATCAGAATCTACTCTGCAAGGAAAGTTGATTTGTTCATACAAGGAAAGTTCAATTCAGAAAGTTGACGGAGCCACTGTGGGCACAAGAAACCTACACAAATGTAATCTAGGAAGAAGGCAGAGCTGCTGAGGGCACTACGGAAGTAAAAAAGAAAGGTTGACCACATCCTTGAAAATCGAGATTGGATCAACCCTATATGGAAAGTGCATCTCTCTAGAATTGCAAGTAGGTCGCAGCGAAGATCCACCCAAAAATATTGCTGGAATATCCTTTCTCTACAAGGGAAGAATCTGCCAGATAAGGAAAGATGTGAGCATGCTGATATCTGATCCAGAATTGAAGATGGGCCTAGTCCATGGGCCAAACTTGAAACTTGACCTACTTGTATAAATACTTGATGTATAGTTGAGTTCGAATCATCTAGAAAATATTCAGAAAACATTAAATAGTTTTTGTTCTTGGTTTCCCTAATAGCCTGGGGGCCTCGTGCCCTCAGGGCGTAGATAGTTTAGTTTATGTTTTCAAGTCGGAGTTGGAGCCGATTTTCGTTCTTTAAATAAAGTAAGTTTATTTTATCAGTTATGTTTTATTTTATTTCTTTATTGTTCTTCACTTTATTAATTGGTAATCTTTAATCCGAACTGAATTAGATGAGGAATAATAACATGAACTCGTGAGGTCGGAATGGGCATAACACTGTGTGAATTTGGTTCCGTCTTGTATTGATTTCTTTGTTACAGTAAAGTATGTTAAGCTGGTTAATGTGGTTGGCCACTCGTTAATTAGAATTGGGCACACTAAATCCATATATGGTCAATGAATCGTAGCTGTGAGTTGTTCATAAAGGGGCAGGATACATCACGGGTATTGTGTGCAAATTGAAAGATCAGTGTCTGCAATAAATCTAGGTATGTCTAGGGCATAATGCTGCTTTGTTGTTTACAATCATATGAGAGATCGGGGTTGGGCAACAGGTTAGGAGTTGGGGGACGAGAGATCACCTCTAGTCTAAACTGAAATGATAGATTGGTTATTCTGGATAAATCCATAGCTAGATCTACTGTGACTATAAGATTGGCTATGTTGAGATGAATTTGGGGGCTATAACTAGATGACTAAATTCACATAAGAAATCAGCGTGCCCATGACCGAGTCTGTTGGTTTATTCTGAGTTTTATTTATTTCGGATCTTGTTATCTATTGATATTGTTTTTAGTTTTGTAGTTTCTTTTTATTAGTTTGCAGCGAGACCACAACAAATCCCCTTCATTTTGTTACTGGTGACTTTGAAAGAAAAGATGTACAGCTCCCTGTGGGATTGACCTTTACTCACTTCTGGCTACGCCCGTTGTGGGCATAAGGAAAATTATAAATGTATTTTGGAGCGCGAAACGACCGCGCGTCAAAATTGGCGCCGTTGCCGGGGAGCCGTGTTTCTATCTTTTCTTTCCAATACTTGTTTAAGTTTTACATGCCATGCTCAATTCTTATAGTACAGGAAACTTGGTCTTTTATCCCGAAGTTGGAAAATATTATACAAAGAAGACGAGCACAAGCGAGGAGAAATAAATAAGTATCTGAATAGGTCTTGTGCCCATTTTAGAGCCTTTGCACATTTTGTTTCTATTTATTTTACAGGGCTGAGTTTGAGACTGTCGAGGGCACAATGGAAGAAGTTGGCTGCCATCAACCTGGATAGCTTGAATAGTGTCTCCATGTCTACTTCAATATACCCGAGGCCTAACCCAATATGGTTTTTTTCTTTTCTTTTTGAGTTTTTTTTCCTTGTTTTGCCCTTATTCACCCATTTTGCCTAAGGCAAAGTGTGTGGGTGGCGAGGGCATTTGGAGTCTGTTTTATTTTATTTTGTTTTTCTAGCCTCTTTTTCACCCACTTTGCCTAAGGCAAAGTGTGTGGGTGGGGCTGCTTTTTTTCCCTTCTTTTTGGTCGAGTCCAGCATGTTTATTTGTTAAAACTTCGAAAGCATGAAGTCTCGGTCTTGTGGTCATGATGGTGGAAATTATTTATAAAACTTTATTAGCATGCCCACGCTAGCAACAAGTATGATAAATGAACTAAGCATACCTTGTGAGTTTTGAGCCTAAATTCTGTTATGCCCATTCTGCATATTTTCTTCATGAGTGACTTTTGCATTCTTGGATTTATGATTGCTAGAATTTGCTTATGCTCTATTCTGAGGTCAAATTGATTTTTAATGCACACTTAGATGATTTAGGCAATTTGCTTTCTTGAGCCCACAAAGCCAAAATATACCTATCTTGTAATTCTGCTTTGCAACCCTTTTGAGCTATGAATTGTCAAAATGACTTGACGAATTTTTTTTTTCTTCTGTAAACTCAGATAAAGAGCAGGGCATTCGAAGAAAAGGGTAATTACTGGTGGTTATGAAAAGATGGCATGAAATGCCCACGACGAAAGAAAATTCAAAAAAAAAGAAGAGAAAAAAAAACAAAGGGAACATTGAGAAATGGTGAAAAAAGAAAAAAAACATATGAATGAGTTCCCCAAGATGTAAGCTCACTCTGCACGAAACAGAAAAAAATTATGATTTTGAGCTTTTGTATTGTTATGGGCATAAGAAGAGAGGCTGAAAAGAGTCAGCTAATTCCTCAAATGAGAAATTTGACTAAATCAAGCCTAGTTCCAAATTCTTCCAACCTTAATCTAAGCCCCATTACAACCCATTAAGTCCGAGAGATAAGCGTGCATAATAAAATTCTAAATGGTGAAGGAAAAAGAGCATTTGCAAGCCTATGGCATGACTTTATTTGAGAATGTTTTTCCTTGAGCGTAAACACTTAACATATACACAGAGTGAAGAGAGAAAATATGGGAGGAAAACCACTACTAAGTTCAATTTTGACTTGTTGGGCATGATGATTTAATTTGCAAATAATTTGGTAATGTTGGCTTGCTCGCTGTTGAGACTTTGTGCCCACGAGGGTTAATAAATTTACATGCTTTGTTGTTGTTTGTATGTCTTTTCCGCTTTTTTTTTTCTTTCTTTTTAGGCGCGTTGCACCCTATGCTTGAGGACAAGCATGCCTAAAGTGTGTGGGTGTGACAAGTCCATCTTTTCTATGTACTTTAGAGTTTTTTTTATTAGAATAGATGTCTTTTTTTGTGTTTTGAGTCGGAAAAAATCAGGTTTGGGAATAAGGCAAGATAAAAGAAGAATCCTGCTTAGAGGGCATTCTGATGCCTAAATATGATGATATGAGCATGAGCTAGAAAACCTTCACTGTACTGAGCTCCAAGCATAGAGCTTTTTTGAAGATCCATAACACTTCATCTCTCGAGAGTTGTGGTCATGCCCACAAGACTCGCGCAGATTCCAGTAAAGGCAGATCTAGTAAGGGCACAACACGAGAAGTTCGGCAGAAGTCATCCAAGATATTTCAGATTTCGTTCAATAAGGAAAGAAGATCATATCAAAGAGGATATTACCAAATCCGGAGAAGATATCTTAAAGCTTCTAGAAGACCAATCTTCTCCACAAAGAAAGCGTCCTCCTGTGGGCACGAGCTGAAGAGATAAAATCAGAATCTACTCTGTAAGGAAAGTTGACCTGTCTCTATACGGAAAGTTGATTTGTTCATACAAGGAAAGTTCAATTCAGAAAGTTGACGGAGCCACTGTGGGCACAAGAAACCCACGCAAATATAATCCAGGAAGAAGATAGAGCTGGTGAGAGCACTACAGAAGTAAAAAAGGAAGGTTGACTACATCCTTGAAAATCGAGATTGGATCAACCCTATATGGAAAGCGTATCTCTCCAGAATTGCAAGTAGGTCGCAGGGAAGATCCACCCAAAAATATTGCTGGAATATCCTTTCTCTACAAGGAAAGAATCTGCCAAATAAGGAAAGACGTGGGCACGCTGATATCTGATCCAGAATTGAAGATGGGCCTAGTCCATGGGCCAAACTTGAAACTTGACCTACTTGTATAAATACTTGATGTATAGTTGAGTTCGAATCATCTAGAAAATATTCAGAAAACATTAAATAGTTTTTGTTCTTGATTCCCCTAATAGCCTGGGGGCCTCGTGCCCTCAGGGCGTAGATAGTTTAGTTTATGTTTTCAAGTCGGAGTTGGAGCCGATTTTCGTTCTTTAAATAAAGTAAGTTTATTTTATCAGTTATGTTTTATTTTATTTCTTTATTGTTCTTCACTTTATTAATTGGTAATCTTTAATCTGAATTGAATTAGATGAGGAATAAATAACGTGAACTCGTGAGGCCGGAATGGGCATCACACTGTGTGAATTTGGTTCCGTCTTGTATTGATTTCTTTGTTACAGTAAAGTATGCTAAGCTGGTTAATGTGGTTGGCCACTCGTTAATTAGAATTGGGCACACTAAATCCATATATGGTCAATGAATCGTAGCCGTGAGTTGGTCATAAAGGGCCATGATACATCACGGGTATTGTGGGCAAATTGATAGATCAGTGTCTGTAATAAATCTAGGTCTGTCTAGGGCATAATGCTGCTTTGTTGTTTAGAATCATATGAGAGATTGGGGTTGGGCAACAGGTTAGGAGCTAGGGGACGAGAGATCACCTCTAGTCTAAACTGAAAGGATAGATTGGTCATTCTGGATAAATCCATAGCTATATCTACTGTGACTATAAGATTGGCTATGTTGAGATGAATTTGGGGGCTATAACTAGATGACTAAATTCATATAAGAAATCAGCATGCCCATGACTGAGTCTGTTGGTTTATTCTGAGTTTTATTTATTTCGGATCTTGTTATCTATTAATATTGTTTTTAGTTTTGTAGTTTTTTTTTATTAATTTGCAGCGAGACCACAACAAATCCACTTCATTTTGTTACTGGTGACTTTGAAAGAAAAGATGTACAGCTCCCTGTGGGATCGACTCTTACTCACTTCTGGCTACGCCCGTTGTGGGCATAAGGAAAATTATAAATGTATTTTGGAGCGCGAAACGACCGCGCGTCAACAACTCAGCTCAATCGTAAACACGGATTTGTGCATGGGTAGTTGTCAACAATTCTCCTCTTCAAGAAGTCAGTCTCTCTCTCTCTCTCTCTATATATATATATATATATAGGGAAAGGATCAAATATGAACCAAATCCCCTCGTGAGAACCTAGGAGTCAATCCTAACTTTAGATTTGATTAGATCTAATGACCATAATTTAGTCAAAGTTTTAGTCAAAGTAAGGTGGAAAACTTG
This sequence comes from Perilla frutescens, assembly GCA_026008535.1. Taxonomy (NCBI): domain Eukaryota; kingdom Viridiplantae; phylum Streptophyta; class Magnoliopsida; order Lamiales; family Lamiaceae; genus Perilla; species Perilla frutescens. Next base: position 14,237,997 of record BRKX01000013.1, read on the forward strand.
TAATATTTGAGAACTTAATGAAGGTGGGGTTATTTTCGTAATTTAGAAATTCGGTTATATTTTTTCGGATTTTGGGCCCAATTCTCGGAGTCAAATAAATAACGCTTTAAAACCGTTGTCTTTTCTGGCGTTATATTAATATGCTAACATGAAAGATTTATATTGCTAACATGAGGTAGACTCATATTGCTAACTTGACGAGATCATAATATTAAATTGACACGTATTAAACACCACACATATAACATTGGACCATATTTAAAATAATATTGTGTAACATATGTAACATCATTCATACATACAACATATTGCTAATATGTTAGAGAATATACACACTGCTAATATGTGACTAATAATTTGCTAATATGTTAGTAACATGTTGCTAATATGTGAATAATGATATTCTAGTATGACTTAAATTCTCAAATATTACAAGTTTTCAAAATAATATTAAGCATTGATAAAATTATAATTGTTTATGAACTTTAACTATTTTATCATGAAAGCAGCTTAAAATTCAAAGTCGTGCATAAAAAAATTCATGTTAGCAATATAAACACAAGATATAAGCAATATTGTGATATCATAATAGCAAATGTCTGACAGTTACGAGTTGAATATACGTGAAAAAAAGTTTTTTGTATTTTTCATCAATTTTTGCTCAAATAAACATATGCACTATGGATCTTAAATGAAAGAGCATGAAAAAATCTTTAATTTGATATATTTTTTGCGTAAATTGGATAAAAAAAACGAGTAAGTTATGATTATTTAAAGTTTTTAAGAATTTTTTAAAAGATGATGACGTCACTTTATAAAAAAAATCTGGAATGACCCCTTATATTTCGAATTTTACATATTTACAATTATGTCACCACCTTTTTATCTGCCATGTCATCAAAATCCTTGAATTTGATTGGTTCTTAGGTTCTTACGGGGGGATTGGTTCCTATTTGAACCCACCCCTATACATTTATATATATATATATACATACATGCAGATGATCAACCATATATATTTTTGCTTTTATGGATGCAGTATTTCTAGAATTTCATAGGGTATATTTGCAGAGCATATAAAGGGAACAAGGTGCCCAAGGCATGTGCTTAGTAGCTGTAACAACATTCTCAAGATTCAAGAATGTTTAATTTTTCCTAATGCAATAGTTTCACTACCATAGCAGTTTTCAATATACAAACTCTTGAGATCATCTTCAGTTCATTATAAGTTATAACCAAAAATGGTTGTAATTCCTGTTTAGTAAAAATACATCAATAGTTGCATATTTGAGCATGAGTTACATGGAAATACCTAGCATAATTGTATCATAAAAAGTTTTTTTATCATCTTCCAAATGCTATTGCAAGTATTGAAGGACGTGGCCTTTGATGCATCAAACTCGAACTTCTCGACCTCCTTTTTACCTCTCTCCACGATATCTAGGATATTGGAGTTAAAGGTAAAATCCATGGAATGGGAATGTCGAACATGTAAAATAAACTCAAAATGCTTAGAACTAATGAAGAGTAAAGGTAATGTTAGAAATTCTACTCAAGCAAAGAAAGATACAACCTGATAAACATCGTCCTTATTCACTGGCACCAACATCACCGTCGTCATTGAGTCTTCCGGATTCCAAAACACAATCTCTATACCCGTTTCTCCCAAACCTCCTCACGATCACCTGATAATCAATCTTCCATGGATTCTGCAAAAACACAAACAAACTCTTTATTGTCTATATAAAGATCTCAACCTCTATGAACGAGCAGGCCTAGGTCATATACAGAGAAATAAAGGGGTCAAGAAAGAAATGTGTTAATTATCAAAATACCCCCGTATAATTAAAATTTGTAAAAATTCACAATTTTGCTACTGCTTAAAAGTCTAATCTGCAGCTGTCCAAATTGAATAGATGTGTGGATTAGATTGGTTCTTAGTTCTCACAGGGGGTGTGATTCTCACATGATCCCATATATATATATATATATAGGATTGGGTTCCAGAAGGAATCACACCCTAGATGAGAATCGAGAACCAATCTGAGCCATAGATCCGGTATATTTGGACGGCCAAAATATGCTCCAGATTTTAAAAAACGCGGTGGCAATCTCGTAATAATGTCCAACTTCGTTGCCCCTGAATCTTAGTAAGGGTAAAATTGGAAATTTTGAAAATATATGAATACTCAGAATTTACGCGTATATTTTTCAATTTAGGATTTTAGCACCGTCATTTCCTATTTGAGCATTGTCATGGCTTTTTTTAGCATTATCATGACTTATTTTAGCATGACTCTTTTTTAGCATTAGCATAAAAAAATGTCTTCGACATTGTAAAAAAACCACGAACAAACACTGTTACATGTTGAATTATCAACATATGAATACTCAGAATTTACGTGTATGTTTTTCAATTTAGGGTTTTAGCATTGTCATTTTCTATTGTAGCATTGTCATGGTCTTTTTTAGCATTGTGATGAGTTATTTTAGCATGACTCTTTTTTTGCATTAGCATAAAAAAGTCTTCGACATTGTGAAAAAACCACGAACAAACACTGTTACATGTTGAATTATTAATATATGAATACTCAGAATTTACGTGTATATTTTTCAATTTAGGGTTTTAGCACTGTCATTCCTATTTTAGCATTGTCATGGCCTTTTTTAGCATGACTTTTTTTCATAAATTACAAAAATACCCCCAGTTCATTAAAAAGTTGATAATATTACAAGAATGTCACCGTGTTTTTTCAATTTTAGAACCTATTTTGGCCATCCAAATATACCGGATCTATGGTTCACAGATTGGTTCTCCGTTCTTACAGGGGTTCTAGTTCTCACTTGATCCCATCTCTCTCTCTCTCTATATATATATATATATATATATGTAAGGTTAGTATTGTTCGATTTGATCAAAGCTCATTGAAATTTATTTATTTTTTTCAGAAGGAAAATATATATAATTTTCAATAAAAATTCTAATAAATTCAAGTGTTCAACTTAAGTTGATTTATCATTCATGCATGCCCATAGTTATGACTTATGAAAAAAGGAAAAAAGGAAACTACTTCTAAATTATTATTATTTCCGAAATTTTTTGTGTATCATTTGTAATAAAAAGTTAATACATAATAGACTATAAATAATATTGCTACACCCCCGGTGAACTGTACAATATCTTCTTTTTGTACTTTGCACACACATGCACATGTACACACACACACGCACAAAGATACAAGCAGCTTCCATACACCCATGCATACATACTCTCAATAAGAGTTCTCTTTAGTAGTTGGAATGCACTATAAATTAAATTATGTGGGCTAGCTTCGTGGAAGATCAGATATATATTATCTCTTGAATATAATCTTGATGGAAATCTTATAAATCATTTATATAAGGACAAAATAAAAAATTATTAACTACTACTTTTGCGTTGGTTCAATTCGATCGGAATGTAAGCTAAGACTAAAAAGTTTATAGAGAGTGATGATTGATGAACTTCTTCTCTTATCACGATTTGAATAATTATTAGGATTAATTTGTAAGTTCAGTTGTTAATTACTTAGGTTGGTCATTGGTGCATGTGCATCATCTATTTTTATTCTCTTCTCTAAATTCTACTCTATTTATAGTTTAAATTCACATTTATTTGTTGAAAATTATATGCAAATATAAAACTTCAACATCATTATATATCTAGCTCCGTCATGAATTTTTCTGATTGAATCTGGTATATATCTTTGATCAGATAGTATTCATTCTTAAAAAAGGCGCCATTCTTTAATTCTCGATCTAAGAAATCTCTCATATATATAGTATTTTCTTATTCAAGATTCAAAATCAATGATCAATATATAATTATATATACAAATTTGGAATTTTAATTTGTTAATACTTGGAGGTATATTTAACTCTTTATAATTTTCGTTAGTTTAGGAGTTAGGAGTTAGGACCCATGCATCTAACATGATGATATGATTTGGGTTAGGAGTTAGGAGTTAGGACCCATGCATGCAAATTTTCGTCTATTAGTATTTAAAATGTTTGCCCAACCTCATTCAGTGTTGGATGCTTACATAAGAGTTGTGCTTTTTCTGGCACAATGGATTGCTGCCTTTTATAGTTTATCCAGATTCTTCTTCTTTTTTTTTTTTGAATTTTGTCATACGTACATTGGAGTAAAGGTAGTAAAACGGGTTGTCCAGCAGCCCGGCCCGGAACCATCAGGCCAAAAGTGCAAAATTTGGATCCCCGCCTAAATTGCAACCTCTTCCAATAGGGAGGCTATAGAGTTGCTCATTGATCATCTAGCTCAATTTAGGGCTGGTTGTAATTAATGAGATGATAACTTGAAATCATGTAATTCTTCAGTGATTGAGGGAGTTGGTTCGATTAAACAATGGATTTTCCTTTAAAAGAAAATTGATTCAGAGTGAATTGCATTAAAAAAAAAAAAAGAATTGCAATTTATTTTATTTTTTATTTTTATGTTTAGCAATTTTATCCCCTGTTCGTGTGTGTGGGTATATAGTACATTATATATAATTGTTTTGTTTTTTGGCTTTTTCCGTAGAGTAATAAAGGTATTAATGTGGATGTCTTTTTTTTAAAAAAAAAATAGAGACCAATCTTTCAATAATGTATTGAAAGTGCAAAAGGTATTAAATTGGAATTATACTTAGACGTGTGTAATTTTCAACTTTTAGATGTACTACTACTACTACACATTTTATATCTCTATGTAGTTTTTTTTTTTTTTTGATGTCGAGAATAATCCGCAGCCGCTACTGTGGTACGCACTGGATAAACCTCGTCCCTGTGTTATAGCTTATAAATATACACAGGGGGAGGTAAACTACAATTGGGAAGCCAGGTGTTAGGCTTACACCTAGTGGTGTTGGTGGTGGGTCGAACTTGAGACCTTTGACCTCAAGAAACACCACTCCACCACTAGGTCATCCCTAAGGGAACTATGTAGTATATTTTTGGCTAAAAGCTACTTGGTCCCTGTCTGTTTTTTTTTTTAATTAAGTCTCTATATTTCAGTTGAGTAAAATCAAATCATCTACTTACATTTTTGTTAAAAAAAGGTCTTTGCATAACAAATTACCCATTTAATTTAATTTGTAACTATAAATATCACATTTTCTAACTATAAATATCACCTAGTACATATTTCTTCCCATGGTCAATTAAAAATTTAGCATTGTAGTTCGACAGTGCAAGGATCTTATTTCAATAAAAAGATAATGTTAGTTCACTCATTTAATTTTACCCAACTAAAATATAAAAACTAAATTGAGAAAATATTAGTAGGACTCGAAAATGTTGTTTGCCCATATTTTTTGGTTGGTTTGGAAAAGAATGTCGCAAAGAAAAAAGAAAAAAAAAATCTTTTTTTGCCTTTTAAAGCTAACGGCTTCCCCATTGATTTGAGTGAAAAGTAGCGGCCGTTATAACGAATGCACCTATTTTTACAAAACAAAAATTCACATGAGAGCGTTTGGGGGATTTATTATATTAGACAGGTCAAATGTGATTTAAATCAGTCGAAAAAATTCATTCAATTTTTTTCAAGTCCACAAAAACGGTTAGGTTCGTGGACTCCACGCGTCCGTCCACCCACGTATAAATATGTATGAAGTAAAATATCACTAATTATATGTCAAAATATCACTTAATATTAATTGAAGTATAATCAATTATGAAGTATTTTCACATGCTAAGAAGAAAAATAAATGAATTATAATAATGTAGGATTTTAATTTAGTTGATTCATTTATTTATTTAAATATGTTTGTTGACTCTTCAGACATCACATAACTACAAATAGAGTAAAGTATTACTAATTATGTGTTGATTACTTAATATGAATTGAAATATCATCAACTATGAAGTATTTTCACATTCTAAGAAAAAAATAAATAAAATTATTTTATACATCACAATGTGGACTTTTAATTTAGTTGATTCATTTATCTTTATTTTTTTTGGAATATGTATGCAGATGCTCCAGACAACAAGTACCACCATGTATGACGTAGATTATCACTAATTATGTGTTGAAGTATCATTTAATATGAATTGAAGTATTATTAAATATGCAATATTTTTTTTGCTATTTGTTTTTTAGATCATGATTGATATACTTTCATTTGTATCTCTACCAAGTTTTACTCTTTAAAAGATTTTTTTTATATATAAAAAACCATTAGCTCTTAGTTTTCTTTGAAATAAAAAATCAATCAACAACTAATAACATATAAGTGTCATTATATATTAAGTGAAGTTTAACTGGCAATGAAATAAAATATCATTACCTATGAAGTGCGTGACAATCCTCATTTTTTTCAATTTTTTTATTTTCATTGTTTTTTATTTTTTCAGTTTATTTTTTATATCTTCATTTTGTATCAAGTCCAGTGCACAAGCCCACACATTAGTGTCGAGCGAATGCACTGGGCGAGACACCGAATAAAAAATTAAATTAATTCAATTCAATTTTAAGGTTCACTAATTCCATTTTAGAGTATATATTTATTTCAAAAAGAAAAATAATTTTAAAAAAATAAATATATATTTGTAAAAAAACAAAAAAAAAACGAAGAAATTAAGAAGTGGAACAAAAAACTAAAAATAAAAGGAAAATGGGGAGATCAACTCATGGGTCAAATAGAGATCCGCCTACCTTAAGAGATTCGTTAGACGGTCTCATACAAGTGTGTCTCTTCTTTTAAAGATAGTCCGACCTTGGGTGAGATCCGTAAAATTTTATAAATTCGTAGTGTAAGTCAAGACTTGAATCCAAACACCAATAAAATTATATACATTTTATTGAATATGAATTTGAATTTAAATCTTGAACAGACTTATAGATTTTGACCTGTAAAATGACCTCACACAGAGACGGATGTACATGGGGGCCAAGGGGGGCACTGGGCCCCCTGAAATTTAAAAAAAAATAGGAGTATTTATGTAATTTAACATGTATAACCTTAAAAGAAATAAAAATTCCTACACACATCATGACGGCTAGCTGCTTCACAGTCACCATTCTTCACAGACCACCATTCTATTTCTGCTCAAAATCCGATTAATCTGCCGCCCTCCCAATCTCCCAAGTCGTCTGAATTACCAAATCAAAAATTCGATGCCCTTCAATTTTATTTTTATTTTTTTCTTTCTTAATCTTCATCCATATTAAATTCAATTCCTTATTATTCTTGCATATGGACGTAATTTGTCCTACAATTGATTTTGAATCAATGGCTTATTGTGAGAGTGGAAGTTGTGCTCTATTAAGGTAAAATTTATGACATTTGCACTGACATTTTACTTTTTATATTGAATTGTTTTAATTTTATGAATTGTTTGTTCTAATTTATTTTATAATTTCATTTGTCGATTATCACTAGTTATTAATAGATGGGTTAAATAATTATAATTCTTAATCATTGTAGTTTAAACTACTATTTTTTTTATGAATCTAATTTAATTAGTTTAAGCTAAATTTTGTTAATTAGTTTCTAAATTTTTTTTCTTAGAGAAATGGAACGATTTTATAGTAGAATATCACCGACTGTGGAGGCACCATCTTCATCAGTTACTAAACCTACACTTCTTGAACCCCAAGAATCATCAAAGCAAGAAAATATCCAAGTTGATTTAGAAAACCTTCCTAGTGATCCCGAACTACGACCAAATATCATGAGCTATCCACCAGATTTAATAGCAAATTCGTAGAGCTTACTTATTAAATGGTCCATGTCAACCACGTAAACATGTTTTTCCTCAAACAAGTATCTTGGTTTGATGAATTCAAGACTTGATTGGAATATAGCATTGCAAAAGATGCATCATTTTGCTTATACTGCTACCTTTTGTCAACAGGACGTAGTGAAAGAGGGCATGATGCATTTGTTTATGAGGGTTTTAATGCATTTGGAATTATGAGTACTACTTTAAAAAAATTATCGTTAACCTTTATTTTTATTTTTTAAGTTAAAGTTAGTTTCTATATATATTATTTGTTGGACCTCCCCTCGATTGGAATCCTGGTTCCGCCACTGGCCTCACACAATTTTTTTTTTCATATTTTTATAATTTAATATCTACATAAAAAATGAATTAATTTCATTTGTGGTCCCACCGAACACACCCGAATCCGCAAATGGTCCCAAAATTTTCTAAAATGGTCCTTACAAGAATTTTGACATCAAATGTAGACCCATTCGATTAAAATTCTCAAATTTAGTCCTATTTTTTTAACGGGACCGTCAAATGTAAACGGCGGCCTCCACATGAGTTGTACGTGAGAGTAAATTTCATTTTTGGTCCCACTGGACACACCCAAATCCGCAAATGATCCCAAAATCGATAAAATAATTAATTAATAAGAAAAATATTAATTATTAATGGCATAATTAATGTTTTGTTGATCTTGTCTAAAATATCATAAAAATTTAATTACTTAATTTTGATCAAAACAATAATTTATCCTTAATTTTACTCAATTGACTAATACATGGTTAAATTGACAATATTAAAAGAAATAGGTAAAATTCAAAAAATAAAATAAAAATACAAAGCTTTGTTTTGTCTTGTTTTATACTATTTAGGCCTATTATTTATTTTCATGTATAGATAATTACAAAACTAAAAAAAATAATTTTTACTAGATATTTTTTTCTTGATTATTTATTAATTATTAATTACAAACAATAACTATTGGTGTTGTTAGTCAAAATAGTTTATAATTATTATTAATTGGATTACAATAAAAAAAAATTGTTAATGACATAATTAATATTTTGTTGATCTTGCATTCTTGCCTAAATATTGTTAAAAAAATTTACTTAATTTTGATCAAAGCAATAATTTGGTCATAATTTTACTCAATTAACTAGTATATGGTTAAATTGACAATTTTAAAAGAAATGGGTAAAATTTGAATTTTTTTTTTAATGTTCTGTTTTATGTTTTTGTTTTGTTTTGTTTTATGTTTTTTGTTTTGTTTTGTTAAATTGACAATTTTAAAAGAAATTATCAAAGCTTTGTTTTGTTTTTTATTTTATTTTTTATACTATCAGGCCTATTGTTTATTTTTATGTATGATAATTATAAAACTAGAAATACAATTTTTACTAGACAAAATTTTTAAGAAAAGGAAAATGATAAAAATTTGAATATCCTTGATAAAAATATTTTTAATTTGATCATCGAATAGGATAAATATGAAGATAATTAGCATTAAAAAACCATTAGAGATAAAACAAACATATGGATCAATTAATACCATTAAGGCATTACCTATAAAATAAAATTATAAAAATAATTTTAAAATAAACATAAATATATGGGATGAAGATTATATATGACTTATCCTTCATATATTTTTCTTGATTTCATTTTATGTGTTGCTTATCTAAAACAATATGAGTTATCATATAGAGATTGGATAATGTAATTTATTAAACTTTAGTTATTGACCCTTTTTGCATTTTAATTTATTTTTCCTCTATCCACTACTAATCGGCATATAAATAAAACAAAACAATGTTGGGGATTCTATTGATTAAAGAAAACAATTACTATATAATCAGTAATTATATAGAAATATGATAAAAAAATAAATTAAGAATTATACATTTAAATTTTTAATTTGGTCACGTGTCATCTATATATATATATATATATATATATATATATTTCATAATAAATTTTACAATAATCTTTTCCACAAACATATATAATTTACGGACAAAAAAATGCTACATTATAAGCACGGAACCCAAAATTTATGAGTGGATAAATATTTATTTAAATAATTTTATGAAAAAAAATATTTTAAAAAATATTTATTTTAAAATGCAAATTAAATAGGAATACAGAAAATTTTAAAAAATTATGAACCATGACGGCAAAAAATTCATGTGCCTTTTACCTACACATTTACATAACTAGTGATTATGCGTGGTTACATGTTTTTAAACAAAATATCATTAAAAAAATATATTTATTTTTAAATGCCACAAAGACATACAAAATTTAGAATAAATTTAAAATTCATTTCACCAAAACGTAAATGTGATTAAAAGGTTTTAACCACACATATTAAATGTCAAAAGGTAAAGAAAAGTGTTAAGTATGTTCATCCACACATTTTGTAGTTGACAAATCCAAAAAATTATTAGTTTTAACATGTGGGACCAAAAATGAGAGTAAAATTAACAGTAAACGTGACGGAAGGACCAATTTTGATGACCCAGGACCATTTTCGAAAGTATTGGGACCATTTGCGGATTCGGCTGTGTCCTGTGGGACCACAAATGAAATTATTTCACATAAAAATATATCATTATTATTAACATATTATATGTATATCTTGAAACAATTAAGTTTATCGATATTTTTTTATTTTTATCATAAAAAAATCCCCTACTTCCAATTAATATTAATAACTCGTAAAGCGATGACTAGTTAATTTTACAGATACATACATTCGTATATTATAATCCTCAAAAAGAAAATATTCATAAGAAAGACGAATCTAAATCATATTTTCTGCATTTAATTTAGATATGGTGAAGAATTATTTCATTCAGAATGAGAGTTGAGAGACCATATCCAAAGTTGAAGAATGGCTAACATGCTCTCCAATACATCTTTTTATTCTCTTTCGGACAAAAAGAAAACAAACAAATAAATTAAAGCTGCCTTAATTAACTAAGTGGCAGTTTATATATAATATGATCATTTTTTTGTTGGTCAAAGAAGAACTTTTAGAGTTGATCTTATAAAATAATAGTGGAACCACTTGTAAATGATTAGCATTCCAATGATTAGTAATAGTAAGTATAGGAGCCATAAGATTGTTTACTCCTTACTTCCGTTAATAAATGGAATAAATGCATTTTTTTAGCTATCTGATCTTTTTAAAATATAATACTTTGTTATTTGAACTTTTTAATGATAATTTAGAATAAAAACTTCCTAGTTTTTTATATTTAAGTGTCTTTTATATATTAAGTTATGTCTATATGTTTTGAGAATGGTTATATATATATATATATATATATATATATATAGGATTTGGTTCAAATGAGAACAGTGCTTCATGTAAGAACGTGAGAACGGGCTTGTTTAGTGTAATTTTAGTGCTTTTCTTACTGTATTTTGATGCAATTTTTTAATTTTTATTTTTAATGCTTTTCTTATTGTATTTTAGTGCTAGATGATTTAGCACCAAAATAAAATAAGAAAAGCACTGAAATTACACTAAACAACTCCGTTCTCATGTTCTCACACCAAACTTAGTTCCTATTATAACCAACCCCTATATATATATATATATATATATATATATATATATAAAGGGTTAGGGTTTGGTGAAAATGCACGTACCCTAGTGTGATAAATAAAGACCACATCTTACATTATACAATTATTAAAAATTAAAGGTCCGGATTTGCTTAAAAAATGCAGTAGCAATTCTATAAAATTTAATAAGTTTTTTGAGCGGGCATTAATTTAATTCAACAATTCTTATAAAAAAATGTGCATGGAGTATTTGATAACATGATTATCACGCTAATGAAAAATTATCGTAATGCTGATGAAAGTTTTATCATATTGTTAACAAAAATTGCATTCTAAAAATAAATCTAAACCCTAATTGAATGGAATAAACCCTAAATGAGATACAATAAACTCTATCTAGATGAAATAAATCCTAATTGGATGTGATAAATTTTAAATAAGACATAATAATTCATAATATCAAGATAAGTGTATTACACTGCATTATGATAATGATTCGTTAGCATAGTTAATACACTAAGTTATATTAGCATATGACAAATGCTTTGTCAGGGTGCGTTATCATAAATTTATAATATTGATGAAGCATTATTATAACCTAACAAAAGTGTTACACCTTGGGTATATATGTGTAAAATTTGACATTTTGCATTTTTTGTTCATATTTCTTCATCTAACACATGCCCTTGAAGGATCTTAAATGAAAGAGTACAAATATAGCTTGAATTTGATATATATATATATATATATATATATATATATATATATATATATATATTTTTGCATGAATTGGATTAAAATCAAGCAAGTAATGGTGGTTTAGATTTTTTAAGAATTTTATGAAATTACCACCAACTTCTGCAATAAATCTCAACAATTAGATCATCTTATTGGATAATGTGAGATGTGATTTTAGTTTTCACACTAAAAAAAACAAGTTAATTTTTACATTCACACACCAAGCATTAGTCATCATTTGAACCAAATATCTCACACGTACACACATATCACGAAGAATAAGAAAAAAACATGAAATGCGAATAATTAAATTGCAAAAAAGTTAACGAGAACCATAGAAAACTTAGAATTATATATTGACAATTAGATATAGTAAATAATTAGTTCAAAATTGATGTACATTAAAATATATGGCTAGTTTTTGGAAATATATAAAACATGCAGAAGCTTACTTAAAATTAATTTAATAACATAAAGTAGACTTTTTAGGGAAATAAAATAGATTAATTATCACAAATTTATCAAATCATCAAATTTTGGTGAATATTAATAAAAATAATAGAAAGTTACGTAAGCACTTAATTGTCAACTTCTAAAAAGTTCACACACTGGAATGTATCTATTCCTTGATCATCTTAATTACTTCTCTGCTTTTTTAGAAGAATATATATATATATATATATATATATATATATATATATTTTACTTCTCTTGATCAATGAAGAATGGTGTTCTAGGATGGTGTTTTCACTTTTCATCTTCTATTTCAACAAAGTATTTAATTATAATATTCTCCTAAGGTATCAGTATATATGATATTTTCAATATGTATATGTGACAACAATTTCATAGATGAAATATCATTCTAAAATGGTGAATTTTGTCTTATTATTAACTTACTATAACCCTTTTTTATATTCGTATGACTCATTGCCTCCGCAATTTCCCAAAAGTTTGAATATATTTAAATTCAATTTACTTAAAGGAAGATCACATGGAGGCCAAGGAAAGTTTAGTAGTTTAGAACCTTTTATAATGACTTATTCTTTTTATTAAAAAAAAAAAGCAATTACTTTTTTTGATTCAATAGAAATTAAGGTTGTAGAATTTGATATTTATTGTTGGGAACCTTGGCATGATCCTCTTTGACTCGATTGAATCATAATCATTATCATCGATAGTATTTCTAAAATTTAGAAGGCGTTGATGAATTTTGAATCCCCAACTTTACAGTCATAATGCCACACATTCCACCAACAAATTAAATCAAACCACAAAAACTAAAATAAAAATAAAAATGTATCAATACACTATATAAAATTAATGAATTAGACATTACATTATACATGCATCATGCATAAATGAATAGATCAACAAAAAAAAATTAGGAATGTATATATTATTAAACACAAAAATCAATAGCCGAATAAATAAATGATTTGATCCCACTAGAAAAATGTGGAATCTAAATATCTTGGTCAAAATAGGGAAGAAAATTTTTAGGATGTTTGCATGTGATCTAATCAAGAAAATGTTAGAAGTGAAATTAATTATAAAAAGATGGTATCCAATTATATATATTATATTCCACTGTTCTTCTCTCGATCCGATTTCATTATATTGCTCTCAATTATTATCAAAAGAAAACTATAATACAATAAGATATCAGCCAAAAGGGATTCATATAATTAAGCATGAAAATATGTTGGGTTTCGATTGTTATAATTAATATACCAAAATTTAGTATATATATCTTTTAACAAAATCAAATAATTAGTACCTAAAAGTAATAATTCTTTAAAGTGGAATTTTGATTAATAATTCCGCATTCATCATACACATTTTCCCATAATCAGATTCGATTAATTGGGTGGGTAGCTAAAATGAATGGTGACAATTTTATATTTCAAATGCAAAAGTAGTCTCTCAAATTGCAATTAATGTGGTAGGTGCATCTTGCAAATTCATGGTGACAAAGTAAATCCTCTTTGTGTCAAGACAAATTATACATGCACCTATTTATGGATAGTTAAAATCAATCAATCAATCAAATCCTTGAATTGTTTGCAACTTCCCAACTCTATTGGGGGAAAATAATATCACAATTATCGTGACCTTGTAGTTGTGGATAATAATATATGGATAGCATAGACTTTCCACAAAAGAACTCAATCTCAGGGGTTCTAAACTCTTCATATTTTCATATAAATAATGTCTTAAATTTGCAATAATGTCCAACTATAAATCAGTCAACCTTGGATCGGTTCGTTAGAGGGATGAGTGAGCTATTCTTTTATACTTTAATTAGTAATAAGTATATTAAGTATTTAATTAACTTTATTTGTTTATAAAAATAATAAATATAGTAAAACTTATAGAATAAAATAATTTAATTTTTAAAGAATGATGAATATTTAAATTTAAATCTAAATTTAGGAAGACTGTATTAAGTTTGTGAGCCTCCAAATGACTCGAACTCAACTTGATAATAAATGAGTGAAGTTTAGATTAGGCAATATTCAGTTCGGTTACTTCACACGTAATCATGGGAATATGTGCATGTGTGCCCAATATTTCATTGCATATGAAAGTGTTATAAGATTTATGTGCAGAACATATATATATACACGACTCCTTCAACCAAATAATCAACTCTCAATGTAAATTTGAAGTATAAATAAAATTGCCCGTAAACTAAAATCCCCCTAAAACAATTTTCACGCCGTATGTATTATTATATTGGTGATTTTGGTATTTTTTTAAGGAAAGACTTTGGTAATTTATAATGCAACCAACTCCATAACTGTAATAACTGAATGCCCTTAAATATTATTTCAGGAAATATGAATTTGTATGTAAAATATAAATGATATCTGATTTGAGATCCTTATAGAGTCGAGAACATGGAGAAATCATATGATCACATGACCATGGAAAATTTCGGTTTGAAATATATGGCCCCCCAAATTATATATATATATATATATATATATACATAAATTCGGATTCACCATTGTTTTGGCATGCCGAATTAAATGTGGATATATAGTTATTCTAACTTACGAGACAATCTTGAATTTATTTCTCACTTAGAGGTGGGTACTTATTTAGTTTTGTAAATTATTTCAAGTTCTCTAATTATGTGGTTAATCAAGTGTTAATTAATTTTCACCTGTAACACAACATAAAGGATGGGAATTTGGTGTAATTTTTTCAATTTTTAGGAGAGGATTATTATTGAATATTTATGGGCCCCTAAGTTTGGATCGTCTTTAATGGGCCATCACGGACTTCTATATTCTATTCTTTTTGTTTTATTGTATCGTCATGTAAATTTTTAATCATCTTTTTTTTTTTTTCTGTTATTTTTTTAATCATATCTTGTTAGAGAATAAAAATTGCTTTTCTGTCCCTTTTCGTTTATTCGTTTCTTAATGAGAATATTTCATTAGCTACATCTCTACTGTGATGATGATAGGTTATTAAATCATATAGCTTTAGAATTTGTGGAAATTGAAGTCATAATTTTCATGGAATTTGGTGACGTAAACTTAGATGATGATGCAAATGATTCAAAGCCTACCACCCTTACTGCGAAAGCAAATAGAAAATGAGACATGATAAGTATCTCTTCCCGCATTCTATATTTGTACTACTGTACAAAAAATGAGGTGCAGTTAGGTAATAACTAAATTAACATTTTAAAAATTGTTGTAATTGAAATATATAAAAGTATAGTTTTATTATTGACACGACGCTTCAAAATACCTAAATTAGACTGAATTAATCTGAAAATTAAAAATTTACTAAATTCTTTGTTGTATAGACCCAATTGTAGTCTAAGGGCAAAGCCTATATTAAACCTAATTAGAAATTTCGGCCCATACTCGTATCATAAAATTGGTTTAGTTATAGACCCAACTTGTATAGTCGTGACTATTTTTTCAAATTTTAATAAAAATAATTAACGAAAGAAAATAAAAGGTGTTAGGTTCCATCCTATAGCTAGGGGTTAATTATACTTCATAATCTTGAAGTTGCTACAATTTTCAATATTCAAGTACTAGAAGTCTAGAATGTAATTAAAAAAAATCAAATTTTGCTAAAAGTTCAGATTTTGAAATGTAATTAATCTCATTCCTAACATATCAAACCATACAAACTCTTCCCTTATAGTGCACAAGCAAAGAACACAATCTACATATCCATCTCCAAAAATTCGAACTTACATGCGTAGGCAATGGCCACATACATGCAGAAGCCAACACTTGTCGGCTGAGTACAACACAACTCTGCCGACATCTTGCCTACATATAACTACACATCCAACCTACATTGACGCCAAAAAGTTTCTTTTTTTGGTTTTCATGCATATGGACATGCATGTGCGGGGAAGATGAAATTTTCCCATCAATCCCATTGAATTTGATGTTTAATTTTATTCAGATGTTTAAGACCAGCCTTGTCTACAATGAAAACTGATACATAAAAAAACAATAATGATAAATAGTAAGCAGCATTATCTGGTTTTGCAGGTAAAGAATACAAGAGATAACATACCTAGATGGTGATGGGAGCTCCGAGTTTACCTTCTTGACAAGGAAAAGTGATGCCAGCAGACGAGCATCATCTCATCATTCGTCTGCGCTTGGTGGCGACCACTCTAAATGGATGAACTGAATAGTTCCACCAAGACAAAAGAAGAGATCGAACAACACACCATATCTTGAATCAAGAATCACTCAGTTTGATACTCGAACCAGTACAAGAATACGCAGTCACCGCAAGGTGAACTTGAGAGCTAGAACAGTAATCAGCCTAAGAATGAAATGAGAACAAAAGCTTTCAATCATCTACCTTTTTCACTATTGAACAATAAACATGTTCATTTATACAACTGGAATATATAGCAGCTGCTCCTCTAAGACTATAGTTTCTAGAAAAGTCGATGCCAGAATATGATCCCAAAGAGGATATGATAGTGAACTAGCTAAGTGGGAAAAAAACCTCATCACTTCCCCCTTTATCTGACTAAATCTATGAATTCTACAAAAACTACACAATAATCTAGTCGGGGAGGTGATGAGAAAACTGACATTACAAAAGAATCGAGTTGGTATACATAATGGTATCAACAAAGTTTTCAAATATAGTGCATATATTGGTACCAAGAAAGAAGCAGCCTTATCCTTGTAAGAATTCGAAGGCTGGATATTCAAGAAGTTCTACTGGAGGTTTTACGCCTTTGAAATCTAAATCCTGGAGAGAACTGCTAATTTCTTCAACTGGCAAAGGGATGCTGCAGTAGATGAAGGAATATTTATTACTTTATTTTGAATCTATTTTTGAGAAGAGCTTTTATCTCATCAAATTACCTTGAGTTGTCATCCAACACGTACGAACTGCTATCAGTATCGTTAGAGTCCTCCGATGCAAGTATCTTCAGGTTAGAAATTACCTGTTACGACTTATAAAGTAAGAAACCCAGACTGAATATGAATGTCTGAATCCATAATTTAATTTGGTAGACCAGAGCTAAGCTTTCATTATTGTGAAAAAATATCTTAACAAGAAGAAAGAGAACTTACTTCTGGAGGTACACTATCTGTACTATTATCATCCCAATAAAGAGTACAAATTCTATAAAGCTGCTGACTGCTCAGTATCTGTGAACAAACAACATTGCATTAATACAACTCAAATATTTTGTATAATATTAATCAATCAGATGATAAGTCGGTCTCTGATTTGCAGAAAGCCCCATCTTCAATATAAAAAGGCAAAACAAAGATGAATACACACACACACACATGAGAAAGAAAGAAAGAGAGGCATGAGTAAATAAACTTACAGGACACAGTTCAGTTGTAAGATCATCATAGGTTAATTCTGATTTTTGTTGCATGATCTGCACAGGAGGTAAGGTATTTAGTGTAACTATTAATGAACTGTGTATTACTTTCCATGCCCCACAAATATATATTTGCATTGTATCAGAGCATCTTCATTCATTATGATAATTGGAGAGTGAATGACATAGTATTCTCAAGATATCAATATATGTTCCAGATTCCGATGAGTGGAATACCAAAATCTATATAACTAGTTTGCTTGGGAACATACCAGAAGCCTTACGGCCTGCTGGACATATTTTAGTTCATCAAATGACGAGCCTGCATACTGTAACACAACAAATAATACTCAGTTTACACCTGCCACATTACCAAATCAAGGTATGTAGTATGATAGCGATACCTCTTGTGTGCTTCCGCACCAAAGTTGTAATTCAGTTAACCCTGTCTTTACGTATTCCCCACTGTTGAATGTGCTACACTCTTTATTGAGAAGAAGGCTGAAGAAAGTTACACCAGGTTACAAGTTATAATAATCACAGTATATTCAGAAATGAAAAATTGTAAATGACAGCATAGAGATACCTGTTGAAAAGCTGAACATTTATAAAAGAGAAAAGTTGGATGAAGATTTTCTGAACGAGGATTGACGGAACCTGAAACGTCAACTTCAATAAGATATGGACAAGGCATCTACAGGTAAGAACATCAATAGTTGTACATACAAAATTATCTTTCAGTGTACTTAGAAGCCCATTTAGGCTATCAATGATGCTTTGCCAGTGACTAGTAGCACTTTCACTCACAGGTTGACCGGGAGATGCTTTGAGTGCCTGAACATTCAACATTTAAATCAGAATCTGCACTAGTGTCAACGAGATGAAAAAGTAGCCAATTAACTTCATTAGTAGAAATCCTAGTACATTAATATTGTAACATGTTTCATGATATGCCGGTAGCTCTACTATATCTATTAAACTCTTCAAAATGCAATTTTATTTTCCAAATCAGAAAACATGGAATATGAAATTAAAGAAGAGGCACAGAAGTAGTATAGTGAAAATGAACTTGGAACTTGAAGAAAGAACAAAGAAAGTATATAAAGTCAATATAAGATAGAATCATACAACTATAGAAAGATTATAAAGCTTCAAATAAAGTCAAATGCTACCTCGATACATAAAGATAGCAGTGGGGACAAGTCCTTCTTTACATTATCTCGAATGATTCCATAAATCTTCTCAATATAAGCAGTCAGCTGCTCCTTGAAAAGCAAAGCTGGATACTTGGCTTCAACCTGTCGCACTCCATCAAGCCCACCTATAGAAATGTTGGCAAAAGATGGGGACGCCCGAAAACTCTGGAAATTCATATTTACTGAGATTTATATCAAAATGCCTTAAAAACACATATTCATCTTTCAGTTATAATTTTGTTAGAGCATTAACATAATAAAGGAATACAGGATTTTCATACTTGTGCCACCCTTCCGAAAAATGAGGTAGGCTGAGGAGGTTGAGATGGAGGGGCAGCTTTAAGAGTTCGTTGAAGTAAAAACAGTAGCGTAGATGTGTTGCAAAGCCAGTAAGCCATACGTTCATTGTTTGCCTCATCCTGAAACAAGATGAAAGATGACCCATGTTGAGGATGTTAGATGTCAATAAATAGAGATGTTAGATTAGATCTGCTGAAAATTGGAAACCAATGATGACAGCTACAACACAAATAGATTGTGTTACAATGTTCTACTACCGCTGTTAGGACTCTACAGGCATGGATCAAAATCATGATATTCTTATGGTACTGCAGGTTTTCCTCCACATTGGTTGCACCATATGGAGACAATGTTGATATAAAAACCTCAGGAAATTACAAGAAAATAACTAAAAGTAGAAAGATATCTAAATAACATGACTTTCTACTCATTACTTGTAGGAAAAGCATTTATTGCATCAAATCTTAGTTGTCAAAATCGGTATGTCTCTCTCAAGTTTCAGTCTCTTGAAACCCCTAATGACACACCGACAACATTCATTTTTATCTATGGAAAATGCATTAACTGAGTCATACAATAAACAATCTTTGAAAAGAGAAATATGGGCTCATGGTCAGATAAAATACGAGAATTCTGATTATTGGACATTATTAGAGAATATTGATAACATGGTTGTTATCAGAATTCAGCCTGTTCAGAATTATCTGATTGTTGAAGGCTAAACCTATATATATCAGCCTATATTTTTGGACTAGCCAATATTTTGAGCCATGGATATAGGTGCCACATAACCTTAAAACAGTTCATCCCTTGCATTTATAGTCAGATTCCAAGACTTCTAATCATTCAAATAAAGTGATGTGCCCAACAAACCAAATTCATCATTTCCTTCCAGAAATTCTTGAAAGATAACAAGTGAATCAACAAGGAACTGGTGCAGTCCATATCGACCAGTATTCTACTTTTGTCAAGAAATCAATTCCAAAAGCCAAAATCAGAGCTATGTAGAATGCTTTTAAAAATTTCTAGTCTAGTATTCCAACACTTCACCTCTATTGCCGAACCAATAATCTGAATAAGCAGATCAAATACGTTAGTTCTTTCGGCTTCAAAAGATCTCCAGTGGAACAGGCATTTGTAAATGGTAAGTGCAGCAACTGGTTTTCCTTCACTGAAACCAACATCTTTATTTATGCACCTAATAAGAGTATCGACGGACTCCTGGAACCACCAAAATAAAAGAGAGAAATATTAATTCAATGTTTTAAGTTCAAGCTGGAGCAAAAGCAAAAAATTAACCATCTGAATAAAAGATGGAGGTATCAATATAATTCTTTCACGTATATTTCATGGATTGAGTCCATGCAGCAAAGGTTCGTAAAAAAACCATAGATTGTCAACTATTATCCTTGCCTTAGAGCCAAAGAAGGCACTAGCAGCAAAAGATAATAAACGTGAAAAAACTCATAGAAATAACTCACACGTTGCCTTTCAATGTTAGATTTCCTCATTGCGCTATCCGATTCAGTACCAAATCTTTTACTGGCTCCTGCACTCAAAAGTTCCTGCATAAACAGCTTACAAGCATAATCAGAATGACAAAGAACATAAATTTTATGTGTTTATAAAACATAAAAATAAACATTGAACTGCCATTTACTGTGCACTTACATGATGGCCATTCTCCACTTCCTGCAAATCAGGGGGGAAAAGGAATAAGCACCAGATGCTGAGACAATCCCAAAGTTAAACATAAATTAGATACTAACAGAAGTAGTTTGAGGTAAGCGTCCTGATAGTTTCCCTGAAGGATTATTCATTAAAGCCTGTTGCCGGAGAACCTGGTCCCTTGTTTCCGTGTCAGAGACTTTCTCTTCAAGCCTAAAATTAGAAGACAAATGATTACACCATGAGGCCACATAAATACAGTCTATCAGCTTCATTAGTTTCAACTGTGAGAAGGACCTATATTATTTTCTAAAGGACTAAAAACCAAAAAAAAAAATGAAAATATCTGAGCTCATTGTCCGATAAATGGTACAAGATATGAAAAATTAATTATATATCAACCTCTGCATTTCAATCTTCAGCTGAATTATCCTTGACTCTGCCTCCAGAGCTTGCTTGTTCGACTCCTCATACTTCTTCTCTCCTTCATCTACTTTCTTTTCCAGAGAACTCACTAAACTCTGAACCAACAATTCACAATTTTCCACAGCCCATCATGAGTTGCAAAACACATATTGTACCAAGACAAAGTTAAAGCACACCTGAAATGTCACCTCACCTTCAGCTTTTCATTTTCAACTGCTAGTTTTTGGGCTAGTTCGTTATCTACGACGGAGACCTCTTTTGTAGGAGGAACTTGCTCAGTTACTACTGGACGTACTTGCTCAGATACTTCTGGTGAAACTTCATCACCTATTACAGTAGGAACTTGCTCGGCTATCTTCTTGGGAGCTTCAGATTCATTTGTCTGCAGTTTTATTTCCTCCAAAGCAGATTGTAATTTTGCAATTTCCTGATTTTTGGCTTCCTCAATGTCAATCTAGCCAACATAAATTAAAATTAAGAGACTATGGGAAAAATAACTATCTTGCCCACGCATTATATGGAGAAACACTCCAGCCATTTATAACAATCATATGAAAGTGATTACTATATGCAGAGGGACAAACATATTACCCGCTGACGCTTCTCCAAAGCCAGCTGCAAAGTCAATTCTTTAACTTGCATCTCCAGCTTTTCTTTGGCTTCTTGGAGTGCCCCCGTTTCCTTTGCAGCCTGAGACAGATAGGAAGGATACAGTCACTTCATATTATTTTTTAGCTTCATTATAACATAAGAAGTTAATGGTTACAGAACACATAAATATTAATCAGTGGCCTTAGCGGTCAAAGTCATTTACATTGTTTTCCAACTCTACATATACTTTGGCTGAGAGGGTGATTACTGTTGTTTAATAATTACCATACTTTAAAGAAGGGCTCAATCTTTCCAGATTCATCTTCTCAATAAAGAAGATTATGTGATGAATGAGAGTGGCCTCTTTTACAGGGAGAAAAACAAAACAAAGCAAAATTGTTTCCAAACCATTTATTGAATGACCACCTCGTTAAGGAACTATTAGAAAATGAATACCATCATTTATATCTTCTCAAAAGTCTGATATCTAAGATTTAAACTCATAGAGAAAGCCATCTATTCTGAGCATCATAAACATGAAACTAATAAAAGTCATCACCAAAGTTGCCTGATTTAATGCTAATATCCAAGGTCCAAGTCCAAAGTTTTACTGGTTGTACATGGGAGAACATTGGCAGCTCACTGGAGTATAAAAAAATCTACTTCCATCAGTAATTTATTTTACGAGTAAAGTTTGAGAGAATTCTCACCATTTTAAGTATTCGTAGTTCTTTGCGAGCCTTATTTACTCTACAAGCACACTGAATAGCAGTTGCTGCCCCCTTCAAGCTTGAGTAACGATGGCTAGCCAAGTACCCTCGGCAATGTCTCTGGTTAAACAGAAACACAAAACGTAAGACCTAGTGAATAGGCAAATAATAATATATGTGTAGATCGATGGACCAATAAAAGATGCACGTAATTAAGTATTCTTGTCTCTGAAAGTCCACGTGATCCATTTAGAAAGTAGCTCGTGATAAAAAAATTAAAAAATAAACAAGCACAATTTTTATAAACAGTTCTTGAGACTGCAAAACCCAGTCAGTTTCAGTACAAGAGAATTGGTTTATGAATCCAAGTAGATTACTGTGAACTTTCAGAGCATTTACTGTTGCTCATACCAGTTTTAAACAACAGTACTTTACTTTTATTTACGAAACTCTATTAGTGCAAGCAAAATAATTGATTCTTTCAACTTGGTCATAGTATCAAATGCATTTTGTAGCGAAGGTGATGAGACTTGCAGAACAGTGTTAGAAGCTATTCTGCATCAATGGACTTGTAAAACTAAGTTCTCCTTATGCATGAAGTTTAAATTTTTGTACAAAATTTATTAGTAGTTGTTATGTTGAAGAAATGCAGGAAAACATTTCTACAGCGGTACAGCCTGGATCAGTATTTGAACACATATTAGTAATCACATAGTAGCGAGACAGAAGCGCGCTAGTCTAAGTATCTATAATTTAAGTCAACTGTACGTTAGAAGAGATGAGAACATGCAAACTACAGGTGTAAAAATCCTCAGTATTCTGATATTTGATTTCCCATTCACAAATCTTACAGCTATAATCTTACCCTAAAAGCGTTGGCTATGGGTAGAGAGGATATAATGCACCTCTTAGTCAATACTACTATTAGAAATGGATATCGGGCCTAACTCACCCTCACAAAACTGGCTTGTAAGGGGAGGGTTGCCCTAAACCTTAATAAGTGGCACATGCCACTTTCCCCAATCAATGTTAAATAACCCTCCCCTTACAAGCCGGTTTTGTGAGGGTGAGTTAGGCCCGATATCCATTTCTAATGATTACATTTCTTGAGCATTAGATTACCTGGAAGACAGTAGCTGCTTTGTTACGCTTTCTAAACAGAATCTCACTGCGAGCAGCCATTCCTCTCATTCCTGTTTGAATGACAACAGTAGAAGAGCGCAAAAGTGAATAACTTTTCCAAGAACAAGACATCCTTGCATCTTTTTGGATGGTTGTAGCAGCAGCCATTCTCCTCTTGTGTTCATAAAAACACCGTGCAACTTGTCCTGATATTACAACATATAACTAACAAGTTTAAGGAAAGAGCCTGAGCACTATATAAGTCATACCTTAGCATAGATAACGATGATGAAAAACCCTAACATTAAAAATACCTCTACACAGAGCTTGAATTTGTATAGCTGCCATGCGTAATGTCAGGAAGTTTTTACGTGCAAAGAATGAAAGAAATTTTCTCTGGACTATGGTAGCAGATTTCCCAAGGACCAGATTACGATAAGAATCTAGTTCTGCCATCTGACCAGCTCTGAGAAACACTTTTGTTTTGCCAATCTGGAAAACCATATGTATAAGAAAACTGTCTCATTGCTGCTCATTTGACTACATGTCACACATTATAATTATCTGATTCAAAGTAAAGTGGACAGCCTTAAAGAGAACTTCCCAACTAATGAAGAATGATTCAAAAATACACTACTTTAATATGATAAGAAAAAAGAAGAGGTCAGAAGAATATTAGCACAATTATGGTGTGGAGCAAATTTCTATAATCCATGGCAACAGTTTCAAGCCCTCATGAGGGTTGGAAAGAGTAGTTGAGATTATTATTCTGGACAATCATTTTAAACATAATATGCATAGACATTTCTAGCACGATTATATATGAACATTGAAATACACTACGATGACATAGATGAAATTAGAAACCATCGAAATCTATCCATTGGTAAATCATGCCAGCTTCTTTACCGAGTGCAATGATTTCCAACCATTTATGAAATATATGCACAATGCTGACAATGAAGAGTACCTGATAACCTTTAAGGTTGTTAGCTTTCTCCAAAAGTTTGATACAAGCAGTGACTTCATCGCAACTATCAAAAGTGCAAGATGTTAAAAATCCATGTTGAAAGGTGATGAAATTATAAGAAGTTTAAAATAGACACTAAAAATAATTTAAGAACACAAGAAAATGAGAGTTCTAAATTATATTGAAATTGGATCATAACAACTAGGCACGTCTATTTAAAATGACTAGTTGAAAAATATATAAGGAAACACTGGAAAATGAGAATTCATGAATTAGAATCGAAAAGGTAGGTTAGTAGATGAGGTCTTTAGATGAGGGATACAGGAGATATTTGGTATTCTTTTATGCCTTAGTCAGAAGTAGATTTGGGCAAGGGATAAGGATTCAGCTACAAATGAATGAGCAAGACCAAAATGTCGTAGGCTCTCCAACATGCATGTAGGTAGGTTTTCTAATAATTCTTCACTTTACACAGCATGCTGCAGAAAATGGTTGTCAGCATGAAAATTATACTATCTTGAACTACATCATATAGATTATCTGCAAGAAGAAGATAACCAAGAGCACTT
The DNA here is from genome assembly GCA_026008535.1 of Perilla frutescens. Lineage (NCBI taxonomy): Eukaryota > Viridiplantae > Streptophyta > Magnoliopsida > Lamiales > Lamiaceae > Perilla > Perilla frutescens. Next base: position 14,263,463 of record BRKX01000013.1, read on the forward strand.
GAAGTAAAAGAATTGGAAAAGCAAATGCACAAGCTTATAAAAGTAGAAAGTTTACTATCCATCATCATTGGACAACTGCTCTAGCTAATAAGGACAAGGCTAGAACAATTCTATTTCACAAGGAACAAACGAAAACCGTACTTATATTGAATGGTTATAGAATAAAGTAAATTATGTATCTATCATGATCATTAGTATGATTTTCAAAAATCCAAGAGGTTAAAAAAGAGCTCAAAAAATGCACATATGAAGTGTTTTTTTATTATTTGTCTATATCTGAAATTTGAGTTAAATCACTGTCCATTGAGTTATGCTATAGATAGATATCACATTCATATAGATTTGGGGAAAAAGGAATTTCTTTCATACTTCTTGAGACAATTATTATATGTCCTGACGTTTGCAGAAGATACCTTCCATTTAATACATTAGGCGCAAGGATTTTGAAACGGTTTATAAATTCTTGAAAAGTCTTTCGAGTGGGATATCCAGCACAACTGATCCTGATTGCTTCCATAACTCCCTAGAAACCAATAAGAATAAGTAGTAATTTCGTAGTGCTTTCAAATGCAAAAATCCAAATCCATGCCAAAAAAAATGATAATGGTGAATTGATGATCATGACAATGATGAGATGATTGCGGTAGGATGACCCCACAAAGCAAAATGAGAATAGTAAAAGAGTTATTACCCCACAACGGAGTTGCTGCAGAACATTAGCATTCTCAAAGATGGAAGGCTTCAGATAGTTATTAGGTTTTATACAGCGAACATAATGTGGTTCAGTTGCACTGAGAGTCTCAAGCAGGGATTGCAGTTGTTGCTGTAAGAAATAAAAGAAAATGATGAAATTAGATACAAAGAAACAATGTAGCTTTGAATATTTTAGAGTACATAGATAGAAGGACCTTAAATCGAGAACCAATTGAAGAAAATTTTGTTGCTTTAGAAGATTCTTCTGGTAAAGGTGGGAAGAGGCCAGAGACAAAGGAGCAGCTTGAATTGCTAAGGAGATTCTGATGCTCAAAAACAACATAGTCTTTGTTCTTATCGAGAAAAAGTTCCGTCTGGTAAGTGACCTAATCATCCACTCAACATTCAGCTATATAGGCTTTTCTAGCTATAAGATTAAATTCCACCAGGTATTCTTAAATGCATATAATAACAATTGCATACATCACCCGCATAATGGCATATGGTGAAACCAGTGCGCGACAGCTTTGGCTTGGTGAAACGCTTGTGATCTTTGAATGTCTGGTACAGCTTCTCTGCAAATGTCTCATGTGTAGATCTTGGAAACATACTACAACAAATTAGCAGTTTAAGAAATTAATGTCATTAAATGACTACATGTTCAGAAAACAAGATCCATAGAGATCTTACCAAGCCTCATCAAGGAGAGCAATGATGCCACCTGGTTTCTGAGTAAAATTTCCGTATAAAAAAAAGGTTGTATCAGAAAGAAAGAAAGAAAACTCGAAATTCAAATGAGTTTCACACATTTAATAGCAACAAAGATTTTGCTAAAATCCAATGCTCACAAAAACACTATAAATATTTATTGTTTCATCAAAAATAACAAAGGGACGTCCATTATTACAACAAAAGACATGATAACACCAATTGCAAGTTCATACTTCAGCATGGGTGACAAATACCAGAATAACTGAAATGCATATAATTGATAGAAAAAAGGCGGTGTTTATTATTGCTAATACTTAATCTTTATTTCTCACACCGATACATTTATAGTGTAACAAAAACAGGCTAAGATTTTGGTGAATTACCATTCCATGTGGAACACAACAAATTTATTCAATGAAAATAATGATACGAATCAAAGAATATAGGCCCTATACAAAAACTTCATAATTATAACCAAAATAAAGATGAACAATATGATAAAGAAACTCATTAGCAAAGATCAGGTGTCATTAAACTTTTTTATAACTTATTTTATTAGGGATAGATGTTGACTACTGCAATAAAAGATAACAAACCCCTTCAACTTATCAAACTAATAAATTTGTTCAACTTTAGCTATATATAAAACATCTGATCATATGAGTTTATATAGAAGGTGGACTGTTTTATTCTTTTTATTATAAATTATGTGGCATATGAAGGATAGTTATCTAAACAAGATTTACAAGATTTCATGGACTGCTTCAATTCAAGGAATTGAAGTTGGCACGCATGCATTTCCCACTCATAAAATTCCATAAATAAAACTTTTTTTTAGCTTATGATAACATGTGCATGGCATCACCATAAAATGGGTTTATCCAAACATGAAGACCTTAATTTCTTAAAGTGTGTTCATTTAGCTTCTAAAACAAATGTCAAAACAGCCACACTTGGAATAGCATCAATGAGCTCAAGTACAATACAAATTTTAACACTTGATTGGCACTATTATGTAAGTTGTCACCATTATTGCCTTTTGTTAAGAAAATGCACACACGGAGCATTACAACAAATCAATCTTGTCAACCTAGCAAAACAAGCTAAAGAAACCATAAACTAACTTCTCTCATAAAAAAAAAGCCCATATATATGTTCATGAACCTTCTGAAACTTCATATTGTAAACATGTTAGTTATACAAATATTACAACACCACTTACATAAGATGAATATAAAGTAGAATCTTAGGGACAGAGATGATGAAAACCATTAAACTAGAAATAGAAAGTACACAAACCTTTTCAATAAGATCAAGAATATCTTGGTTATCTATGAAATCTATATAACTCCAGTCAATTTCTTCTTTTGTATATTCTTCTTGCTCCATCTTGAAAACATGCTGTCGAAAAGTAATGGGTCGTGTAGGACTCAGAATTCTGCTTTCTTTGGATTCATCAAATTTATGTTATAATATCATTCTACAATTATACAGAGAAGATATATCATGCAATATTGTATGCAGACCTGATTGAAATGTTGCTGCAGTTTCTCATTGGTCAAGTTTATGCAAAATTGCTCAAAACTGCAAGAGAAGCATGAAAATAAGAAAAATAAACATAAAAAGATCTAGCGTTAGGATTTACTAGAAAGCTACAAACAACCATCACAGAGCTCTCTATTCGAGTCAAGATTCTGAAGTTAGTTGAGAACAAAATGGCTTGCAAAAATAGAATAAAATCACTTAATATGATTTTATTATTATAAAAATATGTTGATAAGATACTATTAGCAATCACAAAGTAAAGCATTTATGTCCTAAGGCTACCATAATAGGGCTTCATGCAGTACTTTGCCTGATATTAATTTTCATAATGTAGAGAACTAAGCATACCAGTTAAGCACCTGTTTGTCTTGAAACTCTCGAAGCCATAGATATCCAGCACTCCAATTAAGAGTTTCGAATCACTGTCTTGGCCAATAGAATTGTTGATCTTATCAACTAGCCTGACCCCAAAAGAAAAAAATCACAGGTTAACAGATGTAGCATAGTCTCCAGATCTCATAATATCACATTTTTTAGTACAAACCAGTCAAACAATCTTGAATAGACAATTTTAGCCAAAGCATCTCTGCTGACTGCTGCATCATCCGGATTGAGGCTTTTTGTTATGGTCTCGTCACGAGTAACCATTACACGTTTGCACAAGGAGTCTTCAAGACATTGTTCATCACACCTAAAATAGATCCATATAAACTTAAGTCAAATTAGGAGAACATGCTAAAATGTGCACATAGAAGGAAAAAAATTACTTACTTCAAAAGCTCTGCAACGGTTTTCAGATGGAATCGTGATTGATCATCCTTGGGTTGAGAAGCATCACCATCACTTGTCTTCCCAAACTCAATATTTCCCAAGTGAAGAATTGCAGCCACAACTCGAAAAATCCCATCCTGTAAATGGAAATCTTTCCAAAAGCCTGACGCATACGATGTAATCATAAGTGACATTAAAATATTTACACACCTGCTCCTCAGAACTAATTCCAATTACATCCATCGCCCTCCTTGTAGTTAGATATTCTTTGGAATCATCAACCCCATCCAATTCATAGCAATTAGTCTGGTTCAAATAATGGAAATCCCTTGGATTCCCCAATTTGTATTTTTCAACATCCTGTTAGAAAGCAAAAGAGCTGGTAGTCAAAGAAAGAAGTTCAAGCTAAAATCAAACTAAAATGACCAAGATTTGAAACCAGATCAGACAAACAAAGATGTGTTCCTCCCAGAAAAGTCATTAAATTTGACTTTTGCTGGGTAAATACTAGTACAAATAGTAGTAATTCACAAGTCAAGATGGATCAAATGTTATCCTCAATCCAGTAATATTCTAGTATAATGGCTATCAGGTTTAGGACTTGTTACTAATAACTTTCATATAATTTGAAAGAAGAAAAGAAATAGTTTTCTAGAGCAAAAACACAACTAGCCAACCCTCAGAGTTTACTTCAGCAATGCGATCCACATATATAGTGTTAAAAGTGTTGAGCTAGGACCAATATATTACCTCTGCTGGCGCAGAACAAAGCATATAAAAGCAGTGATAGTTTCTCTCAGGATCTGAAACTTGGCAAACTCGTGATCTTTCCAGCAAATAAGTTCTGATAGCAGCACCAGATATTCTACCCCTATTATTAAACTGAATCTCCACAAATTTTCCAAAGCGGCTGTAACCAAAGAGAATTTGAATCAAAATTTAACTGAATCACTTAATGCTGAAATTCATAAAGGTACTTTTTAGTCAACTTTCAAATTGACCTTGAATTGTTATTTCTCACTGTCTTTGCATTACCAAAAGCTTCCAGAACAGGACTTGACTGCAAAATAGAAAAGAGTTAATGTAGGAAAGCAAAGCATCAAGAGAAGTAAAAGTTTGCTGTTCTACATTTTCTCTTTTTTTGTGTTGGCATAGAGCATGGTAAGAATCCTATACAGAGTTATGCATCATTCATATTTCATGTTGAAATCAAAATAATTAAATTGAGATACAGACCTCAAGTACTTGCTGCTCCACAGTCCGCTTTCCCTCAACCCCAACGCTGCCGCCCATATATGCAAGATAACTCATTAGACTCTTGGTGCTTTCGGTTTTACCAGCTCCACTCTCGCCGCTTACCAAGATGGATTGACTTATATCCTCTTTAATCATTTGTCTGCATTAGAATCAAGAAGTATGCTTGTTGGGAACAAGTGTCAAGAGAATAGCATGGCTCTATCAACACTTAAAATCTTGGAAGAACAAAAGATATTGCCTGTACGCAGCGTCAGCAATAGCAAAAGGGTGTGGGCTCAGCTCTCCGATTGCCATTCCTTTGTACTTATCCATCATATTATCATTGTAGAGATGGGGTAAACGCTGAAAAGGATTCACTGCTATCAATATGTTACCTGTATATGTCTACAAAAAACCATCTCTGTTTTAGTCTCATGTGATTTCTGATGCATATTGAACAATGAAGAAAACATGCATCTGACCAGTTATTTCAGTCTCATGTGCCAATAAAAATCATAAGTAAAGAATAATTAAAGAGTACAGTACAGAAATTCTCAAGAAAGGAGAAGGGAAATACGAATTGTATAAAGTAGTACTAAAATTATTCATGGTAAAGATCAAGAAGGAAGTTGCAGGAGATATGCACCGTGTCATTTTTTTTTTCTTTGGGAACCTCTGACAATCAAATTCATGAAAAAGGTACTTACATATATTTCATTAATATCATATCGACATTTCAAATTGCACAGAACACCCGGTTCATGCAGGTAAGCAAGCTTTGTCATATCATCCACACCCTCGGGTGGAGCCTCAAGATCTTTTGGATATACATTTGCTGCAGTAGCTACAGCCTGAAAGATAAAAATATGGAAATCAATTTTATCATGGAATGTGATTCTGAATTATTTAACAACTCCACTGGTGGATTCACAAATCATTACATCATCGAAGTTTGTTGTATCAGTATAATAATGCAGAAATTGTTGGACAATTAAGACACTGACATAAATACTAGTTCAATGACAACATCTAGTATCTATTCCTCAGAAACAGATCAGCAGACTTTAATTTCAAAATCATCAATAGCAATATGATATGATAAGCAACATGAAATAAACACAAATATGGAGGCATGCAATTTAGGAAGTTAAGGCAAGAGAAAAAAAAGGCTTCAAAAACCCAAGGTAGACAGTATATTTGGTTGTTCAACTTGGATTCCATGTACTTATTTTAACCCTTGTATGAAATTTTCACTGAGTTCCCAGGAAAGAAAGAAAGAAAGAAAGAAAGAAAGAAAGAAAGAAAGAAAGAAATTCCCTTTGTTATACGGAGCTTTCCCTGCTAATAACAACAAACTTAGGTCCATGAGATGGGATACAAGCCTCATTTACAGGAAATAAATTGAATCGAATCAAGTCCACATTTCACTCAGTCTTGAGGTGCACACTATGCATCCAAGGCATAACAAAACCAAGAACCATTGATGGAAGGGTAGAGCACAGCTCAGAGAATACTTACTGTCTTTCCTGATGTACAATTTACTTTAACCTCTTCACCATTTACTTCGAGAACCACCCCATCTAACCAGGCTTCATCAGCATCCTCCACCCATACATGAGATCCAACTGCTATAGTGGCTGCAACAGTCTATATGATAAGTGGAGTTGACATTAGTTCGAAGTTATCTAGAAAAGAAATATCTACAAATTGACAAAATTGTTCATGCATAAAACACAACGATTATTAGTTCTTGGCTCCAATACCTGATCATTCAGCCATTCGAATAATTAACAGGCTATGTGCACATCTAGAAATTTTAATATGAATCTATTAACTTACCATTGATTACAAGAGTCAAGTAAAATCTCAAAGAACTAATCGCACAATACTCTTATCACTTCTTTCCTTGTACGTGTGATGAATTTCACCAGAAATGCTTTTGTTACAAAATCCAGTCTAAAATTATTTTTGGATTCACTCCATTTTCAACTGAGAAATTATGTCATTAAATGAACAGGGAAAAAAGTGTATGGGACGTAAAATTTCAGCTGATGAAACACTCAGCAGGAAAAAAATCCTACTGCATGCAACAGGTTAAATAGTACCATCAACAAAAATATCAAATTTTCAAAAAATAATAATATTTGAGGCAAAAAGACAATTTACAGCCAAATTCGAGGCTGAAGTTAATTCCCAAAATACTCCAAATTCAAACAAATAGCAAAAGGGAAAAACGAAATGCATACCATTTTCGAAATTGAAAGCAGTCAGACCTCGACAAATTTCTCTTCAAATTCCCAATGCTGAAAACCCCATCTAAAATTTCTTCGAGTAATCCAGATATATATAGAAATATATCCAACCGCGATGCTCTTTTATGTGAAAATAATCAATGTAATCACAATATATTCCCCCAATATATTGAGCTTTTTTGGGGCTGTATCAACAACAATTAGCGATCCGAAATTATAACGACGGTTTATATTCACATGCTGAACGAACTCTCCTTCTTTCTCAACGTTGCACGTATATATATCTCTGTGTGTGTGTGTTTGTTTGTGTATGACCACGTATAATGTATATTTATATTACATGCAGATTGATAGAGGGACAGGAAGGAAACAGAAATCACACTTCTGCAACTAATTTTTCCTTTTTCCCTGGAAAATTGAAATCAACTTCCTCTGTGATTTCTCCCCTTGATTTCTCTTTTCCTTCCTTTCTCTCTCTCTCTCTTCTCTCTCTCTCTCCCTCTCCCAATTGATTTATTGCATTTCTGTTAACATAGCCACAACCAGCTGATGAATACGTAAACGGCGAGATGGAATTAATTTGATGTACCGATATTGCCCCTGATGTAAACATGAGAGGTTCATTTTAGCCTTGAAATGTGAAATAATGATGTTCCATTATTTGCTAAGTAGTATTAAATTAGTAATTCATGTACAATATTAATTTATTTGCAAAAACTCATGTGCATAAGATGTATATGAGACGGTTAACGCGTTGACCGGGTCAACGCGCGTTGACTCGGTCAAAGTGTTGACCAAAAAATTGTGAAAATTGGTGATATTTTTTAGGATACAATTGATACTTTTTTTAATTTCGAATGATACTTTTTAATGTGTCAATTGATACTGATCTTAACAGTTTTTTTCTTTATTTTTTTATTCTGCACAATACTTTTTATTGATACAAATGATACTTTTTAGCCTTTGAAATGATATTTTTTCAGTATTATGAATGGTACTAATTTTGACGGATATTTTGATCAAAGCATTGACCGGGTCAACACGCGTTAACCCGGTCAACGCGTTGACTGTCTCATGTATATTTTTATGTACAAGAGACTTGCCCTAATTTATTTCTTCTTCGTTAAAAGTAAAATAAAATAAAATAGTTTAATTACACTCCTATTTCAAACATATTAGCTAGGAAATCTATTTATTGTATCTGGAAAAGGAGAATTGACACAAATTTTTGTATTGTATTCTTATTTATTAATCCAAACATTAAAAAAAAAACGATTGTTAGTTTCAAATCTACTACTGTTATAAAAGTGTGATGTTTTACAAATTTAAGTTTACCTATTATATCCTTACTACAACTTTAATTTAAGGGTAATTGTTTAATATAATATATAATATGTATTTATAATATAAAATCTAATATAATATATTAGTTTTCATATGAATCTACTACTATATATGAAAAGATCCTTATTTTACATAAATTAAATTTAACTAATATATCCTTATAATAAATTTAAATTAAACACAATAGCGTAATATGATAAATCTACAATATGAACTTTTTATTATCATATAGTAGTAGATATAAAATTTCTAGCGTGATTTTTATACAAATGGTCATTCATTTGATATGAATATATTTGGTAACAATTAATAAATATTATTATTATTGATTTCCATAATAATAAATTTAAAATACATATATAATTCTGATTGGTGTATCAATTTGATATGTGTGTGTGTATAAATTTTTAATTTCTACTAACATATTATTTTTAATTAACATGCTAGGTAATTCATTAATATCTTTATAAGCCAAGCCAATAAGGTATAAATTATGAATTAATATATATACAATGCATATCACATGCATCCATGTCAATTATTTTTATTATTCTTTTTTTTATATGATGAATGTTTGTTCTAAATTATTTTTTAGTAACACTTTAATTATGGATATCGAATTTTTCACAATTCAAAAGATGACATTATTAAAATATTTTAAAAATCATGTTGAATTTCAAAATTGATCGAGTATAATAGTTTAATTATCTAAGAATTATAAGTATAATTTATTCAATATACTTAAAATTTAATTTTTTATTTATAAATTACTGATTCACGTCATGTGATATCAATACTTCAAATATTAGTGGCTGAAATATATATAAAAAATAGCAAAAACGTTACATAAATTGAAACAATTTCATTGCAAAAGAGAGATGTAAACTTATACGAGCACCAAAAAAATTATCATCACCTACATATTTGTATTAAAGATAGTATGTATAAGAAAATGTTATTTCAGCCACTTATCTATTTTTATTAAAGATAAGTTAATTAATATTATCAAAGTAATTAAGTTGTAAAAATTATGTCATGTCCTCCAAACCATAAAAAATGTTATTTCTAAAAAAAATACATATTTTATCAAAATAAACTTCACAATTACTCTTTAATCTAAATAATTTTTTTAATATTAATGAAAAATCATAGAGGATAATTTCAAATATATAGATTGGAGAAAAAATATATTATTCATAAGTGAATTTATAAATTTGAATTTCATTACAAGTAATTTAATTAAGATATATATAAAATCAAGAATGTGTGTGCGCGTGCGCGCGTGGGTTGTGGGTATATAAATGAAATAACACTATGTCATTTCTACTATGAGACAAACGAGTCAATCGCCTCAGGCCTCATTATTTTCATTAAAATAGTTAGCTAAATAAATATATGTATTATCCACATTCAATTAATAATTTTTTTGAAGTCAAATATTTTAAATATATAAATGAGCAAATCTACGGCTTCTGAATAAAGTTTATCATGTCTTAATCTCTAACAAATTATTTTTTAACCCTAACTCATCTAACATTTGAAAAATACTTAGATATCAATAAATTTTGAAATTTCACACTCGTGTGATAAGTATCTGTCTGCACAACGTTCACTGTAAAGTGGCTGAACGTTATAGAGATGTTCACAATAAAGTTCAAGAACGTTATGTTGTTTGCAAAAAGTAAAGCATGCAGGGGGACTTGTCAAGTCCGTGAGAAATAATTCACTACTCCGGTATCACGTTTACTTAGGATTTTACATGACACTGACCTCCCGTCACTCGAAACATGTTCTACCCATACACCATCTTTCACTGAATTGAATCGTGAGATTCTCTCACAACCTAGATGTCTATACTATCTAGTTCCCACATGAAATCTCTCCCGAGACTTATTTTTACAGTGTATGAATAAGTGTGTTTCAATACATGTTGACTAGAACACTATTCTCTAGTCTAAGACACAACTGTAACTATGTGGCTCAAAACAGTTAGAGCTCTTAAAAATATTCTTGTACAGTGCTCATGTTCGGTGTGTTTTTATATGTCTAACAAGTCTGTATCTTAGGCTATTTATAGAGAAACAACAATAGCATAAACATGGAAACACATGGCCTAATTTGATTCAGAAACTAACAAGGAAACTTTTATTGTTTGGAACCTAGATCAAGATTGATCCATGTTAGGATTTCTTCCATCTTTAGGAATCTGCCTTTGACTCCAGTCTTGATTTCTTCAATTTGAATATGACAGCTTCTAGATAGATCTCTGAATTTTTCTTTGGTTATAAACCTTGAACAACTTCATTGATATTGGAAGAATAATCTGGACAAAGAATATTCATGTAAACGTTCACGGACATTTCTATAAATAATATTGTTGATCTTTGAGTCTTCTCTTCGTTGCAGACATTCATGTACTTTGCAATGTACATTGTTCATCTTGAATCTTCACATCAGGTAGCACAATGAAATCTTTTGTATGTTCACAGGTTGACTTCAGGCTATCACTCAAGCCAGCTGGCAGTAGTCAGCATGTTGAACAATCTTTGTTATGGCACGATGCACAACAGTCTTCTTCTCAACTCAATCCAAACTCCTTGCTTTGAGCTGTCTTCAGAAAGTTCAAATCATGTTCATGTACATTGTTATGAACATTGTCCAGAACAGTGGTAATGTACTTGGAAAAATCAAATACTGAAGTGATTTATCAATTGCCATAAAGAGGAATGACAATCAATCACTTATAACAAGAGCAATGTAGAGCTCTTAATAAACAGTCATAGTGCAAGGACACTATTGGATCAATTTGAACCAAACTTCTATGATTGGTATCACGTATGGCACTAACAGAATTGATTTATTTTCAAAATTATACGTTAATAGAACCTAGGACATAAAATTAAATATAAAATTATATATTGAGATATTATATTATATAAATAAACATTTCTCAAAACACATATTACCTATCAGATGTTATTGGATATGCAAATTATAATAATTATTTTTGTTGAAGTAAGTTTTTAAGTTGAGTAATATGTCACAATTTTAAAAGTGATTTTATTGTTGATAAAATGAGAAATAATAAATGAATTTCTTTAGAACATATTAGTTTATTATCTTTTTAAAAAATATTTTAATTCTTAACATATTCATTATTTCGCCTTGGTCGGACATATTATCTGAAAGCGCCCCTAACAAGTTAACATGTATACAACAATCCATTTTACAAACTACTAATTTTTCTAATACTATTTTAACTAGGGAAAAAATTAGATTAATTATACTTATATTAGAGCATAATACTACTTTTATAATAGCACGTACAGATGTTATAATTAAAAATGTAGACTTTAGTTGCTAAATTTGGGTAAATATAACAATTTATTTTTAAAATATCATTTCTTACACTTCTCAACCAAATATTTATTTTATTATATTACAATTATTCGACTTCTCATTAGCTATCCACAAGTATATATATGAAGTAACTGTATTACAATGTCGAGCAATATCGTATTCCACAGAGACTAAAAACTTAATCATAATGTGAGTACTGCAACGTCAATCTTCTAAGTACTAGATTGGTAGCGCATTCAAGATTTTATTTTATATATACTAAAGATAAGTAATTAAATAAAGACAAATAAAGATAAATGGATAAAATTAGAAACTAATATAATAGAGGAAGAAATAATCTAAATCATCGACTTCATAGATTCATCCAAACAATTTCAATTCAATTAAATGATTTATTCACGATTCAATTTTATTAGGACAATCACCAGATTAGTTAAAGGGGAAAAACATAACAATAAATATAATATATTTTATAACGTGAATATATGAGTCTTAGATATTAAAAAATAAATATATTTTTAAGCTTTATTATTTTCAATAATTAATATTAGAAAGAACACATAAAGTGTTTATAAAACTAAAGATATATATTTTTTATTTTATATAATTGTAAACATATAAAGATTAATATTCCAACTACATGAACTAATGAAAAATTATGCTTACAAGTATCCCTCCAAAATGGCTTTGTGAAAAAAAAGAAAAAAAAACCATATATTTAGAGCCAGGACTCGAAAGCATAAAATTATTAGTTTGATAATTAATTTATATCTATATATTTTGTTTACTAATATATTTGTCTTTTTAACCTTTTTTTGTTAAAAACACATAATAAAAAATATATTAATTTTTTAAATTAAAACAATTTATTTTCTAAATATTGTAGTGATTATTTAAATTTGAATTTGGATTTATGTTTTATAAAATAAAATACTGACTATTTAAAATTTAATTATATGTTAGTGGCTCATGATGAGTGCTTGAATTGCACTCATTTGGATTCAATTGTGCGCGCTTTTTAGTACTTTTGCTCTGTTTATGTTTTTATGTTTGTTAACACTGTATATTTTGTCATTTATCTTTAATGTTGTTTAAAGTGGCCAATACAGGATATTTTTGGGTTAATATTGTACAAAACAAAGTTAAAATGGGATTTCGATCATTGAAGGCCGCACAAGACTTGAAAAGTTGAAGAAAACCAAGTGTTGGGCTCAGACACGGCCAAGGGGCGCGACCGTGGGTCGCATTGCAAAGCCCCATCAGAGGCTCGAATCTCTTCAGCCCGCACGCGATCGGGAGGTGCGACCGGCCCGAGGCCGTGTTGCAGGGGCCTCCGGGCGCGGTCGCAGGGCAGGCCGCGCCCCAGGGCCTCTGCAACACGGGCTCCAGGCGCGGCCAGCAAGGCCCGTATTTCAGCACTTCAGAGACCTGTTTTTGTGTGTTTCGAACTCGACCTCCCGCGACCCAGACGAGGTCGCAGTCATGACTGACGAATCCATTTTTGACTTTTGGCACTCCATTATTGGCCCTCTATATGATAGTTTATTTGCTGGTTCTACAAAAAGATGGAAAATTTTACAAGATCATGTTCATCAATTAACTTCAAAACCGTTATCAACATCAAGATAGGAAATTCATGTTAATAGCATTGAAGCTATAATAACTCAACCCAATGAGATAAGAGAAGCTCTACTTGAACTTTCAAGAGTAAGTGAAGATGCCAAAACTAGAAGTGAGGCTGAGTCTTTAGTGATTTACGAACTTGAGAATTTTGAATTTTTGTTGGGTATGACTATATGGCATAATATTTTGAAAAAAATTAATTTGATTAGCAAAAAATTACAATCTGAAGATATGCAAATTGATGTTGCAATAAGTATTTTGAAAGATTTGATTTCTTATTTTGAAAAATATAAATATGAAGGTTTTGAATTGGCCATGACATCAACTAAAGAACTTGCATCTAAAATGGAAATAGATCCCGTTTTCCCCAAAAAACATAAAAGTCATGGGAAGAAACAATTTGATGAAAATTGCAATGAAAATATTTTGCTGTCTGTTGAGGCATCTTTTAGGATCAATTATTTTATTGTTGTAGTGGATATTGTTATTTCATCTTTAAAGAATAGATTTGAACAATTGGAAGTTCTTGAAGATGTTTTTGGTTTTTTGTTTTATCATAAGAAGTTGTCTTCATTGGATAAACATACATTGCATGGATGTTGTGTTAAACTTCAAAATGCCCTTAAATATAATGATAAATTTGATATTAATGCGGATGAATTATGTTCTGAATTGCAAGTGCTACAAATGTGTTTACCAACAAAAATAAATTCAATCATTGAAGTTCTTGAGTTTGTTAAACCTTTAGATTGTTTTCCTAATGTTTCTATTGCATATAGAATATTATTGACTATTGTTGCATCAACTGATAGAAGTTTTTCAAAACTAAAATTAATTAAAACATATTTGTGTTCAACTATGTCTCAAGAAAGGTTAAATGGGTTAGCAATTTTAAGCATTGAAAATGAGATTTTGGAAAAACTTGATTTAGATGATCTTGTGAATGATTTTGCCTCTCAAAATGTTACAAGATCTAAATCGTTTTGATAATTATTTGATACTTATATTTTTCTTTTGTATGTTTGTAGGCGTTGATTGTACATTTTCAAGACTTATTAGATGATGAAGGCAAGTTAACTACTTAATTATTCTGAAGGTGGAATTTTACAGAGCCCCTGCCATCAATGCATCATATATTGACATAATATTCCGAGAATTACTGCATATTTCTTACGAAGTTATCTGCAATTACTGCTCAAGTTCTTTTAGTGTACTTGCGAAAAGGTTCGCCCAATGCACGCATATATAAATATGATTTTATTTTTTTTTGGTTAGAAAAATATTCTGCTATTTAGTTTTGATTACAAGAATACATTACCAATATAATACCTTTTTCTGAAAACAATTTCGATAATATATCTTCTCTTTTTTATAAACATAAAAGTCTATAACCTAATTATTTATATATCGTGTATTATTCCTAAAAAAGATTTCAATAAGAATGTACATACCACACGCATGGAACATATCAATAAATGAGTCAAAACCATTTATATACATAAACGTAGCACATTACATATATTACTCAACTAACATGAGAAACATGTTCTTTTTTTTTCTTCTTTTTTTTCTTTTTTTTTTTCTGGTAATAGAAAGCAAAAGTTTTATTCGCAGTTTTTGTATGTTGTATAACTTTTGATATTTTCATGTTAGACTTTGTTATTTAGCATTCCCACTTTTGATTCTTTAAATTTATATTTCATGCTATCTTTCTTTCAAAATTTCTTTTTTCATGCAATCTACATAAAGTCATACTTCATTTATTTGTTAAACAATATTCAATTTCATTTTTACCATTTTAGACCCCCAAGGGTTGAATCATTAAGGGTTAAACATTTCATTCGACCGAGTTTTATTCAATATTTCAATAAAGAAAAACTATAAGTTTTCATTTTTTTAAGTATGCAAAGCTCAAAGTTGGGGAATTATTTGGACACATTCTTTTTATGAAATATAAATGAGAATAACAAAACAGTAAATTATCATTTTTAAATTTAAAATGGCATGTATTTGATTGTATATATACTATTAATGAAAAATTGAAAAACTAAATAAAATTCAAGTAAAAATAAGTGCATGAAAGGCCTAGTGACCTGGTTTTCTAATATTTAAATTGTTATTTTTTTTAATTATTTGTTCTTATATATGATATTAATTGCTTAAATCTATAAATTTAATAAATAATTGAGCATGAATTAAATATAATGTATGTTTATTTTAATTTTAATTTTGCACATGGTACTTTTCTTTTTTTTAATTATAGCCATTTGCATGCATAGTAAGTCCAAGGTTCATTTTTTTTAAGCTCAAATATTTTAATCCAAAGTCCAAGAAAATAAAGCCCAAGTTTTGATCCAAGAGTTTCCTTCTCTCTTACCATCTAGATAGATTGTACAATCTCCAATCTCGACTCAAACTCATTTTGCAATAAATGTCCCATTAAACATTAATTCATCTCCAACCAATAAATTTATTCTCAAACTTAAAAGAATATTCCATTTTTATCTTTTTTCAATAACACCCACATATTTATCAAATTTACAAATTGAACATCTTAATTTTTTATTTTTTTTATATATTCACGAACATCGAAATGTAAATAGTTATTAATCAATAATTTCTTACAAAATAAAATATTACAAGATATCTTAATTTTTAATGACTATAAAAAATTTATTAAACTAAATATTTATTAAAATTTGAGAAGAAAATAAATTAAAACTCATTCTTACACACAAATTAAATTAAATTTATTTTTTATGTCAATTTAATTTTTACAACTATAATTTTAATTATTCTCTTAATAAACATCATATAAAAAATTTAAAACATAAAAGTAAAATATATACACAATACAAATTAGGGTCAACTTTTTTTTTTAGCCACTTAGAACTTTAAAAAATTTATTTTAGCCACCTATTTTTAAACATTATTATTTTAGCCACTTTGGACTAAAATACCCTTTCCCTCCATTAAAAAAAACCATTTCTCTCTTCCCTTCCCTGCGTATTTGAAAAATGAAAAAAATTGAAAACATCATTTCGTGAAAAAAAAAATCAGTGTTCTTACCTGCGCATTTGATATGCGTGTCGAGTTCGGCGCGCAGGTGCGCGTGCCGGGGCCTGCGTTCATGGGGACCGCGCGCGGGCCGGGCCAGCGTGCCAGGGGACCGCGCGCTGGGGCCAGCGCGCTCGGGGGACGCCGCGCAAGCCTGCGCTCCCGAGGACCGTGCGCGCGCCAGGGCGCGAGGGACGCCGTCGCACGGGGCCTGCGCGCCTGGGGACCACGCGCGCGCCGGGGCCAGCGCGCCCGGGGGACGCCGCGCAACGGGGCCTGCGCTCCCGGGACCCCGGGTGCACTGGGGCGCCGCGCGCCCAGGGAACGCAGCGCAACGGGGCCTGCGCTCCCATCCCAGGGACCGCGCGCGCGCCGAGGCCTGCGCGCCCGGGGCAGTGCGTTGAGCTTAGTGCGTATGTAAGAACACATTTCCAGATTTTTTATGCGGAAGTCCAAAAATTTACAGAACCACAAAAATAAAAAACATGTATAAGATTTTCTTCGTAATGTTCTTCTCCATTTACTATTTCTTTTCCAAACCAAAATTTAAACTCAAATTACAAAATCAACATTATTCATGAGCAATACAAATTTACAAAGTTTAGATAAGAATGCGAGGGGGAGGGCCGACTGCGACAGAGAAAGGGAGGTGCTTGTGGTGGCGGCGAAGGCAACGGCGAGAGCGTCGGAGGCGGCGATGGCAAATGCAAATCTTTTTTTTTTGTTTAAGAAAATACATATTTTTGAAGAGGAGAAATAAGCCCGATTGTCACTAATTAATTAAACCGAGAGGGGAGAGAGCGATGACGGTTGTATTTGTAGATTTAAAAATGAGAGGGGGAGTTCGAGTTTCTGTGCAGAATAGCAGAGAGGGGAGAGAGAGTGTTTTTGGAGAGAGAAACTAATTTGAATTTCTTTTACCTTTTCTTTAAAATAAGGGTATTGTAGTAATTTTGGCTAAAAAAAATAATGTTTAAAGTTTGGTGGCTAAAAAAAGTTTTTTAAACTTTGAAGTGGTTAAAAAGCCCTATTGTCACTACAAATTATTGCAAAATACTAAAATACAATATTGTAAATTAACAATTAAATAAATGACTAAATTGCAATTCAAAAGAGTATTGAATAACAGATGGCGAACACTTGAAAATTAACAACTCAGAACATGACAGCGAACAACGAACAAAGAACAAATCCAGTCAGTGAAAAACAATCAAATATGTCAGCATCTTCGTGAACAGTAACCCAAAAAATTTGAGACGGAGCTCCGTCCCGAACCCCCGACCCCAACAACTCACCGCGGAGTTGGATCCGCAATATTGGGTAATAAGTAAGAGATTAAACCTACTCTGATACCATGTCAAACCAACACGAGATCCATGCAGCAATTCATTATAGATAAGAGAAAAGGAAGGTGATGAAGAAGGCTAATGTGTTCAATAAGCTTACAAAGTGTCGAGGCAAAAAAGTGAGTCCCAATACAAACATGATACAACTAAAAAGGGAATGGAAAACCTAAGACAATGTAAAAGGACAATAGTGTCATTAATAGCAAAAGAATATTACATATATATTTCTAACAATCATGTCGGACATCGGCGTGATCCATGATAGTTTTTTTTGTCAGAAGATGATAGAGAGTTTCCGACAGAGAACAAAAGATGAGAAAGAGAGAGAGAGTTTCTAGTTGCCAGCCGGATTTGTTTCACGTGAGCAGTAGAGTGAGAGAGATGAGATGGTTGATTTATTTTCCTAATCTATATTGTTTTACAGATGAGCCTAGATTATTAATTAATGGGTTGGGCTAGGCTAAATTATTTATGTAGAGTAAACCGAGAATGGATTGGGAGCTAAGGTCTAATTATGGTCATGCATTAGTTCTTTATTTCATTCAAAAGAATATCATTAAGCATATATATACGGAAAATTATATGCTCCCCCGGGCACTACCTGAGCCCTGTTGTGATGCTGACACGTGGACTTTTTTTAAGAAATACTTAAACTTTATTTTTTATGCGTATATGACCGTATTTCTTAGGAAAAGAGGTGACTTAGCTATTAGGACACTTCTGTTGTGAACAGTAGCCCGTGGGACCCGCGCTCGTATCGGCAGTGTCGACAGAAGGATAGATGTCGACACTTGAAAGTTTTCCGGCGAACATTGCACGTCGGCACTGGTACGGATACGCAGTGGATGCAATTCCCGTACTCGTGGACAATGTTTAGGAATTTTTTAGAGAAATCCCGACGCTAAGTTTGGCTATTTGCGTATTCCGATGAGTGAACATTGTTATTCAAATTTGGCAGATTTATGAACATTGGCGGAAATTTTGAATTTGGTTAATATTTTAATTATATTCTCTTCTCCAGTGAGCCATTTCCCCCAATTCTGAAAATCGATTTTACAGCGTCTTGTGCGGGGGTCGCCGAATTTGCGTTCATCTTGCCTCGTCGGAGCGATTCTGAGAATTGGAATGCCTTAAGGTATGCAAAATAAAAAAACTATCGTTCTTATTTCGTATTAGTATCTGTTCTTTGAGTTCCCTTACGGTAGGGGTTTTTTATTGATTCATTGTTAGGGTTCTATTTATGCTTTCAATTGAAGGGTTTTTCTTAAGGGTTTTAACTGTCAATGTTTCAATGTGTCGGTTGTAGTGTATGGGCACCCACATTGTGGTATTGATTTAGGGTGATTGATTTTGTGAATTCATTATGGATTTCGACGGTTCCCCCCTGTTTTGATCATGAAGCTTGTTGGCTAGTTAGACGGTTAGAATTTCAGATTTACCAAAAAAAATATCATTCTATTTTGCGACGCCCTAGTCAACGAAGCGTTTATGTTGGGTGGTAAATTGCGTGGGTGTGATGGCCATAGTTGAATGCATGATTTCAGTTATTAATGAATATGTTGGTGTGGAACTCTAAACTTTTTTCAATTGTCACTAATAAGGTAAAATTATAGTATGGCTTGATTACCTTTGCTGATTACAATAATTGTCTATAGATTTATGGCGAAGATGAATATTGACTTGAATGTTTCGATGGAGAATGAGGCATCTTCTGAGGGTAGCACTCATGACAGAAAAGATGGAGAAGGGGCTGGTAGTGATGCAGAAGCGGGATGTTTGCTTTCTACAATGTTAATAGAATTAGAGAATCATTTAGAAATTGGAAATGTTGTGGATAGTGTAGAGCAAGCATATTTGTTATATTGTGAGTACGGCAGGTGCCGAGGGTTTAGTGTGAGGAAGGGTGACCAATACTATTTCTCTGGGACGATCGAGCTTCGATGGAAGGAATTTGAATGTTTGTGTGAAGGTCGGCCTGATGATAAACGATCGAAAGGGAGAGTAGCATCATATAGGAAACAGATAACTAGGAGCAACTGTAAAGCGAAATTACGGATTGGGAGGGAGAAGAATTTGCAATGGACCGTTCATAAATTTGTGAAGGAGCATAATCACGAATTGCTCGGCACGCTTCAAGCCTATCTGTTACGGTCCGCTCGGCAATTGAGCCATGCAAAACAGTCACTCATCAAGGCGCTTAAATCTGCGGGCATCGGAGTTAGTCGGGGATGTCGGTTTATGGAAAATGAAGCCTGGGGGCCGCAAAATGTCGGTTTCACGAGGAGGGATGCCTATAATCACTTGAATCGGGTTAGGCAATCAACAAGAGTGGGGAATGTTGACGCTAATGCTTTGGTGAATTTATTTACCAAGAAATCAAACATTGAGCCTTTCTTTTATTGGAACGTGCAGCAAGATGATGAGGGTCGCTTGATGAATTTTTTTTTCCGAGACTCCCGTGCTCTTATTGATTACGAGTGCTTTAGAGACGTGTTATCGGTTAACACCACGTACACGATAAATCGGTATGGCCTGGTATGTGCACCATTTGTCGGCATCAACCATCATAGGAGAAATGTGATGCTAGGTTTGGGCTTCTTGTCGAACGAGACGATGGCTTCCTTTGAATAACTGTTTGCCACATTTTTAGAGTCCATGCATGGGAAGGAGCCACAAGTGATCTTCTCCGATCAAAGTCAAGCGCTAATGAATGGGATTGATGCCACTTTCAAATCAGCGAGTCACCGGCTTTGTCAGTGGCATATCAGCCGAAACGCCCCATCTCATTTCGGAAAATTGAACGGCAACACTGAATTCAAGCGGCATTGGTATCACTGCATGCGTGGGGTGGAGACGGAGGATGGGT
This sequence comes from Perilla frutescens, assembly GCA_026008535.1. Taxonomy (NCBI): domain Eukaryota; kingdom Viridiplantae; phylum Streptophyta; class Magnoliopsida; order Lamiales; family Lamiaceae; genus Perilla; species Perilla frutescens. Next base: position 14,284,267 of record BRKX01000013.1, read on the forward strand.
TTGAGGAGTGTTGGGGTTCCATGATCACTAACTATGCGCTCGATGATCATAGTTGGTTCTCCAATATGTACAGGTTGAAGAAGAGGTGGGCGTCGGAGTTCATGAACACCTCCTTCAGCGCGGGTCTTCTTGCGACCTCACGTAGTGAGGTTACGAACAAGGTATTGAAGGATCTGCGCTCGGCGAGTTCCACTTTGACTGAATTTGTCGATAAGTATGAGTAGGTCCTGCATGATTGGCGTGCAAACGAGGCTGCCGACGATGCTCTAAACTTCGGTACACCAGGACAGTTCGTGAACAATAGCCTATTGCTGGCTCAAGCAGCAGAAGTCTACACAAGGAACATGTATAAGACATTTGAGTCGCAATTTGCCCTTACCGTGAGCTTTCATGAAAGGCTTGCTCATAAAAATGTCTCTATGCATGTCCGACGACGCCGGCGGTTCACCCGCTTCGTTGAACCACAACTCACTCAAGCAATAGAATTCCTGAGGCCCTAATTCAATATGTCATCCGTTGATCGAAAAACATAGCCGGTTTCGGACCCCAGACTCCGGCTCCAGGTGAGTTAGCAGGAAGTAAAAGAGTTGCCCTTGCGTCTGAATGTCGGGCATATCTATGAGATGGCCGAAGCATGTCCCCCGAAATGCCTCAACATTAGCCCTATTCAGCCGGCCACGCACCTGACTTATCACTTCTCCGAAATATCCACGTACTGATATTTGGGCACCTGTACATTCACGCACTGCACTTTGTTAAAAGAGGGTTTTCCCTCCCCCTTCCCCTTGCTTCACACCAGTCTGAGACCGGAAGTATGACTAAGAACATTCACTTTGAACCACACAACAAATAGACGTGCACTATGGCAGAGTAATGGAAGGAGAAAATTAATAACATGTCAACAATGAACCCCATAACATTGTGAAGCACAACAATGTGAAGCCATTGAACAGAGAATTGCTACAACACATTTAACGAATTTACATACCACGTAGAAATATGTATAATTATCTAGCCCCTGCACCAAAGGCGGAGCCTTTGACCCAAAATCAAGTCCACGGCAAAACAATGAAAATTCAGAAACAGAGCATAAGTTAACGAGTTCCACACTTCAAGTTCGTCATCAAACGTGTTTGTAATGAAAACCCTAACCGTGCGCAAACAATGCAAATCAGAAACCCAAACGTTGATAAGTTGAAAATGGGGCACCTTTTCACACATACGACAGAAATTAGATAGATAAACTTGAAAATTGAAAACAGAGACTTACCCCTGGTAGTGTTTCTTGTGCCCACCCTTCCTCAACGCGACGTCGGCCCCTCCGCATCCGGCGCTCGATTTCCACGATGGTGCGACATTATCCAACACTTGATTTTCCAATAATGAAGACGACTTGCAGTGAAAATTTTAAAGGGTTTGTCAAAAAAAAACAAACGGTCGAATGTTGTGAAAACAGAGTACACTTGCTTTATAAGCACATACCTCCTTCTATCGCGAGCGACGCGACTATTCGAAGACACCCAAACTTCCGGTCGGTAGTTGCAACCCCTTCGGCGAAGATTTTTTTCTAAAAAAAATGGCGTCCGTTCGCTACGAAATTTTCAGTTTGAGAAATTTACCCGCGTGCGGATGTCAATGCACTTTAAGAGTGACACTCTTTTCCGGAAACTATTTTTTAATTGAATTTTGCACGCACCAAATTGAAACTCATACTAAAATTTTGAAAGCCCGATTTTTAAACCTAATCGACTCTGCCAACGTCAGTTTTGCTAATAACATTAATAGAGAAACCCTAACAAAGGTTTGCCGATGCAGCAAAATACCCCAAATTATATATATTCACGTTGCCGACACATATCTCGACATGTTACATTAAATACTGTTCAAAGGGTGCCATTAAGTCGCATTATTGGAAATTTAGAGTTTTCCACTAGCCTCGAAACGAATTAACACGCGGATAAATTATTTCATTTTTTGAGACGAAATTAATCAAAATTGTTTAATAATTACACATTCAAATTTCTATTTTGAAGTGCCGATGTCTTTTACACCTTTCAAAAATAATTGTAACAACAATAGTATCTTTGCCGACAACAAGTACAACTTATTGTACAAGAAATCAACAGTGCCGATATAAGTTCCGATACTCAAAATTACGTACTTCAGCGCATTTCTGGATAAATTACAAGTCACACATCTTTTTCCACATTTCTTCTTATTCCCTAAGAATTTCAATAACACAACAAGTCAATTATTCATATATAGCATTCAGATTACCATATCTTAAATTAAAATTTAGATCAGAATTTTAATTAACTATAATAATAATGGAACCCAAAAATGACAAAAAATCTAAAATAAGGTGAACAAAAACTGTTCAGAAAAAGGTTGTACATAGGTAAGGTAAAAAGTTCATCTCGAATGCTGTGCAGCCAATGATGGAGCCAAAGTGTCCTAATAGCTAAAGGGGGTGTATTTGAGCAAAAAGTAGCCGTATTTCTCACGGATTTGCTGATTTATTTTAATTGACCGTATTTTTCCCCCCCGGACCACGTGTCGGCATCGCAACGGGCTCGGGTAGTGCTCGGGGGGGAGCATATAATTTTCCTATATATACATACATATATATATATGTGTGTGTGTGTGATGGTTACATGGATTCAATTTAAGAGTTGTCATGCATTATTGTTATATATATGGTACTTTTTCACGTAATACTAGGTTTATAATTAGTTGCAATTAATCATGCATCATGTTATATTAATGGTTAGGCCCATGCATCGTTCTTACATCGTGTTACTCATTATATTAATTTAAGATAATAATTTATAGACAAGACGTGCACTACTTAATTGATTAAAATAAAAGTAAAGGTTAATGTGGTATTTTATGTTGAGTTTATCTCTATTATACTCTTTATATGTTTTTATTAAATGCATGTGATGTCATAACATAGAAAGAATTCCCGGGCTACCACGCAAAGCTTTCGAGCTATCACGCTAAGCCTTTGTACTACATGTAGAGTCTATGTGCTACATGGTTTGGTCTACAGACTGAACACACTTTACTATTCGCATATCATTTTGTTTGATATATAGTTTAGATAATTGGATACTCCCTACTGAATCAGTAGTACTGATCACCCAAACAATTACTTATCATTTTAGGTGTTGTAGGTGTTGTCTCGGGTGATGCATAGTAGACAAGATGTGATGAAGCATGATTAAAGATGATCTATTTTTAGTTTTAACTTCATATTATGTAGTAAATGTCAAACTATGATTTTAAACTTCCGCTTTATTTCAATAGATTATGAAATCAATCGTGGCTGTTTGAATTCAATTCATATTATTTTCTTAACTTGGAATAAAATTAGGATTTGAGCTTTGTGTTTGAATTGAGATATTGGATTAGTTGAAATTGGAAGTTTATTATTCTTAATTTTATTTTGAAATTTCCATTTATATAAAATATGGTGCGGTTTTTAAAAAGATATTGTAGTGGTCTATCATCATCCTCTTCCAATGAACCTAATGTTAATGATTATATGGAAAATCAATCTCGGATAGAAGTATAATTGAACTTAAATGAGATTGTTAGTGACCCGGAATTACGGAAACCAATTAAAGAGTTTGATATTACTATTCAATATCAAGTATGTAGAGGGTACTTAACAAGAGGGCCTTGTCAACCAATGAATCATAAGTATCCGAAAATAATAGATGGCAAGTAGATAAGAAGTTTTTGAAATGATTGGTATAAAAATTTTGTATGGCTAGAGTATAGCATATCGAAAGACAAGGTCTTTTATTTTTTGGTGCTATCTTTTCAAACAAACAAAATATTGTTTAAGCCATATTGTCATTGATCAAAAGTGTGAATGATCAACTACAAAGTTTTAGTGAAGATGCATGGGAGATCATTTTGGAAGAAGTGAACAAATTTTGTGAAGTTAATAATATATCTCTGATTGATATAGAAGACAGTATAACAAAATGTGGTCATAAAAGACACGGAGCACAAGTCATCACAAATTTACATTATTATTGCGTTGAGATTTTTTTTATCATGTATTCTTAGTAAATTTGAATTATTTTGATTAATTTTGTTTGTTTAAAAATCATTATTCATTAATTTTATCATGATTTCAATGTCAGGTTGTTGATCTGACTTTACAAGAGATGGAGAATTGTTTTTTAGAAGTTAGTACCGAACTACTTAGTTACATAACATGTCTTGATCTGAGAAATTATTTTGCTCAATTCAACATTGACCGACTCACAAAACTTGTTGATTTATTTCCCGATGACTTCTCACAAAGCGATTATTTATATCTTCCTCAACAAATTAGTAATTTCATTGTTAATGTTCGACATGATTCTCAATTTTCTATGATTACCAATTTGGAAAGTCTTGCTCGAGAAATTGGTAGAACTGGTAAGCATTCAGTTTTTTCATTTGTTTATCATATAATTGAGTTGCATTGATTTTACCTATTGCTACTGCTTCTGTTGAGAGGGCATTTTCTGCAATGAAGATTGTCAAGACTGATTTGCATAATCGAATGGGAGATGAGGGAATAAATGATAGTTTGGTTGTTTATATTGAGAATGATATTTTTAGGACAATTGATAACGAGCAGATATTACAGTGCTTCCAATCGATGGACACACGTAGATACTAGCTAGTTGCCACCACTTTCTCAAACAATCACATTTATCACATCATCCAATGTCAATTTTTAGATTAGTTAAATGTATGATACATTTTTACATTTTTATTGATATTAAAATTATGTTTTTATGTTATAATATTTTTGTATTAAATATATTTATTTAATTTAGTGAAAATATTATACTATAAAAACATTAGCCCCCCTAAAAAAATCTATGTGGTTCTGCCCCTATTTGCGTTGGTTGGTGTTGCTAGCTAAATTGGTGATGATTGTGTTTTGAGATTATAAACATGTTGTGAATTTTAAAAAAAAATCATATTCAATCCATATGCGTGTAAAAAGTGTGTGTTAATATGTGAAATGATCTGAATATGTGAGAAAAATGTGTTAGTCTGTATTTTAATGAGTATTATTAATGTCCGTTAGTGAAATTTGTTAACGTCCGTTAGTAAACTAAAGGAGCAACAAAATGATCAAATTGAGTATTTTAAAATAGTTGTCGGATCAATTTGGATCAAAATGAACATTTGTTCTTAAATTAATTCACTTGAATTTTAGGGTTTGTTAATTCTATTTAGGATATATATATATATTTATTTAAAAAAATTAATTCCTTTTAATTTTAGTGTTCCCTAATTCTATTTTAAGGTATATATTTATTTAAAAATAAATAAAATAATTCACTAATTTTATTTTAGGGTACATATTCATATGAATTTCAAAAAAATTAAATTAATTCACTTTAATTCTAGAGTATAATTTCATTTTAGAGTATATATTTTTTGAAGAAAAGAAAAAATCCAAAAATAAAATAAAACAATGAAAAAATGAAAAATATTTAGGTCTCCGACTCCTCTGACCGATTGTAGGTCTCATCGTGACGGACGCGTGGCCACTGACCATGTCTCGATCAGATTTGAATCGAATTTTCTATGATTTTTTGAAATTACTGTCCTGTTTTAAGTCGTTCCATTTTACGTCAGATTTGTTTCTAGTTAATTAAAGAGTATCGTAAGAACCTATTATCGAGTCATGTTGAATTTTAAAACCCAGGCATTGCGACATTTCTAGTTAAAGTAAAATTAATAAAGCTCCAATTAAATTAAAACGAATATTAGATTAATTTTGAAAATAGTTATTGGAGATCATTTTATTTTTAAAAAAATTGGGAATGTTAAATAACATTTGAGTTCAAAATTGATATCATAATTACCTACTTTTAAAGTTCGTGTTAAATTTTTAACAATGCTCAAAATTGATGATTTAGAAGGCAATTAACCTACATATAAAAAAATAATAAGTACTTATTTGGGCATAGGCTTAGAGATTTCTATTTCCCAACCCACAAGTTTTCTAGCATAGCAGCTGGCAGCATTTATCACATTTATTAAGGCCAGTGGTCGGAATTCAGCACTTCCCCCAACTAAAAATAAAAAAATTTCTAAAGGCAGTAAGAAAAATAAGATGGAAAACGAGACTATCTTGCAACAGCTACACCCGTTCATAAAAGTGCACAATAGGAATAAAGAAGGGAATTTTTCTAACTGAAATGCAGATACGCATACAACAGGGTAACTATTTTCCAAGTTAAAAGATTACTGGTGAAGATTACATATTCAACCAGAACTTGAAGCTGCCACCTCAACGTTTTCTGTTTCAAATTCTTTGGCTGATCTCTCTGAGAAATCAGGAGCTTTAGGAATGAGTCCGAGCAGCTTAAACATCGTCTGATCAGCATCGTAATCGTTGTTTGGAGTTGTCAGCAACTTCTCTCCAGTGAAGATGGAATTTGCACCGGCAAGAAAGCAAAGTGCCTGCTCAGGCATGGAGAAACGAACTCTCCCAGCTGAAAGCCTGGCCATCGCCTTTGGCATTACCATGCGTGCTGTTGCAATCATCCTTATCATCTCCCATATTTCAACTGGCTGAATTAAGCAACATGACTGGTCAATCATTTTGCTGACTGCAAAGGATTTTTAAGTATTTTACTAACTTTCCAAAATTTCTTTTGCAATCCCTTTACTATAAGGATTTAAATATGTTTGTTAATTTGGATGAATACACCCCCTCAAAATTTCTGGCCCCGGCCCCATCCCTGTTTGTATGTGATCTAGCCAATGTTTGACGCAAAGATTGCAGTATTGCGAGTGAGTTTAAAGAGTCCTAATTATGGATGTGTGCTAAGAAAGTTAAACATGCATTCCAACAAGAAAATGATATTTTCCATTTCAGATGTTGAAGTGTGTCTAGATTGCGGGTGTTCCAGCTATTACTATCAACTTCATGAAGTTCACAAGCAATGGAAACAGAAGCACAACTATTGTTAGGTCAAATGTTGATAATGATAAGATTCTTAGGCTTCAGCCTTATTTTTGAGCTACATGCATGAGTAACTCTCCAGGTAACGTGCCTTCAATTAAGGTTCTAGTTTCCTCCAGTTTCTAGGCAAATAACTTGATAGCAAAGGACAAAACCTTTTGTTTTAGTGTTGGTGCTGGTTACTATGTTCTCTCAGTCTCTGAGTTGGGATGGGACTAGCACCTAACCAGTCTAATCCTCAGACCCTTTCTATATTTCCCTTAATTTGGAATGTATAAAGGAGGTATTCTAAAAAGAATATAATTTAAATTCGATAAAATCTTAAAGCTGATAAGAATTACTTTTTGATCTTCCAGGGCAATTAGTGCATTGATGGGAACACTCTCAGGGTGTGTGGGGAGAGTTGCCAGTGTATGTAATAAACCAACTCTGTCCTCCTCTGCTTCTCCAAGCCCAATTATTCCTCCTGAAACAGAAAATTGGAGGTAATTTTTAGCTATAATAAGTTTCTGATATAATAATAATAATTGTCGAACAAGTCAGGCAGCAGTTCACAAGCTTTGGAGGATATGCTAGAACAGTGTTCAATGATAGTTTGTTGATATAGTCTTATGAGATCCATTCTAAATCACACGTGACAGAGTGTAGATGTATTTGCACAAAATAAAAATTGCAATGACCTGAACAGACATTGATACCCGCATCACGAACATACTCAAGGGTTTGAAGGCGTTCATCATAGGTTCTGGTGGTTATAATGTTAGGATAGTATTCTCTTGAGGTGTCAAGATTATGGTTGTAAGTTGTGAGTCCTGCTTTCTTGAGTTCTAAAGCTTGCTGCTTCTCCAGCATCCCCAAAGTGCAGCAAACCTCCATACCCATTTCCCTTTTAGGAAAAAAACAAATTATTATGACAAGATTGAAATAGGAAGAGCGCTGGAGACAAAAAAAAAATCATATTCAATCCATATGCGTGTAAAAAGTGTGTGTTAATATGTGAAATGATCTGAATATGTGAGAAAAATGTGTTAGTCTGTATTTTAACGGGTATTATTAATGTCCGTTAGTGAAATTTGTTAACGTCCGTTAGTAAACTAAAGGAGCAACAGAATGATCAAATTGAGTATTTTAAAATAGTTGTCGGATCAATTTGGATCAAAATGAACATTTGTCCTTAAATTAATTCACTTGAATTTTAGGGTTCGCTAATTCTATTTAGGATATATATATTTATTTAAAAAAATTAATTCCTTTTAATTTTAGTGTTCCCTAATTCTATTTTAAGGTATATATTTATTTAAAAATAAATAAAATAATTCACTAATTTTATTTTAGGGTACATATTCATATGAATTTTAAAAAAATTAAATTAATTCACTTTAATTTTAGAGTATAATTTCATTTTAGAGTATATATTTTTTGAAGAAAAGAAAAAATCCAAAAATAAAATAAAACAATGAAAAAATGGAAAAAAAACATGCACCAGAAATATCATCCGATTTTTTTAATATATATATATATATATATATTGCGTCGTTTGCTTGTTGGGCACATCTAAGGGCCCGTCAAACCTTACGTACGGGAGACCTGCTCTTAGGAAAATGGGACACGTGTGAGAGAATAAATCGGTGAGCTTAGTACATCACTAGATTGTTAAGAGATATGAATATGAGGTATGTGTGAGAATTTGGCATAATCTAGCCCTTCTTCACCATCACCATTCTCCATTCTACCCTTCAAATCTGATGACATACCATTGCATTGCAATTGTCAAAGAGTGGGGATCAACCTCAATCCATCTGGAAACTTCTCCAAATTGCTGCATTCGTACATCACTAAATCCTCAAGTTTGGGCATTGCTCCTTTTTCCACCTCCCATTTCTTCATATTTAACATTTCACCCAGATATAACATCTTCAACTCCGGGAATGAATTCACACCAAATCTCATTTCTGTATTCATCATTTGTTCTTTTCCTCTGAACCAGAGATATTGTAAGATTGGATATTTCCCCAATTCCTCCACCACACCTGCATCTATATTTCCCCCAATCTTTGAATCTACAATCCTCAATTTCACCAAATTGCGGCACATCCCTTGTTGGTAGCATGGAAACCCATGCCCAATTTCACACTGTCTGATGTCCAAGCTCGTGAGTGAAGGGGACATCAACATCTTCTTAACAACATTTCTACTCAGCTCACAACACTCAACAGTAAGATCAGTTTGGCGCAATTGACATCCATTGGCGCTCATGTACTCCACAATCTCTGACAAACTATCCCTATCTTCCTCAATTGTGGCAGTCAGTTTCTGAAGATTCATCAAATTAATGACATCTGCAATGCAAACACTCTTACTATTGATGCTTACCAGCGTCTCTAACTCATTCAATCCATCCAATCTTAGTTTATCTCCTCCGATCACTTGTATATTTCTATGAAGAAACAACTGCCTCAACCTTTTCATCTTCCGAATCTGATTGGGCAATTTGATGATGCAATCATACTTCACCCGCAGATCTAAGATGAGCAAGTACGGGAGGTCACACACATGTTATGGTAGCTCTTCCACATTGCAATAACGCAAGCTCAAGTATCTCAGATGGATCAGCTTACCAATTGTACTCGGTAGCTTTCTGCCTTCAAATTCTAATCTGTCCAACACAAGTATCCTCAAATGTTTTGAATTTTCCAAATTCACTATATTTTCAAAATTGGTTCTTCGCTGGCTAAAACGGTTTTTGTAGAGAACCAAAAACGATCTGAGATCTTCAAGCTGTCGCATACGACTTTTGCATAGTGTAACAGCAGCATCATCAAGATTGAGGGCTATTCTGTGTGTGGACGGTCCAATTCCAAAAGACGAAGGAATATCACATTGGTGTTGGGCAGTATCATCAATGCGTTTGAGAAACTTTTCTTTTTCTGCTTTTGATGTACAGAGATCGCGCATCAAATCGTGAAGTCTACATGATGTAAACTTACTATACGTAGTGATGTGGAATGTGCACTTTTCCACTTGAACCATACACCTAAATGCGAGTTCAGTTAAATAGCGTTAAGCTACATCTCTCAAATTTTCCTTATTTCCTTTTTCTTGCTGTGAAATTAGACCTTCACCCATCCACAATCGATAAAGTTGTTCCGTGTCTATTTGTTGGTCCTCGGGGAAACATGCCAAATACAAGAAACACGGTTTTAAGTAATACGGCAACGCATCATAACTCAAATCCAGTACTAGTATCGTTTCCAATGCCCTCTCCATGCTTCAAGTATGAATCAATGTTCCTACTAACCTTCACCCATTCTGCCAATATTTGTTGTTTTTGGCGCAAAATTCCTCCCATAACTGAGATTGCAAGGGGTAAGCGACCACATTTCTCAACTATTTGTCTTCCCACATCTTCAAGTGATTTTGATATGGTTTCAAGCACTATAGGACAAGGCAATAACACGAATTAATCTACGTAATTTAAATTAAAACAAAGAACATAAACTTAAATTAAAGTAAATAAGCTTTTGGCAATCGGCACCACACGTACACACACACACACACACATATGAGAAACAATCATTAACTATTTCCAGCTAAGTGGCTAAATTTATTAAAAACATGCATGGAACCACATAAAAACCATGAATGCTATAGATGAAGCGAACGCCAAAAGAAATAGACTACAGTATTTGGTTTGGAAGAATATCGAAACTGACCAGCTTTTGCATCACCATGTACGGGAAGTGCTATTTTCCCAAGTAACTCCCAACCCTCATCTTCATTCAGAAAATCGAGCTTGTAAACACAACATTCTTCATAAGTAGTAATTATGTTCTCATTACGAGTGGTAAGGATGACTTTACAATTCATCGGAAAAGCTGGCTTTAAGATGTCCCAATGACGAGCCTCCCAGATATCATCAATCACAATCACACATTTCCTCTGCTCCAGAACACTGTATAGTCCTGGCACCAATTCACTCAATCCCATGGTGTTGATTTCATGCCCCCTACAGTTATCAACTTGCTTCAAGATTTCTCTCAAAATAGTGTGGGCTTGAAATTATTGTGTTACGCAAACCCAAGCACGACCATCAAAACGTCCTCGGACATCTTGGTGGTTGTATATTTTTCGAGCAAGAGTAGTCTTACCGAGACCGCCCATCCCACATATTGAGATGAGTGGTGGCTCATCCTTGAGTACCATTGACAGCAGACACTCAATGTCCTTCTCCATACCCACAAAATGCTGCTCCACCTCGTGTGCGTACCTTAGCCTCAGTTGCAAACGCTGCTGCTCTTCTTCAGGTGAATTGGATGAGATGGACATTAACTTGTTGGTGAGATCGGCGAGGCGCGATCTTATGTCATCATTCCCAATGAACCACTACTCGCTCAATTGTCCAGCAAACCTCTTCATCTTTTTTTTAAAGCTTTCGCCTTCTTTCTTGGATGTAATTTCCAAAGTGTAATTATCGAGCAAATTCTCAGCTTCAGACGCCAAATCTTTGAGGTCTGCGATCCAATTTCGTAAGCTGTTAGATTCTGTGCTCGACCATTTATCAGCATCCATCAACAAAGTGTGTATGCTTCGAAGATCTGTCTCGACTTGCTTCACTTTATCGGTTGCGGTAGATGAAGAATTCACCCGTTCAACCAGGAAATCACGAAGGGTTTCCAGAGCCACTGTTACAAAAGCATCTGCCATTTTATCTCTATTGTTTTCTACTTTTCTTTTCTTTTCTTTTCTTCAATTAAAAGGTAGTAGAAATTAAAAACGGATGGATGTTAAGAATTTTCTTGGACAGCCAAACAATATCTTCATTCTTGAATATTCGTCTATTTCGTAAAATAAAATCGTCAATATTCTATGACGTGTTTAATTGAACTTAATTTGTACTGGAATATTATACTTGCATTATTGCATACTGTGTATACCCCTACATTTTCTATCTTCATACAGTCCTAGTCAAACTGAAATTTATTAGGAAATTAACACAGTAAATTCTAGAGGGATGTATTATATTCCCTTAATATTTATAATTAATTTTACATTTATCTCCATCCGACCCGATCCGGTCATATATATATTAAAAAATTCGCTTTTCTTCCAGCTCGCGACGCTGTTCAACCTTGCGATTTTATCCCCAGTTGACCTCTAGCTACTCTTTTCCACACGAAATAAGATAAATTCATCTGCAATCAAAGCGATTTTGTGGAAGATTTAATGGATAAATCGGGAAAACTAAGCAATGTTCCTTCCGGTGCAAGTTTGGTCAATTCCGACAAAGAAACATTAGCAACACACGGTATGTATTCTTAGTTTATGAGATTTGTAATTTTGTTCCAATTGTTCGACAATAATTAGGTATATGAAATTATGCATCACAATTGTTCGACAATATGTTCCTAAAAAGAAATTCATTAAAATTCATGTCCCCCTCTCTACTATTATTATATATTATTTTCTTGTTGTTCATTATATTTTACTTGTTAGATTTAAATTTCACATATCTGGTTTTTGGGTGATTATTGTGTAATAATTTTTTTATTTTTCGAATCCAAACTCCATCATCCAATTCCCCTTCCAATCTGTTGTCACTGGTGCGTTGGATGATGTCATTGTTGGTCTTGCAAGGTGGAAGATCGAGATCTTATTGAAGATTTTTAATAATACTTTTATTTGTAACTAGCAGAGATTACGTGTGTTGCACGTAAATTGTATGATTTTTTTACTAAAATATATAAAATTAAAAGTTCTTGTGAAAGTATAAAATTTAAAGTTATAAGCTATATTATAATTATAAAATATTAATAAATATCTAATATATAACTAGAGTAAGAATATATATATATATATATTAATAACAATAAAATGAATTCTTTTATCTAAAAATAAAAGTAAATAATATATCATTGTGTTAAATTTTATATTGAATATTATATGTGTAGATCCAAAATTTTATATTGAATATTATATGTGTAGATCCAAAAATATGCAATTAAGATCGTTCGGATTCGGAGGCCGTTAGCTCAATGAATAGATGTCGAATCTAACTCAGTAATGGAGGCGAGTCGGAAGGGCATGGTTGTACCGATTTTAAAACTTTAAGGGACCGAATGGACCGAGTCAAACTTTAAGTGCCTAGCCGGGACTCGGTCAATACCTTAGGTGTTTTTTTGTACCATTGCCCTTAATTTTATCATGATTTCAATGCCCAGTTGTTGATCTGACTATACAAGAGATAGAGAACCTGATAAGACCCGAGCCGAGGAGATGTCCGATCCAATCAAGGTACCAGAAGGACCGGTAACGTGAGCAAGAGCTAAGAGGTTTAAGGAAAGCCTCAATAGATTCATGCGAGAGATCTGGAACCAAGAATTGGCTAAACGACCCGTAGAAGGTGAAGAACCCGATCCCAAATGGAAGGTAGTGATCTCGAGCTGCGGGCACGAGCTACAGCACGAGTCAGGACGCGAGCAACCGGTCGCGCCGCTTGACGCGAGCTACAGCGCGGATGGACGCGCGAGTGGATCCGACCGCGCCACCAACGCTTCGGGCGATGAGACCGGCGCGACCTACAGCACGACCTGAGGCGCGAGTGAAGCCGGTCGCGCCACTGACGCTACACGGAATGAGACCGGCGCGACCTACAGCGCGAGTGGAGGCGCGATTGACCCCATGTCGCGCCCACCTGGGCGTGTCCGAAATTGCGCGATCCTTATGTTTTATTTCCTAATTCAAGTGGGATATTAATTAGGTCTTAGATTATTTTGGATCAACTATATAAGGCTTGTAATCTCTTATTTTTTAGGACAACTTTGAAATCATTAATTTTATTACGTGAGTTTTTCACTTTTCTCTCTGAGAGAGTTATTCGAGTTTCACAACACAGCGTGAGATTCAATTGACTTATCAAACGGATTCACATCCCCGTTTGTGGTGTCATCACCCAATCCAAGTTTGTGTTTCCAATTGATCGAGGGTCTCGACTACATCGTGTTCGAGGTTTGACATCTTTGAGGGGCTAGGGTTTGGATCCATCCATCCATTCCGTGGAATCTGCTACAATCATGGATAAAACATCTGCTGTCTTTATCGTATGCCGGCGAGGATCGCATCAAGTGGTATCCAGAGCCAGGTCGTATCAGGTTCCATTTATCATTTAATTTCTGTAATTTAAATTCTCGCCTATAGTTATAAAAAAAAAGAGATGATATCAGCATAAAAAAAAGAGAAAAAGTCGCTGATTTATAAAAAAAAAAATAAGTAAAAAGGCGGGAAAATTTTTGGTGTTTTTGTTACATTTGATTTTGATATTTGGATTGTTGGAGACGCGTATATTATCTGGGGAGAAGTCGAAAATTTTTCGGAAATTTTCAAATTTTCAAAATTTTTCCGGCACATTTTTCGTGAATCTGTGATTGGTCTTTTGGAATTTCATTATTGTGATTGTGTTTCTAGTTTAATTTTATTTGGGGAGAATACGAGTGGTAAAAGACAAGAGTGTGTGAGATTATTAGAGTGAAAAGAGCCGATTGTGTGATACACGAGAGTATACACGTGAGGTTGAGAGCTAGATATTTGTTAGGTTTGTTTCATTTCATTATCACATTAGTAGTTCGTTTTCTTTGCCTAGTTTAGTATTTGATTTGTTCTTTGATAAAAAAAAAAGAAAAAAATCGTTCAAAAAAAAAGTCGATCAAAAAAAAAAGAGAATCGACATGTTTAATAAAAGTGCAGGTACCAAAGAAGCAGCCACAGGATCGAGTGATGAGCTGAACAATACTTTTGATCCTAAGAATACAGTGGAAGCCATTCAGCAACATCTCACGAAGTTGTTCAAAACTGAGATGGTGTCGTTGAACGAGAGGCTAAACCAAGTAGAAAGTTCAATACAGGAGCAATCTCAACAAGCTCCTCGAGAGAACCATGGCGGAAGAGGTGGAAGAGGTGGACGAGGAGTTCGGATGGAGGCTCGACGCTACCCACATGTAGAGAGACAACGGAATGACTACTATGATACTGAGATGGGAGATTCAGAGGAGGAAGACAGACATTCAACTGCTGGAGGTAGGAGACACGGGAGAGCAAGGAATTGAGAAGATGACGATCTCGGAAACATCAAAATGAATGTGCCTTCATTCCAAGGTAAAAATGATCCAACTTTGTACCTTGAATGGGAGCGCAAGATTGAGATGATGTTCGATTGTCACAACTATTCTGAGCTGAAGAAAGTGAAGTTAGCAGCAGTTGAGTTTTCAGATTATGCCATAGTTTGGTGGGGTCAGTTGACATCCAACAGGCGGCGTAATCAAGAACACCCAATAGAGACATGGGGAGAGATGAAGGCGGTGATGAGGAAGAGATTCGTACCAAGCTACTACTATCGAGAGCTATAAAACAAGTTACAAAACTTGAGGTAAGGTACGAATAGTGTAGATGACTACTTCAATGAGATGGAGGTCTCAATGATCCGAGCAAATGTGGAGGAAGATAGGAAGGCCACAATGGCTCGATTTCTAGCCGGTTTGCATAGAGATCGAGATCCGAGAAGTGGTAGAGTTGCAGCACTATGTTGAGATGGAGGACATGGTACAAATGGCTATCAAAGTAGAGAACCAACTCAAGAGGAGGGGGAACAACAACCGAGTGAGTTCTTCCACATGGAAGTCGAACTCAAATTCCAACACAGCTCCATAGAAAGCTTCAAATCAAGGGAAGAAAGATGAAAAGCAACCGTTCACTAAGCTGAAGGTTGAGACACCTGCAGTGACGAGATCAAGCAACCAAGACTCGTCAGGCAACCGAAACTGAGACATTAAGTGCTTTAAATGTCAAGATAGAGGACACATAGCCAATCAGTGCCCAAACTGACGTGTGATGATCCGAAAGGACAATGGTGAGATTGTGACGGATGAAGAAGAAGTGGATCCGGAGATGCCGGGTTTATCCGAGTCGAGTGGGGAGGAGGAGTACGCAGCGCCCAACGCTTTCATTTTGGTTGCATGCAAATCTCTTAGCTTGCACACCAAGAGCATCGACGAGGAGCAAAGAGAGAACATATTCCATACCCGATGCCACATCAAGGATAAGGTATGTAGTATGATTATTGATGGCGGTATTTGTACTAACGTTGCAAGTGTTGTGATGGTGACAAAGTTAGGATTGCCGGTTCTCAAACATCCTAAGCCATACAAGCTGCAATGGTTGAATGATAGTGGAGAAACCAAGGTGAACAAGCAAGTTCGAGTGCCATTTCAGATTGGCAAGTATGAATACGAAGTGTTGTGCGACGTTGTGCCTATGCAAGCGGGACATATTTTGCTAGGGTATCCATGGCAATTCGATAGGAGGGTGAAGCATGATGGCTTCACAAACAAGTACTCTTTTGTACTTAACAAGAAGACGGTGACACTAGCTCCTCTAACACCATCTCAAGCGTACGAGGACCAAGTGAAACTACAAGAGGAGGCCGATACCATGAGGAAGAAAGGAAAAGAGGCCAACGTTGGAAGGGATGTGGTCCAACATGCTTGTTTTGCCACAACCAGTGATATCAGATGGGCTGTGCAAAATGAGAAGCCAATGTACTTGATGATCCGCAGAGATGTGTTAATGAGTACTAACCCATTTGATCCATATTTGCCTAGTCCTATTGTGTCTCTTTTGCAGGAATTCAAGGATGTCTTTCTCGAAGAGATGCCACCAGGTTTGCCACCAATTAGGGGAATTAAGCACCAAATTGATTTCGTGCCCGACGCCACATTGCCAAACCGCCCGGCATATCGAAGCAACCCTGAGCAGACAAAAGAGCTAGAACGTCAAATACATGAGCTACTGAAGAAAGGCCAAGTGAGGGAGAGCTTGAGTCCATACACGAGTCCAGTTTTGCTCGTGCCAAAGAAGGATTCATCACTACGGATGTGTGTCGACTGCAGAGCCGTCAACAATATTATGGTAAAGTATCGACATCCCATTCCCCGTTTAGATGATATGTTAGATGAATTACATGGTGCATGCATATTCTCTAAGATAGATTTAAGAAGTGGATATCACCAAATTCGTATTAAAGAAGGAGATGAGTAGAAAACGGCATTCATTACAAAACTAGGATTGTATGAGTGGTTAGTTATGCCGTTCGGATTAACAAATGCTCCTAGTACATTTATGCGTCTTATGAACCATGTCTTGCGTGCCTTTATAGGTAGATTTGTGGTGGTTTATTTTGATGACATATTAATATATAGCAAGAATGAAGAGGACCATGTTGAGTATTTGAAATTTGTTTTGCTTACTTTGAGAAAGGAACAACTATATGCTAACTTGAAGAAATGCACCTTTTGCACAGATAAGGTTGTGTTTCTTGGTTTTGTTGTTAGTGCAGATGGAGTACAGGTGGATGAAGAGAAGGTTCGAGCCATCCAAGAGTGGCCTACGCCAACAAATGCGAGTGAGGTTCGAAGTTTCCATGGACTTGCGAGCTTCTATCGGCGTTTTGTCCCACATTTCAGTAGTATCGCAGCACCCATGATTGAGGTGATCAAGAAGAATGTGGAATTTCATTGGGAAGAAGCACAAGAGAAAGTGTTTCAAACGCTCAAGGAGAAATTGACACATCCACCGGTACTATCTCTTCCAAACTTTTCTAAAACTTTTGAGATAGAATGTGATGCTTCTGGTGTTAGAATTGGTGCAATGGCCCATTACCTACTTCAGTGAGAAGCTTGGTAGCGCCACTGCAAAATACCCGACATATGACAAGGAGTTGTATGCATTAGTTCGGGCATTGCAGACGTGGAAACATTATTTGTGGCCTAAGGAATTTGTGATCCACACCGATCATGAGTCGTTGAAGCATTTGAAGGGGCAACACAAGTTGAACAAAAGACATGCCCGCTGGATGGAGTTTGTAGAAACATTTCCCTATGTCATCAAGTATAAGCAAGGGAAAGAGAATGTAGTAGCTGACGCACTATCGAGGAGGTACGCTTTACTTTCTATCTTAGATGCTAAGTTACTTGGTTTTGAGCATATTAAGAGTATGTATAGTGAGGATGGTGATTTTAAGGATATATATGTTGCATGTGAAGAATCTGGAGATGGGAAATTTTATAGGCATGATGGATATTTATTTAGAGAAAATAGATTGTGTGTGCCTAATTATTCCATGCGTGAGCTTTTATTGTTGGAGTCACATGGTAGTGGTTTGATGGGGCATTTTGGGGTAGCAAAGACTCTAGCTGCATTGAGGGAGCATTTTTTTTGGCCTCATATGAAACGTGATGTGGAACGTGTGTGTGCTAAGTGTGTTACATGTAGACAAGCCAAATCTCGAGTCCAACCACATGGTTTATACATGCCTTTGCCCATTCCTACATCACCTTGGATAGATATATCTATGGATTTTGTGTTAGGATTGCCTAGGAGTAAACGTGGTCATGATTCTATTTTTGTGGTTGTGGATAGATTTTCCAAGATGGCACATTTCATAGCATGCTCTAAAACAAATGATGAATCCTACATTGCTGACTTGTTCTTTAAAGAAGTTATGCGTTTACATGGCATGCCCAAGACCATTATTTCTGATAGAGATGTTAAGTTCTTAAGTTATTTCTGGAAGACTTTGTGGTGTAAGTTAGGTACGAAGCTTTTGTTTTCTACTACTTGTCACCCACAGACTGATGGTCAGACGGAAGTAGTAAATAGGACTTTATCTACATTGTTAAGGGCAATAATTAAAAAGAACATCAAAACTTGGGATGAATATTTGCCACATGTTGAATTTGCATATAATAGGTCTGTGCATTCTGCATCTCAATTTTCCCCATTTGAAGTTGCATATGGATTTAACCATTTAACTCCGTTGGATTTGATTCCTTTACCTGTTCATGAACACACTAACCTTGAAGGGGAAAAGAGAGCTGATTTTGTTAAACAGATACATGAGAAGGCTAGAGCAAACATAGAGAGGCGAACCGAGCAGTATGCCAACAAAGCCAACAAGGGGCGACGGAAGGTTGTGTTTGAGCCCGGTGAATGGGTTTGGCTACATATGCGTAAAGAGCAATTTCCAGTTCATAGGCGTTCTAAGTTGCTTCCTAGAGGCGATGGCCCATTTCAAGTTGTGGAGCGCGTGACAATGCATACAAGTTGGACTTGCCAGGTGAGTACAAAGTGAGTTCTTCATTTAATGTTGCTGATTTAAGTCCTTTTGATGTAGGTGACGAGCTGAATTTGAGGACAAATCCTTTTCAAAAGGAGGGGGATGATAAGACCCGAGCCGAGGAGATGTTCGATCCAATCAAGGTACTAGAAGGACCGGTAACACGAGCAAGAGCTAAGAGGTTCAAGGAAAGCCTCAATGGATTCATGCGAGAGATCTGGAACCAAGAATTGGCTAAACGAACCGTAGAAGGCGAAGAACCCGATCCTAAGTGGAAGGTAGTGATCTCGAGCTGCGGGTACGAGCTACAGCACGAGTCAGGATGCGAGCAACCGGTCACGCCGCTTAACGCGAGCTACAGCGCGGATGGACGCACGAGTAGATCCGGCCGCGCCACCAACACTTCGGGCGATGAGACCGGCGCGACGTACAGCACGACCTGAGGCGCGAGTGAAGCCGGTCGCGCCACTGACGCTACACGGAATGAGACCGGCGCGACCTACAGCGCGAGTGGAGGCGCGATTGACCCCATGTCGCGCCCACCTGGGCATGTCCGAAATTGCGCGATTCTTATGTTTTATTTCCTAATTCAAGTGGGATATTAATTAGGTCTTAGATTATTTTGGACCAACTATATAAGGCTTGTAATCTCTTATTTTTGAGGACAACTTTGAAGTCATTAATTTTAGTACGTGAGTTTTTCACTTTTCTCTCTGAGAGAGTTATTCGAGTTTCACAACACAACGTGAGATTCAATCGACTTATCAAACGGATTCACATCCCCGTTTGTGGCATCATCACCCAATCCAAGTTCGTGTTTCCAATTGATCGAGGGTCTCGACTACATCGTGTTCGAGGTTTGACATCTTTGAGGGGATAGGGTTTGGATCCATCCATCCATTCCGTGGAATCTGCTACAATCCTGGATAAAACATCTGTTGTCTTTGTCGTATGCCGGCGAGGATCGCATCAGAACCATTTTTCAGAATTTAGTACCGAACTAATTGGTTTCATAGCATGTCTTGATCTGAGAAATTATTTTGCTCAATTCAATATTGATAGACTCATGAGACTTGCTCGATTTATATCCTGAGGACTTTTCACAAAGTGATTGTTTATATCTTCCTCAACAACTTAGTAATTTCATTGCTAATGTTCGACATGATTCTTAATTTTCTGCGATTACCAATTTGAAAAGTCTTGCTTGAGAAATAGTTAGAACTGGTAAGCACTCAGTTTTTCCACTTGTTTATCATATGATTGAGTTGGCATTGGTTTTACGTACCCGTTGCTACTGCTTCTGTTGAGATGACATTTTTTGCAATAAAGATTATCAAGTCTGATTTGCGTAATCGAATGGGAGATGAGTGGATGAATGATAGTTTGGTCGTTTACATTGAGAATGATATTTTTTCAACGATTGATAACGAGCAGATATTGCAGCGCTTCCAATTGATGCAGACACACAGATACTAGTTGCCACCACTTTCTCAAACAACCACATTTATCACATCACTCGGTGTCAATTTTTAGATTAATTTAATGTATGAGACATTTTTACATTTTTATTGATATTAAAATTATGTTTTTATGTTATAATATTTTTGTATTTAAATATATATTTATTAATTCATTGATAAATATTATACTATAAAAATATTAGCCTCCCTAGAAAAAAAATTCTTGGTTCCGCCCCTGGTTTTGGTTGGTGTTGCTAGCTCAATTGGTGATGATTGTGTTATGATATTATAAACATGATTGATGTGAATTTTTAGAAAAAAAAAATTGTATTAAATCCATATGCGTGTAAAAAGTGTGTTAATGTGTGAAATGATCTGAATATGTGAGAAAAATGTGTTAGTGTGTGTTTTAACGGGTATTATTAACGTCCGCTAATAAAGAAGCAATGAAGGGATTAAATTGAGCTTTTTAAAATAGTTGTGGCGCAATTGACATTCATTGTCGCTCATGTACTCCACAATCTCTGACAAACTATCCATATCTTCCTCAACTGCAGAAGTTTCTGAAGATTCATCCAATTAATGACATTTGCAATGCAAACACTCTTACTATTGATGCTTACCAGCGTCTCTAACTCATTCAATCCATCCAGTCTTAGTTTATCTCCTCCGATCACTTGTATATTTCTATGAAGAAACAATTGCCTCAGCCTTTTCATCTTCCAAATCTGATTGGGCAATTTGATGATGCAATCATACTTCACCCGCAGATCTAAGATGAGCAAGTACGGGAGGTCACACACATGTTGTGGTAGCTCTTCCACATTGCAATAACGCAAGCTCAAGTATCTTAGATGAATCAGCTTACCAATTCTACTCGGTAGCTTTCCGCCTTCAAATTCTAATCTGTCCAACACAAGTATCCTCAAATGTTTTGACTTTTCCAAATTTATATTTTCAAAATTGGTTCTTCTCTGGCTAAAACGGTTTTTGTAGAGAACCAAAAACAATATGAGATCTTCAACTTGTCGCATACGACTTTGGCGTAGTGTAATAGCAGCAGCATCAAGATTGAGGGCTATTCTGTGTGTGGAAGGTCCAATGCCAATAGATGAAGGAATATCACATTGGTGTTGGGTAATATCATCAATGCGTTTGAGAAACTTTTCTTTTTCTGCTTTTGATGTACAGAGATCGCGCATCAAACCATGAAGTCTACATGATGTAAACTTATTATACGTGGTGATGTGGAGCATGCATGTTGAGGATATTGGCCCATCTGGCATGGCCCATGTGGCAGCTCACTTCGAAGTTGTCCATTACTGTATCTAATGCGACCCTTGATGTGGATGCTTCTTTAAGACTACTAATATCAGCAACCACTCCAACCACCCAACCAACCAACCACTTAAATATTTAATTTATGTCTCTCTATTCTACATCATCAATATTCATCCAACCCAACCACATCTATTTTAAAAGTTTTATCCATGACCACCCAACCACACCACTATATATAATTATTTTATTTTATTTTATTTATAAGATTAAAATATTACTTGTACTAAATATAATGTAAAAAAATTATAATTATAAAGAAGAAAATGATAATAGTCCAAAAAGAAAAAATGAGCAATAAATAAAAATGAATAGACAATACCAAAAATATTATAAACTAAATTGAAAGAGAAAAATTACATATTCAATTTTCACGGCCAAACTAAATTGAAAGAGAAAAATGACTGTGATTTATTGTTCGGATAAAATAGTCAATTCCAAAAATATTACAAACTAATTAAACGATATTTCCTAAAATTAAATGAAAAATTTTATTATTTGAATATATAGAAAACTAGAGAAAAAAATAGATAATTTTAAAATGTGTTG
The DNA here is from genome assembly GCA_026008535.1 of Perilla frutescens. Lineage (NCBI taxonomy): Eukaryota > Viridiplantae > Streptophyta > Magnoliopsida > Lamiales > Lamiaceae > Perilla > Perilla frutescens. The sequence continues at coordinate 14,306,771 of BRKX01000013.1, forward strand.
AAATATAGCAAAATTAATGTCTATATATAAAGAATAAAAAAATATGAATTTTGGTATATTTTTTATTTATTTTCATTATATTTTATATAAAAAATATATCAATTATATATATATATATTAAAATAAAATTAATTGGCCAATAGGATGGAGACAAGTGTCTCCATCCTATTGGCCAAACTAATGATTGAGAAGAGACCTCAAATGGTTGAAAATGGGGGATGTTCGACTGACCTTTATTGCAATTCCAGATTTTTTTTTCTTCAGACGTGGAGGGCGACCACACCACTCACGCAATGGTCGCCGTTAAGTTTAGTCTAAATGAAGTCTGAGGTTTCAGTGAATCGCTGTTCATTTACCCTCTTCTCTCACTCTCTGATCTTCTTCTTCTTCACTTCTTGCAAACTCTAGAACAAGCTTTGTGCTTTATTTAATCTATCGTTTGTTGTCTATTATTGAGTGCATATTATTTTCTTTAGATATAATTATTTCAGAGAAATAAAAATAGGGAGTTTCTGTTTGCACCCAGAATTTTACTCTTTGCACCCTTGCTTCTCATTGCACCCTCTTTTTTACTTTTTGCACCCCTAAAATAGACTATATTGCCCTTACATATAAAATATGTTTTTAACTTTAAAAAAAACATAAATCTGAAATTAAAATCAATAAAACAATTTTGAAAAAAAACATAAAATCAAAATTAACCAAAAAGTAAAAAAAAAACGTAGTAGTGAAAGTGAAAGAAAAAAGAGTCGACTTTCACCGCGGGGGTCGTTCAAAATCGAGCCGAAGAAAATTGTTCGACATTCTACTTCAATGCCGGCGACTTCCAAGCTAGTTTCATGGATCGATTTGGTGAGTTTCATGTTCTTTTTTGGTTACTTAATACATTCTATTTCATAAGATTTTCAATTGTTGGATTTTTGTTTAAATCAACTTTTACAATAGTTTAAGATGTTAGGATAGGTTATTAGGATGCTTCGATGCTAGTTTAGGTTGAATGTGGTGAAAAAATGGAGGTTTGTGTCGAGATGGTGACTATGTTTTATCCTGATGCGCGTTCTGTTCGAACTGTATACTCCGATTTTTTAGCTATAGTTCGAACTCTGAAAGCCGAACATATAGGGTTTGTTCGAATTTTAAAATCCGAACCTATACTTAGCCAAATTCAAGCCCTGATGATGTTCGGCTTTTTAAAACCGAACATACAGGAGTTGTTCGGACTCAAAACGCTGAACATCATCAGGGCTTGAATTTGGCTAAGTATCGGTTCGAATTTTAAAATCCGAACAAACTGATGATGTTCGGCTTTCAGAGTTCGAACACTAACAGTATAAAATTTTCTAAGTGTTGGTTCGGCTTATATAGTTCGAACTATGCAGTTCAGTTCGATTTTTACAGTTCAAACCATCATCTGCCTTGTGTTTTTTTGTGTAGCTGCTCACTATGATAGGAGGAGACCAACGGCATCCGCGAGGCGGCAATCAGCACTGGAGTGGTGGCAAGCAGAAGCCGAAGAAGAAGCCCGAGCCGAAGCCGAAGAAGAAGCCCGAGCCCAAGCTGAAGAAGAAGCCCGAGGTAATGAGGGTGACGAGGGGGATGCAAATAATGAGGAGGACGATGATGAGATCCTGAGAGCTCCATTCCCTGGTGGCCCTACAGATACATCAGTGCTGCGCAGCTTTAAAACACACGTTGCAGCTGCAATTTGGAGGGGTGAAGAAAGAGAAGTCCTAAAATGCCACTCTCTAACTGCAAAATTATTGAAGTGGCCATTCGCAGGCGAGTCAAGGACATGGAAGAGTTTGGTGAAGAGGTCGGGTCTCTTGAGGCTTAGACACTTAGCCTATAGAGCACCGAATAGGAATCTCATCTCGGCATTCGTGGAGCATTGGCAGCCCGAGACCAACTCATTTCACCTTCCATTTGGTGAGATGACTATTACACTGGATGATGTGTATTGTTTGATTGGTCTTAGTACGGAGGGTAGACCAGTTGTGTTTTCTGGGGAGGATGTTGTTGGGGGCAACACATGGTACGACGTCTGCTTAGAGTCTCGGCTGATGAGGCTATTGAGGAAGTGAGTGATCGGGGTAGCTACATCAAATTAAAGTGGCTGCACACTAGGTTTAGTGAGTTGGCTTCTAGTACTGATGATTTCGAGGCAGTTTGTGCGGCGAGGGCGTACTTGGTGTACATTCTAGGTTGTACACTATTCACGGATAAGACGGGCGATCGGATCACATGCCATTATCTCCGATTGTTTGAGGACCCCGAGGAGTTTGAGGGTTATGCATGGGGGGTAGCTGCATTGGCTTTTCTATACAGACAATTGGGAGTGGGCTCTCGGGTTAGGTGTAGACAGATGGCTGGTTTCCTGACACTCTTAGAGGTAAATGATAAATTTATTGTTCTTATTTTCATTTTTTATTCATTAAATATGTTTTTTTCTTAATGTATTGTTAACTCACACAGGCATGGATTTATGAGCACTTCCCGACACTTGGCCGACCACAGCCAAATGCCGACTACCGCGCTGGACAGCCATATGCTATGAGATGGGCTCAACAGGCGCATGGTGCAGTATCTGAGGATGCGGTGAGGGTTTATAGGGTGTAACTGGATACATTAAGACCAGAGGATGTAAGTTACTTCTATTTGTATATGTTGTAATTTTATTTCAATCATATGTTTTAATTTCAGTTTCAATATTAGGTTGTGTGGGATCCGTATGTGAGGCTGCGAGATGGCGGTGACCGACCCGAGGTGACCTTCTACGAAGGTTGTATCACAGCTTGTGATATTGTGGAGCCATATCTCCCAGATCGAGTGTTGAGACAGTTTGGACGAGTGCAGACCATTCCACGGCGTCCGCTGGATCCTGTTGTTTTTAGACGGGGTAAGAAGTCCGGACAGTATCGCCTTGTATGGGGCATGCTTGCATCCTTTTACGAGCAGTGGGAGAGTCATATGCTGTCAGAAGAACGCCGAGGACAAGTTGCATATCCAGCTTGGGCATGCTCTCCCGATTACCTCCAGTGGTATCACTCGATATCGCATCCTCGAGTCCAGCCTGAGACCGCAGCTCCCGTTATAGACCCACAGCTTTTACCTTGGGAGGGGATTCAGTCAGCTATTGGATATCTTGATCCAGTGCTGACTCGGTGGAGAGCTCATGATCAGGACTTATCATTGCCGTATGTGATGTCTCAAGTTGAAGAAGCTGTGGAGGCATTGCATTTACGTACAGGGCATGACCAGGGCGAGAGACACGCTGATAGGGGACAGGAGCAGGGCGAGTCTTCCGCGAGATGAAGACGTAGACGACAGTAGTGTTTATCAATTATATATTGTATTTGATGTGGTTTGTATCATTATCTATTTTGTATTGGGCATGTGATTGTATTAGACATGATCATTATCTATTTTGTATTGGGCATGTGATGATTATTATCTATTTTGTATTGTATTTGATGTGGTTTATATTGGAGATTCGTTTTTACGTTTTATTTCGTATTACCATCTGTTATAAATTCAAATGTCGAACATGTTTGCGATAATAGGTTTTGTACATGGTGTTTAATTCGAACAGAACCATAGGTTGTACACGAAATTAACAAGGCAATTACGCTTGTTCGAACTATATAGTTCGAACATGTCAATATTGTTCGAACTATATAGTTCGAACAATTAGTTTTTGTTCGAACTATAAAATTTGAACATGTTAATCTTGTTAGAACAACGTAGTTCGAACAAGTAGTAATTGTTCGAACTATATAGTTCGAACAAGCTTACTTGCCTTGTCAATTTCGTGTACAACCTGCAGCAGATTGGAACCAATTAAAATTCTATTACTAAATGCTAGTACATTACAAAGTTCTATTAGATTAGACAGTTCTAGTACATAACAACGTTGGAAGTACATTACACAGTTCTAGTACATAAATTAATGACGAGTGACATATTCTTCCTATCCAGCTGCGCACTCCATGCGAAAGTCCTTCCATTGGACAGATATGGGTGGAAAAGGGTGATTCGGCTTCATGAAAACCTACAAAAAAACATTACATTACAATTATAATGGGTATAGTAAAATATAAGCAATGTAACCATGAACTAGTTAAAACAAGGACCTGTATGAAGTGATTGGGGCGTTTCCCTTCTCCAATCTTAACCGCTGCCATGCAAATACACTTCGGGTCCACTGGAACAGCTGATGATAAAGGTAAGAATGTAGTGGGATAGCGACCCCCCAACGTCACAAGAACAACATTGTACACCATAGCCACTACATGGCCTAAATCAGGCAAAACAAACCAATGTCTCGTGTGAGCTGTCAATTCATGACAGTTAAGTATATTCAACACTTTCTCCCTTCATCCATGCTCAAGGAAACACTTGTCCCATATTTCTGGATTAGTGTGGATCTCGTAGAAAAGATCAGTACGGACACGTGACCAAGCCTCCTGATCCCGAAGCACCCAACTAGTAATCACACGAAATCCGCAATGACCATATGCGGTGACATCCTCAGTCCTCGTCACATAGCCTCTGAATGATGCTGGTATCTGATCAATGTATCCAATCCCCAAATGATGCGATGCTTTAGGACGAATGACCTTTTGTTTTTGTGGCCTCGTAGTGAACAACACTTGTGACAGCGATGTATCAACCTCAAACGAGTTCAGAACTTACGAACAACTGTCATTGAATGAGTCAGTGTACTCAAAGGCACTCTTCTTACGCTTCGTGGATGTATCAGCTTTAGTTTTTGTGACTTTCGGTCTTCCACGAGTCTTCGTTTGCACGTCTGGTTCAACCATAGAAGTGGTAGACGGGGTAACAATCTCCCTAAATCTCTTCAGCATGAGCAACCTAGCAGACTCGTCCGCTTGTGCAAACATGTTGTTTGCACAAGTCCAAGTTTCAAAACAACGATTATCAATGTCAGAAGCCACAACAACCTTCGCTCCTGTAGGTTCCATATCCAATTTCCTCCAGAACTTATCCACAACATCTAAAGAAAATGGTGTGGATGATCGAACATGCTGATCGATCTCATGTGCACATAGAAGACCACACTTCGTTCTCAACACACAACCACATAGTAATGGGTCTATTGCATCTTTCCCTATACTCTTCATTTCCTCATAAATCTTATCTAATGCAGCAATAGAAATTGTACCTCGAAGGAATTGAAATATTGGAGACCTATAGCGATGTTGAACCACATTAACACTCTTCTCAAATGATGCCTTTATTGCATTGAAAGAAGTCTCTAGTAGATCATGTATCTTCTCCCAACATCCTTCAAGATTGTTTGTACTTGTTTCAAGAAACCTTTTCAACTTTGCATGGGCACCTTCAGCCCTACAATTTATGCATATAGTATAAAATAGTTAGATATAGACGAGTTTGAATACATAAAGTCGAACAAAATCAATTTGTCCAAAACTTTGGAATAAGAAATATAGAAACATACCTGCATGTTGTGGTATTATCAAAGTGCATGACACGATTTGTCCAACAGCTTACAAATCTTTCTTTGTAAGGCACAATCCAATTGTTAATAGCATAATCCACAACAGTGGGATTGGTGGCATGGTCTTCTTGAAATCTCCGAAGCATTTCACCATACCGTGCTTCAGTTTCAGCAAACACTACCAGATTCCATGCACTCAAGAATGATTCCCATTGATCTTTAGTACGAAACTTCTTGCAATTGGCAGTGATGTTCTTATTTATATGCCATCGACATAAAAAATGTCGGGTGGTGGAAAACGTCACCTCTATGGCATTCATCAACGCTCACTCACGATCTGTCACAATCACACTAGGTAATGTGCTCTGATCCATGAGCCCTTTAAGAATAGTGAGCGCCCAAATGTAGTTATCCTCCTTCTCAGCCTCCAGATAGGCGCATGCAACAGAGAACGTCATGCTTGCTGAGGTAACACCGACTATTTCGAACAAAGATAATCTGTACCTGTTCGTCTTGTACGTACAGTCCATCAACAACACTTCAGAAAAAGCTCTAAGAAGCTTCACGCTTGTCGAGTGTGCGTAGAACATATCCTTCACGGTATCAGTCTGTGGACACCGCCTCGTATACTGGTAATAGCCATGTTCCTCCAGTTTACCCAACAGATACTGCATTTGGGATCGACCAGCATGCTCGACATACTTGTTTCTACTACGCACATTATAAATTGTCTTTATTGTTGACTTATTGTTGGGAAAGCTTCTTTGTATTGCGGCCAATATTTGCTTGCTTCGGCCGAGTATGTGAACTCGACAAGCTAGCCACCAACTTCTCCTCATCTGATGTTAGGCGACCGGCGTATGCATGCCCTTCTAAATATTGTGCTTGTGGATGATTGTGAACCCCACAAACAATTTCTAACATCCATTGATTACACTCCGGGAGGTATTGCCCCTTCAAACGAAACGGACATCCAATTCTCTTCGACCCAGTCTCCCTTGAGCTCGTTCTGGAACTCATTCTTTCTTTCCCTTCACCCGAAACATCATCATCATCTAAATTTTGTTGTATGTAATCACGTTCTGTTGGAGGCTTCTTCTTAATCACACGGGGATACCCACCTCGTTCACATGACAATACGAATCGAGGATTCCTAGTATCACTCTCAGCATCTGAGCGTCGCACAATAACGACAATACCAACTGGAATACCTCTCTCACGAACCCAACTGATCAAATCCTCATGAGAATCAAACAATTCCATAGTTTGGAATATGTCCGTAAAATCAGGAACCAACTCTATATTGATTGCGCCCATAACACTGCTCTCAGTTCGATCATATTCAAAATTAAATAAACATTAGTTGTTGCTGGATAACACATGTTCGAAAATAAAAATTCGATCTAAATGGACAAGTTCGAACTTTAAAACTCGAACAAAATTATATAGTTCGAACAAATTAGTTCGAACATGCTGCTGGAGAAACACATGTTCGAAAATAAAAATTCGATCTTTAAGGAAACGTTTGAAATGTAAAAGCCGAACAAACTTATATAGTTCGAAAAAATTAGTTCGAACATGAACATCTTCAAATTTTTTAAAGTTTGGTTCGACTTTCAAAGTTCGAACACTGTGATGATGTTCGATCTTCGTTGTCCGAACTCATTGAAGAATGTTCAAACTGTAAAACCCGAACAAAACGCGAAAACAGGTCTACGAAAACTATGAAATCTCGAAATTCAATCGGTACAAACTAAACAAAATGACTTACATTGCTTTGTTCATCTTCATTTTCATCTTGCATTGTCTCTCTTTTCATTTTTGCCACAATAATTGCACAACTACAAATAGGTTATTGAGTACAAATTGTGTTCAATAATGTAAAAGAAAAATTTGGGGTTCAAATCGTATATTTTTCAATTTTCACAGATTTATTCATATATTTTATATTGTTTAAATTTTTATTTTTTTTAATTTTGTTTTGGGGTGCATTGAGTAAAAAAAATGGTACAAGAAAGTAATTAAAGGGCAATTTAGTCAATTTATAATTATTTTATTTTTGTCTTTTTATTTAAGGGGTGCAAAGAGTAAAATTTTGGGTGCAAACAGAAACTCCCATAAAAATAATCATTGAATCATTGAAAACTCGGTTAAACCAAAAACCAAACTAAACTAATCAAAGAATTATGGTTTAGTTTGGTTCGATTATATATATTTTGGTTGGTTCGGCTTGAAGTTTTTTAAGAATTTTTTATTTGATTTTGTTAGTTTCGCTCGATTTTGCTCCAAACTAATCATTTGCACACCCCTACCTGTAGCCTGAAAAGTAGCATTTATGCTACCTCGCTTATATGAGTTTGTTATTCTAAATTAGTGTCTATTAATTCAATCGAGGTTTCTATCTAACTTGAAAAATTAATTATCGAGCGCACTGCACAAATTCACGCATGGGTTACGCACATGCATTGCACAAGCTGTCGGATCAAAAAATTTATATTAATTCACTTTAATTTTGGAATTCACTAATTTCATTTTAGGATATATTATTTATTTTTAAAAAAATTAAATATGCGAGCGCGGTGCACAAACTTGCTCGAGCCGCTGATAATTCAAGTTTAGGATATAGATTTTTTTTGAGAAAAAAAAACAGAAAATCGAAGAAAAAAAATTTGAATGAGTGGGCACGGGTGGTACACACGCCCTGCACCTTATGGGACCCCTTTTTTTTTTTTTTACGGGTGGGGTTGGGGATTGTCAGGCAAATTCTAATGTAACATCCCCTACTATTTACAACTAATTTTTGCTATTTTTAATCTTTATCGACCGACAATTTCAGATTGTCACAATAGGTAATAAGTGTCACAAATCAGAGAAAATTTCGATTTTGGTCCCATAGGTCATGGGGTATTCCGTTTTTTGTCCCGACCATTTTGATTTTGGTCCTTTTTCAAAAAAACTACCCAAAACTAGTCCCATAGGTTTATTACTATCGAATTTGGTCCCACAAATTAAACGGCTATTTTAACGCTTGACGGAAGCATCACGCACGACTCACGTGTGTCTCATTTTGGGGGGAAAATTAGATAGAATTAGACCTAAATCCCCAAATTCGACAGAAAATAGAACTCGTAAAGAATCCCCAAAATCGCTCTGCCCTAATTTCAACTCTCTTTCACAAATTCGCAAGAAATTCCAAATTTCCACAGCAATATTGAGACGTGATGATACGAAGGAAGGTTTTTTTGGAAATGCCACACCCAAACTACCGTAAGTTTCGAATCATTTCTCAAATGTTTTATCCAATTTATCCAGTAAGTTTCATTCAATTTCTAAAAGTTTAATTGTTGCTCAAATTGTTTTTGTTAGTTCGGTCTTGATATTGGTGCACTCTGAAGCTAAAGCATGGAGGAATGACAATTTCTGATGCGGGTAAGCTTGAGTATTTAGAAGGCACAATGGTGTATTTGATTTTATAGACAGTCGTAAGTGGTGCTTGAAGTATTTAGAACAATTATGTGAACAGTTAGGGTATATGGGTAGTAAGAAATTTTATGGGATTGTTGAAAATGGTATCTTGAAGGCTATTGATTGTGAGGCTGACACTTGGTTGTTGATAAGGGAGGCTGAGAAAAGCAGAGAGTTTACCATATATCTGGAGGGTGAAAGAATTTCTACAACTTCTGTTGGGGAAATGGTTGAATGAGAGGTGGAGTATTTGGATGATGAACAAGAGATTGATGTTGAGCAGGAAGTTGAGCTTCAGAATAGGCTTAAAAGGAAATATAGGTTAACCTATCTGCAGAGTGTTGAAAAACCTTCTGAAGGTCCTGTTTCAGATGCAAAGGGTCTAGATGATGATGCTGGGAAGGGAAAATCCCTGATGGAAGAGGGTTTAGGTGTTGGGGAAGAGATTATTTTAACTCATACAGAGGGTTTAGGTGGTGGGGAAGGAAAATCCCTGATGGAAGAGGGTTTAGGTGCTGGGGAAGAGATAATTTTAACTCATACAGAGGGTTTAGGTGGTGGGGAAGGAAAATCCCTGATGGCAAAGGGGTTAGTTGCTGAGAAGGGAAAGGCCTTGACAACTATAATGGAAGATGATGCAGAGGGTATAGAACATGATACAGAGAGTATAGAACATGATACAGAGGGACCAGTTGCTGTAAACAAGGGAAAGGCTATAATGGAAGATGGCTTAGGATCAAAAGGGAAAGGAAAGGCCCTGATGGAAGAGGGTTTAGAGACTGATAGTGAGGGTGATGATGAGGATTTCACATATGATGAGGACAGTTGTGATTATCTGTTGGATGATATTATCTACAATGAGAATGTAGATAATGATGTTGAGTGGGTGGGTACCAAAGGAGCTGATATTGATGCTGCTCACTCTGAGAGTATTAGTGCCTCAGATGATGAGAATGAGATGAGTGAGCTTGAGAGTCTACCATCTGAAAATGAAGAGGGGTCCAGTAATTTGAGTATGAGGGCTGAGAAAGTACCAAGACCACAGAATTCTACATTTTACCTGGGGCAGTTGTTCAGTACCAAGCTAGAGTTCAAGGAGGCTGTCAACAGCCACTCAGTTGAGATAGGAAGAACAACAAGGTTTATTAAAAATGATACCAGAAGGATCTATGGAAGGTGCAAAAAGGCAGATGAAGGGTGTGCATGGCATATAAATGCACTTAAGGTGAAAGATGAAGCATCATTTCAGATTAGCGAGCTCAGTTTGGTACACAGTTGTGCAAGACAGTTTCATGGGTCTAATGCTAAGTCAGGGTGGTTGGCAAAGAGGTTTGAAAGGTCTTTCAGATATGATCCAAAGAAGAGCATCAAGAGCTTTAGGAAATCAGCAATATCTGAGCTTGGAGTGTATGTGTCACATCAACAAGCTATTAGAGCAAGACAGAAGGTGCTCAAGCTGATTGAAGGGTCTAACACTGACCAATACTCTAGGCTGTGGGACTATGCAGAGTGTTTGAGAGAAAGGAATCCAGGTTCCATTGTGATTCTACAGTGTGATGTTACAGAGGCTACCAACAAATTTAAGAGGTTCTATGTGTGTCTCAATGCTGTAAAGAATGGATTCATAGCAGGCTGTAGGCCATGGATAGGTGTAGATGGTTGCCACTTAAGTGGGCTTAACTTAGGTGTGCTACTGACAGCAGTATGTATGGACCCCAATAATGATCCATACCCTTTAGCTTATGCAGTAGTTTCAGTAGAGAATAAGGAATCTTGGGAGTGGTTCTTGCTGCTTTTGAAGGAGGATTTGCTGACAGAAAGGGAAGATGTCTACACATTTATGTCAGACAAGCAAAAAGGGCTCATTGGTGCTTTTGAGAAGGTTCTGCCATATGTGGAGAACAGATTTTGTGTTAGGAATTTACATGGGAACATAAAGAGGGCTGGGTTCAGGGGGAAGAACTTCAAAACACTATTATGGAAAGCAGCCAATGCAACTACCATTCCTGCATTTAACAATGCAATGCTTGAGATAGGGAAGCTGGATAAGAAATGTCTAGAGTGGCTGGAATCTAAGCCACCAACAGAATGGTCAAAATCACACTTTTCCACTTTTGGAAAGTGTGATACTTTAGTGAATAATATGTGTGAGCAATTTAATGCTTGTTTAGTGGATGCTAGGGACAGACCAATTTTAACTATGCTAGAATGGATCAGGGAGTATATGATGTCTAGGCTGCAGAGATAAAGAGAGAGGAGTGAGCTTAAGTGGGAGGGCAGAAAGCTTTGTGGCAAGATTAGGGGGATTGTGGGAAAGAACATGGAGGCCTCTATTGACTGTATTCCCATAAAAGCTAGTGAAAAGACATATGAGGTGTCAAGCTATGATGGCTCAAGGTATGCTGTGCACTTAGAGCATCATACTTGTGATTGTAGGAGGTGGGAGTTGTCTGGCATTCCATGTAAGCATGCTATAAGTGCAATTTGTGCAGAAGGGGGAGATCCTGAAGATTTTGTTGCTGTTTGTTACTCTGTGCAAATCTATGATGCAGTTACAGTCATTCTATAAACCCTATGAATGGAAAAGAACTGTGGCAGAAGACAGGTTACATACCACCAATGCCACCTACAATGCTTAAAAAGAAAAAGGGTAGGCCTGAAAAGGCAAGGAAAATTGGGCTCAGTGAAACTCCAAAGAAGAGACAGAGACAAGGGAGTGCAGGTGACCTGCAAAAAATGGGAAAACAAAGGTTTAAGGTCACCTGTAGTACCTGTGGGGAAAAAGGTCACAACAGCCTTGGATGTGCAGTAAGAAAGGTACACTTTTCATATTAAGTTGAATTTATGATTTCATATTGTTATGCAGTGCACTAACTATAATCTGTTCTATGTATATATGTTTCTTAGGCTGCTGAAAAAGCTGAAAAACCCACTACAGAAGCTGATGTGCAAGAAATGACCCAACCTGACTATCAAATGACACAAGAAGATGAAGATGATGCTGCCATAGATGCTTTTATAGATGAGTATACACACAAAAGCACCAGACCAACTACTGTGCAGGGGAGAAAGGAGCTTGTGAGTTGCTGATCTTAATTTACTTGACTTACTATCTAAATTAACCTGACTATCTAAATTTCACTTACTTATCTTAATTTTTAGGTTGAAAAAAGAGCTGCACTTGCTAGAAGTTCTCAACCAAGGTAGACTGAGGTGCATCAAGAGGCTTATACTATTTCACAAGCTGTCAATGCTCTACAACCAACCGCAATGGGTGTTCAAATCAGAGCTCCGCCTCCAATGAGCTTCCATCCAAATGAGTTCATTGGTGGACCTTCTACTGGTGCAAAGAGGGGCTTAGAGAGCATGAAAGTATTCTCTCAAGGAGGTAAGAAGTATGTGACATTATCTAGCTTGAGAGATGTAAAGAAAGCGAGTTCTGCTAAAGAAGTTTAATGTAATCCTCTTGGTGTCTGCTACTGGGGCTTTTTTGATGCTAACATGTGCATAACATGTAGATAAATGCTACTATTTTTTTTGTGTTCTATGTTCCACAGTAGTTTAGCACTAACTGTTGGGCCTTTTTTGCCATGGTTTTTGAATCATGATATGCAGTAGCAGTCAGTGAAACTCTTGTTATCTTTTGGGGGCTTGTGTATGTAGTTGAAACATATGGCCTTAATGATTTACTGGAATTAGTGCTTCATTAAATCTGAAATTCTGCATTCTGCATACAATACAGGGGGAAAATTATGCATACATTACAACTGAAATTAGTGCATACAATACAAGGGAAAATTAGTGCATACAACTGAAATTAGTGCATACAATACAGGGGAAATTAGTGTTATTCTATGCTGATCATTTGAATAATTTAATTACCAAGGAAAATAGGAGCACTAGTAATATCATTTTCCCTAGCTTATTTATTTCTGCAACATTTTCAGAAATTTTCTTCAACTCTTTAGCCATTTTCTTCAATTGTTCACTGTCAAGAGATTTTTCCTCAACTCCAGCTCCATCTTCATCAGCCCAAAGAAAAAAACCACACTCCCCATTTTGAGAATCTGGACATGTATGAAATATCCTACCTTTACTTGTCGGCTTCTTTGAAACGTATGTACGTGCAGCTTTTCCACAATGACACACCATGTAAGCTTTGCCAAAATTTTTGCTTGAGGATGTGGCAGACATAGCTTTTTTTTGGTATTGTTTCTTGTGCTTTGGTAGCTTGGTAATTATGTTGTGTTAGATCTTTATTTTGTTTGGTGAGTTGGTATTTATAGTGTCAATGATGGTGTGAATTTTCCCTCCAAAAAGATGTGAAAATTCCCTCCAAAATAATAGCAAAAAAGAGGTTAAATTTGCCTCCAAAATCGTTGATGAATTTCTGGAAATTTCTTATTTGGGACCAAAATTGATATCAAAATGAGACCAAAATCGATACAATTTTTAACAGAAAACGTCACGGCGTGACCGAAAATGATACTTCGTATCCTATGGGATCAAAATCGAAATGGTCGGGACCAAAAACGGAATACCCCATGACCTATGGGACCAAAATCGAAATTTTCTCTCACAAATCACAATAGATAGTCAAAGTGCTACAATATGTTAGTTGAAGCATCATGATAGATTTTTTCGGCCGACCGAAATTTTTGTTTTTGAATTAATAAAAATGCAAATAACCAAAATGTGATGGGCCTGAATACTCGTCAGGATGTATCACATCTCCTCCACGTTAGAATTTACTGAGGTTATCTAGCTCATTGTGTAGTATTCCCAAAAAGATTTCAATAAGAATGTACACCATACCACACGCATTAAACATATTAATAAATGAATAGTCAAAACCACTAAAAACCATTTATATAAATACTAGTACATTACATACATCCACTAAACAAACATATTGAGAAACATGTTCTTTTTATTCTTTTTTTTTCTTTTTTTTGCATTGTTTTTTGGTAACAGAAAACAAAAGTGTTATTCGCAGTTCTTGTGTGTTGTAAGATGTCTGAGCAGAAAATCACCTGAAAACTTCCTATAATATGTAATGAAACACAGCATCAAATTATACAAGAATTGCCAAATGCAGCAGATCTTCACTTCTTACAGATATATACGGTGAAATGCAGCGTTTCATGCAGACAACTTCCGGCGGTCTGCTGGTTGAGATCCTCCAACAGTCTTATAGTTAGATCTCACTTTCTGAGATTCACGAAAGAAAGCATGGGGTCGGATGACACGTACGAACACAGAAACACGACGTTTAAATGTAGCCATAGTGATAGAAGTCAGTACCTCCAGCAGTGTGATGTAATAGAAATCCTCCATATGCTGCATGAGAGCAGTTCCATCTCTAATTGCAAGGAAAATATTTATTTCCGTGTTTAATATGTTCTCCACAAGCTCTTTCTCCCCTCTCATCTGTCGACAAGAGTAAAAAACGGTTGCACAATCACAAGTTGAGACCAAGTTCGTGTTATAAAATCTCAACTACATAATTTTATACGCGAAATTCACAAGTTTTGTATAAATCTGCTCGTATGTTCTCCAAGTTTTCTTCCCTTTTCTGAAGTCGAAATGCCCAAGTGTGATAAAGAGGCAGAGTGACATTCTATTTTTAATGCATGGACCATAACGAAGAATGAGAGAACAAATATGGAATGTCTGAACAAGATCTTAATCACTCTTTCATGTTCCATGTCGTAACACTATGCATCAACATTTTGACTAATATGCATTTTAACCATCTATTCATCCAAAATCTGGAAATTGTGGAAATAGTTTTTTGGGGATGTATAAAGAGATATGAAAGAACGTACGAATTCGCTGACAATAACATCTGGTGTCGCTTCTCCAATAATGTCAGCTTCATATCCAACCTCCAAAACATCTAGATTCTCCTGCGACAAGATAGTTCGTGCAATTTTCACCAAGAAAACATGAGAATAGGATCGAGCACAAAGACGATAGTCGACAGATAATATTACCAACTAGTTCAAGTAAAAGAGAAAGCGAGAAACCACAGTTTAATTTGTCTTCTCCCCTAATAGAGGCTAAGGCTGCAAAGCTTTAACGAGACATTCATTCAATACCTGGCAACATATATTATCAAACTACAAGGAAAACTTAGTAGGGAACAGATTAAACGTAGAAATTTCAAAACACTGCATAGATAGAAGAATGATCAATCATGAGCTGATAGTAAAAAGGCGATGAATATGTGGTTTAATTTGTCACATTGAAATGGGGAAATTTTAGAATGTTGCATTTCTATCTAAATTGATATTGTGGCAGGTATGCTCAATGAGGTTTCAAGGGGATTTTTGGAAATTAATGTGTGAAATTCCAAATGAGTGAGCTACTCACCACCTCGGCTGTCTGATTACCAGCAGTCAGATAAACTGGTTGAGCCACATGGCAATATCCCATCAAACGTGGCACTGTCGGAATTATGTCCCTATGATTGACAAGTCTCCAACTATCCTTCACTTTCTGCGACCACAAGTCCACAACAACAGATTTAGAGTTGAAATCATCATGAATATCTCAACGTCAAGACTCAAAGTTTGGAGCGGCAAAGACCAAGACAAGTACAATCACAAAACTTCATTTTGAAAAGAATGAAATAGTAACTAAAACATAGTGAGCCTTCTATTACATACAATCAGAGAGATGATGTTCAATGTAAAGACTAACGAGCATTTTGTAATGGATCGCAACTCTAATCCGAGATTTTGTTCTATCCCATTTATCTCAGAGCTTAGAGGTTCAAAGAAGGAACCTTCCTTAATGTTGAGGAAATTTACTGATAGATGGACTTTGGTCTAGAGTCTACTCATATCAACTGCTACAGTCTGGAAACTTGTAGAAGACATTAAAGAGACTAGAAAACTATGGAAGATTTGATGGTTACACACGGTTGTATGAAATTTGTTGAATCTTCTAAAGGCATCGACTTAGTCCAATTACTCAGTGAGGAAGGTGAGGCGTGCTTGATAAAAACCACGATACATTACTGATTACCCACAAAACTTTGATAAAAAAATCTATAGCTTAATTTTATTCATCTTTGATGGAAGCATGAATGGTAATTGGTATTATGTTCAACTGTAATAGTTATGCGTATAATTTTCCCGTTTCCCTTCATTTTTCTGATATCAATATGACTTATCAGAAACAGTCTTTATTTGAATAAAATGGAAAATATTTCAAACTTAAAAGGAAGTGAAGTAATAAGAAAAATATAAGCATCACCCAGAACTTCATCAGAGAATTATTATGTTCCGTGACTTCAAACATGAAAAGGTAAAAATACCTCGTTGTAAATTTCAGCAAATCTTCTGTTTCCAACTCTCGGAGATCCAAAGTTGTACATAGTCACAGAAATAGCTCCACACCTAGTCCCAAAAATAAATCACGTATAGGTACAATTGTATAAGAAGTGCTAAAATTAGATTCATGAGAAAATACATACACCAACTTAGACCCAAAAAAGGTTTAAAAAACTAACATACCAGCTCATGGTAAGTTCTAAAAATGCCTTATTGAGCACAACAAATTACAAAAATGTCAATCATATATATGTACTATGTCAAATGATGGTGTGGATTTTGAATAAAAGCATGTAACTACATGTAAATAAGTGCAAAGAAGAAATCAGAATCTGAATCTCTTTTCTCCCTCCATTCCTTTTCTTCTATTTCTTCTGTACCAGTTTCCTCTCTGAAGTCTAAGACAACAAAACAATTGAAAAACTATATACCATGTCCACATTCATTAGACTATTTAGCATACCTCAATCCAGCTTTCTATAAGAAGATAAGGAAGGCAGCAACAACACTTCATATGCTAAAACCAAAAGATTGGAATTAACCCAATAAATGTTTCTACTATAGCATAACATAGTAAATTATTTTGGATATGTCTAATAGTCGGTTGATAAAAATCGACTTCAATTAAGTAAGTTTGTGATTATCAGTCAGCTTGATCACTGTGTGCTAGACTAGTGAGTTATGACAGCTTCTAAATTTACTTTAGAACAAACAAGTATAAAATTTTCGATCCCTAAAAATAATCAGCAAGAAGAGGTAATGCAATTTACTTACTACTACAACTTCACAGGAAAAACAAACAAGGTATTTACTTAAGAAGCAACTATGGAGGAGTAATAACTAGTTGAATAGGAACTGACTGTGCTAATTGACTTGATGACAATTCAAGAGCCATAAGGGTAGCTAAAGCACCCCCCAAACTATGTCCTGTCACGTAAATATTCCATGTGGGCAGCAACTCAACGGAATCACCCCTGCAATAAATCAAACTTAATTTAGTGTGTCATGCAATAATGAAGCAAACATCCATATAAATGTTTTCTTAAATTGCACATTCAATAAAATAAGGAACTCCTTAATTATGCAAATTCCTCAAGAAACATACGCAAGCATGGTCTAGCATAATTGTTTCCCTTCTCAAGAAGAAAGCATTTGCTCTTACTAATGTATAATGTCATTTGCGATAATATAAGATTTGAAAACATGCATGCTATAAATAATAGGAGCAATACAATTTATAAAATACTAGCATAACAGATGTGTAAAGGAACTCAACATGCAACTTTTGGAATCAAGAATATGGGAAAACATAATTTCCTTACTATACCTGTGACCAGTTGCTTGTTTTATGAGTGTGATAAGCCTTGTTCTAACAGAATCATATGCACTCAGAAAACCACTGTGGACCTGAAAGTTAATCCAACAACATAAGTATTTTCACGGGTTGTATGGGCAGCTGTAAATTGAAATTAGAATTCTGATTTCTACCTGAACTTCATTCTTGAAATCACCACCTATCCTTTCAGGATTTAGTCTGTACAAGACAAGACAATGGCAAGGTTAAGTAAACATCTCTGGCATGGGGGAGATTCCAAACATATAAAAATATCATAATGTAGCTTAGGTTGGAGGAAACAGTTGCAAGTACATCTTAAACTTGATTTAGAAGCAACAAAATGAATCATAAGTTGGTGCAATTATCAGTACATAAATGGAATATGGAATTTTTTTGTTAGTGAGTAGAAATGATCGGCCAGGTTTGGTTGCAGTTGGAAGAAAGTCAGTAGTCACTAGTTGGTGACAGATGTACCACAAAGGGCAGAATATCTCGGATATGCACTTCCCCTAAACATTAACATGATTGCACTTACAATTCAAATTAAAGGTTAAGCTAAGAACAAACAAGGAGGAAGAGAGAAATTTTTTTGGGGGGGGGAGTGGGGGGCAAAAGCAAATCAGGCAAATTTAATGTGAAATAGTTGTGTTACCCTGCAGGTACAAGCATCAAATCTGTCACTAGATCCTTCCACTTGGTCTGAAAAGATGAAGTGTCAGCACACTAACCAGGAGATTTCAAATAACTTTCCCTGAATCATAGAAATTTTATAACCTACTTGTTCTGTTCCCCTGAAAGCTATAACAAGTCTTTTCCTTTTGAGATCGCGCCAAATTGCTACCTGCATCCTAAGAGAGAGCACAGTAACTAAAAGAAAGAATTTTCATCATATAGCCATGCAATCAAACATAATCGTAACGATAATACACATCACATGATCTATATCAAAAACACGTTTCTGGGAAAACGAGGGAGAAGAACTTGCCTGAGTGTCTGTTTCTGCATTATCCAAGAAGCAAATTTTTTCAAACTCAGATTTAATGAATGTTGGATGGCCCAATGCATTTGCTAGCAATGCCCAGGCCTCCATGGCACTCTCTGCTGTTGAGAAAAGTTCCCTCATCTCTTCAGCTTCCTTCTCATTCAATATTAATTCATTTTGCTGACCTATTAATGCTTTGCTCTTCTCATCTCCAGAGACTTCTTTTTTCTCTTTAACTGAAGTATCTTCATTCTTTCCAATTAGGCCTGCTTCATTGGTCAACTTAGAAACTGCTGCATTTACAACCATTAAAGCACCCAATATGGAGTCAGTTTGCCTTAATATATCCTGTGTCACTTTCTTAATGTCAGTTAGAGATGTCTGCTTTGCGCCACTGGACGTCGATCCATCCTTTGCATCACCATCAACTACCTCCTGACTATTTGGAGTGGCCAGCCCTGACTCAACATAACTTGCCTCTGCAATTTCGCGTGATAGTAAGCCAAAATTCTTTAACACGTCAAATCCGTCGAAATTCATTTTCTCCGGGGCAGGAAGACCCAATTTTTGAACAACATTTTGATTGATAGAATCTGCCAAGTTCTTCCAAAACTGATTGTCAGACCATGAATCCTCTGCAACTTGGATTTCTTCTAACAATTTATCCACATTGTTCTCTGTATTATCATCTGCTTGGGGCCCTTTATATCTGTCCTGATTTTGGCTCATTTTATTTGTAGATCCTTCATTATCCTCCAGCTCCGGTTGCTTGTCCTTGACATTAGGATCACTAATAAGTTTGGTTTTGGAAAACCAGTCCTGCTGAAGGTATGAGTCGTTAAGAGACTTTAACCGTCCAAAAGCAAACTGTACAAACTCACGTGCTTGAACTGTTTCTGATCCAACAATCATCTTGAGTGCAGGCTCAAGACCATGTTTCTGGAGGAAGTCAGTCACAAGAGGAATCTTCCACCATTTCTTTTCATCATCAATTTTTTCAAAACTCTTGTACTTTATCTGAAACAAATTAGCAGGAATGGTGAACTTCAATACATGAAAAACAGGACAAGAAGATTCCAATCAGTGATCTAAAGTGCTCAGCAACCGAATCTATTCCTGAAGCCCAAAGCAAATTTCTCAACATTTTGTAACATATTATGAAAAATCTTACATTTCACTAAATGTTACAAATTGAAGAAATCACATGTTATTTTCCTCTCCCACTTAAATTGGAGTTATATTAACAATATGAGCATCATCTTTCACAGCTAAACTCTTTTCGCGTATAAAAGAGGGGATTTTTGCAGAACACCACCATTCACAATCATTCCACTTTAAGGAAAAAATCACTATCTTTAGTTAACCTTACAATAAAAAGGAGTATTACTCCCTAAGTTTTTGACACCAAAGTCATATAAATTAAAATTATGGAAGTTCAAGAAGTTCATTCTTGTAGATTTATACATTTGAATGGAGATTAGAGAGAGAAAGTAAGGAGAAGTCAGTCTAAGGCAAATAACATTGTCGATAGAAACTTTTATGGTATTATTTATGTTCCGTTTTGCATGATCTGGATTTCTGAATGACCAGTATAAATGACATAACAGTTACTGTTACACAGAATATAACCAGTACCAATGAGCTTATCTAATTATATTACTTTTGCTCTAACTTAATACAGGAGCCATAAAGCCCAGCTGGAGTTGGACTCCGATTCCAAATAACAGAAACAATTAAAAGCTTTCTCAGGAAACCACAATAGTTACTCGGTACACAACGGAGTACTGATCTCATCACAGAATATCTGATATCCAATTACGTCTTATTATCTAATGGTTTACCCGTCAATTTACCTCCAGTTCGATCTTTCCACCACCGCCCATCCCTTCCAAGTCAAGAAGCACTTCATGCGAATTTCCTACCAAAAGAGGATTTGTTATTAGATACCCAACTAACTCTCCTAATACTACAGATGTATCCTTTTGTCACAAATACTTGAAAAGGCATCGTACATAGCATAATGGGTGCTGTAATTAATATTAATTTATTTATCAGCAGAATAAGGATTTTTTTTTCTCATTCAATTTACAGTTATAATGCAAATGACATCCTCAAGTCCAAAGAAGTTTTAGGCTTGATGCCAATTTATTGGTAGTAGATAATTGTTGTAGAGCATGCAGTGATGAAATCATACCATCACAGAGGTTTACCAAATTAATACTGGCATTCCCCATGCGTTTGTGTGGAGCCACAAGATTTGCATCCCAAGCCGCAACCTAGATATGATTAAGGGAAATAAGCAAAAGATCATTAGTTCGATAATATGTGAAATGTTTAATATTTCATGTGAACAAATCAATTAATTACTTTATTCTGACAGTGAAATCTTGAATATGCTTAATAATTTGAGAACTTAAATAGTACCTCAGAAATTAGAAATATAATATCCAGACATTTAGCTTGCTATTTTATCCCATCCCTTAACGGATAATAAGTAAAATACATGCGGAAAGAATTTAGGATCTATCATCAAGGTACTTCTTCCTGTATGATAACAATACTTGACAATTGTGGGAAAATGTATCCAATATCTCTAAATTATATTCACAAACTATGTGCACACACATGGTGGCCAAGTAAGGATCATCTTGAAACTGGCATCTATAGATTCCCCGTTATAAATAAAATGATAATGTTACTGGTCGCATGGTCAAAAGTTCATGCAATTATCCATAAATTTAATATTAATAGTCCCGTCTGAAGTAATAATTCCATTTCAATCACATTTGTACCCAATTCCATTTCAAGAGAAGGAATCCATAAATTAAAGCAGACAATATCTCAGGGCATAATTTCAAGAAACAGATTTGATTATGATACCACGACACTTTTGATATTCAAATAAAGCATATGATTCCTGTGTTAGTACTTTTTATGTCTCACATGTACGTGCGTGTTTTCATAGATTTGTGGGGGTGAAAGAAAGAGGAAGAAGAAAAAAAATTATGATGAGCTTGGAATTAAACAGTCCATAGCAACCTGAAGATCATGTATGGGCGGTTGCTTGATATTCAGTGCAAACTCCTCATTCCATTTGGGTTCTTTCGTCCTGACACATTTTTCGTTGAGAAAGAACGTTCAGAGTAAACTTTACATATCATCTTTGACATAAAATAAACATTTATTTCACATAATTACTGTAGCAAGTTCCCCCAAGAACATATTGAACTGTGCATAAAAGGTGATATTGAGCATAATGTCCATACTCTATGGATGATCGAGCTTCTAAATATATTTGGCTTCTCACAGAGGCAGAGTTGAAAATATAATTCCTTTCTTACATCACTATTTTTGAAATGTGTATCCTCAAATATTTTAACTTGTCAAATAATCAACTAATTGAGAAAGGACAAGATATAATTGATATATCTTTTGATATGCAACCTGAGCCCATCCTGTGATGGGACCATGAAATATTCTTGTATGCATAGAGCAATTTCTACCCATTGGAGAAGATCCAGAATGCCACGATCTATTTCATCTAGCTAGACCAACATATGAGCAACTTACCCCCATTTGACCTTGCTTTTGCTTATCTGACAATCCAATTGCATGATTATATATGGATCACTAGTTCCCTGAAAATAAAAGAATGATAATCGTAAGTTAAAATCAAGTGAAGATTCATAAATGGATTCGAACTACAATAGATCACTTTGTAACTTGAGAAGTGAATATCTATGGTCAAAAACAAATAAGATGGATACACTTTCTGGTGTACAAAGAATTATAGACATTACCCTACCCAAGGATCCATGGCGGGGAAGTTGAAACCTTTCTTTAGCTTTACAAATAATTGACCATCATAAATTTCGCGTACAAATGACCTGACAAAAGGAAGGCATATGAAGGCAAAAGGAAGAATTATGAAAGCTGGAACAGATCTGCTTATAGAAAAACATTGCCTGCATGCTAATGCACTTACCATGCTGATTTTGGCAAGTATTCGTGCATAAGTGAACTAACCATGAGCATTTTTTTTTATTCATTATTAAGCCACAAAACATTTCAACTCCAATTGCACAAAGTTACTGTCTATATGTTCATATGTACATAACCATATTCTTTCAGGAACTTATGTCTTTCAGATATGTGTCAATCAAATATGACTTTCATGAAATATAACGTATGCCAATTCATATGTTTATTTATCGAGGGAGTCTTAAACAAAAAACATAAAATACTGTATTTGAATTGAAAACATATTTCCCAAGAAATTTTCTCACAAAAATCCAATTGCCATATCGATAGTTTTTTTTTTTCAATGTATTAATAGCTAGTTTAGCTGCAATATAAAAGCAGAAACTATACATACTCGGATAGGAACACTGTCTGGCACTTCGCCGCATCCATCTCACGCTTGCCAACATTTTCCTGATGTCAAATGGCACATGAAAAAAGGAGCAAAGTTCGGAAACTTAGGAATAGGCATATTACTTGGTAACTTATCTCAAAGCCATACGTGAATTCCTTTCAATGACAGTTAATCTGAAAGCTCAGTTTTTAATATCGAAAAAGCATATTCACTAGACAATAATTTCATTATAGCATCTTGGGGGATTCAGATATAAAGAATTCCCATATCAAGCTCCAGAACAGTCTCTACAGTTCTAACTAGAAGCAATTACACCATAGCAACTTCAAAAGAAAAAGGTTTCAATGAATGTATCTCCCATTTATAAGCCAAAAAAATGCCACAGATTGCAATTTCCTTGTTACAAATGTCCACCTCAATATCAAATATCAAGAACAGCAAACTAATACCTAACAACATATTCCTCAAACAAATACTACAATTAGAGAATGAAGAACTTGTAGTTTCTTGTTTAGTTGAAAATGCTACCACGAGAGAGATTTATAAACACTTATTTACCAAATTCCAAATTAATCAACAGGCCATTAACCAAGAAAGCAGCTTTCTCTACAAAATCCCATTTTTCCATCATTAAAAAAATGCAAAAATCAAAGGACAAGATGAAGTTACAGGAGGTGTGGTGTAAGCTTCAAATGCAAAACCAGCAAGAATGACTGCCAGGTTAATATCAAATGGAGGCCTCTCATTCACAATCTCACTCAAAACAGATTTCTCAATCTCAGCACTACTGCTGCTGCTGCTAGAACTTGCTACAGAATTAGTGATGAAGCTTGAACCCAAAAGCCCATTAAATCTCTTGGCGGAAAACAGTTTCTTGGGCAGCAAAACCTTCTTGGAGAAGGAAAACGAATGAGGATTCTTCAGGTGTACGAGTTTTGGGGAGTTGGAGAGCGAAAATTGGAAGTGGGATTGCAACGTAGCCATAGATAAAGATGATATTTTTATGCAAATTTGTCGAAATATATATACAAAAAATTATTCAGGTAGTGATGAATTTGAAGAGGGGCGTATGTTTTTAAGCACTTGAGAAACGGTTGAACGAGAGACTGCGAGAAAGTGCGGGGAGCCCCGCTACTGCTAACGGTCATTCTCGATTTTACTTTCTGTATCAAATAGAAAAAATATTTCTCTTTTTCTTTTTTTTGGAGAAGAGAAACAAAAGAGAATTGGTTCCTTTTGTTGAGTGTTTGAAAAATTAGATATATAATTTATTTTATTTTTTTGTTTATTGAGAGTTATTACTATTTTAATTTCTTCAAATATAAAAGAAATAATTGTCAAAAAATCACAAACTTTGAACGATTTTATGATTGAGACGTGACGTTTAAAATATTGCAATAATAGCTCAATTTTTTGACTTGTAGCAAAATTTGAGATTTTCAAAATTTTCTGATGTTGCAATATTTTATAGTGCAACGTCAATTTTTTTAGTCATCGAAAATATTTTAGGTATAAATCAATCATCAATGTTGATTTTGTTAATATACATGTTCCTTACTGCTTGTCACTCCGAAATTAAACTTAACATACAATTGTGATGACTTTATGTTTTTTTTTACTAAACACATGCGCATATAAAGATCCCATTGACGCAGGGAATCTCATGCACGCGAATCGGGGGGGGGGGGGGGGGTGTTTGAGCATGACTTGATTGAAAATTTTCATAAAACTAATTTCTTTATAGGAGATGAAATTGTTGAAGATTAAAAACATCATTGCACACATTTATTTTACTAATTAGCGATATAATTTATTATTTAAAAAGTTATTCCCGCACTAAAGTTTTTGTACTAGTTCTGGTCGATTTAGTGGAAATGTGGAATCGTAGAAATATAAAATGTTGACCTACGTGTAATGATAACTAAAGTTGATAAAATAGATTTTATCATGATATAATATTTCTTTTCTCGGAAAAGAATTAGCAAAAATGCGAAAGCATACTAATTGAAGTGAAAATAATTTTATTTTCATTAATTTAATCCACAATCGTGGTAGGTTTTAGTGCGTTGTATTAAATCATAATTTAATTTAAATAGAAATTAAAGATCGTATGGTACTGGTAAGAAATAATTTAAGATACATTAAAGTTACAAAATTGCTGAAAATGTGTCCAAAATATTCTATTATTTATTTTTTTTAATTTTTTTTTAGTTCGCATAGAGTACGTTTCTTACTGTTGTTGTTATTATTTTTATTATTATATGATTTTTTGAGTCAAGAATGGTGGGATTGAAATTCGTATTCAAATCTCTCATCAAAAAATCAAGAATGGTGCAATTGAAATTCGTACCCAAATCTCTCATCCTTTTAAAGAGGAGAAACGATAGTTGAAGTACATGTTAGTGGTATTATTATATGATTTTATATACTCGATTTTGTTGGTGGAGGCTTATATATAGGTTTCCGATTAATAATTATTTGCATCAAAGTCAAAATCAAGAACAACAAAAGTTGAAAAAATAACGCCTATATACTTTCACAGTCTACTATAATGAAATGAAACTCATGTGTTAATAGGTTGGAAAAAGGTCAATCATTTAAATAATTTGGGTTTGATAGCTATTGCGTACGTTTGTTTGACCTTTGTTTCTTATAAAAAAAACATGCATGAGTTTTTATTAAGAGAAACTATGTGTTAATTGTACATAACTCTTTATTTAAAAATGTTATATTCTCTCTCTATATAATCATAATCTACCGAAAGAGAACTTTTGCATTTTTGTTAAAAGAAGAAAATATTATTGATCATTTTGTAATTATTAAAATATTAATTAGGTTTGTGAGGTGTATGACATCTTGTACAATGTTGAAGCTGATGTCATACTAAACTCCTGCAATATTGTCTAAGACATTCGAAAATTATAATCTTATCCTTTCCTTGATTTTAGGATAAATTCTTTTTAATTTGTTCTAATTATTTTGCATATATTAAATCATATATATATCCACGAAATTTGTATTTCAAATAATGGATATATGTGATTAAGATATTCAATTTTTAAATAAGATTTGATTTAGTCAAATCTGTTTCCTTTTTTTTTTAATCGTGTTATTTTCTATTTAACCGTTTCTTTTCAGTAATTAACTTGCTGGAACAATAAAGAAAAATGGTGTAGGACGTGGGCTCTTCTCCCAGCCACAACAAGAGACGATTTTCTTCAAACCAAAGAAGTGGTGGCGGTTACCATCAACCCACGACCAAGAAGATGACATGGCCTTGAACCGATTCAAGTGAAGATTGTTTTTAAGGAGCAGACTTCACAGTTGAAGAGGTTATTCAAGTAGAGAAGATATCACCGCTGTGAGTGAGAAGATCAAGAACTCGAATCGAAAATTTAGCAATTAGATGTCTAGCGAGATTATCTTCATCTTTTTATGTTTTTATTGATCAACCGATTCATGAGAAAAGGTTGTTCAAGTTAGATTAGATGCAAGATATCTGAGTATAGAATAGTTGCTGAATTGAGATCAAACTACCTTGTAGGATAGTTTGAATTTTTTTTTCTATTTAAGTTGTAAACTAGAATATAATTCGTGTACTTTTATTGATGTGTTGTGAACCTAGGTTCAGACATTATCAATTGTTTATTTTTTAATACTTGTGAAAGTATAATTTCACCATGTGGCAATCACATACCAAAGGTGTGTGATTTAAAATTTATCCTTGCCTTGCATAACTTGTCTTTTCTTTCATTGAATGTTGTTTGGATAGTGTATGAACTATCTAAAACATTGAGTTTAATATTACGAGTTATTTGCATTTTTCAGTATTTTGGACAACAAATTCTAACAAGTGACATCAAGAGCCGATACTTGATATACTAAGTATTCGATCCTTAGTTACTAATTCACTGAAATGGATATTCAGATAAATCAGCGTCGTCCTCCGGTATTGGATAGTAATGGTAAAAACTATGCAATGTGGAAATCATGCATGAAGATGTATATCAAGTCTATTAATGAAAGGGCTTGGTTGGCTATAATTGAAGCTTGGACTCCTCCAAGGATGGAGAGATCAGATGGAAATTTCATCCTTACTCCAGAAACTCAGTGGACTAATGATGATAGAATAATTTCTAACTTCAATTCTAGAGCGTTGAACACTATTTTTGTTTCAGTGGATGTTCCGTATTTTAAAATGGTGTGCAACTGCACATCTGCGTACCAAGCATGGAATATCATGCAGGAACATTGTGAAGGCTCAACAAATGTATGCCAAACAAAGCTAAGGATGCTTACTTCCAGGTTCGAAACATTGCGAATGATCGAAGATGAGACCACATCTTTGTGCACTAAAAGGTTGTGTGAGATTTGAGTGTACTGCACTTGGATGTCCCATCTCAAATGAGAATATGGTGAGCAAACTTCTTCATACTCTTCCCGAAAGGTTCAACATGAAGATCTCCACTATTGAAGAGGCTCATAATGTGTCTAACATGAGCCTAAGTGAAGCTGTGAGCATTTTGCTCACTTTTGAGATGAATCTTGAGAATCGGAAGTCTAACAATTCTTCTAAAGAAATTGCACTTCAATCTACTACATAGGTTCCTAATGTTCAAGATGATGCTAAAATCATTCTGGAAATCAAAGAAGATAAAATTTGAATGTTGCACTCCTCACTAAGAAGTTTAACTCTCTTGTACATTCTATGAAGAAAGGATCACCAAACTTCAAACCACGGAGGTTGTTTGATTCTCCCTCTTCTACATCATCTGGGTTATCAAAATTATCTAAGTCTACAGATGATTCTGGAAGGGACATTGATTCAGTTCAGTGCAGAGGATGTTCAGGCTTTGGACACTATGCAAATGAGTGTCCTACTGTACATAGGAAGCAAAGAAGGAACTACAATGCAGTCGTGTTGAGTGATGAATCTGAAGATGAGGAAGCAGAAAAGCAAGCGGTATTGTTTGTAAAAGTTAATGAAGATCTTGATGAGATAATTGAAACCTTAACTGACATTGATGAAGTTGATTTTGACTATGATCTTAGTCTTGATAATGAAACTTCAGATGTTCCAAGTAATGTCATAGATGATGCTTCACAAGAAATTGCTAACATCTTACCAAACACCACAAATTGGTACGAGATGACATTATTGGATGAATTTTGCAACAAACCTGAGTTGGCTCAGGTTGAAGAAGAGCAATCTGACATCAATCACAAGGAAGCTTTGCGTCAACTACACAATGTAGTAGATGAAGTATGTGCCTAATGGACTGAACAATCAAAAGAATTTGTAATTCTCATGGAAGAAAACCAAATTCTAAGACGAAGAGTGATGGATCTGGAGATTCGTCTTACTAGAAGTGATGCTGAGATGAATAAGCTGAAGAAAGAAGTTGATGATGCATCAAAAACTTTTCGACAACTTAATCAAGGAATATCAACTCTAAATGAAGTTTTCACATTGGGACAAACCACCCAAGCAGGTTTGGGTTATACCTCTAGTTTATCTATGTCAGTTTCTAACAACAACTTTGTCAAATTTGTTAAAGATGAAAGCTCGAAGGGTGTTCCAGACAATGTGAACAATGATGTCAAGAAGAGTGTTCCAGACAATGTGAACGACGATGTCAAGCAGGGTGTTGATGACAAAAAAAAAATACATTTGTCATTATTGTTAAGAACCTGGACACATCAAGCCCTATTACTACAAGGTCACTGTAGCAGCGAACAAGGTCACTGTGGAAACTTCTTCCAATTTCAGGAAGAAGAAGAAGAGATCCAAGAAGGCCAAAGTTTCATGCAATGTCGTTTACACCTCTTTGAAAGCTAACATTACAGGTATCTGGTATTTTGATAACGGTTGCTCACGTCACATGACATGCAATCCTAAGTTTCCTGATAACTATTCCACTTCAAGTAAGGGAAAAGCTAGCTATACGGTGGAGGAGCGCACGGCAATATTGTTGGTAAGAGAACATTGAATGTGAAAAACTTCCCTAAATTGCGTAATGTGCTTCATGTTGAAGGTCTAATAGCAAATTCGATAAGCATTGGTCAACTATATGATGATGGAATGCATGTCAGATTCAACAAAAATACATGTGAAGTTTTTTACAGTGATGATAAATGCGTCATGTTTGGTAGTCATGCATTGGATAACTGTTATCATGTAGACAAGAATGAGAAGTGCAAAGTGACTGTCGATGTTGACACACAACTTGTATATCAAAAGCTTGGATATGTGAGCTTTCGAAGTCTGAAGAAATTGATTGACGCTGATGCTGTTAGAGGAATTCTCCCAGTAAAGATTGATCTTAATGTTGCTTGTGGTGCATGTCAAAAGGGCAAATAAGTAAGATCTCCTCATAAAAGTCTTACTGAATGTCAAACCACTAAATATTTTCATTTTATTTATATGGACATAATGGGTCCTTTTGATACAAAAAGCATGAGTGGGAAAAGATTTATTTTTGTTATTGTGGACGATTATTCACGATTCACATGGGTTGAATTCCTGCAAGAAAAATCTAAAGCTTTCAGGATGTTCGGGAAGTTCTGCAGATCGATGTCTCGTCAATACGAGTCTAACATCAAATGTGTAAGGACTGACCATGGGCTTGAATTTGAGAACTCAATGTTCGATGATTTTTGTGAAAAGAAAGGCATTATTCATGAGTACTCCGTACCGAAAACCCCTCAACAAAATGGTGTGGTTGAAAGGAAGAATCGTACTATTCAGGATATGTCAAGAGCAATGTTACAGGCTCAATGACTATCCAAGAAACTTTGGGCTGAAGTAGTTAACACTACTTGTCACATTGGAAATCGAGTAATTCTTCGCCTTGGAAGAAAAGAAACTCCCTATGAACTTCTGAAAACAAAACGCCAAATCTGAAATATTTTCTTGTTTTTGGATGTATTTGTTATATTCTGAATGACATGGATCACTTAGGAAAGTTTGATGCAAAGAGTGACAAGAGAGTATTTTTAGGATATGCTTCAAATAGTCGAGCATTCCGTGTGCTAAATCTGAGGACTAAAACTGTCCAAGAATCGATTAATGTTTATTTTGATGATCACACAGGAATTGCTTCGAAATCAGAGAATATGAAATAATGTATCTTCTTGAAGCTGGAGAAATGTCAAGTGTTCGGTCTGAACATGATGTCAAAAACAAATCATCAGATAATGTTGAAGTCAATGTTTCTTCAAATAATAAAGTTCTCATTAAGTCACTAACTTCAACTAGCACATCAGATAGTGAAGATGATCAACTTGTCACTGCTGAAAATGAACCAAAGAGAGATCCAACAAGTAGAATCAGGAAAAATCATCCAACTTCTCAAATCATTGGTGAACAATCTGAAGGAGTTCAAACTCGGAAGAAGAATTCTGTGGATTACAAAGAAATGGTGAAACTGGTATATATGTCTTCTTTGAGTAACTCATTGTCAAACTCATGTTTTCTATCTAACATTGAACCCAAGAACATTAAGAATGCCCTTAAAGATGACTTCTGGGTTAATGTTATGCATGAGGAATTGAATCAATTTGTTAGAGATAATGTGTGGGAACTGGTTCCGCGTCCAAAAGACAAGAATGTTATAGGAACAAAATAGATTTTTAAAAATAAAACTGACAAATCAGGCAATGTTGTGAGAGATAAAGCTCGTCTTGTTGCCCAAGGATATACTCAGGTCGAAGGAGTTGATTATGACGAAACCTTTGCTCATGTTGCAAGGATTGAATCAATTCGTCTTTTGTGTGCTATTGCATATTATATAGGATTCACTTTGCATCAAATGGATGTTAAAAGTACTTGAATGGATATCTTAATAAAGAAACTCCCCATGAACTTCTGAAAACAAAAGGCCAAATCTGAAATATTTTCATGTTTTTGGATGTATTTGTTATATTCTGAATGACATGGATCACTTAGGAAAGTTTGATGCAAAGAGTGACAAGAGAGTATTTTTAGGATATGCTTCAAATAGTCGAACATTCCGTGTGCTAAATCTGAGGACTAAAACTGTCCAAGAATCGATTAATGTTTATTTTGATGATCACACATGAATTGCTTCGAAATCAGAGAATATGAAGTAATGTATCTTCTTGAAGCTGGAGAAATGTCAAGTGTTCGGTCTGAACATGATGTCAAAAACAAATCATCAGATGATGTTGAAGTCAATGTTTCTTCAAATGATAAAGTTCCCATTAAGTCACTAACTTCAACTAGCACATCAGATAGTGAAGATGATCAACTTGTCACTGCTGAAAATGAACCAAGGAGAGATCCAACAAGTAGAATCAGGAAAAATCATCCAACTTCTCAAATCATTGGTGAACAATCTGAAGGAGTTCAAACTCGGAAGAAGAATTCTGTGGATTACAAAGAAATGGTGAAACTGGTATATATGTCTTCTTTGAGTAACTCATTGTCAAACTCATGTTTTCTATCTAATATTGAACCCAAGAACATTAAGAATGCCCTTAAAGATGACTTCTGGGTTAATATTATGCATGAGGAATTGAATCAATTTGTTAGAGATAATGTGTGGGAACTGGTTCCGCGTCCAAAAGACAAGAATGTTATAGGAACAAAATAGATTTTTAAAAATAAAACTGACAAATCAGGCAATGTTGTGAGAGATAAAGCTCGTCTTGTTGCCCAAGGATATACTCAGGTCGAAGGAGTTGATTATGACGAAACCTTTGCTCATGTTGCAAGGATTGAATCAATTCGTCTTTTGTGTGCTATTGCATATTATATAGGATTCACTTTGCATCAAATGGATGTTAAAAGTACTTGAATGGATATCTTAATAAAGAAACTCCCTATGAACTTCTGAAAACAAAAGGCCAAATCTGAAATATTTTCATGTTTTTGGATGTATTTGTTATATTCTGAATGACATGGATCACTTAGGAAAGTTTGATGCAAAGAGTGACAAGAGAGTATTTTTAGGATATGCTTCAAATAGTCGAGCATTCCGTGTGCTAAATCTGAGGACTAAAACTGTCCAAGAATCGATTAATGTTTATTTTGATGATCACACATGAATTGCTTCGAAATCAGAGAATATGAAGTAATGTATCTTCTTGAAGCTGGAGAAATGTCAAGTGTTCGGTTTGAACATGATGTCAAAAACAAATCATCAGATGATGTTGAAGTCAATGTTTCTTCAAATGATAAAGTTCCCATTAAGTCACTAACTTCAACTAGCACATCAGATAGTGAAGATGATCAACTTGTCACTGCTGAAAATGAACCAAGGAGAGATCCAACAAGTAGAATCAGGAAGAATCATCCAACTTCTCAAATCATTGGTGAACAATCTGAAGGAGTTCAAACTCGGAAGAAGAATTCTGTGGATTACAAAGAAATGGTGAAACTGGTATATATGTCTTCTTTGAGTAACTCATTGTCAAACTCATGTTTTCTATCTAACATTGAACCCAAGAACATTAAGAATGCCCTTAAAGATGACTTCTGGGTTAATATTATGCATGAGGAATTGAATCAATTTGTTAGAGATAATGTGTGGGAACTGGTTCCGCGTCCAAAAGACAAGAATGTTATAGGAACAAAATAGATTTTTAAAAATAAAACTGACGAATCAGGCAATGTTGTGAGAGATAAAGCTCGTCTTGTTGCCCAAGGATATACTCAGGTCGAAGGAGTTGATTATGACGAAACCTTTGCTCATGTTGCAAGAATTAAATCAATTCGTCTTTTGTGTGCTATTGCATATTATATAGGATTCACTTTGCATCAAATGGATGTTAAAAGTACTTTCTTGAATGGATATCTTAATAAAGAAGCATATGTTAAACAACTTAAGGGGTTTGAATGTCATGAGAAATCATTGCATGTGTTTAAGCTAAGAAAAGCCTTGTACGGTCGTAAACAAGCTCCAAGAGCTTGGTATGCTAGACTAACTGAATTCTTGCTTAAAATTGGTTTTTCAAGGGGCAAGTAGATAAAACCCTTTTCATAAAGAAAAATAAAAAACATATAACTATTGCTCAAGTCTATGTTGACGATATTGGTTCCACATGTACTAATCTGCTCAAGGAATTTGTAGACTCAATGTATAGTACATTCGAAATGAGCATGGTTGGAGATCTCAACTACTTTCTTGGTCTACAAATTAAACAAGACAAGGATGGGATCTTCATTTGACAAAGCAAGTATTCTAAATAATTGGTTAAATTCTTCAAGCTAGAAGATGCTAAACCAATGAAGACTCATATGGGATCCTCAGAAAAGTTGAGCAGAGATGTTGTTGGTGTTGATGTTGATTCCACCATGTATCGAGGAATGATTGGAAGTTTATTGTATTTAACAACTAGTAGACCTGACATTATGTTCAGTGTTGGTGTATATGCTAGATATCAATCTAAGCCTAAGGAAACACATCTCAAAGCTGCTAAAATAATTATTCGGTATATTTCAGGCACTGTTGGTTTTGGTATAAGATATTGCAAAGACACTAACATTCGTCTTGTGGGTTTTAGTGATTCTGACTGGGCAGGTGATGTCGATGATAGAAAGAGCACCAGCGGTGGATTGTTTTTACTTTGGTAACAATCTGGTTTCATGGTCAAGTAAAAAACGAAATTGCATTTCTCTTTCGACGGCCGAATCAGAATATGTTGCTGTAGCAAGTTGTTGTGCTCAACTCTTATGGTTGAATCAAATGGTACTTGATTATGGTATGACAAGTCCTTCACTGACATTGCTATGTGACAATGTTAGTGCCATTGAGATTTCTAAGAATCCAGTCCAACATTCTCGTACCAAACATATTGATATTCGACATCATTTCATCCGAGAGCTTGTGGAAAGAGAAATCATCAAGCTGGAGTATATACCCACAGAGAATCAAATTGCTGACATTTTTACTAAACCATTGGATTTTGAGAGATTTTCTTCCTTATGAAAATCTCTTGGAATGTGTGTTGTCTAGATATCAACATCAAGTTTACTCGTTTTATTTGATATTTCTTCTTCGAAACTATCAAACATTTGTTTGACTGTTATGTTTATATGTGAATAAATTTATGTAATTTATATATATATATTTCAGTCAACAATATTGTTGATACTCGATTGAATGAAATAAAAAAAATTATTATTATTGTAAAATTAAAATTCACTTTTCAGATGTGATAAGCAAATCTCCGTATCAAAATATTTTGGATATGATAAGTGGGTCCTTCAAATATCCCTTTATCATATTTCTTTGTCAACTTTTTGGCTTCATTCGCCTTTTTCTCTTTCTCTCTCTAGCATTTCATCTTCTCCGCTTCTCTTCTCTGCATTTTTTTTCCTCTGAATCTTTGCATCCATGGCTGATCCAAACCCTTATCAAGTTATGATGATGATGCTGAAACAAATGATGGAGATGTCTCAAGGCACTCCATCCTCTACCTCCATACCAGCCCAAGCAGTAAACCATTCTCCTTCGTCTACATCAACTCCTACTCCCATTTTTGCAGCTTCTATTGTTCCTGTCTCCACACCGGCTGACAACAGCGTTCAACCTTATCTCACTGTTCTCCTAGGAGCAGAGATTCTAAACCCTAAGCCGCTTAAGGTGTGCGTTCTTGGAGACCCTGAAAACCCAATCAACCCTGATTTGGCGTCTCACTCCTGAGTTCTTTCTCGTTTGATGAGCAAACCCTCTCCAGTTACGAAATTGAAATGACTTCGCAGTGATTTCTCTGTGAAATCAGAATGGGCGCTCTCCAAGAAGGTAAAGCGACAGAGTTCCAAAGGGGTTGCTCGTTCTCTTCGCGATGAATCAGAGTCCTCTGAAGAACAACCTTCTTCTCCAAAAGAAGCTGACCCCATTGCTATTGATACTGAGCAGGATGTTGCTCCCACTACTGTCTCTGCTGATCATATCACCACGACTGACATCGATTCAGACTCTCCCCTTGATGTATCTTCTACTTACAATAAGACTTTTTATTCTGAAGATGCTAAGAAATCTTATCAACTTGTTGTTAAGAGATCTTTTAGGGTTGAGAAAATGATAGATGTTCTAAGTTTTAAAAAGCATGGGATAGATGTTTTTCTAAAGGAGGGGGGGTTGTGGAAGTCTGTGACCTCGTTGATGTCTTATGATCCTGATGTTGTCTATGAGTTCTATGCTAACATCGTTCCAGATATGGGGGATCCTGATAAATTGTGTTTTGGAACTGTCTATGTTAGGGATAAAATTTATAAGTTTGCTGCTAACTTGATTAATTCGTTCCTTAGTCTTGGTAGTGAGGACGCAATTGTCTCCTTGGATTTGATTGATGATGTGGTGACTGTTATAATTAGTGGGCTGATTACAAAATGGATGAACAAAGTATCAGCTTCCAAGTTAACATTCTTCTACACTGTGCTTCACAAGCTGACTGTGTGTAATTGGTTACCCAAATCCAATGTCTCGGTTCTCACAGTTGATCAGGCCATCCTCCTATATAAGCTTGGAACTAATCTCCCTTTCAATCTTGGTGCATATGTGTTCGATGCTACTATGAAAGCTGCATCAAAGTCTAGCTTCTCCAACATGCTTCTTTTCCCTTGCTTAATCTTTTCTATACTTAAAAGTCAAGGTTTGAAGGAAAGCAAGAAGAAGTTTGTTGTTGAGCAGGCCACAATCTCTATTATGAAGCCCAAGATAAATGATGATAGGATCATTGATCTCCCTTACCACTCTGCCGTTGCCATTCCCGAGCATGTATCTTCTGAAGCTACACCTGTCCCTTCTCAATCTGATGTTGCTCGTGGCACTGCCTCTACTCCCAACATCTCTATTGTGATGTTGCCTTTGGAGTCTCTGCAGCAACAGATTGCCAATCTTGATGTGGCAATACATCATCTCTCAATTGTCCATGAATCTTTCCTCACTCTCCTTTCTACACGAAACGGGGGAGTAACTGATGATGATGTTGGTGATGCTGGAGAGGCTGGCACTGAAGCTGATGTTGCTGCTAAAGCAAGGAAGAAGGGTGTGGCCAAGGGAAAAATGAAGCTTATCTAGAATCTGTGGATTTCGTTCTATAAACAATTTTTTTTGTTATGTGCTGGACACATTTAATTTTGAGATGTTTTGTGTATCTTTGCTTATTTTGTTGTGTTGGACAAACTTTTTTTAAGATGCTCGGTGCATCTTTGTTTATTTGTCTTGTGTTTGATTTAAGATGTCCTTTAGTCTGGCATTTTTGCGTAAGCTACCTTAATTGATGTGTGTTGATGAGCATTTTTTTTTTGTATATTAAATGACTGTTTAGAGTAGTCACTCGATTTACCTTAATTATTTTGTGTTGAAATTATATTCAACATTATTTTTGTATAGGGGATCATTACCCATTGTTTTGATAATGACTTAAGGGGGAGTAAACCTTAAGAGGGAGATTGTGATCTCCATTTTTTTTTTTCTGTTTTCCGCTGCGTCTCTAATTGTATATATGAAGTTATGTGTTTTGTGCAGAAATGCTAAGATTAAGGGGGAGATTGTGAAGAGGTGTATGACATCGAGTACAATGCTGAAGTTGATGCCATACTGAACTCCTGCAACATTATCCGAGACATTCAAAAATCATAATATTATCATTTCCTTGTTTTTAGGATAAATTCTTTTTAATTTGTTCTAATTATTTTGTATAACTTAAATCATATATATCCATGAAATTTGTATTTCAAATAATGGATATATGTGATTGAGATATTCAATTTTAAAATAAGATTTGATTTAGTCAAATCTATTTCCTTTTTTTTTAATCATGTTATCTTCTATTTAACCGTTTCTTTTCAGTAATTAATTTGCTGGAACAATAAAGAAAAATTGTGTAGGACGTAGGCTCTTCTCCCAGCCACAACAATTCTTCAAACTAAAGAAGTGGTGGCGATTACCATCAACCCACGACCAAGAAAATGGCATGGCCTTGAACTGATTCAAGTGAAGATTGTTTTTAAGGAGCAGACTTCACAGTTGAAGAGGTTATTCGAGAAGAGAAGATATCACCGCTGTGAGTGAGAAGATCAAGAACTCAAATCGAAAATTTAGCAATTAGATTTCTAGCGAGATTATCTTCATCTTTTTATGTTTTTATTAATCAACCGATTCATGAGAAAAGGTTGTTCAAGTTAGATTAGATGCAAGATATCTGAGTATAGAATAGTTGTTGAATTGAGATCAAACTACCTTGTAGGATAGTTTGAATTTTGTTTTCTATTTAAGTTGTAAACTAGGATAGGATTCGTGTACTTTTATTGATGTGTTGTGAACATATGTTCATACATTATCAATTGTTTATTGTTTAATACTTGTGAAAGTATAATTTCGCCATGTGGTAATCACAGACCAAAGGTGTGTGATTTAGCATTTATCCTTGTCTTGCATAACTTGTCTTTTCTTTCGTTGAATGTTGTTTGGATAGTGTATGAACTATTTAAAATATTGAGTTTAACATTACGAATTATTTGCATTTTTCAGTGTTTTGGATAACAAATTCTAACAAAGTTGTTTATATATATGTTAAGACATCGAAACATAGAGAATTAAATTATAATTATTAAAATGTCGTATCATTTTTATTAAAATGTTTTACATTGAAAATTAAATTATAATTAATTGATCTTTAATGTAATACCATCACAAACTTTTTAGATGTTATGGTTACAAATATATTTTATTTAAATATTAAAATCTTAAAAAATTAACTGTTAATTTTATGTAACAAATATTTGTTAGAATTGATTTTTATTTATTTGTAGTTCAGTTAAAAAAAGATTATAATTCAACAAGTGTTGTACAAATTAAACAAACTATAATACGAATACCAAACATTTTATAAATACACTTATATCCATAAATTCCAAAAGTATGGACAATGGAAATAACTTTTCTTATATATGCCAAAACAAAAACCATACGAGTATAATACAAGTTGTAATTATTAATTAATAGAGCAATGCATACCCTAAAATTCGTGCGCACACAAAATTTTCATTGCAATAACAACTTTATTACAACCCACAATTTATTATAACATCTCGGGAACTTACAATCTTGATGCAGAAATCCCAAGGCAACTAATCCAAACAAATACCTCTAAATCGAAATATCTCGTACATTCTATGAAAATGGTTGCGGATATTTTAAAGAAAACAAAAAATATTCACCAAAAAAAAAAAACTAGAAATATTTAATCTTGGAAATGAAGGAATTATTTGGTCTTGAATTATTTCACTTCTTTTGATCTCCCATGCCAAGAGTGTTCTTGACACCATCGATCGCACCCTGAGCCATGTTGGCCACTTGTTCTCCAGTCTGCAAAATGAATTAAAAAAAGAAATACAAATTTATTTATGATGAATATTGGTTTCATTTTAATTTTTTAGGGGAATTAAAAACCTGCTGAAGAAATGTAGCATTTTCCTCCTTGCTTTGTTGGGCCTGTCCTTGGGAATGTCCGGCAGCCTCATGGGCCTTGTCGTGGGCCTTGTTCGCCGATTCTTTCGCCGAGTCCAAAAACTGCTCCGTCGAGGCCTGCCCCAATAACCACAGTAACACAAATACTTTATTATTTATTTAATACCTTTATATTCCTATTTTACCATCTACATCAGTTATACATACATAATGCATGCATTCTTGGGATTCAACCTATGTATAATTAGTTTTTTAAAATATAATCCATCTTAGTTTAAGTAATAAATATTGGAAAGAACGTCCAAATATTCTAGTTCATTAATATATATATAGAATGCATGAACGCTACATTATACTATCATACATTAATATATTTATGAGATAATTAAAATACATACCTGAGCCCCTCCACGAGTCTGTCCAGCATTAAATGATTGATTGTTCGACATGTTTGGGTACAACTTGTGGAGAAGGGAGAAAATCAAGAAATTAATTTGGAATGAAAGATAGTTAGAAAGGGATGAGAACTTGGATTTAAATGATTAAACTTGTTGAGATTAATCGGTATTTTATAGTAGTTGTAGCCACTAATTGAACAAGGCATATAATTAAGTAGATATATATATTTGATGAACTGATGGTCATGAGTGAATTGCTGCCTTCGACTTGTGCGGCAATGCCACTTTCTTGTCCTATTTTCACTCACAATAATTACGATGTTATATACTTTCTTGTTTAGTCAAATACATTTATTATTTTTTTCCAATCTACATGATCCTATCCTATTGCACGGATTATTATTTTTTTAAATAAGAGTATGAAAACCCCCACCCCCCTCCCCAATATTATTTTTGGGCCATTTTCAGGTAAAATTAAAACATTAAGTAACCGCAGACATGTAGCGTAGTGATATATTTCATCCAAATAAGGATCTGAGATCGGGGTTTGTACTCTGATGATCCTCATCCTCCAATGAAAAAAAAAGATCAAATGAAAAACATCAGGTTAATTGAAATAATTACAAGATATGCATGCATTTTTGCACCTTAAAAAAATATAATAAATAAAGGGTGATTCTAAAAATATCACCACCATTTTCGTCTTTCCTGCAGTAGCACCACAGATCTGGCAAAGCTTCGATGAACTAGACAATGTTGAGGAACTAAAAAGCTTAATTGGATTATGTGATGGTATCCAATGCAATTTTCGTATATGATTTCGACATGGCCCTTAGCAATGTTTCCTAGAGTAAATTGCTACAGTGATGGTGGTCAATAACCGGCCGATACCTTGTTTATTTCATCCATACACGAAAGTGAGGGTGGGAAAGAAAGGGATTTTTTAAAAAAATTATTTTGAATTGATTGTTTTTTTTTTTCAATTTGAAAGTATATTTAAATAAATTGGTTATTGATGATTGTGGTCGGAGCTCTTTCTATTGGAAAGCATCCCAATTAAGAATGAATGATGAGCTTCTCAATGACGATGTTTGAAAAGATTGCTCAGATTGTTAAGCCATCCTTCCATAGTTTGTTTGCTATCTTATTATAGATTAATTGGAAGAAGAGGGATATGGTGGTGTTTCAAAAACTCCACACTTCCCATAATGTGTGTTTTGAGTTTGATATGAATCTTCATGTGCTTAAATCCTAACCACGACCCAATGAGACATAATGTTGATGTTGTGGTTTATACAACTAACGGAGTGGGGTTGGGAATATACGAGATACGGATATTCAGGTTGTAATGAATCGCTGTGAGAAGTTAGGAAGGACATCTTTATGAGATATTGTAGAGAGATTCGCATGCCAGGAGGAGAGGCTAATTAGTTCATGAACTTGGAAACCAACTGCCAAAGTCTTAAAACATCAACTGCAGAATAATTGGGAAGACTTCTCCTACAGAGGAACACTTTACAATTCCATACGATCGAGTTGAAGCAACTTTTTTTGAAGAAGTGATCTATGTCTGGCTCCAAGGACCGCGAATGTTATGGCTCATAACTTGGCTAAGCTTGTTATACTGGTGTTGTCCCTGTTTCCATTACGTCGAATGTTCCATCTGATGAACGGCTTTTAGTTTAATAAAACCGTTTTCCTAAAAAAACTACAAGTCTTGCAAAACTCGATATACCAAGGTTAAGTTTTCGCTACAATATATTTCATAATTTCATAATTTTTCACTAAAAATGACTAACAAAAAAATTAACAACTTGTAAAATAAAAACAACAATCGTATAGTTGGAATATGATAGGTAATTTCATATGGAACTGAGATCTCATTTGCACTAGAGATGCCAAATCATCTAATAACACGAGAAGCTACAAATATTTTGTATGTTTATCATATTGACATAATAACTATACAAATTAACACAATAAATTCAAGCACTAATAATTAGTTATTTTTATATCTTGATAGTTTCTATATTATTTTATCATGTTAAGAATTAATGGAATTGTAAATTTAAGATTTGGAAGATGGATAACCTATAAATTCAAGACTGAAAGATGGAAATTATCAATTCAAGACCTGAAAGATAAAAATTATCAATATAAGACTTCAAAAATCATGTATTTCAAATTTAATTATTTTTAATAATTTCTTTATTAAATTTAATTGATAATTAATATTTTTTGTTGAAAATAAATATAAAAATAATTAAAAAAAAATGATTTTGAGGTCCTAAATTGACAATTTTCATATTTCCAGTCCTAAATTTATAATTTTAATCTTTCAAATCCTACATTCATATATTACCCATCTTTCAAGTATGATTGCATGACTCGCCAGGATCCTAAGTGGAATCTAGATGTTCTTATTTTTTATAATATTTATATTATAAAAACTACCTTATTAAATTATTTGAAGCCTGATGTAGTGGTTAAATTCTATTTATGTCATTTTTTAGGTCTTGGGTTCGATTTTTCGTACATTAGTTGTTCATAATTATATTTTATATGATAAAAAAAATAAGAATAATAAAAAAAAATCTGCAAATCAAATGCAGGTATAAATTAAGAATAATAAAAAAAGAATCTGCAAATGCAAGTATTGTACCAATGACATAGAGGTAGCAAGGGCACGTGCTACCATCTACACTAAGGAAGTCTTTCGTCAAAAAATACGAAATTAATTACACTGAACCTTATAAGGTACCAATTAGGCCCTTCTCGGCAAGACGGCGGGCGTTTTACAACACTGCTTTTTAAGTGTTAAATTAATCATTCTTCTAAGGGTTAAGGGCTAAATAAGCCTCTGTACTTATTTGGGGGAACAAATAATCCCTCGAATTATTTTTTGTCTCGATTGAGCCCCTGTATTTTTATTGAAGACTCAATCAAGCCTCTCCGTCACACCCTTCACTAACGTCCGTTAAGGTTGATTCAAAACGACGTCGTTTTGATCCTGAAATTAAATTTTTTTTTAATTTCTCTCTCTCTCTCCCCCCTCCCTCTCTCTCCTCTCTCCCTATCTCTTTCTTCATCAACGCTGCCACCACCGTTAATCTCCATTAAATTCAAATCACAAAGCTTCACCTTCTTTCTCTTCATCTTCTTCATCAACAGCTTCATCTCATCATCACCATCATCAACAACCTCACCAAAATCCTTCCTCCCCCTCCGCCAGCATCATCAGAAATTTCACAGCTTCATCGTCGTCGGAGCTCGCGGCCACCTCTCCAACCTCGTCACCGGCGCCGCCCCTCAGTCCCTAGCCATGTCAGCGTAAGAACCCTTCTCTCTCTCTCAGCAATCTCTCACATAACGGCCGGAAAATCCTACCCAAATACGATAGGGGGCAAGAAGGTTGGGGATCCGCGGCAGAGGTAGGGAAGGTATCGCAGACGCCGGGACAAGGGGTGGGGGCCTGGTAGATGATGGCGACGCTATTTTGGAGGATGTGGAGGTTGCAGGCGGAGGTTGGGAGCCGCCATGGCTGGTTTTTGAAGCTTTTTTTTTAGGTTGAGCTCGGCACAGAGAGGAGGAAAGATGGGGGTGGGAGATAATAGTAGAGGCATGGGAATGATGGGAAATTTCTTCTTGGGATGTCGGAGGCGGGTCTGGAAGCTCCGAAGACGACCGTCCATGTTTCTTTTAGGTGCAGGGGCTTGAGGAGAAAGAGATAGGGAGAGAGAGAGAGAGAGAAATTTAAAAAAAAAAATTAATTTCAGGATCAAAATGACGTCGTTTTGATCAAAACGACATCATTTTGAATCAACCCTAACGGACATTAGTGAAGGGTGTGACGGAGGGACTTGATTGAGCCCTCAATAAAAGTACAGGAGTTCAATCAAGATAAAAAATAATTCGAGGGACTATTTATTCCCCCCAAATAAGTACAGGGCCTATTTGGCCCTTAACCCTTCTCCTAATAATTACCACCCTATTAGAAATATAACAAAAAAATAATCATAATTATTTGTGGATACTTGCCGAATATTCGAGAAATGTCTTCGGTGGCTTTTTGGAGTTTCGAAACTTCACACATAAAATATGTGAGTCATCACAAAATTGAAAGAAATTTTGTCCACATGCCATCAAGAGGTGATCACATCTTTTGTCTCGTCTTCTTTTTTTTTTCTTTTTTAAAATCGGATGGCTGAGGAAAAAGAGATACAAAATAAAGCGTTTTGGATGGGAGAGGGAGATTCAAAGCCTCAAATCTCAGTTTCAGCAGCATCATGTGAAGAAGAAAAAGCAAGACAATGATAGTTCATTAATCCTAGGTTGGTCTCACAAACTAGATTTTTTTTTTTTTTTCACTAGTTGAGAAAATATGGTGATTTTTTAAAGTCACGTATATAGAATTTGTGTTTGAGTCGCACTTTAAACACTAATAAAATTCAGCCTTTAATCATGAGTAGAAAAACGAACTCTTGAATTTGGTTAATGTGAACATCGATCACTTCTTGTAAGTTTGATTATTTCTTTCTTTCCTTTACTTTTAGTAAAGAAAAATTGTGGCTACTATCTATGATTGCATTATGTACTACGCTAGTCAAGTAGTGAGTGACAATTTAGAAAGTATCAATGAGATTCGAATTCATGAACTTTGACAAAAATTTATTCTATTATTCCATCATGAATTCTAATTTATAACTGTTGTATATCATACGGAAATTATCACTTTTATTATCAAAAATACGCAAATACCAACTTTTATATAAACATTCACAAAATAGCAAAATTTAGTTCGAACAAAATTGCCGAACAAGATAACTTACATTAACAAGTGAAACAACCATCAAACATAGAGATGTATATCATACACATGTTATCCGCTATTTTATAGCAATATTTACATATCATATGGTAGTTATAAAATGCAACTATTTACATTGACTTAGTATATATTAAAGAACAGCCATTTGCAACTTAACACTCTCATGTCCTGTATCATATATTATTTTTCGATGAACATATTATAAATTATTAATGTATTATAATTGTCCATACGTGAACAAAATAAAATATAAATTAACATGCCCCATAGAAATAAAAATGTCAAGAAATTCAAAAATTGATCAAAAGAGAATGAAAATTTGTTAGCATGAAGTTGAAAAAATATTTGAATGGTGGCATCTGATGCCGTTGAAAGCATCAGAATCTGGAAATGAGAAGATAGATATAAAGCAAGCAAAAGTGGGAGGAGAGTAAAAACAAGAATGATAATTAATAATATGGCACTGTACATATTTACGTACCACCAGTAATGACTTTGTTACAAGCCATCCAATCTGGGATGGGATGCATGTATAGCAACTACTGCTGCAAACATTTTCCGATCAAAAGGTATAGCTCAAAATATTATAATCAATTTTTGGGTGTGATCAAAAACAAAAAGGCATATCTATGTATCATATTTCTCAAATTTCTATGCATTATTCTGCCTCTGCTAACACACCAGCCTTTCATATATAAGGAAATCGGAGAGGAGAGAGGAAATGAGTTATTTCCTAATGCATAAGCGCAACCGCTGCTTCCTGCACCAGAGGCTGAGTAACATGGACGAAATGCTCGGCTTCGCGCTCGACCTGCTCCCAGCACTTGTGCGCGTCTTTCCCTTCTCCCATCTTCTTCACGAAAGCAACGAACCGCCTCCAGTTCTCCGGCTGGAACAGATCCGGGTTCATCCTCAGATACGTGAACGCGCACATCTCTTGCCCGCTTGAGTTGCCATCGACATTCAAAGCTGAGGCCTCGAGGATTTGTTCGTGCGCGGTCTCATCATATCTGGGGAGAGCATTCTCCCCAGCCAGTGGCACCTGAGCCTG
Organism: Perilla frutescens; assembly: GCA_026008535.1. Classification (NCBI taxonomy): domain Eukaryota; kingdom Viridiplantae; phylum Streptophyta; class Magnoliopsida; order Lamiales; family Lamiaceae; genus Perilla; species Perilla frutescens. The sequence continues at coordinate 14,351,468 of BRKX01000013.1, forward strand.
CTGGGTGGCGAGGGCGACCTGCCTCACCAGCTTCTCCGGTGCACATAGAGCATCCTGAGGCTGCTCGTGGTCTCTCATCTCGATGCATGTGAAGTTGAAGACAGCGCCATGGCGAGCCAGCATTTGGGCGATGGGGAGGTAGCCATCACGGAACCGGGTGTTGTAGTACCCGGCGGTTAGCTCTGGGGCGTGCGACCGGGTTCCATAATGCCAGTGGATGCCTGCAACCTTGACCGAGATCTTCACTCCCTTGTTCTCGAATATGTTCTTGGCCGACTGCACGATTCTCTCGCCGTGGGCAATGAGCAATTCGGAATACCACGACAGGAAGAACTCCCCGTAGGGGCCGTTCCATCCGCCACCTTCTTTCTTGAAGAAGTTGGTGTCTTCCGGCCAGTTGTTGTACTGCCCTGCATCCGTCGGCCCGGTGTTGCCCCATTCGGATTTTCCAATCGCCTCGGCTGCTGCTTTCAAGCTGCTCAGCATGTACTGCAAAACGGCAAAGATCACAACACATCATTAATCCGAAGAAACTTCAACAGATTTCAAAAGGCAAGGCAAGGCAAGGCACCTACCTTGTCATAACACTGGAAAGCTCCGATTCCGGGGAATTTCCATGTCCCGTTTGCCTCGGGGTAAGACGGATACCGAAGCTCGCCTGCTGGACCCATTCCAACTTGAATTTCCTGAATGAAAGTACAGAATCTTCAGCAGAACGAAACGTACCCAAAAACATCGTACGCGGATATTTGCAAGAACATACCACAACTGTGTCACCTAGGAGGTGATCGAAAGTGTCGCGGAAAGAACGCATGAAATCGGAATAGCACTGGACGGGAGATCTTCCCTTGAGCACAGGGAGAGTGTCGCAACCAAGAGATAAATACTCGTAATTCCGACGACCCCATTGGTCCGTATACGCTAGATCAGGATCTTTGTCAATCTCCTCCACAACCCATTTCGGCAGAGGAATCCTGAATCAGAGCAACAAATTCTTTCAACATTTTTAACTGTTACATTACTACAGCAGCTACATTTTTGGATGCATTTTACATTAAATACATTACACATTTTAAACAGAATCATTTTCAAATTATATGTCATATTTTAATTAAACACAAATAAACTTAGGCCTTGGAGTAATGATCATAATTTGTAATGCGAAATATGGCAACATCTATTTAATTCAAAATAGAAAAATAATATTCAGCAAATTGAGATTGATTTTAATAAATAATTCAACTGACAACGCCAGATCCTAAGAATAGCAAAATGTCATTTTCGAGCTCTAAAGTAACCACCGCCCACGTCAGAAGCGTCCAAACAACGCCGACGCTTTCACCCATACCAATACCATCTCACTCACAATTCACAAACCACCAAATTCAAAAAATCACACATTAATTTCCCAAATCCCATGTCATTGTTTAAAATTTACTCCACATTCATTATCATCAACAAATGGACGCAATTAATTAAAAATAAAATAAATAAATGAAACACAATCTGAATAAGAGGAATTCAATTACTCACGTGACCGAATCGCCGACGTTTCCGCCGCACTGGTGGAACGACATGACAGCCTGAACCTTGAGGCCGTGCTTCTTCGCCATCTCGAGAAGCTCCAAATAACCGCCCCAATTGTACTCGCCGGGTTTCTCCCCCTCCACCAACCCCCACCACACATCCATCATAATCCCCTCCACGCCGGCGCTCTTCAGCGCCTGCAGACTAGCGTTCATCGCCTTCTTCCGATTCACGGTGTGGTTCCATGTCACGCTGTCCAGAGGCATCATCACGAACACCGGCACACCTTTCCGATCCTTAGCCTGCGCACCGCCGGCGACGTACTCTCTATCCTCAACCTCCTCCGCCGAGGCAGGCGCCGTCATCAGCGCTTGAGCAGCCACCGAAAGGTCCGGCCGCACCCCGCCGCGGCGGGGGCTGAGCGGCGGCGACGGAGACACTCGGTCGGCCTCCGAGGTGTTCTGCACGGAGACGCGCAGGTTAGAGGCGGCGGGAGATCTCCACACCGCGCTGACGGTAGCAGAAGACGGCGCTTCGGCTGATGCTCCGCCGGAATCCCCCGCCAACGGCGCGCCGGAAATCGCTCCAATCTGGTGAGGCAAACTCATTGCCATTATAGAAAATTTTATTAACAGAGATTGGGGTTGAAACCGTTGATCACAACACCGTTGAAGAGGAATTTCTTTTGAGCTGTGGAGGAAATAGTCGATTGGGGATTTGAATTTATAGGAGTGAGGAGAGAGAAGTTGCGGGAGGAGGGAGAAGGAGGCGTTGGGAAAAAAGATAAGATATTAACAATGGTGGACCGTGGAACTCGGGACACGTGGATGATGGACACGTGGCGGGATTTAGGCGGGGGAGGATGCGACGGCTGCGATCGAATGAGGTTCACGTGACGGGGACGGTCAGATTTGAGTGCGCGTGAAGGGTTCGGGTGTGGACGCGGTTATAATGGAAGGCCAATAGAAAAGAGCCACGTGGATTGTAGCCTGAGCTGGGTTAAGGAGTCGGTTCGGCGTTTTGCTTGCTTTTGTGTGGCTGTTTTTAGCTCCACGAAAGAAGCTTTTTTCAAACCTAACATTGTTCAATTTCATGAGTGATTCTCTTTTTAATTAAAATAAATTTTATATTTTTATTTTAATATTATTGCTGTCCTCACATTTTATATGTTTTTTAGTCAAAATGTTGTAAATATTTTTATATGAATGAAATTATATTGAATTATTATAGTTAATAGTGATTAGTTTTTTACCCTAATTATGCTATAGGTATGTGACATTTCATATTAAGTGCCAAGTAATGTGTGTGGTTGAATTCGTGAAAGTAAGCTATGTTTCTACATGGCACCTATTCAAATCAAGTTTACTCATATAGTTCAGAAGTGAATGTCTCATGAATATTTTTTATTTTTTTAATTCATTCTGCTCTACTTAATGATTTAATCATTTTCCAGTTTTGACTGAATAATTTATTTTTTCTCAAAAGAAAGAAATAAAAAAAATGTTATAATTCTTAAAAACACATTGAAGAAACTTTATGGTAGATCTTCTTATTTTTGTTGCCCTACTTTCAAATAGATATAATATATTAACAGATTAAAGTGCATTTTATATACTCATTCATATTTATTTAATTTACTTTATTATTTATTTTAATTGGTTTAATATAGTATTTAATTTTTAGTTTCTATTAATGGGCAAATTTCACTTTGATACCTTTATATATTTTGGGCGTTTTGTATAAAATAACTCACTTTTTCAAAATTAACAAAGCATTAACCATTTTTCAATGATTTTACAACTTTAATATTTGATCAATTTTTCAACCCGTAAAGTTATATGTAATTGATTGTATTTTTAATATTTTTATTTCGCCAGCCTCATGAAAGAAATCATCCAATCAAAAAAATATTAGAATACAATCAATTACACTACGGTTTTTCGGGTCATAAATTGATCAAATGTTAAATTTGTAAAATCTTTCAAAGAGTGGACATCATATTATTAATTTTGGAAAAATAAATTAATTTTTAAAAAGATCCTTAAATATAGGTATATATCAAAGTGTAATTTGCCCGTTAATTTATGATTAGTATTAGTGTTTATTGTTGTTTGGCCTCATCAATCAAATAATTAAAAAGATAATCATTCCCTTGCTTCGTGGCAAGAGGCAATCAAAGGTTTTCATTAGAATTTATATGAGGTAAGAGTAAATGAATTGACTATAATAATTCCTTAACTTTAGCATATACGGTCGATCTTCAATGTAAGATTTATAATATACGCAATCCAAGTGTACACGCAACAAATTCGAAATGTTGTTTTTAATCTAAATATAGCTATTAAAATCAACCGAATTATTTTTTCAAGATGATACATGATGATCAACTGCTATTGCCCTAATCAATATTTCCTCTAGCAATCCTTCATCTTTAGACATTGTTCATTAATAATATTTAATTTATCTTGTCTTATATACACATACAAATTAAGGATAATGGTTCAATATCTAAAATGTGCATCAATTGTTCTTTAAAAAAATATATATAGTACTGCAACAACGCTAGCTCCTTGTACATTTCATAAGTTTCACGAGCATGATGTACTGGTATTACGTAAAGTGATTAAAAAATTCAAAAGTTCTTCTAAGTATTAGATATTACAATTAAAATTTTCTGATAACATATATTTCATCACATATATACCTTTTTTTATGAAAGATAGAACAAAAGTTCTAATATATATAAAGTCTCGTATCAGATCAGAAAAAATATCACTTCTAGTACTAAAAACATCACGTTAATTTTAATGAAAATTACTATTAAAAAAAAATGGTGATATTTTTATAAGTATTACTACATTTTTTGGATTTAAAATGTATCAATATCATAAATTTTTCGGTCAAGTGTTGTGCCCTCCTTTCTCGTTTTGATTGTTACTACTGGATCTTCGGACTTGAAAATTTGTTTTAAGATTTAGCTTATAATTAAGGTGTTAGATTCATTTCAAATATAAGAGATTTAGTTATTTGAAAATGCCAATAACAACAACTTTGTGTTTTGACAAAATGAGACCTTATATTCCTCGTGAGTCTAAAAATATCTCATCTCAAAAAATAAAATTAATTAATTTTATTTCAGAGCGTAGAACTCCCAACTTCTTGTGGGTTTGATGTGCAAAATATATATATATATATATATATATATATATAATATTCGACTTCAACTAACTTTTTATTAATTACTATCTAATGAATCAACCAAAGTAATCAAGTTGGTCGTAATTTTACGAGTGGATTTTCTATAGAATAAATTATTAAAGTAGAAAACAATTTATATATATCTTAAATTTCATGGTAGTGTAAATTAAACAAGAATTATATAATAACTCGTGAATTTAAAAGAGAAGAAAAAGTACATTCAAAAGGGTTTGCTCAATGAATGCTTACAAAGTGGAGTGCAAAAGTGAGAGGCACAAGCCCTATACTAACGTACTTAAGAAATACATTAGGGCAACAAGTAAAAGACTAAATTACCCTTAATGATAAAATAAAATTATACACTTATATTTCCAACACCTCTCTCAAACTCAAGATGTCGCTGCAAGGAGGATCGAGAGTTTGCCAACTAAGAAATAGAAATGCGGAAGCGGAAGAGACTTGGTGAATAAATTGGCAATCTGCGATGATGAGGTGATGAAAGGAAACGTGCGAGTGAATGATGTCGGGTGAGATGACAATTGATCTCAATATGCTTGGTCCGTTCATGGAAAACGGTGTTATGAGCAATCTTGATAGCATTTTTATTGTCACAATATATAGGAGTAGGATCATAAATGATGACTCCAATATCAACAAGCAACTAATGAAGCCAAACAATCTTAGTGGTGGTGGAAGCCATGGCTCGATACTTGGCTTCAGTAGAAGAACGGGAAACAATATTTTATTTCTTGCTCCTCCAAGAGATGTGAGAATCACCAAGGAATACACAAATGTAAGTGGTAGACTTTCGATCAATAGGGTCATTGGCCCAATCGATCAACATCAAAAAAGGCTTGCAGTATAAGAGATGAGGTAGAGAAAAATAATAAACTCTGAAAGATAGTACCTTGAAGATACCGCAGAATGTGAAGAACGTCAGTCCAATGGATGGTGGTGGGAGCAGAAACAAACTGACTGACAATGTGAACAGCATAAACAATATATGGACAAGAGATAGTGAGATAAACCAAGATTCCAACAATAATGCGGTACAAACTGGGGTCATCCAGAAGTATCCCATCAGATGGAAAATACCGAACATTTGCTTCCAACGAAGTGAGGGCATAATCATTGTTACTCGAATATAAACCAAGAGAAGTGAGGGCATCTGAGAAAGTGTCATACCAAGAACGAGAAGCTTGTTTGAGGCCATGCAATGACTTCTTAAGCTTACAAACATGTACAGCCTTGTGAGGTACTCCTGGTGGAGGAGTCATGTAGACATCGTCAATAAAGTCTCCATGTAAAAAATTCATTCTTAACATCCATCTGAGTGATAGACCATTGACGAATTGAGGAAACCACAATAAGAGTATGAATAGTGGTCATCTTGGCCACTGGAGTAAAAGTCTCTTCATAATCAAAACCATAATATTGGGATAAGCCTTTAGCTACTAACCGTGCTTTATATCTCTCAATAGACCCATCTAACTTAATTGGTCTTGATCTTATAGATCCAATGAGATCCAATAGTATGCTTACCCTATGGAAGAGGTACCAAATCCCAAGTCTTGGTCTTAGGTAGAGCTCAACCTCACCATCCATAGCTTGCTACCACAAAGGATCAAGAACAACCTCTTTGTAGGAGAAAGGCTCAGAAATCTCATGAGTGGAAGAAAGGAAAGAAATAAAAGAAGAAGAATATGAAAAGTAAGCAAAATCAGGGAGACAAGTGGACTTACGAACACAATTTGAATGACGAAGATGAAGATCATCAATTCTAGGAAGAAAAGAGGGAACCGAGGGGTCAGAAATAGGAGTTGTATCATCATGATCAGTACCTGCAGAATCAGAGTCTACATCACTGCAAAAGGGGCAGTGGGAATGAGAGTAGACGGAGACACATCAGGAGAAGAGGAATGGATAGAAAAGAAAAGAATGCATTCCAGAAAGAAAACATGACGGGAAACATAAAGTTTGTGACTAACAAGATCAAAACAACGATATCATTTTTTTATCATTCTCGTAACCCAGAAAAAAACATAAAACAGAATGAAAAAACAACTCAACACGTTCAACATGAGGGTGAAGAACATAACAAACACTGCTAAAGACACTTAAGGAAGTATAATCATGGACATAACCAAAAAGCCTCTCAAAAGGGGACATACCAGAGGTGATCATAGAAAGAATTTTGTTTATAAAGTAAACAGCAGTAAGAGCTGCTTCACCCCAAAATTCACTAGGAACAGAAGCAGATAAAAGAAAAGAGCAAACAGTCACTATGATATGTTGATATTTTCTTTCAGCCACCCTATTTTGCTCAGGTGTATCAGTACAAGAGGTCTAATGTATAGTCCTATCTATGGTGAGAATCTCACAAAAACTATTTGAAGTATATTCCCCACCTAAATCACATCTAAAACATTTGATAAAAGCATAATTTTAGGTTTTCACAAGAGCATGAAAAGCTGTATAAATCCCCAAGAAATCAGAATGATGTTTCATCACATATAGCCAATAATAACGAGTATTGGGTGGCTTGAATTATAGTGTTTGGAACTGAGTCTAGTGATTCTGAGAGGGACGAGATCTTGAGGGATGAAGCTTGGCTAGTGAAAGGGGGCACTAAACCTTCCAATGTCCGGGCTGGTGACATAAATTACATTCATTTGATTTGGAACTCAGGCTACTCTGATTCGTGTTGTGATTTTGATGAGGACGTGAGTGAGCAGCCAAAACATTCTGATTTTGATGGGGGAGAATTCCCTTCATCGTTCCAGATTTGTGCTAAGTTTTCTCAGGTAAAAGCTCATTAACGACAGAGTCAACAGAGGCAAAGGGCTACGATACAAAAAATGTTGCCACGAAGTCCTTTAAAATCATCGCGAAGAATCATAAAAAACTGACCAGACGTTGTTCTTCCATTTAAGCAATATAAGCATAAACGACTATAAGTTCAGCAGATTCGGTGAGGGCTAACGGTGCCAAGATTGGTCATGGCAGAATAGAAATCTTGGACACTCATCTCTTTCTGTGTTAAAGACCGAATATCCATCTTCAACTGATACTTCTTAGCAAAATTCGATTGGGTATACAATTGTTCCAAGTGATCCCAATGGAACTCTCAACAGAGTTGTTAATGCATGTAATGATTTTAGAATTGTTCATCTCCCAAACATCAACCTGCTCGGCATACTTCTCATTAGTTTCTTCAATCGGCTTAGAGTGAGTCCCAATCACATATCCTCATATCTTCATTACATAATTCCAGTATGAATAATTCTTCCCATTCAAATGAATACTGATTAATTAACTGTAACGAGTTATCCCTATTGGTCGCCATCATTACAACACCAAGATAAACAATACGAATCTAACAAAACAAACACAAGTACAGAAGAATCGCAGCAAACTAGGGCACAAATAGAATCAAAAGGTCTCTAACGAATTCAGAAAGATAAAATAGATTGTGAGTTCACCTGAAACTAGAAGATCATCGTGAACAGTAACAACAAAAATCATGTATCAGATTAAACCTTCTTTGATACCATGTAAATTAAGCAAGAATCATAAAATAACTCATGAATCCAAAAGAGAATAAAGAGTACATTCAAAAGAGTTTGCTGAATAGAGACTTACAAAGTGAAGTGCAAAAGTGAGAGGCACAAGCCTTATACTAACTTAAGAGATGCATTAGGGCAACGAATAAAAAACTAAACTACCCTTAATGATAAAATAAAATTACACATTTATATTTCCAACAGGTATGAAGCAATGATAAAATATGTGATAAAGAACTACAATGTTATTCAATATAAAAGATATTGCAAATTTAATGGAAATTATCTCTCAAAATATCATCAAAATATTAGATATTACAAATTTGTCAGATATATATATATATATATATATATATATATATATATATATATATATTTGTAAAAGAGACAAAGAAAGGTGCGCAGCTTTGGTGCTAGGCCACCTTCTTAATAAATAAATAAATATCGACTATTAAGAAAATAAATATCAAGTCGATCGTAATTTCAGCAGTCGAATATTTTAAAATAAATTATATACAGCTTTAACTTAAAAGCAAAAATACACAAGAAATGTGAATTATTTAACATTATATTTACATTAGCGTTTTCAAAATTGCAGAGCAAAAAAATAAGAGAGAAAAAATGGGTTTAAGGGTCGTATGGCGTCTCTGTTTCAGGACCACGAACAGAGGCTTTCATAGCTAAAATTATTGAATTTCATAAATTTGGAATATTGAAAGCCAAATAATATTGGGTCTCTTCTATTCAAACACTTTTTTTTTTATATGTGGAATTAGTGAGAATGAAAATTGATTAATTTCCTCCAAAAAAAAAAAAACAATTATTAATTAGAGTCTAGAGAGATCGGAAGAGAAAGTTCAATTTTACGATTCTTCGCAGGTTATGTTATAATCTAGTCTTGTGGGGTCAGATTTTTTTCAATCAATTTCCAAATTTGATACAAACTCATCTATTTTTGGATTTTAACAATTTCCCACAAAATTGTCAGTTCAGTGATCCTTGTGTCAATGGGTTAACATTGTGGCTAAAATAAATCAATGGTTTTTGTTCACCGTCACATCTTATTTATAACCTGATCACAGATTCAGTCATAAAACAAAGAAATATATTCTTCGTGGCCTAATTTACATCTTTCAATATGATTAGTCAGGATAATATATGACATTCTATATATATCGATGGCATTCCCATATATATGCATCTAATCATTACAATAATCCCATATGTATCTGGTATGAATGGAGTTGAGAAAATGTCTAATCCAATGGTAGTGCCAAAAGAGCCCGTGACAAGATCGAAAGTTAAGAGGATCAAAGAGACACGTTGAAAGAGCTGAAGCCGAGCACAGTTAGAAGATGCAGATTTCGAGTGCAACGTAGCGGGTTCAACACTCGCGCCAGAGGACACGACCCAGAGGCGCGAGTGGGGGGCACGACCTGCATACAAGTACTGTAAGGGTCGCTCGCGTTGCTTGGCACGACCGGAGGCGCGATCGATCCCAAATCACGCCCAGTTCGTGTGTCAACGGATTTATCCCATTTTAGACTTTTTATTTCCTTGTTTTATTGGGATATTAATTGGAGTTATATTATTTTGGTCTCAACTATAAAAGGGATGTAAACATTAATTTTCGATAGACATTATTGATATATAAAATTTATCTGTGATTTTTTCTCTCTAGAGATTTCTCTGAATTTGACGAAAACACCGTGAGTTTAAATCGGCTTTATCAAACAGCATATCACAACTGTTTGTGACGTCTTCACCAATAATTTCAAGTTCGTGTTTCCAATCACAATAGGGTCGGAGTTTTCAATAATGTTAGTTTGTCTGCGTTGTGAAATTAGGATTTGTCGAGTTCATTGTAACCTGATACATCAATCCTATCATTATAATCTGATACTCTTGGGAGTAAATCACCGTCATCACCAGCGTGCCGATGAGGGTCGCATCAGTATCTGATCATTACAATTCCAACAAATTATATTTTAAGCAAATAAAGCTTGAGACAGATAATATCACTAAATAAGGCATCATTTGATATAATGCATCCAAAAGTAGTAATTAAAGTATATATCTACCCGACCATGAGACCTCACAATGCACGCTTAGATTCCGTGTGAACGATTACTTTGAGCTTTACAAGATTTTAAATCATCATTTATTAAATTGATTTGTTCTTCAAATATGTATATTTTTTTTACAAGAGGGAAAAATGATCTCAAGTTGAAGAGTGCACATACATAATAAAAACTAAAAAATTAAGAGTAACACCGATGTTACATGTATCGTATGGCAGGAGCAAGTGTAAAAAGTGTAGTTTCGAATATCCGATGCTTGTTCCTTCACATGAATCTGACTAAATTATGCAACAAATAACAAAAATATAGAGCCTGAAAGCACATACAACTATAAAAATAAAAAACCAAAGAAAAAGCCTCTTCCCATGGAAACCTAGTGTGCTAATATACAACAGGGCCATCCAAGAAAAAAGGAGGCCAAAAATTAGTTTCCCCACTACGGCCAATGACACTGAGAAGGATGAAGCATTTTGCAATATTAGCTCTCCCTCTCCCTCTCTCAATCAGTTTCGCGCTCTAAAAACACAAAAAACTATGGGTCACCAGAAGTTGGAAATGCAGTATATATATCACTTCATGCATCCAACCAGCGCGGATGGACCTATATGCAAGTTAGCACTGGGAATAGAAGCGGCAAAGATCTGTACACATCTCGTTCAAAAGAGTCGAAAGTAAAATCTCTGTAACGCCCAACGTCATAAATGCAGGAGCATTTTTGCCACCACTCACTTTACTACTGATCAATGCCACTTGATTATGGTGGCAAAGCGCATTTTGTCAATTGATGTGCAGAGGCACAGCAACCCCTGGAGAAACAGAAACATACCACCAAGGCTTGCATGAGATAATTGAAACCTTAAATCTTTTTCATATTTCCTCTTTCCTATATCAATGAGGAATAAATTAGCTAAATTTGAACTCCTAATCTCTGTTGATAAGAATATCCCTATTGCAACAGAACAAACATTGTGCATTACTTCTCCAAACAACACCCATAGATTAAATTTAGGTTAAATCCACAAATGCTTTTGTCAAAAAAAAAAAAAAAAAAAAAAAAAAAAAAAAACACACACACACACACACACAAACAGACAGGACATGTACAATCTGAACTACAAACCCTATAATTTTTGGAAAATCGATTCTACCATTTTGCTAGGTTTCCATAATCAGATGCCCCAGAGAAATTGCAAGTTTGAGTCGCACATGGATTGATAGAACCTTTCAACCAGCAGTAATAATTAAAGAAAGGAATAGTCAACAAACAAATGTCTTAAAAAAATCTCAAATACCAACCGTCATCTATCTGTGAAGTTATTATGGCCTCCACTTGACACCAATCAGCCCTCCAAAGCATATGTCTGAACCTATAAATAGTAAAACATGAGTTGAAAAAAATTCAGACACAAACAGCAAAGATCAATTACAAGAAAACCACATAGAATCCCATGACATGTATATTGAGATCCATGGAAGCACAGAGACGTATTGCATCACTACATTCGTATGCAATTGAACTCGCGGGTAATGCTAGATCTCACAAATCAGACATAGTGGAACTCTGCAGAAAGCCAGACAGAAAAAGATTTTCTTTGCAGGGGAGAAGATATTTGGCAGACAATACCTTTCCCGTGGAATGCGTCTCTTTTTTTTCTTGTTTATTTTATATTTTTTAGAGGTCTTTTTAATTTTAGGTTAACCATAGTAAAAATTACCACATGAGTTATGAATGGTACAAGATTAATATCTTCCATGAGCTTCATGCAATTCAAACATTAACTCCTTAACATGATTCACCCAAAAAAATAACTCATCAAATGAGATTTCAAATCAGCATCTAGCAGCAAAACAAATAGGTCATATACCTCAAACATATTATTGTCATCAGGACCACAGGATCCCTCATTATTAAATCCATGGGATATATTACACTGAAGAATCCTCAGCTTTCCTTCCTGGCATTATCATGAAGAAAATAGTTATCAACAGAAAAAAAGGCTGATGCACAAGATTAGGAACAAAATATATAAAAAAATTATAGCTTACCTTAGTACCATATACAAAACCACCACCTACTGAAGGATGGAAACAAGCCACATTAACCTCATCTTCTGCACTGGGAAGAACTCTCACGAGTTCCATATCGGAAACTCTATAAATCTGAATAAAAAATATGAGTTGAGTAAGAGACCAGGGCCATACAAAAACCATAATAGCAGAGTATTGGGTGCTCCGTATGCACATCATAATCTTGTAGCAGGTGTGAAATTTTTGTAGAAGATTATGCTATATTTGGTACGTACTCATGAGCTAATGGTACCGATAAAACCTTAAACTAGATCCTGAAGAAACAACTATCATTGCTAGGTTTTCTGGATACTAAGGTAGAAAACCATGTGTGTGTCTATTTGATATGCAAACTATAAGATTTTACTGGTACAATAGCCCAAAATGGATCTTAAGAAAGATACGGTCATAGAGTAAATTTTAATTTAAGGGCATTTTACAACAGATGAGAAACACCAGCTTGTCTACCAGAGCAAATAATATATTTTGCACATAAATCTCACCTCCAGAATTGTGTAAATCGGTACAGTTGTATCTCCATCAATCACAACACTTTTAAGAAGTGAACTATGCCGCCGTCCATAGGCTAGTAACAGATGGTCAGAGGTTGGGGAGAACTGCAGTTGAAAAAAAAAAAAAAACTTAAAAATACATACCACACGCTAAAATGTACTCTGAAACACACAGCTACAAAGATGAAATGAAGACTGAGTGATCCATCAGATATATCAGGCTAGTAAATCTACCTTCATCATTGATTACACGGGACTATCACCAACTAAGCTGAAACTTAAAAAAAAAAAAAAAAAAAAAAAAAAAAGGTATCCATTTCATGAAAGACAATGCTATTTACGACCAAAAGGATATGTTAAGTTCTTATTTTATCTTTTACAGAAACAGAGCATTCTGTCACATTAACCAGCATTCTTCTCAAAATAATATCATCACATCTCAGCAACAGGCCAACGAAAAAAACCACCAACAAAAAGATGAATAGGTATCCTAAAAAAACAACTGGATCCTGAAAAATGTGCCACTATGTTTAATTAATTCTAGCCAACCATATTTTTGTTCGATACAAATTCAATACAACATTCCTTGTCAAGAGCAACTTTCTGAAGTATAACTTGCTCCGAGATGCAATGGGTAATAACAAGTTATATAACGAATAAAGGGTTAACAATTTCAAGAAAAGGAGAATAATCCACCCAATTTGGTGAATGACAGCATCATATACCAAATCCTGCCAGACAGTTTCCTTTTTTAATTCATTTTCAAGAGAGAGCAACATTACAAAAGTCAGCCGAAGATCTTATAGTCATGTAACACGATCAACTATTCTTTGCAGCAAAGCAATATGTGAACACAGTTGCAAAAGGGTGGATCTCCACTTAATAGTTCAAATCTTAATAAGCAACCCCCAAACTTCTTACCATGATTTTTTACCATATAACATGGCTTAGTAACTACATCAACTCTTACTACATATACAGTTAGAGAAAAATATGAAATCTCCTTTATGTTTTTGGATCAATAACACAACTTATATTTCATCTAAGGAAAGTTTAAAACTAGATTATCACTCAATTTTCTTCTGAACTCATTTTTCCATAGATTCAAATGCAAAGGTTTTAGCACTGAGAAAAGTAATCAAATTATCATCCAAATATTCAATTTTCTGTTCATGGTTCGATATGTATGTTAGGTGTTGATAGATGTTAAGTCCAATAACTGAACAATATACACACCTGTATTGAAGTCAAACAATGAGCAGCTCTGATCGCCCGAGATGCTAGAACAGAACCAAACCTACATAAAGAAAAAATCATCAGAAACCAGCTCAGATTAAAATTATGTAAAATTAAGTAAAAGCGTAACAATTTTGCTACTCACGTGGCCTCCTCAAGGGAATATATCCTTAGCTCATACATAACTTGGTGTGCAGAAATTGGATGTCTAGTTGGAGATGTTGAGGCCCCAGTTACACCATGCTGACCCTGGCCTTGAAGCCCTGGATCGGCATCAATGTTTGGTAGGATACATGCTACACAAGCAGCTAAGAATCTTCCGCATGGTGAAAAGTGGGCACCCATTTCACTATAAAAGAATATACCACATAAACATCTGATTCAGTTCAGCAAGGACATACGGGGAAATAGGGAAGGAAAATATTGCGGATACTTGAGGCACATAATGCTTTTCACTGTAGCATCTTAAGTAGGACCTGAGACTCATTAAATACTTTTGGAAAGCACTAAAACTACTCATCTTTCTTAACTCATCTAATGTCCATTGTTTGCAAACCACTGACCAACAATACCTTCATGTAGATAAGGTTAACAGCATTACATACCTACAAAGCACAGCATGAGGGATTGTTAAGCGACATCGTTGTGTATCAAGAGGTGCACAAGGATTTTTCACATCATGAGACCATACTCTAAGCTTCACAGTGCAAGGTAATTCAGCAGCTGCCGCTGCAGCCAGTGAGCTAGCTACCTCAGACTGGACTTGGGTTGTCAAAGAGTGCGAATTACCCTGCTCAGTTGGGATATTGTTAAAAGCAGCACTATCACTGGATCCAATTGCAGGTCTCGTACGGGAGCGTGAAGATCGGTGTCGTGAACCTGATCTTCCGGAAGTTCTAGAACCAACATTAGGAATTAGAGGAGGAACCATAGATGACGCATTTGCTATTGCGTTATAGGAAGACAGACCCTCAGTAGGACCATCATTTTGTGAATGCATCGTACGTTGTCCAGCTTGACTTTGACCAATCAACCACCCCTGCAGAAACGGAAGCTCCCAATATGCTGGATCACCAAATGGGAAAAATTGATTGCTCCGCTCTTCAGCTTGCATGTCTGTCTCCATGGAATCAATAGGAGGTTGAGGAATAGCATTATCCATTTCCCTTGTTGACGAATTATTTTGTTGCTCTTCCCGCAGAGGAGATTGGATTGGAGACAATACGAGTTCATACTGACCAGATGGGGTTGAATAAGTGAGAAGTCGTACAGAGGAAGAAGAATCCCCCCTCTGATGTGAAACATTAGAGCTCATTTCAGCATCCGTCTGCTGGGGAAGTAAAGTTATATCACCTCTGCTAATTGAAGGCCATATTAGAAATGGTATAGACATAATAGGCAACTCATTTCCTGAATTGGACTGAAAAGTGGAGTGAGCATCTGCCAGATATATAGTAGGAGGGGGGTAGCGCAAGTACCCAGGGGATGTTGCGAGAGTCATCGTAGGGTCTGAGGAGTCGAGATCGTTGACCTGAAACGAGCATCATTATGAAACTAATACACTGAGAAGAAAATTTATAGCAGCAGCAGTAGTACCTCAGCAGTTAGAAGAAATGGAGCAGCATGTGGATGGAAATGCACTGCACGGAGGGAACGGCGTGTTCTCAATATAATTGTTGGTGAGGAAGCTTCCCCTCTTCTGTCGTAATGCCATATATACAGCTGCCACATGAGCAAGGTTAAAAACTGCAGCTATCTAATCTTACTTACTGGAAATGCTACACTCTTAACTGCTAACCTTATGGCCTGACGCTACAGCCAAAATTTCCCCTTGGGCATGGAAGGCAATTGAAGCTATAGGACGGTCTGCATGAAGGAGTATTTTTTTAACAAGTGACTTCGCTTGGAGAGTAATAAATATAAAAAGGCATAACTTTGAAATACTAATGATTTGAGTGATTACAAAAATCACGAGACCCAATACACTCCGCGGTCTTTGCATCCCACAAACGAACTTCATGATCCAAACTTCCACTTGCAATAACTTCAGGGTAGAGTGGATGGAACCTAACCTGCAAGAGGTCCCGCAAAGACGTTATGCACCAAAGTAGGAATTACAAATTGGACAAATGTGTGAGAAACAGAAATAACACAAACAAAAACTGCCTTTCTACAAAAACTCAATTTCATGAAACCCGGAACAAGTTATTGCTGCAAAGCTTTGCAAAGCAAGAAGAAGATGACATTTCTGGATAAATTATTTCTAGGCTTCTACAAGCTCTAATGGAGGTGGATTAGAAGAAGAATTTTTGTTTCTTGGCATTTATCATTTTCTGTTTTAGAATAGTCAGGTTGATTTGATAAGATTTCATTTTATGACTATTAAAATAAGAAGATAACTTACCACCCAAGGAGTCCTCCGATGACCACTCAACACCTTTAAGCATGTTCCACTTTGACAATCAATTATCTTCACTGTATGGTCTCCACTGCCAGATTCAAAAAGCAATATCATTGTAAGTTTAACAATTTAACAATTATATATGTGCACGTTTGTGTGAGAATGAAAACGGGAAACTAACTGGGTAGAAGCCAGTGTCTTCCCATCAGGACTAAACGCTGCCGCAATTGTTGACCTTGGTGGAGGCTGTAAAGGACAATAGTTAGCTGACAAATGCAGTAATGACTCTGCCTCTCCCCTGTAAATCAGATATAATTTATGAGATCAATTACTCTTCAGATTGTCATAATATAATCAATATTCAATGTATTATTACATAGACTAAAGAGGAGTAATAAATACCATGACCGAAGTTCTTGTCTGGCATCTTTTGCTAATTCACGTTTCAATTCAGATGATTTACCATGATGACTGGATGCCTTTCCCCAAAATCTTCTGGGGGTTCTCTTTGTTTGAGGACATAACTCCCTCTGAGCTAACAATTCAAACACATTACTGCAAGCGGAATCAGCAAGTCAACCCCGATTGGTGTATTCAATGCAAATATATTAAAAGCACATTTAGCCTCAGCTATAAAAATATAGAGATTCTTAACCATATTACACAAAGGCAATATATATATATATATATATATATATATATATAAAGCAATCATCAAAACCAATTATACCATGCAAAGGAACCCAAATTAGTTCACATGTACAATCACGAAGAGTGAACAAAATGCATCCACATTCAAATAGAAACAATTTTATCAAGGTTCCCTTAGATTACAAGTCTATTTGTCCTGTCGGGAATACAAGCTGAATAAGCAATGCAAAGTGGTGACCTTTTTCTGGAAAAGGTAAAAAATGACTTTAGAAAACGTACTTATTAGTCATATGAAGATGTTAAAAAATGAACCCCCAAGAGCATTACATATAACAGTCTTCATTAAAACACCCACAAAAAAACGTCTACCACGTGTAAAACGAAATAAGAAAGCACGTGACTGATCAATGTACGCTCAATCCAAGTTTTGGCACAGTTATACATGACGGGTACAATTTATAGAGTATTACTAACGAAGTAACAAAATAAACAACAAACACAATGTAATGCTGCATAATCCGGAGAAAAAAAAAAGAACTTTGAAGAAAATTGACAGATGGATAACTTAATATTGAAGTTACATGTGTTAAAAAAAAAGTCATTTTTACTAAATAAAAAAGGAAACCCAAAAGCTTGAGCCCTATAAATCCCAAGAACAGTTCAAATATACAGCAATTAAAATTCAATCATCCATAGCTATTCCAAATATTTCAAATTCAAACGAATCTCATGCTTAATCTTTGTTTCATGCATAACTACATTATATGTATAAGCAAAACAATAAACGTCCGTGTAAGCAACCCTGAGCAACCACAAAATTTTACACAGCTCAGAAAACCGTAAAATTCTTATTCAACAACAAAGTGCAATTCATTCAACAAGCTGGAATGACAATTCTACCATTAATTTCCCAAAAATAAGCAAAAACAATTAAAATTAAATATAAAAAAATGCACTTAGTTCCAATTGCGAGCATGCAATTCGGCACCACGGATCAAGTATTCAATTCAACTGGATTCAAACATGCACTAACCGAAAACCTCAAAATATCAGCTCAGAAAAAAATAACTTCCAACACAATCAAATTACGGATCGGAAACGCAACATAGAGGTGAAAATAGGGCAACAAGATTCGACCTTTGCCTCAAATTCGAGTCATGAGCAGGGTCCACAGGTGGAGGCACCAGCTGCCGAGAATTGGACGAAGATGGAGGCGGCGCGGCAGCAGCCGAGGTGGAATTCTCCGGCCAAATTGAGGACGACCTCATGATAAATCACAATTCACAATTAAAACCGACAATTCAATGCAAAAATCCATTCAAATTAAACAAATCATAGCTTCTATCCATGAATCTCTGCAATTCTCAGAAAAATGAAGAAAATTGGGGGTTTATATAGAAGCCGGATTCAGTTGAATTGTACGGAACTACCCGCAGATTCTTATCAGATTACGGGGAGGATATGCCAAATAAGATCTCGGCGGCGAAGGCAAAATTTGGCGGAAGAACGGCGGCGTCGCAGGGGAGGGGGGAGGTGGGAGCGGTGGGTTATGCCTTTCTCCGGCCAATTGACAGTGTTATAATATGCTTGATGCAAATGAGGTATGTGATTTTACAGTATTGCCCTTAATTGAGGGTTTGATATTGTCACACACGTATAGGTAGGTGATTAAGATTTACCCACAAATCCATAATTTTGTGCGATGGACATATACCTGCAATCTAAATTTTAATTTTTCTATATTTTGTTAATTTCGTAGGGCAATTACACAAATGATTATGTAAATTTAGGATTTTTTTTTTTTTTTTAGAATTAGAGACCGATTATTCACTAATTGGAATTCAATGCCCTTTTTACAAAAAAAAAAATGTGATCTTATTATATCTTGTGAATTATTATTTAAATTTGTGTCATCAAATTACAAAGAAAAATATAGATGATTTACTTCATCGTTTCTAACAGTGGCATTCATTGAAGTATATGACTATCGTCATTTGAAATTTGACATCACGTGTGAAATATAAGCGATTGATGAAGGATGGGTGGACATTCATTTAACTTATATCATAAATCTGTTGCTTAAATGAACTTCTATTTTAGTGGATACATTTGAATTGGTGCTTAGTTTTCAAAATTTGAGTTGTTTGTTGCCTTTTTGTTACTTGATGGTTAGTATTTAGATAATATTTCCTTTTCTGTGGTGTCATGACATTGATCACATGTTCTCTATGATATGTTCGGTCGGTTGCATGCAAAATGTGATATTTTATCTCGTTTTCAAATAATTTTGTTTTCATTTTCTCTCTCACGCATTTGATTTAATTATTTGCATTAATATTTTAATATGATTAGTTTTCCTTCGTTGGCACTAATTGGATTTCATTATGAGCTCAAAGGCACTTTAGTTATATAATAAATGAAAGACTAAATTACAAAAATACATTTAAAATTTAAGAGTTTCTAAATGCACCACTTAATTTACTCTTTGTACCACTAAAAATTAAATAAAAAATAAAATAAATACGAAATGACACATTTACCCTTTTATTACTTGTATGCACTACAATAATTACTCAATGCACCACAAAATAAAATAAAAAATAAAACAATAGAAAATAAAACCTTCGATTGGGCCTCGACGATTCCCAGTTTCACACATAATGTGTCCACCTACCGAGCTTTGATCCACAAGCTCTATACTTTTTTTCACATAATAACGTCAATTTTCAACCGTGACAATTTCAGGTAAAAAACAAGAAAAGTAGAAGCCGTCGTTTCCAGCTAGATCAGCCATTAATGCCGCCAAGAACTCGCCATCCTCAGCCGAAGACGACTGTTCCATAAAGCAGACTTCCAACATCAACCGACTAACATGCACAGTTAAAGTGCGGAGAAGCCTCACGCTTCTGCCGGAGATCCGACGATCAAACGCCGAGACCTCGCTGGAAAATTCTAGGACTTCATCCTCGTTGGTAGCGAGGCTTATGGGTTTGGAGGATCTCGGCTCCGCCATGAAATGGTCGGGATTGATTGCGGAAAGTACTATTACGGAGAATTTGGGATGTTGGATTTAGCTCTTAATATGTTTTTAAGTTTTTACGTTAATTTTCTCATTAGTGTTTTTAAGTTTTTAAGTTTTTTTTCTTTTAACTGGTTTTATGTTTTTAATTTTCTTATTTTAAGTATTTTTTTAAGTAAAATACATATTTTAGAGGAAATGCATTATTGTCAATATTAGTGACGCAAAGAGTAAAATTGGTGGTGCATTGAGTAGATGTGGTGCAAAGAGCAAAATTCGTGGTACATTTAGAAACTCCGTCAAAGTTTTCCCATCATAAAATTTTCATCAAGGTAATATAAATAGATGAAATTCTAAGTGCATGTAAGAATACCTGGTTTCTACCATAAAGACACATCAATAATGTCACTGTGGGAATGTATCGTGATCTCTACAATGGGAGCTAGTATCTCTACATGCGTTATAGAATTTCTCTATAAATATATTGTCTAAATTTGTTTGGGTTCTTACAAATACAGTATCTAATTATGAAATATATATATTTAGCGATTAAAATTTACAACTTATAAACATATGAAATAAATTTATGTTTTTTTTTATAAATATAATATAACATATTCCGACCGTGGGGAGGGACTGGAGGAGTGAAATAGAACTCCATTCACTAACCTCTTTGCGAAACAAATGTCTGATTTTATTTGGTTGTCTTTTTTTTTTTTCTTGATTTTAAAAATAAATACGAATAAAAATTATCATATTGCAAATTGGCCGGTCCATTTACTCCATTATTTATAAATTGAAGGTTCTCTTAACTCGAACCAATGTTATTAGCCAATATTAAAAGATATTCCAAAAAAATAAAAATGAAAAGTCATTTTTTCTTCGACTTTTCTTAAGACAATATTCTATATCTTATATTGTAATTTTGTATTTAATTCATTCCATTACAGATTACACTTATAGTAATAATAATTCTATAACTAAATCCTAGTGTATGTGAACAAAATAAAATTCAATCTAAACATAAAACTTTTTCATTTTTATTTTCTCCAAAATATATAATTCATATAGGCTGTGGCAAAGTCTCAGCCCTTACTAGGTAATGACTGATGGACGACAATTGATTTTAACGAAAATTGTTGATAAATTCAGTAATTAATTAGTATGGGTATTAGACTATTAGTGTCCATAGCTTAGGCCGGTGTCCCCTATCAATTAATTGATTAATTAGTTTAATGCTAATACGTACAGTCATGAATTAATCAATACACCGAAATGGAAACTAAATTTTGGATCAAATCAAGAAATCTAATCTTCAATATTTTACTCAATTTTTTTTAACTCACACGCCCGATTTGGTGGTATTGAGGATATTCGAATTCGTAACATTTAGTGTTCAAACAATCTCACTCCATCACTAGACCATCCCCACCGGAACAAAAAAATTATAAATTAAAGAGTTGGATTGCACTCACTCCTCTTGTATGCATCATTTCCTAAAACGAGTTCCCTATAATAATTAGTTAATTACACCGTCATATCTTTAATTTTAGGGTAAACAATAGGCCAAATATATACTTATGTCCTGAACTTTGATCATTTTTTTATAAATGTCCTGAACTTTAAATAATATCAAAATATCTCTTGAACTTTAACATTTTTTCTAAAAGTGTCACAAACTTTAAACTTTTGTCTAAAAATGACCTGAACTTAAAAAAATACAAAAAAATGTCACTAACTTTTCATTTTTTTGTAAAAATGTCATGGGATTCAATTTCCAGCATCGGATTAATGATGAGGCATACCGAAGTTCAGCATGCCAAAATGACATGGAATTTGTAATTTTTTAAAATAAATAAATAAATAATGATAACATTATTTTCCACTTTTATCTCCAAAATCGTAACTTCTCATTCTACCAAATCTCTCATCAATCAAATTTGAAGTAAAAAATATTACTTTTCATTCATTTCAATATTCTCAATCCTAATGGAAAAATAAAAATAAATGATTTCTTTTCACTCCTCCCAAAATCCCAATTTGGACAAATCAACCCGATTTGAAGAAAAATTGTGTGCCCTTCAAATTGAGATTTAAAAAGAAATCCACTTCACTTTAATATGTTGGACTATGATATGCCTCATTGTTGGGTATCGTTGAGATTGCCAAAGAAGCCATTCCCTAATTACACCGTTTTTCCCAGAACACTTTATTGATTGAAGATGGCTCAGACTCGTTCCACAAAGGAATCCAGCTGAACTTTACAAGATAATTCCTCGAAGACCACAAATGAGAGAATACACACTCAAGAAACCCTAATCTGAAGCCGCCAACGACCCAGGCAACACAAGCCCTAACTAGAACGCTCGATCCACCAAGATAGTGAATCTAAGAACCCCTCACAGTTAGAAATCAAGAGATGAAGTACAGAGATTACACAATATCTCACGAACTCTCACAGATTTCACTCAGAGAAAGAGAAGAGCTATCTAGAACACTACTGTAGCAGACTGAATCGAAGACTAGGGTTGAGGAGCAGCAAACAACATATAAATAGCCTTCACTAGCTGAACCGGGCCTTGGTGCTACCACTGGGCCGAGTTGCTCTCAGATTTTGGGCCTTGAGGAGTCTAGCCCAATAAGGAAGATGGGCCTATCCTCACACTCATCATTAATTCGATGCTGGAAATTGAATTACAGGACATTTTTACAAAAAAATAGAAAGTTCATGACATTTTTTTTGTATTTTTTGAAAGTGAAGATATTTTTAGAAAGAATGTCAAAGTTCAGGATATATTTTGTTATCACAAAGTCTGTTATCAGACTTTGAAAACCCGAAATGCATAAAATCAGGCCGTCAGGCGGGCGGGTTAACGCGCTGGTCAACCCTGACCCGACCCGCTCCGCAAAAAAAAAAGTTCTCCAGAAACAATATCATTCTTAACACTAAAAAGTATTAGTCCCAACAGTCCCAAGTACAAAACGTATCACCCGTAACTATAAAAAATATTGGCTTGCGACTTATCGTATATGAATTTCTTTAATTCAAATTATGATTTATTCCATCTCAATTAATGTTTACAGCCTAGGGCAAATAAATTAAATCAATTCACTTTAATTTTGGGATTCGCTAATTTTATTTTGGGATATAAATTTTTGGGGATAAAACAAAAGGAAAAAATTGAAAAAGAAAACGTAAATTACGCCCACAAAAAAAAAGACGGCCGTGTGACGCCCACGCGCTCGCCTGACCATAAACAACAGTGTAGGTGCGCAAGATCTGATAAGAGACCAACTATTTTGATATTATTTGAAGTTCAGGACATTTTTAGAAAATATGTCAAAATTCAAGACATAAATATATATTTGGCGGTTAAAAATGTAGTATCATTTATATATTTAATGTATCTATATTTTATCAAATTTATTACAAACTAACACTTTTGTCAATTAAATACTCAAACTATTTAAAAATAATAAAATCTAACATCGAACATATTTTTTGTTATTTGAAAAATAATTGAACTAGGTCTTTGATGATGTGGATTTTTAGTTTTAACGAAAATAAGCTGACTCGTATATCTCCGGTCAAAACAAAAAAGTGAGCTGACTTAAATATTACATACCGTCAAAACGTTGTTTGGATGATGTGAAGTATTCTAAATCAACTTGTTTGGTTTAATAAAAGTTCATATCAACAAATATCGAGTTCATCCTTTTTTAACTGCCAAAAAATGTATCAAATGTTAGATCCAAGGGGTATTATCATATTTTAGCCTGACTTTTCAAGTAATTCACAAAAATGTCCTAACCTTTTAGAAATAACAATTTAATACCTGACATTTGGAATATACAATAAAACTAACCTGAAATTAATTTTCGGGCATTTAGTTGCTGACATGTATATCTTTTGGCCCGATTTTTTTATTGACTTTTCATGTCAATTGATCAAATAAAATTAAAACAAAATTAAAAAATTCAAACCAAAAATACACGACAACAACTAAAAGTCCGAATATTTATTTCATACTAGATTTGTTATATATTCAAAAAGTCAAATATTAAATTATTATTTTTAAAAGGTCAGAACATTTTTACTAATTACTTGAAAGATCGACTAAAATCTAATAATACTCTTAGATTCAATTAATTTTTAATTAGTTTAGACATTTAATTGAAAAAATTATTAGTTTAGTATAAATTTGAAATTTTTGTAGTAGTTTGAGCTTGATAGTTTACATTTAATTCTATAAATGCAACATCAATCGATAGCGAGATTTAAAAAAAAAATCATGTGTAATATGTTTTCGTGGTATCAATCATTGTTTACTTACGCCATCTTATTACTTGTTCGACAAGGATCAAGCAGCTAACAACTAAAATTGATAAGAATGCAAAACAAAATTAGAGATTATTAGACACATCAAAATGTTTCTTCTTCTTCTTCTTCTTCTTCTTCTTTTGAGATATCTGCAACCTCTACCACCACACCACCACAAGTGCACAAAGGATGATGATATCTCAACCTAAGAGACGACGTTGACAGTATGATTTCAACGTGATATCCCAGTCACGGATTCACCACTTCACCACTAACACATACAT
The DNA here is from genome assembly GCA_026008535.1 of Perilla frutescens. Taxonomy (NCBI): domain Eukaryota; kingdom Viridiplantae; phylum Streptophyta; class Magnoliopsida; order Lamiales; family Lamiaceae; genus Perilla; species Perilla frutescens. Next base: position 14,376,328 of record BRKX01000013.1, read on the forward strand.
CATATTTATAGCCATGTCACTTCTTTACAATATTGTCGATTAACATGCCAAATCAATTGAAGCTCATGCAATGAAATGTTCAAAAAAAATGAAGAAATTAATTATCAAGAACTTTTGAAGCAATCATCATCTGGAGAATAGCTCCACTCTGTTGAGGTAGCAAGCAGAGGCCGGATCTTGAAGGCAGCCGCAGAAACTATCTTCGTCTTTTGGAAACGAAACTGGTAGGGGATGGTCTGGAATTATGCCAACCTTAACAGGAACGACAGGAAAAGAAGTCAGCTCATGATAAGGGGATAGAGAAGAGAGAGCGGGGGGGGGGGGGGAGGGGAACCTTATCAATGTCCGTGTGGGCAGGTGTTTCATAACGGGCAACAGTTACAGCTAAGCCAGAGCCATCGGACAGTTCAAAAACCGATTGAATTTTACTGTGCAATAATAACAGAACAATTGATCAGCATTGACAGCATGATTTCATGGAGCGGAAATAAGACAAAAATGATCAGTTAGTACCCTTTTCCATATGTAGGTTCTCCAACGAGGACTGCACGCTTGTTGTCCTTGAGAGCACCGGCTAGAATCTCACTTGCACTAGCAGTTCCTTTGTTGACCTACAGAGGCATTTTGTCAAAACGAGGACCAATTGAAATGATCAATACCATGGCTTGAGATGAAATTTTAGCCCAGCCATTACCAAGCTGCTATAACAAGAGAGGATGAAAGAATCGCAAAAAGTGAAAACTTGACATACCAGCACAACTAGGGGTTCTGAAGCTGCTGCTGCATTGCTTCCATCTGTCTCGTATATATCTCTAACACCTCGGCTATCACAAATGTATACGATCACACCTTTGTCCAACCTATTTAGATCAGCACCGAGTAAGATCTTATGTTCTACAAGAACAATGATATTTGACAGGATAGGTGATATGACTGATGTTGAAGCTAGGATCTAAATGGGTTTTTAGTCCGATACTGAAGCAAAAGAAAGCTGCTGAAAGAATTCATTTAGCTAGGATCTAATGGCACATTTAGCAGAGAAACCAAAGAAATCATGAGCGCACAATGAAATTCATTTAGCTGATGAAGGAATACAATGCTTGTAAATTTCCTTTTCTGTCTTTGTTTTTAATAAGATACAATGCTTGTAAAATTAGCACATTTCCAGACATTTATGATTGAAAATCGTCTTCTTTAATAATGCAATATGTCATGTGCTCATGCCACCAATAACGCAAATAAATAAATAAAATCTTGTAGAATACTAATATGCAACAGGCAGCTCACCAAATTTTTGCAATTTCAACTCCTTCAGGGAACAGGCCACCACTGCAAACACACACACAAACACACAAAAAAGAAAAAGAAAAAAAAATTAGCAATTCAAAATTCGACCTGAGGTATATACTATAATGGAGAATGTCAAAGCATGTCACCTATTATCCCGGAGGTCCAGTATGAAGGAATTTACATTGTTTTCCCTCAATGTTTTAATTGCTTCCCTGACAGAACCTAACAAAGAACTAGTCATAAGAAGCAAGAATTTTGGTACTGTCGAAAGAAAAGGGTGTGGCGCTCCAAATTATATGTGCAGAGGCATTAATGTGTACTTGCAAAGGATTAAGAGAATATTACTGGAGAATATATACAATATGTGAAGTCAACATATTGAGATTAAGATAAGCCCACAGATTAGATTACAATGCGCAAGAAGTAGGAGAGTGTACCAGAAGCATTTTGGCTGAATGATGTAAGTTTTATATATCCAACCAGAGGACCATCCTCTCCCAAACCAGCAGTTTTGCATACTCGTGACTTCACTGGATTCAATATTACTTTCTCTCGTCTGAAATGCAGCAATTACTAATAGTTACAGTTTGAAAATTCAATAAATACCTGTTTAAAATGCAAATTACGGTGCATTTTCTTCAAGCGTAAATACAGCCACTAGAATAGTATCTTAATTCCTCGAGATATATTTAACCACTAGAAAAATCCTATACAAGTTGAATGTGTAAGACAAGAAATGAACTTTATAACCCATAATTAGCAACAGGAACCAATTGCATATTGAGTACACAAATTTATAAACAAAGATCATATGCTTACACTAACGATAGGTGCCTTGTCTCTGAACCATGACGTACAGTTAGCTCCACTTTACTTCCCTCTGGCCCCCTGTCAAACATTCATAATATCCAGTCATATACAGTTCTCGACTCGGCAAAACACTACACACACACACACACAAGCACACCAATAGACTTGACCCCTCGCGCAACCAACCCCCACCCACAGATAAATAAACATACAAGCATATATCTACATATTATATTAGCCACAGTTAGGATATAAATTAAATAATAATAATAAAAAAAAGCATGGTTCCCAGGTTTGTGAGCCTCAGAATTTGCTCTAATAAAAATATTGCAGCTTCCACTTGGAATAAGCCTCAAAATGACATGAATGAACAGATTGATACTTTCTAAATATGAAGGAAAATGAGGGAGAGAACAAAATTATACAGAAAAAAGACTAAAATATTAAATATTTTTACATCTAATTGAAATTTAGGGCACTTGGGGACTGTGAATCATGCTATTTTTGTAACAGAAGTGGCAATAAGAAGAAGGGGAGGTCTCATGTACAGGAGCCCCCCATGCGACGCCATCAGACGGGCGCGTGGGGCCACGCACCCGCCTGTTTTTTTTTCTTTTTTTTTCTTTTTCTGTTTTCCGTTTTGCCCTTTTTTTTTTCTGCTTTTCTTTTTCTTTTTTGTGTTTTTCTTTCTTTTTTTTCTGATTTTCTTTTTATTTGTATTTTTCTCCAAATTAAAGTGAATGATTTTTATTTTTTTAATTCGGCGACTCGCGCAATGCACTCGCCCGACGCAAACGCGTGGGCTCGTGCATTGCGCTCGACTATGAATTTAATTTTTCGAAACAAATATAAATAATGATTTGGAAAAAACATGAACCCTAAAAAATACAAAATGAACCCTTAACCCCCCCAAATCATAAAAAACTCAAAATAAACCCCTAAAACACCCCCAAAAAACACAATAGAAAACAAAAAAAAACCCCTAAAAAGCACAAAATAAATCCCTAAAAATACCCCAAAAAAACACAAAATAAACAAAAAAAAAAACCCTAAAAAACACAAAAAAAACACGAAATGGTACTATTTAGTGTTCAAAATGGTACTATTGGTGGCGATTTTTTTTTTTGGGCGGGTCGGAAGCGGGTCGGAGTGGATCGTCTGATAGGCCGACCCATACATAGATTTAGCGTAAGAAGAATGCTGGATGAAACAAAATATTATTCCATTATTTTACTAAAGGGGTGTATTGGATTGAGATTTCATTGGATTTTAAAGGACTTTTAAAATACGTGTGTATTCAATCCAGACTTTTAAAAGTCCTTTAAAATCTTGATATATTCAATTCAAACTTTTAAAAGTCCTTTAAAATCCGGGTGTATTCAATCCGGACTTTTAAAAGTCCTTTAAAATTCTGGTGTATCCAATCCAGACTTTTCAAAGTCTTTTAAAATCCGGATGTATTCAAAAATCCATGAACTTTAAAAAATCATTGACTTCATTGGATTTCATCAAGAAATGACGTGAAAATTACAAAGGATGAAATCCGACCTCTGGACATGAGATTTCGATAGATTTGAAAAACCCGGCGAGCGCTGTGTCCCAGCGGCCAGTGAGGAGTTGAAATTGGGCACCCCAACTGTCACCTGACCCCAGCGGCCGCTGGCTTTGCCGATGATGGCACTCCAGCGGCCGCTGGGTGTCATCGGTCGCTGGGAGCAAGGCCGCTGGCTTCCAGCGGTCGCTAGGTTCCATTTTTTCCCGGACCCACCAATCGCTGTGTTCCATCGAGCGCTGGAAAAAACGATTTCAAATCCATTGAAATCGTCCAAAATCGATCCGAAATCCATACACAAAATCCGCCAGACTCTACGTGGAGTTGGGAGACTCCATGTAGAGTCTATGGATTTATAAAATCCATAGAAATCCATGTACATTTTAAAGTCCAACAAAATCCATCAAAATCCCAATCCAATACACCCCCTAAGTCATCAGAATGGAAGAGATAAGTATCAGGGGCTCTTGTTGTTTCATGTTCTGTAATACAGACATTGTTTTCTAAATCAACAAAAAGAAAAATATATGAGACTGAACTTTGGACCATGACTTTCTATACTTTCTTTACATTAACCAAAGAAACATGAAAATAAAAGGTGAAATTCAACGAAGATGAAGTTTCCTTACATTCTCCTTTCAATTCATGATTTCTTTTCAACCAAACAATTAGTATTAATAGCCAAAAAACTTTCAATGCAACTGATTAGGCTAAAACAGAAATGAAAAGATGCACAAATGCTTACAATTTAAGGTTTTTTCTCTTCTTTTTTTGGGTATTTTTTCTCTTAAATATAAACAAAGATCCTTCAAAAGGAAGATTTTATTTATATAATATATAAATAAATAAAAATAATAAATCATCTCACTGATTATGCTATCAATTGCAAAGGACAGCTAGAAGAAGCTTACTGCAAGCGTTCAGCAGCATCGTATATTTCCATGCTTTCTGCACTGGTATCATCAATTGCAAGGATTAAATCCCCAGATGAAACTCCAGCCTTATATGCTGGACCTCCTAGAGCGGCTGAAACAACCACCAGTCCAGAATCTGATTGATCTTTCTTAGGGTATCCTATAGATAGGCCTACTCCAGTAAGAGTACTCCGTGTTCCTGACTGCCTTCAAAGTACGTATGAACATGTTTTATAAGCTTAGAAACCAATAAAAGGCACGATTCTAAGAAGCTCTATTCAAGATTAGGGAAGAAAGATGAGTTGTTGCAGAAAGATGAGAGCAAGAAGCCAAGAAGCCCGTACCCGCAGACTCTTAAATTTTTTAGGCTCCAAGAACCGGGTGAAAGGGTCACCTAGAGTAGCGACCATTTTCCTTATAGCAGCATCTACAGTTCAACAATAAATAAGAGATACAGTCATGAAATATGAAGTGCTTACGTTCAGTTCAGCTGAGCATAAGGCCAGAGTGAAATACTGAGATTATGACGCAAATAAGATATGGCATATTGGTCATTTTACTGTTGGACGAGTTATTCTTGCAGATGATTGTTACGTCAAATATATGCTTTAACGCCTCAATAAATATTGGCTTTAGAATCCATGCCAATTACTTTCCTCCTTGCTGTCTAACTCTACACATTACAAATAAACACCTCTTTCCATCTAAATGAATAGTTAATCAGGCATTTGATTGGGAAGTTAGCTTTTCTTTATTCCTAGATTTCATCTAGTTTCGCTAAACATCTGACTTCCATCAGCAGGAAATCTAACCAATCAACTAAATAAGGGGTGTGGTGGATTTTTGCTCGTTGAAAAGAACTAACTTTGGGGTCGAGCCTACTTATGTATCTATTATGTCTTCTTTTTTTGTTCCCACTAATGTCGAGAACCCATCTGTTAGTAATGTTCAATCTTTTTCTATAGGCTATTAGGTTGACAAACTGATATTACAAGTTTAATAATGCAAGTTCTCTGCTCAAATCATAGATGGTATATATATGAGTTGCAAGACAAGACACTTACAAGTCTCTTCTCTTGAGTTCATAGGTTCCTCACGCAGTGCATTTTCTCTATACCTAAACCAACTCTGCCCATTGAAAGTCTTATCAACATAAGCACGGTCTATAGCTCTCCAAGCCTCCAAAAAAAGAAGATTTTCTTCGCTAAGGGCCACTACATTACATGAAATGCAAAGCATTAGAGGAGAAAACAAAAGGAGATGTAAAACCAAAAAATTAGAATCTCAAAATAAATCAATTTGCAGAACCTATCGAACTTACATGAGGGAGTTTTGGTGACGGTGGCACCTAATGTCATGACAAGCATCACTCCAACAATAAGATGGAGAGAAAAAGCAGGAACAAAATTGTTAAACCTCTCTGCACGTTTTAGTGCTTTCCGGAGGCTGATGGAAAACTTCCTGAGCCTAGGAGTGCGTCCAATCTTTAGCATAAAGAAACTACAATGCAGAACAAATCTCTTATCGAGCCACCAAAGTGACTGGAGAACATTCTTGTAACCATTGCTCCTATCCGGCGACTGAGATGAGAAACAAATCGCGGTGTTTCGCACTTTACTCTTCAAACACCAGCATAATCGACCTCCACTTTCCCTTGCTGGAAAATGGTTCAAAAGAAGCACCTGGAAGCATAGTTTTTTGTTCAAAAAGAAAAGAATAAAAAATATGAGGACTTCATTCTCAAAGGACAAAAAAAAAACTGATCGCTACAATCTATCTTCAAGCAAAAAAAAATACCCAAATTTTTCAAGTTCCTCACTACCAATGATCTTGAATAATAAAAGGAATGTAAAGAATTTCTAATTGCATAACATTATTAGTCACATTTCCATAAATAAATCTTCCAAATACACATAAAACAAGTTGGTCTTGATATCAAGATTATCGAAGGCCATTTTATCTTGTGAATCTTTCATCATTAATTTTATTTGAACAACTCAAGTAAGAGAGTCCATATGAAGATCAATTGACAAATCCTTCTAACTAAATATCTATTTTTCCAAGCCACACGGGATTATAAAAAAAACAGAGAGAGACGATCGGCTAAAATATTTAACGCAGCAAATCACGCTGAACATGCATTTTAGCATAGTTTTTTTTCAAGAAAATGATGAAGAAAAGGGCACCTCCGAAGAGAAAGGACTGGGATTTCGGCGAGAATTGCTGACGGCGAAAGATGGGGCGGCGGCAAAAGCGGCGGAGCTTCCCAAAATCACTTCCATTTGATAAATGCGGATTTTTTTTGCAGCCACAATTCTATCAGCAACGCTGAGAATTTCGCTTTTGAGTATGGTTGGTAGTTATCAATGGCGCTTTTTTGCACTTTTATTAATTTATTAGACATTTTCCTTTTTTTTTAATGTCACAAAAATAGTTTGTGGTTTGAATTGTTTCGACTTTCGAGTCTCTTTTTTTCCCCAATTTGGATCAAGTTTTGTCCCACTTGAAAGTGATTGTTGGAGCAAAATTTATTCACATTTTTTATGTGGATAATATGGTTTTCCCTTCATATTTTTCCTTCTATTTTTGTCTTTTGAATTGGGTACGTTTATATTTATTTAATTTTGGGGAAATGAGGAAATTAAAAAAAAAAATCAATAGCATATTTTTAAGATAAAGTCTCTTGTACATCACTTTCAATAAGACTCAAACATCCACCAACGATCGGGGTCAACGCGAATTAACCCAGGTCATTAAAAAAAATTAGTATAAATCAGTATCTATCCTGACACTAAAAAGTATCACTTAAAATTCAAAAAGTATCATGATATCATTAAAAAATAACTCGTCTGTTGCTTATCTTATATAAGTTTATGTAGTATAAATTGTGAATTTTTTCCATTTCAATTAATGTTTAGAGTATATGAGTTTAAGTTTTTGTAGGGTTCATGGTTTGTAGGGTTTTTTTTAGTATTTTTTAAATTTTTAAGGGGGGGGGGGGGGGGGTTTGTTGTGTTTTTTAGGGTTTATGATTTTTTTAGGTTTATTAATATCAATTGCGGGTTATATTTAGGGTTCATTAAATCAATTTTAGGGTATATATTTATATTTATTTCAAAAAAGATTAAATTAATTCATTTCAATTGTTGAAACCGTTAGTTTTATATCTATATAGTTTTGTCTTTCTTTGTGTTATTGTGCGCAGGAAGAGTTAATAGTTGAGAAGAATAAGGAGCATGTGTGGTTGACCAAGGATGGAGTCAAAGATTGGGTCGTTACTATATCTAAGGAAATTGGTTGCTTGCAGCTAAAATCAAGGAAGTTGAGATAATGTGGAGTTCGTGTGGTTATTTGGAGTAGAGCCCAAGATATTGTTTTTGTATAAATAGGGATCGAATTTGTAGTAATTAGATAAGAGTTTTCGGATATATTTAGATAGATTAGAACTGTATTAGATTCAGATATTTATTTTCTTCGAGTGATAGTTAAGACAACGTTAGTCACGACCTTCTGCGAAGGAAGTGATAAATTGTCTTTAGTTTTCGTGAGTGTTTACTCGAAGTGTTTTTGTAATTCACAATTTCATATAGTGAATCCTTTGCCCTGAGGCACTTCACGAGATTATAAATTTATAATCTCGTGAAATTTCAATCCATTGTTTGTTACAAGTTTTTCCGCTGCATAAGCAAAGTTGTCTGAACTTCAGATACAACTTTGTAAACAACTCTGTCAGAACCGAGAATTCGGTTTTTTCAAATGGTATCAGAGCAAACACTTGACACACTAAGTGGTGATCCTGTTTTCGTGAGTACAATGGATTGCACAAACCCGTTGTTCAACAAACCTCCTGTTCTCGATGGCATGAACTATTCCTTTTGGAAATTTCGAATGAGAGCTTGCATCAAATCCATTGATGTTAGAGCATAGAATGCTGTTCAGAAAACGTGGACACATCCTAAGACCGTAGATGCCGAAGGAGATACAATCCGTACTCCTCCAGAAGAGTGGACCAGGTCACAAATCGATGAAGCTACGTTCAACGACAAAGCACTCAATGCGATCCAATCTTCCTTGGATATACAGATGTTCAAACTCATAATAAATTGTGAGTCGGCCAAAGAAGCGTGGGATATTCTTCAGCAACATTGCGAAGGAGATGTCGGAATTAAAGAATCAAGACATCGCATTCTTACCACAAAGTTTGAGAACATGAAGATGGAGGAAGATGAGACTGTTGGACAGTATTGCAATAAGCTACTTGAGATTGCAAATGAGTGCATTGATCTTGGTGATCCGATTACTAATAAAAGGTTAGTTTCTAAAGCTTTGAGAACTCTAACACCTCGGTTTGATATGAAGGTTGTTGCCATTGACACGACGTCAACCACTGGATGTTTGGACTTCACAAAGCTGATGAATGATTTGAAGACCTATGAAATGGAATTGAATGAGAAAAGTGGGACAAAGAAGAAGGGAATTGCCATGACAGCTGGGTTGACTTCAAGGACAACAGCTTATGACGAAGAAGGGGATAATGATCTTGAAGAAATCAGTGAAAAGAATCCTAATTTTGCTCTTCTGACCAGAAGACTAAACACTCTCATCAGGGCAAACAGAGGAAAACAACTAAAGGGAGGTGCTGAACAACGCAAGCCTCGACATAACTCATCCGAGCCTTTGGTTATCTATGAGAAAATGAATACACCTAGTAAGGAACCTAGGATCATAAAGCATGCTGCATCAGATCACTTTAGACCAAAGGAGGTAAAAGATTTCTACACGGTTCAATTGTATGAGTGCAAAGGCTATGGGCATTTTGCAAATGAATGTGCCAACACATTTAGAAAGTTTGGAAATCCCGTCACATTCTTATCTCTTAGTGACAGCGAGCTGGACACCTCAGGGATATCTGTGGAAGAAATCTCAGATGATGCAACCAACGAACATGCAGCCTTAATTGCAGTATGCTCTGAAATGGACAATTAAAAGCTCACAGAAGTTGAGATAACTTCTGACAGGTATGATGATTCATACTATAAAACTCTATTTTGTTTCAACACTGTAATAACTACTACAGATGAAGAAGAAGAAGAAGAAGAAGTTACTGAGGAAGAGACACTGGAGATGCTGATAAAGTTGTAGGGACTCTACAAGGAACTGTATGCTAAATGGATCAAACAGTGTAAGGTAGTCGAGTCACTCAATGAGGAAACCACTAGCCAGAAGGCGTCACTTGCAAAATTGGAGGTAATGCTGACGAAGAAAGATGCAGAGATTGACAAGATGAGGATTCAACTCAATCTTGCAAATGAAACTTTCAGAAAGTTCAACATTGGTACCTCCAAACTTGATGAAGTTCTTGCTCAAACTCAGGTAACTTTTCATGGTTTAGGTTATGACAAAAGTGTAAAGACTGCCTTTACGCAAATCATGTCCACCAATGGGAAACCTTTTGTGAAAGCTCAAGAAGCACATCCTACTACATCAATGAGTAAGAAACGCCGGAAATTCATTTGTCACTATTGTTTCCTCCCTGGACACATAAAACCTTTCTGCCATAGGTTTTTGCAGGAACATAAGAAAGAGATTCATCTGAGGACACAAGCCTTAAATTCAGGCCTCACAGTCAAAATTGACAAAACAAGGAATATGGTTTGGAAGCCAAAAGCTGTCCCTAAAGACACCTGCAAAGTTGTCTTCACTACATCAGTAGCTGATGATTCAGCAACTTGGTATTTTGACAGCGGATGCTCTCGTTACATGACTGGGTCTCAAGGATACCTGTCCAACTACTAGAAGATCAACGACAGCGAAGTTACCTTCGGAGGATGAACAAATGGTAAGATTGTAGGCCATGGAATCTTAAACAGCCCTGGTCTTCCAAAGCTCGCCAATGTATCACATGTACAGGGTCTTACAGCAAACCTTATCAGCATCAGCCAACTCTGTGATGACAACTTTACTGTCATCTTTGATAAGCAAAGCTGTACTGTTCTTGATAATAATGGCAAACATGTGATCTCTGGGGTAAGATCTTCTAATAACATTTATGAAACTAAAAGAAAAGGTTGTCTGAGTGCGCAGGTAAATGACATACAACTTTGGCATCAAAAATTGGGGCATACCAATTTTCACAACATGGAGAATCTTCAGAGACTCAATGCTGTTCTTGGAGTGCCAAAGTTAAACGTCTCAAATCCAAGTCTGTGTGGAGATTGTCAGAAAGGAAAGCAAGTAAAAGCGTCGCATCCAGTTGTGACAACTTCAGAGAGACCTTTTGCCACTCAAAGCTGTTTTGAATTGCTCTATATGGATCTATCTAATAGGACCAGCAGAGGTAGAGAGTCTTGGAGGTAAACGATATTCTTTTGTGATAGTGGATGACCTCTCCAGGTATGCTTGGGTAAAATTTCTAAGGAACAAAGGTGAAACCTATGATGCTTTCTTAGAATTATATGCTAAGGTTAGAAATTTCTATCATTCTTGCGTTAAAAGAATTAGATCTGACCATGGAAGGGAATTTAAAAATCTTCAGCTCCTAAACTTTTGCATAAAAGAAGGCATTCATCATGAATATTATGCTCCTAAAACACCCCAGCAAAACGGTGTGGCTGAAAGGAAGAATAGAACCTTGCAAGAGATGGCTACAGTCATGTTATATTCTAAGAGGTTGTCTAAACGGTTTTGGGCTGAAGCTTTAAACACTGCATGTTATGTGAGTAATCGGGTAAACTTGAGAACCGGAACCACCATGACATCATATGAAATTATAAATGGCAGAAAACCCAACTTAAAATATCTCCATGTTTTTGGTTGCGTTTGCTACATTTTGAATGATAGGGATTACTTGTTCAAATTTGATCCTAAAAGTGATAAAGGTGTGTTTATAGGTTATTCACATAACAGTCATGCGTATCGCGTTTATAATCTCAGAACAAAAACTGTTATGGAAAGTGTAAATGTGCGTTTTGATGATCTGGCTAGTCTGTACACCCCTGAAGAAAATATTGATGATTTGCTTGAGATACAGGGAAGGACAGGAAAAACCGCTGAGAATGAAGGTAGAGTTAACCCTGAAGTCGAGTCCACTTTAGAGACAAGTGAGGATGTATCTACAAAAGAATCTGGATCCAATAACCATTCAAATGAGTCAGAAACTCCAGAAGTAGTTCAGGAAAGCATTAGAAGAGACCCACCGAGCAAGATCTGAAAAGATCATCCAATCGATCAAGTCATTGGAGATGTTCGTGAAGGGGTCAGAACAAGAAGTAAAACTCCTGTCAACTACAAGGAAATGGTAAAGATTGTGTGTTTATCATGTGTAATTAACAAAGTTGGTACTGTTGTCTTTTTATCTATGCTTGAACCTAAAAATGTGTCTGAAGCATTAAAAGATGAATTTTGGATAAGTGCCATGCAAGCCGAAATACTTGAGTTTATTAGAAATAAAGTCTGGACACTTGTGCCCAGACCTTCAGGAATAAACGTAATAGGAACTAAGTGGATCTTTAAGAATAAAACTGGTGAATTTGAAAATATCATTAGGAACAAAGCCCGCTTAGTTGCCCAATGTTACACTCAAGTAGAGGGCATTGACTATGATGAGACTTTTGCTCCAGTTGCTAGAATTGAGTCCATCAGGTTGTTGTTTGCTATTGCATGTTATCTTAACATTACTCTTCATCAAATGGATGTTAAGGCAGCATTTCTAAATGGCGTACTAGAAGAGGAAGCATACGTGGAACAACCCAAAGGCTTTGAAGACCCGACAAAACCTGATCATGTGTATAAATTACACAAAGCTTTGTACGGACTTAAGCAAGCTCCTAGAGCTTGGTATAGTTGGCTAACGGAGTTCTTGCTTGAATTTGGTTTTTTTTAGGGGTCATGCCGATAGGACACTTTTTTTCAAGAAAGAAAAAGACTTTCTCACAATTGCTCAAATATATGTCGACGACATAGTATTTAGATCAACAAGCGAGAAGGCCTTGAAGGAGTTTGTGGAGGCGATGTCCACATCATTTGAGATGAGCATGGTGGGGGAACTTAGCAATTTTCTTGGACTACAAGTCAAGTAAAAGGAAAATGGCGTCTTCGTCTCTCAGGCAAAGTGTGCCAAGAATCTAGTAAAGAAGTTCGGCTTGGAGAATGCAAAGCACATGAGAACTCCTATGAGTACGACTGAAAAGCTGTCGAAGGATGCAGTTGGATCTGAAGTTGATCTAACTTTATACAGATCAATGATCGGAAGTCTCCTCTACCTAACTGCTAGCCGACCAGATATCATGTACAGTGTGTGTGCATGCGCTCGGTTTCAGTCCTGTCTTAAGGAGAAGCACCTTAAGGCTGTAAAGAGGATCATTCGGTACATTACCGGCACATGCGAATTAGGTCTATGGTTCACAAAGGACACTACTACAGATCTTGTTGGATACAGTGATGCCGATTGGGCTGGAGAAACTGATGATAGGCGAAGTACAAGTGGGGGATGTTGTTATCTTAGAAACAACCTCATCTCATGGCACAGCAAAAAGCAAAATTGTATCTCATTGTCCACAACTGAATCCGAGTATGTGGCTGCTGGGAGTTGTTCGACATAATTGATATGGCTTAAGTCAATGTTGGATGATTACGGACTGGAAAGCAATCTCTTGGTGATGCTCTGTGACAATACAAGCGCTATCAACCTTGCAAAGAACCCAGTTCACCATTCCAAATCCAAACACATCCACTTAAGGTATCATTTTATTAGGGATTTAGTTGAAAAGAAGATATTAAAGTTAGAGTATATAAGTACGGATAATCAACTGACTGATATGTTTACAAAAGCTTTAAGCTGTGAGAGATTCTCAATTTTGAGGAAATCTCTTGGTTTGTGTTCTATATAAAAAGTTAAGTTGTCTCAACTGTTGTCACACTTTTGTTATATCATAGTTAATTATGAAGAAGGACAGATTCGAGGATGAAAAAGCCTTTGTTAAGGTGAAACCATGATCGTTCTTAGAAAACCATATAACTGGATCAAAGATCTTGATAAGTGGTGATTATAAGATTCTTTTGGTTATTTATCTATTCATCATCTGACTTCTTCTTATTGAAATTCTCTATGATGTATCAAAAGTGATAAGCTGAACAAATTTTATTTTTTTACAACAGTTGTTTATAAATAAAAAAATAAAAAAGGAGGTTATTTTGAAAGTCAGTTAAATGAATCCGGAACATATCTTACTCTATCTTTAATATTTGCTTTGACTTTATCTCTAATATGGTGATTCCTATTTTTAAGGAGACGGGTATCTATCTAGTGTATATATATATATATATATATATATATATATATATTCTTCCTTATTCATTTTAAAAGTCCCTCTCACTCTTCACTTGGTCAAATTTCTCTCAAACTGTTCATTCACTATTCACAAAACCCTTGTCCGTTCATCTCCTCAACCCGTCACCTTCATCTCTTTTCCCTAAGTCGCCATGGATTCCGACAAAATGAGGAAGATTCAGGAGCTGCTCAGTGACCGCGAAGCCTCAGCCTATCTCCGCCACCTCTCAACATTCCCTCCACAGCCAATCCTCTCGCCACCGAGGCCCCTAGTCTCTAGCCCCTTTCGTTTCATGTCCTCAGATACAACTCCCCTCCTCCGACCAAAAGTACTCTCTCCCTCGAGAAGGAATACTCCGATGGAGATATCACCGGAGATTGGCAGCTGCTCCGAAGTCCAATCGAAGGCCCTACCTTTACCTGCTCCTTCTCCGGTGCAACCCTCCCTGGTGTCACCATCTTCTGGTTTAGAGAGTTCCCAAGCCATCATCCTAGCCCCCGATGGAGTGATAATGCCGCCACTTGACATTTCGATTCTCGCGTTCCCCGAGGATGAGCCGTTTAACCCTCTCTTTCTTTATGATGAGGGAAACCCTCACGATGGAGGTTCAATTGAAGTGCCCTTCTCGGAGGTGGAACAAGAGCAACTAGTGGAAGCTGCGGAGAAGTCTGCTCCGACCAAATCCTCTCAGAAGAAGAAACAGGCCAAGACCAAGCGAGTTCCTCCGACTCGACGGTCTCAGTGCTTACATTTCACTGGTAGTTCCTTAAAGAATCCGGTGGGACCTATAGAGATTACAAGCGAACTGAAAGAGGAGGCCAGTGAGGATTCTTCAGAGAATGGCTCACCGGACAAGACACAAACAGTGCATGTGTCTGATTCGGAAGAAAGCTTGGATGGTCGCGAGACTGACGATGAGGTTGAGATTGCATCTGCAGTTTCAAGGAAGGGCAAGAGGAAAATTCTTTTTTCACCTCCTTCAAAAGTCAGAGGCAAAGTTAGCAGGACTCCAAAGAGAGCTAAACGCTGTGATGATCCTGATGAAAAGGCCGCGTACTCTGAATCGGATATTGAGGTATCGAAAGCTAACTCTGACTTGTTCTATTCTGATAATACTAGACGAAATTGGGAATTTTTTAAGAATAGGGAGATTTTGAGTGATAGAGCTGTTGATTTGAAAGATTTCTCTGGGTATAATTTGGTTGCATTTTTAAAGAAACGGAAGTTGTTGGGAAGTGTCACTTATGCTAAACCTTATATTGCTGAGATGGTTAGGCTGTTCTATGCTAACCTCTCTCTTGAGTTTGGAAATCCATCTTCGAAGCAATATGGTAAGGTGTATGTGCGTGGGAAAAATTTTTGTGTTACTCTTGTTAGGATTAACAAATTTTTGGGTCTTCCTAATGTTGTTAAGTCTGATGAAGAAATTGATGAAGCTTTGGAGGCCAAAATGGCCGATATACTAACTGCAAGACAAGCAGATCTTTGGTGTGCTAACAAGAAGCCAAATCGACTTGCTTCTGTTCTTACTTCACTTTTCTCCACACTTCATAAAATTTTTATCTGTAATTGGATTCCCACTTCAAACACAACAGTGGTCCCTTTTGAGCATGTTTGTCTGTTGTACAAGATTTATTCTGAAGAGAAGGTCAACTTGGGTCAGCATATTTTCAACTCTATTGCTGAGATTGCCATGACCAAATCCAACAAGAAGTTGGTTGTACCTTCTTTGATATACAACATGCTGCTGGATCAAGGCTTTAAACCCAAGAAGAGGGATACTCTATCTCCTAGGCTTCCCCTTCAGACTGTTCAAAAGGCCTTCCTTGCTGATTCCAGAACACGAGATCTTCCTTGGACGGATGAAGAACCTTCAACTCCAGCTCCTGCAGGCCCTCACTTCTTTATACCAGCTTTTATTTTGCAGGAACAAATCAATTTTTGCACAGTTCAAATTCAAATATTTGACAAGCAAAGGCGGGTGTTCCAGCGTCTACTTTCTTCCCAAAGATGGGGAGATGATGGAGAAGGTAGTAGCCGAGGAGGAAGAGCTGCTAGTGAAGATGTTGCTAAAGAGCAAGAAGAGTGAAGGTTGTTGCTGAAAAGCAAGAAGAATGAAGGAGAAGGAGGCGTGGAAGAAAAGGAGAAGAAGGCAGAAGGATTTTGATGTTTTTGCCCTAACAAACAAACAACAATTTCATCTTTTATTTTTGTTGTTTAAAACTATGTTTTTGGGTTTGTTTTTATGGTTGTTTTGACTGTAGATCTTTTAAAAGATCTTTTTGTGATCTTTTTGTTTGTCTTATCTTTTGATGATCTTTTTGAATCTGTAGTATGTGATATAAGTTGGAGTCACTGTGACAAGGGAAGTTTGCATGACAGGGGAAGCATCTGTCTATTTTGGTTTATTTTGTTTTTCTGAGTATATGGTTCTTTAGGGGGAGTTATATTATAATTGCATGGGTATGAATGTTTTGCGAAGAAAGACAAAAAGGGGGAGATTGTTGAAACCGTTAGTTTTATATCTATATAGTTTTGTCTTTCTTTGTGTTATTGTGTGCAGGAAGAGTTATTAGTTGAGAAGAATAAAGAGCATGTGTGGTTGACAAAGTCTAGGAGGATGGAGTCAAAGATTGGGTCATTACTATATCTAAGGAAATCGGTTGTTTGCAGCTAAAATCAAGGAAGTGGAGATGATGTGGAGTTCATGTGGTTATTTGGAGTAGAGCCCAAGATATTGTTTTTGTATAAATAGGGATCGAATCTGTAGTGATTAGATAAGAGTTTTTGGATATATTTAGATAGATTAGACCTGTATTAGATTCAGATATTTGTTTTCTTCGAGTGATAGTTAAGACAACGTTAGTCACAACCTTCTGCGAAGGAAGTGATAAATTGTCTTTAGTTTTCGTGAGTGTTTACTCGAAGTGTTTTTGTAATTCACAATTTCATATAGTGAATCTTTTGCCCTGAGGCACTTCATGAGATTATAAATTTATTATCTCGTGAAATTTCAATCCATTGTTTGTTACAAGTTTTTCCGCTGCATAAGCAAAGTTGTCTGAACTTCAGATACAACTTTGTACACAACTCTGTCAGAACCGAGAATTCGATTTTTTCATCAATTTTAGGATTCACTAATTGTATTTTAGGGTATACAATTTTATGGGAATAAATAGAAAAATCGCAAAAAGAATAAAAAAAAAATCTGAGGAGTCCAATTAACATGGATCAAGTGTTAGATATAAAAAAAACCCTAAAATGATATATAAGTATTCAATTGCATTTAAAGAACCACCATACCAATTTGCCACAAGAAAAAAATAAAATTCAAACACCAATTATTAAATTTTAAAAAGTCCACACACAAAATGGGATTAACCTATATGATTACTGACATATAGAATACATGATTACTTTTCAATTTATCAATACATGATTTAATCTAAATTTTTATATAGAATTACATATATAAAGAAAAAAAATACAGCAGAACGATCTATTTTTTTTTTGTGGAGAATAATAAATAAATGAAGTCCTAATTTGAAAATCATGATAACATGGAAATATTAAATCAGTTTGGTGTGTCTATTATTACAAACATAAAATCCGTAACTTCTTACTCATTCATCAAAACGTAACATTAAGTTTATGTGGTAGATTTACTGATTTAGGTATAATGGAGCTCATTTGCAGATGAAATCCTATGTTGCATAATCATAATTATAATTTTTATTTTTATATTTATTTTTATAATGAACTCTAAATAAAAATTTAAAATTAAATTAAATAACAAGAAATTGAAATCGAAAAAAATAGGAAATGCAACAAAGAATCCCAGGTGGCTTGATCAGTTGAACCATGACAGATTTAAAAATCATTTATACTTTTTCTCAAAAAAAAACATCTAAACTTGAAATATTTAATATCACGAAGTATATTATCTCAAAAAAAAAAAATGTTTAGGTATTATAATCGTGCAAGAAATTGATTTAATTAGAAAAATAATGGTTCTTTAAAAACAAAGGCCTAACTGTGAATGAATTGGGCTTTTGCTAAGCCCGATTCAGTTTTATGAAATTTGAGTTGAGTGTGGGTGTAAAAAACAAAGGCCTAGTTGGGAATATGTTTGGCTGATTCTATCCATAGCCTCAACTTTACTCTGCCTCCAAATTAATTAAAATAAAAAATATATTTAATTATACATTTGTATCCTTATTTATAGCTCCACAACTACGCCAATCCTAATCAAACTAAAATAAAACTAAAACCCATCCTATATCCCCCAGCCTCCGTCGTTCCACCCACCATCATTCATATACAGTAAAAAAGCTCTATAAATTAATAACTTTGGGACATAAAATTTTATTAATTTAAAGAGATATTAATATATCAATAAATTAATATTTTATTAATTAAAAGAGGGATTTTTTAAATTCAGCAAATTTAGCACATATGTATTGAAAATAAATGAATTCATATATGTTTCATTGATTATATTCATGCATCAACCAATTCTTTGTAACTAATCAAATATGTTCATGTATAATATCAATTCATTATATACAATTAACTATTATATTCATGGATGCATGTATCAATTCATTGGAATTACTTAAATATACATGTTTACATTAATTCGTTGCACTTAAATAACTATTATAGCCAATTAAATATATTCATGCATGATGAATGAAACACATATTATATAAATCTCAATATGAAAATAAAATAATTCATAACACCCAACCATGTCTTCTCATCTAAAAGGCATTGCAAAATCATCCATGAATGATCAAATGCGTAAAGTATTATGTGAGTATAAGAGAGACCATCCCAAATGCACTCAAAAAGATTTACAAGAATGGGTTTATGAAAAATATCATTTGAAAGTTAGTCAATGTACAATATCAAACACTCTCAAGAGATCATCGGAGTACCTTTTAGCCAACTTTGAGAAGGATGAGGATATTAAGCGACACAAATCGGCGAAATATCCAAATATGGAAAAGGTTCTTTATGAATGGTTTCTTCAGTACCAAGATCAAGTCAACATGACTGGATAGCTTATTTTGGAGAAATCAAAGGATATAATGAAGCTTTTGTATCCTCAACACCCTCTTGAACATCAATTTTCTCAAGGTTGACTTGAAAAATTCAAGGTAAGACAACAACTCTTCACAATTTTTTGTTGCAGCTAAAGAACTCGACACCGGAGCTCTTGGAAAGTTTATTTTGCTTATGTTTCATTTCGGGTTAATAAACTGTGATTACTTGATAATCTCTCTTCTCAATCATGAAGTTTCATTCTTACTTTCTCATTCACTAGTTGCAAAAGAGATTATCTACTATTTTCGTCTCATCGTGAATCAAAGAATATTGTTTAGGCGCATGTAATTTAAGAATAATCTTCCACCCTCTTATATTAAAAATCCGAATACTTTTGTGCATTTTGAATTCTGTTGCACGGACAAAAACATTTTTGTTTTTGAATATTTTTCTCTTCAATTAATCAGTACACATAAATGATCTTGAATATATGTAAATCACAATCTCCAACTATTTTGAAACTCCAAGAAGATATGAGAAAAAGAAGAATCCGAATAAATTAAAATATTATGAGGAACTTGATAAAGGTAGTTTTAAAGCCTGCTATAAAAAAAAAAATAGGGATCTCTAGATTTCATTGGCTTCACCAAGAAGAACTGTGCTTAAGGATGAGGGCTATAGTTGTGTTTTTCTTTCTTGGTTTTAGATAATGAAGTTGTGAGGGAAAAAATATTTAATATAATAATAATATTTTAATTAAATATACAAGTTTTGAATAGAAAAAAATGCTTACTAATAAAGTTGCCTTAATTTTTTTTTATCAAATTTTAAAATGGGGCTATGGGCAAAATAGTACATTCAAATAGTATTTTAATAATTTTAAAATAGGAGGGCTATGAAGAGTATTGGGACTATGTATAGGATTGCTCAATATGTTTTTGCGATTTAAATATGAAGAGTAAAATTGGGGTTATATATAGAATTGTCCAATATGTTTTTGCGATTTAAATATAATGATTGAATATGCCCAATATGTTTTTGCGATTTAAATATGATGATTGGATATAGAAAATAAAAGTAGTGGCTCACTATTACTGGCTCTAATTAAGAGAGAGAGAGAGAGAGAGAGAGAGAGATCACATGATATGACCCAACATTTATATGTACACTCCATCCTTGGGGGCGAGTAGAAAAGATAAATCACAATATGTATCTTAGTGACTAGATGTTAATCAATTGTATATACACTGGACACTCATAAAAATATTCAATCCAAATTGTTGTCAGTATGGCTTGAACATCCACATTGTGGTCCTAGCAAGACAGAGAACATCCTCAATTTTTGTCCTTACTCCAACTGAGTCATGCACCAAGGGATAAATCACACTTGTTTTCAACTATAAGTTCTTTTAAAAAAATATATATATTAATCAACGTGTTTACTATTAAAATAAAAAACCTAATTTTGGAATAATTAACTACAGTAATCCATTATTAACTAAAATATTAACTGGTAGATACTAAAAAATAATTATAAATTCATATTATATTTAATTAATCATAATTAATAATTTTAAAATTGAACTAAAGTAAAAAAAAACTCAAAGTTATTAGATATTACAAAAAAAAGTTGGCTTAATAAGACAACTATGTTATATGGAAGCAGGAATAAGAATTTGGAACCACACTTTTCGGATGAGATCCTCTATTCTAAATTTGGTGTTACAATCCGTGTTCCACGATCAAATTTATAAAGTTTTCTTCTATTTTTTCCGTCAATTTTAATTTATTATATTCTAGTTTAATTTTATAATTGTTTTTAGAGTTCATCCCACCCAGTTAGAATTTGTAATTATTTTTTAGTATTTAATTTTCAACGAAATGATTATTATGGTTGATTATTTTAAAAATATGATTTATAATTTTAAAAATTTCAATCTTTTGTTGATATATGTGACTAGGATTATTATGTTATAATATATTATGTTTTATTTTTGCAATATTATTATTAAGCTCATGAATACGATCATGGAATAGGGTTGGAACGCCAAATCTGAAATAAAGGATCTCATTCCCACACTTTTAACTCTTTTTGGAAAGCTGTCGAATGTTAGACACACAAGGTTACCATGTTAAGTCGAGGGGAATTTAGTGACACATATATCTAAAAAAAATGCATGTGTGGTTAGATAATACAATACTAGTAATATGAAACGTCACCAACATTTCAATATAAACACTTACGGACGTGATTGGTACAGTGGGATGAAATAGAATAGAATGATCATTCACATGTTCATTCCCATTTCGACGATTGGTATCGTTTAAAATCGGGAATCATCATTCCAGATAGAATCCATATTCCCAAAGGAAGGGGAATAGCCATTCCACCCACCCTCAT
This sequence comes from Perilla frutescens, assembly GCA_026008535.1. Taxonomy (NCBI): domain Eukaryota; kingdom Viridiplantae; phylum Streptophyta; class Magnoliopsida; order Lamiales; family Lamiaceae; genus Perilla; species Perilla frutescens. Next base: position 14,397,673 of record BRKX01000013.1, read on the forward strand.
GGGTTTAGCTATTTCCAATGACCAAAAAAATTAATATATGATATATTTATACATCATCATGTCTTATAATATTATTTTATCATATTTAGAAAAATAAATAAAAAATCAAATTAAATAATTTATTATTATTATTATTATTATTATTATTATCATTTCTTAATTATTTTTATATTATTTATTTATTTTCAAAATATAATTTAAAAATATGTGTTAAAATTAAATTTTGATAGCTTTTATAAATTTGTTGAAGAAAATTGAAAGTGATGCCGAAATAAATATAACATAAAAATGTGTTATAATACAATATAAAATATTTATGTATTTGATATAATTTAATATATTTAAATGAAAAATTGAAATGTTAAAGTATTTTTCTATGAAGTAAAAATATTTTTATTAACTTATACAAATTATTGTATATTGATAAATTAAATATTTTTAGAATAAAGTTTTTCAATAAAATAAATAAATTATAATTTGATAAAAAAATAGAAAAAATCATATACTAAAAAAGAAAAATGGCGTTTAGAAATATAAAAAATAAATTAAGGCATGCGTTAGTATTTATTAGATACTACGTATACTTTATTCAATTATAAGAAGATTTGAACTTACATAAAACATTCATTATATAAGATAAAAAAAATATTTCATTCCATTCTTCATTCCGTAGACATACATTCCGTAGACAAACCAACCATAAAAATCGTTATTCCATTCAGACCCTCATTCCATTCCTAAGTTCATTCCATTCATACTCAATTTCATTCTATAATACCAATCACCTTCTTATAATTCAAGATTAGATGTGAACCACAGTTAGATTTAATTTATGGAAATTACAAACATTAAGAGGTGTTAGATTTGTCATTTCCATTAATTTAACATTCTATATTCATAGCGTACGTCATCATTAAGAATGCATTAATGTGCTGATCAATTAAGAAACACTGTCACATTTATTCGGATACAAATTAATCACTTGAAATTTCCTATTATGCTCACCGTGTTAATTACTTGTTATGTTACATTTTTAAATTATATATTTTTTATATTTTTTTATGATTTAATTTAGTTTTAAGATTTTTTTACAGGGTTCAGCTCACCCACTTAGGATTTATAATTATTTTTTAGTGTTTAATTTTTAATTTTTAATTAATAATTCATTATTATGATTGATTAATTCAAAATTAAATTTTATGAATTTTTTAATTTATGTTTTTATTGATAGATGTTGACTATAATTATTTATGTTATAATTGATTTTTATTTTATAATAAATATTATTAAAATCATAAATTTTATAGTGAAACACGTAGAAATATAATAGGAAATTTGAATTCCAAATTAATAAACCTAAAAGAAAATCGAATCATTCCCGTCATTTTCCTTGGGAAAAATAAAAAATGTATGGACAAAAAATATATATTGTTGACTTTTCTATTATCAATTTCAATATATATAAGTTCTTCAACCATTTAACAAAAAAATGCAAAATTAGGAGTATTTTAGATTAGAAACACCTTAAATAAGATATTAAATTAACTGTTAATTTAAATTTAATAAAACATTAAACAGAACCATTATATAAATTTGCTTGATGATTTAAAGCGCTAGACAATTTTGTTAACAAAAAATCATATTTCTTCCGACCCATAATTGTAATCTCTCTTTTTTTTTCATGCCAAAATTATAGCCCACTTTATTTATTTGATATGCATTAGATTTTTAATTTTTTTATACTTTTACTTGATATTATTTGAAATTAATAATTTTTATTTTAGTTTGAATTAATAAGCAGGGTATATAAAGTAAGAAGACTTTATGTAATTTTATATTTTTAAGTATGCTAAATATATTTTATTGATCTACAATTATGAGATAGATGGAATAATTATTTTTAAGAAATTATGCGCACTCATGGAAATACTTTTCCACCATAAAATTTCATTTACTAACCTATATAGATAGGAACAAAAGATGTCCTTTCCAAAAAGGCATCATAAATTTAAAAGTGGCCAGTATATATTCAAACTTAGGAAGACTAGTCTAAAATCTACGGAAAGAGAACCACATTTATAAAGATAATTAGGTTTTGAAGTCAATACACCAATATTTACTAGTCTTTGGAGTATTGATGCAACGTCGTCCCCACCAAATTGCAAATTGCAATAATATTTGCTTTAAATTAAAAGCATCTTCAAAATTGATTGGCCTATCCTTGTTTTTATTGAATGTGGAAAAAATTGATTCATATGAAATTTCCAAGAAACTTGTTCTTCCACACTACTAGTCTCTTGCTATTGATCATGACATGGGTGTTACCTCATATTTCACAACATTATGATTTTCTTCGTAAATTCAATTAAGGGACCTAAGTGGCCGGGGAACATTGCAGCCACGAAAGCCCCCTCCATCATACATAAGAGGCGTCTCAAATTTTTCTAAATATTTAATCGATCATGTACTAATTATAAATATTAGGTTTCTTAATATTAAAAAATATTATTCAATTTTAAATTTTTAAAAAATACGTTGGCTTTGATTAAATAAGTTATAAATTTTTTGGGCGTTGTGCTAAAGCTCATTTTGCATTCTCTATTAGTAGGCCCTGATACATAATACTTGAATGGATTAACATATAGTGTAGATGTGATGTAATTACATGTAGATAGGATAGTACAGAATTTTAGAATAAGAAAAAAGAAAAATTGTCATCAATCTAGGCAAAGTTTAATTACATATATCCATAATAAAATACAATCATGTCTACATGTAACTATGATTCTAATACGATCCCACATCAAATCCACAAATAATTGTCGATGGGCATTTAAGTTGAGGGTCAAGGAGTTAGGGTCTTTGGCTTGAGTTCCTCTAATTGGTGCTTTTATTCAGAGGGATTCGTCCCGGTAAAGGGCTACCTGCTATTGAAGCGCTTGGGTGTGAAGTGGTCTATAGAGTGAAAGCTATCGAGGGTGAGAACCGGCTGGCTTGGAAAATGGCTCCACAAGCAATTATTGATAACTTATCAAAGTAGGTGGAATGATATGTTTCCACATTGGATCAATAAATAATTATGGATGTGTACTTAAGCTAAGGGTCAATCCTACCAAAGTGGGTGGAATTAGTGGAATGATATGATCCCACATTGGATCTACAAATAATTATGGATGAGTACTTAATGATGGATACTTAAGTTAAGGATCAACCCTCCATCCAGTTTGTCAAAGTGATTTGAATCAATCATCCACCATTGAGAGTTTTGGATTGTCAAAATAGGTGTCAAAGTGATTGGAGTCAATCATCCAGGATCAACCCTCAATTCTTGAACTAGCGTATCATCAATCTTTGAGCTAGTTATTGTAGGGGAGTTAGAACCTTTAGCTTGAGTTTCTATTAGATTCTTGTCAAGTTTTAACATTTGACCACTTGTACTATGGTTCTTTTTTTTTCCTGCCGCATAGAGTCTCTCTCCCGCCCCCCCCCCCCCCTCCCTCACCCTTTTACAATTTGTTGCTTACTTGTCGATTATTAAGATTAATTTGATATATTTTAGGAGTGATTATTCATTTCCTTCTCACATGCATATGGTTGAATAAACATGCATATAATCAATTTATTTTAATGTGATTGTGAGTTATATATCGGCTTTATCATTTAAGTTCACTTACAGCCCTTATTTTAAGTTTGATAAGTATGTGCATTTATGTAAGTTACAATAGATACACGGATCAATTATCACTCCATAGTAAAAATATTGATTATAATTAATGATCGATGATTGATATAAATTTTGCATAAATTCTAAGGTAAGATGGATGTAGTTCATTACTCAATTGTCCAGCCGACAGGGCCAACTAATTTTGATTATTTATACCCTATTTATACTTCGGCCAATAACAAAAAATTCAGCCGACCGAAAAATCTATTATGACACTTCAACTACTATATTGTGAACTTTAACTACCTATTGTGATACTTGACAGAGTTCCACAAAGACCCTCAACCAATTTTAAGATCCCATATTGAATTTATATTGAAATCTAACTTTTAGAAAATTTAAAAAATATCATCATTCCAAGTTTCCAACGCAATTACTCTGCTATCGGTCGTCGAGCGGCCAAACTGAGCCCACTAGCTAGCAGACAACCTAGATCATGGGCTTTCTAAAACCTTTAAACAATTTTGAAATTCAATGTTGAATTGACGTTGAAATATTGACTTTAATTTCAAGCTGAAAATTGTGATACAATCCTACGATTGAAACTTCTGTGTCATTATCATTGAAGCTTCCATGGCGATATCATTTTAATTGTACCCATATTGTTGTCGTATCGTCACTTGAAAAGGCTGGAATCTGATAAAAAAATATTTGCTCACACATGCAATATATAAACACACAAAGATTTAATTTGAAAATAAGTTTGGGTCCTGTAAATTTTAAACTGTACGTAGAAAAAATCCTAAAATGACATAAAAAGTAAGACTATATGTACAGAAGTGTTGTTATTACTTAATAGCTAGATTATCCATAGATACATATAACATCAAAATTGATTAACATAAGTTAACAGAAAGATGTACGATTCCCCCTCCCCCCATGTTGCTGACGATTATTTACTGCTTACTTTTTGCAGATTTTAAATTCATGGGTCAGAGCATTTAATTAATCTGATAAAAGGGAAAATTTTATGTCATTGTGATGACACAATACAATCCCCACACATATCAAAATATTTTTAAAATACTGCACACACATTTTAAAAGAAATGCAAGATTAGAGATAATGAATCTAATATGTTAGTATATAATAAATGCTTCGTTAGCATACGTTATCAACTTATCATAATGCTTACGAACCATTATTTAAAAGCTAACAAAAGCATTTTCGCGCTAGACACGAGTATAAATATATATTTTGTATTTTTCGTCTATATTTATTTGTACAAACATATCCATGATTGACCTTGAATTAAGGAGTATGAAAAAATCTTTAATTTGATATATTATTTGCGTTGATCCGATTTGAAACGAGTGAGTTATGGTCGTTCAAAATTTTTTAAGATTTTTTTAAAAAGGTGATGACATCAGCTTTTTTATGAGAATTGGATAATTATACCCCACCTCTTTTTTTTCCTTGACTTTTGACATTTAATCTCAGCCATTAGATCATTTAATTGAACAATATAAGATAGGTTTCTAGTTTCCACACCAGGAAAATGTGTATTTTTGATCATCTCTCTCTATATTACATATATATATATATATATATATTACATTCTATGTGAGTTCAAATCAATTATATTTACAATGGGAATGTTTTTTTTTTTTTTATAAATTTGATATATGAAATAAAGGTAATAGCTATGATTAATTATAAATTTGAACTACGATTATTTTAGAGTTAACGCCGACGAGTGTTTTTTCAAAATCCTATGATTAATTTTTATAAGCTACAATTAATTTTTTAAAAGCTACGATTAATTTTAAAAACCAATCATACATATTCAATTAATTTTTAACATGGTATGATTAAATTTTAAAAGCTACGATTAATTTTAAAAACCAATCATACATATTCAATTAATTTTTAACATGGTATGATTAAATTTTAAAAGCTACGATTATTTTATAAATTTATATGATTATTATTTAAAAGTAATCATGCAATGATTATTTTTGTAAAATGTTACGATTATAATTTAAAAGTTATGATTATTTTTGTAAAATGCTACGGTTTTTATTTAAAAATAATCGCATGCTACAATTATATTTATAAAATGCTACGATTATAATTTAAAAGCTACGATTATTTTTATAAAATGCTATAATTATTTTTGTAAAATGGTACCATTATTTTTGTAAAATGCTATGATGATTTTTTTAAAATAATCGTATGCTACGATTATTTTTGTAAAATGCTACGATAATTTTGTAACATTACTTGAATATATACGATTGAATACATTTATTTCTTGTGTAAGTGAGATAGTTACTGAGCTTCATTAAATAAAAAGAAATAGAAGGTACATGAGGTAGAAATTAGTTGACCGAATTTAATGCATGTTTTTATTATTGTGTAAGAATGGCAAGTAAATTTTTTGAATAAATAAACATGAACACCCGACATTATACACACTACACTACAATAATCTGAACAAAAAACTTAGAGCAAAAATTCAAGAAGAAAAATTTGAGCAAGGCGCATGCGTGCAAGAAGTGTGCAAGATTATTCATCAAAAAGAAATTAATGCAAAGAATTTTTCATTTTGAAATGTACGTTTTGTAATGTCTCTTTTTATGAAATTAGTGCGTAAATATCTCTCGTTTAGACTATATTGCATATTTATTGTTGAGTTATGATTTGAAAGTAGTGAGAGGGAGATATTTTCATGTTGTAGCCTTTTCTACATTAATCGTAACCTTATTTATGATAAATCGTAACTTTGATCAAATTAAGATTAGATTAAGAATTAATCGTAGCCATAGTGAAGTAATCGTAGCATTGGTGATATTAATCATAGGTTAAAAATTTATAATCATAGCATCAATAATCATAGCATACTAATTAATCGTAGCCTTGTTTTTAATAATTGTAGCTTTTATTAATTAATCGTGAATTTAGTTAATTAATCATACACTTTATTATATTAATCGTAGCTTATAATTGTTAATTGTAGCAATGTTTTAGTTAATCATAGATTTCTTTTAAATTAATCGTAGCAATTTAAAATATAATCGTATCATTTTTTAGTATAATTGTAGCAATTTTTAATAATCTTAGCATTTATTATATTAATCGTAGCTCATAATTGTTAATCGTAGCAATATTTTAGTTAATCACAGCTTTCTTTTAAATTAATCATAGCAATTTAAATATGATCGTAGCATTTTAAAATGTAATCATAACTTTTAAAAATAAACTTGTAGCATTTATTAAATAATCATACCACTTATTAAGTAATCGTAGCATTTGTTTTATAATCATAGTATTTTTAAATTTAATCGTAGCTTTTAATTGCAAAATATAAATCACAAAATTTAATAATTGTGACACAAATGGCCTACAATTAATATTAAATCATCAATCGTAGCCTAGTCATTAAAATTAATCGTAGCTCTTTATTAATGTTAATCGTATCTCAATTTATATTATATAGGCTACGATTAATAGTTAAAGGCTACAATTAATTTTTCAATAGCTAGGATTATTTTTTAAAGAGCTACGCTTAAAATTATAAGGGTATGGTTGATATGATGGAATGGAATGAGAATGGAATCATATTCCCACGTCCATTCTCATTCATATGGCTGGTATGATTTTTTCAACTGGTAATGGTCATTCCCGAAGGAATCACATTACCATGAATATAGGATTAGCCGTTACTCTCACTCTCATGATATTATGCATTCTCGATTATCAAAATAAATTTTATTTTTTATTTTGCAAAACTATACTTTATTTTTTTTGTATTGAAAAATGAAATCTCATATTTTTATAAAATATTTTATTAAAAAAATAAATTTATAATTTTTTTAAATAACTCATTAATAATTTATTAATGATTCATAAAATTTTGTAATATTTCACAAAAGTACTGATGATATTATAGGATTACATAAAATATACAGACCTGCTAATCATTAGTGAAATACTTATTAAAAGTATACTCAATTTTTTCACAAATGTTAATAGAGTAAAAAAATCGCATAATATTCAACAATATATTATTAAAATATAATAGTATATTTGAAAGAAGAGTAATTTGTTATTTAGAACTAACGTGTATTTTATTTATTAATTATATATTGTTATAATAAAATCAATTCAAAAATCTAAGTTTCATTTCTATTCTTATTACTTGTGATACCAGTCAAAGGAATGACAATAGTCATTCGATTCCATTCCCATCATCATTCCATTACTAAATTCATTACATTCCCACTTGATTTCATTTCGACATACCAGCCATTTCCTAAGAGTTCCAATTAATTTTAAAGAGTTATAATTAATTTTTCAATTGCTACTATTAATTTTTAATAGCTACAATTAATTTGTAAAATGCTATGATTCATTTTAAGGAGCTAAGATTAAGATGATAATAGCTACGAATAATATTATAATAGTTGCGGTTATTTTTTAAAAGCTACGATTAATATTTAATTGAACTATAATTATTATTTAAGTTCTACGATTAAGATTTAATTAAGCTACTATTAACTTCTAAAACTAATCTTAAGGTCACGATCAAGAATTAAGTGCTACAATTAATTTAAAAATGAGCTATGATTATTAATTAATAACTACGATTAATATTATAATATCTATGATTATTTTTTAAAAGCTACGATTAATATTTAAGTGCTACGACTAAGATTTAATTAAGCTACGATTAATTTCTAAAATAAATCTTAGAGCTACGACTATGAATCAAGTGCTACGATTAATTTTAAATTGAGCTACGATTAATATTATAATATCTATCATTATTTTTTAAAAGCTACGGTTAATATTTAATTAAGCTACTATTATTATTTAAGAGCTATGATTAAGATTTAATTGCGCAAAAACTAATCTTAGAGCTAAGATTATGAATTAAGTACTACGATTAATTTTAAATTGAGCTACAATTAATTTCTAATACTAATCTTAGGGCTACGATTATGAATTAAGTGTTACGATTAATTTCTAACACTGATCTTAGGGCTACTATTATTATAAAACTAAACCAATCATTGCAAAAATTAACAAAACCAACCATTGCAAAATTAACCAAACAATTTAACAAATCGTACACACACTATATACGCATTTTAAAAAAAAAATGAAACCTACTTGAGAATATGAAGCCATCTCCGGTGGTACCGTCTTTAGACGTGCTCCTGTTCATTGCTCCATCGTCAGAGAGAGAGAGAGAGAGAGAGAGACACGCCTGGAGAAGAAACGACCACGAATAGCTTTTGAACAGAGAGAGAGAGAGAGAGAGAGAGAGAGAGAGACTTGCAATCATTTTCTTCTTGATTTTTTAAAAGAGACGGGGAGAGAGAGGGGTTCTGGTGATTGGATTTTCAAACCCTAATCATAAATATTCAATAATATGGCAGTTATATTGTATTTATTCTCTTTGCAGATTTGTGGCCGTTGTAAATATCGTGTGTGTATTCTTTTTGCATGTAAAGTACAAAAGTGTACTTTTCAGATTTTGTAGGTTCAAGACAAAGGGCGTTGCGTAAATAAGTACATTTTACTCAAATAACTTCCAAATTTTATATCGTGTTTGTCTATCTCAATTTTAATATAATTTCACCTATATATAAATTTCACCCATTTACTCTTATATTTAAGGGAAAAGGGTCTCGCAGGCCCCTGAACTTTTTGGCGGGGACCTCGCAAGCCCCTGTACTTTTTTTGGCTCAATGGAGCCTCTCAATTTTTTTTTGGGTTCTATTGGGCCCCTCCGTTAAGCCCCTGTAGACGGCACCGTTAGTTCGACATGAAACGACGTCGTTTTAGGTTTTATTTATATTAAAAAAAATTCTAAAATCAATTAAAAATGCACCCGACCCATTTTAATAATATACCCGATCCAATTTCAAATAAACCCGACCCATTTAGATAAAATTGGGTCTTGCAGCTTGCGGGTTAAAATTGGGGAAACAGTCTTCCAGAATTAGGGTTAGTTCATTTGAGAATTCCAGAATTTCTTCGCTAACTTCGTCGATTAATCTAAGTTTATGGGGTTAGGAAACCATTTTTAGTAAATTAACACAAAGTGGTAGTCCAACTCAGAGATTCGAGAAGATTTTCGAAGATAGAATTTGTGGTCCAAGTTCTTTGGGTAGCCCCACCACATGCGACGCACCAAGGCAACGAAAAATATAAGAGTACATTAAATAATTATTGTTTTTGTTTTGTAGCAGAATATTTTAGTGTTTAGGGCTTTTCTTTGTTTTTGTTTTTTAGCAGAAGATTTACTCATTTATGTTGTTTGTGCGTGTTTTTTTTTTTTTGTAGAGACATGGCTTGTTACCTTATCAAGTTGACATATCATATGGGAGGTAATTGGGTGCGTATAGATTCCTTAGTGTTTGATTTTAATCAATGCAGGGTTTACTAAACGCAGTTCATGATGTATTACCACTAGTTGAGCACAGATATTGTGCTAGACATGTTCATGCCAACTGGAGCAAAAAGTGGCATAGTGGAGAGCTGAGAAAGTGGTTCTGGATTTATGCTTGGAGCACATTCAAGGAGGAGTTTGATGATAACCTGAAGGCTTTAGGGGCAATTAGCAAACAAGTAGCTGAAGATTTTGTATCTTACAACCCTCAGGTATTTTGTAGAGCATTTTTTAGCAGAAGATGCAAATCTGACACAGTAGATAATAATTTCTGTGAAGCATTCAATGCAAGTATCAGAAATGCTAGATTTAAACCAGTGATTTCAATGTTGGATGACATTAGAGAAGTTGCAATGGCAAGGTTAGCATCACATAAGGGTTATCATGAAAAATGGTCAAGTAAATGGAGTCCTTCGTGTATTGATGTGTATCAAGATGACCTAGAGAGAGCATTTGGTTGTAAGGTAGTGTTCAATGGTGAAAATGGGTATGAGGTAGGGGATGGAGATGATAGGCATGTGGTGAGGATGGATCTTTTGATGTGCACAGTACACTTGTAGAAGCTGGGATGTGACTGGAATAATACCTTGCCCCCATGCTATTTGCGCTATAAATCATGCAAAGAAAGATCCCAAATCGTATATCTGTCCCTGGTATGAGAAGTCAGCCTACATTGCAACTTATCAGATTGCAATGATGCCTGTCCCAAGTTATAAGTTCATGAATATTGATGCTTTTGAGAAATGTGAGCCTCCCCCAGTTGTGAAGTTATCAAGAAGACCAAAGGAAAAAAGAATAAGAAGTGCTAAAGAGCCAAATAAGGGCCAATAGTCAGGGAGACTCGGGAGAAAGGGTGTGATTATGACTTGTTCCATATGCCATGTGGAAGGTTACAATAAAGCAAAATGTCCTCAGAAAACCAAGGATAAGGTAAGTTAAATATATATATATATATATATATATATTGATTACTGCTCAATTCGCATAATTATATTGATCTTTTGATATGAACATAGAGCTCTAAAGAGAAGAGAATAGAGAAGAGCAGAGATGGAGGAAATGAAACAGAGAAGAGCAAAGAGAAAGGAAAAGAGAAAGTGATGAGCTCTGAGAAAGGGAAGAAGACTGAAAAGAGAAAGACAATAGATGATCTTCCTGACAACTGCATCAGGAGAAGTAGAAGAGTTGTTGGAATGGGGCTATATATTGATGATACATCTGGAAATGTCATTTTTAATGTGAGTTTAACATGTGAAACTTGTTTTATATTATGCATACTTGTATGATTTCTCAATTTAACTCAATTTGCAGCCTGGGATGAACTCTAAGACACTTATCACCCAGAGAGATCCAATTGCAAGTGAAGAATTAATTTCAAATCCAGATCCTCAAATCAAATATCCAATTCCAAATGAGCGAGTCATAAGACAAGAGCAACGATCCTCTATTCTTTCTAGGAGTAGTGCATCAAGAAAGATAGCATTTGCAACCACTGGAAATCAGTCCATCTTTCCTACAAATCTGCCATTTAAGCCTTGGGTCAACATGGAAAGACCAGCCATGCACAACTAGGAGCCAGCTGGAGAAGCAGAGGGACAAGAAGAAGTACAAGAAACCGTGAATACCAATGACTCACTATTTTTTGTGAAGGGAAATATGATGTATTATCTGAGTTGTGACTTAATATTTTTTGTAAATGAACATGTCTCCCAGCTTTTGTAATTGAACATGTCAACAGTGCTTTGTCATTGGATAATGCTTGCATAAATGTGATGTTTGGTGGTCCATTCTATACATCTTTTCATAACTTTTTTCTTCAATATTTTGAACTAAAGGAAAATTAAGTGTATCATCTGCTAAAGGGCACTATTGTGCAATTGAATTTCCATTTTGATGTATCATTAGGCCTTAATCTTCAGCACATTGATTGATAATATAATGTACAAGGCATTGCAGATTATGATATTCACCATCATAACATCTCAGCAGGGGTAATCTATACTTGAAAACAAAAGGTCTCTCTCATAAATACATAGAATACACCTGTTAATACAAGCATACACAAAAAACTTCACTTCTGTATGCTCCTTCTCAAGCAGCAGGCTGCTGCATTCCAGATTCTAGCACCATTGATACCAGGTCCAATTCTTCATCAGAATCAATAATAGCTTCAAAGCTATGAAAAATTGGTGTGCTGAAGTTTGGTGGCTCCAAGACAATATATGCTCCTTTATTTTTGTATCTCTCTTCTGTAGCCTGTAAATTAGACAAAAGATCAAGAAATGTTGTTTGAGGAATATAAAACACATCATAGAACTCCCAAGTTCTACAATCCCGAATCTAATTTGGCAGCTTGCCTTCCAAACATGAGTTGAAATCTACAGGGAAAATTGTCTCCCACATTTTCAAAACAAATATTAGTTCTTACACAGCAAATACTTCTCCCAACATTTTTTCAGACCTGATTTCACATCTACAGAAGTTTTCTACAGAAGGGGGTCGGCGGCAAGCCGGCTAGGCTCTGAGATGGCCGGCGACGGGAGATTCAAGGTAGGGATGCAACAGACGTTTTGGGGGAGAAGATTGAGGGAATCGGCCGAGGGGAGGTCTCCAGCGACTGAGAACCATGATGAAGTGTCTCGCCGGTGTCGGAGATGAGGGCGCGGGGGATCCCGGCGTTTGGAGCGGCCACAGGGGGTGGGAAACGGGTAGAGGAGACGAGTTGGGGAGTTTGGGTCATTTCGGGTCGGGTTAGGGATTTTTCTGATGAGTCGGGTCGGGTATATTATTAAAATGGGTCGGGTGCATTTTTAATTGATTTTAAAAAAAAATTAATATAAATAAAGCCTAAAACGACGTTGTTTCATGTTGAACTAACGGTGCTGTCTACAGGGGCTTAACGGAGGGGCTCAATAGAACCCAAAAAAAAAGTTGAGGGGCTCAATTGAGCCAAAAAAAAGTGCAGGGACCTGCGATGTTCCCGCCAATAAATTCAGGGGCCCGCAAGTCCCTTTTCCCTATATTTAATTTGAGTCAGGAAACCCCACTGTACCACAAATTTTGGACAAATTCAAACTTTGATCGGACAGATTTTAACGAGTTTATGTTCGATCCTATATATTATATTTATCTTGATCGAACTTATTCTATTTAATGAATTAAAATAATGATATACATAAAGTTTAAATTAAACCTTAATTTGTTTCATTGTTATCCTAATTAACTGTTCAGATTGACTTCTTCAAATTTCTTGAAGACAAGATCAAAAATCCGAAAACGGTTGTAGTATTGTTGACATTAGACTAGAAAAATCAAATTAACGTTACGTACATATTTACTACATGTGAATAAAAATAATAAATCATAAATAAGAACGTGGACTGTAACTTCATGACTCCCTATGTTTGAAAATATAATTTTATGTTCCTCAAAAAAAAAAATACGATCAAGATTTAGACGGTCTAATGAGTTACAATTTGTTAGACAGGTCAAATTCATTCAAACCCGCTAAGAACAAGTCTTCTCAAGAGCCCATCTTCCAGGCGCATTTCAAAAATGTGTCTAATTGTTATTTTTTTTTTCAAAAAAATCTTTATTTCATTTCAATTATGGATGACTAATTTCAGTTATGATTTATATTTAATTCGAAAAATTAATTATGATGTAATGCATAAGTTGCTGGATAAATTTTTTAAATTAATTCATTTTATTGTATTTTAGGACATATATTTTTTTTAAATAATTAGGAGCACGGTGCACGAATTGCCGACGATTTAATTTCAGATTTCAATAATTTTATTTTAAGATACATATTCTGGGAAAAAAATAAAATAATAATTAAAAAAAGGAAAATATGTCTGATGCATGGATAAGACGGTCCCACAAGAGACCATTCCTAATTTTAAATGTTTTTAAATTGTAGATCACTTTTTTTGTTAAAAGTTAATTTAAACACTATTTTCTACGAGTCCCAGTGTGGTCGTGTGGATGGCCTATTAGTGGAGTGAAATTGCTTGGAGATCAAAGGTCACGAGTTCGAATATCTTCAATACCACAGGCCGGATGTGAATAAAAAAAACATTATTTTCTATGATATTTGCCTATTGAATTGATTAAAAATTAACACTTTTTAAAAATATGTTGGATACATAAATATACTCTTATTTTAAGATTCTTTGTATATATTACTTAATTTTCCAAACATATTAAATATCGCAAACTATCATGTATATAAGACGTACATCAGACGGTCAACGCATGGATCGGGTCAATATATTGATCAAAAAAGTCATCAAAACGGATGATAATATTTTAATTTTGAGAGATATTTTTTAGTATTACGGTTGATACTGATTTTGATAGTTTTTTTCTTTTTTTGCAGATATTTTTAATGATATAAATGATACTTGTTAGTCTTACGATTGATGCTGATTTTGATAGATTTTTTAGTTAACGCATTGACCTGATCAATACAGATCAACGCAAGTTGACCCGATCAATACGTTGATCGTTTAATGTGCACCTAATACACACAATAGCTGCCCTAAATTTAATAGAGTATATTTACGAGGCGAACAAGCAATATAAATGGCACATTTGCATTATACTCCCTCCGTTTCATAATGTTTGTTGTTTTAGAGTTTTATTTTTGTGTCAAAATGTTTGTTGTTTTAGTTATTTTCACATCCTTTCTCCCAAGTTTAACCCTATAAATATATGGAGAGAGAAAATTTTGCTAACTTTTTAGAAAAATATAAGAGAATAAGATTTTATTTGATATAAAAAGAAGGGGTATATTAGTCTAAAAAATTAATTATTAATTTTAGATTAAAATTCTAAAACAACAAATATTATGAAATAGAGAGTACATAACCAGATGATGATTTCCATACATTTTAATTGCCACATCGCTCTCATTTTTATTGTAATCTCATTTATTATATTATTTTAATTTTTGGATGTCGATATTATTTTAATTTTTTAAGATAGAATCGGCATCCCGTTCATCGACCTAATAAAAGTAAATTTAAAATAAGCAAAAAATTGAAGACCAAAGACCACTGACCAAGGTGTCACACATCCACTTATAAATTATTAATTTATTGAGCCTTCTTTTTATAGCCATAATTTACCTTTTCTCAATAAATAAATAACTCAATTCTAAAATGAATAAATAAATAAATAACTCCCATTTTAAATTATCGGAAATTATGAAATTTTATCGACAAGCTTTAGGTAGGAACTTGACTGTATTCCTTTCCTACTTGTGCATTAAAAAATTGAAAATAATAAGGTGAAGACATTTAGAAATTGACTGTGAAATATGGAACCGCTTCTTACCTATTTGGAAGCCCAAAAAATCATGAAAATCCAAAGAACAGAGACATTAGATTTGCTTTGTTAAAAAAAAAGAAGAAGAAGAAGAAAACAAAAGAGAGGGCTAATTAAAACCTTAAAATTATAGCTTGAAAAAAATCTAACCTGAATTGATTCGAATTGAATAATCAACAATCTGATAAGTATAGTCAGAAATTAAATGGGTTGGCCTGAATAGTCCAAATTTCTCATGTTTATCTTTTATATTTAAGTTAAATATTGAAAATTTCATATTCGGTGTAGTTTAATTTATGGGTTGAAATTTCTTGTTGCATTTTTTTTTTGTGTTTCAATCCGTATTCCACAATTAAACTTATGATTTTAATAATATTTATTATAAAATAAAAATTAATTATAATACAAATAATCATAATTAGCATTTATCAATAAAAAATGAATTAAAAAATTATAAAACATAATTTTCAAAAAATCAATCATAATAATGAATTATTGATTGAAAATTAAAAAAATTAAATATTAAAAAATAATTATAAATCCTAATTGGGTGTGGGTGAACCCTAAGTAACAATTATAAAATTAAACTAAATCACAAAAAAATAAAATTGAAGAAAAAAAATACAAGAAAAACTTGTAATTTAAAAGGGCAACAAAGAGTGTAACACAAAGAGAGCAACAAGAAATTTAATGTATATTTATGCACTTAAAATATAATTATTGAAACTTAAACGACTTATTCAATTAACTAGTGGTAAGTTATGCTATATTTAATATTAATTTGTTAAAATTAGAAATTTAGACAACATCAATTGATAAATTTATACATATAATAGTTGAAAACTTAAATGGTTTATTCAATTAACTAGTGGTAAATTAGGGTAAATTTCATTTTTGGTGTCATTACAATAAGGTCAAAACACTTTTGGTTTCAATTGTTACTTTTTTGGTCTCAAAAGAATTTTTCGCGACATTTTTGGTCCCAAATGATTTGTTTTGACGTTTTTGGTCCCAAAACTAATCGGACACTAAACGACTGTTAAATTTTGGAACTAAAAATGTCAAAACATATCATTTGGGACCAAATATATCATGAAATTAAACTTGGGACATAAGAACTTAAGATTGGAACCAGACATGCATATTTTATTTTTTTTCATTTTTTCTTCGATTTTAATTTTTTATAATTATTTTAATTTACACATGTTATTTATGATTCATCCTACCCAATTAAGATTCATTATAAATTTTTATTATTTATTTTTCAAATAATCAATTAATTTTTTCAATAAATACCGAATATAATATTTAAAAATAAAAATTAAGGGGAATTCTAGTAGAATGGCTAAATTAGTTTTTCAAATCATAAATTAATAATTAAAAACTAATATTTAATACTAAAAAACTTATAACAAATCCTATTTTGGTAGGATGAACACCAATATAACAACTGAAAAGATAAAACTAAAGTACTGAAAATTGAAATTGAAGAAAAAATGAAGAAAAAACTCAAAAAACAATTATAGCACAATAGATTAATTTTATATACTTGTTATTTAGGGCTCATCCTAGCCAATTATAATTTATTATTAATTTTTTTGCAATTAATTATTCAAATAATAAATTTTTTTGTTGTTTTCTTTATTTTTAATTTTTCAAAATATACCAAATAAAATATTTTAAAAAAAGTCCAATGTGTATTTTAGCAAGGGTGGCTAAAATAATTTATTTGATAATAATAAAATGTGTGTAACGTGAATTAAATTACTTGAGTTTGATAAAAATACATGTTAATTGTCTTAAAATACATAATTTTTGGGATGTTTTTGATTTTCACAAATCTTCTATCCCAACATTTGTAGTTGGATGAGATCACTTTGTACATTTCTCTATTGCGCTATAATTGTTTTTTTTTTCTTCATTTTTTCTTCAATTTCAATTTCTAGTTCTTTAGTTTATTTTTTCAGTTGTTATGTTGGCATCCGTTCATCCTGCCAATTAAGATTTGCTATAAGTTTTTTAGTATTAAATATTAGTTTTTAATTATTATTTGATGATTTGAAAAATTAATTTAGTCGTTCTACTGAAATTCTTTAATTATTAATTGATGATTTGACAAAATTAATTTAGCCGTTCTATTGAAATTCCCCTTAATTTTTATTTTTAAATATTCTATTTGGTCTATTTTGAAAAAAATAATTGATTATTTGAAAAATAAATAATAAAAATTTATAATGAATAATAATTTGGTAGGATGAATCATAAATAACATGTATAAATTAAAATAATTAAAAGAAATTGAAATCGAAGAAAAAATGAAAAAAAATTGAAATATACATTTTCGGTTCCAATCATAAGTTCTATGTCACAAGTTTAAGTTTGCGACGTTTTTGGTCCCAAATGATATGTTTCGACATTTTTAGTCCCAAAATTTAACAGTCGTTAAGTGTCCGTTTAGTTTTGGGACCAAAACGTCGAAATATATAATTTGAGACCAAAAATATCGTGAAATATTCTCTTGGAATAAAAAAAGTAACAATTGTGACTAAAAGTGTTTTGATCTTATTCTAATTGGACCAAAAGTGAAATTAATTCGGTAAATGTGTTATATTTAAAGTTGATATGTTGAATTTAGAAACTTAGACAACATCAATTGATAAATTTATACATATAAAATACTTTCATAAACTTTTAGGACTGACAGGCCAGCCCGAAAATTGAAGGGTTATGACCAATAATTTCCAACGCGAAGAAAATCTCGCATGAATTGACCCGAATCAAATATCCTGTCAATTTGATAGGGCTGACCTGAAATCAAGCAGACTGGTTCGATTGACATCCCTAGATATATATAAAAGAGGAAAAATGTGTCCCTTTGAATATGATCTAACGGTACAGTAGTGTAAGTTTGAGGCCAAATTAAGTTTGAATCTCATTATCACTGCTAGGTGTAAGCTAGTCATATTTGATTTTCCCAAGTGTAATTTACCTATTATGTATGGTTTATAAGCTATTACACATGATGAAGGTTTATCAAGTGTGCATTCCGATAGCGACTGTGGGTTGTTCTCGATATTTAAAAAGAAAAAATATATTCACTTGAGAATGATCTATTGATAAAATAGTGTAAATTTGAGATTAAAGGTGTCACACTTGATTTTTCAACCACTCATGTTGGTTTATATTGATATACGTTCTCCTCTTTGGAGTCAACAGTAACGTGTTTATATATTTATCATTTTTTAAATGTAAGAATTCTATCTGCTGACTGTATGCGCTTCCTTAAGCAGCTTGCAAAATCTGCAATTCACTGCGGCTAATAAAATAGGTTGTTGCTCAATCTATGTTGAATTACAAAATATTGTCAACCTTCTTGTTTTAATGTCTCAATTTCTTGACCATTATAAAATTGAATGCGAATTTGTCGGAAATAATGGTGTCTTCGAATAACGGGATCGGAATTTCACATTTTTTAGGCTTTTCGCGTTGTTGGATCTCAGATTTTCGATTGGCCAATTTCCCATAGAGATATAACTAAAAATTCCACCCTTGCCAAATTTTCGAGCCGAATTACTGCAAAAGTGTCGGTCTGTTGAAGAAATATTATCGAGGGAATCTCCTATCAGACTATCCCACCCATCACTCATATTTTCATTTTTTTTTTCTGTAAAAATATATTAAACTGTGTACACTTGTTAATTATTTTTTAAAAATAAATATATATCTAAAATAAAATTAGTGAAACTTGTTAATTATTTTTTAAAAATAAATATATATCTAAAATAAAATTAGTGAAATCTTTAGATTAAAGTGATTTTTTTTTTATCACGCATTAACGTTTAATTATTTTGAATTAAATATATATATAAACTATAATTTGAATGAATTAAAGAGTATTTAAAAAGAAAAAGAAAAATTAAAACAAGAAAAACAAAGGAAAAAAAATATACGTCCGTCCATGGCACATGCACCAGCATGTATTTGCGGGTTTAGGCGGGTTTTCGGGCCAGTTTAACAAGAGAAATAATTCGTGATCCGTTAGACGGACTAATATAAATTTTTTTCAATAAGATATGTCTCTTTCCTGTTCTTAGTAATTATATATAGGTTGTTCGTATATGCTTCTCGTGGTGTTTTGGTTTTCTATGGGAACTATATATATAGATTGCTCTATAGTTGTTCGTATATGCTTCTCTATTTTCGCAAGTTCATTATTTGATTTGTAATATTATATTAATGTGGTAAAATCATTTGTAATCAATTTATATTTTTAATGTAATTCTGCAATTTCTTAATTTGATTTGTAATATTGATGTGGCAAAATTATTTCATAATCCATTCATATTTTTTTAGAGATTTTATGTAATTTTTTTTTATAATTTCATAATATATTTATAATTTTATAGAGTTTATCTAATAACTTTAGTAAATTGTCTAATTCAATTCATCAAACGTTTAAATAATTTTGAGGATGATTCATCTCCATTTCGACAAGTTCATTATTTGATTTATAATATTGATGTGCCAAAATTATTTCATAATCAATTTATATTTTTATTGATTTTTTGTAATTTTTGATACAGATATATTAAATATTTTATTAATTTCATTGCTAAGCTTATGGGAATAAGAAAGAGAAATGAAATGAAGTTTTTTTTTTTTAACAGAGAAATGAAATGAAGTTAAGTCAACTTGAATGCACAGATCTTCTCAACAAAAAAAAAAAATCTTCAATTCGAGGTAGATTGATTTATTTAATATTTCATCCATATTTTTAGAGAGATTTTATGTATACTTTGAATTTTAAAAATATACAAGTCAAATATTTCTAAAATGAACTCCAAGGATATAATTGTAAAATGCTATTATCAAAGAGTTAATTGAAGACTTGCCCTATATTTCAAATATATCATAATTTAAGATTTATGGTCAATTTCAAATATACCATAACTTAAAATTTATGACCGGCAACAGTGTGATCGAACGTTACTCTTCTTTCAATGGTATTGCGGTCATAAAGTCTTGATTGATTGCTAATGCTAAGCATGAATATTGACCAATCACGTCTTCCATCATTGTGAATTGGTAGCTAAATAACCTCTTAACTAACATGAACCATGTATTTATATTCAAAATACTAGAAGGGCTTATTTGTACTCAGAATAAACATAAAAAGTTTATTTAACCCTTTTCATTATTTTTTTTTGGGAACAAATTGTAGTAAGCTGTAATATTTTTGGGTTGTTGCATACGACAGAGATGATATTTTGTTGTAGCCGTTGATAGTGTTGTATAGTAGAAGAAATGGGAGAAGTGAAGAGAAAGATGGAGAGAAATTAGAACTATTTCATTGCTTACTTTCCTACTAACTGATACCACTATTTATAGCTATTACATCATAGTACTATAACCCTAAAAACATCCAGAATATACTTCATTTTTAATTAAAACTACAACAATTAAAATTGGGCAAGAACAGCTGGGCCACTTAAGGGAAATAAACTAAAAACTTAAATATGCAGGCCCAAATCTCCTTGACCCATCTGAGCTCCAACCGACCCGCCATTCATATCCAAACCTGCTTCCATGCCTGATTTAGAAGTAGAATTCCTCAAATCCTTCTCATTTTCAAGATCACATTTTTCTCCGTTAAGCCTGAGGTGAGATAAGAAAGACTCCTTCTTCATCTTGAGCGAGTAGAGTGGCTGAGGAAACTTCCCAGGGGGTCACCCATCCTACCATTGCTCTATGTTAAGCACACTTAACTTTAGAGTTCTGGTGGAACGAGCGCCAGAAAAGAAGATGCACCTTATGGTATGAGTAGTACCAATCAAATCTTTTAAGATTTCCTCGACTATACAGTCCCATTCCTGTATAGCCCCATAATCCATCTCTTTCGGGTGGATTCAGTTCATTCATGTCCTCCTTCACTTGGAAGTCTTATAGGAGTCGCTCTTTGTCCGTGCCTTGCACCGGCGATCACTCCACGCTAGCTTCGGCCCTAGGCATCACAGTAAGCAACCTTCCCTATGTGCTCCGTAATTCAGTAGGGACCGTAATACCTCGTTGTGAGCTTAGTGCCCTTCGAAGAGCCATAGATTGCTATCGATAGGGCTGAAGCTTGAGGTATAACAGATCTCCTTCTTGAAATTCCCTTTCAATCCTTTTCTTGTCCGCGTCTATCTTCATTCGGTTCTGGGTCGAGTAGAGGTTTTCCTTTAGTTCAGTCATGAACTCCTGCCACTCCCTTAGCCAATCCTTAACCTCAGCATTAGAAGTAGGAAAGTAGGAGTTGAGGGAGTGATGTGGTGGTGGATACCCGTAGAGTGCCTGGAATGGGGTGGCATTCAAGCTGGAGTGATAGTTGGTATTGTACCAAAACTCAGCCAAGGGTATCCATTTGGACCACTGCTTGGGGTGGTGTTGTACCATATACCTAAGATAAGTTTCTAGGCACTATTCACCCTTTCTGTTTGCCCATCAGATTGGAGGTGATAGGCAGATGTCATGTCTAGAGATGTTCCCATTAGCCTGAATAATTCCATCTAGAACAAACTTGTAAAAACCTTGTCCCTATCTGTAACAATGCTCAATGGTTGGCCATGCAACTTGTAAATAGTGTCTAGGAAGACCTTAGCAATAGACGGAGCAGTGTAGGGGTGTGAGATAGGTATGAAATGTCCATACTTTGTAAGCCTGTCCACTACTACAAGAATGACACTCTTTTTGAATGATGTAGGCAACCCCTCAATGAAACCCATAGTGATGTGTGTCCAAGCTTGGTCAGAGATTTGTAGAGGTTGTAACAGTCTTGGATAAAGTCCCACTGTGGGTTTACTAACACTGCAAGTATTATAGTTGTTAACCCACTGTATGACCTGTCTCTTCATGTGTGGCCAGTAGAAGAGCTTTTTCAGCCTGATATAGGTTCCATAGATCCCAGAGTGTTCCCCATAAGATGTGTTGTGCATCTCCTGAATAAGTTGTTGTCTAATTTCAGTGTTACTTCCCACAACAGTCATCCCCTTGTATTTCAGCAGATCTCCATAGAGTTCATAGTCTGGGTAAGTACCCTTGTCCAATAGCTTAGAGTTAATCAGGGCAGTTACCCAATTGTCACCCTTATAGCTCTCCACTACTTGTTGCACCCACAGAGGGACTGCAGTAGTGAGTGAGTAGCATGTTGCAAAAGTAGCAGGCCTTCTGGATAGTGCATCTGCTGCATTATTATGAGTGCCCCTCTTATATTGAATCTCATAGTTCAGTCCACACAATTTAGGAATCCACTTCTGTTGGATGATGGGTCATAATTTTCTGGTCTAAAAGATGTTTAAAAGCTTGTTGATCTGAATACACAATGAATTTATGGCCATGTAGGTAATGTCTCCACTTCTATACTGCCATTAAAACTACTAGGAATTCCCTCTCATATATAGACATGGATTGACTCTTAGGACACAGGGCTTTACTCATAAATAATATAGACCTTTCTCTTTGCATCAAAACTGTTCCTAACCATTTTTTACTAGCATCAGTCTCCAATATAAAGGGTAGAGTGAAGTCAGGTAGGGCTAGGATAGGGATAGTTACCATTGCTGCCTTGAGGGACTCAAAGGCCTGGGTGGCTTCATCTATCCATTAAAAGGCACTTTTCTTGATGAGTGAGGTGAGGGGTTTGCCGAGGAGACCATATCCCTTCACAAACTTCCTGTAATATCCAGTGAAACCCAAAAATCCCCTTAGCTGCTTCAAGGTGTTAGGTACTGACCAGCTTGTCATAGCCTCTATCTTAGCAGGGTCTGTGGATATCCCTTCAGCATTGATGATATATCCCAGATATTATATTTTCTCCTGTCCAACATGGCACTTGCTTAGCTTGGCATAGAGCTTGTGCTTTCTTAGGGTTGTTAGAACTTCTTTTAGATGCTTCAAATGATCTTCCCAGGTAAGACTATACACCATAACATCATCAAAAAACACTTAGATATATTTTTTTATGAGAGATAATCTGAAAATATAATTCATAAGAGACTGGAATGTGGCTGATGCATTGCACAAGACAAAGGGCATTACCAGAAACTCATAGTGTCCATTATGGGTGCTAAAAACAGTAAGGTACCTGTGCTCAGATTTCATCAGGATTTGGAAGTATCGTGATCTGAGATCACTCTTGGAGAAGAATTTTGCCCCATGCAATTCATCCAAGAGTTCATCAATTACAGGAATAGGATAGTCATGTTTGATAGTTAGACCATTAAGGTACTTGTAGTCAACACACATCCTCCAAGTCCATTCCTTCTTCTTTACTAGCAAAATAGGTTAAGCAAATGGGCTGCTACTGTTTTGTATCAAGCCACTGTCCAATAATCCTTTCACAATGTTTTCAATCTCCTCCTTTTGATCATATGATACCCTGTAAGGGTATCTATGCTTAGGAATTCTCCATGGCTTGAGCACTATTTGATGTTCCATCCCTATGCTGAGAGGTAAATCCTTGGGCTCTTCAAAGATGTCATTGAAGTCCTCTAGTATTCCTGCTAGCCTCTGATTGTGATCATGGTGGATAGTCTTTAGCCTGACCATGTACATCTCCTTAACTGGGCAAGGGAGTGAGTGATATATCAACTGATATTGGGAGTGTTCAGAGGTTAAATGACATTCCTCCCTCCCGCCACAGAAGTCAGAGCTTGGATCTTTATTTTCTTTCCTAGCCAGTTGACAGTAAAGGTCATCTGGTCATAATCTAACTCTATGGGTGTACAAGCTTTAAGCTAATCCCCATCCAAGATTAGGTCACATCCCTCAGTATACAGAGTCCTAGGTAAATAAGTAAATTGATGCCCTTGGATAGTCCACTTGAAGCCATTCACCAAGGTAGAACTCACCATCATGTTCCCATTAACAACCCTAACCAATAGAGGTTTGGTGGGTTCTAACCGGCATCCCAACTCCTTAGCAGTAGCCTCTCTAATAAAACTGAGGGTGCTGCCTGAGTCAATGAGTATGTTCAGTTTGTGCTCCCCAACCTGCCAACAAACTCTCATGGTTGTGAATCCCCCTTCCCTAGAAATAAAGTTTACTGCCATGTGTAGTTCTTCCATATCTGCAACTGGGATCTGCCAATCTTCTTATTGTTCATCCACAGACATAGATTGCACATATGCAGACTCTTCCTCCTCACTCATGATCATGTAGGAGATCCTATTCTTACACCCGTGGCCAGGGGCAAAGGTTTTATCACAGTTGTAGCACAAATCTTTCTTCATTCTAGTTGCCATTTCTGCAGCAGTTAGGAGTTTAAAAGGTGGTTTAGTGGTATTAGTCTGTGTCTTTTAATTGCTAGAATGACTGAAATTATCTTTTCTTCCCCCAGACATGTGTAAATTTAGGATTTCCCTTAAACTTCTTTGCCATAGCCTCCAAGTTTATAATCTGATGTTGCCCCAACTCAATAGCATGGCTGAGTGTTTGTGGCTTAAACATATGAATCAGAGATTGTATTTCCTCTCCAAGCCCACTAATAACACTGACAATAAAATAGTCCTCTGTAAACTATCATTTCTTTAGTAACAACATGCAACCTTTGAGTTCTTCAAACCTGTCACATAGTCAGTGTATGAGCTTGTGCGCTTTAGTTTGTTAAACTCAGCAATCACCTTAAAATCTTTTAACTCCTCAAACCTAGCAGAAATAATTTCCAGAAATTGGTCCTAGGGGAGATCAGTCTCATTAAGAGATGAATTTTGATACCATTTAGATGCCTTTCCTTGAAAGTGCATGATAGCTAACTGCACCCTTTGCTCATCAGGGATGTTAGATAACATTATAAAATAGCTCTTACACTTCAAAATCCAAGCATGTGGGTAATCCCTATCAAATTTAGGAAATTCAATTTTTGGATAGTGGGGTTTAACCTGCGTACCTGAAACACCAATCACCTCCTTGCCCCTATAGAAATGTAGATGACTGGGTTGGGTTACCTCACTTTTACCCCCAACATTAGGAGTGTCCAGAATTGAGCCTTCCCCTCCTGAATACCGACTCTTGTCCAAGTTAGAGAGTTGCAGTTGGATAGAGCCTAGGGTCTTGGCCAGATTATAAATTTTGCCATTAACCCCGGTCATACGAGTCTGCAAATCTGAGATAACTGTGTTGATCTGTTCTTGTAATTTCACTTCTGCAGCATCCCTCTTAATAGCCTCAGCCCTCATTGTCTGATTGATTTGTTTTTAACTTTCTTACAGTTCCCGGAGATGCGTGTCCTCAGCCATAGCCCAGATCTAGACTCTAAAATACAAGATGTAGTAAACTGTAATATTTTTGGGTTGTTGTATATGATAGAGGTGATATTTTGTTGTAGTTGTTGATATTATTATATAGTAGAAGAAATGGGAGAAGTGAAGAGAAAGATAGGGAAAAATTATAACTATTTCATTGCTTACTTTTCTACTAACTGATACCACTATTTATAGCTATTACATCATAGTACTATAACCCTAAAAGCATCCAGAATATGCTTCATTTTTAATTAAAACTGCAACAATTAAAATTGGGCAAGAACAGTTGAGCCATTTAAGGGAAATAAACTAAAAACTTAAATATGCAGGCCCAAATCTCCTCGAACCATCTGAGCTCCAACCAACCCGCCATTCATATCCAAACCCGCCTCCATGCCCAATTTAAAAGTAGAATTCCCCAAATTCTTCTCATTTTCAAGATCACATTTTTCCCCGTCGTCTGCAACCCTAGCCTCCGACCTTCCTGTCCCGCCGAGAACCACCATGTTCGTGACAAAATACCACATTAACAACGTTAGTCAGAATGTGCAAACCTCTCTCTCCTTCCTTACGTATTTTTTTTTTGTGCAAACTCATGTCTAGTAAAATATTTATACTTTTGTTTTGATTGTATTTGATTTCAAAATTTTGACCCATTATATTTTAAATGTTTTGACTCGTAGAAATGTCCCAAAGACTCCCTCATTTTACTTTATTTGCTCATCAAACCTTCAAATTAATTCACCAAATTGACCGTTAGCCTCAAGATGTCTTCAAAGTGTTTCCTCGTGCATAATATACCCTAATAATAACTCATAAATGAGTGTAAATTGTAGCCGTTAATGCTTAGACCCAAGAGCCATCAATGAGTAAATCAAAACCTAATTATCAAATAAATACTAGGCTCGAGTTATTATCAATTAAAATAACATCAATCATAGTTGAGAAAGACTATGCTGCTACATTAATATTAAAGTGCGTGCCATTGTTCATAGATGATATTAGTATAGGCAGCCCTACAATAGGGAAATGTTTTCATGTGAGGCGGATTATAAATAAAGGGGTACCACTATCATTAATATTAATCTCCCCAGTTTACGAATCAAAATATTCTATACGTTGAGAGAGAGAGAGAGAGAGAGAGAGAGAGAGAGAGAGAGAGAGCCCACCGAGGGGGATATTCATATTCTGGCCCGCAAATTTGGGAGATTCTCTGTATCCCCTCAATCTATTTTTCTCAATATATCTTTCATCCCAGATATATATAAACGAATTTTCTTTTGACGGTTCTACGACCAGGACAATTTTATAATTCATTTAAATTACTTTAATTTATTATACCAAAATATCCTTTTCTAATAATTATGCTTACATTTACAAGGATTTAGTTGCTAATCCTGCATTATCTCACAAATTCAGATTTCTTATTTAGATAAGAATAAAGTTAGGAGAAAGAGTGCGTGAAAATATGATAAACATCAAATATTTTACAACAAATTAAAAATTCTTAAACATTAATTAAAATGAAAGTAGGAGTATATATTAGAAGCTTCATTAAATAGGGTTAAATCAGGAAACCTAGTTACATTTTAGCCTTTTAATGACAAGATTTTTGCAAATAATTGGGATAGAACAAATATCTTATTTTGAAAATACAACTTGGCGTTGTTTGAAATCTTCTTTGCGTATATAATAATATAAATAATAAAATTAGGAAGGGTGTTTTAGACTCAATTTAAAGATATATATAGATTTATATTGATAAATATAATAGGATTAAATAATGCAACAACATATATGAGAATCTAAATTGCACGGAACAACGCACATATGATATTCCTTGATTAGTTGACAACCAATATTATAGTGATATCATGTAATATTATATGCTTCTACCCACGACACTCCACATGTGATTGCACATACCTTGTTCAACAAAATATTACAAGACAACTCAAATTTATTATAATTTGTTTTTTTTAGAGGAACGAGGTTCAACGGCTCAATGTTCGGCACTATTTTAGCAGATTATACTCCGTATCTCATTTCCCGTTTCACAATTAATTTTTTTAATTTTAATTTTATATTTATTAATTAGCACTTAAAATTAATGAAGTTGAGCAAAGTTGGAGTTCACCACAACCCATACGGCCATACCTATAAAATAATCATAAAAAATCTAAACGATATGATATATTTTTCATCAAAAAGGAAAGCATCGAGGAAGTGAACTTTAGTCCAAATTTTGACGTCACATCTTCCTACCAAGACATAAATGATTCCTGGCCTCATTTAATTTGTGGTTTCATAGTGGGATTCAAACAATCTTACATCGAGGAGGAAAAAACAAACAAACATCTAGAAAAGTCTTTCCCATTGTACAATTTTCATAGACCATTCAACAATGTGTGTATATATATATATTGATTAAAGACTTTCATCATTTAGCACAGTCAAAAGCAAAATAACAAAAAAATATCAAGGTCCTGTTCACATTATCTTGAACTGCAACCACCCAAATTCCAAACCCAATCAATTTTTTTTACAAATCCCACAATTAAATTCTCTCGGAATCTTCACAAACCAACCTAATTAAATACGATCATCATTCACCAATAATATACTTGAATTACGAAATAAGGGAAAATAGTAGAAACTTCACATAGAATAATAATAGAAGAAAAAACATATGTGGGCTAAATATGGTTGGAGTTTGGACTTGGCTCTACTCTCCTCATTTGAATTCCTTGCTTAGGAGTGTCATCATCATAGGCATAAGCGAATCCACCGTGTCGGGTCAGATCCATACCCGCCATCTCATCATCCTCGGAGATCCGAAGCAGCTTTAGCTTATGCAAAATGAAAAACAATGGACCCATCGTTGCACTGACCCACCCGACTATCACCAAAATCTGGATCACATGCGCCGCCAACAGCCGCCCGCCGCCGCCCATGAACAGCCCGTAATGCCTCCCCACATTACCCGGCAACAGCCCGTACACCTCGTTCACATACTTCTCTGAGGCGAACAACGCCGTGAAGATCACCCCCCATGCGCCGCAGCCGCCGTGCAGCTGCGCCGCCTCCAACGGGTCGTCGAACCTCACCTTCTCCGCCAGCATGTTGCACCCGATCAACACCAGCGCCGCCACGAACCCGCACACTACCGCCGCCCACGGCTCCACGACCGAGCAGCCCGCCGTGATTGCCGCGAACCCACCCAACAGCCCGTTGCACACATCGGTGACGTTCCAGTGCCCAGAGAGGATCCTCTTTCCGAACAACGTCGTCAGCGCCGCCGTGCATCCTGCCAGAGTGGTGGTCACCGCCGTCCTCCCCACAGCGGACCACTGGCCGTAGTAGCTCCCGCTCCCGTACGAGATGAGAATCTTGTTGAACGACCCGGGATTGAATCCGTACCACCCGAACCATAATAGGAAGGTTCCTAACACAACGAGAGAGGCGCTGTGACCGCGTAGAGTCACGGCCCGGCCCGAATGGTCGAACCGGCCGATTCTCGGGCCCTCGATCAATGCTCCGTACAAGCCCGCAATGCCGCCGACCATGTGAACGACGCCTGACCCGGCGAAGTCGATGACTCCGGATCCGAATAAGAGGTTGCCGGTGTTGGAGGGGCTGGCCCACCCGTCGCCCGACCAGAACCAATGCGAGACGATCGGGTAAACGAACCCGGTCAGGAACGAGGAGTAGATCAAATAGGCGACGAACTGAGTTCGCTCGGCGATGGAGCCGCTGGTGATTCCGGCGGCGGCGATGGCGAAGGCCCACTGATAAAGGAAGTTGCTGTAGTCGAAGTCGGAGGTGGGGACGTCTTTGAGGCCGAAGAAGTGGCGACCGATGAAGCCGTTGGAGGGGGCGCCGAAGGCGAAGGCGAAGCCGAAGAGGTAGTAGAAGATGCCTCCGGCGGCAGCGTCGAGGACGTTGGTGAGCATGATGTTCATGGTGTTCTTGGCGCGGACGGAGCCGGCGCAGAGCATGGCGAAACCGAGCTGCATGGAGAAGACGAGGTAGGCGGAGAAGAGGAGGTACGTGGTGTTGATGGCGAAGCCGGTGTCGCTGAACTTGTTGGTGACATCGTCGAATTGGCCGCAGATGAATTGGGCGGCGGCGGCGGCGTTGGTGGTGTTGGGGCCGAAGAACGACGCTAGCTGGTCGGAGCAGCTAGGGGAAGTCATGGCTAGGAGAGAGAAAGAAGTGGAGAGAGTACGGGCGGCTGGATCTGGATGACTGGATCTGAATATATAGATATAGAGAGAGAAAGAGAGATCGGAAGGGCCGGGGGGAGACCTGAGACCAGACGTCAAGTTTGACTTTTCTTTCTTTAGGAATGTTAATTGAGGGTAGATTGGTCATTCAATCTGGTGTGTAACTTTTATTAATGCGGAGGAAGACTTTTCTTTTAACTATTTGATTTTTGATGAAAGTGTAGAAACAACCAAAAAGAATGAGGAAGTTTCTATAAAAGAAAAAAAAAATAAAAAATATAAGGAAAATGCTTTTATAGCATTTATTTATTTATAATACATTGTCGAACATCTCTACCCAGTTTCAGTTGGGTGATGTGATGTTTTGAAGAGATAAAAATGAGATAGTTTCGTTTATGTATATTTAATTCACTAATGAGTATCTATAACTCAACATTAGGCACATATTCATTAATTCATTATAGGATAACCCTAAAGAGAATAAGCATGAAAGCTGTGGAGTATGATCGATTTGCCAGTTGTTTCTTAACCCTTGAATTCGATTTTCATGAAAGGAGTATAGTGTATATATATACATACGTATGATTAATTTTATTTTATCTCTATAAATTATCATAAATCCTTTTCGTCATTGTATCCAAAAAAGGACTTGATGTAGCTGGCCGGGCTTCGTTAAAATCCCCAAGACCGAAAAATCTTCTTGGAATCTAAATAAATACTATAAATTAAATTCTATAGATACATCCAAAATTCATACAAACATTTCATATTGAAGAGGATGGTTTTATAATATTATATTATGCAAAAGGGTAAGTACAACATTTCGCTTTACTTACGTAACATTTCACACCACACCAAACCAAAATATTCCACTAGATTCGATCAAACGCTGAAGTGTGGGCGTAGAAAACGGAGATATATCAATAACTAGAAGTTATAAATTGGGGGCGTGTGCTCGATATTCATTATTCTCTCTCATTCATATTCGAATCTGGTTTGATTTTGAATACCGTATATTATGTATATATATTGTCATATTAACTCTTCTGGTAAGGTCAGTTAAACTGGAAAATTGGATACTATCCCGAATCATAACAATATAGCAATATATTGTGAAGATATATATATATATATATATATATATATATATATATATATATTATTAGGAAAGTGAATGAAATATATGTTCAAAATTTCGTATTCCAACAACTAGCATCGAATTTAGGAGGTGATTGATATGAAAGAATGTAATTAGATATGAATGGAATGAAGGTCTGAATGGAATGACAATTCTTATGATTGGTATGTCACCGGAATGAAGAACGAAATGGAATACTATTTTACTTTTTATATTATAAAATGAATATTTTTAATACTTTTAAATTTCTTTATAATTGAACAAAGTTTAGTAACTAATATTATTAACACGTGTTGTAATTTTTTTCTTATATTTCTAAATTGCATTTCTTTTATAGTAAGTGATTTTTTTCTAAATTTTAGAAAAAAATAATTTATTTAATTTATTAAAAACTTTATTCCAAAGTATTTAATTAATACACATAATAATTTGTATACCTTAATAAAAATAGTTTTACTCCATAGAAAAATAGTTTATCATTTCAATTTTTTATCTGAATATATTAAATTTTAATTAGTTTGTTTTTTATTAGAATATATTTATATGTTACATTTATTTTGATACCACTTTCATTTTTCTTCAATACAATTTTAAAAGCTATCAAAATTTTATTTAAATATATATATTTTAATTTTTTTAAATATAAATATATAATATAAAAATAATTATGAAATAATAATAATAATAATAATGATAATAAATTATTTAATATAACTTTTGAATTATTTTTCTAAATATGATCAAATGATATTATAAGACATGATTATGTGTAAATATACAATATATTAATTTTTTGGTTCATTAGGAATAGCTAAACCATGGGGGTGAGTAGAATGACTATTCATTTACTTTTGCGAATAGCGATTTCTTCGGGAATGGTGATTCCCAATGTTAAGGCATACCAATCACATGAATAGAAATAGACGTGGGAATGGTCATTCCATTAAACCATACCAATCAGCTCCTTAGTAATTGGAATACGAAATTTTGAAGATATATTTAATTCTATTCTAATAAAAAAATAAAAAAATATCTTCACATTATTTTAAAAATATAATTAATTTATATATCAGTTGATATGAAAATTATTATTTTATCTAAGATGGAGACATTTATTCACTAATTGAGTAATTTCTTTTAGTTATAATTTCTTGAGTTGCATCAGAGACAAACAAAATTTCTCATTAACTTTTTTTCTCTTTTCGAACCAAGAAACTTCAAGTGCAAGGGCCAACTTGAGAAATTCTATACTGCCGGTGAAAATTATTACTCACAACCACAAGATCAATCTCAATATGTTGTATTTGTGTCTATTATGTTAATTATGTATTTATTTATTTAAAAAAATTATTCACAATATCTACATGTCGAGATCTTTACAAATGGGGTAACATAGACTTTTTTTAAGTCAACTTAAGCATAACGTACCAAAAATCTTGGTGGCATGAATGTCAGAATACATGATGAAATAGTGTTCTATAAGAGAGGATCCCGTTTGGTCAACTGAAATAGACTAATCTTTTATTTGCAAGCTAATGCAAAGTAACCCTTTTTCTTTCATCTTTGTCATTGTTTTTCATTAATTTTAATTTGCTTTAGAATATTCGGTCTCTTATAGAGGCGCTGACAATTGTTCAGTCGGTGAGAATTCAATTTGCTGCAGCTTCTCAACGTCAAAGTGTCCCAATAAATTTCACTAATATGTGAACTTAAACGAACTCTGAAGGCGTGAAATGTTGTTACCTAGAGCATGTCCAACAGCACTTCTAAAACTCTACTTTAAAGCAAAAGAGGGAAAAAAGCTCCTCCAACAGCTGCTCTACTTAGGACTGTAAAATACAAATAGAGTTTTTTTTCTCTATTAATAGAGCTGTAATGTAGCGACTTCATCACTGTTCATTTCCTTTTTTTTTTTGGATATATGTAATCTGTTTGGCTGGGAAAAATCTGTAAAATTTATATGATTTAATATATGTAAAAAATCTGTTAAGTTTTGGTTTGTATTTTTGTTTCACGATTTCTTCTTCTTCTTTTTTTGTTGATTTATATGATTTATATTTATATTTATTAATCTTATACTTGAATTTATTTCTTCCTTAAAAACATTAAGGAACATTTATATTTATATTTATTAATCTTATACTTGTAATATTATAGTTTGTACTTTTTATTTATATTTGCAATATTAGTATGTAATTGTGCTTGTTTGCAATATTATTATAAAATGTTTCCATGTTTTATTATTATATAGTTTCAGAAATTTTAATAGTTATTTTTGTTGGGAAAATATTGATTAAAGTAAATATATAAAAAGGAATAATATGGAATATTCATTTTTAGAGTAGAATTTAGAGTAAACTGTTGGAGATGAAGTGAGGACCATGCTGTATAATAGAGATAGAGGTGCTGTAAAATAGAATCAAGGCCTTATCAGTTATCATAATAGTTAATACTTTGAACTTTTCTTTTGTTTCAGTTATACCGTACAGAACACGCCGCCTATATTTAGTTTGCAAAAATTAAATAGACTATTTTCTAATTACATTAACTAATTAGATTAGTGCTTGAAAAATAGAACTTGACTATCAGTTAATAATTTTACCCTTTTGAGCTAACTCACAAATATACAGTATTAACAAGCTTGTTCATGTTTTGCTCAAAAAGAATGTTCATGTTCTAACAGACTCATTTACGTGTATTTTATTTTAATGCAGACTTACATCCAAGATTCCTGGAGGTGGCTCGAATTTTCCGTTAACACCAACCTATTTGTATACAACCTGCATTCAGTTCCATGCTTTGAACAAGACGACTTAAGTGAAGAATTTGAAATTCAGCTGCCCTTGTCAAACATTTGGGTGCCACTTAGATTTCAAGCATACAAGCATGTGCAACATAAGAAGGAAGCGTTCTTTTTACAGTTTCAAACAGTTCTCAGCCATGAAAATTTACACTGCTCTAATTAGATCATCTGGCAATGCCTCTATCATGATAAACTGAATTCAAGCTAGATGATCATCAGCAAATCATGCTGAAAACTACTCTCATTAGTTAGATAACTAGCAAATATTAATGAAATGCAGAACACCAGAAGTTCATCACAAGATGAGAGCACAGTTTAATTAATTCTCTTCTTAATCCCACAGCATATACATCCCCCTCAACTTGGATCCAAGGAAGTATGAGGCTTCGTTGAGTGATGAGCGCACCATACACCACTTCTTTGATTCGGGATCAAAGAGACACAACAGCAAACTAGATCTTGAGGTTCCACTTACCCCCAAACATCTCTTAGTTCATGCCTCATTTTACTCGATTCTTGATGTCCTTCTCAAATGAGTCTTTAACTTAGAGCCGCTTGCCATAACCACTTAGGTGAAGTGATAAGCATTCAGACCGACAACACTACGTTGTCTGCAGGGCTATCCTCATTTTCACCAAAGTCAGATTCATTAGAAATCTTAGCAGTCATCTTCTGCATCTCTTGCTCCAGATCATAGGCCTTGTCAGTCATACCTTCCTTTTTATATGCATCCATCATTATGGAGTAAGTTGTGGAATCTGGTTGGCATAACTTATCCTTCATTCTCTTGAAAACTCTTTCCATCTCCATTAAATCATCTGCCTTCGAGCAAGCATACACCACTGCATTAAAGAAAGAGGTATTCTCAGGTATCTCCAATCTCCCCGCCAACTGAACCATGCTGATAACCTTATGAAAGAGGCCGGCATTGGCATAACCTCGGATGAGACAGCAGAAGGTCTTGGTATCCGCCTTAATACCTTCAGTGCGCATCTGATCAAATGTGTATGCCATGTGTTTTGCATCACCAACATCTGAAAATGCCTCGATCACATTGTTATAGGTTGAGGTAGTCCAAGGAAATGCAAGCCTGCGCATGTGCTCCATCACAGACGACATCTTATCATACATCCGCTTCTTCCCATAAGCACCGATCAGAATGTTAAAAGTGCGCGTTTCTGGTGCAATTCCAAAATCACGGAACTTCTCATACCACTTCTCCATCATTTCAATCTGGCCATCATTTCCAAACAAGCTAATAATGGTGTTCATAGTCCACACATCAGGTCTGCTTTCTAAGCTTTCGAGCATTCTAGAAAGAACCTTCTCCATGTCTTCATATCTCCCCGCCTTGCCATAACCACTCAGCACTATATTTTGAGTAACAGTGTTTGGAGTAACATACCGTTCAGCCATTTCATCGTAGAGGGACTCAAGCAGATCGAAACGGGCAGCATCAACACAGGCCTTGATCAGAATACTATACGTGTAGACATCAGGCTGGCAATGAGGAAGAGACTTCATTTGCTCCAGAAAGGAAAAGGCCTTATCAATCAGATTGCTACGGCAACAAGCATTAACCAATGCAGTGTAGAGCTGAGGGGTTGGCTCCAATCCTGCTTCAAGCATTTCATCAAACAGTTGACAGGCTTGACCAGGTTGCCCACATCTTCCAAGAAGAACAAGGAGCTTCATATATGTCCCTTCTTTTGGTTGATAAAAAGGTTGCCCCTTTAACATCTCAAACACCTAAAAAGTCGGGAAATCAGTACTGATTCAATGGGTTTGGATAATATGTTGTTTCTTTTCCGAAAAGAATGAAGTACTAAGAAAAGAGGGGAACCTGAAGGGCTCGGAGCCACTGTTTTTTGTCAATGGCGTCGGAGAGAGCTTCGGTGACAGTATTAGCCCATGCTTTGGCATTGTTCTTGTTATCAAGCTTTTTCTTGATGTTCTTGATTGGGGTTCTTCTCCTCGACATTTGTGGGTTGGAGGATTCGATTTGAGCAGGATGTTCACCGGCCTTCCAGTGCTTCTTCTTGGACGATGTTGATGATGCAGGAGCGCCGGCGGAGGAGCACGACACGAGGAATCTGCGGAGTGGCTGAGCTGAGGTGGTTTTAGCGTCGGTGGGGAGCGGGGACGGGAGGAAGGATGAGGAGAGCGAGAGTTGAAACGCCGCCGCCATTCCTATTTGTTTGTGTTCAAACTGTCGACAATTGAGATTGATCGAAAAAAAGATAAATTGGGGGAGAATACCTAGTCCGATCGAGAAGATAATTGGAGAAGGAAACTCCGAAATCGGATAAGTCTGAGCAGGAGAGAGATAAAAGAGAGAGTCAGTGCAGAGAGAGAGAGGGAGCAAGTAGAGCGAGGCTTTGTAACGTAAGAAGCGTGTTAGTAAATTTAGAATTTAGCAAAAACGTGAGAAGGTTAAAACGGAACAAATTTTGTTGTGAAACCAATTCTGAATTTCGGTATTCTTTTACTTCATGAATATTAACATGTATATTAAAAAAATAGTTAATTACACATTGGTATCCAACCTTTGTCATTTTATACTTTTATTTTGAAGTTTTAAAAGTAACACATTATTATCCAATGTTTAAAAAATTAACATTTTTAACGCTAATGTAATTTTTCAGCGGATCAATTAATGACGTGAACTGTTGGAAATTACATCGTTTTTCTTTATTAGGTGAGCTATTTATTTTCCATGTAATTTTATTAAATCAAATGAAAATCCACATAAAATTTTCAACAATCCATGTCATTATTTGGTCCGCTGAAAAATTACGTTAGTGCTAAAAATGTTAATTATGCAAATGTTGGGTACTAATGTGTTATTTTTAAAATTTCGGGATAAAAGTGTAAAAATGGATAAACGTTGGATACTAATGTGTAATTAACCCATAACCCTTAATATATATATATATATATATATATATATATATATATATAGGGGTTGGATAAAAAATACACATTTTCCTGGTGTAGGAACTAGGAATCCATCTTATACCGTTCACCTAGATGATCTAATGACTGAGATTAAATGTCAAAGTCAAGGAAAAAAAAAGGAGGCGGGGTTACAGTTGTCCATTCGCCATAAAAAACTGATGTCATCACTTTTTAAAAAAAAACCTAAAAACTTTGAACGACTATAACTCACTCGTTTCAAATCGGATTAACGCAAATAATATATCAAATTAAAGATCTTTTCATACTCTTTAATTCAAGATCAGTCATGGATATATTTGTTCAAATAAATATAGACGAAAAATACAAAATATATATTTTTACTCGTGTCCAGCGCAAAAATATTTTCGTTAGTTTTTAAATAATGGTTCGTCAACATTATGATAAGTTGATAACGTATGCTAACGAAGCATTTGTTATATGCTAACATATTGCATTCATTGTGCTAATGAATGATTATCATAACGTTAACGTAGTGCGCATACTTATATTATTATTATGATGATTTATTACATTTCAATTATGACTTATAATTATTTTTTATGATTTAATTTTTATGTTTTAGTTACTAATTGAATATTATATATTATTTATTTCATAAAATTAGAATATATTAGTTAGAGTTTTCTTCATCCATTTATGGTTTATAACTTATGCCAACAATGAATTGTCATATGCTAACATAGTTTATTCGCAATGCTGATAAAATAATATCATTATGCTAATGTTTTATATTTATATTTTCATTATGATTTATTCCATCCAATTAGGGTTTATAATTAATTTTTAGAATTTAATTCTATTTTTAGATCATTGAAGTTTTTTATATCTGAATTATGGTTTATTTCATCATATTAGAATTTATAATTACACTTTAGAATTTAATTTTTCGTTAACAATATGAGAAAAAATTTCATTAGCATAAAGATAACGCTTCGTTAGCATGATAATAATACTTCGTTAGCATGACGATATGCTATCAAATATCTTCCGTGATTTTTATAAGAATTACCAAATTACGTTAATACCCCCCGCACGAATTTTTTTTCAAATATTATAGAATTGCTACCACTCCTTTTAATCAAATCTGAACCATAGATCTTTATTGATTGTATGGTGTGAGATGTGTTCCTAACTCCTATACTAGGTAGGGTTTGCATTGTAACCCTTCCCTATATATATATATATATATATATATATATATATAGATCAGAGTTCAAATAGGAACACAAAACCTGTGTAGGAAATATGAATGAATATTAGCCATATGATTTGATTTTTTTAAGGGTCAAGATTCGTTTTTAATAGGGAGGATTAGATTGCAATTTTTCATTAACTTAATTAGTGAAGGGTTATAGTTGTAATTGACATTTTTATGTGAATATCTAATCCCACGATTTTAGGAATTTGCCATAATCCTTTTTGTTGAGTATGACGTGTTCCAGATGATGTTATCATTTCATCGATAGCATTGCAATAAATGTCGTACCTAATGTTGTCCATCATTCTCGGCACACCGAGTATAACACTCGGATCTCTAACTTTATTCTTTCCTAGTATTTTGGATTAATTTATTTTAAATTAATCTGAATAAATTGTGATTTTTGTCACATATCATTTTCCACGATTTAAGGGATTTATTAGATATTTTATTTTAATTTAAAACGTGGATTATGCTGGATTTTGACTAGGTCAGAATCTGTTCCGAGTTTCAAGGGACGTGATGTTCCCCACTTCGTCTTAGATACTAACCGTTGCAGAGAACGTGGGTCGCTGGAGTAACCGCCATTGTTACACGATGTTGAAGAACGTGTGTCACGCAGTGTAGAAGACGGTTATCTCGAGTCCAGCAAAGGTAGTGGAAGGCGGTAGTTTTGCATCCAACTCATCAAGGATCGTGTGGAAACTACCCAGCCAAGATGGAGGAAGTATTTAAGGTCTACTTAGACCTTAGAATCATTTATGCAAGCAAGTTATCACCGTGGTTTGTGAGAAGCTCTGAATCTTACATCTAGTGTCATCTCTGAAATCTAAGACATCTTCCTCGACATCTACCTAGCGTCCCAATCAGCTGGAGACTTTCATTCCAGTTGTGTGTGTAGGTTAGATAGTCAACTTTGAGAAGTCTAGGATTTAGAGTGACTGATTGTAATCTATCTATGTGTTTAGATAGGTTTGTTTTTGAGTGATTATTCAAGTGAGTGGAGCTAGGATAGTCCTCTGTATGTTTTATGCAGTGTTGTCAAGGGAGTGAACCGAGACAACATCAGCATTGTTTTTATGTTTCACTTGTGATAGTGAATTTCGCCTTGAGGCAATCACACACTGTAAGGAGTGTGATTTAAAACTTGTTTTGTTCAAAGTTCAATTTACGTTTCCGCTGCATGTTGAAGGCAATGTGGTAACACTAGCTTCAACATTACTTTTAACTTTGCAATTTACATCCGTAATTCACATTGTTTCAGGCAACAAATTCTAACAAGTGGCATCAGAGCCGGTACTTGACACACTAAGTACTCGATCCGGTGTTGCTTGAAATCTGTGATGGATATTCAAATCAATCAATGTCGTCCTCCTGCTCTAGATAACAATGGTGGTAACTATGTCATGTAGAAATCTCGAATGAAGATCTACATCAAATCTATCGATGAAAGAGCATGGATGGCAGTTATTGAAGAATGGAGCCCTCCTAGGATGGAAGGTCCGAATGGAGATTTTGTGTTAACTCCGGAATCTCAATGGACAAATGATGAGAGAATTATCTCAAACTTTAATGCTCGCGCTCTGAATGTAATTTTTATCTCTGTCAATGTTCCATGTTTCAAGATGATTTGCAATTGTGTTACTGCATATCAAGCATGGACCATTCTTCAGGAACATTGTGAAGGGTCTGCCAGTGTAAGGAAGACCAAACTGAGATTACTCACATTAAAATTTGAAAATTTGCGCATGTTTGAAGATGAAACCATTTCATCTTATGCTGAAAAATTATGTGAGATCTCAAACCAATCTTCCGCTCTTGGAAGTCCAATTTCTAATGAGAACATGGTGAGCAAGTTGCTTCGAACTCTGCCTGAAAGATTCAATATGAAAATTTCTGCAATTGAAGAAGTACACGATATTGGAACCATGAGTATGAGTGAATCAGTCAGCATCTTGCTAACATTTGAGATGAATCTGCAAAATCAGAAAGCAAACTCAACCTCAAAGGGAATTGCTCTTCAGACAACAGCTGTGTCATCTGATGTTCATGATGATGTTGACAGTCTTCAGGAGATCAATGAGGAAGAGAATCTAAGTGTTGCACTACTGACAAAGAAGTTTAACTCACTGGTTCGTTCTATGAAGAAAAGCCCCCCCCAAATATCAAACCTCGACGGCTGTTTGACTCTCCATCTTCATCAACTTCAAATTCTGGAAGATCAAATATCAAGAAGGAAGTCGCTGACACTGGGAAAGACATTGATTCAGTTCAATGTAGAGCATGCTCTGGGTATGGACATTATTCAAATGAATGTCCAACAGCACGAAGAAGACAAAGAAATAATTTTAATGCTGTTCTCAGTGATGACTCTGATACTGAAAATGATTCAGATCAGAGGGTGTTGTTCATCAATGTCATGGAGGAAGACGATCAGATTATTGATGCCTTGAATGGTATTGATGAACTTGATGGTCTGGATGTTGAAGAATGTGAAATTGAAGATGAGGTTCTACCAGATGTTGAAAAGAAAGTCACTGAGATCTCTCCCAACACTACTAATTGGTATGAAATGACTCTACTGGATGAGTTTAAGCATACATCTGAGTTCAGAGAGGTTAATCCACAGGAAGAACGCCCATCTGCCTCTCTTGAAGAACTCAGTGATGTTGTGAATGAAGTTTGCAGTCAATGGACAGCTCAATCCAAAGAACTGAAATTTCTTATGGAAGAAAATCGGTGTCTTAGAGAGAAGATTGTGCGACTGGAAATCAGACTCACCAGGAGTGATGCTGAAATCACCAAACTAAAGAAGGAAGTGGAGAGCACCTCAAGAACGTTTCAGAAATGGAATCAAGGAACGAATGTCCTAAATGAAGCCCTAACATTGGGACAGACAGACAGAGCTGGACTGGGATTCTCAAACAAAGTTTCCATGACTTCATCAAATCACAATGTTGTGAAATTTGTGAAGGTGAACAACCCAAACATGTCTACATGGAGCAATACTGAAGATGATGTTCAGAAGAAAAGCAAAGGCTCAAAGGTTTGAAAATATGTGTGCCATTATTGTCAGAAGCCGGGACACATCAAACCACATTGCTTTAAGTTCCACGATGATGTTGCAACCGAGAGAACAACATCAGGGATCACATCGAAGAACAAGAATCCGATGAAGTCCAAAAAGTTGAAGGTTACATGTAATGTTGTGTATACATCACTAAAGGCTAACATTGCCAGAACATGGTACTTCTACAGTGGATTTTCTCGACACATGACCGGAAATAAGGAGTTTCTTGAAGAATACATCACTTCAAACAAAGGCAAAGTCAGTTATGGAGGAGGTGCTCAAGGAAACATTGTCGGAAAAGGTACATTGAATGTCAAACATTTTCCTAAGCTTCAGAATGTCTTACATGTTGAACGGTTGATGGCCAACTTGATCAGTATCAGTCAGTTATGTGACATCTTATGAGCTTTTGCGAGAAAGAAAGCCAAATCTCAAGTATTTCCATGTGTTTGGATGTGTTTGCTACATCCTGAAAGATAGAGACCACCTTGGAAAGTTTGACTCTAAAAGTGATAAAGGATTGTTCTTGGGATATGCTCAAAACAGCATAGCATTTCGTGTTCTTAACTTAAGAACCAAAGTTGTGCAAGAATCTATCAATGTTGTGTTTGATGATCTTGCAGGTCTGGCAACTAAGTCTGAGGAAGATGATGTGTCATTTCTCCTTCATGAACCAGATGTTGCTGATAAGGAGCCAAGTGGCTCTCCCAAAAGTCCCACGGGAAGTCCTGATGTCAAATCAAATGTTCCTTCTCCCTCAGCAAATGACTCAACATCCCCTCGAACACCAGACTCAGAATCCTCCTCTGAAAGCGATGATGACCATCTTCCACTTGCTCAGTATGAACCAAGATGTGATCCTCCAAGAAGAATCAAAAGAGATCACCCAAATTCCCAAATCATTGGTGATGGATCTCAAGGAGTCAAAACAAGAACAAAAAGCTCAACTGATGTTGCTGAATTGGTCAAACAGGTTTGCATGTCATCAGTCATTAACTTTGTGTCTATCACATGATTTCTATCCAGTGTTGAACCTAAAAATGTCAAAGAAGCTCTAAAAGACGAATTCTAGATAGAAGCAATGCATGATGAGCTGATTCAGTTTGTTCGAAATAACGTGTGGGAATTGGTTCCAAGACCCGATAATAAAAATGTTATTAGAACCAAATGGATATTTAAGAACAAGACTAACGAGTCTGGGAATGTGGTTAGAAACAAAGCCAGGCTAGTGGTACAAGGTTATACACAAGTAGAAGGAATAGACTATGATGAAACATTCGCTCCTGTTGCTAGAATAGAGTCTATCCGTCTCCTACTTGCCATTGCTTGCCACATTGGGTTTACATTCCATCAAATGGATGTCAAAAGTGCATTCCTGAATGGTATTTTGAATGAGGAAGCCTATGTTGAACAACCAAAAGGATTTGAATGTCATGAAAAACCAAATCATGTGCTGAAACTTCACAAGGCCTTGTATGGGCTGAAACAAGCTCCTAGAGCTTGGTATGCTCGTCTTACCGAGTTTTTAATTGACTTTGGTTTTACAAGAGGCGTGGTTGATAAGACATTGTTTATCAAAAGGATCCACAAACACATCACTGTTGCACAAATCTATGTTGATGATATTGTGTTTGGATCCACGTGTTCTAATCTCCTTAGGGAGTTTGTTGATGCAATGTGCAGCACATTTAAGATGAGCATGGTTGGCGAATTGGCCTACTTCCTTGGTCTCCAAATCAAGCAAGACAAAGATGGGATTTTCTTATCCCAAAGCAAGTATGCCAAAAATCTGATCAAGCGCTTCGGACTTGAAGCTTCTAAGCGTATGAAGACACCAATGAGATCCTCTGAAAAACTGAGCAAAGACGATGTTGGAGTCAATGTTGACCCAACGATGTATATGGGAATGATTGGAAGCTTGCTCTACTTAACCGCCAACAGACCTGACATCATGTTCAGTGTTGGAGTATGTGCTAGATACCAAGCTCAACCAAAGGAATCTCATTTGAAAGATGTCAAAAGAATAATTCGATATGTTGCTGGTACAGTTAACTTTGGAATCAGGTATTGTAAAGATACAAACACCAGCCTTATTGGATACAGTGATTCAGACTGGGCAGGTGATGTTGATGATAGAAAGAGCACAAGTGGTGGTTGCTTCTTTTTAGGGAACAATATGGTTTCTTGGTCAAGCAAGAAACAAAATTGCATCTTCTTGTCAACAGCTGAATCGGAATATGTTGCAGCTGCTAGTTGTTGTGCTCAGTTGGTATGGCTAAATCAAATGTTGAAAGACTATGGCATGACAAGCTCATCACTAACCCTGCTGTGTGATAATGCTAGTGCTATTGAAATTTCTAAGAATCCTGTTCAACA
This sequence comes from Perilla frutescens, assembly GCA_026008535.1. Taxonomy (NCBI): domain Eukaryota; kingdom Viridiplantae; phylum Streptophyta; class Magnoliopsida; order Lamiales; family Lamiaceae; genus Perilla; species Perilla frutescens. The sequence continues at coordinate 14,441,195 of BRKX01000013.1, forward strand.
TTCACGCACTAAGCATATCGACATTTGACATCACTTTATCAGAGATCTGGTGGAAAAGGAGATCATAAACATCAAATACATATCCACTGAAAATCAGACGGCGGATATTTTCACCAAGCCTCTTGATTTTGAGAGATTTTCTGCCTTGAAAAAGACTCTTGGAATGTGTTCCATTTAATTAATTCATTTTGTTTATTGATGTTGAACTCGATGTGAGTTCTTTTATTAAACATCAGTTGTTTATATCTTTATTTATTTATGTTCGTCATTTCCGTTAAATATAATTCAAGGGTGTTTTAATGAAATTATTATAATTCTGCTTTTATTTAACAAAGTCAGCTACTTGACATTCTATGAATTTATTTGTGAATGAAATACCCGTAATTCTATAAGGTGAATTATAGTTGGGATTGTTCACTGTTTGCTGTGTTGTAGCTGATGTTGTGACCAAAATTGCAGAAAAACGATAATCTACAGAAAATATATGCCTGGAATTGTATTTGTATTGTAAGTGTATCCCTTGTCTATTTTTCTATTTAAAAAAAAACAAATATATATATATATATATATAAATGGATTTGTTTAGGGGCCCCATGAATATCTCTAATTTGTACTTTGGTGATAAGTACACCTTCGTTTATCCCTATCCACTAATCCATTTTTAATTTTTGAATTTTTTATTTTTGATGTGACGGTTTTGGGGAGTTCCGAGATTTGAGGGATATTGGCATCCATATCTTGAATTAAAATTCAAATCTCTCACTCATTCTCTCTCCACCGAGTCATTTCATTTTCCTTTCATCTTGTCAATCTCTCTTTCTTCTGTTTTCTCTCAAGCTTTTTCAGAACATCAATGGCGGATCCTAATGACTTAGCTGCTATGTTTCAAATGATGAAACAAATGTTGGAGAAAACCATGTGCACTCCATCTTCAGCTTCAGTTCCCGCTGGAACTTTAACTTCAACCCCCACAGTCACTGTAACACCTGGAGTGCGTGAGGAAGGTGCAAAATTTGAGTCAGAGAAGCCCTCATCCCCTCCAACCGAACAAACTGATACTCCGATGAAGGAAGATGAAATTCCCGAAGGGGTTCAAGTGTTAAATCCAACACCATTTCAACAAGTACTCTTAGGAGAAGAAGAAAACCCCATAGATCCTGATCTTGGGGTACACATTCAAGCTATCACCAGCAAGAAGAAGAAGGTCGGGCCAACTCGTAAGTCTAAGAGGCTTCACAGTTCTCAAGACACTGAAAAGGAAGAGATTGAAGAAACTAGCAAGAAGGCTAGGTGAACTCTGAAAATGGAGACCACGCTGGTGCGGTCTTTACAGGATGAGTCTGATGAAGAAGAAAATCTTCCCGAGAACTCTCCCATTAAAGCCCCTGCTGATGTTGAAGTGGATGTTGAACAAGAAACGGCTTCGGAGATTTCTGAAACTATCACGAAAGAAGCCTCTTCTAAGGATGTGACGAAAGCAACCTCTCCCACCTCTTCTCATGATCTTGTCTCTTCCGGCACTGCTCGAGATGTTATCTCCCCTACTCCATCAGGCAATGTTAAAGATGATGCTGAATCTGAAGACTCTGAACCAGTCTACCCACCAGGTTCCCCTCATGACGTTACTTCTGCTTTTAGTAAGATTTTTTACTCTAAACATGCTAAGGATCATTACAAAATTATGTGCAATCGTCCTGTGCGTGTTGAGAAACAAATTGATGTCTTAAGCTTTAAGAAGTATGGCATAAATGTGTTTTTGAAAGAGAGGGGTTTGTGGAAAGCTGTTTCATCCCTGTCGACTTTTGAGCCTGATGTGATTGTTGAATTCTATGCCAATGTGTCTCTGGATATGGGTGATCATACAAGGAGCAAATATGGTGAAATTTATATGCGTGATTATGTGTTTAAGTTTAATCCGATGGTGATCAACAATTTCTTGGGTCTAGGCAATGACAATGATGTTGTTAGTCTAGATCTTATTGATGATGTGGTGTTGACTATTACTGGTGGATTGGTAACCAAGTGGACAAACAAAATTTCCATTTCTAAGCTTACATTCTTATATTCTGTTACACAAGATTATTGTGTGTAATTGGTTACCTACTACTAACACTTCAGTCCTCACTGTTGATCAAGCATTTCTGCTCTTTAAACTTGGCACTAAGATCCCCTTCAGTCTCGAAGACTACATATTTGACTATGTGATGAAAGCTGCCACAAAAACCAGCAACACCAGCATACTTCCTTTTTCCTGCCTCATCTATGCAGTTATGGTTGAGCAAGGCGTGAAGCAAAACAAGAAGAAGATAGTCACTGAAACATCGACTATCACAATTGTCAAACCAAAAGGGAATGATGATCGAGTGATGGATCTCCCTTATAACCTTGCTCTAAGTTCCACAGCCGCCTCCAGAGATGTTGATCAGGATGTTGGTATAGAGACATCGCTCTCCCCTCCACGATCTGAAAGTGAATTAGCTAGTGCATCTTCACATTTGGTGACATTTTCTGTGCAGGTGTTAAACTCTTTTATCAAGCAGATGGACTCTATGATCCATCAAAGCACAGTCCTCACCAATGCTATGGTTGAACATTGCCAAGCTCTACGAAGTGCACTTTCTACACAAAAAAGGGGAGTAGATGATGCTGCCGCTGGTGAAGATGATGTTGCTGATGGTGCTGAAGGAAAGAAGGCTGGAAAGTCCATGACCAAGGCTAAGGGGAAGAAGAAAATATGATTTTTCTTTATCAAAAACAATTTAATTTTTGGTTATGTATTGTGCTGGACACAAGTTTATTTTGGATGTGTTCACATCCTTGTTGGTTTTTTTGATGTGCATGGACACATTTTATTTTTGTTGTTGGGTATCCATGATTGGATATCCTTGGATATTTTTGGTGTAATCATCAGCATGAGTTGATGATCTTGCTATATATTTCGTATGCATATCTTAATGTGTGATGTTTCATGTTGAGAATGTTTTCAACATTGTTATTCTGTTTTTCACATAACTTATAGTATGTGATGATTTATGTTGGGAATGGTCTCAACATTAGGATTGTGTTCGCACGTTTTATGATGTGTGATGTTTGTTGAGAATGTTCTCAACAATATTTCTGTATAGGGGATCATTACCCACTAACCATGTTGTATACTTCTGTATAGGGGATCATTACCCACTAATTTTTCTGTACAGGGGTAAATACCCACTAACCATGTTGTATACTATTGTATAGGGAATAGTACCCACTAACGTTGTATATTATGTTACAGATAATAACTTAAGGGGGAGCAGACCTTAAGGGGGAGTTTTTGAACTCCAATATTTTTGATCGTATTCCGCTGCGGCTCTAATCATGTTTATATTGAGCATAATGTTTTGTGCATAAAGGATAAGCTTAAGGGGGAGATTGTTGAGTATGACATGTTCCAGATGATGTTATCACTTCATCGATAACATTGCAATCAATGTCATACCTAATGTTGTCTATCATTCTCGGCACAACGAGTATAATACTCAGATCTCTAACCTTATCCTTTCCTAGTATTTTGGATTAATTTATTTTACATTAATCTGAATAAATTGTGATTTTTGTCACATATCATTTTCCACGATTTAAGGGATTTATTAGATATTTTATTTTAATTTAAAACGTGGATTATGCTGGATTTTGACTAGGTCAGAATCTGTTCCGAGTTTCAAGGGACGTGATGTTCCCCACTTCGTCTTAGACACTAACCGTTGCAGAGAACGTGGGTCGCTGGAGTAACCGCCATTGTTACACGATGTTGAAGAACGTGTGTCACGCAGTGCAGATGACGGTAATCTCGAGTCCAGTTCAGCTAAGGTAGTGGAAGACGGTAGTTTTGCATCCAACTCATCAAGGATCGTGTGGAAACTACCCAGCCGAGATGGAGGAAGTATTTATGGTCTCCTTAGACCTTAGAATCATTTATGCAAGCAGGTTATCACTGTGGTTTGTGAGAAGCTCTGAATCTTGCATCTAGTGTCATCTCTGAAATCCAAGACATCTTCCTCCACATCTGCCTAGCGTACCAATCAGCTGGAGACTTTCATTCCAGTTGTGTGTGTAGGTTAGATAGTCAACTTTGAGAAGTCTAGGATTTAGAGTGACTGATTGTAATCTATCTATGTGTTTAGATAGGTTTGTTTTTAAGTGATTATTCAAGTGAGTGAAGCTAGGATAGTCCTCTGTATGTTTTATGTAGTGTTGTCAAGGGAGTGAACCGAGACAACATCATCATTGTTTTTGTGTTTCACTTGTGATAGTGAATTTCGCCATGAGGCAATCACACACCGTAAGGAGTGTGATTTAAAACTTGTTTTGTGCAAAGTTCAATTTACGTTTCCGCTGCATGTTGAAGGCAATGTGGTAACACTAGCTTCAACATTACTTTTAACTTTTCAATTTACATCCGTAATTCACATTATTTCAGGCAACAAATTCTAACACTTTATTTTCCCACAATCCTTTATTTTCGATTAAGGGTGCTTTTAATTATGCGGATGGTTTTTTCCCATTAGTAGTCACGTTGATTTATTGTTTAATAAACATGTACTGTATTTATCAGACGGTTAGTTGGAAGTTCAAAGAATTCATTAACGTCTGAATTATTCTCTAAATTCATCAAAGTTTATTCCTTCGTTGTATTTGTTCGGTGTTTGCGCTATACACAAACTGAAGATTTCAATATTCATGGAAAATACAGGTATTTCAACTGTACAATTATTGTTGTGAATTTTCTTTTGTTAGTTCTTCAAATTTCGACACAAAAAATTATGTGTGTATATGGTGGAGTGGGTTAGTGTAAGATTTGTGTATGAATTGATGTAGGTTTTTGTAAACACAAAAAACAAATCTAAAAAATTATGTTTTAACGTTGTTTGAGAGTACGGAGACTAGTGATGTGTTCTGTAATTTGAGTTATTGTGAAAAACACACATGAAATCATGGTTTTTATTGTATGCAGTTAGGGTTTATAGTGTTGCATATTTTCCAGATAATGTATAATTGTTGCTATCTACTTTGTAGAATATGCTATCTAATGCAGAATGCTCGCTAATCAAGACAATACAATAATGCATTGATTGTAATGTGTCTAATTTTGTTAATTTAAATATGAATGCAAGTTAATTTCATATCTCAGATTTGTATGGATGGACGATAGTTGTTTTTTCAGTCTGATTTAATTAGTTCGAGTTGAGTTGGTATACGCGTTTATAGTAATTTTTTTTATTTTTTTATGCATGGGGTTGATGACATACATATTTTCAGCTCAGTGACATCTTATTGCTAACTACAAAGTATGCCTTGCTAACCAATGCATAAATTTTTTCTAATTCTAAGCTGTATACAGGGAAACAATATTTGTTACATGGTTATGATGTTTGTTTGTAATTATTTATTTATATAGTATCATGAAGTTTAAATTTTAAAATTGGCTGACAGTAATTTTCCTACAGAAAATAATGTGAGTGGTGATTTTATACCCGAGTGTCAAACATCACTGAAACCATTTGTTGGACAGAAGTTTAAAAGTGTAGAGGATGGTATTACTTTTTCTAGGAACTATGGTGCAGCTACTAGATTTGATATTCGCCGTGGTATGGCTAGAAAGTCAAAAGATGGTACTATGTTATGGAGGTATGTGTTATGCAGTCGTGAAGGGGAAAAAATGCGGTTGCGGATGTGGTTGTGGATGGTGTTAAGAAGAAATGACGCAGAGTATGGAAGAGAGTCAATTGTATGACTCGAATAACTTTGAAACTGTGTGGTCGAGATGGATACGTCGTTGATGGCTTTAGGGAGGGTCATACACACCCGTTGGTAACTGAGGAGTTCAAAAAATATTTGAAGGTGAATAGAAAATTGGGGGTTGTGCACCAGAATTTTATCCTTGATTGTGTATGTGCAAACGTGAGACTGATGAAATGTTTTCGAATCTCTAAAGAAGTTGTTGGCAGATACTCAAATGTTGGTGCAACGGGGGATGATTTCAAAAACTTTTCACGTGATTTGCGAGCCTATATATCTGGATGTGATGCTCAAATCGTGTTGAATAAGATGTTTTTGAAGAAGGAGTCTTGTTCGTCATTTTTTTTGAATATTTGGTTGATAAAGATGATAATTTAACAACTATATTCTGGGCTGATCCTACTGCGAGACGGAATTACACTATATTTGGCGACGTTGTTTCATTTGACTCTACCTACAAAACAAACAAGTGTGCAAATTGCGTTTTGTTAGTTGTTAGAGTTGTCTTTAATAATATTTTGTAGTAGACGTATTCATTATTTTACTGTATTGATTTATGATGATTAATATGTTTACTGATTAATCATGTTTAGCATATTTTAGATGTTGATGTATTCATAATTTCTTTCGGATAATCATGTTAGCATTACGAGCTGGTATGCTGGTTCATAATCTATAATGCATGTTAGCTGTTTAGTGTTTATTTGTGTTGTTTTATTGTATGATTTTGCTTGTTTTGTAAGTCATTTTTTTGTAACTCTAGTTATATATGTGTAGATTTTGTGTGATTATCTTCACTTGTTGCTCTCATGGTAGAATATGCCAAGTTATGAAAAACTTGAGTTTTTGTCTGCAAAATCTTGATTTTTAGATATTAAGGTGGCAAGGAGCAAAGATGATACCGGAAGAGATGAACCCGGAAGGAGTAGCCAGAAGCCCCGCGGCCGCGCGACCCCCTGAGACCGCGCGAGGGGGCTCTCGGTGAGCCAACCCCGCGAGCAAGCACTCTCCCGCGGGCGCGCGCACTCCTGCCGTCCGCGAGTGCGCGATGCTCTGTTTTTTCCCGATCGTCGTCGACTTGCATTCTCCCTTCGTCCTTTCTTCACCATTTTGCACAAAGGGACATCCCTTTCAACCTCTCTCATTTTGCATGTGGATATGAGACTTTTGTCCTAGCCTAGTTTAAGCAATTGGATCATAGGGATTAATTTTCCTAAATATAGCTTTGGACTTTTGCTTCTCCAATCTCCCACCAAATCTCCCCAAATCCCTCTAATTTAATGTCTTCTCATGATCACCCATCTCATCACCCTTCTTATCTTCTCACCCCCATACCTATCACCTTACCTCTCACCATCCCTCACTTCTCTCTCTCTCTATCAATCGATTTTCCCCCTCTCTCACTTATCTCCAATAGATATTGGGGGATATCACTTAATCATTCATTGATACTCACTTACACACCCTCTCACCACTTCTCCATCTCCATCCTTCTCCCCGTTTTCTCTCTACACATACCATCTTCACCATTTTCTACACCATTTTCACCACCATAACTACCATTCAAGAGAGGAGGATAAGAGAAAGACAAGAGAGAACCAAGCTAAGGAAGAGAAAGAAGAGGCAATGAGAAATCGACTTCATTTGGTTATGAGATGATGCACTTTTATGATATTTTTGGTGTTTTGAGCATGGTTATGGGTTAATCTTCCATTAAGGGGTGGATGATTGATTTGGTTTGATTTATACTTGTTATGGTTGGTTGTTGTTGTTGGAATTGTGCTTGATTATGTTGAGTGCTTGATCACTACTTAGCATTGCTAGGCTTTAGATGAGACCGGGAGGAGATTCTAAAAGCTCGATCTAGGTTCCTTCAATGCTAGGTGAATTGGGTTCATAAGCCTAGTATATTAATCTTGCTCATTCGATATAGCGGATAGAGGTTTAACGGATAGACGGTGACAGTAATTGAAGTTAAACTAATTGACGGGTCTATCATGTGTTTGAGATTAATATAACCAACTTGAAGCAAGTGTAATAAAAAACGAATTAGAGAATCCACACCCCTATGCTCTTATCATAATCTTTTTCCTCAATCTTGATTTCACCATTGTAATTTGCATTTATTCATTTTATTGATCGTTTTAATTCCTTAGTTAAAATCACTATCAAACCCATGTTTAGAATGTTTAGGTTTTATTTTCGTCGTTCTAGCACGTTGCATACATAGCCTTAAGTTAATTGCCCACAAGAAGTCTTCTTTGAGAGATCGACTCAGGTTAGCTCATCACCTCTACAATTGACCCCGTCCAATTGCGGATGTGGTTCCAAGTAGTTTATAAGTGTGAGTCTAAACCAGAAATATAAATTCAAATTTGGACCCAACAAATTTTGGCGCCGTTGCTGGGGAGGCTTCAAGCATATTGTCTTTTATGCTATAATTGCTTTCTTGCTTGTGTTTGTATTCGTGATTTTGTATTTGTTTAGTGTTTGTGCTTTTGTGTTGTGTTTGTGTAATGGTATTTTTTTTTCTTGTGTTTGTACGCTTTCAACTCTCGTTCCACAGGTGCGCGTGATCTCTTTTGTGTTTTTGATTGTGTATGCTAGGGAGACGAAGTCTCAATCGAAGATTAGCCCCCATGTTTGACAACATCCATAGACCGAGGAGACTCGACGTGTTTGCTTGGGAAGAAGAGATGGAAGGTCACCAACTCAACCCCGACAACGCTAATGCTAATGTGGCTAGGAATATGTGAGACTTTGCTCGTCCCGTGATCGGGGCGTCGACTTCTTGCATAGTTCTTGGTGAAGCCGCAAGGAACTATGAGTTGAAGAACATTCCTTTTAGCCAACTTCCCTCCTTCTATGGGATGCCGACCGAAGATGCTTTGAACTTCATCCGGGAGTTCTATGCCGTTGTTCAAACCTTTCCTTTACAAGGTTTGAACGAGGATCAATTGAAGATGAGGTGTTTTCCTTACACCTTGAAAGATCGAGCCAAGACGTGGTTCATTTCACTACCGGCCAACTCATTGGCCAATTGGAATGCCGTCTACGAGAAGTTCATGGCCAAGTACTACTCCAATCAAAAGATCCAAGACTTGAGAGCTCAAATTGTTACCTTTACCCAATCTCCGGGTGAAGCATTTCATGAAGCTTGGGATCGATTTCGAGGCCTCCAACAACAATGCCCGCACCACCATCTCGCACCCGAGTTGCTTAATCAATTTTTCTACGACGGGCTATCTCAAAATTTTCAATACATGGTGGATAACACCTCGGAAGGAGACATTGGAGGCCGGACTGCCGAAGAGGTCTCAAATATCTATGAGACGATGGCCACGACTACTCAACAAAAGAGTGCTAGGGGGAAGAGAACTTCCGTCAATAAAGCCAACCCTAGTTATGATGTGACAAGACAACTTGCCGAGTTGACAAGGCAAGTAGAGATGCTTCGAACCTCCGAGAGACCACCTCAACAAGCCATGACCGTTGAGACATGTGGTATTTGTGGAGAGTATAGCCACGGGGCCAATGTGTGTCAAAAGTCGATCGAACCGGAGTTAAGTGAAGAAGCTCATTTCCATGCTCTTCAAGAGCAAGTTCATGCCCTTCAAGGATTCCAACCTCGTCAACCACACAACCCATACTCTCAATCATACAATCCGGGATGGAGGAACCATCCAAACTTCTCTTGGAGGCAACCTCAACAACCTCCTCAACAACAACCACAACAACTGCCTCCACCTCAACAAGCCGGAGGTGGCCAAGCTCCACCTTATCCAAGGCCGCAACAATATCCAGCCCAACCAAATGAACCTCCTAGGCCGATGTTGCAAGACACCTTGCAATCCTTCATTTAAGCCACTCAACAAAGGTTTGAATTCGTTGAGGCTTCCGTGAAGAGGATCGAGACCCAAGTGGGACAAATTGCCGGGACCGTTGGAGAGTTAGCCAAGCAAGCAAAACCGGGTAAGTTGCCAAGCCAACCGGAGCAAGCTCAAGCCATAACCGTCCTTAGAGGAGGCAAGGTGATTGATAACAAGGTTGGAGAACCAAGTCCAACCGAAGAGGTTGAGAAAGAAGAGGAGGCTCTTCAACAACAACAAAAGGAGCCCGAAAAGGAAAATGAAGAATTAAAGAAGCCCACAATCCACAAGGTCGCCAATCCTTACAACCCTCCAATTCCATTTCCAAGCCGATTGAGGAATGAGAAGCAAGACACCCAATTCCAGGAGTTCTACAAGCTCTTATCCAATTCAATGTCAACCTTCCACTCATTGATGTCATTCGCAATGTACCGACTTATGTCAAGTTCTTCAAGGAACTAGCTTTCAAAAAAAGAAAATTTGCGGAGGACGAAAAGATTGTGGTGTCCGAAGTGGCAAGTGCGATCCTACAACAACAACTACCACCAAAGCTCCGTGATCCAGGTAGTTTTACTCAAAAAATTGCATTGAGAAATGGTAAAGAAGCATGTGGTATGCTAGATCTAGGAGCCGGAATTAATTTGATGCCTTACTCTATCTTTAAACAATTAGAGTTAGGAGAATTGAAACCAACTAGAATGTGCCTTCAATTGGCGGATATGTCCGTGAGATATCCTAGGAGAATCATAGAGGACATTCTAGTGAAGGTGGGTGGATTGATAGCGGGTGCCTGAGCGCTGACCTCTGCGTCGAGTGTGCGTGTGGGGGCTCTGCCCAACCCCAGCTCCGTCGGTTAATAATTCGTATCTTTTTGTTCGGTTGTATTTTTTTACTTCTATTTTTTTATTGCAAACTAGATTCGTATCTCTATCTAATTGTGTGAAAAAAAATCAAATAAATTACATTGAAATTTTGATTTTGATTTTTATTATTTTTAAATATTGTGTAGTACGGTAATTATTGGTAAAAATTCATATTTGTTAACCCAAATAACTAATTATTACCCCATTTTTTAATATGAAACTAGTGTCGTATAGATTTCAAACCGTCCATATTTCAAAGTTTATTTCATACGAACAAAAATACATTTCTCATAATAAAACAGTGCATACAATGTCATTGAGATACAAGGGTATTTTCATCAGTGCTAAATCTAAAAATTATATATGCCAAATGAGAACGATATGCTTCCAATTCCTTATACGTTGGTTGTGGCATTCTGGAATTTGACATTAACATGTCCATCCATCCTACAAAAAGTTTAATAAACAAAAGGACACGTTAATACAACTATCTTTATTTAAACTATAATAATATACAAAATATTCGAGACAAATAGTCATGATCAAACATGGAGAAGCCTTTAATGGTGACCTCATTAGCTTACAAAAATGGGCAGAAAGTAATGGTTGCATTTACCTCAAACAAATGATCTAAGAAAAAATGTGACAGATCCCGCAAAGATCAAGAAATACTGCCTCTTGGTTAGGGGCACTACCATAAAACTGTTGATGAGTAGCAATCAACTCAAACTATTATGAAAATGCTCCTTCATAATCAACTGAAGTTAGAGCTGGACAAAGAGATCTGAATATATACATATATATATATATATATCCTAAATCTTCAAGCATGCATAAAGTGAGATAAGATTAATACACATTGAGAATACATATAGCAGGATTTTGAACTTTGTAATCTTTTATCACTCTATAGAAGATCAATGTGCAGAAAAAATCCAAAACTATTTCAACTTAAGCATATTTCAACAATTAACTGAACCCAATTAGCAATCTGTAGTTCCTTAATTTCCACATTTTCCACACAGTTATAACCTTAGAATATACATTAACCAAACTTCGAGATAGTAGCTAGTAAAATACACATAACTCCGGTTCATTTTAAATCTTTTTCATTAGTTGAAGCAAAAGGGCCCAAAATAATTAAATGATTCCGCAAATCCGCAACATTACTTGTTTACTTATAACAACGCAGAAATAATAGAAAACCTTGCTATATTTTCTTAAGAATTTAACTGAACATCAAGAGTAAAAAATCATAATCCCAGAATACACGACTAAATCACAATGTACATAAAAAGTTTGGCAATGCAGAATACACGGCTAAATTATGCCCGTATGCCCAAGCGCCCTCCTGTCGGCCCGCCATAGTGCGCACTGGTGGTGCGCGTCGTGCCGAGCGCGCAGCTCCTGCGCGCACCCACACTCCCGTCAGCCCGCATCCAACACGCCTACATCCCCCACGCGCAGCCCCTCCCGTCCGCACACCCGTCATGCGCGTTGGCATCTGTGCGCATGACTGCGCACTGGACTAGGTGCGTAGTTAAGAATTCAAACCCAGATTTTTGAGTTTTAACTGCAGACAACAAATCCATCCAGAAAACCCAAATTAAAACAATGTGCATAGTAATAGGGTTAAAAATTACCTCTAACATCAATTCATGTGAACTATGGGTACAACCTTGCTCAAAATCATCTTTTTCACTTGCCCTTCTTTTTCCTGAGCAAACACTCAACACCTAACTGCAACAAACAATATAAAATTTACAAAATCAGAAGAGTATGAGAATGAATACATTGTAGACCCACTACATTGCAAATAGAGAAAACTGAAAAATTACACCTTTAGTTTCAAAGGGATCGCAGCAGCCACGACAGAGACATGACGGCGATAGAGATGAAGATGGCGAGGGTGACGCGACGATGAAGGGAGACGGCGAGCTACTCTCTATAATTTCTTGGAATGAAGACGCCGATTGAGAAACGAGAGAAAGAGATCTGTGAAACTTTGGTAGAGAGAGGAGAGAGAACACTATTTGATTTTCTTTATTTTGAATTTTTTTTAATTAGAATAAGGGTGTATTAGTAAAGTTAGACAAAATAATAATGTTTTTTTATTAGTGACGAAAAAAGTTTTTTTTTTTTAAGTGGCTAGTTCTCCATATTGTCACTATATATATATATATATATATATATATATATATATATATATATAGGATATGGATCATATGAGAACACTTTGTTGGTGTGAGAAATGAGAACTCATCTTACACCATCCAATTTAATGATCCAATGGTTGAGATTTAAGGTGGCAATTTCATAAATAATAGGGCAAACAATAAAGGAAGGGGGGCTATTTTCGTCCAAACCCAATGATGATGTCAGCAATTAAAAAAAATAAAAACTTTAACCGATCGTAACTTGCTCGTTTTTAATCCAATGCACACAAAAAATATATCAAATTAAAGCTCTCATCATGCTCTTTCATTTAAGATGTCGAAAGGCTATGTTTAGATGAAAAAATATGAATGAAAAATAAAAAAGAATTTTTTTTACGCGTGCTTAGATTGTAAATGCTTTCGTTAGCATATAATAATTCTTCGTTAGCATTATGATAACATATGAACGTATGATAACGAAGCATTTGTCATATGCTAACATAATGTATTCGTTGTGCTAACAAAAAATTATCATAATGCTAGCGTAATATAAATTTATTAGGGTTTATTAAATCTCAATTATGGTTTATTTAATCTCGATTATGGTTTATTCCATCTAATTATCATTATTTTTTTAAAATTTAATTTTTTATTTATAGTTCTTAATTGATTATTATGGTTTATCTCATCCAATTATGGTTTATAACGTATGTTGACAGAGTACTGTCATATGCTAATATAGTGTATTCACAATGCTGACGAAGCAAAATCATAATGTTAACGTAGTACAAATATATTATTATTATGATTTGTTCCAACTCATTTAGGGTTTACCACATCCAATCAATGTTTATTTCATCTAATTAGGTTTATTTCATCCAATTATGATTTTTTCCATTTAATTAGGGTTTATTAAATCAAATTAGATTTATAATTAATTTTTAGAATATTTTTTCGCTAACAATATTTGAAAACTTTAATTAGCATAATTGTAATGCTTCGTTAGCATTATGATAATACTTCGTTAGCATAACGATCTGTTATCAAATCCTACGCGATTTTTATAAGAATTATCAAATTACGGTAATACCCCCGCGCGAAAAACTTTTCAGATATTATAGAATTGCCACCGTCTTTTTCATCAAATCTGGACCTTTGATTTTTGATGGATGTGTGGTGTGATATGTGTTCTCCTTTCTCACACAAGACTTGTATTGTAGTAAGTAGTCAATTGCCTTGGTCCAACCAAGAAAGGGACTTTTTGGGCATTAATGAACAGAAGACCTTAGTCAGCTTTTTTTTCCACCAACTCAGGTCTTTGTTCTGTTACGATATTTTGTTTGGTCCTTCACTTTAATCAACAAGGCAGTTTTCCCTCCTAACCCTTCTCAATATATATATATATATATATAGAGAGAGAGAGAGAGAGAGAGAGAGATGACGGGTCAAATGAGAACCTAAACCCTATGTGGGAACTAGGAACTCATCTCATCCATCTATTATTTTGATTTAGATGGCTAAGATTTGATCAATTTTTTGTCAAAGACTGGGTGGCAAACTTGTAATATTTAAGCATAATTTTTGAAAATCATATAAAGAACACTTTAAAACCGTTGTCTATTTTTATAAATTTCGCTATGCTAAAATGAAAGTACTATCATGTTATTATAAACATATATACATGCTAATATGAATATATGTGCATAATAGTGTAGAGGCCTTTTTTCGCTTAAGGCCCAAAACTAAGGCCCATAAAGAGGTCAAAGGCTTAAGAGCCGAAATCAAGGGGTTGAAGCCTTAATCGAGGCTGACGTCTCGAGGTCCAGAGTTCTAGAGGCCTCGAGGTCGATATCCTGAGGTCCAGAAGCCTCGAGGTCCGGAGGCCTTGACCAAGTTTGAACAAGACTCTTAAAGAAGACCAAGTCAAACATGTCCGTTGAAGATAAGTGAGACCTCGTCAAAATCCTAAAAGGGATATAAAGGATCCCTTGAAAAGGGGAAATGGGTTAAACCTTCCTCTATATATACGTCCCTTTTATAATGAGAGTGGGGGGAATAACCATCTATTATTAAAACACTATGCAATCATTCAACTTTATGGCTTTATTCCTCTACCTTACTTACTGTTTTTATTCATTTATTTTTCCTAGTCTTGATTCTGACTTGAGTGTCGGAGTCCGTTCGATCATCAACCCCCGATGGTCCTTCGGATTCACAATTCTTTTTACCTTTATTTTGTAGATCGACGGAGCTCGGATCCAGACGAAATTAATTGCATAATTTTTGGTTCTACAATTTGGCGCCCACCGTGGGGCTCTGATCGATACTACAAGAGAATGATGACTCATGTCAATAGCTGAAAGGACGTGTTAATAACCACCTCTTCTCTCTGGTGACTGACAACGAAGGTTGAGGGTCGCAGGAGCACTTCCATTATAAGGAATAACCTCCTTGCTCACGATGACTCTCAATTCACGGCGATGAGAGTTTTTGCAGATCCGAATAGTACCTTCAAAGACCTAAGGCATTGCAATCGTGAAGCCCCTCATGATTTGCAATAGTTGACTCACTACGGTGGCTAGGGTTCAGAGGTTGGGTTATGGTGGCGGCTAGGGTTCAGCCTATTCCTACCACTCCGCGGCCTCCACCAACGCCAATGATCTCTAAGCTCCGACAACCCCCAGTTGATGCTTCTCTTGGGATAAAGTTATAGTCACTCCTTCATGCGACTGAATCAAATGCGCA
This sequence comes from Perilla frutescens, assembly GCA_026008535.1. Classification (NCBI taxonomy): domain Eukaryota; kingdom Viridiplantae; phylum Streptophyta; class Magnoliopsida; order Lamiales; family Lamiaceae; genus Perilla; species Perilla frutescens. The sequence continues at coordinate 14,456,606 of BRKX01000013.1, forward strand.
CCTATCCAGGTGTATTTTTCCATTTCTGTATGCTTGCCTCATTAAATTGACTGCTATAATTTCTCGGAATAATTAAGTGCTTAAAATGAATAAAGAAACTGGGAAAGCTTATCCGACGATTATCGAAATATGGAAGCAGATTACTTATGCTATTTATGCTTTTTGCTATATTAAGTCTGAGTTGGTGGTAATTGTCAGTTGCTTGATTAAAATATATCTAGATAAAATGGCTTTCCGACGTTGATCAAAAAAGGTTGGCTGACTGAAGTGAAATACTATGAAGTCTATTGCATGAATAAAATAATAATTTCTCCCCGAAAAAGGAAAGTCAGCTACAGTTGTTATTCTGCTATTGATTTCCTTGCTGCTAATATGCCTACTTGTTCCTCATCATGTCGGTATGACATGAAGGTCGTATGCAGTCCTTATCTTAATTATTAATCAAATTTGGAGTTCAAAGCATTGCCTTGTGAATAAAAAAAAAACTAGTGCTTATGTGTCCAAGTATTGAATGAAAAGAGCTATTGCTTTGTCTTTTTCTAAGGTCTGCTACATGCTCTTTAGTGCCTTTTCTTTTCAATTTGTGGGGTTGTAATATATGTATAACTCCAGTTATGTGATATTTGCTCTTGTTTGGTTTTTAATGAATAAATTTATTCCAGTATATCAGGGGTTTAAATTTTGCAGCGACTATGCCTCTCAGCATTTGTCATATGACCACCTGCTCTAAACTATCTTAAATGCAATCACTCGTTTTGGGTTGGACAGGCCTCGAACATGTTGAATAATTTGACCATCTGCTCTAAATGCTATTTGCACTCTTAAGCCCCTGTCATATAGTTGTGGATTAATTTTATTGTTCTTCGCTCATCTCTGTTTTTGAGCATGTAAAAGCTGAATCTATACATGCTCTTGATTGAACTCACTGCTCCTTATGAATTCATTATGAAGGTTGTTGCTATTCTGCTCATTCTAAAACATGTTAATAAGTATGAGTTCTTTCCATGTAGTACATATGCATGTAGTAGTCTGCTAGCTCCTGCACTTGGGCTGCATCTGTGGTAAATATATATGTATATATATATGGAATATCTGCAATATTCCGATGCTAGGCTTCTTTAAAATGCTTTTACGTAAAAAATACTTGGCCTTAAGTGATTCAAATGTATAAAAGATAGCAGAACCATTATCGATCTACTGCTAAAATGCATCTAATGTTTTCTGCTACTTTTGAGTGTTGGCATCTGCTTTTAGGCACAAGGAATCTCGAGTTTCAATGTTTCAATATTTCTGCAACCATAATCATATAAAAAAAGGAAAGATTCTGTCAATCCTCCCAAAAATCAAAAGATCCACTACCAAAAGCCAACTAAGGTTTCTGGGATCTCCCATGGCAGCGAAGATGTTCTTACACGAATGGTATTGCAGTCTAAGGATCACAGAAGTCCTTCCAGTTCGAGGAATAACCCTCCCACTCACAGAGGCTTTGATTTTGGCCACCCACAACACTCCAGGTGACTGTAGTCGCCATTTGTGAGAAATAATACCTCTCATACTTGCTAGAAATAATAACCCGTCAACGGTAAATATTAAGGTTGTCAAATCTCAGCCGACAGTATCTAGGATTTTTAAGGTCATGCGAATCCGGCAATATTCAAGCCCAATTAGCTGAAGCTGAAATCAACACATGCTCAACTGGCTGCCTCCTGCAATTAAAGCTAAAGCACACTCATTAAGGTGTATTCTTTCCTTTCATGTATGATTGTCTCCTTAAAATTGGCAGCTATAATCTATAAGACAAATGATTGTTTAAAATGAACCAAAATAAAAAAATGGCTCACCCGACAATTATCAAAAAAGGGAAGCTAATTGTTGTTATGTGTTAAGCATTGTTTTCTCTGCTGCATTTGATGGTCACTTGTTGTTATTTATTTCAATATGAAGGAGAAATCATTTATAGTCCCAACCTTTGTCTCATCCATGCTACTTCTGCGGTGTGTTGACTGAGTATGTAATTTTCATAAATGGGTGGCTTCAAATGAAACTATGAAAAATGTAGCCTTCTGTTATTCTTTTTATAACGTTTTTCCTGCTGCACATGATTGAGTGTATGCCTAAGAAGTTGTTTGCTGAAAAAAGAAAGCAAGGCTACAACTCTACTGCAACCTTTGCTGCTTGTTTGCAGTAGATTTTGTCTATCATTGCTTAAAATCTAGAAAACTGAAGGTCATTTTGCTCTAAAATGAATCGTGTTTGTTTAGACACAATGCTGCAAGGTTTTGAGATTTTTATTCTTAAGAAATTCTTGCTTTTTGTGGGCTACATAGGTTGATATTTACTGCATTAGTGGCTATGTTAGGGGGTGTCTAATATTTGCTGCTCTTAATACCACACTCATTTGTTTACTGTGTGAATTCAATGTAATGGAGCTGCATTAAGAGGACCTGTGCTCCATGTCTGTTGTTCTTTATGCATTCATCTTTTGTTTATTATATGGTTATGTTTAAAGGGTGGAACACAAATACATATCTATATGAGTATAAAATTGCTAATTTTATTTTGGACCCCTGCACTTATATCGTATGCCATGAGATGTATGTGGTCATGCTTGCTTAAGCCTTCCTACGCTGCAGGGGATTAATTTATTTTTATCCTAACCCTACTATGATGGGCTTCAGTCTTTATTTAAATGCCCTGCTGCTGCTCATTAGATGCTATCAGTATCTAATGTAAAGATTTATTTACTCTTGCTTGGCTATTTGGCTCCTGGTTGTTTGCGCTATGCTACATCCTCTCTGTGCCTAAAAAACACAAAATATTTGAGCATAAATTAAATGTCCTGGTATGACTGATCGCATGCTTAATCCATTGTTGCCCTGCTGTTGGTCAAGTTAACTTATCTTTCTCCTTAAATATTGCTGCCATGCATTCTCCTATTATATATATATATATATATATATATGAAAATGGATAATTATTTAAAATTAATATAATCTTGAAATAGGTAACATCCCTCTGATTTTATGTGATGTTGCACATTTGCTGAAAATGCTTGGAATGACATTAAATTTGAAAAGGTTTATAATATGCCATATAATGTGTTCAAGCATGTCTGGTAAGTTGAATTAATCTTGAGAGGTTTATGCTTCTAATCTTGCAGTCTACTGACTTGTTCAAAATGATCTACATATAAGTCCAAGTTGTTAGCATGCTACCTACTCTCCAATGCTCATGTTAACATGCTCTTCACTGCCCTAGTATCATTTTCCTTTGATGAGTGATGTCTCTATCCCTGCGAATGAATGTCTAAAATCTACCAAAATGTACAGATTTCTTCAAAGCCTTTACATCGGCTGCCAAAGCCTCGACTTATTTAGCTCACATATTGAAGTACTATGTTCAAAATAAGAGGCTTGCTCTCAGAGCCTCGAGCTTCCCCAGACTCACCTTCGAGTCTGGAGCTCCCTCTAGAGGCTTGCTCTCAAAGCCTCGAGCTCCCCAGGACCTGCCTTCAGGTCTGGAGCTCCGCAAGGCCTGTTTTCACAGCCTTAAATTCTTTTTAGGTCTACTTTCAAGACCACGACATCATTTCAGGTTTGCTCTCACGACTTCAAATTCATTATAGGCTGCCTCGAGCTCCCCCGGACTCGTCTTCGAGTCTGGAGCTCCCCGAGGCTTGCTCTCAGAGCCTTGAGCTTCCCCAGACCATTTTTCACGGTCTGGAGCTCCCTCCAGAGGCTTGCTCTCAAAGCTTCGAGCTCCCCCAGACCGTTTTTCACGGTCTAGAGCTCCCTCCAGAGGCTTACTCTCAAAGCCTCGAGCTTTCCCAGGACCTGCCTTCAGGTCTGGAGCTCTACGAGGTCTGGTCTCATGACCTCAGAAGCTCCCCAGGACTTGCTTTCAGGTCTGGAGCTCCACAAGGTCTGCTCCCACGACCTCAGAAGCTCCCCCGGGACCTACCTTCAGGTTTGGAGCTCCATGAGGTCTGCTTTCACGACCTCAGTAAGTTCGCCTAAAACCCGCTCCCAATTCGGAGTACACTTCCGAGACTATCCTAGAGTCAGTATTTAAGCCTAGGGTTGCACGAGGGTAACGATCGGTGATACCGACATTCATTACCTGATCCTTGAAATTCAAGAATCAAGTAATGAGGAGCTAATTGTAGAGGCCTTTTTTCGCTTAAGGCCCAAAACTAAGGCCCATAAAGAGTTCAAAGGCTTAAGAGCCGAAATCAAGGGATCGAAGCCTTAATCGAGGCTGACGTCTCGAGGTCCAGAGGTCCAGATACCTCGAGGTCGATGTCCTGAGGTCCAGAAGCCTCAAGGTCACTAGGCCTCGACCAAGTTTGAACAAGACTCGTAAAGAAGACCAAGTCAAACATGTCTGTTGAAGATAAGTGAGACCTCTTCAAAACCCTAAAAGGGATAGAAAGGATCACTTGAAAAGGAAAAATGGGTTAAACCTTCCTCTATATATACGTCCCTTTTATAATGAGAGTAGGGGGGGAATAACCATCTATTATTAAAACACTACGCAATCATTCAACTTTATGGCTTTATTCCTCTACCTTACTTCCTACTTTATCCATTTATTTTTCCTAGTCTCGATTCTGACTTGAGCATCGGAGTCCGTTCGATCGTCAACCCCCGATGGTCCTTCGACTTCATAATTCTTTTTACCTTTGTTTGTAGATCGACGAAGCCCGGATCCAGACGAAATTAATTGCAGAATTTTTGGTTCTACAACTAGTATGAACAGATAATGTCCTAATATTAACACACACTACTACTGCTATTATGAGTAAAATTTATGTGTTTTATGAATATTTTTCATGTTGTTATGAATATTTTTTTCATGCTACTATTTGTATACTTCCATGTTATCGTGAATATTTTGTCATGCTATTCTGAGTTTAACATCACGCTATTATGGACGAAAAAATATATTTTCGAATAAACATATGAACAATGGATCTTAAATGAAAGAGCACAAAAAGAGCTTTAATTTGAGATATAATTTGCGTTAATCTAATGAAAAATGAGCAAGTTATGGATGTTTAAAGTTTAAATAAACTTTGTGTAAGGATGTTGATGTCAGCTTTGATTAGGGGTAAGTTTGATTTTTTTCATATTTACCATTATGCCACTGTCTTTTTATTTAAATCTAGACCATTAAAATCAAATCATTGTGTGATTTAGATTAGTTCCTAATTCCCACATGAGGATTGGTTCTCACGTGAACCTTATCCTATATGTGTGCGCGCGCGCACGCGCATCACACGATGAATCATTATATTTCCCGCTCATTTATGAGTGTAATTTACTCAATTTTAAATTATAATAATTCAACGAATTATTGTAGGTTATAATTTTGATAATTTAACACACAAAACCGTTCAATATATCAACTGCCACATTGCCCCTTTAAATATCCCAATCAACCGTCACCTAAGGATGCACAAATCATGATAAGAATTTTAAAAGTATTTAAAGTTAGAATAACAATTTTTATTCTATTCAGGTTCTATAATTTTATTTTTTTATACAAAAAGTGTTATAAAAGTCTTATATATCCCTGCTAATTTTAGTTGAAAGTCAACCTTACTATTATTTTGTCTTAAGTGAGTATATATTTGCCTACATGACATATTTTAAAATAAAGAAAAAAATTGTAATTGGAATTAATTCATTGCATGCATTAAAATCATCCTCACTACACATATTGAATAAAAAAAAAATCAATCAATCACATTTGCTTGTAATTTTGTTGGAGAAACAACTTCTCTAAAAGAAATTCGAAGTTTTTTCATGTGTACTATTCCAATTTGTTGGTTTAATGACATTTTAAAACTTTTAAGCTATTCATTTATCTGTAATTTGGGTTAATTTCATATTATTTGCGATAATAGTTATTGAAGTCATATGATATATATTTTTATAATTTTTAAAGAATATGTACATGGATCGTTGTGGATTTGGATATTTTATGGTAGATTAACATGAATTTGTAGATTTGGATATTTAATTTATGACGATAAACATGAACATATTATTTTCTGGATCGTCAAGATTTTCTAGAGAATATTGTAATAGTTCAAAGAATTTCGTGACAATATTCTCACGAATTATACTCTTTCGCGATAATATTATCACGAATTATATGCTTTTGCTACAATATTCTCACGAATTCTACTCTTTATCTAGTGATGACATCTATTTTATCATGAGATTTGTTTATTTAATCACTCTTTAATTTTGATTTTCGAGATAATATTATCACTTTTCAAAGAATTTCGTGACAATATTCTCACGAATTATACTCTTTCGTGACAATATTATCACGAATTCTATGCTTTTGTGAGAATATATCCTCACAAATTCCATTCTTTTATTTAGTCACGAAATCATTTTCACATAAAATTATTTATTTAATTACTCTTTAATTTTGATTTTTGAGAGATTATTGTCACAATTTAAAGAATTTCAATTCGTTACAATATGATGGAGCTATCAAGATATTAGATCTTGCTATCATATTTATAATATATTTTATATTTGATTATATGTTATTATCTATTTAGATTGCATTAATTATTAATTAGGAATTTTATACTAAATTAGGTTTTATATTTCTTGACATTCAAGTTTCTCTATATTACAAATAGATATGTCTAGATTGTTATTAGAAGAATTGAAATTTAATAAAAATTGTGATATTTATGTACATTTCTGTATTCTTGCGAGAATCAACGATATTATTCTACTGTTCATCCGGGTATTATCAGAATTAATGAATTATACACGCTTCTACCTGCATCACAATATTGTCGAGAATTATACTATTTATCTAATCACGAAAACTATTTTCGCATACGATTTATTTATTTAAACTTTAATTTTGAATTTCGAGAGAATATTGTCACAATTCAAAGAATTTCGTGACGACATTCTCACGAATTGTACTTTTTCGTGATAACAATGTCCCGAATCTCCCATTAATATTATGACAATATTGTCACAAAATCTATTTTCTCATGAGATTTATTTATTTATCTACTTGAGCGCAATGCACGAGTCCATGCATTAGCGTCGGACGAGTGCATTGCGCGAGTCGCTGGATTTAAAAAAATTAAATTAATTCACTTAAATTTTAGGGTTCACTAATTATATTTTAGGGTATATATTTATTTCAAAAAATTAAATTAATTCATTTTAGTTTTAGGCTCCATTAATTCCATTTTAGGGTTTATATTTAATTTTAAAAAATAAATTAATTCAATTTAATTTGAGGGATCACTAATTCAATTTTAGAGTATATATCTGTATTTACTTTAAAAAAATTAAATTAATTCACTTTAATTGTATGGTTCACTTATTCTATTTTAGTGTATATAAATTTTTTCAGGGGAAAAAATAGAAAATTGCAAATAATAATAATAATAATAATAATAATAATAATAATAATACTAATAATAATAATAATAATCATCATCATCATCATCATCATCATCATCATCATCATCTGATGCGTGTACCCCACTCGCCGTGCGTGGGGTACACGCGTTGGACCTGGGGTTCAAATTTCATGTTACATTTCTTTATGTTTCACTATTAAAATTATGATTTTAATAATATTTATTATAAAATAAAAACTAATTTTAACATAAATAATCATAGTCAACATTTATCAACAAAAAAATGAATTTAAAAAGTTATAAAATATATTTTTGAATAAATCAACCATGATAGTGAATTATTAATTGAAAATTGAAAATTAAATACTAAAAAATAGTTATAAACCCTAATTGGGTGGGGCGAACCTTAAAATTAAACTAATTTACAAAAAAAAATATAATTGAAAGAAATTTTTTTATAAAAAACTAATAATTTGAAAATGTAGCACTGAATGTAACACAAGGATGGAGTGTAATAGAAAATCTTAAGTGTTGGATCTGAACCATTTTTTGATAGTTTCTTTTATTCCTTAATGGGCCTAATCGGTTTGATGAGCTGGTACACCTTATGTGTTGGAGACCTTCTCTCTTGAAAAATAATTTGGATGTTTTTTATTTTCATGTATAAGATGTAGATGTTTTTAAGGTGAAACGACGGTATAGTCTCACAATATATTTAAAAATAAAAATATAGTTTAGAATTAAAGGTGGTTGGAGAAATTTAATTTATAAGTGAAAATTTGATTTGCGGTCAAAATCGTTCAGCATGTCCTCGGATTTGCATGCAGGAGTCTCTAGCTTCCACAGAATTGTGAACATCCTTCCTTCATTTGTGTTATCTTTCTAAAATTAGAAGTAGACAACCACCATAACATCTCCCAAGTTAGCTATATATAAGCCCCTCTCATCTTTCCCAATTCATCACCACTCAGAGCAGAAGTATAATTTACAAAATAATGTGCTCTGCAATAAAGTGAAATAAATAAGGAATACACAAAACACCCAAAAGATGACCGATAGAAATAATAAGGTAACGGTGGCAGCGGGGCTGGCCACCGTCATCCTGGTGGCGTGCATGGCCGCCGTGGAGGCCGCCGACCAGCAACAAGGCGGATCCGACGCGGTTACGAAATTCTGCGCCGGCACGGACTACAAGGAGACGTGCATGAAGAGTGTGGAAAAAGCCAACAGCATTCAACCTAAGGACCTGATAAAGGCGGCGTTAAACGCCGGCGTGGCGGAGCTCCAGCGCGCCATCAAAAGCACGGGTGTGTACAAGAGAGTGAAGTCGGACAAGATGACGCAGGGAGCTTTGGCTGTGTGCGAAGAGACGCTGAACACGGCGGTTGAGGATCTGAGAAGGTCGTTCGACAAAGTAGACAAGATTGAGAACGGAAAGTTGAATTACAATATGGCCGATCTAAGGAATTGGCTCACTGCAACCAGCACCAACAGGGAGACTTGCATTGATGCGTTCCAGAACACCACAGGTAGGTTAATTAATTTGGACGTTAATTATTTATTAATTGATGTGATTAATTATATATGTAATTATACATACATATATATATATATATATGCAGGTGACACTGGGAAGAAAATAAAGGAGCTACTGAAAACATCGGACCAGTTATTGAGTAACAGTCTTTCAATGATCACCCAACTACAAAAGGTTCTATCGTCGTTCGATTTCGGAGCAATCGCCAACAAAGTGAAAACCCATGTGACCCAAAGAGAGCTACTGGGAGATGAAAGTGAGGACGAAGAGATTCCTGCATTCGTGGACATGCACGCGAGGAAGCTGATGGGTGCGGCGCCGGAGAGTTTGAAGAAGGACGTGACGGTGGCGCAAGATGGGAGCGGGCAGTTCAAGACCATTAACGATGCGATAAAGAGCCTGCCCGCAAAGAATACTCAACGGATAGTGTTGTTTGTAAAGGCCGGTGTTTACCAGGAGTATGTTCTAATTCCCAAGGGCCTTAAAAACCTCTTTCTCATCGGAGAGGGGCCGTTAAAGACCATAATTACCGGCAGCAAGTCCTATGCTGGCGGTGTCAAAACCTTCCACTCTGCCACTCTCAGTAAGTAGCTAGCTAGCTAATATATCTCTAATCTCTAATCTCTAATCTCTAATCTATCTATGCAGCCGTGACTGGAGATGGATTCATGGCCAAGGACATCGCAATCGAGAACACGGCAAAGATAAGCCAGGCTGTGGCGTTACGTGTGAGTGCTCAGGCGGTGCTGTACAACTGCCACATAAATGGGTACCAGGACACCCTCTACGCCCACAGCTACAAGCAGTTCTACCGCGACTGCCGCATCAGCGGCACCGTCGACTTCACCTTCGGCAACGCCGTCGCCGTTTTCCAGAACTGCGACTTCGTGGCGCGCAAGCACCCGGCTAATGGGGGCATCATGGTCACCGCACAAGGGCGCGTGAAGCCGACGGAAGACGGCGTGATCGTGATCCAAGGGTCGAGAATCACAGCGGAAGATGAGTTCCTGAAAGCCTCTCCGCCGCAAATGGCTTATCTGGGGCGGCCGTGGAAGAAATACGCGAGGGTGATCGTGATGGAGACCGACATCGGCGGGTGCATCCAACCGGAGGGGTGGTCGCCGTGGGATGGAACTTTGTATTTGGATACACTCTACTATGCGGAGTGGGGTAACCGGGGAGACGGGTCGGGTCTGACGAAACGACCGGTGAAATGGCCCGGTTACCAGAAGGACTACAAGAAGGAGCAAGCTCAGGCATTCCTTCCTCAGAGTGTGTTTGTTAATGATTTATGGATCAAGGACACTGGAGTTCCATATGTTGCTGGATTCATCGGCACACCCCTAGCTGCCCCTAAATGAATTCCTCAATCTCCTCTACTTTGATATTAATTTCTTGTTTTTATTCAATTTTATATATATTGTTCATGTTGATGTTGATGGCGATGACCATCCCTTAACCTGGTTTTTTTGTTGGTATATAAATTCTTAGGTTAATATAATATAATAGGCCCCATAGGGTAAGAAGGACGTTCGTGGTCAATATATTAATGACAACCGGCCAACTTAATTGGTTCGTGTTTAATAGGACATTTATATTTTGACACCGTCAAAATTGTATATATGTTAATATCGTATTTTATAAGTATTTTGGGGATAAATCATATCCATCAAATTTATTACATCAATCGTTTGAATCAGTTTTGTTTTAATTTTTTTTTTATAATTATTTTTGTTGTTCCAGAGATGGGAACTAATTGAATATAATGGAACAATACAAATTGTTGCAACGTAGTGTAGATTCCACTGTCTTAAAAATGATTGCGGCTAGCACGAGGTGTAAAGTCTTCTTGCCGATCATTCTCAAGGTTAACACAATACTCGGTCTTTCATGCACACTCATGAGAGATGGAGTTGGAGTAACTCGAACAGATGCTCATATATCTTGTAGAGAAGTAAGAGGTCGTATTTTTCTATATCCTCTTATCTCTACAGGATGAGAAAATGTATATAATAAACTGAAGTGGAACCGTTTTTTCCCACGCACTACGCACTGTCTGGACTTAATTATCTATTAATTAGGGCAAATAAAAGTGGCAGTGTTGGACTTAATTATCTATTAATTAGGGCAAATAAAAGGTTGCCACACATTGGGCTAGACGGACAATAAACATATATGGGATTCGCCCTCAAAAGCCAAACCATAATAGTCACAGAGTTGCTCCTATTTCCAACAATCTCCCACAAATGGCATGTAACGAGATAGAAGAAAGAAATCTGAGCAAGGGAAGGATAAATGCAAAAGTATCAATAATCTTTTGATTTTGTGACAGTCATTGAAACAAGAGATAACACGTGAATCCAAAAAGTGTGTCAGACACTTGAACTTAAAGGATTCAAGTGAATCCTCATAACACGCATCAACCCTTTAAATTGAGTAAACTCCACGATAACAAACATTGGCCACAAAAATCTTAGATTTTCATGAGTGATTTAGAAAGATAGTGTCTCTCATATAGGAGAGGGTCAGTTGTTCAGACTCACTTAGGTGATTCAAGAATGTGTATCTCAATAGCACAAACATATAATAATAGTGCGTTTCAATAACACAAATGAATTGAATCATTAAGAGCCAAAAGCTCACCCTCAAACAATCAATCATCACGTACATCGGTACATAACCATCAAGTCCATCACTTAGGACCACCCAAAGAAGGGCTATGGCTTAATTCAAAAGGCAATAAATCCATCAAGTCCGTCTCAATATAGGGCCACCCAAATCAAAGGCTATGAAAATTTAAAAATCATAAATCCATCAAGTACATCTCAATAGGACCACCCAAGTTAAGTGCTATGGAAAATAACAGCAACATAGTATACCATCAAGTCCGTCGTCTCACAAGGACCACCCATAATCAGGGTATGGTTACTTCATTAACATATAGGAATTATCACATATAGAACATCAACTCATTAACATGAGTTAAATACAGCTGCGTTTGACCTACAGTAGATTTCCACCATATATATTCTCATGCCTCAAGACTTTACGTCCATTTCTCTTGAAACATATAACATTGACAAACTTCACACTATGATAGATAATTATCTTTTCGTGACAACCATGAGTTCATCTAAATTCTTGAGACCAATTTCCACCAATGACGTGCCACCTCAAACACAACAAAATATTAGTGACACAAATATTAAATTATATGTCAAGTAAACTCAATATGGCATATGCAATTAGTATTGGCAAAAGCCAACCAGCACCCCCACAATTCGCTACACATGAGCAAAAAGTAAAGAAATTGATTAAAAGTGAAAAACAAGCATCAAGAATTCCATGAGAAAATCATCTCTCTAGTCTCTCAAAACCAACCTTCTCCATGCCACTAGCAAAAAACATACCACATCAACGAAAAATTATTTGAAATTGCAATCAAAGTTGCAATTCAATATTAGATAACAATATAATTTTCATCAAAAATTATAATCATTTATATATTACAATCCACAACAAAGAGATAAGTTTTTTTCCTTTATCTACTGTGAATACATTTCAGCAAGTTTAACAGGTATCCTCAGATTCAAGTAAAGAAGAATTTTTAAATTTTCGGTCCTTCCAATTTAATTCTCAGACCCCCACAATTCTTCTGATACCCTCGTCCACCACATATCAAATATTATGGATGAATAACACTAATTTATGAGATACACATGATATATAAATCTCCAAGAAATTGGAAAGTAATTATTGATCATCAGACAATAATACACTACCAAGAAGAGCATCATGCAACAACTTGATCAAGATTTCTCTAAACAATAGTTTGTTTTTGGTGCTTTTCATCAATATAAAATGAAAACAACAGATTGAAAATACCCTCAAGATTTATATATTCAAAACACTAATCCACTTCCTCATTATTCATCTAACTAATACTGCTTGAGAATAGAAAATATACCAATTAATTAAGCTCTATCGCTTCAGCAACACATGATCATTTTCATACACAAACTCTAAATGATTTTGACTCAACAATTAAGGAAGATCAACCACATTTCATACAAATGTGAGAATTAAATTTATCAAGTATTGAAACATTTATCAACCAGACAAATATAATAAATCTTATTTCAATATTATAATTAATTTCAATGACAAATATTCTCCTAACAAGCAACAAGAAAATAAAGAATTCTCTAACCCACACATTCATCACCAATCAACTGAAAAATGGGAATAATCATAAACTCAACTTAAAATTGGGAAATATTACCTGTGTGAGACGACTGCCACCTAATAAGGAAAAATCAAACACAAATAACGCCAATCTCTTCTTACCGTCACGATCATAGGTGAAACAACGTCATTCTTTCCACGGTAATGAACTAATATCGTGCATCATCTATTCATGTTCTGTAGACGCTGCAAGGAGTCTGATTCAACAGGAAACTTGAAGGTGACCTTGCTCCAAATTCGTTCCATCAATATGCTCTGATTTCGACAAGTATGGATGTTCTTAGAAATTTAGTGACCTTTAATTGCAATCGTTTATTATTGTTCCAGAGATAAGGACTAATTGAATATAATGGAACAATACAAATTGCTGCGACGTGGTGTAGATTCCACTGCCTAAGAGATTGTATTTTTCTATATCCCTCTTATCTCTGCAAGACGAGAAAATGTATCTAAACTGAAGTGGAACTGTTTTTTCCCACGCACTACACACTATCTGGACTTAATTATATATTAATTAGGGTAAATAAAAGGTTGCCACACATTGGGCTAGACGGACAATAAGCATATATGGGCTTCGCCCACAATAGTCACATAGGGTTGAATAGATCTTCGAGTACTTGATTAGGAGTAATGACATGTGTGAAGAACCGACCGCAGTGAAGTGCAAGCTCATTATATCTATATTATGGATATGCCTTTAAACAGCCGCCTGTTAACAATTTAGTGATCTCCATCATTGATAGATTAAAGCCAAGATAATTAATCGGGTTGAGAGAATCAATGAATATAGTGAAATGATATAGTAAATCCAATTTCCTTAAAACCTAATATTTTCGTATAATTGTTGCTTCCGTTTTTTATTTATTGTTTTGTGTCTTTGTTTATGCGTGTTATTTTTATTTCTCTTTATTCGAGCGTTTTGAGTCTAGATATTAATCAAGTGCTTGTGTATAAAAACGAGTAAATACGGTTTCTGTGGGATACGATACTCTTTCTCACCTAGATATTACAATAACACTGTGCACTTGCGGTACTATTTATTTGTTAATAAATAGCGTGTCATCAATCCACGTTGAATTCCCCACTTTTACTTGAACTTGAAAGTAACGGTATTAAATTTATCCACGTGCGCCACCTAACATAATAATATTAAATTAACATCATGATTAAATACTTAATAACTTGACATTAAATTGATAACTAATGTTAATTTATTTACGTGCATATACATATGATACATGTGTGTATGCGCAAAGCTTAGAATATATGTATAGTTATATACGTGCATGTGGGGATATATATACATATTTATAATTATATATATTGTAAGGTGTTTGAGCTAGGAAGAAAATAAAATGAATGCATGACCTCCAAGGCTCCAACACCCTCGTGGCCCAACACATGTCCACCCAAAGCCCAACAATCCACTTTATTGTTTTAAACTCTTCCCACCTTATTTTAATAAAAGAAGAAGAACTCATTTCTCCCCCCTCCCCCCAGCTCTCTGGACAAAGACGTCAGTCGACCTCAAATAATAATCAATCTCTCTCTCTCTCTCTCTCTCTCTCTCTCTCTTCCCGACAGAAACCAACTGCCGAGGTGGTTGACACTCGCCTACGGGAGAACCACCCAGATAAGTTGTTGCTACCCCCAACACTGCCGACCAACTCGTCTCCCTCACATAGCATGTTATGCAAGGATAAGGAAGAAAAATAAAGAATGAGAGAAAGAAAAAGATTCCAATAGAAAAAATTATAAAAAATTAAAAATTAAAATATTCTAGCACACTGAAATATGAAAAAAATACAAACAAAAAAATATTAAATTATTCTAGAGGAATTTTTTCTATTGGAATCTGGGAAAGGTAAAAAAAATATTAAAATGATTTCGATGGGATTTTTCCAGTGGAATCAACTCAAATGCACGCTAGAATTTCCAGCAGGCATAAATGCGCTAGAATATACATCTAGTTGAAAAGTCGAGCAAACATAAATTCTGTTGGAATATTCGGTGGAAAATTCCAACAAATATTTTCCACTAGAGTACCCGCTGGAATCCAAAAAAATTCAAGCATATATTGTACCCGCTAGAGTATTTCCGCTGAATTTGTTAATTTTCTTGTAGTTTTTTTTTTAAAATTATTTTTAATATACTCTAATTGAGGAAGGATGAACCCTAAATAAATATTTTAAATTAAATTAAATAATAATAATAATAATAATAATAATAATAATAATAATAGCTTTGGCATAAGAAATGTTATATGAATGTGCTATAGGCGGGTTGAAATTTCATGTTACACTATTTCGTGTTTTACTTAGTGTTTCATTATCAAATTTATTTTATTAATATTTATTATAAAATAAAAATTAATTATAACATAAATAATCATAATCAACATTTATCAACAAAAAAATAAATTAAAAAATTATAAAACATAATTTTGAAAAAATATATCAACCATAATACTGAATTATTAATTGAAATTTGAAAATTAAATATTAAAAAATAATTAAAAATATAACAAGGAGTGTAACACATATCACATAGATTGTAACAAGAAATTTCATGTGGCTGTGGGCGACGGTCAAAATACGTTACCATGTGGATTAAGTTGCACGCATGAACTCTCTACCACATAGTGTCGAGTAACCGCCTTCCTTCACTGCAGTTCCTTCTAATTTTAGAAGTAAACAACCACCTCAAATTAACGTTGTCATCTCCGGGACTATAAATATGCATTATGTTCCAAATAAAGTGAACAAGTAAAATACATATGGAAAGTAGAATGAATAAAGTAACGGCGGCGGCAAGGTTGGCCTTGGTCCTCGTGGTGGTGTGCATGGCCGGTAAGGTGGCAGCCGCCGACAAGAACCCTAATCCTAAGGAGCTAATAAAGAAGGCGATGGAGTCGGCGGTGGTGGAGATCCAGAGCGCCATCAAAAACACGTCCACGTACAAGAAAGTGGCGGCGGACAAGTGGACGCGAGGGGCGTTGCATATCTGTGAAGACGCGCTCAACAGCTCCATTTTCCGTGTTAGAATGTCGTTCGATAATATCGACAGATTTGAGATCGGAGAGATGGATCATATCCTGGACGATATCAGGGTATGGCTCAGTGCTGCCATCACATGCAAAACCACCTGCATCGATGCATTCGATAAGACCATAGGTGTATATACTATATAGATGATCTATCCATGCATGCAGTTAATTAGTAGTATTTATTAATTATGTGTTTATGGTTTTGGGCATGCAGGCGATATGCAGAAAAAGGTGATTGAAATTCTGAAAAGTTCTGGGCAGTTGTTGACCAAATGTCTTGGAATGGTGATAGAATTCCAAAAGTTTTACCGGTCTCTGAACTTGGGGAATCTGAGCGAGCGAATGAACAAGCAACGGCAGCTCCTGGATGCCCCGACGACGACGACGCTATCGTTAACGTCGAAGCCGAGAGTGACGGTGGCCCAGGACGGCAGCGGGCAATACAAGACCATCCAAGAGGCCATCAACACGGTGGGCGTAGGGAATGAAGAGCCATTTGTGATTTTAGTAAAGGCAGGTGTTTACCCGGAGTATGTTTTCATTCCAAAAAAGGTCAATCACGTCGTTCTACTAGGAGAAGGGCCGTTGACCACCATAATTACCGGCAGCAAGAGCTATGCGGGTGGTATTGGTATCTACGCATCTGGAACCCTAAGTAACTACTCTCTACTCTAAATCATGCATGCCCCCTTTCACAATCATATCATATAATATAATATATAAAGGGTTAATTGCATGCATTCAAAATCATCATCTTTCACCATAGTTGTAAATTTAATAGGAACTGTCGTCTACCTTAAAGTTCATGTTAAATTTATAATTATATATATATATATGCTCAAAGTTTATTATTAACTATACTCCTATAATAAAAGTGCATGGCTCTTGTGTCATATTGTTTTACGTGTCAAGAACGAACATTTTATCTTGAGAGGTGAGATCTGGCTTCACATTTTGTAATTATTAACAAAAAAAAAGTAATATATATATATATGTGTGTGTGTGTGATTATAAACTCTTCTTGAGTATAATCAATCATAATTAATTAATAATTGAAAATTTTAATTAAAGTACAAGAAATTGAAATTGATGCAAAATGAAAAAAAAAAAAAAATTATAGCACGTGGATCACCTGTGAGACACGAAAATGCACCAGAGATCCTCTAGTCTTATTTTCCTATCTCACTGAGTGTCTCTTTTTGAAATGTTTTAGTTTTTCTTCTATTTATTTTTTCGATTTCAATTTTGTGTTGTTTAATTTAATTTTACAACTAATAAACGGAGTTAAGATTTATAATTATATTTAAAATTTTAAATTTCATTTTTCTAGTTAAAATCTATAATTTTGGTTAATTATTCAAGAATTATGGTATATAATTATTTAAAATTGTAAATTTTATATTTAAACATTAATCAAGATTGATTATATAAGGAGATTGAACGAGATCATATACGACATATGAGAATACTCATTCCACTCTCTATGTTTCACTCTATGAGGGGTTTTTTTTCAATTTCATTTTGCTTTGATTTAGTTTAATTTGAAAACAAAAATAGCAAGGTTCACCCCATCCATTTAAGCTTTATAATAATTTTTTAATATTTAATTTTTAGTTTTCAATTGAAATATATTTTCATTATTATGGTGGATATATTATTTCATAATAAAACTTTGTAACTTTGTAATTAATTCTTTTATTGATAAATGTTGACTATAATTGTTTAATTTGTATTATTGTTAATTTTCATTTAATTATGAAAAACATTATTATGATCATGTAAGAATTATAATTTTAGTGTGAAAAAGATTATTAATAGGCGATTATATTGGAATATGAATGCATATATGCAGTTGTTGAGGGAGACAATTTCATGGCGATGGACATCGGGATCGAGAACACGGCCGGGGTGGACGGGGAGCAGGCGGTGGCGGTACGGGCGTCGGGCGACTGGGGGATATTCTACAAGGTGCACATGAGCGGGTACCAGGACACCCTGTTAGCCGACACGAACCGGCAGCTGTACCGCGAGTGCCGCATCAGCGGCACCGTGGACTTCGTGTTCGGCAACGCCATCACCATAATCCAGAAATCGGAAGTGGCCCTGCGCAAGTCCAAGCACGGTCAGGAGTGCGTGGTGACCGCCCAAGGGCGGGACGAGAAGAACACGACCGGTGTGATCCTCATCCAGGGGTGCAAGTTCACGGCGGAGAAGGAGTTCCTGGACACGACGCCGCCGATCAGTGCCTATCTGGGGCGGCCGTGGAAGTCATTGTCGACGACGATCATCATGCAGTCGTTCATGGACGGCTTCATATCGCCTCTCGGGTGGGAGGGGTGGCTGAAAACAAAATTGTATCTGGATACGATCTACTTCGCCGAGTATGACAACAGAGGACCCTCCGCCAATTGCTCGCTTCGGGTGGATTGGGATAATTTGCACATTTTTAAAACCGCAGAGGAAGCTACCATGTGGACTCCTCAGCCGCTGTTTATGAAGGAGGACTGGATCCATCAAAGTGGAGTCCCTTATACTCCCGGTTTCATGGATACGCTCGAGCTCACTAATTTTTTCCATCAAGATCAAAAACCTATTCCTCCCCAACAAATACCTACTTTTTCTCCCCAAAAAACCAAAAAGACTACTAGGCCTCACAAAAAAACTATTCCTCACAAAAACAATAAGAAACATACTAAATCAGATCTCTGAATTCAAGGCTCCTTGTACGTTCAATTTTGTTTTGGTTTTTAACATATAAATAATAGTTGTTTCGTATCATAATCACACACAATATATAATAATTTATATTTCACCAAAACATTGCTTACATACTAAAACAACAATATTGTTTACGGCATTCGCGACACGTTTAAATAATGATTCTAATAAGTATATAAAATTATTAGTGAGAAAAATGTAATGATGAACGACTAAAATGTATAACTATAAAGAACACTCTCGTTTGTCTCTATTTATCTTTCAAAAGTACGATAAATATAATTAATCAAATATAGAAGAAGAGGTGTTTTCCTACGAGTTCACTAGGGTGGTCAGGTTGTTTTACGGTTGATGTTAGTGCCACTGTTTTGCACTAACTGTTCGTGTTATTTTGTTGGTGAAATATGTTCGACAATGTGTGCTTGGGTTTGTCTCTGAAGCTATTCATTTCGCTGTGCGTGAAAAGAAGAACAGTTGGCAAACTGTTCCCCCTGATGTCCCAGACAGAACCAGGGACACTTTTATATGGCAGTTTCCATATATAGAAAATCTTGCGCGGATCTGTTCGTGGAAGGCAAGATTCGTTCGATTGACTGCCTTGTGGAGTAGATACCGAGCTGCAAACAATCCTCCTGTACAAGGAAAATATCTACACACTTTTAGGAAGATCACAAACCATCAATTCACTTCCATATTGGTGGCGCATGAAGATCGGCGACAAGTGTGAAGTGAAGGCTATATGAAGACCGATTCATTGTGCAATCGGTGGACGTTTTTTTTAGATTCTCTTGCATATTATTTGAGAGTCATTGTGGTTTGTGTCCCAAGTATTTTACTAGTAGTTGTTCCTTAAAACAGTTCAACGTGATAGACTAGTTTTGAGTGAAACACGTGAGGGGATTTTTAATCCATTTTGTACGCAATCTCGGGAGAGATTGTAAGTTGAAGTCTTGGGTAGCTAGAGGGAGTCTAGTGTCACAGTTGTAAGGGGATCTTATAGCTTTCGGCTAGTGAACGAGTTCGTGGAGAAGAACGAGCGACATAAGGAGGGAGTCCTATATGTGTAAGATCCCAAATACACTTCATGAACGAGTAACAGTCGAATCTTCAAGTTTGGGAGCAATCTCCCCAGAGTAGGTTGATTAACTGAACTGGGTTACCAATCTCGTGCGTACTTTACTATTTTTTAATTTATGTTCTTATATCTGTCTCACACATATCGTAGAACAACTTATAGCAGTATTTATTAAACACTTGTGAGCACGGATTCTCTTTTTCAGTTGACTCGTGATTGAGGAGTCGCGACTGATTTGAGGGGAGTTGGTTTGTGATTGGACTCACTAGTGAGCAATTCGCATGCGCCACTCGTAAACCGCTAGACTTTTTCTATTTTTGTTCTATTTTGAGCCCTTTTTTCTCAAATAAATTGTATAGATGGAAAAAAAAATATAGATAAAACCTAAAATTCCCGGATATCACATCCTGATAACTCAAGAGACCAAAACCTCAATAAAACCGGGATGGGAAACCCAGAGTAGGAAAAATCATACTGGAAAAAGAGTACTTCTCTATGAAAATAGGAAAAAACAAGGATTAGAAATATCCCTAGAAGCAGCAATATCAATACAAGATATGGAATGAAACCAAACACCCGAAGGCGTAGCTGGAGACGCAAGAATATCTGTCATCATGTGGTTTCCCTCATGAAAGATATGAGATACACGAAATGAATCGGTCCAAATAATCCTCCAATGCGCCTGTAGAACCTAAAGAACCTGAAGACTGTGAACAAAGAGCAAAGACACAACATATGAAGAATCCGCCTCCAGCCAGATAAAATATAAAGAAAGTTGTATAGCCCATTCCATAGCAATAATAACCCCCATAATCTCAGCAATAAAAGGAAAACCAATACCATTCTCAGAATGAAAACAAAGCATAATTGAGCCATCATGACGTCGAAAAACTCCACCTTCTTTTCCTAATTGAGATCAAATATTGTTATTAAGTATGAAATGGGTCATGATAGGTGAAAATTGGACCATAATTCCATTACACAAATTCACTCCTGATAATCGGTATTTTTGTGCTTCTTTTGACTACAACTTGGGGCTATTTCAATACCATTTTATAAACCAAATGTATATTTTTGATGTCCAAACTCATATTTTAATCCAAGTGCAAATTCTAGGTATGTTATTGAAGAATCATCGAGTTCGAAGAACCGGCGCGACTCACAGCACGGTCGGAGGCGCGACCGTACCGCTCGCGCCAAGCCAGGCTTTCCACGTGTCTCTGGCGCGACCGCTCTCCCGCGCCCAGACACTCCTTCGCGCCCTTTTCTGACACGAGCTACAGCGCGACCTGGGCGCGACCGAGCCCGTGTCGCGCCTAGATGCCCTGTTTTGGGTGCCTTATCCACTGCCTTCCCTCTAATATTTGAAGGGGGGCGATTTTTGAAGGCAACACACACGATTTTCATCACAAGAACACATCAAATTCCAAAAACTCTCCCCAATACCATATACCCTATTTGCCCTAGAAAATCAAGGATAGAACCATACAAATTAGAGGAGAAAGAGGGCTTGGGCTTGTAAGGGGAGTTCTTGAAGTTTGAAGAGTTGAAGTGGAAGGATCTTGTGGAATTTGTGTACATTCTATTGGTTTAATCTAAACTTTATCTATGTTTTATATACAAGTTTGTTATTTTGATCTCTTAAGCATGAGTAGCTAATCTATTTAGGTTTTGGGGTGTTGGATCAATTGATGAATGGTGTTTGATTTGAATGATTGATGAATGTACATTTCCCTTGCTTTAAGTATTGTGGATCAAGGGGTTGATTGTTGAATGTATGTGGGTGGCCTCCATTTAGATTCATATGCTACTTAATGTGTGATTAGGTTTGCTCATTTTGTATATGATCTTGATTCATGAGACCTTTTATTTGTATCTTGAGATAGGTATAAATATTAGGGGAGTTAATGATGATTTGGGGATCTTGGAAGGCTTGAGTGATTCATTTGCTAGAGATAGTAATGGTTTGCACTTGCTTGTAGGCTAGGTGTTTGAGAAAATGTCTAGGTGAACCTTGCCCAAATCATGATTGTTGAAGGGAGAGTTACGTGATTCATTTGGTTTGTAGAATACCTTAATCAATGATCTAACACCCTAGAACCTCTTGCTTTTATTACTTTTTAAATCTTCTTTTGGAATTATTTGCTAATCTACATTGAAGAGTGAAGTTGGTAAATGTTAATGGTTTGGAACACAACATTTCATTAAAAATGATGTTTGTCTAAATAGTGATTATAACTTGAGTCAACATTACTTGCATTGTTAAGATCATAATTTCTATTTCCTTGTGGTTCGACTCGTATCATTGCTTGCTACATCCGTGTACACTTGCACTTGACACGATCTATAATTTGAGGTATAAAATATGTCATCAAGTTTTTGGCGCCGTTGCCGGGGAACTAGAAATTATGTTTTAAAGATTATGCAATATTGTTTCAAATGGTTACTTTGCTAATTTAGATGTTTTGATTTTTGTTCTTATTTGTGTTTGAGTGGCTCACATTTTGTCCATTTATAGGTAGTGTATGCACACCAGGTCACAAGGAGAGCCACCTAATAATTTGGATTTGGAAATCGAAGCGACGGTGCGCCACAACAACGCACGACGAAGGAGGAGAATGGCTAACAATCCTCCACCGGTGCAAGATCCTCTAATTGGCCAACTTCAAAGGCAATTAGAGGTAATGCAACACAACTAAGGGCCCAAGAAGAAGCATGACTTGCCGCAGAAGAGACCCCAATCAGAAATCTTTTTCAACCCATTATAAATCAAGGGGTAGCAAATAGCCCACCTATTCAAGCAAACAATTTTGAGCTCAAGACTTCGCTCATCCTCATGCTCCAACAAAATCCGTTCAAAGGAACGGCTATGGAGGATCCAAATGAGCACATTCGAAAATTCCTTGAGTATAGTGGGACCGTGAAAGTGAATGGAGTCCCAGAAGATGCTATTCGACTTAGGCTCTTCCCGTTTTCCTTGGGCAACAAGGCGGAAACATGGTGGTTTAGCCAAGCTGAAGGATCTTTCCAAACTTGGGATGCATTAGTCACTAAGTTCCTCCACAAGTTTTTCCCACCCGGAAAAACTCTCAAGTTAAAAGGAGACATCACCGTTTTCAAACAATGGGATGACGAGAACATGTATGAGGGGTGGGAAAGATTTAGGGAAATGCTAAGAAAATGTCCGGGGCATGGATTTAGCACCGACCATCAAGTGTGCATCTTCTATGCCGGGTGTAAACCCGAGGTGAGGACACTTATGAACGCTGCTGCAGAAGGATCTTTGTTAGCAAGAGGCCCGAAAGAGGCCATATGAATTATCGAGGAGATGGCCTCTAATTCATCTCAATGGCCGGTGGCAAGAGAGAACGTCTAACTTATGAAGAAAGTTGCGTCCACTTCTGATTCGGATGCATTGGGATTATTGGCGGCTCAGATGTCTACATTGAACTCAAAGATCGAAGCTTTCACCGCTCCAAAACCCAAAAGTTCACAAGCCTCTTTCGAAGAAGCGAATTATGTCAATCAAGGGGGTTATCAAAACCAACAACGGTTGTTCAACCAAGGGTACAACAAGCCGCAATATGGAAATCAATACGGAGGAAATCAAAATTTCCAAAATAGGGTACAACACCCGAATCTCTCCTACGAAAATCCAAACAGTGGTATTGTTCCACCTCCCGGCTTCTCTGTAACCAATGGCGTCATTGACGAAGAAAATAAGCTGAAAATGGATGAGTTGTTGATGGCATTTATGAACAAGACGGAAAAATACATGGCGGATTCACAAGTCCGTGTGGGGAAATTAGAAAATAATGTCGCGGCTATGGAGATTCAAGTGAATCAATTGGAGAAACAGATGAGCCAACTAGCCACGATCATTGGTGGCCAACACCAACAAGGAAAATTTCCGAGTAATACGACCATCAATCCGAAAGATCAATGCAAGGCTATCACCTTAAGAAGTGGAACCGCCTACGAAGGCCCAAAAATACCTAGAGATGATGAAGATGTTGGTGAAGGAAGTTCAAAGAAAAAGGAAAAACAAGATGAACAGAATGAAGAAAGTGAAAAGATCGAGCATGCCAAGGAGAAAGAGGGCTCGACCAAAGAAAAGGTGGAAGCACCACCCAAAGGAAATGAAGAACCAAGAGTACACGTGCCATATCCCCAACGCCTACAAAAGAAAAAGAACGAGGAACAATTCTCAAGGTTCCTTGATATTTTTCGGAAGGTCCAAGTAAACATTCCATTGGTAGAAGCTTTGCAACAAATGCCAAACTATGCAAAATTTCTAAAAGATGTGATTTCGAAGAAGAGAAGGTTGGGAGATTTTGAGACAGTGAATCTCACGGAAGAGTGTAGTGCACTCATACAAAGAAAGCTACCCGCTAAGTTGAAAGACCCCGAAAGTTTCACCATCATGGTTACTATTGGGGATAGCCACATGGGAAAGGCACTATGCGATTTGGGAGCTAGCATTAACTTGATGCCACTCTCCTTTTTCTTGAAATTGAATATTGGAAAAATTAAGCCGACTACCATCTGTCTACAAATGGCCGATCGATCCATGACCTATCCTAAGGGACTGGTGGAAGATGTGTTAGTTAAAGTCAATGACTTTATTTTCCCGGTCAACTTTGTGGTTTTGGATATGGAAGAAGATAAAGATGTTCCCCTTATTCTTGGGCGACCATTCTTGAATACGGGAAAGGAGTTGATTGACGTTGAAAAAGGGGAGTTAACATTAAGAGTTAATGATGAGAAGGTGATCTTCTCTCTCCAAAATGCTATGAGGCACAAAGAGGAAGACATGAAACGTGAAGAAGAGTGCAAGGTCCTCGAAATGGTAGACTCGTGCATGAAGTTGGAGCACACCCTGGAACACATCTTGGGCATAAGAGATCCACTTGAGATTTGCATTTCTAAATTTCTTTTTAATTCATCCTCTGGTGATTTCTATCCTTTAGATGTTGCTCTTATTGATACTGTTTCTTTGATAAATTCTTTACAGGAGTACCTAAGGAAGCCCAAGTTTCTTCCATTGAAGAACGATGAACAAACATCAACTACGGAAGAGACAAAGAATGGCAAGATGGAATTAAATCCACTTCCACCTCACTTAAGGTATGCTTACCTTGAAGATGGTGAGATCAAACCAGTAATAGTTTCTTCCTTTTTAAATGATGAGCAACTTGACAAATTGCTAAGGGTGGTGAGGAAATATAAGAGCACTATAGGTTGGTCTATATCTGATCTAAAAGGTATTAGCCCCTCGATTTGCATGCATAGAATCCTTTTAGAAGAAGATTACAAACCAAAAGTGCAACCTCAAAGAAGATTGAACCCAATTATGCAAGAAGTGGTTAGAAAGGAAATGTTGAAACTATTAGATGCCGGCATAATTTTTGCAATTTCTGATAGAGAATGGGTGAGTCCTACTCAAGTAGTAGCAAAGAAAGGGGGTACAACCCTAGTACAAAATGAAAATAATGAGATAATAGCTACTAGGTTGGTCACGGGGTGGAGAATGTGCATTGACTATAGGGCTTTGAATGTTTACACTAGAAAGGACCATTTTCCCATCCCCTTTATTGATCAAATGTTTGACAGGTTAGCAGGGCATGAATTCTATTTTTTTTGGATGGATACTCGGGGTACAATCAGATAATGATTGCCCCCGAAGATCAAGAAAAAACAGCTTTTACTTGTCCATATGGAATCTTTGCATATCGATGGATGTCTTTTGGGTTGTGTAATGCACCCGCCACTTTTCAAAGGTGTATGATGTCTATTTTTCATGGTTTGATTGAAAACATAATGGAAGTATATGGATGACTTCTCTGTTTTTGAAGATTCGTTTGATATTTGCCTTGATAACTTGTCTCAAGTATTGCAGAGGTGTGAGGACACCAATTTAGTGCTAAATTGGGAAAAATGTCACTTCATGGTTCGAGATGGTATCGTGTTGGGACACAGGGTGTCCGGAGGAGTGCTTGAAGTGGATCGAGCAAAGATTGTAGCCATCGAGAAGTTACCACCCCCGACGAATGAAAAGGGAGTTAGAAGTTTTCTAGGACACACTGGGTTTTATAGGCGTTTCATTAAGGATTTTTCTAAAATCTCAAAACCTCTGTGTCGTCTTTTAGAAAAAGCGTCTGATTTTGATTTTGATAATGATTGTTTGCAGGCTTTCGAAACCCTCAAGGCGGCTCTTATCACGGCACCTGTGCTCATTTCACCAGACTAGAGCCAGCCATTCGAAGTAATGTGCGATGCAAGTGAAATAGCCGTGGGAGCCGCTTTGGGCCAAAAGCGAGATAAGTTTTCCGAGTCATCTATTACGGGAGTAAGACCCTAGATCCGCTCAGACAAACTACACCACCACGGAGAGGGAGCTACTTGTTGTGGTGTATGCATTCGATAAATCAGGCCTTATCTCATTGGGGCCCGGACTATCGTGCACACCGATCATGCCGCTCTAAGCATCTTTTTGCCAAGAAGGATGCAAAACCTCGGCTCATCAGATAGATCTTGCTGCTCCAAGAATTCGATGTTGAGATTCGGGACAGAAAAGGGTGTGAGAACGTGGTAGCAGACCACCTTTCCCGCCTTGAGCATGTAAATGATGAAGTGGGGCAGAGAAGGCCTATAAATGAACTCTTTCCCGACGAAAGGATCCTAGAAATCAAATCTCATGTGCCTTGGTTTGCTGACATTGTGAACTTTTTAGTGGCAAGGGTGAAACCGATGGAGTTAGAGGCTTACCAAAGAAAAAAGTTTTTCCACGACTTAAAATACTATGTGTGGGATGAACCATACCTTTTCAAAAGATGTGCAGATTTGGTTCTTAGGCGATGCGTGCTGGAAGAAGAATGGGAAGAAATTCTTGAGGCATGCCACACTTCTTCCACGGGAGGACATTTCGCCTCTATGAGGACCGCAAGAAAAGTGTTGCAAAGCGGTTTCTATTGGCCTTCAATATTCAAAGATTGTGTTGAATATGTGAAGAGATGCGAGAAGTGTCAAAGAATGGGGTCTATTTCAAAAAGAGACGAGATGCCAATGAAGAACATAATCGAAGTGGAGTTATTTGATGTATGGGGCATCGATTTCATGGGCCCTTTCGTTAGTTCAAATGGTTTCCAATATATTTTGTTGGCGGTCGACTATGTCTCAAGGTAGATTAAAGTCGTGCCTACCACAACCAATAATGCAAGTGTGGTGTTGAAGTTCTTGAAAAAGAATGTGTTGACACGATTTGGGGCACCAAGAGCTCTCATCAGTTATGGAGGACGTCATTTTTACAACAAGTGGTTAGCCGCATTGCTTGCAAAATATGGAGTTCGACACAACATCACCACTGCCTACCATCCGCAAGCAAATGGCCAAGCCGAGTTGGCCAATCAAGAAGTGAAGCAGATTTTACAAAAGATTGTAAAAACAAATGGCAAGGATTGATCCAATCTGTTAGACGATGCATTGTGGGCGTATAGGACGGCATACAAGACCCCGTTGGGCATGTCGCCTTATCAATTGGTTTTCGGGAAATCATGTCATCTTCCCATTGAGCTGTCACATAAGTCTTATTGGGCCATAAAAAAGCTCAATATGGATTTCATGATATCGGGAGGTGAAAGAATTTTTCGGTTGAATGAATTAGATGAATTCCGACTGGAAGCTTTTGAGAATTCATCAATTTACAAAATGCGGACAAAGCTCTATCATGACAAGCTATTGAGAAAAAAGGAGCTATCACCGGGTGATGCCGTTCTTTTGTTCAGTTCACGGTTGAAGTTATTCCCTAGAAAACTGAAAACCAAATGGAGTGGCCCGTTTGAAATCACAAGAATGTTTAGTGGTGGCGCCATCGAGATTAAGGGAAAGGATGGGAATCTATTTATTGTCAATGGCCAAAGGGTAAAACGATTTTATGTACTGGAGACGAAGGATGACAATGGTTCCAACAATCCCACCTTTTCATGAAGATTGAGACCAAGTCGAGCTACCGACAATAAATGAAGCGCCCGTTGGGAGGCAACCCAACCTCGTACTTTTGTACATTTTCTTTTATTTTTTATGTTTCAATTCCTTTTCGTTTATGTTTATCTTTTTATTAGATTTAATATGCTGCTTTGAGTGTTTGTATAGTTTTGGAATCAAACAACAGGGTACACGGAGAAAACAAGCTCAATATATCAAACACGGAGGCTCAGGCACGACCCACAGCACGGTCCGAGGCGCGACCACGAGTCGCGCCACTTAGCGTGACGCCAAGCGCGGTTGATCCCTCTCGCGCCCAAACACGCATGGAAATGCCTCTCTGGCACGAGCGACAGCGCGAGTGGCCACGCGACTGAGCCCGCTCGCGCTGAAAACAGAACAGTTCTGAACGGGTTTTAATCTTCTTCTTTTCATTTTTCACTCATTTTTCACACACCTCTCACTCAAAACACACGCACACACAAAAATTTCTCCCTCCAAGCAAAAATTCAAGGTAAAATCCTTCCCTATCTTCTACATTTTTATTTTGCCCATGATTATCTCTTTGATTTACATGTAATTTTGAGGATTAATGGTTGAAATTGAAGATATCACAAACTAGGGTTGATTTTAGGGAAAAATTACATGAAATGAGTTTTTGTTTGGATTTGTTGCTTCTACTTTGTTCCTTGAGCATTGATTTTGGAAATTTATGGTTGGAATTGTAGAAATGGCAAATGTGGGGCTAAAATTTGAGAAAAATTGCTTGGATAAATTTTTGGCTTGGTTTTGTGACTCCTAAATTTCTCTTTGAGCATGATAGGACCTTTTCTAGAAGGATTGAAGTTCATTTGGAGATGCTTGTTCATACATTGTATGGAATGGGAATTAGGGCTTTTGTAAATTTGGGATTTTTAAATCCTTGGCCTTGTTCTTTGCTCATTATAAATCTATGTATCCTTTTTGTGAATTTTACAAGTGTTGAGGGATTAATGTTGGTTGGAGGTGTTTGTTCATAAATTCTTGTTGATGGGGAACTAGAGCTTAGTAAATTTGGGATTTTCTTTCCATTTCTTTGCTTTATTCTTTCATTCTTTGCCTACTATAGTTTATTGATTCATGTTGGTGAATTATGCAAGTGATGAAAGTGGTTAAAAGTGCATATGTTGAATTTGTGTATGGTGAAAGGTGAAGTTTGAAGATAATTTGGTCATGATGCTTAAATTGGTGAATAATGATGTGAAATGCGTTTGTTAGGACTTTGCTTGATGTTGTTGCTCTAGCTTGTTGATGCCAAATGTAGTTGGCTTTTGTTGTGAATTGGGGGGTAATTATGTGCATCCCCGACCCTGTTTTTATAATCCGTTATGGAGATTGTAGTGCCTACTTTGGAAATGCTTTTTGCTTTTGTTTAAAGATTATGCTAAGGCCTGCAAGTGTGAATAGTTTTTGTTATATTTTGCTATGAATGGGCTAAAATTCTATTTGTTGTTTTGGTTTGTTGTTTACAATTAGACCCTCACTTTTTGTTGTTTTTTTTAATCCTTTGCAAGGTCTTGTGCTTTTTAAAGAAATCATATATTAAGAATGGCAAGACCAAGCAGAGGACAAGCTTCTAGGAGATACGTGGTTGAAGAATCAGAGGAAGAAGAATCCAGTGTCGATCTCTCCGAGGAAGAAGAAGAAGAAGAAGAAGAAGAAGAAGAAGAAGAAGAAGAAGAAGAGGAACAGGAGGAAGAAGACCAAGAGGAAGAGGAAGAAGAGGAGTTTGTGCAACCCGAGCCCTTGCCGGATTTTCCCGACAGTGGCCCAAATGACCCTGCAAGAGTGGGTGTTTCAACATACTCCCCATCAAGTATTCATGTGACTCAGCTAGGGGTGGCACAGTAAGGTATACCTTTTTTTTTCCCATACCTTTACCTTACCTTACTTGTACGGTATGGAGAAAATCCATACTGTTACCTTACCTTAAGGTTCGGTATACCTTAAGTTCGGTATGAAAAAAATGACATACCTTTGACGTACCTTTAGTTTGGTATACCTTACCGACATCGGTATACCTTATCATACCATTACTATCCTAGGATATATCATATATCTCATATATTTACTCAAAATATATGAAACATTCCTAATAACGATCAAAATTCAACAAAATAAAATAAATATGTGTTGGAGTGTTGATGTTAAAGGCTGCAGTACTTCATATCTGTCTTAAACATGGAAAAACTGGAACTTTTCCTGCTCTTAAATAAACTTATTGCTTCTTGAGAGTTCCTTTCTTAGTGTTGCTGCTAATCTGCACATCGCAGTACTGCTATGAATGATTTCTGCTAAAAGTATTCTCCTACTCTTTTGAGTTTATTTGCTCTTGTTGAGTTTCTAATATATGGTGCTCCTACAAGTCCAGGGCTTTATAGTTTTGAGTATATAATTTGAAAGCCTGCACTTCCTGTTGACTGGCTGTCATCTGATATATACAAGTAGAGGGCATGGATTATGGTGTCGTGGGGCTGATGATTGGAATGCTAAGATTTGGGAGGAGGAAATCAATAAGCATGATGCTAGTTAATTGTCAATTTGGCAGTACTTTTTTATTTTCTACTGTTTATTTTTAATTGGTGTTTCACTTTAAGAAAGTTATAACACTTTAGATGCTAAAATGCCAATTTGGAAAATTATCATTGATATGCAATAAATGTCCAATGCTTTTATTGTTGGTAATTTTACACAATGCGGTTGGTTATGGTTGTGAATGCTTAAATAGCTAGAGTTTATTTGTATTTTAATGATGCGGGGTTGAAATTTTGATATTCTGAAATTTATGCTTTTTGGGACCAAAATTGATAGTAAAATGGGACCAAAATTGATAGCATATTTAACGAAAACTGTAACATTGAGGTCAAAACTGATAGTTCGTAACTTTTGGGAACAAAATCGACACTGCTATGATCAAAAGGGGAGCAAGACGTGTCTTATGGGACCAAAAGTGAAATTTTCTCTGCACCTGTAGTTAGGTTAAATAAATATTGAACAAGTTTTTGATCAGCAGAATGGCCACTTCTGAACTTAAGGAAATAACACAACCTGAGTATCCTAATTTGACTCAAGAAGATTTATGACCCACCCCGTGAGTTGTATAATTATTTTATTTTTTATTCTAATTATTTAGATTTATCCATGGATCGATTATTGGTTCTATAAGACACAAAAGATTCATGTTCCACAAAAAAACCAACAATTTTGTCATGTAATTAATTAATTATTTAATTTTAATGGGATGCTTTATTTTCGGTTGAAAAAATGGTATGACTAATAGGTGTGGTGTGATCAACTTTCTCCTTATTATGCAAGGAAAAGAGCTAAGGCTACTAAGATGAATAACAAAGATGATGTGAGTCAATAGATGTCAACATCGTATTCTATTTCAACCTCAATCAATGTTACACAACCAAGGCAGATAGGCATTCAAATTATGGCTCATCCTCCTATGAGTTTTCATCCACATCTTAGGGGTCCTTCATCTGTTGTTAGATCGAGAAAAGAAGGACGAGGGTAACGAACAAGAATCCATGAAATGTTCACTGATGATGAACGCGGTAAAAATTAATTTGTGACGACCTAGCTTCACAGATGGGGGGATGTGCTAAGGAAGGTCTTGGTAAACTTGTCTAGCTTTATGATTAGGGATTTATTTGTCTAGCTTGAGAACACTATTTTTTGCTTACTTTGGGCAGCTGAACTAGCATGATTATTTATTTTGGAAAATTGAATTAGCCAATTGAACACTGTTGTGCTACAGACCCAGCTAGGGCTTACACTACTTGCTTTCCGACCTCTTGCGGTCTCTCTCACTAGCTACTCAAGTAGCAAGACCAAGCTATTGAGCTATTACAAGCTATTACAAGAAAAATCAGAGAAATCAAACTTCAACGCTTCACAGCAGGAAGAGCTTCAACAAGAGGTAGCCTCAGAGGGGTAGATCTGGGGGATCTACTTGTGTTCTTCACAGGCTAGGCACCAACTTTTCTCAAATCTGCATAAGAGAAGTAGAGAGAGTGAGACCAGAGAGATATAATCACAGTAACACAACGAACAGAAGAGATATAAAGCAAATAGAGAAGTAATCAGAGGGACAGCGGTGGGAAAAGTGTCCAGGGCACACGGTGGCTAAGATTTTCCCACAGGCGGCAGCAATGGCGACTCCGGCGATACAGAGAGCCAGACCAAAGGGAGGGGATGGTGAAATGATCCCTCTCGAAGCACTCACAAGCTCTCAGTCTCAGAGAACAACCTAGCCGTCTACACTCATAGGCCAACAGGAATCACGGTCAAATTCTGGCCAGAGAAATCGAGAACGGCGGCAGAAAACACAGAGGGAGAGAGAGAGCTTTTCAGATTAGGGTTGATGAACAGTGTGAGGCTTGAGAGAGAAAAAAAGTCTCTCAAATGTTATAGAGAGTGAAAAATCTTTGGAAAGGTAAAACAGATTAAATCTGATTAATGAGGGAAGGTGAAGGGTCGATTAGGGTTAAGGGTTTCGGGCTTCGGGTTTGGGCCACAGAAAATAAGAAAGCTTTTGGGCCATCATTAAAGATCAGTTAGGCCAACCCTCAACATATCCACCTTTGGCCCAAATGGTCTTTTAGTCACCATGGAGTCACCTGCCAAAATAACACAAGAAATTATCATCATTGTCAAATATTTTTACTCTAAGTTCATCACAAAGACAAAACTAGAGAGGGAGGAATAAATACTATGCGTATTCAATCCAGTCTCAACACCAGAGACCAGCCTAAAGTTTTGTAACAACTCTCTGGTCAGAAAACATGACCTTCATTGAACAATGTTACACCTAGCAACAGTACCAATGAAATAACCAGAAGGACTCACTGCCCTTAGAGGCAAAGCAGAGCATTCAAGATCACAAGTCCAGGGAATGCTCAATCATTCCTTCTTTGTTCAACCTAAATCCATGTTCAAGGATTTCTTGCAGGCATCCAGCTTTGCAACTGGAAGGCACTTGGTGCCCATGTCTGCTGAGTTGTACTCAGAGGGAATTTTATCAAGAAGAACTTCCCCTTTTTCCACAATGTCTTTTATGAAATGGTATCTGACATCTATGTGTTTGGTTCTATCATGGAACACTGGGTTTTTACAAAACTGTATTGCAGATTGACTGTCTGAAAATAGCATTGGTTTATCTTCAATAAATTTTATTTCAAACAAGACTCCATATAACCACAAAGCTTCTTTTACTGCTTCTGTAGCAGCTATGTACTCAGACTCAGTTGTGGACAAGGCAACAATACTTTGTAATTGAGATTTCCAACTAATGCATGACCCACAAAGTGTAAACACATAGGAAGTGGTTGATTTTCTATGATCTTTATCATTAGCATAGTTTGAATCAACATATCCAACACACTTCACACCATCAGAGGATTTAGAAAATTTTAAACCACAGGACATTGTAGATTTAAGATATCTGAGTAACCATTTCAATGTCTCCCAATGAGGCTGACCAGGGTTTGTCATGTACCTACTCAGACATGATACATCATAGACTATGTCAGGCCTAGTGCTGATCACATGACAGACCCTATAGCATTTGCATAAGGTATACCAGACATTTCTTTCAACTTAGATTCACTCTTAGGACATTGATCTTTACTAAGCAAGAAATGTGAAGCAAGAGGAATAGACACAGGTTTACAGTCTTCCATGTTAAACTTTTTCAGAACTTGTTCAACATCAGAAGACTAATGCAACACAAGAGTATTATTGTTTCTATCCCTATCAATGTTCATACCTAGGATCTTTCTTGCATCTCCAAGATCCTTCATGCTGAATTTAGAACATAAACAAGTTTGCACATACTTCACAGTTTTCAGACAAGGAATGATTAGAAGCATATCATCCACATACAAGAGAAGGAACATAAGCATCTTGGACTGCATATAATACAGACAGTGATCAAACTTGCTTCGAGTAAAGTTCACGCTTTTCATACAATTGTCAAATTTGATATTCCATTGTCTGGGAGATTGCTTTAAACCATACAAAGATTTTTTCAACAAGCATACATGATTAGGGTGAGTTTTATCAACAAAGCCCTCTGGTTGGTTCATATAGATGTTATTTTCAAGTTCTCCATGTAAAAATGCAGTTGTGACATCCATTTGTTTTAATTCCCAGTTAAAATGTGCAGTTAATGCTAACATAATCCTTATTGTGGTAAACTTGACTACAGGGGCAAAGATTTCAGTGTAATCAACATCTTCTTTTTGTGTAAATCCCTTAGCAACTAGCCTTGCTTTGTATCTTACATCATTTATCTCTTGTTTTATTTTAAATAGCCATTTACACTCAACAATTGAACATTCATCAGGTTTTTCAACTAATATCCATGTATTGTTGTCATGCAATGATTCCATTTCACAAGTCATGGCTTTTATCCACTTATCAGATTCTGGAGATGAGACAGCTTCTTTGTATGTTTTGGGTTCATATTTATCCACATTGTTGAATACATTGAAAACATACATAGACAGGTTGAAATCATCATATTTAGCAGGCAATCTGATGTTTCTTCTAGTCCTATCTCTAGTTAATTGATAGTTTGCTAAGTTTTCATGCTCAGTTTCATGCTCAATTTCAGAGTTTTGCTTTCATGCTCAGATTCAGAGTTATTATTATCAGACACATTCATGTTAATGGACACATTATTTTCAGTTTCATAGTTTGATGCAGAGTCATTACATCATTGTTATCATTTACATGATCATTCAAGATAGAATTATGCATGTCAATCAAAGAGGAATTAAGGGAATGAGGATCCACCTTAGAAGTAATAGGGGTAAACACAAGATTAGGCACTTTCTCCACCTCACAAGGAGCAACAGAAGGTGAGGATTTATGAAGACAAGGGAGATCAATTTCATTGAATGACACATCTCTGCTAATGCATGTTTTGAAACCAGGCAGAGTCCTATCCCATAGCCTATAACCTTTAATCCCTTCAGGATAACCAAGAAAGATGCACTTTCTAGACCTAGGCTAAGTATGTTATTTACGCAATTAGCATGCTAAGTATGTTTTTTATGCAATTATATGTCATTTAATTATGTTAAATTTTATTTGGCAAATTTAGGCTAATTAAGTTTGTTATTTAGACAATTATCATGCTAAGTATGTTATTTATGCATTTAGATGTCAATTAATTATGTTAAATTTATTTGGGCAATTTAGGCTAAGTATGTTATGTATGGATTTATTATGTTGAGTATGTCAATTATGTTAAATGGGATGAGGGCCCCTGGATCCCTCTTTATTGAATTGATGGTTTTTCTTGGTATTGCTGTTTTGAATCGATTTGAAGAACATAGATCAATTAGCGTAGAGTCGAGAACTTGGGACTAGGAAATTCACATAGGTGTTGCCGAAATTTTTAAAAAATTCAGCGCTATTTTTTTAATGAATTATTTTATATTTAATTGAACGATAATCAGTGCGTATTTTACGAGCAAAAATTCTAGAAATTGGTCTTCTACAATGAGTCTAGATCGTGAATGGATATACCGGCGATACCTTTATAATGGTGCTTTGAATCCGGACTTCCTTAATGGACTAAATTCTTTCATCGAGTTTTCCTGCAATCAACCGTCCTTCATGAGTGTAGACAAGATTAAGTGTCCCTGTCGTAAGTGTAAGAACATTCCATTCCAAACGTCGTCTACCGTTAGACTACACGTGGTAAAGAAAGGGTTTGTGCACAATTATCGTGTATGGATTTATCAAGGCGAACAACAGGTGCATCCGGACACCGAGCAGAATTTGGGTGGTCTGGATGGAATGAATACATACCAAAACATGGTAATGGATGTTGTCGGTCCGCATATCAACATGAATGTCGATGATCATACCGAGGAGGCCCCAAATCCTGAAGCGCAACGATTTTATGACATGTTGAGGGCCGCAGACAAAGAATTGTGGCCGGGTTGTCAGAACCATTCTCAATTGTCACTCGTTGCTCGTCTGATGAATTTGAAATCTGAGAATAACATGTCAGAGAGATGTTTTGATCAGATAACCCAATTAATGAAAGAGATTGTTCCTGAGAACAATTTGGTAACTGATAATTTCTACACCACGAAGAAATTACTACTGGGTATGGGGCTACCTGTTGAGAAGATTGATTGTTGTTTCAATAACTGCATGATTTATTGGGCTGTTGATAGTGAATTGACTGAATGCAAATTATGTGGTCATCCCCGTTTCAAGGAAACAAGTCGTCGTTCGCACAAAAGACAGAAGACCACAGTTGCACACAAGAAGATGTATTATTTTCCACTCACTCCGAGGTTACAGCGGATGTATGCATCTAATGCAACAGCAAAGGATATGCGGTGGCATGCATCATCTGTTGATGACAGGGTAATGCGACATCCAGCAAACTCTCCTGCATGGAAACATTTGAACACAATTTTTCCTCAATTCGCTTCTGAAGCACATAATGTTAGGTTGGGTCTATCTACTGATGGGTTCCAACCATTTGGGCAATCAAGACAACAGTATTCTTCATGGTCTGTCATCATTACACCGTATAATTTACCCCCATGGATGTGTATGAAAGAGCAGTACATGTTTCTCACTGTATTAGTGTCAGGGCCACGCAATCGATGAGGCTCTCGGAGTGCAGTTGCACATGCTGCGGCTTTGGTATGCAATTAATTAAATTATTTATTTATTTATTTTTAATATGTTTGTGCTAACATATCTATCCAATATGCTAAGGAGAAGGGTGTGCAGCCCAATGACGTGGCGTGGGAGACATTTAGGAGGCTACACGACAATCCTGATGGATTCCACACAGATGGGAAGTCTGCTCGTTAGCTGTAAGTTAATTTATCAATATTTATAAATTTATTAATAACATAGAAATTAAATATTTAATCATTCTTATTTGATATTGTGAATAGGCTGATGTATTGGCTCGGGTTGAAGAGTTGAGCCAGCCGACTCCTGGCACAGATGAGGCGCCACCACCAGTGGACATGAGCGCCATATATGTTGACGCTGCCCTCCGACACTCGAAGAAGAATCGAATGTTTGGGCTCGGCAGTCGATCTAGGAGTTATTCAACTCCTAGCGTCTCATCTGCAACTCCTCCACAGCCCGACACTCAGGCTGCCATCAGGGGACACGGTGGCTCAGATTTTCCCACAAGCGGCGGCCATGGCGACTCCGGCGACACAGAGACCCAGACCAAAGGGAGGGGATGGCGAAATGATCCCTCTCGAAGCACTCACAAGCTCTCAGTCTCAGAGAACAACCTAGCCATCTACACTCATAGGCCAACAGGAATCACAGTCAGATTTCGGCCAGAGAAACTGAGAACGGCGGCAGAAAACACAGAGGGAGAGAGAGAGAGCTTTTCAGATTAGAGTTGATGAATCGTGTGAGGCTTGAGAGATAAGAGAAGTCTCTCGAATGTTATAGAGAGTGAAAAAGCTTTGGAAAGGCAAAACAGATTAAATCTGATTAATGAGGAAAGGTGAAGGATCGATTAGGTTAAGGGTTTTAGACTTCGGGTTTGGACCACAGATAATAAGAAAGCTTTTGGGCCATCATTAAAGATCAGTTGGGCCAACCCTCAACAAACACTAAAATGTCACTTAAATTTTGGAAACTCAGAAACTGAACAAGCTGATGATTTATCATGATGGTACGCACGTATTTTTAAAGCTAGCTCTGGGCTGAACAAGCATATATAGTGATTCATTTAATTTATTTGTGCACAAGCCTTACACATGAAAATAATTAATTGCATTCATATATACATGCTAGAAACATTACATATGTAAAACAAAGCTTGTAGACACCAAGGAAGACATTACATATTCTATTACGTATTAGTTAATTTTTATCTCTTCAAATAAACTATCTGTTTGAAGAGTGTAGTTGCCGAGGAAAACAATAGTACTAGAAAAATCAATTTGCATTGCTTCCTTATATATGTCTGAAACATTTCAACAATTTTTTTCACATCTTCAACAATTTTTTTTTTCACATTTGTGTCACACGCATCCATTCCCTTATGACTGTTGGTGAATTTTCTTCACCACCTCCATCCTCATCGGCCTATACAAAATAATCACACCCCTCGTGCATTGAGTCTGGACAAGTATAAAAAAACCTACCTTTACTTCTTGTTCTATTTGAAACATATGTACAAAGAGCTTTTCATCAGTGACAAACCATGTAATATTTGGAGTTTTTTCTGTTTGAAGATGAAGCAGAAATATTTTTGATGTTATTGTGAATAAATTTTCTAGTTTTTTGTTTGGTTATTGTGTAGGGCAATATAGACATGTTTGGAGCACTTTTTGTCGCCCATGCGATTGAATTATCCATCCAAAAAAATGAATTTTCCTGCTAAATATTGATAAGATTTGTTTGGGGTTAGAAGTGCACGCAATTCTTACGGGAATTAAAGTGCTTGTCAATTTAACATAAAATGTGACAATGAGACCATATAATTTGATACTTATTTAAGGTTCATCCTACGTACCCAATTAGGGTATATAATTAATTTTTCAATATTATATTTCATTTTCTAATTACTAATTGATTATTTCGTAAAAAAATAATTATATACCTGAATTGGGTAGGATGGACCCTAAATAATAAGTGTAAAATTAAACTAAAGTACAATAAATTAAAATTGAATTAAAAATCAAATAAAAATTAATAAATTGAACTGGGTAGTACCAAGTGTAGCAGAAGATTTCATCCGTCCACGCGATTGAATAATCCATCCAAAAAACAATTGAATTTTCCTTCCAAATATTGGTAAGATTTGCTTGGGGTTAGAAGTGCACGCAATTCTTAAGGGAGTCAAAGTGCTTATCAATTTAACATAAAATGTGACAGTGAGACCATAAGTGTTCCTTTTTTTCTTTTTCTTTTGAGACAAAAAATGAGAGTATTGGAATCAAATCTAAACTAATATATGTCATGTGGGACAAAAACACAATTGATATATATTAATTAATAATTTCGAGTCTTTGATATACATCGAAAATGTAATACTTTTATTCATAAAAGATTCTTATTGTAGCTATCATAGTATGTCTATGTCATGACACAAAAACATGGAATGGATGAAAATGGAAGAATATATATACACTTTTTATTTTGAAAACCATTGAGATTTGAGAAAGGGCTGGTCATTAAAACACTTGACCACGTCCACGAATTTGCATGCATGCCTCCTCTACCACAAATTAAAATTTCCAACACCCTTCCTTCACTGCATTAATTTACTTTCCCTCTAATTTTAGGCGTAAACAGCCACCATAACTATATACATATAAGCAACCTTCATCTTCCCAATTCATTCATCACGCAGAAATGCAACTAATTAAGTAAATAAATAGATAAATATCAAAATTAAAATAAATGGCCGGTAATAAGAATAAGGTAACAACGAGGGCGGGCGGGCTGGCCACCGTCCTCATGGTGGCGTGCATAGGCGCCGTGGCGGCCGGCGGCGGCGGAAACCAACAGCCATCTGGAGAGATTGTAAAATTCTGCGGTGCGACGGGGTTCAAGGAGACGTGCATGAAGAGTGTGGCGAAAGCCAACAGCACTAAACCGAAGGACCTTATAAAGGCGGCGTTCGACTCGACGGTGGCCGAAATCCAGATCGCCATAAAAAACACGACGACCTATAAAAAGGCGGCGGCGGATAAGTGGATTCGAGGGGCGTTGGATGTGTGTGAATGCGTGCTCGACAGATCCATCGACGATATCAGAAAGTCTTTGGACAATATCAACAGTTTTGAGGTTGGGAAAGTTGATCGTGCGCTTGACGATGTCAAGATCTGGCTCAGTTCCGCCATTACAAACAAAGAGACATGCCTTGATGCATTTGCCAAGACTAAAGGTCATCATTCATAATTCAACTAACTAGTTTAATTAATTTGTGTACCTACCTAGCTACATTATATATTATGACAAATTAAATTGAGTCGGATGCATGTGGGGTTAATTAATTACATTGAACACGTGCTAGATATATTAAGTTCAAAAGGATATGGTGGGTATTAAATTGTTATATATGAAGGGTTAGAACATTTTTGTAATCACATAAAAGGTGTGCTAAAATCTGATATTAACCCTTTCAAAATTGACATGAGCTATACACAAATTACATTTAAGTACCTGAACTTTGAAAATTGTAACAACTCTAGGGCAAGGCTGAAAATGATACGTCTAACGAGTGAAAAATGACATCATGTTATGACTGATTTTTTGGTCGGTGAATTTTTGCTCTCGTCCTAGATTTGTTCATTTTTCAGAGTTGGGATACTTAAATGCAATTAGGGAAAATTGGGACATTATAATATTGAAATTAGTTTGTGTAAAAGTCGAGGTTAGGAAGTCGTCATGTAATAATTATATTATTGAATTATGATTTGCGGCAGGCAAGACTGGGGCGCAGGTGAAGGAGATGCTGAAATCTACGGGTGAGTTGATGCATAATGCTCTTGCAATGGTGATCGAATTCCAGAAGCTTTTCAAGTCCATCAATATAGGGGCAATCGTCGACCACTTTAAGCAACGGCAGCTCCTCGGAGATGGCAGCGACACCAACGTTGCAGCAGCTGATTTCTCCACCATTCATTCCAGGAAGCTCTTGGATACGCCGCCCTTGGCGCTGTCGTTGCCGCCGAATGTGACGGTGGCGCAAGACGGCAGCGGCAAGTTCAAGAGCATCCAGGAGGCCGTCAACACCGCGCCATTAGGGAGTGAAGTGCCATTTGTGATTTTCGTAAAGGCCGGCGTTTACAAGGAGTATGTTATGATTCCAAAGAAGGCCAAAAACGTCGTTCTAATCGGAGAGGGGCCGTTGAAAACCAGAATCTCCGGCGACAAGAGTTTTACCGGTGGTGTTCCAACCTTTCACTCTGCAACTCTAAGTAAGTATATATATTTCTCTATTTTAGTATTTAATCAAACATGTTATTTCTTACAAACTGGTTTCGTTTATTATGAGAAATTTAATCATTTGTTAAAATTTACAATTAATTTTTTTATTAATTAATTATCTTAATAGTATTATCCCATTAGAATTTTTGATTCAATAAATAAGAACAAATATTTGCAATGACGGAACAAGAAATATTTTTAAGGGATTCCAACGTTTGAATAAGAAAAGGTCTCCATCATTTTGTAAATTAGACACCACATTTAAATTTAATCAATTATAACACCATGTATTAATTGGAATGAGATTAAACATCTATAAATTTTATGGCCAGTTAAAATATGGTGTGTCTGGTCTATGAGTCACACACACACACATATACATATATATATAATGATTTTCTCAACCAAAAAAGAAGAGAAAATAACAAAAACGAGATCATTTTTTACACGTGTGTGTTGACGTAGCTGCCAACATGATTATAGACCGCACACATCATACATAATTGACCGTAAAAATTGGGGATGCTTGATCTCTTTCAAATTAAAATATGGCATTGTAATTGATTAAGTTTAATTGTAGTATCTAATTTGCCCCCAAAAAGACGGAAACGTGGTGATTTATTTGACATTAATCCTAAAAGAAATAATATGTAGAACACTAAAAATAAAATTAGAAAATGGGAATATTTTTTTTAATAACTTAATGTATAATTATATCTTTAATTTTGCAATAAATAGAAATACTTTCTAGCTATCAATATGTCATAATAACTTGCACAGTAAAAAAGTAGAAAAAATTATTGAGGATGACTCAATACAATTAAGAAGAAAATTTGAAATGTTCCAATATAAAATAAAATAGACTGGATTCTCAAACAATGGGTAGATTAATTAAGTACCTAAGACGCAACATATACGAATGTTTTGACAAATCACATGATAAAAACAAGTGATAATTTAAAGGGGGTGATCTTCTATACATTAAATATACATATATAAGTCTTATATTAGACAAAAAAAAGCATTATTTATAATAATGAAAAGTTTTATTTCTAAATTATAATGCTAAAAAATATCATATTTATTTTACTGAAAATTGTTGCTAAAAACAAAAAAAATGGTGGTATTTTTATAATTATTATTAGATTTTTTTTATTGAAAAAATATCACTTTTAATACTTAAAACATCACTTCTTTTTTTTTTTAGCAATAAAACATCACTTCTTTTTTTTTTTAGCAATAAAACATCACTTCTAACACTGAAAAATATGATAAATTTTTTATTTCATCGAAACAGTTCGGTACAATGG
Source organism: Perilla frutescens (assembly GCA_026008535.1). Lineage (NCBI taxonomy): Eukaryota > Viridiplantae > Streptophyta > Magnoliopsida > Lamiales > Lamiaceae > Perilla > Perilla frutescens. The sequence goes on from BRKX01000013.1 coordinate 14,498,930, forward strand.
GTGTACTCAAGTTTTTACTGTTCAAAATAAAATAACTAAACAATCGATAATAGTTTTTAAAAGGAACTTATTTTTTTTGTGTTAATTTAAATGTAAAATGACCAAAATACCATTAGAATTTTTTCCAAACTTGGAGCTCCAATTTAGCTCCATCTCTGAATATATGGATGGATCCCCCCTACTGCAGAGGTTGAGGGAGAGAATTTCTCGGCGAAGGATATCGGGATCGAGAACACGGCTGGGGCCGGGGGCCACCAAGCCGTGGCGGTGCGCGCCTCCGGCGACTTAGGGCTGTTCTACAACGTCCACATGGACGGGTACCAAGACACCCTCTACGCCCACACGAACCGGCAGTTTTTCCGGGAGTGCAGCATCAGCGGCACCATCGACTTCATCTTCGGAAACTCCATCGCCATATTCCAGAAATGCACCATGGTGGTGCGCAAGCCCGACGCGAATCAAGCATGCATGGTGACGGCGCAAGGGCGCATTGAGAAGAACCTGACCGGAGTGACGGTCTTGCAGGGGTGCACGATCACGGCGGAGAAGGCGTTGCTGGACACGCAGCCGCCGGTGAAGGCGTACCTGGGGCGGCCGTGGAAGGAGCTGTCGAGGACGATCGTGATGCAGTCGACCATCGAGGGGTTCATAGCGCCGGAGGGGTGGTCGCCGTGGATGGGTGACTTCGCGCTGGCGACGCTATACTACGTGGAGTATAACAACACCGGACCCGGGGCGAGTTATGCGGGTCGGGTGAAGTGGGGTGGTATGCACAATTTCACCGACATAGAGGAAGCTCGCAGCTTCACTGCTAAGCCGCAGTTTAAGTGGGATGACTGGGTTACTAAAACTGGAGTTCCATATGCTGACGGATTCATCTAGATCTCATCATTCTTTTTCTTTTCCCATTTTTTTTTTTTTGTCAATTGTTTGGTGGCGATGAGCTAAGCCCGCCCCCTGCGGCCCTGCCCTGTTTTTTGTTTCGTTAGGTTTACTCTATTTTACAGCTCATCTAGTTCTATTATACAGTAAATTATTCACTTCATCTCTAACATAATATTCTTTTTTATATAATTATTTTAATCAAGATTTTTCCAATAAAAATAACTATTAAAATTTATGAAACTAAATAATAATAAAATATGGAAACGTTTCATAATAATATTGCAACGAACAAAAATTACATACTAATATTGCAAATAAAAATAAAAATTACAGACTATAATATCACTGACCAATGTTGACACCATTATATTGCTGATCTAGCACGACGTGAATTTATTCGATTGGAGCAACACGCAATTATGCACAAGCGGAGGCAAGAACTACAAGCCAACTCTACTTTTAACTTGTTTGGAATGGATTTTCCAGATGTTGGAGGAGGAAGTGCGAGTGGTCTTTCTGATTATTAAAAAATATTATTGTATTGTTTTATTTATATTTTTTCAGTGTTGTATTAGAATTTTTAAATTTGCATTTTTCAATGTTTTGTTTGTATTTTTAATGCTTTGTATTTTCTTTGTTTTTATGTTTACTAGTTTTATTATGTAATCTTATTAAATGTCATTTTATCTGATGTCATTTTATTTTGATATACAATTTTTTATTTCAATATTTTTAAAAAATAAATTAATTAAATTATAAGATTAAAATACATAAATCTTAAACAAAAATTAATCTAATCAAAGTATAAGATTAAACAAAAATATCTCGATTTGCATCCAACAATCCCTCGTGAATTAAAAAAACTTCATGAACAGTAACATACAACAGATATCCTTCATCAATTAATAAATAATAAATAATAAATAAAAAAATAAAACGTGAATAGTGTTTTACGACAGCTACAGTGCTGCTGTAAATATACAGCAGCAGACCCCATATCTCTATGTTAAAGCACCGGATAGAGATCCTATTGGAGAAGAAATTTGGTCCAAATTGCATTGCTAGGCTTGCTCTTAATGTAATTAATTAAGGAGCTAGCTTTATGTTGAAATTACGAACTACTAATTGCGAACTCTTAATTTGTTGAGAGAATTGTTAATAAAGATTGAGTTAGCTCTTGTTTGCATTAGATGCACCATCAAACGCGTTGACCAGTCAACGCATTGACCCAATAAACACCAAAAAAGCGTGTTGACCCGGTTTATCCGTAAAAAAATGTCAAAATTTATCAGTCGTAACATTAAAAAATATCACTTAAAAACACAAAAGTAAAGTATCACATGTATCCTATCCGATTTTGTTTTAGTTTGAGGTGGACTGTGTTTTAGTTACTCTCGTTATGATTTGTGCGCGTGTTAATTAACGGTTTGAGATTTGAAAATTAGTTTCCGGCCACAAAGATGGTGGTATTGTTTTTAGTTCAAATTTCTCCTTTTAATTGTATCTTCTTTTTTCAAAATTTTGAAGTCTCGAGTTTCTCTCTCTCACAAATTTTATTCTTACTTTTTCATTCTTTTTTATAGATTTTCCGATCTGTTTCTTTCCTTCCTGCTTATTCCTTGACCAAAAATTGATCATATATAGCTTCCAAAAGAAGAGAAGATATAGATGACATGAAATTGGAGAAATTAAGTAATTAAAAGATTATTCTAGCGTACTTCATAAGCATAAGCATAAGCATAAGCTAGGCCTGCATGCATGGAAGTTAACTCTGTATCCACATGTCGACACATCAACAACTTGCATGCAGGACCACCTCTCAACACTGCGGTAGCCGTCGATCTCTATGTCACTGACTCACTAGGATCAAGGATAGTAGCCGTAGGAGCTTATAGATTAGTTAGCAAGCTGATCTTTGTGTATAAATACCAACTAGCACACTCATTTGTAAACTGATTGGGTTATAATTGAGATCATATATTTTGTTGAGTAAAGCTTGTTTCGTTCAATGACTTCAATCCATGCTATAATTCACATGATTTCTAACACTTCAAGTGGTATTATGGTACTCGCAAAATGCATTTGTATTCAAGCATGTAATCTTTTTTACAAGTATGCGATCAGAAAATGCAATGTGGTCGCATTCAATAAAACAGTCGTCAAAATTAATTTCAAGCATCAGCTCGGGTAAGTGGTTTAGCAAAGCTTTTGACACTATATAAAGTTTCCCAAAATTTAATCAACAATTGTAAGTATTCAAAACAGGTATAATAAAGGTTTGAAAGTGTGCTGCTGTGCTTTTTTGCAATAACCACTTTTGTTTGTTTTCTACGGAGAGGAAGTGAAATCTAGAGTGGTGGGAGATAATCAATGGCTGTATACAAAATTACAAATATTGCCAATTCTTGCAGCCTTGCATCTAACAAAAATGAACTAAGAGTCAAAACTGTAATATCAGCTGTTGGCTGGGCGATAATCATAATTTAAGTGGCTCACATTTTTCCTGACAAAGCATGGAGCGTTTCTCGATGGCATATGCTAACCTTCTTGCTGTTTCAGCTTCTTCTTTTGCTTCCGTCTTTGCTCGTGCAAACCTGGTTACGTAGCAGAACAATATGGTAATTGTGATAGAGAGAGGTGCAAAACCAAAACATCGTTTTGTATGAATAATGAAGCAAAGGGTGAATGATCATACGTTTTTTCATCTCTTTCCTCTTCCTTCTCAAGTTGTCGGAACTCCTCTGCTTTTCTGCCATCTCTTTGAGATCCAAGCATGCCTGAGAAAAGGAGCGCAGTTAATGAAATTTAGTGACATGTTATGATTTAGTCTACTTAACTGTAAAAGAACCTTTTTTGCTTCAACTGGAGAGTGCACAAGATCACCATGCTCACACAATTCAATAGAGCATTTATAGCGCAAGAGGAAAATGGATGTCATAAAACTGCAGCATTACCTCTTTACTTGCACCCCTCAATGCATGAAGCGGTTCCACGCAATCCTGGCCTATAATGACCAACTTTCTCCTTTTATTTGGACCTAAATCACTCGCGTTCCCAGGTTTTTGCCTCGCAAGTTCTTTGAATTGATGCTGAAGAAGAGGTGAAATGCCAGCCTGAAAAAGTTTTGAAATCAGCTTGATTGATTCAGCGAAATAGGTTTGAATCATAAAAGATGATAAAAATGATGATTCATTGACAGACGTTACAAAAGGAAAATGCCACAGATGTCTGACAGGAAGCCTGCCATTTAATAAGCCCAAAGGAAAAACATTAAACCTCAATAAATGAAAGGTTAATTTAACATAGATGATTCTTTTGCCAACTTTTCCACAGACATTCCACTGTCATTACATAATTATAGCTGCAAAAGCCCCCAAATGCATGACCTAGCTTTCGTGGGATAAGGTGCAGAACCTGAACCACTGAATGAGTAAACTCATTTTACACAACACTATTCCACACCTAAAATAAAGTGAAATGGGTAGCAGATGTGGTAAAAATGTGAACATAACGACATAGTGTGTGCGTGTGTGCGCGCGCGCTCATGTTACATCAAACAATTGACAAATGACAGATTACATATACTTACCCCAGCTAAAAAGCGCTTTGAAAATGTTCTGGGTTGTAATGGTCTGGAAAGTAGTGTGTTGAGTTCCTGCAATTTTATTGGTCACGATATGTCTTTATAAGCCATATATTTCAAATGAACTCAATCTGCATTCCTAAGAGTTTACGTAACAGTTTAGATCAAACAATTGAGAGCACTTTCCATTAAATACACACCTGCTGCAACTGCTGCAACTTATTTGATTGGGCTTTGTTTTGCCTATATTTCTTCACTCTGTCCTCCTCACTATCATCCTCATCCAAAATTAATTCAACTGATTCAGCATGTCGCTGCAACCAACTTTTCTCAGCCTTTTCCTGGGGAAATTAGGTTCACAACAATAAAGCAATCCAGTATATCAATGACTAGTGTAAATATACAGCATATTTATATAAACATATAAACGATTCAGTGTAGTAGAAGATAAGCCAGGATCATGTAATAGCAGAAGACAAGTACCTGGAAGGAGGATTTAAAGATCTTTTTTTTTAATATAAATGAGAAACAAGTGGGAGCCAGATAAATTTCACAGGCTTTTGTACCTTCAATAATCAGGACAATAGAAAAGGAGATGGGGGAGGGAGCTTTCACATTCACAGAAAAAATCGTAGCAGTGTGCAATTCTCATACCTGGGAACCCTTTCTGACAATCTTGTCTATTTGATGTGCAAGAGATGATCGCTTCATTATCTCTTGCATGTATGAAACCTCAATAGGAAACCGCTGGAAACTTTCCTGGATAACAACCAAAAGTAATCATCACTTACGTAACACTCAAAAGTATATAAGTTTTTACATACACAAAGGTTCCTCTAACAGGAAAACATGGAGTCATGGCTTCCTTAACTGACTCGGGAATTCTGACTAAAAATTTTGCACATAATCTGTTTACAGTTTCATGCCATAAGCTAAGCCATTAAAAAAATATAAAAAAAACGCATGTGTAGATTCCAAGAAAATAAAAGATTTAAGTCAAGAGAACTAATAGACATAAGGAACGGCGACTCAGGTAATGTTTCATAAACGAACTGATTAGATCCCCAACACCTTGACACTCAAGATGGGCGCCCAGGCTGCTCAGACAACATCATTAAGAACTCAACTACAGGTATCTATACAAAATATGATAAGGGTATCAGCATAGACTATGTTTAGCTAAGCACATACAATGTCAACAGTAGCAGTGATTTATTAAATTGTTAAGATGGCATGGAACCATAATTCTATCTAAGAACAAAAATAAAAGGATAAAACATGCACTTATATCTTTATTTAAGACATGTGACCTCAATTCTTTACAGGCATCCATCAAATATTTTATTAATTATTCTTTCTCAAGAGTTAAATATTACTGTTATTTGCAAGCCAATTAAGTAACGAGATCAATTTGAAAACAATGGCTAGGATTGGATGTAGCATCTCCATGTTGATATATATGCATACTCAAACTTTATGAGGACTAGATCCTTACATGCTTAAAACGCATAATCCAACACTCATAGGGATTAGGGACTCGGTACGCTGATTGAAATACAACCCTGATTCTTTGTTATACAAGCTTGTACTTTGTTAAAACTACCAATTATTATCCCAGCTATAGCAAAATCTAACAATGGAATTACCCTTGAAAATGATTTGCACAAAGCTGCAAATTTCGATGCATCATTTGGTGAGATAAGAGCGATGCTGCAACCATCAGATGATGCTCTAGCTGTTCTTCCACATCTATGAACATATACCTACAGCAGTAAAGTTTTCCTGATTAAATATTCCAAATGTTTAGAAATTAAAAGGCACCAAAATATTGCAACAATGGCAACTTACTTCAGCCGAAAGTGGAAGCTGGTAATGAACAACGGTTCGAACACCAGGAATGTCAAGTCCTCGTGCTGCAGCATCTGTAGCAACAAGGACGCCGTGTTCATTTGCACGGAAACGATCTATGGACTGCATTGAACATAAGACATACGAAGCAAACCCAATTAAGGAGTCAGAGGAAATGGATTGAATCCAAGATGATAAACATCAATGCAGGTGGAGAATGAAAGAATTGGTACAGGCAAGAAAAATCATGGTAATATTTGGTCTTGTTTCTCCAAAGGACACTTATGTTCTCCAATTTGTTTTAGTGAAATAACATCCTGGCTAGTAAAAATTTGTATTCTGCAAAACACTTAACAGTCATTGCTTTAATCAAATCACACTTTTCCCTAGTATACCACCACAGCACCACCAACCACAACAAAATAATGTAGATATGCATTTAATTATGGACCAGAATGAGTTTTCAGTATGTCCCAAAATTGAAATACATTATATTAACTATAAACACATAACATTCTCTACATATCAACACCAGCCAAAATACGTCTATCGATAACCTTTCACCATGATATGGAAATTACACGAAAGCTTTGCAAATGTCAATGGTTGTGAAAGAAGCCATATTAGCCATATTAATATAGTGCCAGTGTTGGGGACTGCCTTAACTGGCATTCACATCAAAATATCAAACAATCATGATATTAAGAGGATAGGCATCTGAGTACGTACAAAACAGGATATGAAAAAGGGACAGATGGTTGTTCCTACTTCTCCTTTCTTTCCAACAAGTCAACCCATTGAGCTTACTAAGTTTTACCAATCCAGGCAGGCTAGACTCTTTCTTTATAATTTATTTCCTTCGTATGTTTCTCTACATAATGGAAGTTGAACTGGTTTAACATATTAAGTCAACAGTTGGACAGCTGACCCATTTAGTGACCTCTTTGGTTTCTTAGTGCATGAGTTCTACAACATATGCCATCTGCAGCTACCGAACTCACCAAAAGTATTGCCTCAATTCTAAGTGAATAAATGCTACATTAATAGACACACAGTTTCCTGTTGATAAGGATATAAGGTACTTATATTTCTTAAAAACAAAACAAGCTACACTTCATGAAATGTGTGCTATACATTCAATACAACACAAAGACATGTACTGAGAAAACAAAACACGATATATGGCAGAAAACTACATACAAGAATATGATAGCACAGGTAGGACAATGATGAGGAACCAATTAGAAATGCAAGAAGTTGAGCAATTAAACCTTTAGGCGTGCCCTCTGCTGCATTTCTGAATGTAGGGTCCATATATTTATATTAAGGATTCGCAATAATGAAGAAATGCGACGCAGAGCTGCAATTGAAGTACAAAAGACAATTGCTCGGCCTTGTCCGTGAACGCCTAATATATAATACAAATAGGCATCTTTTTCGTCTTCCTGACACCTGTAATCCATAATGCATGAGACACTCTTCTTGCATAACCAAGTTCAATTAAAATAGGGAAATACGAAAGAGGACTAGCATTTGGCACAAGCTCTGAGATCATATAGAGATATGTACAGGGGGAAAAAACATACTCAATAATTGATTCCACAAGCTTGTTAGCTAAAATTGAAGAACTGGTGAGATCCACTATAGCAGTATTAGCTCTCATTCCAGCTCTCTGTGAAAGGTTCTCAATTGAACTAAGCTCATCCTTTTTTGCATGCAAAGATCCACGCTTCAATTTCTTACGAAAATCAGCTGATAAAGCAAGAGTTGCAGAAAACACAAAGGTTTGTCTTTTTTTCCTAGGAAGGTTTTCAAGAGTCACACAATTTTGTGTATTCTGAGGCTGACTCTCAGTTGATTCCTTGTTCATGGGAAGCATGTCAATTATGGACTGTAACTCACGGAAATGGCCAGCTTCAATCATGCGGTCAGCCTCATCCAGCACAAAAAATGACAAGCAGTGCATCTGCAGTGAAATACACACACACACACATGCATGCACATATATTATATATGAAATCCAACATTCAATATGATAGAAACATGAGGAAAAAAAAGACTAAAACAGGCATGCAGCCACATCAACCTTCAGAAATCATGAAGGGTTGGTCAATTAAATTGCTTGTTACAGCACAACCCACCAGTATTTAATTGTTTTAGATAAAAGGCAGTTTGCTCATGGTATAAATAGGGACATAAATACTAACCCCTGAAAAATGAAAACAGAAACCAGATAACAATCTTGCAATCCAATCTCTCCCTCCAATAATTTTTGATTCCATCCCCCAATTGGTCACATGTTGACAATTAGTCAAATCCTTTTAAGTATCCTAGCTCTTCATACAATACAAGTTGACTTTATGCCCATGTTATTCTTGTGAGATATGACATATTATAAATTCAGCCAGTTTTGACTTACAAGTGCAACATGGAATGCAGAAAATTCACTTTTTATAAGGAAGACAAGAAGAAGCCAAGTATTTTAAGTCCTATTCTCAAACATAATTAAAAACAATACCTAGCACAATCAAGTAAACTCCGTTCATGCATCAATATCTCATAATTTTATGTCTTACCTCCACAAGGTGCTGCTCTCCACCTGACATAAGTTCCCACAGTCGCCCTGGTGTTCCAACAACAATTTCAGGCCTTGCTTTCAAAAGTCTTTCCTGCTTCTCAGTTGACATGCCACCAACAATAGGAACTACTCTAACATTGGTGCCTAATGAAACTTCCTTGAGATGATCTGTCACCTTCAATAAGAGACACATTTTATTTTATTATTTTAATATGTAACTTACTATTAATACAGAAATTAGAGATTGAACGAGTAATTGCTTGAGGTCAGAGTTTAAGGACACACAGCTCCTTCCAAAATTACACACTATAGAGAGGGCACCAAAGGAAAGTAATAATGAGAACCTGAAGTGCAAGCTCCCTTGTGGGGGTAACAATGAGCGCGCGTAGAACACCTTGTGGAGCAATCCTATCATTGGCCTCTTCTTTTCCGGCCATGGTCCTCTCCACCTTTTCTCGTTCTTCCAGAAGTCGCTGTAAAATTGGCAATCCAAAGGCTAGTGTTTTACCAGATCCTGTCTCAGCAGCACCAATTACATCCTGTCAAGCCAACTAAATCATCAGTACCACGTGTAGCTGCCACTATCAAATACAACACCAAGCTAATGAAAAACCCCACCTTCCCTTGATGAGCAGCAGCAGGAATACAGGCTTTCTGTATTGGGGTAGGCTCCTTAAACTTGAGCCTGTATATTGACTTCATAATCATGGGATGAAGTCTCAGTTCATTCCATGCATAATATTCTTCCTCATCAACTAAATCCTCTTCAATATTACCATCATCCTGTCCATCACTAGCTGAAGGCAATTTTTTATGTCAGAAGAAGCAACTCTTAAGACTCTCACATTGATATCACATATATACAAACAATTAAAACCAACTATCTTCAGAAAAGCATCCATCCTAATCATATGGAAATCATCAATAAATATTTTGGGTAAGTACATCTAAACTTTTTTTCATCGGTGAAGAAATAGGAAATCAAATTGCCACAATCATGATCAAGCGAACTTAGTTTCACTCACGCACATGTTGAACAACGACCACATTAAAGAACTTACGGAGTTAAACCTGAAACCCAAAGAATGATGATCAAAACACAGAAACTTGATACAAGGAAACAAAAGGCCAAGTGTGGGATACATGTAGAATATGATTAAACAATATCAAACCAAACCCTGGCATATCACATTAAGGTACCAAAATTTGTTAAATAATTGTTGTCATGGTAAAATCTTTAGAATCATATCATATTGCAGGAAGTAAATATATAAGTCCCAGGTTACTTACTACACAGATATGGAAGATCAAATTAGTGAGATTACCAGAAAGTCAAACATCAACTACTTATTTTAAACATAAGTTCACACAAAATATGAACTGTTTTGTGTATCACCAAAATACAACATATGAGGGTCCCATTTGAACTAGTTGAAAATTGAATTGGAAATGCAAACATCATAACTATAAGCATGCAGTTTCACAGCATTCCAAGGGAAGCAACACTATTTAAATCATTTCTAAGCACTTCCAAGTTCCAAGTTTAGTCTATTTACTATTCATGAGAACCCGACTCGTTATGCAATCATGTAAGGTAAATTGAATACAAACCAGTAGTTGCCTCTGCATTTTCCTGTGCTTTATTGGTCTCATCATTCTCCTGATGACCTATTTTCTTTTTCTTACCCTCCTTCTTCTTTTTTTTCTTCTTTTTCTGTTTCACTTCCATCTTTTCGTCATCCTCTTTGCTTTCTTCATCCTTAACATTACTATCATCATCCAAGCTCTCATCAGCATCGCCTTTGTTGAACTTACTTCTCTTTGAATCTTTTTTCCCTTTCAACTTTTTTCTCTCAGTTTCCACCTCAACATTGGAAATTCCCAATCCATACTCTGATTCATCTATCTCTTCAAGAGTAAGAAATCCTGCACCCATGGAAAACATCAAGATAATTGATCCCCCAAACTAAACTCATCAATTAGAATTTTCTATCATGTAAGATATATTAAAAGGATACTTTTTTTAAGAAAACATAAAAAAAAAAAAAAAAAAAAAAAGCTGAAACAAAAACTCTTGTTTACTTCTAAACTAGCCTAAGATGAAATCAAGAAAGAAGTTCACATTTTCATCATCAACATCTTATATAGTTCTCCAGAGAGTCAAAGCAAAAATTAGTAAAGAGAAAAGTCACACGTCGGCAATCCATTTGGTAACAAAAAGTACCTAGTATGAAATTATACGAAAATTAGCATTTAGAGTCACTAAAGAAAATTCTTCTGGAAGAAAAAGAAAACAAATTCGAAAGTGAAAAAAGTACACTTAGATTCATATACATACACCTATTTTTACATACCAGCAAACCAAAGCTACAGCATTCAAACAATTGCATTACTTCGACATACAGCTAAACTAAATATATGCAGGAACAGATTTAATCAAAGAAATACCTCCTTCAAGCTCGTTAGAGCCGATGAAGAGAGAGAGATCATCGTCCGCGCCGCCATTACTCCCCGGAAGCGAGGAGCTCCACGGCAGCGAGTCCAACCGTTCGAGTTGCTGGTCGTACTCGGCTCGAGCTCGCTTCTTCAACTTCCGATTAGCTTTCTTTCTCTCGGAAGACTCCGGCGCCATTGTTGAACGGCGAAAGCAGAAATTGAACACAACACAATGAGGAAAAATGGTAATATTTTCCGGTTTGCTAATTCTGCTGGAGGAATTTTGAGGGTTGATAAGTTCAATTTTCCCGTTTAAGAAAATACGGGCCTTTTGCCCGAGTTATTGTGGGCCGAATTTGAGACCCAATACGAGTCTAATGGGCTTGTGATTAATTACATAGACCAAAACAAATTCGTGAGCCGTTAATAATTTAATATACATAGGCAGAGGCTGGATATGCGAACCTCAAATAATTTTATGAACTATAGTAATATCTAATATGAGTATACATTATCCTTACGAAAAAAAATTAAGGTGTTTCTAAATACACCATCAATTTTTTAACATACATCACTCTTAAATTTAATTCAAAATTAAATAATTAATAATTTATGGAAATGTCCTATGAAAAAAAAATCTTGTCTCGCCACAGCAAACTACTGCCATTGCCTCTCTCTCTCTCTCTCTCTCTCTCTCTCTAGCTCTCTGCCGCTGCAATAATCACTTGAATTCATAAAATCAACTCCACTATACATTTGATTCCTCAACAATCTGATTAACATCAACCTCGTTCCACTATTTGATTTTTTTATTTATTTTTTTTAGTTTGAGAAAATCAGTTCTTACATGAGCAATTGTTTTGGAAAATTAATTTTAAATATGCGATTGAGGTTCGAAAAATAATCTTTAAAAATTGAGTGAGAAACTGAGAATCGAAAAAATATATTTCGAGCAGCAATGAGACTTTGATTCTAATATCATTTTTCGAAGATTGACCTTTGCATAAGATTTTGAAATATTTTTTTTTTCTAGTAGTAGGCAGAGGGAAATGGCAGTGGAGGGGTGAGGGAGGAGATGACGGTGGCGGAGGGGCGGCGATGGTTACCAAAATTTGGAAATCGAGGATTTGAGGTGTTCTTCATAGTGGTGGCAACGGTGGGGAATAGGGATCCACATTCATGCTCCTTTTAATTTTCATTTTTTTTCAAATTAATTATTAAACTATAGGGTAAAAATGGAAAAATGTTTGGTGTATAAAAAAATATTGAAAAAATATATTTATAATGGTGGTGTATGTAGTAAATGCGGTGTATATTGAAAAAATGGCGGTACCAATAGCAACACCCAAAAAATTAATAGATGATGTGCACTTGTGTAGTAAAGTTCTCAAAAGTCAAAATCTAGGTTAGTATAAAATCAAATTTAATCTTATAAAACGAATAGACACTTATTTTAATATATTAATTAATTAATTATAGACAAATAAATGAATTTATTTATTCCTAATTTGGTATGAAGATGTTCGCAAAATTCGACTTTAGATGACCAAAATTCTCACATTGGTTCTTCTATAAATTCTTGTAATATATTTACAAGTATCTCGAACTATACTTAATATATAATTAATGTTATTTTAGACACCAAACTATTTGTAATATTTATAATACAAATATATGTGTATATATATAACAAATTGACGCATGCATGCATTAAAGCTAGATATTAATTAGAATAGTATGGTTGTAATTAGATAAATACAAATAGGGCCAAATGGTCCATATATATAAAGTTTTCATATTAAATCATTTTTAATATAAAGTTTTCATATTAAACCATTTTTAATCGATTGTGTTGGGCATTCCTGGCCCATTTGTTTGGCCTATTTGCTGAAGGCCCACCTCTCATTAATTCTTGTTGTTGACCCACTCTTATTACTGTTCTGTAGTTACTATTCGATTATCTAGAGGCTTCTATTAATGATGTCGGGTCATTCACTATTCATTCATCATTTCACTCGATCTCTTTCTCTACTCTCTACTCTATGAGTGTTCTTTCTCTACTTCTTGCGATCCCTTGAATCAAGCTTCTGTGCTTGAGAGCTTTGTGCTCCTACTGACCCAGCTTACAGTCCCAGTTCGTCTGGATTCCATACTTGGTCTCCTCGTGCGAGTAGCCTGGGATAGCTAGGGTTCAGTCTTGGGCTCGCCGAAGGTCTGAGCTTTTCTGAGAGGTTCTTATGTGTGTGTGGTCGCCGTTATTCACCTTTTCCGGTCTCAGTGTGCATTTGGTCGCTATGTCGAGTGAGCTTTGGGTTCAAGGAACCCTGAGCCTTTCCAAGCTTCTCCGGCTAACTCTCTGTCCCTTGAAGGATGCACGGACTGACTGTCGGCGACGGGAACCAAGTGGTGTAACCTTCGAGAGCCTTGATACCCTACAGTGGTATCAGAGCCACGGGGAGCCGTCGCCCTTCGGGTTACCGTCCGACCGCCTGTGTGTTTTATCGGCTGGTAAGCCGAGAATCCCAATCGCGGGGGTTCTCACTTTGGTGTACTCTAAACCCTAGACTTGTTAGGTCTGTGTGATTCTTACCTTATTTTTAAGATTTGTGTGATCCTCGCTCGATTCTCTGTGATTCGCTCATTTGCTCTAATTTCTATCTCTGTGATTCTATTGAAATTGAGGGTCCAATTCTCTGTGTTTTTGGGTATCTTGTTCCTGGCTCTGTGCTAGGCTCACTGTTTCCGCTCCAAATCACTCTTGGCTCTGGTTTTTGACTTGTGTGTCGATTGTTTCACTATTCACACACAAAGAACCCAAGTGATCCTTGTACGGCTGGTTAACCAGCTTGTAATTTGGGCTCTTCTTGGCATCCCTCACTACCTGTGAGTGTGCATTGGTTTTATCTTCTCCCCTCCATTCTATTTCTTGGCTATCTCTGTCTGCATGTGCATTTTTAAGTGATTGTTATGGGTTCTGCATATCATACTGCCACTTTTGATGGTAAGAGTGATTTTCAAATCTGGAAAACTAAAATGGAATGATTTTCAAATCTGGAAAACTAAAATAGAATGCATTCTTATAAAAGAGAAAGTTTATAATGATGTCTTGCTTGGGTGTGACAAAACTGAAACTGATGAGAAAAGGCTTGAGATGAATGCTAGTGCAAGGTCTTCAATTCTGTTGAGTCTGCATAATTCTGTGATGAGGCAGGTAATTTGTATTACTTGTGCTAAAGAATTGTGGGCAAAATTGAATGAATTGTACACCCAAACATCTTTTCAGTCTCTGTCATTTTTACAAGAAAAGTTTTTCAAATTCAGGCTTGATATGTCTAAAGATATTGATGCAAATCTGGATGATTTTAATAAATTAATTCAGGCCATGAAATTGGGAGGGGATGATACCGTTGAAAAATACTCTATTACTATGCTCTTGAATGATATACCTAATAAGTTCAATGATGTTAAATCTGCCATTAGATATGGCGGAGATGTGGTTACTTATGATATTGTGGCAAATGGCCTTAAATCTAAAGAACTTGACATGAAACATAGGTCTAGCAGCAGTAGCAAAAGTTCTGGTGAAATTATGCATGTTAGGGGAAGAACAACTGAAAGATCTAAGCCTAACTATGCATCTGATAAGAAAAAACATCGATCAAAGTCTAGAAATGGTAACAGAAAGTGTTACAACTGCAATGAATCAGATCATTATGCAAACAATGTGATAAACCTAAAAAACTCAAGAAAAAGGGTGAAAATTCTAGTGCAAATCATGCTAATTTTGTTGTTGGTTCTGAGAATTATGGTGATGTTCTTATGGTCTCTGATTTGTTTTCTGAGCCCTTTGTGAACTCTGTGTCTAATTCTCTGTCTGAATCTGAATGGCTAATTGATTCTGGATGTACTTTTCATATGTCACCTTGTAAGAGCATGTTTTCTAATCTAAAAACTGTTGAAAATGGCTCTGTGTCTATGGCAAATGAAAAGAAAAGCCCTGTTGTTGGTATTGGTGAGATTTGTTTGAACTTTAAATCCGGTTCCTCCCTTACACTGAAAAATATAAGATATGTTCCTGATTTGAGATATAATTTTATCTATGTTACATGTTTGACTAATGATGGTTTGTTTGCTAAGATTGAAAAAGATGGAATGAAATTTCTAAAGGGTGCTATGGTGGTGTTCAAGACACCTAGGCAACATAATATGTATGTTTGCAATGCTAGTCCCCTGAACTTGATTCCTTCTGTGGCTAATTCTGTGCAAGGTGATAAAACCATGTTATGGCATGCAAGATTAGGGCATATGAGTAAAAAAGGATTAAAAATGCTGCATAAATCTGGTGTCTTTGGTTCTGATCACATTTCTGAAATGCATTTCTGTGAGAATTGTGTAATGGGTAAACAATATAGGGTTTAATTCCCTGTTTCTGGATCTAATAAATCTCATGCTAGTTCTGAAATTCTTGAATACTTGCACACTGATGTTTGGGGTCCTGCAAAAGAGTCCACTCATGGTGGAAATTGGTATTTTTTATCTATAATTGATGATTTTTCCAGGAAAGTTTGGGTGTTCTTAAGGAAAAACAAATCTGATGTCTTTGATAAATTTTCTATATGGAAACTTCAGATTGTAAACCAAATTGGAAAAAGGATTAAAACTTTGAGAACTGATAATGGTCTTGAGTTTTATAATGCTCAGACTGATGATCTTTGTGTGGAATTTGGTATTAGGAGACATAAAATTGTCCCCTATACTCATCAGCAAAATGGCATTGTAGAGAGGATGAATAAAACTCTTCTTGAAAGAGTTAGAAGCTTGCTTGCATCCTCTGATTTATCAAAAAAGTTTTGGGGTGAAGCAATTGCTACTGTTTCCTATTTGATAAATAGGTCCCCTTCTGTGCCTTTGCTTGGTAAAATTCCTGAATCTGTGTTTACAAATAAAGAAATTGATTTCTTAAATCTCAAAATCTTTGGTTGTGCTGCTTATGTTCACCAAAAGCATGATAAATTGGATCCCAGATCTAGAAATGTGTTTTCATAGGTTATCCAGAAGGGGTAAAAGGGTACAGACTCTGGGATATGAGTGTTCCTGGTTTTAAAACCTTAATTAGCAGGGATGTGATTTTTAATGAAAATGATTTTCCTTGCTTGTCTTCCTCTGATTATGTGTCTATGTCTACTCCAAGTAAGGTAGAGTATTTACGTGTCTTAACTAAACTTCATAAGCATGTCTCTGTGCCTGAACCTGTCATTATGTATGAAAATGATAATGTGGATCATCCTGAAGATGGCAGGGATCTCAATGATCTTCAGGATAATCAAACTGAAAGCCCTGACAATTCTGGAGAGACAGATTCCAATGTTCTTCATAATTATCAGCTCACTAGAGATAGAGTCAAAAAGACTATGAGGCAACCTCAAAGGTTTCTTAGGTTTGCTGACAGTAATCTATCTATGCATGCATTTACTGTGTTTAACAATCTTGATGCATGTGAACCAATTTCTAATAAAGTTGCCTTGAATTCTAAAGAATCTGAAAAATGGATTGATGCTATGAAAAAAAAAATGAAGTCTTTACATGATAACAAAACTTGGATCCTTGTTCCAAAACCTGCTAAGTGCTATGTTGTTCAATGTAAATGGCTTTATAAAATTAAGCATGAGTATGATTCTGTGAGATACAAGGCTAGATTGGTTGCAAAGAGTTTTACTCAAAAAGAGGGTATTGATTATAATGAAATATTTGCCCCTGTTGTGAAATTTACTACAGTGAGAATTATGTTATCTCTTGTTGCTCATTTTGATTGGGAGTTGAAACAAATAGATGTTACAACTGTATTCTTGCATGATGACCTTGAAAATGATATCTTTATGAAACAATCTGAGGGCTTCTGTGATAAAAATAAACCTGAACATGTGTGCCTATTAAAGAAATAATTGTATGGTCTTAAACAGTCTCCCAAACAATGAAATAAAAAGTTTGATGCCTGCATGCTATCTTTGAAGTTCAAAAAGAACAATTTTGATCATTGTCTGTATTTCAAACATGATTATGTCCTCATGTTCCTTATGCTCTATGTTGATGATGTGCTTCTTATTAGTCCTTGTTGTAAAACTATAAAGCATGTTCAAAAGTGTCTATGTGAGAATTTTGACATGAAGGATTTGGGTGATGCTAAGAAAATACTTGGTATGCATATTCAAAGAGACAAAGAATTTCTCACTTGTTTTGAATCAAAACTCATATGTTGAGAAGGTTTTGAGTAAATTCTCTATGCAAAAGGCAAAGCCTGTTAGTGTGCCACTTGCTGCTCATTTCTTGCTAAGTAAGTATTAGTCTCCTAGGACTGATTCTGAAATTCATGATATGTCTAAAGTGCCTTATTCTAATGCCATTGGTTCTATGATGTATCTCATGATCAACACCAGGCCAGATATTGCTTATTATGTTTCTTTCTTATGCAGATATATGTCAAACCCTGGAATGCCACATTGGGAAGCCTTAAAGTGGCTTCTCAGATATTTGAAGTCTACTTCAAACTATGGCCTGACTTTTTCTAAGTCTTCTAATGGGGTGAAATTAGTGGGATATGTTGATTCCAACTATGCAAATGATAGGGACAATGGGAAGTCTACCACTTCTTATGTGTTCACTCTATATGGATCCTGCATTAGTTGGAAATCTCAGTTTCAACATATTGTGGCCCTATCTACCACAGAGGCTGAATATGTTGCAGTTACTAAGGCTGTTAAAGAAGCCATTTGGTTGAATGGTTTGCTATCTCAAATTGGTTTTGCTAACTCTCTCCTACTTTATTTTCAGATAGTCAATCAACAATTTAGTTGTGTAAAAATCCAGTGTTCCATGATAGAACAAAACACATAGATGTGAGGTTCCATTTCATTAGAGATGTGGTGGAAAATGGTGAAACACAACTGGAGAAAATCCCCACTGAATTCAACCCTGCAGATATGGGGACTAAGTGTTTACCTGCAGACAAACTTGTTTCATGCCAGAGAATCTTAAACTATGATCTTGGTTAACTCTTTCCAATCTCTGCTCTCTGTGAATGTTGTTTATATTCTCTGTTCAGTTTGTTTCTTTTCTTTTCTTTGCTTTGGTAATAACCCTCCCTAACTGTGTGTTATGTTTCTCTCTTGTCTTTGTGACCTTGCAGGGAGAAACAAAAGGCAATGATGAGTCCTTCCAAGCTCTATTTGAAGATCAATGCACATTAAAGGGCCAAAAAGTGGAGAATGTTGGGCATTCATGGCCCATTTGTTTGGCCCATTTGCTGAAGGCCCACCTCTCATTAATTCTTGTTGTTGATCCGCACCCATTACTGTTCCCCAGTGACTCTTCGACTATCTAGAGGCTTCTATTAATGATGCCGGGTCATTCACTGTTCACTCGATCTCTCTTTCTCTCTCTACTCTATGAGTGTTCTTTCTCTGCTTCTTGCGATCCCTTGAATCAAGCTTTTGTGCTTGAGAGCTTTGTGCTCCTACTGACCCAGCTTACGGTTCCAGTTCGTCTGGATTCCATACTTGGTCTCCTCATGCGAGTGGCCTGGGATAGCTAGGGTTCAGTCTTGGGCTCGCCGGAGGTCTGAGCTTTTCTGAGAGGTTTATTTGTGTGTGTGGTCACCGTTCTTCACCTTTTCCAGTCTCGGTGTGCATTTGGTCGATGTGTCGAGTGAGCTTTGGGTTCAAGGAACCCTGAGCCTTTCCAAGCTTCTCCGGCTAACTCTCTGTCCTTGAGGGACGCACGGACCGACTGCCGGCGACGGGAACCAAGTGGTGTAACCTTTGGAAGCCTTGATACCCTACAGATTGTATTGTGTATACACACTACACATGTATATTATAGATTATACATATATAATTATGATTGTGTGCAATTTCCTTTTTTATGTTATAATGTAGTTTGTGAAATTTAATTTATATATATACTATAGATTATATGGATGAAATTTTGAACTTGTCTTAGATGGAAAGTTGAAGCGGGTAGGAATCGTTACCAAATAAATATTAATGCATGTTTTTGTTGGAAGCCTAAACAAATGCGATTAATGGATCCCTTCCATTCCAAACGTACGTAACCCACATTAGGGCGGGCGTGCAGTTAGGCTTTATTGGACAATTAATTTGAGTGCTCCAAATGTCTAAAAATTCAATGTACTATTTAATTCCCTGTCTATAGTTGAGTATTGAAATTCATAATGATACTAAATTCATTTTTCATACAAATTCTTTCTATAATATACACTAAATGCAATGAAATTTATGGGACGTCCACTCGACTTTACCAAATTGGCAAATGACACAAATAACCTCATTTGTCTTATGTAGGATTTGACTTTTCATATTTCATTATTCTTTATTTGTAATGTTTAAATTGTTTATTTTATGTATTAATTCATCATTCATCCAGAATTGATTTTGAGATAAGTAATGCACTAATATTATCTACTCACGTAATTTCTGAATTTACAACACATTTTCATTTCTACTACTGTATATATTTTTATTTTTATTTTTTTGAAATCTCATTTCTACTATATTAAACATGATTACTAATTAAACTAATTTCCAACAATTACTTTATAATTTTTTTATGACAAGGGAACTCACAACCACTAAGTAGGAACATGTTATGTGTAAATTACGCACGAGAGACAAAGTCATATATAACAAAAACAATGTACGATAGACTAAACTTATATGAGATTAATGAAATTTGAATTTGAGACATTAATTTGACCATAAATTATCTCACTAGAGTAGTAGAAGGGCACCAATGAGCTAGATTTTTATAACCAATTTGACCCTCCATCACTTGAACTAGCTACTTAATTGAGTCCGTATCGATTTGTTAATCTTTCTTCTCTCCCCATTAATAGTATAAACTAAGGGTTTATTCTATTTGTTTTGTTCTAATTATATTATATTTCATGGAATACACGCACACGCATTAATACACATGATTTTTTTAGATCAGGATGAAAATAGAGAGAACACTGAAGAAAAAGTACGAGAAACGAAAAGAAATATGTAGAAACATCTCCTCGATAGTTACATGAAAATTTGTAGTTACAAGATTTTTACAAATGATTATCAAATATCAAATCAAAGTCTCCCGACCATAAACAAGCAATTTTAGTTATCTTTTTTTCATTAGAATTATATGAAATCTATTTTTCTTATAAACCAGTTATATGACATATTGACATAGATCTTTATTGATGATATAATTAAGAAGTGATTTGACCATTAACTTTCTTTTTTTACCTACACACCCGATCTGTGGTAATGAAGAGATCAAACTCGTGACCTTTGGTCTCCATGCAACCTCATTCCACCACAACATCACTATATCATTCCCGTCAGGACGATTTGATCATTGTTTTTTTTTCAACCAAATAATGAAAACTTTATTAAGCAACACAATATATAGCACAAATTATCAAGAAGACCTACCATAAAAAATGAAGGCTCAATCCAATAATAAGAGCTTGGAAAGTCACAAACAACCCAAACTAATCTAGATGTAACACAATTAGCTGATATGTCAAGTCATCTAATCCATTCATATTAAAATAAGATACTTCGAATTTTACACGACAAGCCATCTAATCCCTTCATATTAAAAAATTGACTGATTGCTAATTATTTTTTTCACTAATGAAATAGTCATATTTAATCCAAAATTAAAGGTTTGAGGTATGGTGGACCTAAAAAAAACAAATTTTTTTTCTGTAAAATGTCCTTCCGCACTTGAATCCATATTATCGCGAAAGTAAAATATTAGTAAATGAAATATAAAAAATAAAAAATTGTGTCAGATCGTTTAACGGGTCATAGTATATTATTAGATTGGTCAAATAAATTCAAATTTACCCAAAAAAACCCACCCAGCAGCCTAGGCGCATGAGAATTGAGATCCACGGGCGATGCATGGATCTCACACGACTTAGGCTTTTTTTCCTCGCTTCCTTTCTCTTCCTTTTTTTGATGATTTTTTTCCTTTTTCGGCTTCTTTTTTTGTTTATTTCCGTTTATTTTTTTTTAATTTTTATTTTGTATTGAGTACAATGCACAAGGTCACGCGTTAGCGTCGGGGGCGAGTGTATTGTGTGAGACACCAAATAAAAAAATAAATTAATTCAATTTAATTTTAGGATTTGTTAATTCCATTTTAGAATATATATTTATTTAAAAATAATCTAGCATATTGCACGAGCACGTGGACTCGTGTTAGATGCCGGATAAAAAAATTAATTTAATTCAAAAAAATTAAATATATATTTATAAAAAAAAAAGAAGAAGAAATAGAAAATTGAAAAAAAAATGAAAGTAAAACGAACAAAGGAAAAATGGACTGCTGGAAAAAAAAAAAAAAAAAAAAAAAAAAAAAAAAAAAGACTACCTTCCTTAGTCAAATAAGATCCATCAGACCGTCTCAACAGATCTCCTCAATATAAAAGTAGGAAGAGACACAACTAGATCGAGAGGAGATAACATATTCTCGTCAGGTGCTATAATTTAGGAATTTTAATATTAAAATAAGTAATCAAGTCATGTTCAAACCTGAATTTAGTTAAATTTACCATTACTCCACTCGTTTAACCGACACGCACAATGCATGAGTTACAATCAATATGAAACTCAGTAGGATAACAATTTTAGGGTTTACAAAATTAATTATAAGCAACACACTCTACGTAACTAATGTAGGACTTTGCTCAATTTTTTAATTTTTTTTAATAAACACACACATAATTTATAACACATACGTCAAATCCAAATATGAACTCTAGGAAATGAGATCATCTGTTGCAAATGTTGTTGCATTCTCTGTTGCAACTCTTCAATATTTTAAAAAAAATTATTTTTTTTATTTTTTAATTTATTATGATTTATTTTAGTTTAAATTTTATATTTAGGGTTCATCAATCCCCAATTAGGGTATATTAAAAAAATTAAAAAAAAAAAAACTTAGTTATGCAACACCAAATGTAACATCAAATGCAACAAATGATCTGCTCTGGAACTCTAGGGTTTGCTCAATTGGGTTTACTTATAATACACACTAGATTGACCAACTGTGCGTTGTGCGGATAAGATACGTACACTTATTATTTTCTTATTAGAAGTTATAAATATAAAAGAAATATAATGAAAATATTTAAATAAAGTATTGTAGATCTTAAAGATAAATTTTTGTTGGTCTCGTCGACAACACCCAAACGGTGAAACAGTATAGACCCCAATGTAAAATGGAGATGTTTTAGATCTGATTGGAGATCTTAATTAAAGATATTCATTGGTCCCTTCGACAACACAAATGATATAGACCTCTATGTAAAACAGAGATGCATGTTTCAGATTTGAAACCTATCGCTCCCCTTTTCGCCTGTTACATACGCCTCATTTTGCAAGTATAATTTATTTTTTTATGTGTAGTTTGCAGGTTATTACACAGAAACGAAAATTACCTAGTACACACCTCATTAATGGCTTCAGATTACCCTCATCATAAAAAAATATTATTGGATTTTTAATGTTTTTTTATAAAAAACCAAATATATATTGAAATGATTTTAAAATTTTCATTTTTAAATTTAAATATCGTAAATTAATATATTTTATCAGTCATTGCATAAATTTCAAGGTTCTTTTTATTGTAGATATAATTTATTATTTTCGTATGTATTCGATATATTGATAAAATAATAAATAAAAAAATGAATGCAAAGCATACACTTATAAATTATTATTTTTATGCATTTTCCAAAAGTTATTCATTTAGCAAAATAATATATTACACATTTTGAACATATTCCTTAAAATGTTTGAAATGCATTACAAAATTTTAATTTATCATTGATCATGTATTATCATAATTTATAAATGTGTAAGTTGCACATTTCTATAAGAAGTTATACAAGTTATGATACATATTAATATATAAATGAAATGGTCATACAAATGTTTATTATAAATTTTATGATAAATATTTTTAAATGCAATATAATGATGCACCTCTCTCATTTTAAAATAAAATTGAAAATATTATTCAAATATATTTTTAAATTTTAAATTACATGAGAAATAGTTAATAATATATTATCATGTTGACCATCCATATATTATCTGAAATATGAATGAAAATTTTACAAAAAAATATTGTAGTAGAACTCAAATCCAAAATAGATACAATTAATTATACATTAATTGCAATCATCAAGTAATGTAAAATACATAAACCTAGAAAACAGAAATATAAAATGGGGCACACTCCTGTGAGACGGTCTAACGGATCCCTTTACGTTAGACGGATATTATTTGACCCATCAAAGTGGTCCCCCCCTCCTATTTTCTTTCTTTTTTTTAATGGTCCCCCCTTCCCCTTTTTTCTTTGATATTCAATTTTTAATTTTTTTCCTTTTTTTTTCTTTGGCACTTGGGCTCTCTCTCTCTTTGTTTCCTTTTTTTTTTAATAGCACAAACGTGTTGTTTTCTTTTTTTTTTCTTTAGCACAAAGTGCTTCTCCTTATCTTTTTTTTTTCTTTTTTTTTTCTCTTCTTCTTTAGCACGTTTGTGCTCTTCCTTTTTTTTTTCCTTTCTTTCTTTAGCACAAAAATTATATTTTCATTAAAATGAAAATTTAGAAGAAAATTTATATTTTCATTAAAATGAAAATTACCGATAATTAAGCATTAATTATTGAATTAATAACAGAGAAGTATGATTAATTATGAAGTAGTTACTATTAATAAAAAATGAAGCATCACTAATATAATGAGTAGTTACTACTCACTATCATGTTCAATTTTTGAATTATAACATTTTCTTTTATGTAGCTAATGATTCAATTTTTGAATTGCAATATGTTTGAACTGATACTTTTCTTTCTAATTAGTGATACTTTCTTCTGCAATTAGTGATACTTTTCTTCTAATTAGTGATACTTTCTTCTGCAACTAGTGATACTATTCTTCTAATTAGTGATACTTTCTTCTGCAATTAACGATACTTTTCTTTCTAATTAGTGATACTTTCTTCTGTAATTAGTGATACTTTTCTGCAATTAGTTGATATTATTCTTCTGATTAATGATACTTTCTTCTGCAATTAGTGATACTTTTCTTTAATTAGTGATACTTTTCTTCTGCAATTAGTGATACTTTTCTTCAATTAGTGATACTTTTCTTCAATTAGTGATACTTTCTTCTGCAATTAGTAATACTTTTTTCCATAGTAATAAGACTCCACTTCACCCCATAAATAATAATACTCATGTGTGAGTTAATAATACGCCACCTCATAAGTAATGATACTTTGGTTAATGATATACTCCACTCATAGTTAATGATACTTTACATTATAATTAATGATACTTTTTTTTTGGCTCAATAATTAGTGAACCGCCAGGAAAAAAAATATTTTTTTAAAAATAAATGTATACCTTAAAATGACTATATTATAGTTATTAAAAGAAAAAGAAAAAGAAAGAAAAAGAAAGAGACAAAAAAATGAGAAGAAAGAAAGAAAAAAAGAAGAAGAAAGAAAAAAAAGAAGGAAACGAAACAAAAAAGGAGAAGAAAGAGAAAAAGAAAGAAGAAGAAATGGATTTTGGGCTTTTGGCCCAGCCGTCGAAAACAGAAAAAAAAAAAAAAAAAAAAAAAAATTGCACAGGCGCATGAGCTACACGCGCCGCGTGTGGGGGCGCGTGCAGCTCACGCGCCTGCGCGTGGGGGCGGGGTTGGATGAATTTTGACCCGTCTAGCGTAAGAGACCCGTTAAACGGTCTCATACAAGTTTTTATCATATAAAATTAAGCGGAATATTGAGATTAATAAACATGCGTATATATACATATGAGTGGTTAAAATGAAAATTCATCCCATGTTGAAACTTGAACTAATATGAACCACCCAATCATTTAATTTCTACGCTCGAGATATCTCGATCTCAAATAAATGGGTAAAAGTTTTTTTTCAACAACCAAAATGATATATTTATCTTTATATCTGTATATATATAAAAAAATTAGTATATCTTCAGTGCGATGCACGGATAAGATACGTATAGTCTAAAATGTTTATCTTTCAAGTTTGGTTTCGGTTCATTGATTTACCCTTCCGCATCAAAGTTATTTTTATAAGAATTGCTCTTTATCTGTACCTATATACTGTTGATCACTTCACGATTCAACATTGGCATTACACTATAAAATATAAATAAGAAAAAAATTAACAAAAGAAAGATAAAATTATGATATTAGTAAAATCATATATTATATTTTGTGAACACTTAATTTTGAACCCAATATCTCATAAAATAAAAAAACTTGTAAACCAAGTAAGCTATGAGACTCCTCAAAGAGGGATGCATGATTCTAACCTAGTTAGGCCTTATGTTTACCCTAAAAAAATTATGAATTCATACAAATACAAATTAGTTAATTACTAAGTGCATATTTTAAATACTGATAAAGATTAAATAATCATTTACTAGGTTAATATTTTTATTAGCAATAGAATAATTAATGTTTAATTACATATACAAAATAAATAAAGTTTCCCTCCATACAATTACATTGTAATTAAATATATAAAAGTCATCCTATAAATAAATTAAATATTTTAAAAAAATCATAAAATTTTAATAATTAAAACATTATTTTTTAATTTAATATAAAACTTAAATATATTTCTTATTCACATAAGAAAGAAAAAAAATATAATGATGCAATAATAATTGTAATGATGGATTATTATATTATATTAATAGTTAGCGGAGTAATAATATGTTTTATGTAAAAAGAACTATGGTTCACACGAATTATACTACTATATATTTTCTTGGTGATTAAAGAAAAGTATTTTTAAAATATTATTTCATATTTTTGTCATAATTGTCAAGTTTTATATAAGGATATTTTTTTATTTTTTCATTCTCGAAGTTCTAGTGTATGAAAAAAAAAAAATATTCCAAACCAAAAGGAGACAATTTCGAAATATTCAGCATGGCTTAAAAATTATCAAACATTGATCAATTTGTGGGTCAAAAATTAAGTTAATTTATTTATTTTATTTAATTGCTCTAGTAAATACGTGGTTGAAGTACATGTTCGAAACTAATATATTAGATACAATATGTGCATATATATAAATGAAAAACTTGAAATCTACATTAATTTTGGACATTAACAACACTACAAATATCTCTCACACACACACACACACACACACACACACACACATATCCATGATAATTTTAAATATTCATAGTAGTAATCCAGTTATACATATGTATAGTTTCTCCTTCATTAGACCATACCAAATAACGAATTCCAAGAAAAAAAATAGAACATGTAATACATTGGTTTGCTTTAAACAATCTGAATATGGTGATAATGGATTGTTGAGATTGCAACCTACATATATAATACAATTTAAAAAAAATAAGAAATGAACTTTGTTTTTTAATGAAGCCAAACTCGCATTTATTGTCAAATATAATTTAAATAAAAAAGCAAAGATATATGGTTGTGCATGTGATAATGTATGGATCATCATATCGTGATTTAGTTTCAATAAATTAAAAATATAATTCAAATGTCTAGGAATTAAGATACATTGAACTGAATAAAAACTCCTATATATCTTTCATACCATTCTTATCTTGCGCTCTCTTCACTACTGGAGCCTTATTTGATGGAGTATTTCTTTGACTTCCAATAAGGATTAATTGCAAATGGATTGTCTGCATAGGCGGAACTAGGGGGCTATGGGGGCTTTAGTCCCTCTCCCAACCTGAAAACTACAATTTTTTTTACTAGAAAATCCAATTTTTCAGGCAACAGCCCCCGTCGTAGCCGTCGGAGGAGAAGAGAGGGGGCTGGGGGAGGAAGAAGAAGTCTTGAGTTTTAGCCTATGTGGAGTGCTTACTTGCCTTTCCTGCTGGTGTTCCGTTGACGGATGATCAGAGAATTTGTAGAAGATAAAAACGTGCATGCACTAGATGTATATAAGCTTGTATCAGACGGTCAACGCGTTTGACCGGGTCAAATGCGGGTCAATGCACGTTGACCTGGTCAACCCGCAAAAAAGAAAAATAGTAAAATAGGTGATACTTTTTAAAGATACAATTAATACTTTTTGAATTTTGAGTGATACTTTTTAGTATTACAGTTGATACTGATTTTGAGGCTTTTTTTATTTATTTATTTTGGCATATACTTTTTAAGGATATAGGTGATACTTTTGAGCTTTTGGGTGATACTTTTTAGTGTTACAGTTGATACTGATTTTGAAGCATTTCTTTTTTTTTGTTGGTCGGGTCAACGCGCGTTTTCTGGCGTTGACTGGTCAACGCATTGACTCGATCAATGCGTCTGATGGTGCACCTAGTGCACAAAAGTGCTTCTCTTTGTATAATTATTAGTAAAGGGAGAAAGGAAGGGAAAGAGTAGGGGGTTGTAGGTATAGAAAGTCTAGAACATATAATAACATTATTTTAATTTAAAATGTAGCACATTACTCGCTAACACCTAACTAAAATTGTACTGAAAAAAAAAACTAACTAAAATTTAGTAAAAGTGTGTTTCAAGAACACACTTTAGGAACAAAAATAAAGAATTAATTTATTACCATTTCACGAAATCATTCATACAATTTAAAAAGAAAAAAATAGAGCATATCAAGGCAGAGTCATTCAAGATTTTTGGTCATTTTCTTTGGTTGGTATTATTTGAGGTTAGTTATTTAAAATTATTAAGTGTCATGTTTATATAGTTGTTAAGTATGGGTGTTTGAATTCAATATATATATATATATATATATATATATATATATATTCTTAACTTGGAATGAAGGGTTTGAGCTTTGGTTCGTTGCTTTGAATTTAAACTATGAAATTTAAATTGTGAATTATTATTAAATTTCATTATTTGAATTAATTTGTTAAATTTTAATTTCTGTAGATTCCATGGTCTATCTCAGTGGTCTATCCTCCTCATCTTCCAATAAACCTAATAATAATGGGTTTTTTTTTTTTTTTTATCAAAAATCAGTCTCGAATAGAAATATTTATACATTTTTCTTTATATGAAAATTATGTTTTTTGTGTCATAATATTTTGTATTTAAATATATTTATTTAACTGCGTGAAAAAAAACACAAATGTAGCTCCCCCAAATAAAAAATTATTGTTACGCCACTGATTGTCAGGGCTGACTTTGATAGTCTCGTTTAAAAGTGAATTTATATAACATATTGCAACCTCTGATTAAGGTATATATTGACAAATTTATTATTAAAATAATTACTGAAGTATATAATCTTTCCAAATTTAAAATACACATGTGATTAAGTTATATAATATTTTCAAATAAAATGATGTCATCACTATTTTCCCCTTAATTAAGAAAACCCCCTTCATTGTTCGCAATACAAATGGCCAAATTTGAGGGAATATGCTTATATTTTGTATAAGTATCAAGATTTATATTTATCGGAAATATACAGTAATCATTGACCGCAAAATTATTGATTTGTAATATATTTGAGTTATATAGGTGATGATTTGACTTTTTGTGTGTAAATATTTAGGTGACTACAGTCTACATTTGGGTGCGTATATTTACTTTATTTTTTGTTTATACCATATATATAATTTTTTTCATATAATTATACTATATTTAATAATTGATATATGTATGTATATATATATACATATATATATATATATATTGACTATGCGGATATTAACACATATTGTTTCATTTTGTTTCTTATTAACTACATGATATTAATTTAATTAATTAAACAAATTAAATATTATAAAATTTTATAATTTGATAGCTAGGGTGATTTGGGCCGAAAAATTAGATTACTATTTTACCCCAAACTATCTTACTTTTAGATGTAGTAAGATTGATTAATGTAGGATATGCTATATGGCAATTATTTAATATTTTTATATTAGATTGAGATGTAAATTTTTATGTAAGTTAATTTTTAATTATATGGTAAAGAATTCCATTTTTGAATATGTAGTTTAGGCGGGAAAATACATTATTTCTATTTATATTTGACTATTTTACTTTTAGATATAATAATATAGATATAATGGTCTTAGAAACAGTAAACCTTACATTTTCCCGTCTAAACATTATTTCTAAAAATCGTAGGTTGATTTTGTAATATATATACATCAATACATATATGTTAATTTAATACAAATAAGTAAATCATGTATGCATATAACTGTAATGTTTATATATATATATATATCATATACTATACATAATACTAATATATATTAATTAAATATAAATATGTATCATATAATATACATCGATATATGTGTGTGTATATATATATTATTATATCAATACAATAAATATACATATATATATAAATATAATGCACATAAATATTCAAATGTTTACAAAATAACTATGTGACAATTAAATTTAATTTATATCTAATTTTGCTTGATTTCCAATCATCTATATTAAAGCACCAACTATACCTAAAATGTATCTTTGAAATTTTTTATTTTAAGGAAAAATTATACTTAAGTTACTGATAACACAATTACTCATTCAGTTTCTTCAAAAATTGAGCAAATTAGACTATTTGCTTACTAAATTTGTCAATGAATTTAATTTTATTTATATCAACTTTGACACGATTAATTGGACATAGAAATTATATAAAACCACCATAAATTTTCTTATATTTTCTAAAATGCAACCACATAATTCTGTCGTTTAAAATCGGCTCTTGCAATTAAAGTTATTTGAAAAATGAATTCACTTAGTTTTTGCTTGCAAATTTGTGAAGCATTGCCCCCATGTCATTAAAACACCGATTCAAAACCTATATACATGTATGTTTTACTACATAAATTGAACACGATAAATGAATTCATCACATATTCATTAAAAAAATAAAAGAAAATAAAGCACAATATAACAAATAATAAAATTACACTTAGTTGAAACTTGAAAGACCATTTTTCGATACCCAACACAGTGTGATGTTGATAAATAAAATCAACAATCAATAGAAATATTTTTCATTGATAAAAATCTTTAGATAAAAAATAAATCAAATCCTAAAAATACATCATATCTCGTATTCTTCTTTTCAATAATCAACATCCATTGATCTCTCCATAACCCATTTTCCAGACAATAACTATATACGGTTAACTTTAATCCTTCAACATATTGTCGATCTTGATTTTTTCTTTGAGTTTTATTTTTCCATCCTAACATTGTAAGATTGTAGAAAACATAGTAGCTTCAATGTCATTAATTCCATGACATGATGCAGCACCTTTTATGCAAAACTGTGGAGCAAATTGTTAGTTGCAACTTTACTTTTCTCTAGTTGCAGTGCTTACAATTATCTACTATATATTTGTGTGAATATTGAGAACGTGAAAAGTGATAGACATAGTATAACTACTTATAATATTATTTTTTCCAAGAAGATAGAAAAGGTGTGCGTATAATTAATTAATTTAAATTTTAATACCATCATTATTAACAACACTACATATAGTATAATTAGTAATATACCTATGCACAGGGTGAGTAATTTATTTGAATAATTTAAAATAAATAGTTGTATAAATAAAATTATAAAATTACATTATAATTTTGATATTTCCGAAATTGATTCCTTAATTATAATATTGTATATGTTATTTAATTATATAGTCGAAAGATCATGAATCAATTGTATTATTGTTGAGTGCATAAATTTGAGAATAAACTTAAACAAACCTCAATCTATCGAAGTACTGTTGAGAACAGAAATTTGAGAACAAACTTAATCAAACCTTTGATAAACTAATAAACTATTCAGAATCCAAAGTAATAATGTTATAGTGAGTGTGAATATGGAAAATTATAATTCCAGAAATATCAAGAGCAATACTTCAAAGAATGTGTAGTGATGTTCTGGATATTTAAATAATTATTTAATTAGAAGATAATTAATTATTATTTTTTGGTATGCCCTGCAAATACACATTTGTTTTATCAAAGAAAGAACAAAATGTAACTAAAAAATATTTATTACGTAAAAGCAATATAAAATTATGAAGTTAAATTGATCGTAAAATTTAATATTAATATCTATTATTAATAAATATAAATAAACTATTATATATCAAGATATTTATCTTAATATATATACAGAGCGACACAAATTTATATATTAAGACATATATATACACATACTATTAAAGTAACGCGAATTCTCCTGTACACAAATTTTTTTGGTAAAAGTGTTGATAAAAAAAATCGTCAAAATGGGTGATACTTTTTTGAATTTTGAGTGATACTTTTTAGTGTTTCGATTGATACTACAAATAAAGTTAGATTTCATATTTTATAAGATATAAGTTACATATATATATATATATATATATTACTCTTAATGCTTGAGTATATACAATATAATTAGGTTAATTTATTTCTTATCACAAGTAAAAGAATTGGAATACATTGATTGCGGTATATAATATGGAGTTCCTTAATAAAAGGTGAATTTTAAACCAATTGGAATAAATTGCTCCAAATTCGTGGGTTGTATGACATATAATATGGAGTTCCTTAATTCCTTTTATTTATGTTTAAATCCATCAACTCTTAAAAATTAATCAATAAATTGGTGCATACCATTCACTCACGTGCAAACTACTATGGAAAAAACTTTGCACAAAATTTACTTTCCATAGATTGGTTAGTTTTCATATCCAACGTACTCTAATAATATATTGAGAAAATATTAGTTTGCATGTATATATATGGGTTATTTGAGTAAATTGATGAGATTAAGATTCCATAACTAATGCTTACCACAACTAAACCAATTGAATTAATTTATTGAATACATGTAACTGATCTCAATCATCTCCAATTTAAATACTTACCAAAATACTTATTAAGTACTCTTTCCGATTTATAAAGATTTATTATTTAATACTATAGGATTGTGATATTTAATATTATATATATATATATATACCACACCTTTTAATATTTACACCGAATTTGATTTTCATAATATGATATTATATTATCTCTTAAATAATACGTACATACATTAAAAGATCTAGTATATATTATACTATTTAATAATCATACTATTAAATACTATTTTTAAAATTTAACATATGATTGATAGCATAAAATTCTGCAAATTGTTGTACGATTAAAATGTGTTTGTATACAAATTTGAATACATTTTTATCACTAATTTTCAGCCCCCCTAAACAGATTGGTAATTTGCGTTTTTAGTAGAAAAAAATAAAAATTAATCATCAGGAAATCAACATATGCTTCACTGACTTGATATTTTTAAGTTAATTTATTATATTGACACTCGACAGATTAATTATTAAGTTGCAATCAACAACAATAAAACTATCAACAACCCACTTGAGTGATTGAAACTATCAACCTGACTAATCCGGAAAAATAGTAACGAAACAAATGAGTGAGATTTGAAATTTGTCTGAAAGAAACCAAAATGCAAATAAAATAAAATTATATTAATGTCTCAAAGTACCACATATCAATTAAAAAAAATCATCATTCATTCTCCAACTTAACCATGACTTTCTTCTTATCCTCATTGATTATGGATGAAAACTGATCATCCAATTTTCTTTTAACCAAAATCCATTGTGTTGTATGGTGCCGTCGTCGAGGAAGAACAAACAGAGCGGCCCGTTGAACATCTTCTCATCAACGAATTCCTCATTTACTATAATTGAAAGTAGATCCATCTCTAGAGGTTAATTAAAAATAAAATATTTTTTTAATTACAATGGATAAGTGTAAAAAAATGAATACATTTGAGATTGATTATGAAAAAGTTAGTGTACCCTCCTTTAAAGGATTTCCACACCATTTTGAAATGACATCATTTTCCATTCATAATCTGATCACATTGTACGGAGCATTAGCATTATGACCGTTCTCCCTTGTCTGGACTTTAAATAATACATCATTTCCAATCAAATCTTGATCTCTGTCGGCATCTCCATTATGTCACCATCCTATAAAATAATAAAATCAAATGTTTTATAAATCTAAAATCATATAGTTGGAAGTAATTATAGAAAAAAATAAAAGAAAAATAAAACGGGAATTTAACTTACATGTACAACTGATGATTTCATCTCTAATGCAGTTTTTCCGAAAAGTTCGATACATTCTTTGTTCCATAATAAAATTTTGGTCTCCCCAATCACATCAACAATGTCAAGTATTAGCTTATACATATAATAAAATATATGAATAATTATTAAATTTATAAATAAACAATAAACATGTTATATGATGACTAAATATTTGAATTAATTACCTCAT
This sequence comes from Perilla frutescens, assembly GCA_026008535.1. NCBI lineage: Eukaryota > Viridiplantae > Streptophyta > Magnoliopsida > Lamiales > Lamiaceae > Perilla > Perilla frutescens. Next base: position 14,532,673 of record BRKX01000013.1, read on the forward strand.
ATTGTTGGTTGAGTCAGTCCAATTACACTTCTCACAAAAAAATCCTTCACAAACATTGACGACTTTTTTAGAGCATCGTTTGCAGGAGAAATAAAATCAATTATCAAATACATTATCAATCTGACCATATAGCCAAAAAATGCCCTGTATAAATTAAAAGTAAAAACACTCAATAAAATAAAAATTATAGATATAAATATGAAAATAAACATTAAATTAAATTAATAAAGAGGAACCTCAGTTTAGCCAATCGATATCTTTTTTCCGTACGGTGCCACTGATTCTAGCACATTCACGATCATGAAAGACGATTTATAAATCACTCTTGTGTAGAATTTTAATAATCCTAACAACTTGAAGTTTTAACACTAAAATCCTATTCGAATGACCAACATGATTGACACATATTTGAAGAAAATTCATATTTAATGGGAGAATGAATAATCAAATAAATGAAAGAAGTGGAATAAAATTAGTGATGTTGATGTACACGTTTATCGGATATTTATACTATTTAATATTTTTTTTTAGTTTGCATAACCTTAATTACATATTGTAAGTTATCTCAATCATCTCTAATTTAAAGAAATGTATTATGTAACTGATCCCAAATTCTGAATGATCAGCGTAATAATGCGCGTTATTAATGGTGAAATTTTAACACAATTAAAAGAATTAAATGAATTGGAATTCATTGATTTTGACGGAATTGGAATACATTGATTAATAGTATGTGTGCGTGTATATACACACACTATTATGTAATATTGGACAAAATCTTAGAAAATTCAACATCGTTGAATTAAAAATTTTAATTATTAATTATCGTAATACATACATTATCTTAATACATACATACATACATAAAGCATTATATATTATATTAAGATTATTATGATGATATGATTAATTAAAATAATTAAAAGAATTGGAATACATTGATTAGTAGTATGTGCGTGTGTATATATATTATTATTTATACACACTATTACATATTATTGGACAAATTGATAATATTTTGAAAATCCGACATCGATTAATTAAAAATATTAATTATTAATTATCTTAATGCATACATATATATAAAGCATTATATATTATATTAAGATTAAGATGATATGATTAATTAATTATAACACTAATACAATTATTATAATCTTGATATATTAATATTAATATTAAGATTAAAATGAATAATTACTAAAAATAGTATGCGGTTTTGGTGGGAATTGGGGTTACTATTTATGGTATAACTTGTTGTTTTTATATATATAAAAATAAAGATTATATAATATCATATAATTAACATAAGTATACTTGTGTAATTATATCTTTTTATAATTAATCTGATTAACGTAATTGTTGTGCATTAATAGTTGTGTAATTAAAGTAATTCGTATATATTAATCTAAATTAAATTGAACAATGTATTCTAAATAACTACTTTCTTAGTGTCAAAATGTAATGACCCGACTACTGGCTGTTCCCACAAACCAACACGAGTTTTTTTAGCATGTTTTGTCCTCACTTACACACTCCATGAAAGGTAACTAATGGTTGTCCCACAAATCAGGTTGTCCCCACAAACCAACACTGCCTGAGAGGTAGTCGACGGTTGTCCCCACAAACCAATACAAGTTTTTCTAGCATGCTTTGTCCTCACTCACACACTTCCTGAGAGGTAGTCGATGGCTGTCCCCACAAATCAGGCTATCTCCACAAATCAACACTCCTTGAGAGGTAGCCGATAGTTGTCCCCACAAACCAACACTCCTTGAGAGGTAGCCGACAGCTATCCCCACAAACCAACACGAGTCTTTCCAGCATGCTTCGTCATCACTCGCACACTCTCTGAGAAAACTTCTTCCCAAGGATAACCAGGCTGTCCCCACAAACCAACACTTCTTGAGAGGTAGCCGACAGCTGTCCCTACAAACCAATACGAGTCTTTCTAGCATGCTTTGCTTTGTCCTCACTCACACACTCTCTGAGAAAACTTCTTCCCAGGGGTAACCAGGTTGTCCCCACAAACCAATACTCATTGAGAGGTAGCCGATGGCTGTTCCCACAAACCAGGTTATCCCTACAAACCAATACACTCTCTGAGAAAACTTCTTCCCACGGGGTCACCATCCCACCATTGCCCCAGGTTATTAAGCACGCTTAACTTTGGAGTTCTGGTGACCATTGCTCCAGGTCAAGCACTCTTAACTTTGGAGTTCTGGTGGAACTAGCGCCAGAAAAGAAGATGTACTACCTTGTGGTATGAGTAGCACCAATCAAATTCTTTAAGCTCTCATTGACTATACAATCCCATTCCTGTATAGCCTCAGAATCCCTCTCTTTCGGGTAGATTCGGTTCATTCATGTGCACTTTGTGGTATGAGTAGCACCAATCAAATCATTTAAGCTCTCCTTGACTATACCGTTCTATTCCTGTATAGCCTCAGAATCCTTCTCTTTCGGGTGACTTCGGTAACTTTGGAGTTCTGGTGGAACGAGCGCTAGAAAAGAAGATGCATATTGTGGTATGAGTAGCACCAATCAAATCTTTTAAGCTCTCCCCGGCTATACAGTCCCATTCCTGTATAGCCTCAGAATCCCTCTCTTTCGGGTGGATTCAGTTCATTCATGTGCCCATTCGCTTAGAAGTCTTATAGAAGCCGCTCTTTGTCCGGGTAGATTCGGTTCATTCATGTGCACTTTGTGGTATGAGTAGTACCAATCAAATCATTTAAGCTCTCCTTGACTATACCGTTCTATTCCTGTATAGCCTCAGAATCCCTCTCTTTCGGGTGACTTCGGTAACTTTGGAGTTCTGGTGGAACGAGCGCCAGAAAAGAAGATGCATATTGTGGTATGAGTAGCACCAATCAAATCTTTTAAGCTCTCCCCGGCTATACAGTCTCATTCCTGTATAGCCTCAGAATCCCTCTCTTTCGGGTGGATTCAGTTCATTCATGTGCCCCTTCGCTTAGAAGTCTTAGAGAAGTCACTCTTTGTCCGGGTAGATTCGGTTCATTCATGTGCACTTTGTGGTATGAGTAGCACCAATCAAATCATTTAAGCTCTCCTTGACTATACCGTTCTATTCCTGTATAGCCTCAGAATCCCTCTCTTTCGGGTGACTTCGGTAACTTTGGAGTTCTGGTGGAACGAGCGCCAGAAAAGAAGATGCATATTGTGGTATGAGTAGCATCAATCAAATCTTTTAAGCTCTCCCCGGCTATACAGTCCCATTCCTGTATAGCCTCAGAATCCCTCTCTTTCGGGTGGATTCAGTTCATTCATGTGCCCCTTCGCTTAGAAGTCTTATAGAAGCCGCTCTTTGTCCGTGTTTTGCACCGACGATCACTCCATGCTTCGGCCCCAAGCGTCACACAAAATGTTTGTTGTTTTAGAATTTTAATCTAGAGTTAACAATTAATATTTTTGACTAAGATGTCCATCGCTTCTATATCACATAAAATCATATTCACTTATATTTTCCTAAACAGTTGGCAATTTTTTTTTCTCTCCATATATTTGTAGGGTTTAAATTGGAAGAAATTGTATGAGAATATATAAAATAACAAATATTGTGACATAAAATATAATTCCTAAAACAATAAATATTTTGACACTGAGGGAGTACATAATTATCAGATAAATTTAGCTCTTTTTATTGAGATGTAGTAGTTTCACGATTTTTATGGATTTACAGTATTTGTGTATATTGATTTGCACTTGCAATATATTAGTATAAATAATTTACATTAGGAGTATATTATTATATTAAAGTATGTTGGAAATATATCTATATATAATTATGGATAGTTCCTAGTTTCTAATAATGATTCCCAACCAATAAAATTAGTTGATATATAGATATCTATTAATTAATATTATTATTTTTAAATCTAGAAATTTCATTTGGACTGAAAAATGAAAATTTTCTAATTACGGTTATTATATGTTATTTAGATCATGTACAATTGATGCGGGATTTTCCCACTTTTTTTCATTTTTTTATTAAATAAGCACATAAAAAATTTATAACCAGACTAGCAACACTAAAATTTATGAAATGGGCTATAAGCCATACATTTTACACGATGAACGTTGAAATTGCCCCTTTTTTTGAACACACACAGCTGGAAACACTAGAAGGGTTACTAGTACATGCTGTGTACTTCGAATCTCCGAGATTTGTTACTCTTTAAATCTCATATCAAAATCATATTTTGTTACAAGAGTCTTTCAATGAAACTAACTAAATAAAAAAATAAAAAAATAAAAACTTAGTGGTCATCGAAAGTTTCAAAGAGAAGAAAGCAATTCAAACATTGCCATGTGTTAACAAATACTCGTTTTTGGTCCCTTCAAATCTCCACAGCAGCAGAAAATCCAAAATAAATTTTGATTTTAATATAAATCAAAACAAAAACATCTTCATCAGCTGGAACCCTCTCCCACCCTCTCACTCCCTCTTAGGGAAACAAAACAAGCCCTTCTAAATAAATTTCCATAAAATTAATTTACTCCCATGTTTGCTCTTCCTATACTCTTCTGGATTCCTCTTTTCTTGTTTGCCTACATATAATGGATCATTCTTATTCTTACTTGAACAAAAACTTCAGAGAATCTCATCGGATTTCAGAGGTTTTCTGAAGTTTGTTTTCATAAACAGCTTCTTTAGCCCGCTTACCTTGAACTGTGATTCAATCATGTTGATTTGCAGTAAAAACCCACTGTTCCCAATCGATTTGGGCGCCCAAAACCGTATAAAGAATCAAACTTTATTTTCTCCGAAATCAAGAATTCTCTGTTCTCAGCAGCAGACCCCCAAGAACACTATGAGAGAATACAGTAGGCGAAGAGCCCTGAACCCAATCATCATTAGCCCAGATGATAAACTCTCTTTGATCAGCAAACAATCTGGAGAAAAATTGATCCTTGATGGAAAGAAAGGATTTCTGCATCAAGAGATGATGATTCTGTGCGCGCTTGGTTACTATGTGAATGGTTTCAGGGGATTTCCGTGGTTGGCTCTGAACTTTCACATGGCTAATAATCTTAGCATGCATCCTTCGACATTGCAGCTTGTTCAGAATTCGAGCAATCTGCCTATGGTGGCGAAGCCTTTTTATGGGATCTTGTCTGATGCTCTGTACATTGGTGGTGCTCATAGGATTCCATACGTTTCCATTGGAGGTAAAGGGCCAAACTTAGCTCGGTTTTGTTGCCTGCAAATCATGTTGTTGATGGTATATTATGCAGTGATGTTTATATCAGGTTTAGTTCAAGTCTTTTAAGTACTTGCTCTGTGTTTTGTTAGGGGATTGCTATGTTGCTTTGTTGTTGAGCTTTCGTTTGTGGTGAAGGCTTTTCGTTTTATTGCAACTTGGTTGTTCAGTTTACATGGGTTTATCTCTCATGCCTTTTTGTTGTTATGCACTGTGTTTGTTAGTCTCTCTTTCTTTTTTTTAGGACCTTGAAACTTGATTCTAAATGGGAGTTTCAATGTGCAGGATTCTCAAATTTCTACTTTGCTGTTATATGAAGATATTGTCCATTCAAATCTGACCTCATATGATAAAATTGCTACAGTGTGGAGCAAGTATAATTGCTGCTTTTTTTAATTAATTTATGGCCATCATGCGCATTCTTTATTTGATTGTCACATGTTCATGAATGGTATGAAAACTTTCACATTTGTGGTTAAATCTGGTTGAAGCAAAGTCCACAATTAGGATCTGGATTTTCACACCTTTGTTGTTGGAGTTTTACAAGGCCTTTTATTAAGTTTCATGAAATAAATCGTCCAGTCAACTCTTTTAGTGTATGTGCTCATAACAAAAATATTGCAGGTGCTATGTTAATAATGTCCCAAAGGAGGTCATGTGTGTAATCATGTTGTTAATATGCATTTAATTTTGATCAATGAACTGGGCTAGGTAATCTGAGTTTCTTCTAACAGCTAACCAGCCATGAACGACCCTGATGTTCATATATATCTCTTCAGTGATTTTGCAGGCTCTATCTTGGGGATCATTGGCATTAATCCCAACAGCTAGTAAAAATTTTGTACCTCTTATGGCATGTGTGCTTTTGAGTAATTTTGGAGCATCAATTGCTGAAGTTGCAAAGGATGCACTCATTGCGGAATATGGCCAATATAACAAAGTACCTGGACTCCAATCTTATGCAGTTATGGCCTCAGCTGTTGGTGGGGTTTTGGGAAATTTACTTGGAGGAGTTTTCTTACTGAAAACTCAAAAGACTAAATCAGTGTTTCTAGCTTTCGCTGCTATTCTCGTGCTTCAACTCACGGTATGTTTAAAAACAAGAGAGGAATCCCTCGGTTTGCCTCAGCCATCAAATTACACTCTCGTGAGGGAATCAATCCCACAGATCATCAAGAAACAGTATTCTGATCTTATGGTGGCAATTAAAGAAGAGAGTGTATCACGCTCTCTAATTTGGGTTGTTTCTTCGATCTTACTAATCCCAATCTTATCAGGTTCAATGTTCTGCTACCAAACTCAGTGTCTGAATCTTGATCCTGCAGTTATTGGAATGTCAAAAGTAACTGGCCAATTGATGCTTCTGTCATTAACGGTACTATATGATCGGTTTGGGAAGAATATTCCTATGAGGAATTTGGCCAGCATTGTTCAGATCTCATATGCATTTTCTCTTCTACTTGATCTGGTACTTGTCAAGCAGATAAATATCCAACTTGGAATCTCGAATGAGGTATTTGCTCTCTGTTTCTCGGGTCTGGCAGAAGTTATTGCACAATTTAAGCTGTTGCCATTTTACATTATGTTTGCAAGTTTGGCTCCACAAGGCTGTGAAGGATCTCTGATGTCTTTCTTGGCTTCTGCTTTGTGTTTGTCATCCATAATCGGTGGCTTTTTAGGTATTGGACTAGCTTCGTGTCTTGGTATAACATCTGGTGATTACTCAAACCTCCCTTTAGGAATTGTGATACAGTTCTTTGCGGCATTATTGCCTCTCAGGTGGATTGAATATGTACCTTCGTCAGAAGACCTTACTGAGAAGACCAGGAAGAAAGGTCGAAGTAAAAGAACCCGACGGAATAGAAGAGTAGGAAGATTCTCATATGATTCTGAGTACTCTTACCGTCGAGAAAGGGAATCTGACTAACAAAGTTGAAAGCTTCATGTGTGACTTGGCAAAAGCAATGATATCTCACAGATCTGTGAATGATTTTTTGCATGCAATAAAGGCGAGATGAAACTAGCTGATAATCGCCTTTTTTGCATGCAAAAGGCACATGTAGATAACAATCAGTAGGTGGGAATAGCTAATTGAGGCAGCATAGTTTCACCAGCTGAGCTGCAAGCCATCAAAATCGTTCTGATTTTCTTGAGACGTACAGATCCTTGGAGGCGTAAAATGGCAATACAATCTTTTCAGGGACCAGTTCTGGGATTCCTCACACGGTTTGGCTCTAAACTATCTGTTTCATGACCCACCCACGACTATCAACTCTGTTATGTAGCTTTAGAAGCTGCAGGATGCAGAGTATCTCCAACATACCAGATCAACCTACAATGGTATACAGGTAAACTCCTTGGCGCTTAGGATTGCTGTTCAAATGTTCGAAAAAGTATGGTGTAGTTTACTTCAATCCATAGGTGGCATGTTGAAAGAATTGTGAAAGTGAAATTTTGTTCTTTTAGAGCATGCCTTGTTAATTTCTGGATGAAAAAGAAGTACTACATCTGCTTTGGTTGTAATATTTGATAATTCAGTTGTAATATCACCGTGCAGAAAGCAAAAATTTATACAAAAATGTACTGACAATACGAACACTGCAGTTTGGTAGGTTTACAATGCTGTTCTTGCATGACTGATTTTGGCAATCAAAACTTTAATAATTTGCGTGTTGTAGAGATAGTGGTTCAAATTGTATGTGGATATCATGTCTGGTTGTGGTTGAATATTTTCATTTGTTGAAATTTAGAGGGATTATGATGTTTCAGTGAAAGTGAATTTTATTTCATGCTCAAAGTATTGTCATGTCAAAAACAAATGATGTTATTATGTATTGATGTTAACTTATAGTTGTCCAATCGAGCCTGCCATACTGACTTCAGTCTACGCAAACATTACATTTGGATGATACTAAACTACAATTTGTTGCAAACTGCAAAATGAGTACTAATTTTAATTTTCTTTCAAGTAGGACAACTATCCTTTTTTTTACCCTTACAAATACCTCCTTGTTTAGCAAATGAGAATATTTATCCATTTTTTAAATATTTTAATTATATATTTGATGCAAGTTCTTTTTTGCATATATCTTACTCCCATGAGTATAGTGAACAATTTTTATTTATTTTTTGATAATTAGAAAGAATTCATCCTAAAATATTTTAATTCTTTTTAGTATAATGAATTCGAAATATAATTCTAGTAGTATAGTAACCTTCTTATTTACTTAAAAAAATTAAAACAATATATTTTTTATCCACTGTATTTCAAGAAATAAAACTTGGCGGATGTTTAAATGCTAAAAAAGTGAAGTTGCATTAACTAGATTATTGAAATATTTTAAAACGCTCGTGTTTCATATATAATTGAAATAATTTGTCAAAAATATCTAAAATAGGCACATATTTTTACTTGCTATTATTTATGAGATATTTGCATTTTGCAAGGGTAAAAAAGAGACAAGTGCCATATTTGAAACAATAGTTTAGTAATCTTTTTAACCAAGAAAAAATGCATTTCCATGGAGATTTTCAATATCTTTTCTTCTTTATAAAAACATAACTTAAAATTGGATAAAGACCCAAACGAAAATCAATAAAAGCTAAAATTCTAAAATATTTTGTACGTGAATGGTTTGATGAGAAAATGTGTGTACATATCTTGTAGGAAAGGGACATTTGATAGAGAAACAAGTGTCTTTTCTTAAAGAAGAGACAGTTGAATCATCTTTTATGGCAAAGGCCTCTCGTGACACAAGTGGACCACCTTTACTTCACCAGGTGTATCATACTTAACCGTTACTCAATAATCTCATTTTCCCTTCATTAATATAAATTATTTATATTGATTTCTACCTACTTTTAAATATTATAATGTGCTAAGCTACGTGTAAATTCTGCAGGCCTCAATATTGTTTGTGTAAAATATTTTCTCTGATTTAATATATTTCGTCAATATATATATATATATATATATATATATATATATTAGGGATGAGATCTAGTGAGAACTGGTCGCTAGGTGAGAACCAGGAACCGATCCCATCCGTCCATCCTGTAAAATCGACGCCCCAAATCCATCCAGATTTTCGGTGGCATTTTTGTAATTATCGCGAAAATCTTCAATTCGCACATCTCATTAAGGGCAAAATCGGAAATGAACTTAGAAATTGTCCATATTCAATTTTAGCATCCGACTTCGCTCATTTTAGCCTTATGCATTTCTCATTTTAGCATGTGTTGATAAACAAAAATGGAACGATGATTTCATTGAAATGAAATGCAATACACCCTATTTGGGGACAGTGAACCCCAATGGGAATCTCATAATTACTAGTTGGGATCAAAGCCATAATCGGAACGTAATAAACCCTAATTGGGAATGGTGAACCCTAGTGGAAAATGTCACATCAATTTTAGCATCCTACTTCGATCATTTTAGCATTATGCGATTCTCATTTTAGCCTCACGCGGATTCTCATTTTAGCCTCAGAACAAAAGGGAAGAATTATTAAATTACTATATTACCCCTCCGTCCTGCTGAAAATTACAGGAATGCCACCGCCCATCCACTTAAATCTGATTTAATCTGGACCGGCCAGATTGAGTCAAACAAGGGCTATGATTGGTTCCTAGATCCCACCTAGGGGAAGGGTTCTCATTTGATCCTTTCCCTATATATATATGTGTGTGTGTGTGTGTGTGTGTGTGTGTGTAGGGTTGCGTTCCAGAAGGAACCATACCCCATGTGAGAACCTAGAACCAATCTCAGCTACAGATCTCGCCTATTTGGACGAACAAGATCTGTTCCAAAATTAAAAAAACCGCAGTGGCATAATTGTAATAACAACCAACTTCGCTGCCCCTGAATCTTAGTGAGGGTACAATCGGAAATTTCAATGTATATGTGATTCACGCGTATATTTTTCAATTTATGGTTTTAGCATTGTCATTCCCTATTTTAGCACTGTCATGACTTATTTTAGCACTAACATGACCCTTGTTTAGCATTACAATAAAAAATACAGTTGTTTTACAGAGCTTCACACTGCAAAAAGAGTTAAATTGGCTAGATAGAAATTTTGTACGTCTCTAGCTATATCTCTCTAATGTAACTTCTTTTTTTTCTTTTTCTTTAATAAATAAATTATGGCTTAAGCCATAAGCCATCACTTCAATTTCCTTGTGTTCTTTTTTTTTCAAATGGAAGTTGAGAACTTTCTAAGAACTTGAGTAAATCAATTAAAAAATATATAAATATTGCAAAACTTCACATCTTTTTTGAAAATGAATACAAAGAACTAAATTACGTAATGAGAAAAAACACACCAACATTAAAATAAGATAACGATGACGATTAAGTTGATCTAAAATTGAAGTTGGAATCACAGAATCTGACTTATTCGATAGTAATTATGTCACATCAATATTTTGATTCATGGAACATGATTTTAAAAGTTTAGCATTGTATATGTGATTCACGCGTATATTTTTCAATTTAGGATTTTAACATTGTCATTCCCTATTTTAGCACTGTCATCATTTATTTTAGCACTAACATGACAATTGTTTAACATTACAATAAAAAAAATATCATCAGCATCTTTAGGGTCAAGCCCTAATTCATTTCTCAGTTGCAGTCTCTGATCCTCATCAGGATGTGGATGTTCCTTAAAAAATCTTCATCCATTCAAAAAAAATCCCACAACATTAATACAACTCATCAACATACAAAATAAATCCAAAAATAATATCATCTCATAAATCAGTAAAACAACCAAGTGTAGCGTTTAATTTTCAAAGCTTCATGCGAAAGCAAAATATATGCACAAATTAATAAAGATATAAATTAGATGCAAATTAATAAGTAGAATGCGTACGCTTTGAGCTGCTGAACTTGCTCGGAAGAGTGATGATGATATTGTCTATTATTATGTCTTTATCATTGTAAATAACAGACTACAAATGCTAACACTATCACCTACCAAAATATTCAAACATTAAACTAATAGTGTTAAAAAAAGAAATGGAAATGCTAAAATATAAACTACCGATGCTAAAATATAAACTACCAGTGCTAAAATATAAACTATCAGTGCTAAAAGCTAACTATTGTCTCTATATATATGATTGCGTGTATGTATCTATCTAACTTGACGTTGAAGCTCTAATAATCAGTACTGATTTTCCATAGGAGTAAATTGTATCTGAAATTTCATTGAATGATTTTGTTTCGAACCGGGGAATTGAAATTGGAGGTTTGCTGAGTTGTAGAGAGAGAGGGAGGTTGGAATGGCGGCGATTGAAGGCGCATTGCTGTTTTCGGTGGCGTCAGTGGTGGAGGATGTTTTGCAACAGTACAAAAGCCGATCGCGCGGCCTCGATTTGGACGCTCGCCGCGCGGAGAAAGACGGTAATTTCTAAGGAATATGTCTGATTTGCAACTGAATATAGCTAATTACAAAAAACACAAGTGAAATCTCCAAAGTCGAAGAAACACAATCTGCACATTAATCAATACATAACTAATCACGTTAGTGCTTAATAATGCTAAAATTATTCATAGAAGTGCTAAAATAGGTTACAGAAGTGCTAAACATTTTAATGCTAGTGCTAAACTATTTGCTGGCAATATGTTTTTCTAAATCTCAATTGTTTTTACAATTTGTAATTCTAGCAAATATGCAAAGATTCACGAACATAGTAATTACAAATCTGGAGAGATACAAGTACATAAAAATATGAAATCACGATCTACAGAGCTAAAAATACATGTTGATCCTCAAAAATTAAAAGTTCAACTTAATCAGCTTAATCAACATTATCGAACAAATCTAAAACATAACAAAATCGTAGAGAACCGAAGAGAATCGCTTGAAAAAATCGCAGAAAAAGTACAATAAAAATATTTTTACCGGGCATCATCATCCAAGAACAAGAAACAACCAAAACTCCAGGGGAACTCGCATGAACAACGATCGATTAAGATGAATCGACTAGAATCTGGATTACATAAACACAACAAAATCGAAGAGAAATCAAAGAGATCTTTCAGCGAATGATGATAAATTCGAACTTACGGCGGGACGGTAGTGCTTTGGCATGGCGTCCACACGACGGCTGCGAATGGGGTTGTGTGGAGAGAGAGAGAGAGAGAGAGAGAGAGAGGTGGAGACGAGGGTTCAAGAGACGGTAAGAGATTTGATGCAAAAAATAATAGAATTCCTAAATTATGAAAATATTCTTACTTCATTAAAAAGTCAGTAATATTACAGTAATGCCACCGCATTTTTTTTAAGTTTGGAACAGATCTTGACCGTCCAAATAGGCGAGATCTGTGGTTAAAATTGGTTCTCAATTCTTACAGGGGGTGTGGTTCTCACATGATCCATCTCTATATATGTAACATCTTCATACAGCTTAATTACTTCACTACTTAAACGTGTTAAAAGCAGATGCATGAATTTACTCCTTGACACTATATATGAAAAGGACTTCAACATTATTCCTTAAACAATACCTACATAGATACAACTAATATATTAATGCTTATATATATATATTCAAATTAGTTTATAATGGAAATTAATTAATATTCACAAGTAATTAATGATCCAAGAAAAAGAAAAAAATATGCATGGAAGCAGCTGAAACAGTAGTTTTGATGCTGCTTCTCAGTTGTTTAGCTAGAGTACTCATGATCTTTGAGCTCGAAAAATATATATAATGGTGGACATACATAATTAAGTGTTAATATAAAAAAATAGTCATTATTACTTAGTAAATAATGTAAATAGTCATTTTTTAAAAATATAATGTTTCTAGCCTTTTAGGATGAGAATATACATCAATACTTTTCATAATAATATAAATAAGTTTTAGCATTCATGATTTCCTAACATGAAAACACCTTAATATATTAACAAAAAAAAATTATGGACGATTATTTCAGAATCTATCTTTCGCACCTTAAAAAAATATATCTTTCACCGTCGTTCTACGTCAAAGTCTCAGAAGTCATACTGTCAGATTTTTGTTGTCGTCTTCTATTGTTGTAGTTGTCGTCTTGCTGTTGTTGTTATCTTCTGTCACTGATGTTACTGGAGATAAAAATTATAAGATTCAACTGCCGTCTCTGCTAAGGTTCAAACGCTCTCATCGCTGAACAATTATGGAAGATGATTTCGAACAATCCCATCCTCATAATGAATACACGAGTACACGAATATAATAACACAAGTAGTCCAAGTCGTGCTCTCATGCATTAGTTCCACGTTTTTATGCTTTATCCCTTGTACGTCTCTATGTGGCACATGGCAAATACACCACAATCACGATTGTTGTTCGAATCTCTCCATGTTATTTTTAGCCTCTTGAAAGATGCTTTCTTTACGCCAACTGATTTTACACTTAGACCTTGCTCTATCAAGTGTTCACTGAATATTATTTATTGCGATCAAGACATGGAAATAGATTTGCAAAGCAATCATTAATATCTCCAATAATTGTAAATGAAAATGTAATTCGTATGCATCAGATGTAGAAATAGCAATCATATCATGATCTAGGAACCCAACTTATACATGTTGATGCTGATATGAATTAATATGTAACAAACAAATAATGTGTAACAATCAAGCATTGAATTTTTTTTAAATACATGCAACACCTAAATGTGCAATGAAAAATAATGAACTAAGCAATATAAGTCAATGAACTAAGTGCATAATAGATAACAATAATGCGTACGTGAATTAACAAATATTAAGTCATCATGTAATCAATACAATAAAATCATACATAATAAGCTACGAAATCACACATAATGAGCTGCAAGGTCAAAATACTTGTTTTCCATACAACAAATTCAGAGCAGCACATGTATACTTAAAAAATAATAAAAAATCACATGCTAAGCTATACAATAACACATATTATAGACATACACATGCACAAACTAAGTAGTCACTACCATAAAAAAAACATGTAATATTAGATTACAAGTTACATCTCAAATAACACACCAAAATCATTATATTTTGGAAAAATATAATATTAACATGTAAATATTACCTATAAATATTTAATACTAATATATAGAGAACAATCAAAATTGCACATAACACTACATTTTCGAAGAGTGAAACTATTGCTCATATAACATAAATTCGCTGCTTGGAATAATATGCTTCATAAAGTTACATTATTTACAATAAAGTCTCTGCTTAGATAATATGAACTATATGTTACCATAGTTAAAAAACATTGCTGCCAATTTCACATACAATTGAGATAGTTCCAACAGTTGAAGTTCTATGCCTCATTCGATTGCCACAAAAATTTAAACCCCATAGCAAAGCAATAAAATTAATACCCCAAGCTTTTTATCATAACGTTTAATGCAATGAAATCAACACCATCGCGCGCATGATTCAAGTAAAATCAAGATGTTAAAATACTCTATTCGTGATATCATGCACAAACTAAAGATTAACATTTAACCTAATATCCAAATTCAACCAATACAAACAAAACATAAAAATTTACCTTCTTTTACTCTCGCCATTGTTGAGATTTCGGTGCTTTGGTGGCTGCAATGGAGTTCCTCGTTCTAGTTCATTTTTTTTTCAATAACGGTTGTAATTATTGGCGGTTCCGGCAACTTTTCTCCACGGTTTTGCACAATTGACGTGTACGGTGCTGTAACAAGCCTAACTTATTGCTTTGAAATCGTTTGGGATGAGTTGTACTGCCGTGTTCACGGCTATTCGGGGGAAGGGTGACAGTTCGGGTCGGCGGTTGGGTGCAGGTGGTGCGATTGGGGACGATAATTGGAGGTGATGGTGGCTGGAAATTCTCATTGGGGGGATCGATCTGCTTGGTGGAATGATGACGGAGTGGATGTCGCTCGGTTGTGGGACGGTGGCTATAGCTAGAAGTTCTCAAAGTTTTCTAGGCAGCGATTGGAGTCTATGGAAGCATGAACATTTTTTTATGAATATAGGGTTTTCAATTGCACCTAAACATTCAATGATATCGGTGGGAAATTTCATAATACTAGATACGTATCTTGATACAAATTTTAATTCATATTTCCATATCAGATTTTGCACCTAATTCTGATAATGCCCTTTTATTTCCAATTTTACATAAAATTCTATATTTATTCCACTTTTCTAATATGCAATCTACACCATCAATACATTAAAATTTAAAGGCTAGGATTAGTTTATAGTTTACACCTAAAGGCCTAGTTTTCATTATAGTGCATCCATATATATATATATATATTAATGAATACAAATAAAAAAAACAAAAGAAAACATATTAAAAATTAAATTGAAGAAGCATCCCACGATATGTTAATTACTAAAGTATTAACAATATAATTTGTTTGTGAATTGCTCCTAAATAGGAAAGTGTTGGATACAAGAACGAAGAAATCGCATAATTAAGCACGAACACCATATACGTTCAGAATTGAAAACCTTATATATTTGGTTCCAATGATTAATATTTATTTGAAACATGAAAACTCATACGGATAGGTCAATAGAAGTGTGAAGCAAAAGTGTGGTGATAAATAGACAAGTTCATATTATTATTTCCATGGAGAGGTAGATCATCCATGTTCCAGAAGCCATCCCATATGCTCAAATCATTCGGCATGGGAACTTCTTGCTCGACGACGAGTGTGTTCAGATGTACAACCTCATGGCTTGACTCAACCACGGTCGATAGCTTAGCATCGTTTTCCTCAAAAAATGACATCATTACTTTTTTCATATCTATTTCATCTTCATAACGTTCAAAGTACTGTTGCCTTTTGAGAAGGCGGCTCCGCAATTTTTCCGAATTTTGGTAACATGATGATTTTCCCTTTTTCTTGAAGTGAGTTCTCCAATAGTTTTTTATTTCATTGTCCGTTCTTCCCGGTAGGCTTCTAGCAATAGTTGACCACCTATATGTTCATAAAGGAAGAAAAAATATTGAAATACTAATTAATTAACGGATAATTAAGATCATTAATTAATTAATATAGTAGTCTGTCTCGTCTTCTATTTCATATTAATTAATTTCGTTGGTATATATGTACCCCTTAAATATGTACATATACTATATATATGGTCTCCGTCTCTAGAGCTAGGCACAACATACATGCATGCATGTAGATAAAATTATGAGCATCAAATTTAATTACTGCAAAAAAGTAGCCAGAAATTCTTCTAAAATACAATTATTTAATTAAAAATTAGTACGTACCTGTTACCCCATCTAGCATGTAGCTCAAGGATGATGCTCTCTTCATTAGGGGTTATTCGCCCCCTCTTGAGATCTGGCCTCAAGTAATTCACCCATCTCAATCTGCAGCTTTTTCCATTTCTTTTTAATCCTGTACGTTAAAATTCATAAACAATTATATATAGTATTCAAAAACATGATCTTTATTAATTCACTCATTAACCTGATCACTTTTAATTACTACCCAATGAGCTCGAATCAGCCTATGAAACCAACCAATATTGAGTGCTGGGAAATTATTATTTTTTTTTCTCCATTTTTTGCTTTGGTTAGACTAGATCAGACTTGGTGCATGAATTTATTTAATTTGTCAAAAATAAGTAGATATATGTGTGTGTTAATTATAAAAAAAATATCTATTGATATAACAAATTAAGTTACCTGCAAGTCTAGCCACAGCGTTCCATTTGCCTTCACCATGCATCTTTACATACTCAACAAGCAACCTATCTTCTTCCGCAGTCCAAGGCCCTTTTCTCCACTCCTCTTCCATCTCTCTCTCTCTCTCTCTCCTCTCTCTCTCTCTCTCCTAGACTTGCCATAAGGTGTCTGTGTTAGCTGCATATTTATATTGGCATGGGGGGTCAGCTGCTTCAATATTGCATCAGTCTCAATCTTCATATGTCATTATATTATATATCCTATATATCTTGACATAAGATAAAGATCAGCCTTACTAGGCCATCACCGTGACGACGAAATTTCTAATCGACACTTTAATTGATACCCACAATGAGTAGGTGAACATTCCAAAACAAAGTAATATTAAGAGAACAATAATCAAATTATATATTGCTTCATAAATTCTCTCATCTAGATTACACCAGTACTGTCCAGTGAATTTTTATTTTTGTTAAATTGATGTTTGCGTCACAATCCATTAGATATGGAGTAGTTATGTATTTTCAAATTTCAGCTACACATATCAACATATGACATCGTCTATTACATCTTTTGTGTTGCAATTTATATCGTACACTCGATAATTTTTCAAATAATAATCAAGTAATAACTAAAAAATGAAAATTAAATAATAAAAAAATTATAATACACCTTAATTGGGTAGGATGACCCTAAATAACAAAGTATAAATTAAATTAAACTAAAGCACAATAAATTAAAATTAATTTTAAAAAAAAAAACTAAAAAAATGGAATGTATAATGAAGAATGAAACACAAAAAGTGCTATAAAGAGTCTCATCCGGCATTTCTGTTAATCGTGACATTATGCTCGGGACTTCTATATTTTTTAATATATTAGCTAGCTCTTTTTTCTTCGTCGGGACATTTCCTTTTCAATAAGCTTTCACTTACAATGTTATAATGAGGTCCGACTCATTAAGTTACATATTGATCTCGCAATTTTCATGAGCTTTAAGTTTTCTGATTTGACTTTGTTTTATTTGTCTTTTCTTTTTATATATTTCACTTATTGATTATATTATATATATACATATAGGGGTGAGTTATATATAGTATGCACTGTGTATTTTTGGTATAAAAATTGCGCAATATGTATATGTGATAAAATTTTATCACCCATTTTAGAATATTTTAATGTTAATTAGGATGAAATTATAATAAGATCAGCAATAAAAATAAAAATAAATAATTAGCACTAAAAAATACAATAAAATTATATTAAATAAATATAGTGTGTACATTTTTCACACCAAATACTAGTACACATTTAAATCAAATTATATATGTGCGTGTGTGTATTAAACAATTGCGCAGACAATTATCATCCAAATCTTCTAATAAAGAGCTGCTCGTGAAGGAAAAAAAAAAACTCCCCAAAAGAGATTTGCCAAGGCACTAGGTGACAAGGTGTGCTCTAAAAAGGTTCGAATCTTTTAGTGCCTTCTTTTTATGAGGAAGATAATATTAATGCATCTTGATACAGGACCAAAAAGTATGTTACAAAGCATTGTCATATTCCAATTAGATGGAAAAAATAAAAGATAAAAAAAATCCTATAAGCTATGATCCCGCCAACTGCTCTATTTTATAATATTGTGTTATGATTTTATATTTTATATATCATGTCTTGTGTGAGATCGTTTTATCAGTTAAAATTTATAAGATGGTCAATATTTGAATCTAAATACAATCAAATATTATTATATCAATAAAGATGTGTCATTGAATACGAGTTTGGATTCAAATATTGACATGTGTTACGTATTTTGGCTCGTAAAATGGTTTCACATAAGTTTGACTTCTTATATTGGACATTTGTGTGTCTGTGTGTGTGTAATTTATGATAATAAAAAAAAAAACTTTTGTGAAACTGTATTATGAGTCAAAATTCATAAGACATGACAAAATAATTCAGATCCAAAATGTTGATTATTGTTGGATCTAGATCTTGACATGTCCTATAGATTTTGACTCATAAGATGAACTCACATAATACATCCTCATAATTTATATAGGTTTCACAAAAACTTAATTATGTATATAAGACCATCTCTGACAGCTTAACTCCCACCCATTTCCAAACTCATATTTAACAACACATACTAGTAGTTTTGCTTGTGTTGCATAAGTATCAGTAGATTTCCACACGTGCACCATAGAGGATCATTCATGGTCTCAAACTCAATTATTATATTTTTTAAGTGTTACATATTCACGTTTTATAGATAATATTTTAGTTTGTAAATCAATACATTTGCCCAGTCAGCTTTTTTTTTTTATGCCAGACATTATTTCGAATCTAAAAAGAGTTAAGTTGGCAATTGATAAAATAAATAATTGCTCCAATACACGTACGTACAGATGCATATGCATACACATACTCATTATATTATAATAATATTATATATATATATATTATATAATTTCATAAATAATTAATAAACTAAAATTTAATATTATATTATAAATTATGCAACACTTAACATTGTTTTAGTATTTGTTACACTATCGTCATCTTTAGAAATCAAAACTTTCAAACAATCATGACTTGTGACTTGTGAAACAACTATGTACAGCTGAGCATAACTTATAACTTCTGAAAATATTTGTGAACAAAGATTGTAACAATAACTTATGTTTCATTTTAATGGTTTTTAGGATTGTATATTTAAGGGTTAATTGTCAAAAAAACTCACTATCTTTGAACGATTTTGCAATTTAGACATGACTTTTAAAATATTGCAATAATAATCCCAACCTTTTAATTTGTAGCAAATTCGACACTTCCAACTTTTTTCCGACGATCGAAATTGCGAGGTGGGAATAATTTTTCCACGTGAACATATTAATTTAGTTTAGGGATGTTGAAATTGATTATTTTTATGATGCAACACTAGTTTTTCAATCTTCGAAATTTTATAAAGGTGTCTATTTTGCTACAAATCAAAAAGTTGAGTTATTGTTGCAATGTTTTAAAAGTCATGTTTGAATTGCAAATTCATTCAAAATTTGTGAATTTTATTGCTATTAACCATGTATTTAATTGTATAGATTTGTTCGATTTAACTCTAAAAAAATTGATAATTATATTGTATGTAAAATAAATGTAGTCAAAATAGGGTTAATAAATATATTTGAAAATCGTGAAGAGCTACAACCGCATCCAATATTTGTATAAATTTAATCAACTAAGACTGAGTTTGGAAGATTTTTGGCAGTCCACTTCAACATTTGCGAGACCGAAAACTGGATCTAGTTCATAAGTGTTAATTTGTTCAATTAGGTGTTAATATGCAATTATTTAAACTTTGGGACAATAGTGAAACTACGTCAACATTTGGGTATTAAAGTGTAACTAACCTTTTTAAAAAATATTAATTTTTCTTAAAATACACGAACTTTGGCTTTTTAAAAAAATCCTTAAAAATGTAGTTTTAATAACATGAACTTAATATTGGTTTGATTTTTCAGACGATTTTGAAATTCTAATCAATTTTCATCTATTGGAGATAGTGATGATAGTCTTGGAAAATTTATTTGAAGAATTAGGAATCACAAACAGGTTAGGATTCACACTAATCAGTGATTTGCAAAAGGTGAAGACAATCCTTTCATACTCCAATTTATTTTTTGCACTATGGGTCTAATTAATGTTTTGCTTAAAATTTGGAAGGGCTTTTACTTGAAGACAATCCTTCCATCCTCTGGCAACCACGTCAGATTAAATTGGTAGCAATTTGAAATCGTATGAAAAATCAAACAAATATTAAGTTCATATTATTAAAACTACATTTTTTAAAACGTGTGAAAAACAAAACACCCTTAAAGTTAGTGTATTTTAAGGCAATTAACGTACCATTTTAAATATGTCAATGTAACTATGATTGTATATCCAATAACATTAGACAACATTTTCTCAAAATTAATAAAATAAAATAGACTAGATTAATTTATAAATATCATTCTTTGTAAACTATTTCATATTCAATATAATTAAAAAAATTATAAGTGAATTCTATGAGAGAGAGAGAGAGAGAGAGAGAGCCCAAAAAATGAATATATATATATATATAATTTTTTATTTATAAAAACTATTATTGATTTAACGTGTCTGTGAGGGAAACCACAACTTCATTTTATTATATTATAGATAGATTTAAATTTAGATATTGTTCCATCTAATGAATTTTAACTCTTGAGATGATTCAATACAAGACTTCGTCATTAGTTTTTTATCTTGTGTATTTCGATCTGGTCGAGTAACTTTTTATTATTATATATTATATTATAGCGTTGCTATGCTCCGATCAAGCGCACAATATGGCATAAGTGGTGGCTAATTATTTATAATTGAAATCCACTGCAAAGCCAATGACATCTCAACAGCTGCGGAATTGCTTTCTGATTAATTAAGGAGGATGTATTCAACTTGGTGCTAATTAAAACAAGATATATTCTCTTTTAATTATGATCTTAGTACGTCATTAGCAGACAGCTGGTACTAATCTATTGGCTTTTGATACAAGAGCTTATATATTGTGATTAATTAATTACGCACGAAAGTGCTTAAAACTTTTCTCCAATAAATTAAAGAACGAAGCAAACAGCTTAAAACAAATATATACATAATTAAGAAATTCAAGATGAGTTAGAGGATATTTTGCTGAACACGTGTTTTTTTAGTTTATTTGTAAGAAATTCAAAAGCTCTTGTTATTAAATATATTTTTTAATAATATAATTTAATCATAAATTTTAAAAAAATATAAATATTTTGAAATTATCTAATGCATGCAAATAAAACTTTTTAATTAATTATTTTAAAAATTTTATATTTCAGATTTTTTAATCGTAAACCCCACTAGGACATTACTGACTAATTAATATCATCACAACGTAACTAACAAGCTAAGTTTTATTATTATACCGAACAATATATATATATATATATATATATGAATAATCGAGGCGATCTAATTAAGGTTATATATATAAATTAAAAAAAACTCAAAAAAATATTTGTAATTAAGAGCTTATAGTAAATTTTTTTAATAAGCTTAGCTAGCCGGGCCCTCGTTATGAGACGTTGTTTTGTTTGTTAATCTGTATACTATTTGCATACTTATATCAAATAAGTGTGCGTGTGTGTATGTTATTGGAACTCACGCATAAAATTAATTAGCTCATTACCAAACCCAATTTTTTCTATTAAAAAAATTGAGGAAACCATTTATTACTCCCTCCGTCCCGATTATATAGTCCCTTTTTTACTCGCACGTAGATTAAAAATATTTATGAAAACAAGAAATAAAAGCTAAACTTCCAACTTTAACCTTATTTAATGAAAATTAATAAAACTTAAATTTTAGCTCAACTTTAATGTATTAATTTTTTGAAACAAAGAAAATATACAATTAATGAAGTGCAAATACAATGAATATCAATAGAATTGATCAAATTCAAGTATATGCAAATTAATTAAGTTGGTCAATTTTAATTAATGTTTCTCTTTTTTTGAAAAAATAACATTTAAGATTTATAATTTTCACAAACGTAAATGTTTAATTTTTTTAATTTCCAAAACCTAATAAGAGTATAATTGTAAATTCCTATTAAAAATAACACTACTTATATTAATGAGACTATATAATCAGGACACCTCAAAATAGAAATGTGGACTATACAATCGGGACGGAGGGAGTAATAGATTTTCTATGTATGGAAGCTCAATGAGTTGGCATTTTATTTTATTCAAACAAAAAAAAATATTGCAGATCATTGTAATTAGAAAATTAAAGTACGTAATATATGATTGCATGAATAATAGTATCCCACTGATAATTAAGAAACCGTGTAACATGCGAGTGTGGAAAAAGAACAGAATCAAAAGCTGTCTAGAAGAAATTTTGCACTAACATTAATTAATTAATTAATTAAGATAATTTAATCAAGCAATATATAGTGGTTTATAACTGTTCTTGAAAATGAGTTTCATTAGTGGAACACCAGCGGCCTTTTCCCTTTTGTTTTCTTAACCATGAAAAAGGACCTTATTAGTGGAACATTTATTTGTAATAATCATGAAAAGCGCAATCTATATATATAATCAAAATATGAGTTTATCTAATACATTTATAAGGATCCCACAAGGTTTCTTTTTGGATTTTTTAAGATGTCAAATCAACGTAGATTAGGATAAGAAATTAAAATAATAATGTTTAGCAACTCAATATATATCCTAATTAATTAATTAATTATATTGAGGTTAACCAATGTTTAATTAAGGCATGCGCGCCAGGGGGCTATATATCATTTGATATTCGATATTATCCATGTTGTTGGATTTACTGAATCTTGGTATATATAATTAAAAAATCAAGATAATATATTATTAGTACATCATGAACTGTGCTTTGTCTATTTTTTATATGATCTTTTTTATCACAAAGTGTGTCATTCAATGCAATCTAATGGACTTGTCCTAGGGTTAATTTGTGGCATATGCATGCACTTATGATCAATGGTTTTGATCAAATCTAATGATATTTGTAAGTCTTTTTTTTTTTTTTTAACAAAGAGATGAGTAAGTCTTTAATTAATATAATTATACTATCAAAGAGACTGCTAGAGATATATTAGTAGAATTTATTAAGAATAATTCCACAGGGTACGTACACACACACACATATTATATGATCACATTTTTCTGTATCTGCGTTAAAATATAAGTTGGCAATGTTGGCAGAAAAATATCGATAAATAATTGATGAGGTCCCTCGTATATATAAGGTGTATGGATGTGGGCCCATTAGATTGGTCCAGGGCCATAAAAAACAACGGAAAATGCAGCCCATGTCGGGCACGTGGAGTACACACGCCTAAATATATATATTTTTTATTTTTTTTATTTTTTATGGGTAATTACAATTTAATTCTCAATGTTTAAATGTTTTAATAAAAATAATCAAACATTTTAATAATTAGAATTTAATTATCAACATTTAATAATAACAATTTAATTCTCACGTTTGAACATTTTAACAAAAATACTGAACATGGTTATTATTCCCAACATTTAAATGTTGAGAATTAAATTGTTATTATTAAATGTTGGGTTATTTCTGTGAAAATCTCCAAACGTTTGGAATTAAATTATAATTATTAAAATGTTGGGTTATTTTGGTTAAAACCTTCAAACGTTGGGAATTAAATTGTAATTAGATCTTTTTTTTTCTTCTCCCAAAATTATATAACCTAAAATACAATTAGTGAAACCTAAAATTAAAATAAATTAATTTAATTTTTTAAATAAATATAAATAAACACCCTAAAATTGATTAATGAACCTTAAAATTAAAGTGAATGAATTTATTTATTTTTAATTCGGTGACTCGCAATGCACTCGCCCGACACTAACACGTGGGCTCGTGCATTACGTTCGATAATTAATTTAATTTTTTCGAAACAAATATAGACGGTAATTGCAAAAAAAAAAAAAGAGAAACTAACTTAGAAATAAATATATACCCTAAAATGAAATTAGTGAACTCTAAAATAAAAATGAACGTTTTTTTTTTAAATTCAACGATTCGCGCAATGCACTCAACCAACGGTAATGCGGGGGCTCGTGGATTCATTCGACAATTAATTTTTTTGAAATAAATATAAACAGTAATTGAAAATAAAAAATCTAATTTTGAACTAAATATATATACTTTTAAATGGAAATAGTGAACCCTAAAATAAAAGTGAATGAATTTTAAATATTTTGAAATTCGGTGACTCATGCAATGTACTCGCACTTCGCTAACGCGTGAGCTTGTGCATTGCGCTTGCCAATTAATTTTTTCAAAATAAAAATATAACCTCTAACTGAGATTAATAAACTTAAAAAAAATAAACACTAAAAATCACAAAACAAACCCTTAAAAATCTAATATATATATATATATATACTAAAAAAAACCCTCAAAACCATATATAAACGTTAATTGGAATGGAAAAAATTATAATTTGAACTAAATAAACTCGTATAAGATAAGTAGTAGGCCCGTTACTTTGTAAGGATACAAGTGATATTTTTATTAAATTTTGAGTGATACTTTTTTAGTGCAATGGTTGATACTGCTTTTGAGGTTTTTTTTTTTTTTTGCACATTAACCCGAATTGACCCTAACCTGTGTGATGAATGTATGAGCCTTATTGGACGTTGAGTGATGCAGATGCGAATTGGTGATAATTATATAGGAAAAATATTGGGAGCAATTTTTATTTAGACAAAAGTAAATAAGATTTGGGAAAAAACAACAAGATTTAAAAATAGGGTGTTATGTGGGCAATTGTATTTATTTTTAATTGAATCAATCTAAATGGGCCCACGCGTCTGAAAAAGCTTACAACTTTGTGTACTTATCCTTGACATGTTGAATTTGGTCATGCAAAAATGGAATATTTATTATTAGGGTTTCGACTACACCCAACTACCTCTCTTGTAGATTAAAAAAAAACGTTTGATTCTCTCTCTTTCTCTCCCAACTGCCATTATCACTCTCTCTTCGAAGTTGAATTTAATTTTCCCAACCACCCCCCACATTCTCTCTCTCCTCACTTAAAGTCGACATTCTATCGTTGGCTGAAGAAGAAAATCTCTTCCTCTCATAAGTGTGAATTTTTACAGTTTAATTTGAAGAACTGAAAAAAAAAAACGCATCTCCTCCATCGAAACCGTGTCGACTCCTCCACGATTGAAATCGGCGATTCTTCCTCTGAACCGTGTCTGCCGACTCTCATCTCATTCTCGCCAAAAAGGTTTCTCTCTCTCTCTCTCTCTCTCTCTCTCTCTCTCACTCTCTCCCCCCAACTGACGGTCTTCAATGTTGCAGTTGACTACTCATCGGCACCGGAGATGGAGCAAGCACCCCTTGGACCGGAGACCTCATCTTCTCAAGTAGGGTTCCTTTTAAATTTATTGAATTTGGTGTTAAGTTGTCGATTTAGGCTATGAAAAATTAATCGATGCCATCATTGATATATTCGATTCCTTCATTAAAAATAAGAATAAGCGATGCCTTCCAAAAAATTAAGCGAAAAATATTATGCTAATAGTGGTTGTTGAAATTAATCATGGTTTAGGTATTGTTAGTCGCGGCTTATTATTTTAATTACCATGGCCCTATGTATTATTGATTGATTATTTGCTATTAATTGTGGGTTATTTGTTGTTAAATGTGGGTTATTTGTTGTTAAAAAATAATCGAGGCATTCCTCGATAATTATAATAATAATCGAGGCCTTCCTCGATTAAATTACAAAACCAAAAACTAATCGAGGCCTTCCTCAATTAATTTGAAAAACAAAAACTAATCGATTAATTAAAAAAAATTAATCGAGTAACTAATCGATTAATTTTAGAAACAAAAAATAAATCGAGTCACTAATCGATTAATTAAAAAAAATTAATCAAGGCACAAATATATTAAATAAGAAAAATTAATCAATGCACTAATCGATTAATTAAAAAATTAATTGTGGCATTAATCGATTAAGTAAAAAAAAACCAATCGAGGAATTAATCGATTAATGTTTTAATTAAAAATAAACTAATGGATTAATAATTAAAAACAAACTAATCGATTAGTACTTTAATTAAAAACAAACTAATCGATTAGTACTTTAATTAAAAACAAACTAATCGATTAGTTTTTTAATTAAAAACAAACTAATCGTTTAATAGTTTTAAAAAAAACTAATCGATTAGTACTTTAATTAAAAATAAACTAATTGATTAATAATTTAAAAAAAAACTAATGCATTAGTAGTTTAATTAAACAAAAAATAATCGATTAATAATTAAGAAAAATTAATCAAGGCACTAATCGATTAATAGTTTTTTTTTTAAAAAACTAATCGATTAATAATTTAATTAAAACTAATTGATTAATAATTAAAAAAAACTAATCGATTAATAATTAAAAAAAACTAATCGATTAATAATTAAAAAAAACTAAACGATTAATATTTTTTAAAAAAACTAATCGATTAGTAGTTTAATTAAAAACAAACTAATCGATTAATAGTTTTAAGAAAAACTAATCGATTAGTACTTTAATTAAAAACAAACTACTCGATTAATAATTTAAAAAAAAATCGATTAGTACTTTAATTAAAAAACAAACTTATCGATTAATAATTTAAAAAAAAACTAATCGATTAATAGTTTAATTAAAACTAATCGATTAATAATTTAATTAAAACTAATCGATTCATATTTAAAAAACTAATCGATTAATAATTAAAAAAAAACTAATCGATTAGAAGTTTAATAAAAAATAAAGTAATCAATTAATAGTTTTAAGAAAAACTAATCGATTAGTACTTTAATTAAAAATAAACTAATCGATTAATAATTTTAAAAAAAAATAATCAATTAATAGTTTAATTAAAACTAATCGATTAATAATTTTTTAAAAAAAATAATCAATTAATAATTTAAAAAAAAAACTAAAAAAGCCTAAAATTAAATTTTAAGAAATTCCAATTTATATGAAATATTAAAAGAATTTACTTTATTAGTTTTAATTTTGAAAATGTTGTTAGATTGATTGGGTTAGACTGCCGTTACGGAGCCGGACGCCCTCGGTCGTCGTGTACGCCATCCCAGGTGTTATTGACACGATTAGAGACACACTGCTAGCGATTAGTGATGACGCCATGCGACTATTCAGATCGGGCTGTTTCGGATATTTTCTGGACTACAGAGGTGGTGACGTCCAGAAAAGGGTCATACACGCGCTGATGACGTTCGAGGTGCACGCGCCGGATCGTGCACTTGTGGGGCTGGAGGCATGGTTTCACATTCATCGTTCCCAGCTGTGGTTCGGTGCGAGTGAGTACGCCTTGGTGTCAGGTTTACGCTTCGGCAACTCGACATTCGATCCTCATGGCGATCATATTGTTCCGAGGAGATCGGTCTACCACCGTTTATTGGAAGGGAAGCGTACGACAATCAAACAGATGGAGGACAGGTTCTCCGCCTTGGGGATGGCCAGAGACGCTGTAGATTATGTGAAGGTTGCGAACATATTGTTGGTATACCGGATGATTATGTGCCTAGATCAGCACCGGGCCGTGGATCCATGGGTGTGGGCGCTAGCGGAGGATGTGGAGCGATGGAACTCGTTTCCATGGGGTGCATATTCTTACCAGTCGTTGATGCACTACATTGGCCTCCTCTCCAGGACTCGAGAGGCTATGAGCGGGAAAGGATCGGGACAGTATCATTTTTACGGGCCGATCTGGGCACTCCAGGTAATTAGTTTAAATTTAATTGTTCTAAATTAGTTTAAATCAAGTGAATACGTAACTAATCCATTAATTCACTTTACAGGTATGTGCTTGTGAGGTGATACCGGAGTTGGCTACTGAGGCCGGTCTGCACAGTGGACAGCTCACTGTGCCTCGATGTTTGAGGTGGACATTCAGACTCCCTGCCACGGACCCAGCCACCTTATTACAGCGAGTGGTACATTTTGATGTTTCTTGATATATTTAGAATCTTCGATCTATATTTGTTAATTCATCTTAATGATATTATTAATTCCATGCAGTCACGTGTGGTTACGTTGGTGCCATCTTCCGAGGAGACGGCAACTTCATATTACATGAGCTTGCAGTTGGAGCCTGGAGCTCAGAGCGTGAGATATGTTCCCGCTCGATCCGGGAACAAGAAGAAGATACTTGCAAATGTTGCATCTTTTTGTTCCACATCGGCAGAGGCGGTTGTCCCCCCGTCGGCCCGAGGCCCCAGAGCTGCTCGGACACCACAGACGGGCCGTCAGGCGACCAGTTGACCCTCTACTAGCCGGGCATTGAGGGACGAGCCAGATCATCCTGAGCCTGGAGCCCGACCCCTCACTAAGGATGCACCAGTGCACACGGCTGATTCGATCGATCCAGAGAGCCCTCCTAGAGCTTGGGGAATGAAGCATTCGAGGAGGGATCGCACGCCGAGCAGTGGGGAGCCCTCAGAGAGTTTCATTCAGAGGATTGTGGATCGAGTGATGCCCTGTGTCCAAGAGCTTATTGACACGACTATTGCGCCCCATGTCCAGGAGTATGTGGATCGGGCGATTGATCGTGCATTAGCTGGTCTGGGTAGCCGCTCTCAGAGGTCACACATGCCTCAGGATAGAGATCGCCACAGCCCGGAGCCGAGCGACTGTAGTGCTGGTCATCAGGCTCCACAGCCCACTGTGGAGCCGGAGGGTACTAGCACTTCGGCTCCACGCCATGGTGGTTTTAGCGCGACCTATCAGCTCATGAATGACATTGATGATAGCACACTCTAGGTCACCTACCCACGATTTAGATCCTTGGGTCCGGATGTCGTTGCTCAGCTCCATTTCAATAGCGATCGCTTGCGGCAGGGATGGTTTGACCATCTTGAGGATCCGAGGAGTGAGTTGAAGGATGTTCACATGAGCTACTTTCTGAGCGCGATGGCTCGACGAGTTAAGAGGGACAACCATTGTTCGACGACGGTGGCTACTACTGGTCTATATGTGAGTTCAAGTACTTATTTGAAAATAGTTTGTCTTTTTTCTTACTAGACGCTTAATCGTAATTCATTTTTTGCAGGAGGCCCTCGTTGCAGCATAGAAGAGACTGCATCCTCTTGACCCGGAGTGCACACGTGCATACGGTGACGATGACTACCAGTGGTGGAGACCTGCCGAGGGACTGATACATCGGATCCAGGGCAAGGATGGGCGGTATCAGGTGCCATGGATGGGGCGTGATTATGTAAGTGAGCTTCACAAGAAAATGATATATTATCATACATTATTTGCTGACATTAATCTTGATATGATCCCGATCTTATGTCGCAGACGATTGTGGTATGTGACGTCGCAGAGGAGCACTGGGTAGTGGTTCGTATCCGATTTGCTGACTGGGTCGTAGAGTTGTACGACTCATTTCTGTTTCAGATGGACGATCCGACCAACCGCGTCCACTACGAGAGGCGAGATAGAGAGTTGATGCCCCTACTCCGCCTACTTCCACGCCTACTCATATGTGCCGGATTTTGGGAAGGTCGTCAGATGCCGCCCCGTTGTGCTTTTGCGATGACCCTGGACAAGACTATACCGGACCAGTTCGTGCAGATGGACGACACGAGCTGTGGAGTATATGCCTGCATGTACGTGGATCGGCTTTTGGGTGCAGGAGTTCCGCCCGGATTGTCGGAGGAGGGAGGGAGTACATGCGTATCGGAGGATTATAGGGGCTCGGATATATTCATTGACTTACATTAAGAGACATAGCTTGTAGATGTTGGCATTACAATATTGACTTATATGTTGTTTTTGTACTTGAACTTGATCAATGTAAATATTTGTCTTCATTAATGTTTTTCGTGACAAAATGTGTTGTCCCGTCAACAAAAGGGTTCAAAAAACAACTTAATTTAATCGACTAATGCTCATCCGCTGACAATCGAATAGGACATCTAGGACGTGTGTGCTCCGTACTATCGCAAATGCCACACTTCTTCGGCGCCCTTCTCCGCGGAACATCTTCGGGCGGTGAATTCAGATCAACACCGCCAATGGGTAAATGGGTTGTGCATACACGCCTGTTGTTTCCCTGTCCATGGCATCTAGTGCAAAACTGCCTCCGTGCACTGGATGAGGCCTTAAACGGGGCTCAAGCTCTGGATGTAGATGGACGCCCAGCACGTCGTCTGATCTTTGGCGCCAAAACCACTCGTGATCCAAACGCATCGGGCATAATCCATTGTTCTGGATGAGGCAAACCCCTGATGATCGAGTTATACATACCGACCAAGCTCTCCACCTTGTAACACCTATCCACATAATCATATATAGCCGCCCCGGTACAACTGCGAAAGGGAAAATAAATACACTCAATTAGGTACATGTACAAAAATAAGAACAAATATAGATTTAAATGTCGTACCAGATGACCGCTGCCGCGTGAGAGCAGGGGATCAAGTCCAGCTCGAACTCACGACAGTCACAGGTCCGGTTTTGAAGATCAACCATGTAGACCTCCCTCCCAACCTCGACTTTTCATAAAGTTGCTAATGTAGTGGGCCGCACGGCATAGCAGCGTCCCTTATCGACGTTACCCGAAAGCTTAAGCGCGATGCCATCAGTCAACACATGATTCGAGCCCACTGCTGCCGCACATCGCTCGACGAACCACTGCTCAACAATTGATCTAAACATCTCGAACAATGAGCAAACAGGTAACCTCCTCGCCCACAACAGACGAGCATTGAGAATCTCCACTGCATTAGATGTCATGAACCCAGAGCGCCGTACGGGACAGTGTGAACGAGCCCAATGCACTGGGCCAATATTACACAGCTTCTAATATGCATTTGGACAGACCTGCTCCAACATCGACATACTCTCCTGGAAGGTCTCTCTCCGATATGCGTAGGCAGCCTCCTGAAATAGCGTCGTCACGTGTTTCTCTCTCTTCGTCATCTTATTCTTCAAATGGTAGTAGCACAGTCCGTGCGTCGCTCTTGGGAAAACGGCCTCCACAGCATTTTTAATGCTCTGATGCTGATCCGAAACGATGAGAAGATCATCTATATCACCCAGAGCCATGTGCACATGGCCAGAAACCATATCCAAGATTCATCGTTCTCTATCGGTCCGAGCCCAACTGCAACAGGTAAGATCTGTTCGTTGCCGTCCTTCGTCACAGCAACAAAGAGAACCCCCTTGTTCTTTCCCTTCAGGTGGGTCCCATCGATCACAAGCACTGGACGAGCATACTGGAGAAATACACTGACACACGCACCGAGAGCAAGGAATGAATGCTTGAACCGACCATCACTCGTGATCTCCATGTCTACTACAGTTCCCGGATTCATCAATTTCAGAGTGTGAAGGAAAGCGGGCAACTGTGCGTAGGACTTGTCAAAGTCTCCATATACCATCTGAATGGCAATGTTCCTCGTGTGCAGAGCGAAGCTATAGTCGATTTGGATGCCAAACTCACGCACAAGCTCCGCCATCATCTCCTTCGGCTTCAGAACAACCCGCTCGTCCACCATTCTACGAGCAAAGTATTTTCCGAGCACTCGTACAGGTACCTGTCGCGGAGCAATTCGACCCATATCAAGATGGCATGTGTGAGTGGCGTTGAACTTGTATATTCTCCACATATGCCCATCAGCAACCGCAAAGCACTTGAACGGGCAATCACCGCCATGCTTGCAAACATAGCCCAATCGTGACCTATTCGAGCGATACACGACATACTCCACTCGATTCTGCATGTGATAGATACCGACCGCTAGGGCGAGATCATCCTTCGTCCGAAAAATAGCTCCCTGGTGCAGTGTATCTGTTTCTGGTGCTGGTCCCTCATCCCAAGATAGTGGGCCCGCAATGTCCCAGTCAGCAAGGGGAACCACCCAATTGCTCGAAGGCTTGTCAGATCTAAACGGAACACCAGTGGTAGATGGTGGGACGACTCCCGTCAAGCACAACAATCTGTCTGTACGATCAGCAGAAGAACGAAGCCAGCCACTGAATTCTGTCAACAGTGACTCCACCAACCTCGTTCTATCATTCACCTCTTCTTGTTCTTGTTCTTCTTCTTCTCCATCTTCATCTTCTTCTGTCTCTTCTTCTCCTTCTCCCTCTTCTTCTGCAGTAGGACCATGCGTCTCTGCATGTGAAAAGTAGGGAACATAGTCATCCCTCATAGATGGTCCGACTCTAGAACCTTCCAACTGTCTTGAAATCACATACACGACCAACTCAGTAGTCTGCTCGTGAAGCAAATCGAGCAAATCTCCATCATCTTGCAAAGATGCTCTGATCTGTCTGCCAGTATTGGTACGGGAGAGGTAAAATAATTCATACTCGATCCTGTTCAGGTCAGTCCGCAACAACTTGTGAACCTCCCTCACCAGTGAGCTAAAACACAGCTTATTGGATGACATCGTCACGAGTTGTTCGTCCCCATCTACATATTCTGATCTCTCACATCGTCCACTGTGACGTACAATAATGCGGCGTCTAACTATCTGGACAATTTATAAACAATGCTACATGAGATCACAATTTAACCCTAAACCCTCTTAAACCCTAAACCCTATAAAACACTAAACCCTAAACGTAAACCCTAAAACCCTATAAACCCCAAGCCTCTATTAATCGATTAGTTTTTTTTCAAATTATTAATCGATTAGTTTGTTTTTAATTAAAGTACTAATCGATTAGTTTTTATTAAAATTATTAATCGATTAGTTTGTTTTTAATTAAAGGAATAATCGATTAGTTTTTTTTTAAACTATTAATCGATTAGTTTGTTTTTTTATTAAACTACTAATCGATTAGTTTTAATTAAACTATTAATCGATTAGTTTTTTTCAAATTATTAATCGATTAGTTTATTTTTAATTAAAGGACTACTCGATTAGTTTTTTTTAAACTATTAATCGATTAGTTTATTTTTTTTATTAAACTACTAATCGATTAGTTTTAATTAAACTATTAATCGATTAGTTTTTTTTCAAATTATTAATCGATTAGTTTGTTTTTAATTAAAGTATTAATCGATTAGTTTTTATTAAAATTATTAATCGATTCGTTTGTTTTTAATTAAAGGACTACTCGATTAGTTTTTTTAAACTATTAATCGATTAGTTTGTTTTTTTATTAAACTACTAATCGATTAATTTTTTTTAATTAATTGATTAGTGACTCGATTTAGTTTTTGTTTCTTAAAGTAATCGATTAGTAACTCGATTAATTTTTTTAACTAATCGATTAGTTTTTATTTTTCAAATTAATCGAGGAAGGCCTCGATTAGTTTTCGTTTATGTAATTTAATCGAGGAAGGCCTCGATTGTTATTATAATTATCGAGGAAGGCCTCGATTGTTTTTTATGCTCCTCAATTATGTTTTATGCTCCTCGATAGAAAGCTAGTCATCAATTAACAACAAATAATCCACAATTAACAACAAATAAACCACAATTAAGATCAAATAATCAATCAAGGCACTAATCGGTTATATTCTACGACATCGATTATATCAATGAAGGCATCGAATAATTTTTCACAGCCTAAACGCTTCTATAACAGCATTGATTAGATTTAGTTTAACATTATACAACCCTCAAAATCACATAAACATCGACTAAATTCAAAACCAACAACAATTAACCTAAATTACTGACCTAAATAAAACAGTAACAACCAATTCCAAAAAAAGGTCATATCACTCAATGTCACCTATTTTCAAAGTAAATCTAACAACACATGCAATATATAATCAAAATAATAGATATTTGCAAAATAAGTTCAAAAAAATGGACTACAAAACATACCTTTGAAAATGGGTGAAAATTTCCGTGCACTATTTTTTTCTCCAGAAAAATCTTTTCTTTCGCCCCTTGCTCAAAAAAATTTCTCCAACTTTTGCTATTCTTCGTCGATTTGTAGTGTAGTGTGAATAAAAACTTGTATGATTTTTGTGAATGAGATTTGTATTGTAGTGTGAATGAGCTCCGGATTCTACATCTATTTATTCAGAAATTTCACCTACCTCGTTATAAAACATTAGAATTTATTTAATTCGGTACAACATACCCTTCTTTTCATTAATTCGGTCCTACCTTCCCCTTCTTTTCATTTAATGAAGCCAACAACCTTTTCTTTTTATTTATTGAAACTAAGTACCTACCTTACACAAGAAATAAATGCATTCACTAAAAAAATCATGATTAATTGTAGGGAACATTGCCTCGATTCTTTTGAATGAAGGTCTCGATTATTTTAAAAATAATCGATGAAATTTTAAAAATCTAATCGAGGCAATGTTAAAAAAGAAATCGAGGAAGCATCGATTAATCTATGCTTATTAAAAATTAATCGAGGAAGCATCGATTAATACATAATTAATCGATGAAGCATCGATTTCAAGAGAATTGATATTTAAATCATCAATTCTTCTTAAATCATCATAATCGAGGCTCAACTTAGGAAATTACTCGAGGCTATGAATTAATCGAATATTGGAATTTCAATCGAGGAGATTTTGAGTAAATAATCAAGGCTAAAAATTAATCGAGGCTTACTACATATAATTGAGGCTGTTAGGGTTTCATTTTTAGAATTAGGGTTTCAGCTGTTAGGTGCATTTAATGCCTGCCACAAGTACAATGTGTCAATCATTGGGTGTGGGGACCAAGTCTAATATAGTACAAATTGCCTAACAAACTACCTATTTTTAAAAATTGTTGTTTTTTTCCATTTACTATTTACTTTTGTCCACTTTTATCCATTTATTCAAAAATATTTATCTTTTTCTTCCTGCCAAGATGGTCTCTTGCCGGCATTAGGGAATAAAGAAACATTTCTTTTGCACATTGAATCATTTATTCCATATTTAATATTCAACTTATGTTCATACAATTAAATTTATGAATTTTTCTTTCATTTTCTTTTTTCCTACCTACGACATGCGAACATCACTTTATATATTGCGATACTTCATACTTTTGAGTCCCACTGCAGGTAGCAAAGTAACTTAATTACTTCCATGAAGTTCCAATATGGTTAGGTACAAAAGGAACTGAATCAGTGATTACTAATTTGAATTCCAAGTTCCTTTTTGACTCATTTATTTGGTAGTTCCTTGTTTGGCTGTAACTATCAAGGCAGTTTAAAAGCTCTATCTCAAAAATAAAAATGGCACTTTAAAAGCTCGCATAATAGATAAGTTGGAATAATATAGTTATAATCTATCCGGACCCAAATGTGAATCATCGTCAAAGTAATATATTTCGGCCACTCATTTTCAATTAAAAGTGTACAGCCAAACGCGGCCTAGCTAGCAAAAGTTGGGTTATATAGTATGAGATTGAATAGAATTACTAATTTCTACATTATTTACTAATTTTTTTGAAATTTGCTTTCTAAATTATAAAATAATGTTTTATTTCGTTTGGTGTGATGTATTGATGTCGAACACTTGATGTAATCAAGGGCGGCCCTAAGGGCGTGCTTGAACTGTATTGCACAGGGCCTCACGAATTATAGAGACATCAAATTTTTTATATACATGCATGTGTATATATATAGTATTATATTATTAATATAGTTTCAATTTTAATAAAAAAAATTATGTACACTAAGTCTAGTATAAATTAAAAGTTTAACCCATTAGTTTTGTAAAAAAAAAAAAGTTAAGTCTTATTAATTGATAAGCACATTATTTAGTATTTTTAGGGTATTAACTAATATTTTTTTTTCAGAAGAAAAAAAAAGTTAGTCTCATTCAATTCACTTCATATTAAAACTATGTTGAATTTTATTTTCTTCTAATAAATTAAATTTAATGAATTAATATTATGCTACTTTAAAAGTAAGTTGTGAAAATTTTGTGAATATTCTAAAGCATGGAGAGCATAGTGATCTTGATGATTAAGAGTTGTTTCAAGAGCTAAACGCATTGCGATATGCAATACCTTTTACCCCAAAAAACACAATTCTAGATATATTAACTTACTTGAAGAGTCTAAATAATTGTCCTAATGTATATATTGTTTATAGAATGTTATTAATTAACCATACTAGTTGCATCTGCTGAAAGAAACTTTTCAAATTTGAAGATATTAAAATCTTATTTACAATTCACCATGGCACAAGAAAGATTGAATTGACTTGCTTTGATATCCATTGAATACGAATTGTTAGAAAATATTGATTATGAAAAATTTATAAGCAATTTTACTTCAAAAAATATTAGAAGAAGTATCTTTAAATGATATTGTTTAAATAAATTTGATTATTTCCTTTTAGGATTGTTCGAAGATGATAATGAACTCATGGATGATTGTGAAGTTTCAAAAATTGAGCATATTGAACATATTTCATGCATTTTTTTTATCTATGAATCATATGTATTAGAAATTTATAACCAAATGATTGTGCTATTTATTATGCAATAATATTATATTTCAACAAATAGGGCACCTTTCTATGTTTCGAATAGAGCACTACAAAATCTCAGAGTTGGCCATGGATATAATTATATATATATATATATATACAATATTGTTTTATAACTCTAGTGTATATATGTCACATTAATAACTTTTATATAAGTAAAATAATAATAGTAAGTCTTTTTTCTCTTAATCAACTAAATTATGTAAAAGAACAACAGTAAAATTACTTGAAACTTTAAAATGATAAATATCAATTCCTTTTCTTGCAAATCTATGCAAACATAGAAAGTACAAAGCTGTTCTCCAAAACTACTTTTTAAATATAGATTTTTATTTATTTTTATTTGCATGTAATGCGATGTGATGATCTTCAAACTACTTTTTAAATATAGATTTTTATTTATTTTTATTTGCATGTAATGCGATGTGATGATCTTCCCAAAAGTTGGCCCACTTTGGTTATATATATTAGAATGTCGTGCAACATCCCCCCCCCCCCCCCCCCCCTTCTTTTCTTGCATTAGAAAATATTATTATATTAATATGCTATTTGTCTACTTTCTTTTAGTTAATTTATATATGATGTTTTTTTTTAATGTTCAACAAACCTATTTAAGCATTAACATTGCTAAACATATTTTTTTTAAAAAAAATTACGTGTATTATGCTTGTAAATACGTATTGCGGTTATATCGAGGAATTTCAACAAATATAAAAGCTCGATCACTTTTATTTCAATCAAACCAAAATATTAGAAATAAAACAAGGGGCGAGTTTTTTAAATAAAAAGGAAAGAATAGGGGAAATATTATGTCTATATATCACCTTAGAAAGAAAGAAAAACAGTTCTGATGTGCGTTAATTTTTTTAATTAATGATGGAAAAAAAATTGGACCATTTCTCAATATCATTTCAATTTTATGGGATGTTCCGAAAAGGACATTTGGTTAATATCAATCTTTTGTATATATAGGAGAAGATTAGTTTTTGCATGAGCGGTGTGGGAATATGAAGAAGAGCATTGAATTGGGCCAGCTAGTATTTGATTGGGCTAACTATAGTTTAGTTTTCCCTAAAAGATTGGAGCTCAAATTACGTGCAAGATGTATAATTATTATATCATTAGAATTAATTATTTTTATTTCGTCAAGCATATATATATGTACAATTTATATACGGTATCGAATTGAATTCTTATTTTTCTGTTAATTTTTTTAGATAATTCATTTAATTAATTGATTGATTGATATTATTCTAGTTTAAATAGTCTATTAACAGATCAAATAAATGTGGAAAGTGCATAATGAGAAAATTAGAGTAAGCTTCTCTAAAAAAAATGAAATTAGAGTAAGCATACTTATTTGAAACAAACGATAGATTTGAGCGATGATTGTTTTATTTTCTGAGCTAATGGATCCATATTCCATAACATAAATACTGAAATAATACATTTTAAAATGCAATATGAACTTATTTTTTTATCGTCCATTCATATTCCTCACCTCTCCATAGTTGGTGAGTCGCTCAAATCCAATCCCTATTTTCCCAACTTCATTTTTATTTTACATTTTTTAAATTGGAGAATAAAAGCGGTCTCGAGTAGGTTCTGAATGGTACAAACAGAAGCGTAAATTGATTTTTCAAAAGCTTGTTCATCCAATTTTGAAATCATTTTAACAAATGGAAAACATACGAGGTTTGATGTTGTGGTACTCTGTGTAATTTCACTTTGTGTACTTTCAGGTTACATTTTTTTTCTTGTATATTTTTCCAATTTCAATTTTTCGTTCATTACGTTAATTTTACAATTATTAATTAGAGCACACCCCACCCATTTGTTTATAAATACTTTTTAATATTTAATTTTTAATGTTCAATTAATACTTCATTATCAATTTATCGTAACTGTGTAGTGTCAAGTGTGTAACGAGAAATATGAACACAGTCGAAATCGAAAATGCTACAAAATTAGATTACATTGAACTAAACATACCGTGACGTCAATATAACTAAATATAACATTACATTAAAACTGTAATTAACTCCAAATTAAGTGTAGTGGTGGAAACATTGAGTTCAGCTAGACCATAGTACCGGCGCCGCCTTTGGACACGGGCTGAGGTCCAGATACGACGCCGCGGCCTCCGTAGCCCTGGGCGGCGTATTCAGGGGCGTTGTCGTCGTCGTGGGCGCTGCCGAAGAAGCCCGAGTGAAGCAAAAGCACGTAGATGGTCTTGGTGAATGCCAAAATTATAACGAACGCCTCCACCACCCTCAGCCGCCACCCTCGCCACCCTCCCACGTTTATCTCCTTGCACGCCAATCTGCATTAATTATCGTTACTTTTTTTAGCACCTACTCTGCTTATATAATAACGAATTTCGACTGACTTTATATATATATATATATATATATTTAATTGACGATACAAAAAGGTAAAATAAAAAAAATAACCCGAAAGCGAGAATGGTGACGGCCCAGGCGACGGTGGAAGACGCAGAGGCGGAGGCGAGACTGTGGTTTCGCCACGCTCGGAGGTGGTTGCCGCCGGCTATTTTGGACACTATTCCGAGCACTGCTGCCAGTATGGTGAATGTGAGGAAGTGAGCTGTTGCTCCGTTCCCTCCCATGCCTGTAATCAAGTAATTAATTAAACCATTTTTAATTTGAATGGTGTTGAATGTATGATTATTGATTAGTACTAAAAGTGTTTTATAAAAGGACTTACTTGGATGATTAGTTTGAGCATTGATGTACTTATTTAGGCACCAACTCGCGAAGACCAGCAGAATGCAATACATTATCAAATTCAGAAACAGCAATGGACCAGCCATATTCCTTGCCACTATCCTATCCATTTTTTACCCTTCCAAAACACACTCAAAATCACCAGAATTAAAACCACGTACGTACTAGTAATTTTCTAATTAAAAACGTAACACAGTATATAATTTTATTTATAGTGGCCGGGGATGTGCATGATGATGCAAGAGCATGCAGCTCGTTGAGAGATAATATATATTTAAGAAATTGAAGTGTGGGTAGCGAATATATATAGAGAAAGTAAATGGGTATTAATTAATACAAGAATGAACGTGGCAGCATTACAGCGTTGATGATTCACATTTGTAGAGGCACCTGTCCACTTCTCCACTCTTTTGGCTAGGGTTTACACATATCCACATAAAATAAAATATATAAATTATATCAACTAATTTAATGCGTAGCTAAGTGTAGTGTGTGTAGATGAATAAGATGATGATAGATCATGAGTAATATAATCAACTTAAAGACTTATGTAATAAAATATGAAGTAATAAATGGGTAAGTGTAGATAATATATTTTTGGGGATCTACTCGTACTCGTGTAGAAGGAAGAGATATCCAACTTAATGTTTAACTAATTATTATCACCGTTTACAGTTATAGGCTTATAGCTACTGTTCAATATAAATGCTACACGGTACTCAACGCCTCCAATTTCTAAAACCGAAACTAGCAAGGTGTTTAAATTCCATTTTTTTATACAAATTTTAAATTCCAATATTTAGATGCCACTTAGCCATATGAAAAATCGCAATTCTTTATTTATTTATTTATTTTGAATTTGGAATGTTTTCTTCAAAATCGTCAATATACTCATGACTTTTCACATTAAAAAAAATTGTGATCATGTGATTTCAATTTCAACTTTCTCTTAATTAATTTAATTTCCACTTCAAAATAATAATTTAATACAATAATTAAGTAATATTAATTGGTTGTGAAGCAATCTATACATTAATTGTCCTTATTATTTGTCCACACGGGAGAAGAAGGTTGTAATTAACCGATCAAATCATAAATTGGTCATAATTTTACTCGATTTTAAAAACTTATATCATGATTGACAATATTTAATTAAGATGTGGCTAAAATGTTAGAGGAATGTAAAAGAAGAAGATGAAGAATATTTTATTTTTACTATTAGACTTATTTAATATTATACATCTGATTTAATTAGGATTACTACACTCTAACTAAAAAGGTTTGATCGAGGATATTCTATATTCTGCCAACTTATATTATTACGTATATCTTTTAACTTCTTACATAGTATAAGACTAAATTAATAAATGATCATTTAATTCTCCACGCTTAATCACTCCTACTATATTCCTTACTTCTCTCATTATGTCCATTTCGATGCCCTTAATCTTATATTCTGAAAGGTAGGGGAATAACGTCTTATTCTTTTTAATTTCTTTTTGAAAACTTAACGTCTTATTATTTGATAGAGTTAATTAAAAAAAAAAAAAAGTTAAAAAGGTATTTGGTTGAATTTTAGCATCATTTTATGCATGAAGTTGATCATAAGCTGCATGCCGGTACATGATTCTAGAATTTAATAAACCGGATCGAGCTGGCATGGACGGCCAAGCTCCATCTATGAATAACATGCATGTGGATTCTACATCATATTTAGATTTTTCTACATTATAAAAATTTATACATAAACTTAATTTGCGATTGTTTTTTCTAAGTGCTTAGTAAAATTATAAAAGTTAAGAAATTACTTGAAGTTGTAAATTATATTTAAAGTAAAAGTTTAAGTTAAAAGCGTGCAAATGATCATCCCAAATTTTGTCCTTAAATAACCGATTGTCATTGCCCGATTAGGTATAAAAAAAAAAATTAATTGTTAGTTTCTCAAAAACAAAAAAATGTAATTGTCTTATAAACCAATCTTGTTTGAATTTTTATTAAATAAAAAAATTATAATTGGATTTGATGCATGAGTTTTCTTTATACGTATTTCACTGTCTTTTTTTTGTATTAAACTTAAAATCCCATTAAAAATTTATTTTAGAACTTAGTATTATTTTAATGTAAATGAGTACTAGCTTTAATTTTTAAATTTCGAATAATTTTAAGAATTATTCCCTAATTGGGATTTATTTAGAAC
The DNA here is from genome assembly GCA_026008535.1 of Perilla frutescens. Taxonomy (NCBI): domain Eukaryota; kingdom Viridiplantae; phylum Streptophyta; class Magnoliopsida; order Lamiales; family Lamiaceae; genus Perilla; species Perilla frutescens. The sequence goes on from BRKX01000013.1 coordinate 14,574,572, forward strand.
CAGCTTTGGATTTATAATAACTAACACGAATATAATCCCATTTTCATTTGTTCTGGAAGAAGAAAATAAATATTATTTTATTCCATCCCTCTTCAGAAATCAGAAGTGCGCCAATCCGACGCCGTTTTATTCCCACCGCCCCTCTTCCACCTTCCGCCGATCAATCAATGGGGGAGGAGAAACCTCTGAAGCAAATGGCGGATGCCTTCAAAGAGTTGACCAACAGCATAAGTCAATTCCCCGAAGGAGAAGAAGCCCGGCTCGACCTCGGCCCCTTCTCTCACGCCTGTTCTCTCGTCTCTCCTCTCTTCCGATGTCTCGGCATCGCTTTCAGATTCGCTGAGCTCGATTACGTTGCAAAAGTAAATCTCTTTTTTCTGTTTTAATGGTTATTTTGTTTTGAGTTTTTTTTTTTTTTTTTTAATTTTGATCGTAAGGTGTGTTAATGGAGAGTGATGAGTTGTAGGATTCGAAGAGCTGTTTTTTTTCTTTATTTTGATTTGGTTGAAATCTAATTAGTGACTTGTATGTGATTTTTAGTATTGATGTGTTGATAATTTTGCCAGTTTGTTGTTTTTCATTTTTATATCTGTGTTTGATCAGTGAATTTGATCAATGCAATTATGTGTTTTTACTAGAATTGTTTGAAATTCGTTGAATATATAATCTGATCCTTTTTGTAATTCTGAATATGTCACATTAGCTGCCCTATTTATGATATAATTTGGTATATTTTGCGATTTTGATTATGTTGTGGAGCAGGATATAATGTTCAGTTTGTGCCATAGCCGTACATTATTCATTAAAATGTATAATTTTGTTTATCTTGCAATTCTTTGTATGTTTTATCTTGCACAAGTCCTAGAAACTATGTATGATCTAGCAAGTTTCTCCCTTCCATGCTCGCATTGTTGCATCGTAATATATGAGAGAAAGCAGTAAAAATGTCATTGTTCAATGTGGTTGCTTTATTTCCAATTTTATTTTGCAACTCATTTAAGGTGAATGATCTTACGGAGGCATCAAAATCAATATCCATGGTGCCAGTAATGATGGATGATGATATTAAATCTGATTGTGTGCGGAAGGCGGGGAGTCACACGAGGAATCTTCTGAGAGTGAAGCGTGGAATAGACATGGTGAAGGTTTTGTTTGAGCACATTATTTCTTCACAGTACGTCTTCTTCTTGCAGTTTCTGCACTTGATAATTGCTTCATGGCGTTGGTGCTATCTTTCCTATTCATTTCCCTCAATCTTTTGGGTTGCGATATACATAGAATCAAAAGGGAACATGCGCATATTACAATGCCCTGTGTAGTGCTTGCTTATGGTGTTTGAGAACGTATGGGATCATATTTGGAACATGTAGTTTACATCAGAATCAGTATCGCATAATTTCCTTCTAGTACTAACTATTCAACCAATGCACGTGCAAATGAATGTTTTCCAGAAGAAATCCCCTGAAAACTATTCCGAACAAAAGTATGCAATATATATGCATGCATTTAATCATGCATAAAATTTGATGCAGCAAAGATCTATCTTGGTTTTATCATGGATTAGTGATTCTGAAGAACACTGTCATATATTGTTGTTTCTCAATTGTCTATCCATACATCTAAATTTTGAGTATTTTAACAAAGATGGAAACCTCACAGAATTTTGTATTTCACTTTCCCTATTTATGAAAACAATCCTTTGGCTTAAGGATAACATTAATTTCTCACTGATCTATGCCTGGCACAATGACTTATTGTGTAAAGCTTCAAACCTTGTTTTCTACAGGGGCAATTCTCTGAAGGATCCAGCTTCGAAAGCATATGCGCAAGTTTTTGCTCCATACCATGGATGGGCGATTAGAAAAGCTGTGGGTGCAGGAATGTATGCCCTTCCGACAAAGGCACAGCTGTTGAATAAGCTGAATGAAGATGGTGAGTTTTATGTTCTGCAGATCTCTTATTTTGTTAATTTTTATGTAAGCTAAGAGGCATACTTGTGTTCTGCTCATGCATTTCTTGACGTTTGCATGGATACGTAAGCAGTAAATTAGTTTAGTAAGTTCTAATTATTTTCAAACTTGGGATAGTTGGTCCGTGTCTTACCAAACTTGAGAAAAGCATGCACTGATGAAATCAAATTAGAGATTTTCCTGCACGCATTTCCAGAATATATACCTAGTGGAGGTCCATTTGGCTAATCATCATAATCACCGGGCAAAGCAAACTCGATCATTCAAACCTAGGACTCGGGACATATTACTCACCATAGAGAATATGTTTCATGATTATGAGATCTTTATAGTTCCTTTTTATTGTCTTTCCAATGATTTCTATTGTTTTTGTTGGTCATATTTGATGATGTACTTTTAGAATCATAATATAATGAATGAATTTCAAGTCATAGAATACTATTTGTTCTCATTTACGAATTTAATTGTTTTTTTTTCTCTTACCAAAACATACTGTTTCTCTTTCAGAAACTTCAGCCAGAATTCAGATGCAGAACTACATATCCTCAGCAGCTCCAGTCGTCAAGTACATCGAGCAGCTCTTCATCTCGAGAGGATTAGGAACTGACTGGTGAAAAATGCAGGGCTATATTAATTCTGAATTTCTGATTTATTTGTCTTATATTACGTCTGTACTTTAATGATTTAATCACTTGTATCTTCAATAGGTCAAACAGACCACTTTTTTATTATTATTGTCTTGTATTGGAGATAATTAGTAATCACTATGGAAATATATGGTTTCCAGTCTGTTATATTGGGATCTTTTGGTTAAATCAAATCCAATATTTCTTCTTTAGGCCGAAGCCTGTTGATATGATGTCGCTATCTAAGTGTGCACTTGGTAAATTACGTTATTGTATAACGTACGGACTATACTTGGAAATTCATGTATGACAATCTAGCGATGTTGGTGGGATTAGAATTTGAGACTTTTGACCTCAAATTTACACCATTTCACTACTGTGTCATAGTCATTGCTTGATATTTAATAGTGTATGATTATGTTTTGAGACTTGTGATAACGTATATTTGATAGGATAATTCTATACATAGCCACAATTTTACTTATTATAGCCGAATATTAAATTATAATACAAAATTTATGTGATTTTTCCAAATTACCTTTATAAATTATTATCTCTTATATGTAGCTCCGCCACCCTCTTCTCCAATCTATAACTATATCTATACCTATACCTATACCTATATAAAAAGTATGTATGATTTCTTATAAAATATGATTTACCTATCATATTCGTAATCTATACTTAATTTAAGGGTAACACAAAGTAATATAGTATATCTATAAATAATTATTTGTAAATAAATATATTTACTTCAATAGTTTTGGTATAATTGAACTCTAATATATAAAATTATCCCAAAATAATAACAAAATTATTTATTTAGTATATTATATTTATTTAAATAGTTTTGGTATAATTGAACGTTATTCTATAAATTTATCCCAAAATAATAATAAAATTATTTCTTTAGTTTAAATAGGTCAAACCTATTATAATATAATTTTTATGTAATTGAACTCTATTATATAAATTTATCACCAAAATAATAACAAAATTACTTCTTTAGTTTAAAGGGCCAAACATATTAGATCGACATATACACTTAATATTTTATCATTAATATTACTTTTCCGAACTACTTATTTATAATCTTAGAGATCATATCATACTATGTTCTATAAATAAGTTGATTAAGATCGCATAAGATATTCTTTTTTCTAAAACTAAGTTGATTTGGATCCCATAAGATTTGAGTTAAATTTGATCATAATTGCTTGCATCAGTAAATTTGTTTGCCTTGCTTAATTCAAATTTTATAGAGATAAACAATTAATGTATGTAATTTGCTTTGTTTATATAGATTTAATAGATATAAAAACACGTAAGAAATGTAATTTGATTAGAATTTGTGTTAATTAAAGAAACTAAATTTATTTTACTCTCCTTCGCTCCTACCACGTCTTCATTGCCTAGATTCACCAACAAAAGAGATAATGTTTATAAAACATAAATATTTAATATTAATATAATTGTGTTTGTGCGCTACTAAAAATTAATTACATATAATTTTCTATATTTTGTGATTTTTATTTTACTCGGGGAGTAGAATTGTGCAACCTCTTCTCTAATTAGTTGCAATGATCATATTATATATTCACTAATGGTATTATTTGTATGTATTATCTTATATTGATTTTATTATTATTAAATTGATCATTATTTTTCTTGCACAACTGTTGATGTCTATTGACAAAGAAGAAAAAATCTACAAATGAAAGGAAAATATTCTAATTTAAATATCATACAAATATAAGAAAAGATAAATCAAGTTAAGAAAAATTGAAGAAATAAAAATGTTACATTTATTTCGACATATGATGTCGCTTTACGTAAATCAAATTGTAAGTAATTTTATAATTTGAAATTATATATATATGGAATGGATCAAGTGAGAACCAAAGCCTCATGTAAGAATAGAGAACCAATCTCATCCATAAATCTAGTTGATTTGAGCGATCTGGATTGCTTCAAATTTTAGATGGCAATCTTGTAATTTTTGATAAATTTTAGGGTTGTGAGATTATTTATGTAATTTGATAATTCTAATTAGAATATGTGAACTTCTTCTCTTTCCCCTTCTCGTAAGTTTTCTCTCTCTGGTTTTTCTCCCTTTCTCCTTCTCATAAGCTCTATCTCTCTGGTTTTCCTCTCTTTCTCCTTCTCATAAGCTCTCTCTCTCTCTCTCTCTCTCTCTCTCTCTCGTAAGTTCTCTCTCCCTCTCTGTCTCCATATAACTGTTCTTTTTGTGAGTTTTTTTTTTGTTCATTGTTCTTGGATGATGACGCCGGTAAAAATATGAGTGTGATGTTGCAGTAAAAATGATGTTGTGGAGATGAGGCGAACATTAAGATGATGAGCTAGACGGCGAGTTAGATCTATGGTTCAATTGGCAGAGATGACTAAACTTCAATAGAGAGGAACTGAGAGAGGGACTCATAATTTTTTTAGGTTTAATTTGTAGATAGGGTACTTGAGATTTAGAGTTCATGGGAGATAACTTAGTTATGGAGTTATGAGTTTTTTTTCAATCTGATTAACACGAGATTAACGAGAGTATTTGCACGAGGAATGTTGTATTAGCACTACTATTACATGTTATAGCACTGTTGTAGATTAGTTTTAGCACTACTGTGATCATTTTTAGCATTGATCGAAGAATATATTTTTTAGCATTAACGTGATTAGTTGTTGTAGATGGTAAATTTCTACAATTATTTTTGTAGTAGGTTCGGGCTCTGGCGACCAGAGAGATTTTGTGAGGCCAAAGAATGAAGTCGAAAGAGATCGGTTGAGTGTATAAAGGATCGGAATAATTATTTGTCAAATCGATGATTATTTGGGTGTTTCGATCTTGCTCCTGCCTTTATTTCTCACCCCCTCTGCGATTTATATAGGGTGGAGTCGTAACCCCTTTTCGATTTTTAAGGGATTCTCCGCTATTTTTTGGAATAAACTCTTATCCCCTTAAGGGTTTTTGACCGGGTCATACTTATCTATCAACGTCCCTTTTGACCTGGACTTTTTGCTCAAATTCTGCCCTAGCTCGCTCTTTATGCTATCCCCTTTTCGGCCTCAACTCCTTCGAACTCTAAGCCCTGGACTTCGAACATGGGCCTTATTATTGGGCTTTAACGAAAATAGACCTCTACAGTTGTATATTTTTAATGTGCAAATTGTGTTGGCTCCATTTTGGAGTTTTCTTCTAGATTTTCTGAATTTTACACATCTAACTGTGAACCATTTTTAAGTCTGCATTGGGTAAAACTTTTCTTACTTTGGATGCTGGTATAACCTTTTACAAGGTTTACACTTCATCATATAGATTTTATATTCATTTGTCTACTACAAAGAGGTCTAAAGATGATACTATAGTTTGGAAGTATGTTGTATGTAACCGCGAGGGACTTAAAAACACATCGGTTGATTTTGGTGAAACATCAAAGAAGAAAGACGTCGTGTGTCTAAAAGGACTTGCTGTAAGGCTAGGATATGGTTGAAGTATATTAGTTCTGATGGGTACACTGTTGGACTATTTGAAAAAAGACATTCACATTCTCTTATTTTGGATATACACAAAGAGTTTATGAATCTGAATAAGAATATAGACCCTTCACATCAAAGTTTTATTCTGAACTGTGATATGCTTTTACATTTGATTATGAAGTTAGTCTACTTATTATTTAGATTGTCATTCTTTGATTTTAGCATTTCCATAGGAAGTTTTAGCACTGGTAGTTGAAGTTTTAGCACTTACAATTCCTTTTTTAGCATTGGTAGTTGATGTTTGAATATTTGGTAAGTGACAATGTTAGCATTTGTAGTATTTTGTTCATGATGATAAAGATATTATAATAACAGAGATTTGTGATCTTTTATATGTTGGCAGGTATTCAATGATTTTTGCACCCTTTACTGGAAAGGGCAATCATGGGAGACTTGTCACCTTTGGAGCTGCTTTAATGTCGGGTGAGGATGCTAAATCTTATTCATGAATTCTTCAGAAATTCAAGGACTGTATGGATTATTTTCTGAATTTTATGGGTTGTTTGCACCTAGTGAAGTTGAGGTACTTCCACCTAACTGTGTGAAGACTAAAGATATTGGAAATCGTATAAAATCAAAAGAAGATGCGAACGCCGAATGCAAAAAGAAACCTTTAAGGACCTGCAAGAAGTGTAACAAAAAATTCAGTCATGATTCTAGGAACTGCGGGAAGAAGTAGATACAATTTTTTTTGTACTTCTCATACTCATTTTTTTATTAATGTTAATAATATTCTTTTCTGTAATATTATACACATAGTTGATATTCTTTTTTGCATTGCTAATAAAGAGGAGTTTGATAATGCTAAGAAGAGTGTATGTACTACTAATATAGTTCTGTATACTGCTAATAAGTCCTTTACTTTAATGATAATGCATTAAATTTAGTTATTAACATGATAAAAGTAATGAACAATAGTGTCAAAGATAATTCTAAGATAATTTATGCTAATGGTAAATAAAGTGTTATCATAATGCTAAAATGAGAGCCGACAATGTTAAAACTCTAAAACGATAGTGCTAAAAAGCAAGAAAATGTGCAGATAAATCACAGATTGACAACAGTTGTAGGTTTACCAAAAAACAAAAAATGAAGCTACTAAATCATCATGAAATAATTCTAAGGTGGGATAATGACATTGTTAATTCAATAAAACTATAAGCATTTGTTCATGATTATGTTTTATAATTTAATGATAACGCTAAAATGAGATATGATAATGCAAATACAGTTAACAATAATGCTAGTACCACAAATCACATTTGTTGGTTTGTAATGATCATGACAATTTTTTTATCACAATGCTAATAAAGGGTTATGTTAATGCTAAAAATGAGAGATTGTAATGCTAATAGTGGTTGCACTATATTAATAATTCAACAACATGTAACAATGTTTGTTCATTGTTTTTTTACAATGACGATGACATTTTTTTATGCTAATGCTAAAAAAGAGTCATGCTAAAATAAGTAATTACAATGCTTAAAAAAGTCATGACAATGCTAAAATAGAAAATGGTAGTGCTAAAACCCTAAATTCTGAGTATTCATATATTCTCAAAATTTCTGATTTTACCCTTAATAAGATTCAGGGGCAGCGAATTTTAACATTATTATGATAATGCCACCGTGTCAAATTTTAAATCTGGGCCGTTGATATAGGGAGATTGGATAGTATGGATTGATTCCTAATTTTCACACAGGGTATGATTCTCTCTAGAACCACTCCCTATATATATATATGATGAACAAAATTTGATTATAAACAATTGGTTTTCATCTTCCCAATTGTTATGAGCAATAGTTCATAAATCTATTTTTTTCTTTAGGAATTTCATATTGGTAATTGCCACAGAATCTATTCACTTCAGCAAGTTTTGGAATTTTTATTCAAATAAACTCTAAGGTTAGCCTATTCTTTTTCTGTGATTTTGCTTTTACTTTATATGTGTACTATTTTATTATTAAAATAAATCTTAAATTGCTTATTGATGTTGCAACATCATAATTAAGATTAATTTGTGTTATGGGTTGATGCTTGTCAAGGAATAAAGTTTCATTAATCAAAGATGTCGATCCCATTATGAATTTTTTTGTTCTTTAATAAATTGCACTATTTTAAATAACTGATGATGCGGACGTATTGCCCTCCTTAATCTTGCAACAATTCATATTAGTGATGTTTGTAACTTTTACGTCATTATTAGTGAAAGTATATCATTGATGTTACTCAATTAATTGGTAATCAGGTTCAACTGTTGATTTAGTTTCTGCACTAGTCAACATAAATAATGGTTTCAAACCACTACAAAATTCAGAGGAGACGAATAAATACACTGAAACACATATTTACTATAAGATTGTTGTTTGAGTTTATATTGAATTATGCCAAGATTGTGTTTACCTATATCTCAAAGTAATACTTGTGGCTGCTTCAAAAAAATTCATATGATTGGCCATGTTATGTACTCCCTACTATAAAAACTCGTACATGTGGTAATCAACAACAATTGGATATTTGTGATCTCTTTTCGTCCCATTTGCTTTACAGCTTTTGAGTTTGCTTGTGTAAGATTGATTTTTATATATCCATTCAATGTTTTTGTGTAGGGGGCTTCATATTGAGCTCCTCATGAAATACATATTTTAGTCTATTGAGTGTCCGTATCCAAGTTATGATCTGAATTTATTTCTAATATATTTCTTCTACTTTTTTTTTGTTTTTATTGCAGAATATGTCGAGTGATCCATAACAATTAGTTAGAACATTACAAATAAATCAAAGATCCTTTACAATAAGGTCGAAGATTATACAAATTGAACATGAAATATGTGGGATTAATAATGATAAGTGGTTTTGGAAATTGATCATGATAGACAAAGGTAAGTATCATGCTAATGAATTACATTCACAATTATTAATTTAAATTTTAATTACATTAATATTTACATATGTAACAGATTAAATTAAATTTCAAACTAAAAAAAATTGTTTATAATTTGATAATAGTTGCATGTTTATAATATTTATAAGGTGTCCATCCAATTAAGGTTTATAATGTATATTGACAAAGTATTGTTATATGTTAACATAGTGTATTCACAGTGCTGACGAAGCAAAACTATAATGCTAATGTAGTACATATATATTATTGTTATGATTTGTTCCAACTCATTTATGGTTTATCACATCCAATCAATGTTTATTTCATCTAATTAGGTTTATTTCATCCAATTAGAGACTCTTCCATTCAATTAAAGTTTATTAAATCAAATTAGGTTTATAATTAGTTTTTAGAATATATTTTTCGCTAACAATATTTGAAAGCTTTAATTAGCATAACGATAATGCTTCGTTAGCATGATGATAATACTTCGTTAGCATGACGATCTGTTATCAAATTCTCCGTGATTTTTATAAAAATTATCAAATTACATTAATACCCCGCGCGAAAAACTTTTTAAATATTACAGAATTAGCAACGTCCTTTTAATCAAATCCGGACCTTTGATTTTTGAGGATTGTGTGGTGTGAGATGTGATCCTAGTTCCCACACTATGATTGATCTTTACGTAACCCCTCATATATATATATATATATATGGAGTGGGAAAACCAATCTCTATCATTCAATAATCTCTACATCAATGGCCCAAATTTAAAATTTGAGGCGGTGGTATAAGTGTAATAAAGTCGAAATTCGGTGCCCCTGAATCTTAGTTAGGGTAAAATCGAAAATTTTGAAAATATATGAATACTCAGAATTTGCTTGTATATTAATCAGTTTAGGTTTTAGCACTGTCATTTCCTATTTTAGCACTGTCATGGCTTTTTTTAGTATTGTCATGACTTATTTTAGCTCTTTTTTAACATTAATATAAAAAATATCATCGGCATTGTAAAAAAATCATGAACAAACATGTTATACGTTGTTGAATTATCAATATAGTGCAACCACTATTAGCATTGCAATCTCTCATTTTTAGCATTAACATAACCCTTTATTAGCATTGTGATCATGATATATCATTTTAGCATTTTTATTAAATTATAAAACACAATCATGAACAAATGCTATTACAGTTTTATTGAATTAACAATGTCATAAATCCCACCTTAGCATTATTTCATGATGATTTAGTAGCTTCGTTTTTTATTTTTTGGTAATTCTACAACTGTTATCAATCTGTGATTTATCTGCACATTTTCTTGATTTTTAACACTATCATTTTAGAGTTTTAGCACCGTCATCTCTCATTTTAGCATTACGATAATACTTTATTTACCATTAGTATAAATTATCTTTGACACTATTGTTCATTACTTTTATCTTTATTATTAAATTATATTTTTTAGCATTCTTATTTTCTTTACTCAACAATATTATATAAAAAAATTATAGGTGTTAAAAGAACTACAAAAGATGAAACAACACGAAGAACAAAAGCTAAAACTACCTCCACTCATGAAGATGATAGATGCAACAACGTATTTTATAAATATCCATCATTAGACGTAATAACATGGCCATCAACTTTCTCAGAAGCAGTTAGGCAACTTAATAAAGCACAACATGAAGCAATGATAAAACTGGGATTTGACTGCATTCTTCACCTGTATATAAACCATTTACTAGAGAAGATGAACTACTGCTTGAAACTTTGACCCAGCCTCAAGAGAAATACAATTGGAGCACGAAAGAAGATTACCGATTGAAGCTTCTGATGTGTCTTTGATCTTTGCTTTTTTCAGAGGACCAAGAAAGATATCAAAGAGTATTAAAGGCCACACATGCAAGATCATATTGAAATAGGAGTTGCATGCTAGCATTATCAAACCATTTATTAGCATTACAAAAAAGGAATATAAGATGTGTGTATATTAGCATTATACGAAATCAACATTTTGTATTAATTGAAACACGCTATCATTTGTCTCTGTGAAGGGCATATTATTTTCACAATTTGGTATTAAACATATAATTTTATAATCATGTTAATAACTAAATTTTATGCATTAGCATTAAAGTAAAGGACTTATTAGCAGTATAAAGAACTATATTAGGAGTACAGACACTCTTATTAGCATTATCAAACTCTTTAACAATGCAAAAAAGAATATCAACTATGTGTATAACATTACATTAAAGAATATTAATAGCATTAATAAAAAATTAGTATGAAAAGTACTAAAAAGTGTATCTATTTCTTCCCGCAGTTCCTAGAATCATGACTGCATTTTTTGTTACACTTCTTGCAGGTCCTTAAAGGTTTCTTTTTGCATTCGGCGTTCGCATCTTCTTTTGATTTTATATGATTTCCAATATCTTTAGTCTTCACACAGTTAGGTGGAAGCACCTCAACTTCACTAGGTGCAAACAACCCATAAAATTCAGAAAATAATCCATACAGTCCTTGAATTTCTGAAGAATTTATGAATAAGATTTAGCATCCTCACCCGACATTAAAGCAGCCCCAAAGGTGACAAGTCTCCCATGATTGCCCTTTCCAGTAAAAGGTGCAAAAATCATTTAATACCTGCTACCATATAAAAGATCACAAATCTCTATTATTATAAACGCTTTCTTATCATAAACAAAAGACTATAAATGCTAACATTGTCACCTACCAAATATTCAAACATCAACTACCAATGCTAAAAAAGGAAATGGAAGTGCTAAAACTTCGTATGGAAATGCTAAAATCATAGAGTGACAATCTAAATAATAAGTAGACTAACATGTTAGTCTTATATGTTGCATCGATCAAATGATACAACGCACCCAAATAACATGCTACTCCTTTCTCGGTTACACACAATATACTTTCAAACTATAGTACTATCTTTAGATCTCTTTGTAGTAGAAAAACGACTATCATATCCACATGACGAAACATAAACCTTGTAAAAGGTTATACCAGCATCCAAAATAAGAAAAGTTTTGCCCAATGCAGGCTTCAAAGATGGTTCACAGTTAGATGTGTAAAATTTAGAAAATCCAGAAAAAAAACTCCAAAGTGAAGCCAATACAATTTGCACATCAAAAAATATACAACTAATCAAGTTAATGCTAAAAAAATATATTCTTCGATCATGCTAAAAATGGTTACAGTAGTGCTAAAACTAATCTACAGCAGTGCTAAAACCTGTAAAACCTGTAATAGTAGTACTAATACTATTAAAAAATAAGTCATATTGTGATCCTAAGAAATCTGCAGAGATACAAGTACATATTAATAAGAAACCATGATCTGCAGAACTGAAAACATATGTTGATCGTGAAAATTTAAAAGTTCAACTAAATCAGCTTCATCAACATTATCGAACAAATCTAAAATAAAATGGATAAAATAAATAAATTACATTGTATGAACGAACACATCTAATTATTTTTAATCGGGAAAAAATATATATATCAAATCATCAACAATATCGAACGAATCTAAAACACATCGAAGAAAAAAATATCAGGACAATATATAACAATCAGATTTTTACCTGAGATCTTCATCCAAGAACAACGAACAAAAAAAATCTCCAGAAAATTTTATAACAATTGCGTGAGTAACGATTGCGGAGAATTGAAATTCGATTACATGAAAAAACACATAGATATTGTAGTGGCTATTTTTCGTCAGCCCATTATGCTGGTCCATGTGGATTAAACGTTATCGTTTAGCTAAGCAACCACATAAAGATTGGTATTTTGAATTAAATGAAATTAGCCGTCCGCATTACCTGGAAGGGTTGACGTGATCAAACGAATGAGATCATGCCTCAACCGCTCCCATAATTCACGCGAACCCTAACGCTGCCTCTCTCTATAAAATGAGACTTTCCTCCTTATTTGAGGGGTACACTAAAATACCCACAAGCTTCACACCATACCCTAAAAACATTGAATTTATCATTTTCTAATTTCATTATACTCTGGCGATTCAACATCTGGGCGTCTTTCTTACGATCTTTTCCGATTGAACGAAGATTCCCTCAATTTCTAGCCACGTTCTGGCTAGGGATTACTATTATTCAGCTCTTTAATTATTCAATTGTTTCATATTTTAACACTTTCTACTCTTCTTCTTTTCCTGACTTGAGCGTCGGAGGCCCAACGATCGTCACTCCCCCGACGGTCTTTGGCTCTTACGGTATTTTCTGTTTTTGTTTCACAGATTGGCCGCTGCTCCGGACTGAATCAATTAATTGCAGATTTCCGGATCCACAATTTGGCGCCTACCGTGGGGCGGCGATCTATTCGTGAAACAAAATGACAATGCCTAATGAGAGTCACAGAGATGGAAAAGGACCCCAGCAAGATGGCAGAACCGCTACGCCTTCGCCCGATGTTGATCTGTCGCTGGCTGATGTTCTGAGGAATATACAGCATCAAATGGCAAACACCACGGGGGAGTTAACGCTTCTGAGATCAGAGAACGCTTCACTCCGCAGTAAACTTGAAGATCTGACCATCAATGACAACACACGCCATCTGAACTACATCAAACCCACCAATCTGTTCGGCGAGCCAAATTCGGTATACTCTGAGCATCGTCATTCTGTTACTTTTACTGATCCATTTATTGCAGGTACTAGTGCGTCAGCACAGAAGGTAGACACCAGACAACAAATGGAGGAGAGCCCGCTAAGGCCACCTCCAGGGTTTGAATATCATGCTTCTGGACAGGAAAGGATCCGACACCAGACCCTCGAGCAAGAAAGGGTTGAACAGCAGCGCCGGTTCAACCAGGGATTCGATCAGAGAATGATCGATCACCCAAGTGAATTGGAGCAACGACTGGCTGGTATCGAGGCAATGATAACGTGAATTCCTAGTGTACCTCTCCCAATCCGCAAGGCTGCACCAAATAGCTTCGCTGACTCATCGTTCATAGATGAAATAGGGTTAACAGAGATGCCGTCGAAATTCACCTTACTATCTATGAATTTATTTAACGGAACTTCAGATCCGGATGACTATATCGCACAGTATAAACAGAAGATGTTCATCGCAGCAATACCAAAGTACCTCAGAGAAGCCTGCTTGTGCAAAGGTTTTGGGTCAAGCCTATCAGGAGCCGCACTACAGTGGTTCACAAACCTTCCTAACGCTTCGATCGGATCATTTGCACAACTCACAGATCTTTTCGTAGAACAGTTTGCCAGCAGCTGGAAAATTGAGAAACATTCTGATGACCTCTACGCCATTATCCAGTATCCAAATGAAACACTTAGGAATTATGTTGCAAGGTTCAATAGAGAGAAGATAGAGATACCAGGCTGCAATGTTGACACCGCCATATCAACCTTCAGAAAGGGGCTAAAGAGGGATTCGGATCTCTACAAAGAACTCACAAAGTACCCGTGTAAGACAATGGATGATATTTTAGCAAAGGCATGGGCATAAATTAAGTGGGAGGAAGATGAACACCAGTATTATCGACCCAAGCCAAGAGGTCGAGATGAAGAAAGAGACTCCCGCAGAAATGATAGAAGAAGAACCGACCCTTACCCCCGTAATGATCGCTACAAACCTTGAGGTCGAGAGGATATTTCAGATCCATATGATCGATGCTTGCCAGAATACAACATATGCATCACACCCTCAAAAGCCGTCAATGCCTTGAAGGAACTCGGTAGTACAGTGAAGTGGCCTCCCAAGATAAGGAGTCCAGATCATGAACGTGACAGAACAAAGTACTGCGAATTCCACAAAGATCACGGCCATAGAAAAGATGATTGTATCGCCTTGCATCATGAAGTCATCGACTTACTCAAGCGAGGCCATTTGAAAGATTTGCTGACCGATAAGGAGAAGCAGACCTTCAGCAAAAATGATGAGAATCCGAGGGATCCACCAAAGCCCCCACTAATTGAGCATGTGGTTAATTGCATAACTGGAGGATTCGAGGTTAGCGGAGTGTCCCAGGCATCAGCAAAACAACACTGCAGATCTCTGAAATACACACCCATGATACCAAAGCCCGATACCGAAATGGAACTCATAACTTTGAGTTTCACCAACAGTGAAGCTTCTGAACTCTCACACCCGCACCACGATGCACTCGTTATTTCAGTCATTATTTCTAACTGTATGATCAAGAGGACTCTCATTGATGGTGGGAGTTCGACTAATGTCATTTTTTATCTACTTTGAAAGGAATGCAGGTCTCCTAGACTAACATCGTCAAAAAATCGATGACCTTGATTGGATTCAGCGGCGAGCACAAAGCTACCATAAGTGAAATTACACTACCTGTGTATACGAAAGGGGTAAACCTACACACCAAGTTTCAAATTATCGATGCACCCTCAGCATACAACGTCATCCTTGGGAGACCTTGGATTCATGAGCTAAAAGCCGTACCTTCGACCTATCACTAAGTCATACGCTTTCCGACCCCGTGGGGAGTTAAGCAGATTCGTGGAGAGCAAATTGGGTCAAGAGACTGCTACAGATCAGCTTTCAAGACTAACCACGTGCAGGTACAAGAAGTAAACCAAGTAAATGAAGCATCAACATCAAAATCAAAATATGAAGGTGGAGAAAGCTCAAATTCAAAATATGAGCATGGAGAAAGTTCAGGGTTGACCTCCTATGTCGAACCTGAGATGGAAGATCTCGATGAAGTACAGATTCACCCCGACTACCTAGATCATGTCATTCAAATTGGGTCGAGGATGACTTCTGAAATGAGAGCAGAGCTAATCGCTTTTTTGTCAGAACACCATGATTGCTTCGCATGGTCGCATGCCGACATGACAGGTATCGATCCTTCTATCATAACTCACAGGTTACAGGTCGATCCCGATCACCCACCAGTCAAATAAAAAAGAAGAAAATTTGCAGCAGAACGAAATCAAGTGATAGAGGAAGAAGTTCAAAAGCTAATCGATATTGGTTCAGTTCGGGAGGTGTAGTACCCCGATTGGCTAGCTAATGTTGTGATAGTAAATAAGAAGAATGGAAAGAACAGAATGTGTATTGACTTCACCGATCTAAATAAGGCCTGCCCAAAGGATTCATTTCTACTTCCTCACATCGACACGCTTGTTGATGCAACAGCAG
The DNA here is from genome assembly GCA_026008535.1 of Perilla frutescens. Taxonomy (NCBI): domain Eukaryota; kingdom Viridiplantae; phylum Streptophyta; class Magnoliopsida; order Lamiales; family Lamiaceae; genus Perilla; species Perilla frutescens. The sequence goes on from BRKX01000013.1 coordinate 14,590,779, forward strand.
GACATGAGATGATGAGCTTCATGGATGCCTTCTCTAGGTATAATCAGATTCTCTTACATCCAGATAATCAAGAAAGAACAGCGTTCGTCACAAGTCGAGGCATCTACTGCTACAAAGTCATACAGTTCGGGTTAAAAAATGCATGAGCCACATACCAGAGACTGGTTAATCGTATGTTCAAAAAGTTAATAGGTTCGACAATGGAGGTCTACATAGATGATATGCTTGTAAAATCAATACAAGCTAAAGATCATATTGGGCACCTGAGGCAATCATTCGAAGTGTTAAGAAAATACAACATGAAGCTTAACCCCTCCAAATATTCTTTCGGAGTAACATCGGGAAAATTTTTAGGGTACCTCATCACAAAAAGAGGAATCGAAGCTAATCCCGACCAAATAAGGCAGTGGAAAATATAAAGGCACCCCGCAACATCAAAGAAGTACAAAAGCTCACGGGTCGTTTGGCAGCTCTTAGTCGTTTCATATCAAAATATCCCGACAAGAGCCATCAATTCTTCAACACACTTCGGAAGGGAAAAGACTTCGAGTGGATGCCAGAGGGCGACCAGGCCCTCAACCAACTTAAGTCATATCTCTCAAGCCCGCCTTTGCTCTCGAAGCCTAACTCAGGTGAGGTACTTTTCATTTATTTATCCGTTTCTGCTAACTCATTAAGTGCAGTGTTAGTTCGCGAAGAACAAGGAAGACAATACCCTGTCTACTATACCAGCAAATCACTACTCGATGCAGAGACCAGATACACTCAACTCGAAAAATTAGCCCTCGCACTAGTCATGGCCTCTCGAAAGTTGAAGGCGTACTTCCAGGCCCACCCAATCACGGTGGTGATGACCTTTCCACATAGACGGTGTTGAGCAAGCCAGACTTATCTGGCAGATTATCAAAGTGGGCAGTAGAGCTTGGAGAGTACGACATCACCTATCTACCCCGGACTGCAATAAAATCACAGGTTTTGGCTGATTTTATTGCAGATTTTTCATCAGAGCAGCATGAGCTTGCCGAAAAAGAACTACTCTCAATAACCGAAAGTGATAATTCAAATCACTGGACCCTTCAAGTTGATGGCTCCAGTAATTTCAAGGGGAGTGGATTGGGTATAGTATTGATCTCTCCCAAAGGCGATGTTGTTGAAAGAGCGGTTCGATGTGGATTCAAGACAACAAATAATGAAGCAGAATATGAAGCACTGATTGCCGGACTGACCCTAGCCAGAGATATGAAAATACCAAACATCAAAGTACAAAGTGACTCACAACTTATCGTAAGTCAGTTCGGAGGAGATTTTCAAGCAAAAGATTCTAGAATGTCAGCATACCTTACCATGGTGAAGGAACTATCAAAATCATTCACAGAAATAGAAGTTACCCACGTGGCGAGAGAGGAAAATCGACATGCAGATTCACTGGCTAACCTAGGGTCGGCAATTGATTGTCAGTCATCGAAGCACATACCCTTAACATATGCCCAATGGCCAGCAGTGTGGAAAAAAGAAGCAGAAACCAAATCAGTAGATATAGTCGAAGTTGAAGTCAGTAGGATGACTCCGATCATCAAATATATTATCGAGAATGAATTACCCGAAGACAAGACAGAGGCTAGGAGGATCAGAGCTAAGGCAATGAAGTTCAACATGATCAGTAGGTCTTTATACAGAAGTTCGTACTCAGGCCCCTACCTGAAGTGTGTAGGTCTAAATCAAGCAAAATATATCCTTGAAGAACTACATGAGGGAGAGTGTGGAAATCACTCTGGACCACGAAGCCTAGCCAATAGGGCCTTAACAGCAGGTTTCTACTGGCCGACCATGAGAGCCGATTCAAAGAGTTACGTTAAAAAATGTGATAAATGCCAGAGATTTGCTCAGTCCAATCACACTCATCCAAAACCACTTCACCCTTCAATAACGCCCTGGCCTTTCATGAAGTGGGGCATGGACATCGTAGGAAAACTACCCAAGGGCAGCAATCAGAAAGTTTTTCTCTTGGTCATGACAGATTACTTCACAAAGTGGATCGAAGCAGAGGCATTTGCACAGGTCAAGGACCATGAGGTAAGAGGTTTTGTGTGGAAACATATTTTTTGCAGGTTCGGAGTACCAGCAGAGATCGTCACTGACAACGGACCTCAATTTATCAGTTTTGAGTTCCAAGACTTCTGCAAAAAATGGGGAGTCAAGCTAACCTATTACACCCCAAGGTACCCAGCCGCTAATGGTCAAGCCGAAGCCTCCAACAAAATAATAATGAACACCCTAAAGAAAAAGCTAGATAAACATAAGGGAAAATGGGTCGAGCATCTCCCCAGCGTGCTATGATCTTATCGAACCACAACACGAACAGCTACGGGAGAAACAACTTTTTCTCTAACATATGGGTCTGAATTCGTTCTACCTCTAGAGATAGGGATCAGGAATGCGAGGACTTCAAGGGTGAATGAAAAAGAGAATAATCAGGAGCTAGAACATAACCTGGACACGATTGATGAGCAACGGGATCAAGCAGCAATAAGAATAGCTTCATACTAGTAGCGAATAGCCCGACATTATAATAAACACGTTCGGCTCCACACTTTTAAGGTTGGAGATTGGGTCCTTCGAAAAGTTTTCCAAAATATTGAGGAAGTCGGGGCTGACAAACTAGGCCCTAATTGGGAAGGTCCCTATCTGATCATGAAGGTAGTAGGAAACGGGGCTTACAAGCTGCAAACTGCTAAAGGTAGAGAAATTGCAAATAGTTGGAATGCAACTCACCTCAAGCAGTATCATTTCTAAATCATTAGCTAATTTTTTCAAGTTTTATCTTATTTATTTTTTATTCAACTTGTCACTGACTTGAGCGTCATAGCCATCGACCATCTAAGCATGTTGCATGCAGGTTGAAACTCAATCATGACAATCGAGGTTTAATAGAAAAGCCCCTCAAGGTCGACCCTGCAGCCCTTAAGGTTAACGTCAATCCAGAAATAATGAGTTTGCATTTCTATTTCATTTTTTACTTCTTTCAGTAATTTTTAAATTTATTTCCTACTTCAGCTACTGACTTGAGCGTCGGAGGGCCATCGACCATCTAGTCATGCTACGTGCAGATTAAAATCCGACGCTGAGAACCGAGACTCAGTAAAGAAGTCCCTCAAGGTCAACCATGCAACCTTTAGGGTGAACATCGATCATGAAGAAATGAGTTCGCATTCTCGTTTATTTTCATTTAATGCTTTCAATTATTTTCAAGCTTATTCCATACATCAGTTACTGACTTGAGCATCGGAGGGTCGATGGCTTAGCCATCGACCATCTAACCCTGCTGCCTGTAGGTTGAAAATGATGTTGATAACTCAAGTTAGACAAGAACAACCCTGTAGATCTCAAACACACGCTAAGGTTAGCGTCGAGTATAACAAAGAGCAAAAGAAAATGGCTTTACACATCAAAGTTGATAAATATCATCGATGTCAATCTTGACATGGATTCATCGATAAATTCTCAAATGATGCTCAATATCAACATCTCCAAGGCATGGTTCAACCTCAATGCAAGTTCAGCCTCGATTTAAAATAAATTGTAATTTAGATGACTTGCATATTCGCATGTGCTAGCCTTAGATACTAGATTGCAATCTATCGATCAGATTAAATGTAAAATAATCAATACATATATTTTTACGTATGTTTTTCTAATATTTTCTCATTCAAATATATGCCATACACTTGCACAAGCAACTTCCAAACATCGAAGTTGAAGAGAAACAAAAGCTTAAGTATGAAATGTCATTCAGAATTTCACTACCCCAAACGGGAGTTCAACATCGATAAAATAAAGTGGAGAATCACCACAAATATACTGCAACACTGAAGCCGGCGGAAATAACAAGGAGTCTAAATGAACAACAAAATGTGTGAAAAATAAAAAATATAGAAAATCAGCCACGCGCTATATAGCTCTATCAGCCTACGTCGCGTCGTCACCATAAAGGAATGATAAATCAAGATCAGGATTCTTATCCTTGATCATCCCCACTAAGCCTTCAGCTATCTTCATTTCCATGTCAGCACGAACGGGTTGAAAGGCTTCAGAATCAGCTATTTTCTGGAGGTCGATCCCCTCACCTTTTTTAGTGGCATGAAGGGTCTCATCACGAACCGCCAATTCGGATTTATAATGGTCATTGGCAGCATCAAACTCCTTCTGCAGCTTAGCATCAGAAATTTTCACTTTACTCAGACGACTCTTGTATGTTTCGGATTCTTCCAATGCCGTTGCCACCTTCTTCTCAGCCTCAGCCTTCCCCCTCTTAAGTTTTTCTACCTCAGTCTTCAAAGCAGCTATCTTAGCCTCAAGCTTGGAGGTTGAAGATAACTCAGCTTCAAGATTGGCCCGAGCACACGATAGTGCCATGGTAGCCTACATTTACAAGAATTAGAAAAAAAATGAATACGTTATCTATATGTAAAAAATTAAAAATCATGAAAAATTGGATACATACCTGAACAGAATGATTAAGTGTACGAGCAATCTGTGACTTTAATCCAGCCGCTTGTAGATTGCCAATATCGACCGCCACCATTTCATTTTGCATTTTCAACCAAACAATGCTGGAAGGATCGAATGTGGCTGAATTTCGAGGAACTATCTCATTCCCTAATTCATCGAGCATCGGGCCCATTGGCCCATCAGCAAGAGAAGGAGAACTGAACCTCACCTCAACTACCACTGAATCTGGTTTCTCTCGAGCAGGAGTGGTATGCGGGATAGGATTAGGAGTCGGGGTCAATGTCCTCGCCTTCTTACTTAGAGGGACATCAGAGGGACGCCGATCCCCAGACGGGGCTGCAGACCCCAAAGAGCCTTCCTTACTTGATTTATCCTTAACTTCATCAGCCTTAGCTTTGATCTCTGTCAATCGGAGGGTACTAGCGTTGGTAGGAGCCATCTTGATGGCACTAACGACTCTTCCGTCTCGCAAAGTCTTGAAAGAACGATACTCTTGAGGGATGTCGAGGGCTCTTTGGATCCGTTTAAGTAAGATACCCTGCGGTTTATGCTTCTTTTGAAAACCTGCAAAAGAAGGACATTTATTTTTACTACTTAGAGATAATAATAATGAAAACCAGACCTGGCATCATCCAAATTGATAAAAAAAAAAAGAAACGCACGAGCTCGGCTAAAAAATTGAGAACGGCATCCTTCGCTATCTTCACCACATGTCACCCAAAACCAATTGGGCTTCCAATCACCAGAAGACGAAATGCACTCTCTCACTAGTCCCGAAAACCCGCCAGTCCATCTAGTGAAATAATAGAAGCCTATATTGTCAGGCACATTAACGATTCTATACAATGAGTGTCACTCCTCTAATGACGGTTCACCAAACTTCAGGTCATACCATATCAACAGCATACCCATCATATGGCTGTAGCCGTTAGGAGCAATTTGAGCTGGGGAGATTCCATAACTTGCTGCAATCTTTCGAAAGAAATTATGCAAGGGCAGTCGAACCCCTCTCTTAAAAATATCAGAATAAACTGCAACAACATCTCTAGGTGGCCAACAAGCCCTCTCCGAAGACTTAGGGACCCTCACCTTCAGTTGACAAACAATTCCATAAGTCTGTATTATATGTTTTAGAGATTTCTGGTCGATGGCAAACGATATTGTTTCTGCTTTGAACCCCAAAGACTTCTGTGAGTTAACCGCATGGTCACCCGAATCATCAGGGTCATTGATCTCTTCACCTGATTTTTCCATCTGATCAACAACCATGTTGTTACCGTCAGAAAGCATGCCCTCAGCGTCTTCAATACCACCTGCCTCCGAATCTGAGCTTTCATCTTCAGATTGAGATTCATCTCTCAAGTTCCAGATCTCACCACACTCAGTGGACCCCGAATTTTTCTTCAAAGTCTTTAATTTTTTAAGAATATCAAACCTGTCATCAACGACAATCCTAAGGTCGACCGAACTCGACTCTTCTTTTTCTGAAACCTCAGTTTGGGGTCTCTCCATGTCACTGCAGATGTCGATCATTATTTCTCACTCATCCCCACTCAACGACATCGAAGAAAAATAAATAAAATCACTTAAGTCAAGATCAAGAAGATAGAAGACGAGCAACTTACCAATTACTGAGGACGAATGTTGCCCAGCGTATCTTGATGTCGCCGCAGGTTTGAAACTGAGAAAACAATGATGAACAATGATTTTGAGCGTCTACAAAATAAGAAAAAATTCTCCTTCTTATAGAAGTAGTAGGTGGCATAGCTAGGATGGAGTCTTGCTCTCCAAGCAAGGAGAAAGGCCCTATTTCAAAGCCCAGTCCGAATAGGAATTTGAGTTGCATAAAGATTCTTAATTACCGCATTTATTACATTACAAATTCATAAATAATAATAACAATCGACCTTAGGATCTATTATTTTAAAGATCGACCCTAAGGGTCTACTATGGTGAAAATCGACCCTGAGGGTCTACTATGGCGAAAATCAACCCTAAGGGTCTACTATGATGAAAATTGACCCTAAGGGTCTATTATGGCGAAAATCGACCCTAAGGGTCTACTATGCCGAAAATTGACCCTAGGGTCTACTATGCCGAAAATCGACCCTAGGGTCTACTATATTAAATATCGACCCTAAGGTCTCATAAGCATCAAGGTCAATCATATTTTGGGTTCGACCTAGTCGACCCTCGAAAATAGTCCCGAAATTGAAATGGAAGCATGAAAATAGACCCTCGTGTGCGTCTAGCAAACAATAGTGGTTTATGGCAAATAATATTAGATTTATGGTGTTCGGCCTTACGATTTGCTTTCAAAACCTCGGTTGTCCTACCTTACAGCTTGCACTCAAAGCTTAGGCGTTCGACCTCCAAGTTATTTTATAACTTGGGTCGTTCAGCTTCATAGCCCATACTCGGAGCTTTGGTGTTCGATCTTACGGTTTGCTTTCAAAGCCTCGATCGTCCTACTTTGCAGCTTGCCCTCAAAGCTTAGGCGTTCGACCTTCAATTTATTTTATAACTTGGGTCATTCAGCTTCATGGCCTGTACTCGGGGCTTTTGTGTTCGGTCTTACGGTTTGCTTTCAAAGCCTTGACCATCTCACCTTGTGGCTTGCGTTCAGAGCTTCGGCATCTTATGTTCTTATATGTTTTATTCGCATTACGGTTCATTGTCCAGTTCCTATGCTGGAACCTAGACAATGAGGGGCTAACTGTAGTGGCTATTTTTCGTCAGCCCATTATGCTGGTCCATGTAGATTAAACGTTGTCGTTTAGCTGAGCAACCACATAAAGATTGGTATTTTGAATTAAATGGAATTAGCCGTCCGCATTACCTGGAAGGGTTGACGTGATCAAACGAATGCGATCATGCCTCAACCGTTCCCATAATTCACGCGAACCCTAACGCTGCCTCTCTCTATAAAAGGAGACTTTCCTCCTCATTTGAGGGGTACACTGAAATACCCACAAGCTTCACATCATACCCTAAACACATTGAATTTATCGTTTTCTAATTTCATTATACTCTGGTGATTCAACATCTGGGCGTCTTTCTTACGATCTTTTCCTATTGAACGAAGATTCCCTCAATTTCTAGCCACGTTCTGGCTAGGGATTACTATTATTCAGCTCTTTAATTATTCAATTGTTTCGTATTTTAACGCTTTCTAGTCTTCTTCTTTTCCTGACTTGAGCGTCGGAGGCCCAACGATCGTCACCCCCCCCGACGGTCTTTGGCTCTTACGGTATTTTCTATTTTTATTTCACAGATTGACCGCTGCTCCGGACTGAATCAATTAATTGCATATTTCCGGATCCACAGATATCAGAAATCAAAGAAGTGAATTTGTCTCTTGCGCGTTGAAATCAAAGAAGCCTTTGAAGAAGCAATGAAGAGGCTGAGAGAGAGAGAGAGAGAGAGAGAGAGAGAGAGAACCCTAGTATTTTAATCACATTTACCAAATTACAAAACTACCCTAACCTCATTAAAATAATCCTTAAATTACAAAAATACCACCTTGTGTTGCTTTTGATATAGACCACACATTTTTTATAGATGAATGGTGGAGATTAGTTCCTTGTTCTCACATGGAGCTTTGGTTCTCATTTGATCCATTCCCTATATATATATATGAGAGGACAACCCCAAGTCGTATTGGAGAGCAATTTTCTTGATTATGTTTTATATTTTTATTTTCTTCTTGAGGAAGTTGATTTTGTTGAGTTTAGAACTGAAAAAAAATAAAAATAAAAAGTGAAAGAAAAAAAAAGAATTAAAAAAAAAGGTTTTGCAGTTTGCTAGGACAAAAAAAAGCATACTCCATCCGTTTTGTTTTGATTGTTATTTTAGGAGATTTATTTTGTGTCAAAATGTTTGTTGTTTTAGATATTTTCACACATTTTCTTCCAAATTTAACCCTACAAATATATGGAAAGATAAAATTTTACCAACTTTTTCAAAAAATATAAAAAAATAATATTTTATTTCATATAGAATAAAGGGGTGTATTAGTCCAAAAAATTAGTTGTTTATTTGCCCTATTTGATAGTATATGATTATGTTTCTTGGGAGACGCATGCATATATTGAGTGCATCAAATGTGCGAGATTTATTTTTAGCCCATTACATTTTTTGTTTGGGCCCGTGCATTTAGAGGCCCATTAAAACCTTGCTACTGGTTTTTTTTTAATAATTGGGAGATGGGGGATTGTCATTCAAACTCGGATTTTTCACCCTTACAAATAGAAAAAGTACTGACTAAGTTACATGCATACTTAAATATAGTCACTACTGACTAAAAAAACTATAACAACTCTGAAAGGGAAGTAAATTGAGATTTATGTTTGAGTAAAAAAAAAAAAAAGGAAATTTGGGATTATAGCAATCAATGGACAATTATTGGTTCTCTTTAAAGTTTGGACATTAATTTTCCATACGGACAAATAAGTCAAAGAAGTAATTCATACGTAAAGTGGGTCCCTATTGTAAATATTTGGAGAGATTCGAATTTAAAATATTTAAAAAATTTAAATATCTTTCTTATTGATTAAGACTTTCCTCGAAAATATTAAGGTGGGCCTCACTTACATATATTTGGTGAGATTTGAATTTAAAATCGATAAGATCTTTAAATATATTTCTTACTAATTATCCTAAAAAACCATTAATAATATACATATATGATACAACAATCTTGAAATTATTTGAGTAATGCTATTTGGACAAACATATGGTCCACTGGAAATGGAAAAAATACCGAAAATATAGAAATTTATGGTATACTCTAAGATATGATATTTTACTTGAATTTTACGTTACAATATCGATATGAATTTTCAAGAATTAAAGTATACTAAAATTAAATTTTACGTCACTACAACAACCACATCAAAAGTTAACTTCCCACTTTCGCAATACATATTTCTCACCAACAATATTTTCTAAATAGTAACTATTTATGAATCCCGTTATCATATCACTCTCATTTCATTTACATTTATTTATTGAACTTAACACTTATGTTAATATTTTATTTGAATACATTTAAATATTATTCATAATAATTTAATTAATATATTTATAGTAGTTGAATTTTTTTTAACAAAATATATATAACCGTTGAACAAGCAACGGCTATCTTAAAATTATAATTAATTTTTTTTTTAGAACAAACAGCTATATTATAAGAAAAAAAAGAATGTAAAATAAAAATATGATTTAACCTTTAATGAAACAACTGTTGGTTTTCTACAAGAAAAAAAAAAGTTAGCAGTGTTGTGGGTCCCACTCACATGGGAAAAAAAGTTTGAAGTAGTTGTAGGCCCCATTTCCACCAAAAAGGAGGAGAAGCACCCCTACTTTCTCGAGGGCATCTAATGTACTGTACTCAAATTTTAGTACATAATCAGGGACGGACGCAGGAATTTTAGTTAGGGGGGCGAGAAATATTTATAATGCAAATTTAATTAAAATACGTGTATTAAAATTAATTACCTCGCATAAATCGAGTGATAATATCAAAATTTTAAATACATCACCATCATCAATAATGCGATGTTTCATCCCAAATATTCTAAAAAAAAAAAAGAGTATATATGTTATATTCATAACACCATTCAACTACTTATGAAAATTAAAATAAAACAATAGTCACCAACCTATTTATTTAATTTTTGGCATTGTAAGTTGTACTCGACGTTTCTTCATAACTTCAAATTCATCTATGATTGAGTCGACATCAAAAGTCTCGGCAATATCTTTCTCAATGTACATTAGCAATGAACTAGCCAAAAAGTCATCTTCCATTTTATTCCTCAATCTCGTCTTGACAAGCTTCATAGATGAAAAAGATCGTTCTGTTGTTGCAGTAGAAACTGGAAGTGTTAAAATAAGTCTAACCAATCTATCCACAAGATAGTAGTCCTTTGCCTTTTCTGTCTTCGATAAAAGTTGGCACAACTCTGCAAGATTTGATACATTCTGAAACATTTGATTACCTTGAATATCAAGTAGATAAAGCTCCAATTGATACTTTATATGCAACTTCTCATGATCCGTGAAATCAGCAGGATAAAACTTATCCACAAGTTTGCAAATATCATCAATGTTAAATGATTTGTATCCATGTCTCGGATCCAAGGCTGAGCTGAGCCTGAGCAATTCCACTGCATTTTCATCAAATCGTGTATCCATTTCTTGCAACATAACATCAATTGTATCAGTAAATATATCAAAACGATAATGATGATCGTAGGTAACATGTTCCCCTGTACGTAATCGACCTCTACTGGATCTAAGAGTAGAACTCATGTTCGGAATATCTATCTCATGTTCCTTACACAACCTATTCACTTTCTCAAACAATTGATCCAAACCATTCTCTCTGAATCGGTGAATAAGTGTTTTTGTGTTCACAACAATATCCATTGCATTTAGAATATCCTGAGACTTGCATTGTAGAGCTCTACAAAGATCATCAGTCATTTCTAATAATTCGATCATGAAATGCAATATGAACACAAACTCAAATGATGTCATTACATCATAAGCTCCATCAGCCGTTGCTCTAGTAGAAACACTGTTTTTATCATTGATGATTTCTTTTAAAACCATAAGAATGGGATCATATAAATCAAGCAAACTTCGAAGAGACCTTAAGTGAGAGCCCCATCGTGTATCCCCCGGTCGTTGTACACTCTCAACTTGATTTTTTCCCTTTCCAGTTTCAAGTTCACCAATGGAAGCCAATTCTTCATTCCGAAGAGTCTGAGCAAGTCGTAGTTGATCATGACGTTTCGATGAAGAATCCACTGTATTAACAATAAGGTTGACATATGAAAAGAATTGCTCAATGTATATAACTGTTTGAGCTGTTGCCACTAGCACCAACTGTAATCGGTGAGCAAAACAATGGACAAAATATGCATATGGGCACTCACTCAAAAAGAGTGTCTTTAAACCTTTCCACTCGCCCCGCATAGTACTTGCACCATCATATCCCTGTCCTCGAATGTTTTGAAGTGTGAGATTATGGCGAGAAAGAACACCCAAAATTTCTCTTTTCAAAGTTGATGCTTTAGTATCTTCCACATGAACTATATCAAAAAATCTTTCCCGAATAAATCCCTTTCTATCAACAAACCTCAAAACAATGGCCATTTGCTCCCTTTTTGATTCATCTCGAGATTCATCCACAAGAAGACAATACTTTGCATCACCAATTTCCTCCGTGATGTATCTTTGAATTTTATTTGCATAGACCGCCAAGATCTCCTTTTGAATTCTAGGAGAAGTATAAGTGGCATTCTGAGGAGCATTTTCTAGAATAATGGAGGCTATCTCAGTGTTATATGAAGCCGTGTGTTGTAGAATTTCTAGAAAATTGCCACGATTATGTGATTCTAGTCGTTCATCTCGAGCTCTGAAGGCTATACCTTGGAATGCACATAACTTCAAAACATCAATTAAGACTTTAAGTCGTAGACGATTCTTTGCAACCATTTCTGAGGTTTGTTTCTCTATGATTGTTTCAATGTGCTGCAATGAGTTCATCAGATCATGCGATTGTTTGATAGCCACTTTATGAGAAGAATTAGGACTATTTCCTTCATGGATCAAAAATGCACAATTTTTACCATTTTTTACCTTTTTCCATGATTGAAACCCATCAATAGTAAATGCATTTGCTCCAAAATGCGCAGACGGCTTAACAAAAAGAAAGCACGGAAGACAATAAGCAGCATTTTTTGAAGGAGAAAATTCTAACCAATCGGGAAATGACTTATACCAAGCTGCTAAAAATCTTCTCCCATTTTTATCTGCATATTCAAGGGACTTTTCAAGGATGAATTGATAAGGACCAGCCATCAGATAAGTGCGCCTAATTTCATCTCGTTTTTCCATTGGATAATCCCATATAGATTTACGCAATCCAGGATCTCGTTCAATATGAAAACAGTTAGAATCTTGATCAATCTTTCGAACCTTTGCTTGAGATGATTGTGGAATAGAGTCTTGATCTTCCAAATTATTCAAAACCTCTGAGTCAACATTATTTTCAGTAATATTTGAAGTCCCAATAATAGGAGATTCAACGCTCTCTTGAGAAGTTCTCTTTTTTGTGAAGAAAGAATAAATCTTTCCGTCTTTCATGTTAATTATTGGACCTATCTAAAAAATTATAAAGAATCATCAATCATGCTTCTAAAATTTTACAAAAAATAAATGATAGGGCAAGTATAAAATTATAAGAAAATTGAACATAATCATATTAGGGGAGTAAAGCTTTATAAAAATTAAAAAAATCAACTTAAATTGATAATTTGAACATAGCAATTAACAATAAACACTATTATATTATGGGTGAATTGTGAAATAATAAAAAATACATAAAACCCTAGCATTGAAGTCTTTGAAGCATTTATTCTCAAATGATCAAATTCATAAATATAAATTCTTACTTCAACTATATAATAAATTAAACTTTAAGAACATATAAAATATAAAACATTAATGTGAATAAAGAGAGAGAAAAAAGAAAAAAACCTTACCTCAACTCCACAACAGCAGCCGACAACGACAATCGTCAATCGAGATTCGAGCAGACGAAAAGGAATGAAAGGAGATTTTAATAATCAATCTTACCTATTATGTATTTATAGTATTTGGGCCATGATTAAATTAAAAACTTAATTTATCCCTATAGGCCCACAATATTTGGGCCAACAACAAATATATTGTGAATGTGGGATAGGATTTTGATTTTGACGGGAGGGGGGGCAAAAAAAACCTTTATATTATAAATTATATATATGTATGTATATATACTAAGTAGTTTGTTCACAAAATTTGAGGGGGGGCGGCTGCCACCACCAGCCCCCCCCTAAGTCCGTCTCTGTACATAATTCTATCACGTCACCGTCACAGTCACATTAAAAATTATATATTTATTTTTTGAAGTATACATTCTCTTCAAATCACCTACTAGATCATATATGGAACATACATAATTTTTTGGGGTCCCATCATATTATATCACTCATTTAATAAAATATACACATACATATATAAATATATATTATTTTTTATGTATAATTTAACTAATTTTTATTTAAATATTATTTTTTGATATAAAAATATCAAAGCTATCATTAATTTTTTTAAAAAATTAAATTAAAATTGAATCGCGTTCATACCAAATCATTGAAAAAAAATTATTGATACTAGAAAGATGAGTACAAAGTTGAAAAATAAAACACAAATTATACATAAAATGAAATATTGAAATACATAAAAGCTTCTTAATTGACAAGTGCATGCATAAAACCAGAAAATTAATTATCATATTTGATCTATGAAATCAAAATTTTATTATAAGGTAAAAACTAATAATTTTGAAAAGAGAGAAAAAGATAAAAGGGGAAAGAGAAAAAGGAAGGGGGAGAGAGAAATATAAAAGAGAGAGAAAAAGTTGGAATCAGTCATGGAGAGAGAAAGGAGAAGAAAGAGGAAGGGAAAAGTTGGCATCACACATTTTTTTCCTCAAAATACTTGTACATGCCGTTTACTCAATTTGTACTTTTTTGTTTTACCTCCACTATGGTGTACCTTATTTTTTGATACATATCAAAAAATTTGTACCTAAAATACCTCACCATAGTGGATGCTCTAAGGCTAATTCCAAAGACACGCGGCAGACGGAACTCTCTCCAACCACCATTCACTTGTACATATTTTTTTTAAGGGGGTGAATATAAAGGGGTACTATTCACTCCCTCTATCTTTCTTTTTTATTTTTATTTTTCATTTTTATTCTTTTTTTAATTTTTGTATTAACTTTATTCTTTATTTTTTTAATCTAACAATGTAAATTATGTTATTTTTAGGTCTAATATTATGTTTAATTTCACTTAATATAATAAAAAATATTATGTAATCATAAAAAAATTAAAAACTTAAATTACAAGAAATAACATAAAATATATTACATTAAATTAAAATTACCATAATAATACATAAAAATAACATAAAATACATTACATTAAAATAACACTACAATAATAATAAATAAACACACAACTTAACATATGCAATACAATATTTTTCTAATACGATCCAAAACCACTTCCACATCCTCTAATATTTGGACCGCTTCCAGATCTCCAATATCTGGAAAATAACCACCAAACATATCGAAAGTATTATTTGTCATTAGTGGTTGATGGAGTTGTTCTTGCCTTTATATGATAATTCGCGCTTGCTCTTTTTTAAAGTACTCGCGTCAAGCGGGTTCAGAAATTGTGTCTATATCTATCATTAATATTCGGTTATCTGCTTCCCATTTTTTTATTGAATTATTTTTCTTTTGGGCTTTGACTTTTTCTTTTTGAATTTGCATATTGTGCTCCCTTCTTACAACAGAACTCTCAAATAATTCTAGAATTTTGCTATTATCTTCTCTTATGATTTTAAAACTTCATACACACATTCATTTTTTTTTCTCTTCAATTTCGATTTTTTCACACCCTTTGGACGATGTGATGCACCACTACCACTACCACTCCCATCACTTAAATTGAGAGAAAATGAAGACAGCCCATCAGGTGAGACAGGGGACATTCAGGTGAGACAATGGAGGCTTCATGCACCTTCCCTGGTTGAGAAGGAAATCTTTGCAGTCAAGATCTTTGTGAGGTACAATTATACTTCACAAAGTCTTTCGTGATAGGCCAAACATGATCAAACTTAAATTCTTTGGGATGTTTTGGGTCTTCCATCATTAATTTTTTTGCACGAGTTATCTGCATGATGCATAAAATATGTTAAAATTAGTAAGATAATATAATTGAAATACAATCTAACTATATAAATAAGTACTTACAATATCTTGTTCAAAACAACCACTTGGATGAAGATATTGAACTTGTTGTATACATCCTTTGAAGTTTGAAACAACAGCGAGTATGACTTGCATGCGAGATTCAAGTGAACGATGGGTTCGATTAGACATCATTGGATTTGGTTTATCGGAGTTGTAGGCCTCCATAACACGCTTCTAGAATTGATCTTTTTTTCTAATTCACACCTATTTTTGGATCTTGAGAGATATCCATATAATATCTGCTTGCATAATTTGAAAAAATATATGCTACACAATAATTTGATAAAAAAATAATAATATTAGAAAGCATAAAAGTGAAATATTTCATTGTAGAGTGAATTGTAGAGTTGATAGTTGGAGATGATTTTGCTCCAATTCTACATTTTCCTTTAGAATAGAGGTAAAGAGGAAAAAAAGGTTAGAGATGGCCTAACCCACCTCCACTTCTCTTTCCTTTCACTCAAGTAATGTTTTTTCTACCACCAAAGTTGCAGATGGCGCTAAGTGCTAGTCAGGTTGTCGATGAGGTTTAGCGTTTGGGAGGTCTAGACGGGACCTACACAGATTCTAGACATTTTTTATTTTATTATTTTATATATTTCTTAACAAATGAAGTATAAAAGGTTTCATATATAAATTTATAAATCTTAACATTCCAAATAATATCAATTAAAGTTTAAATCATTCAAAATCCAAAATAAAACAAACATTAAAAGTTTAAATTATTCAAAATTCATGATAAAATAACATTCAAAGTTCAAATGAAATTTTACGTTTTTTAGATGCTTTAGGAGTTCTAAATCCTAATTATTAATTCATTATATTAAAAAATACTTTTTTTTAAAAGATGAAATTGAGCCGCCTAGACGGAACTCAGCCGCGTAATCACTGAACAAATCCGCCTAGGCGGCTAGTCCGCATGAGAGGTTTTCGCCTCGAGGTAGTGTCAAACACCTAGGCCGCATTTTGCAACACTGCTACCACCTCAACGTCTTTTTTCATATAAAACATCTGCTGAAGATGCTCTTAGAATTCGTTATTATATGGTTACTCTAGTTTTTTTATGAAACGTATATGTGAGAGCATCTCCAATGGTGCTTTCTCAATTCCAGGTATTTTGTTGTTACCTTAGTGTCATTTCAAAAGTTAAATACTTATTGTCAAAGCGTTGACCAAAAAATCGTGAAAATGGGTGATACTTTTTAGGGATAAAACTGATATTTTTTTAATTTTGAATGATACTTTTTAATATTTCGATTGATACTGATCTTAGCAGTTTTTTTCGTTATTTTTTTTTCTGGCCAATAATTTTTATTGATACAAATGATACTTTTGGGCCTTTGAAATGATACTTTTCAATATTATGAATGATACTAATTTTGATGGATTTTTTGGTCAAAGCATTGACCGGGTCAACACGCGTTGACCGTCTGATGTACATCTTATGTACAAGAGACTTGCCCTTTCTTTAAATATATTTCTTCACAACAATACTTTCTTAAGGATAAATATTTATGGATCCCACTTTCAAATCCTTATATATTTTATAGATACATATATATGTATATTTAATACAAGTAAAAGTACAAAATAAAAGTAGTTATAAGCATTATGTAATATGGGGTCCACTTCCCCACTTTCACCACACACTCTCCATAAAATTCCTAAGAATGCCTTCAACTTTTTTATCTCACTTGAACAAGCTTCATCATCTATACTTTCTCTCTCCACAATGGTATTTTTCTAATTGTGTGGAATATGTTGGGTGTCAAGTCAATATATTCCTAACTATTGGAGATGTCTTCTCAAGTTGTTCTATGTAATTTCAGGTACTATCATTATCATATCACAAATATCTATATAGTATCTACATAATATATTTCTCTCTAATCATTCTACCTAAAAAGTAACTATTAATGGTCTCGCTATCATATCCACTCATTTATTTTTATTTTATTTTATTAATTCTTTTATTTTATATATAGATCATTATTTTACTTTCATGTTTAAATTTAAATATATATTTTAATTAATACATTAATTTTAAAAATAATCCGCAAAAAATGAGAAATATTATAATTAAAACACAAATCGAATCGATACATGAAAAAAATATTATAAAAAAATACAACTCAAACCAACATCCAATATAATTAAAAACACATAAAATTTAAATTAATGAATTGTTAATTATCACCACAGAGTGCCCACATGTGCTTGATCAAGTCGGTTCAAAGGGTGATGTTTTTCCTTATCACGTAATTCGAAAACTCTTCTGAGATAGCCATGAAATGCTCTGGTAGAGCCTTGATTTATCTTTGAATAATTGTTGCTTGATTCGTTGATGTCGAGTTCGTCTTTCTAATTGGATGTTGTATCTCTTTCATCCTCGATAATTATATTATGTAAGATAATACAAGCTAACATAATTTCTTTCAAATTATTTTTCTACCAAAAAATATTTACCGTTTACATTTCAACATGTATTTTAGGTGAAAAGGGGTTGAGAGGGAAAAGGACGAAAAGTGGTGGAAGGTTGTTGCTCTTAACTACAGATGCCCACCTCACCCATGTTATGTTTCATTTCTATCTGGGTCTTCTTCTTTGTGCCTGTGTTTTTTACCTTGCCTTCTTTCTGATCTACACACTCATTCTATCTAATGCCACATAATCATCTATCTATTAAAAATCTTTTGTTGGAGGTGCCTAATGGGGATTTTCTTTTGCAAATGTCACTTCGAAACCTATAAACTACATGTACTCGACCACACCAGTCTCATCATTAGCAAGGATTTTTTTCACTTGCTTATCATAAGGAATTGGAACAACTACTTCAAATCAAGGATTGAAATATCGCGGAACATTGCGGATTTTGACATTGCGATACAATATGGGGAAGAATATCTTTTTTTTTTCCGGGTATCGATGAAATATCGCAATATATCACAATATATCGTTATTTTTTTTATATTTCTATAATATGTTTTAATTTTTATTTAATACTATATATTTTTGTGGTCTTTTGTAGGTCTTCAACGTAATTATTTAAGTTGCAATATTCTTTACTTTACAAAGACACTCACACTGCAAAAAATTATAAGAGAGAAGACCGGGAAGCCAACAGATGTCTTATAAAGAAAAGTGAGATGCACAAGCTTTATTTTTTCATTTTTTTCAGTGATTTGAACATGGCTGGTAACTTTATGGGACATGATGGACATAGTACTAAAGGAAATCTGCTTTTTCAATGTGTTTGCCCTGCACATTTAGATAATAATAAGGGAAATCCTGATCCAAAAATAGCTACTATGGCTCGTGATTGTGACATTAATGTGAATCAAGTATTACAACAAGAAGTGAGTAATACTTCTTATGATTCAAAAACAGATAGCTCAACAGAGGATGGAAGAAATAGTGATAGATGAAATGATGGAAGTGGTAGAAATGGTGGGAACAATCAATACGATTATGGTTCAAGTCATATGTTATTGAGTCCATTCAGTTGTGAATCCGACTTCACTCATGCAACCCAAGATATGGACCACGAAAGTAGAGCTGGAGGTCCTGGAATATGTGCAATAGGAAAAGAATACATAACGAGACGTGCATAGACTCAAGAATAAAGTTCAAGCACTGATATTGAATCACTTTCAACCAATCTTGTTCTATGAATATGGGTGGCACTGATCATAGTGATATGTCACAAGATTCATATGCTCCTTACACATATGGGAGTTCACAATTTGATTGTACTACTCAAAATGTGTATGGTAGTCAAAATGTGCATTAACAAAATAATTGGGTCAGTGGACATTATCCAATCCATGGTGAAGTTGTTGGAAGAAATCAAGAAACATATTAAGCGCATGTGCATAATTATATTCGGAATTACTCTAGTTTGATGAGTTGGTATTAATATTATTTGGAACAAGATGGCATTCTATCTACTATATTTGAACCTCATAGATCTTCATTTTGGTATTAATTGTACTTGATAATGTTTATTTAGTTACTTTATATTGTATTATGTATTATTTTATTAAATGTATTGTCTCAGACATTATTTATATAATGTATTATTCATATGTTTGCTTTCAAAATATAATTGTATCAAAATTTTGAATAGAATATGTGCATAATAATATGTTATAATAGTTCCTAAAATTTCTTGCTAAATTTCCAAGATTTTAATATAGCTTCCGTCCTTTTTTTCCAATTTTCTGCGATATGCGATATCGATATATCCGTAAAATTGAAGTTACGATATATGATGCGATAGCGACATTTTCATCCTTACTTCAAATACAATATCAAAAAATATCGCTTGTGAAACCTCAATATCAACATGCTTATTAACTAAATGACAAATGGCACACACAAAATGGGCGGGGTGGAGTATACGTGTAAAAATTCATTAAGTCATTTACCAATACTTAAACTCTCTAAATTATTACTTCAAAATATTGAGAACTTACCTAAATTACATATTATTATTGTCTATATGTATGTCCAGATAACATTACTCTTTATCAATATACAAATTAGAATATTCTCTAAAATATCTCATTCAGTCTAGTACCAAATTTGATAAAGTTGGAGAGAATTGGTCTAACTCCTAGATTTTCAAAATTTTACTCTAATGTATAATTTATCAAAATACTTCATTTAGTAAAAGAGATCTCTTATATATTTAAATATTAAAAAAAAACTCATATTATTTTATCGATATAAGACATTTGATTGTACGACCAACAAAAGATAAATTGGATATCACAAGTTAGAGCTCGTAAAATTCCATAAATCATGGTGGATTTGCAAGAAGTTATACTCGGTTTAGAAGTTGAATATCAATCCAGTAGAAAACTCTAATATATCACGATTTTATTTACAATGAAATATATTATATTTTTCAAGTATTTGCGAAAACTTATTCACAATTCTATATAACTTTAACATTATATTCTACGTTAGCACTCACCCCCATAACTATGAGCATGGGAGCTAGAATTTCAAATTCAAATTCAAATTCTTGTTATGTGGGATGGTTTTTCAATCTTCTCCCCATCAATCCTCCCGCCAAAAGCACCCATTTTCTATTTTGCTTCCTTCTTTTAAGATGGAAAAAGTGCTCACATTTTGAATTTTCAGAGAATGGTTTTCTTTTTCGATGAATATTTCAAGACTAAAAAATTAACTTGTTGATCTAAATAATTCCGTACCATATTATAACCTAATAACAAAGACTAACTAGTATTTTTAAAAATATCTACAATTAAAAATATCATTCAGTACCCACGACAAAATAATTAGCATCTGTAACTATATCCCAAATATTTCTATAAACAATTAATAATTTGGTCCCTGACACTTGCACGAATGGTCTATGTGATCTCGATTTCAGATTTTATGTGACACTCTTTGTTACTTTTCATGTGTTAAATCTATATTTTTTTCAATTTTTTTATTTTAATTTATTATGATTTAATTACTTTAAATTTTTATTTAGAGTTCATTCTTCCCCAATTATGGTATATTAAAAAATTATTATTAATTTTTTTTGGAAAAAAATAGTTTTGACATAGGAAATGTAACACGAACTGCCATTGAAGATTTCATCCATGTGATCCCTACGCTTTTAATACCCATATTTCAATATAGATTCTTTTAATTGTTTGTCATTTGTTAGTAGGATTATATCAATTCTAAAGTTTATATATATATATATATATATCACTTAACGTGTCCAATGTTTTGTTAATTACATAACTTAAATCTAAAATATATAAATATGATTGGATCAAAACATTATATAGACTTCGTTTTTGGTCATTACTCATTAGCTATGTTATGACTTTTATTTAGGAATTCTTTAACTTAATATCAAATATATACTGCCAACTTTATTATATTTGTTGCCTCCTTCAGAAATATTCAAATTCAAATGATACTTCATGTCCAGTGCTTTTTTAGTGGGCACGGAGAATTGGTATCAAATCGTTCACCTTTATAAAGATGAGAAATATCATTAATGTTTAAGGCTTGTCGTGCATAATGATTGATATCTTTGAAATAAATAAAGTTATATATATATATATATATATATATATAAAAGCTTACCATTGGGTGGTGATTTAGGAATCATAAGTTTTTTTTAGATTTGCTCATGTACGTGATAAATAAAAATTAATTGAATCATAGCAATTATGAGTTATGCATAATTTAATAGAAAAATGCTAAAGCAACTAAAAATAGATAGAAAAATCGGTTCATACAACCCGTTAACACCCTTCTTGGGTTCATAAAAATTCGAAAATTTTCATGTGACTTGAAAAAATATCTACCATCTATTTTACTAAAATACGTTTTGATATCTTATTTTGACTACAAAAAAATCATTACCACGTAATTTAAAGTGCAACAAAATTTGTAATAGATAATTTGAATTCTGTATAGTATTTATATATAAAAATTTATGTAAGACTCTTTCACAGTTTAAAATTTATAACACAAATTTAAGATTCGAATTAAAATTTATATTTAATGATAAATTTATAATTTTATTGATATTCGATTATATTTAAAATGAAATTTTAACTCATTTTATAAATTTTAATTCGTAAAACAATCTTACTCTCCCCCTTATTTATAAAGTTAGGTGTGCACATACATAAAGGAATCTTTGACCAATCCTTGTGCACACATTTTCAAGCTATTCATGAGGTGCATTATGGGCATTATTTGCTAGTGTGGGAACATCACCATCAAAGAATATTGATTTAAAATAAATAGTCATAATGTCTAAAAAACTCTTTCTTCTCTAATTATCCCAGAAAAAAATTATCATTAGTTAGTCACTTACACCATCTCCAATATCAGCCTCTCTAAAATCTATCTCTAAAATCTATTGTAGAGATAATTTTGGCTCCGTCAGTCTCTCTAAATCTCTCTCATAAATTGTACATGGAATTACATAAAGAAAGTCCTTATTTTGTTTGCAATATTATTATGTAACTTTTTTTTTGCAATATTGTTAAGTAACTTATTATATATTTTTTTTTTGTAATATTATCATGCGCTATAGTTTTAATTTTTATGTTTAGAAAATAAAGATTAATCAAATATGTAAAAAAATGAATATCATAGAATATTTCTTTTTAGAATAGAAATTAGAGAGTACCGCCCGGAGAGAAAAGATAGATTATATTGTAAAAGCATAATAAATTGTCATAATTTTTATAACTCAATAAAAATACTAATTAATAAAAATTACAAATAGATAAGCTGAAATGACAATTCTTCTTTGATTGAAGCCAACCCTAGGAAAATGCGAATAAAGTAACCAACTTCGTAATATCGTCAAGTGTTAGTAAATTGATTAAATGATTGTATTTCATCTCTAAATTTTGCAAGAGCATCTTTGATAATTTTATTTGAATTGAATATGTTAGGGTGATATTCAACATCTTTTACATCATGGATGAATTTTTTATTCAAAGAGCGAAAGTATGGTGGGAAATACATACAGACGCCTAGAATTTTCGAAAAAAGAGAGTAGGAGACAAGCATGACTTTTCATTAGGACCGGCAGGCGCGTGCACCACATTTACAAGTGGGCGGTGGGCCAGTGCATGCACATGCTCTCCACCCACTTTCTTTTAAGGGTGCTGTGGATTTTTCGACAAAAGCAAGTAAATTAAGGGAAAAAAAAACAAGATTTAAAAAGTAGGAGTTTTGTCGACACTTTGTACTTATTTTTTAAAAAAATTGATGAGAAAGGTCCCACCAAATCAGCTTTTACACTGAAAACTGACAAGATTGTTAAGGTGCAGTAAAAGAAATAAATTCTTCCTTTTTGAATTAATCCACCCCAACAACCCCAACACCCCCATATACATCCATTCTCTCTCCCCAAATTCAAAAGCTGTAAAAAAAAACTCAAAACTTGCAAGAAGTAACCGTTGTCGGCCGGCGTTAAAAAATAGTAGATCGGCGGTAAAAAGAGTAGGGGCGGCGCTCGAGAACACAACAAAAATAATCGATGAATATTTTATTTTAAAAAAAAATAATCGATGAATATTTTAAAAAATAATCGATGAAGTTTAAAAAATAATCGATGAATAGTTATATATTAATCGAGGAAAGCCTATATTAATCCTATACTAATCGATGACGTTTAAAAAATAATCGATGGATATTTTATTTTAAAAAAAAACTAATCGATGATTATTTAATTAATCGAGGAACATAAAAAACTAATCGAGGAAGTTAATATTAATCGAGGAACCCAAAAAAAAAATCGATGAATATTTAATTTTAAAAAAACTAATCGATGATTATCTAATTAATTTTAAAAAACTAATCGAGGAAAGCCTCGATTAATTTAGTACTAATCGAGGAACTTTTTTAAACTAATCGAGGCTGTGTATATTAATCGAGGCTATGTAAAATATAATCAAGATAATTTTTAAAATTAATCGAGGCTATGTCAAAAATAATTTAAGCCCTGCCTAATAATTTAAGCCATGCCTATCAATTAAGCCATGTCTAATAATCGATGCCTAATAATTTAAGCCAAGTCTAATAATCGATGCCTAATAATTTAAGCCATGTCTAATAATTTAAGTCATGCCTATCGATTAACTAACTAGGCCTCGATTAATATTAAATCGATTAATATTAAAAATAGCCCTCGATTAACTATGCCTCCATTAACTTTCAATTGCCTCGATTAATATACACATAGCCTCGATTAATATATATAGTGTATAGGTTGTATTAGGATTTCACATGTGAGAATCAATTTAATTATACTATATTGTATAGGTTGTTTTGAGATTTCATAATTGATAATCAAAGTGATTCTCACAAGTAAAATTCCGATACAACATATACACTATATTAAAATCAAATTGATTACACTATGGTGTGTAGATTTTATCGAGATTTCACTTGTGAGAATCAATTTGATTATACTATATAGTGTATAGGTTGTATTAGGATTTCACATGTGAAAATCAATTTAATTATACTATACTGTATAGATTGTTTTGAGATTTCATAATTGATAATCAAATTGATCCTCACAAGTAAAATTCCGATACAACATATACACTATATTAAAATCAAATTGATTACACTATGGTGTGTAGATTTTATCGAGATTTCACTTGTGAGAATCAATTTGATTATACTATATAGTGTATAGGTTGTATTAGAATTTCACATGTGAGAATCAATTTAATTATACTATATTGTATAGGTTGTTTCGAGATTTCATAATCGATAATCAAAGTGATCCTCACAAGTAAAATCCCGATACAACATATACACTATATTAAAATCAAATTGATTACACTATTGTGTTTAGATTTTATCGAGATTTCACTTGTATTGGTTATACTATATAGTGTATAGGTTGTATTAGGATTTCACATGTGAGAATCAATTTAATTATACTATAGTGTATAGGTTATGTGTAAATTTAGTATAGCATCGATTAAATTTAAAATTAGCATCGATTAATTATATTAATTCAATGCCTCGATAGTTAGAATAGTTAGATAGTTAGATGTTATTCTAATTAATAGCATCGATAGTTAGAATTAGTTGGATGTTAATAGCATCAATAGTTAGATGTTATTCTAATTAAATAGCCTCAATTGATTTTACAATCTCAGCCTCAATATTCATCGATTAATGCCTTGAATTTAAGCCTCGATTATTTTACAATCTTCCTCGATTAAATTAAACTTATCATCGATTAACTCTAATGACCTCCATTAAATCTAAAAATGCCTCGATTACTTTACATTATTCCTCGATTGACTCTAATGGCCTCGATTAGTCTAGAAAATGTCCTCGACTAATTTTCAAATATCCTCGATTACTTCTAAGAGCCTCCATTAATTAGTTTTAACCTATACCTCGATTAATTTTAATCTATGCCTCGATTAATAGTAATTTCAATTATGCCTCTATAATTTAATAAGGTCCTCGATTAAGTTAAAAGGATCACGATTACTAGTTCAAATATCCACGATTATTGCTAAAACAGGCATCGATTAATTTCAAAGAACCATCGATTACTTTAAAATTAACCTCGATTAGTTTAGCAAATTATTGAAAACAACAAATAATCAAAAAATAATCAAAACACATGCAATATAATCATTTCTTAACAACAAAATTGCTTAATGAAAGTTAGGTAAAGTTAAACGAAAGTTGCTTTTTAAAAATTATTCGTTATAACGAAAGTTGCTTTTCCAAAAAATTTTGTTATAACGATTGTTAGGTTAATTATTGTTAATAACGATGGTTAGTATAATGCTTAATAATGATGGTTAGTATATTTTTTTATTATTATTAATAATGATAGTTAGTATAATATCTTAATCTACAATATTAAAAAAGGGCATCGATTCATACACTAATCAATTTAATCGATTAAAAAGGGTCATCGATTAATCTATAGTAATAAAAGAAAAGGTTCATCGATTAATAAAAAATTCATCGATTAAATTATAAGTGAATTCGATTTATTCCTCGATTAAATTTTGGCTATCATCGATTATTCTATAATTTTCAACGATGAATACTAAAGGGCATCGATTAAATTATAAGTGAATTCAATTTTTCCTCGATTAAATTGTGGCTAACATCGATTACTCCTACATGCATCGATTAGTCTAACTACTTCATCGATTGGTAAAAAATGCATCGATTAATTTAGAACAGCATATATTAATTCTTAGAGCCTCCACTAATTCTAAAAATTAACTAGATTAATTCTAATAGCCACGATTATAGTCAAAAACATGAAAATCATCAATATATTACATTACAAATAAAAGGCTACGACATGCGTATCTCTCTCTGTCGTCTATTTTCAAATTAAATCTAACAACACATGCAATATATACAAACTAAGCTAAAAAAGATGGAGACTAAGAAACTTACCTTTGCAAATTGGTGGAAATTTGGGTGCACTTTCTTCGGATCTTCGCCCGGCTTGCTCCAAAAAATTTCTCCAACTCTTGCTCTTCTTAGTCGCTTGTATATCAATTATGATTGTATTGTGGTGTGAAATAGCATGGTAAATGAGCTCGGATGGTGCCTATTTATTCTAAATTTTAACCTACCTCTTTACAATACATTAAAAGCATGCCCACCTTCCCCTTCTTTTCATTTAATGAAGCCACTAACCTTTGACATATTCGGTCCTACCTTCCCCATCTGTTCATTTAATGAAGCGAATGACCTTTCACATGTATTCACGATTAATGACATTCCTCTAGGCATTTAAAAAAAAATAATCGACGCTTTAAAAAAAATGACACAATTTTAATAAAATAATCTATGCTTTTAAAAATTTGTGCGATGATTCTTAAAAATTAGTCGATGCTTCTTATAAAATAATAGATGCTCTTAATCGATGAACATTAAAATTAATTTATGCCTTACCAAAGTTAATCGATGAACTTACAACATAATCGATGATGCTTACAAAGTTAATCGATGCTACAGGTGTGATTTTTTAAAATAACAGATGCCTTAGTTTTAACTAAATAATGGAGCCAATTTTTAATTTAATCGATGCATTAGTTTTAACTAATTAAGGGAGACATTTTTTAAAATTAATCGATATATTTTTTAACTCTAAATCGATGCCACAAATTAATCGATGCTGACTCAATAATAATCGAAAAATTTTGAATTAGCCTTTCGGTCGTGCATTGTTTAAATAAAATACTGACAAGAATAGAGTGTGGCAGTGATCGAGTGTGGGACCAACTATTTAATGGTACAAATTGCCTAACAAACTACCTATTTTTAAAAGTTGTTGTTTTTTCCCAAAAACTATTTACTTTTGTCGAGAATTACCTATTTACACTTCTTTTAATAACTTTTTTTATATTTTTATATATTTTACTTTTAACGTGACAATGATGTGATAATAGAATATTTAGGCGGTGGACTAGAGCATGCATGTTCTCTCCCACCCACTTTTTTAATGGTTTCTTTATATTTTTATATATTTTACTTTTAACGTGACAATGACGTGATAATAGAATATCTAGGCGGTGGACCAGTGCATACACACTCTCTCCACCCACTTTTTTTTTAATAGTTTCTTTAGTTTCCTTATATTTTATATAATTTGCTTTTAATGTGACAATGACGTGATAATAGAATATTTAAAGTAGAAATTTTATTGAGAGATTCCGTGAGAAAATATATATGAGTGTACTCCAACATGGACCCCTCAATTGAGGGTTTGGCAAACAATGCATGTGACAAGTAGATATTATATCTGATGAATATATTAAATTTGTATTTATCATCAAATATAATGTGATCAACATTTTTAAATGATACAGACTACATTAGGTTCTAGATGGATCCAATTGAATTTAACACTCTTGAATTGCTATCGAGCTTATGAAAATACGAATGCTAATGTTAATTAGCTTGTTATTTCTATTCAAGTCTTGAATAAATTTTGGTTGAGAACTTGAGATATTCGAATACGAATTTTAAATTGAATAATGGATGTCTTCGAAACATTTATTGTTTTTTTTAAGAATATAGTTAAAGTTGACTTCTAAATTTATATTTTATCAAGCATAAATATTCTCTCCGTCCCAATTATATAGTCTCTATTATTATTTTAAGATGTCTTAATTATATAGTCTTATTACTATAATTAATAATATTTTTCATGATAATATACAATTACACCCTTGTTAGATTTTGAAAAAAAAAATAACAATATTTCTCCATGTAATTATTCTATCATTTAACACCCGATTGACAAATTGAGAGTATAATTAGAAAGTCAATGACGAAGGCTTTCTAACCATACCACATTACATGGTATCATGGTCCGAATCAATCATAATTAGGTCTAAGAAGTTATGCGCATTTTATTTAACGGAAAAAACTAACGGTGTTAAACTAAAATGTGAATTTGATATATTTTGAATAGTTGAGGTGACCGATTGTATTTTTTAAATAGTTTAGGTGTGTATTTGGATAAAAAAAATTAGTTCATGCGTCTAGGTAAGACTTGACATATAGTTCGGGTGTTTATCTGGCCCTTTACCCTATGAATTAAGATGAAGTTACACCTCACCGGCCACCGCGCGTATATGGTATATTCATTTTCAATTTTTTGAGTTGGTCCTCCTCCTTTTTTTCTTTTTTTTTATTTTTTTAGTGGTCCCCTCTTTTTTTTTTCCTTTTTCTTTTTTTTTCATATATATATATATACATATATAATTTTTTTATCTATCATCTCTCAGTATAATCGTCC
Source organism: Perilla frutescens (assembly GCA_026008535.1). Taxonomy (NCBI): domain Eukaryota; kingdom Viridiplantae; phylum Streptophyta; class Magnoliopsida; order Lamiales; family Lamiaceae; genus Perilla; species Perilla frutescens. The sequence goes on from BRKX01000013.1 coordinate 14,619,485, forward strand.
GACGCTAATGGTTCATGCAATGCGCTCGATAATTAATTTTTTACAAAATAAATATATAACCTAAAATAGAATTAGTGAATCCTAAAATTAAATTGAATTAATTTAATTTTTTTATCTAGCATCTCGTGCAGTGCATAAGCTTATGCGTTAGCGTCAAGCGAGTGCAATGTGATCGATAATTAATTTTTTTGAAATAAATATATATCCTAAAATAGAATTTGTGAACCTTCAAATTAAATTGAATTAATTTAATTTTTTTTATTCGGTGTCTCGCGCAATGGACTCGTCCGATTCTAACGTGTGAGCTTGTGTCCTGCACTCGATAATAAAATAAATATTTTTAAAAAAAAGAACAGTGGTGTTGGCGAGTAGATCTACGTTGCGTGTAGGTGTGTGGATCTCACGTTCCAGTGGATTTGGGCCTATTTTTGGTAGATTTTGAACCGGTTTAACCCGTCTAACTGATTATGACATCTTAGATGTTCTAACTAAGTTTTTATCTTATTTTTATTAATTAAAATACTTGGAGTTCATAGCTCTTATTCAATTTTCTCTGTTTAAATACCACATGTCGGGTGTGTGAGGAAAAAAAAGAAATACAAGAGAGATAAATTTCATTCAATTAGGAGCAATCCAAATTAAGTTATAATATCTCAAAATTACAACAGGTAACAACCTGTTGGAACCGTTAAGGTTCGATATTTCTCTATGATATTATTTTGTCTTTCTTTGTTTTATTGTGTGTAGGATATGTTTGAGAAGTTTTTGTCACATATGTTTGACCGAGCCATAAGAGATAAAGATGAAGATTTGGTTGTTCCTATTTTCATGGGATAAGCTTGCTTGAGGCGCAAATCTAGCAATTAATGGAGAAGTGGAGATCGTGTTTATTACTTGGAGTAGAGATCAAGATTTTAGTTGTGTATAAATAGAATTCATATTCATAGTTTAGAGATACGGATCCAGAGAGCATTTTACAGATTGTATAGATCGAAGTTTTTCATATTTTCATAGAGTTTCTACTAGATTTGGTTAAGACAACTTTAGTCTCAACTTTCTGTGAAGGAAGAGATAAAGTATCTTAAGGTTTAGTTAACATTTGTCTAGTAGTGTTTTTGTAATTCACATATTTTATATAGTGAAGTTTTTACCCTGAGGCACTTCACGAGGTTATAGAAATATAATCTCGTGAAAATTCCAATCCGTTGTTCTTTATTTAAATTTCCGCTGCATATGCAAAGTTGTCTCAACTTTAGAGTCAACTCTGATCACAACTCTGTCAAAACCGAGAGTTCGGTTTTTTCAATTGGTATCAGAGAGCAGACACTTGATACACTAAGTGGTGATCCTGTTTTCGTAAAGCACAATGGATTGCACGAACCCGTTGTTCAACAAAGCCCCAGTTTTAGATGGCATGAACTATTCCTTTTGAAAAGTTCGGATGAGAGCATGCATCAAATCGATTGATGCAAGAGCATGGCAAGCAGTTCAAAAAGGATGGGTACACCCCAAGACCGTGGATGCTGAAGGTGATGTATGTCGCACTCCTCAATCTGAATGGACCGGAGAGCAAAATGAAGAAGCCACGTTCAATGACAAAGCGCTTAATGCGATTCAATCCTCCCTGGATGTTCAAATGTTCAAACTCATAAGGAATTGTGAGACGGCCAAGGAAGCATGGGATATACTCCAGCAGCATTGCGAAGGTGATGTTGGAATTAAAGAATCAAGGCATCAGATTCTCACCACGAAGTTTGAAAACCTGAAGATGGAGGAGGATGAAACCGTTGGAGATTACTGCAATAAGCTGCTTGAGATTGCTAACGAGTGCAATGATTTGGGTGATCCAATCACTAATAAAAGGTTAGTCTCAAAAGCTTTAAGGACTCTAACATCTCGCTTTGACATGAAAGTAGTTGCAATTGATACGGCTTCAACTACTGGATCTCTGGAGTTCACCAAATTGATGAATGACCTGAAGACGTTTGAGATAAAGTTGAACGAGAAAGGTGGACCGTCCAAGAAAAAAGGAATTGCCTTGACAGTTGGAGAATCTTCAAAATAAACGCCAGCCTATGATGAAGAAGAAGATGAAGACCTTGAAGAAATTCATGTAAAGAATCCTGACTTTGCTCTTATCACCAAAAGGCTGAACTCTCTCATTCGTGCCACCAAAGGAAAACAACAGAAGGGAGGATCTGAACAGCGCAAACCTCGATTTGATCCTTTTAGGTCTCTGGTTCTTTATGAACGTATAAACTCACCCGGAAAAGAACCAAAATTTGTGAAACGTGCTGCCTCAGACCATTTTAGGCCAACAGAAGTGAAGGACTTCGCCACCGTTCAGTGCTATGAATGCAAAGGTTATGGACACTTTGCAAATGAGTGTGCCAATACCTTCAGAAAGCTGGGAAAACCTGTAAACTTCTTATCCCTTAGCGACAGTGAGCTGGACACCTCTGGGATTCAAGTTGAAGAAATCCCAGATGACGCCCAAATTGAACATGCAGCCTTAACTGCAGTGTGTGAAGATCCCACCGAAGTTGAGATAACTTCGGATAGGTATGATGAATCATATTATGAGAATCTTTTTTGTTTTAATACTGTTATGACTGCAGCAGGCGATGTTGAAGAGGAAGTTACAGAGGAAGAAACTCTTTAGTTATTGATGAAAATGCAAGAACTTTACAAGGACTTGTATGCTAAGTGGACTAAGCAGTGCAAAGTTGTGGAGTCACAAAATGAAGAAATCTTTTTTTGCAAAAGACGACGCTAACAAAGCTGGAAGCCATGTTGACCAGGAAGGATGCTGAGTTAGACAATCATGCTGATGAGACCTTCAAAAGACTCAACACTGGTACATCTAAACTTGATGAAGTTCTGGCACAAACACAGGTAACTTCACATGGCATTGGCTATGATATCAGTGTGAAGCCAGCTTCCACACAAATCATGTCTACTCATGGAATACCGTTTGTTAAAGCCAAAGAAGCTCCATCCACCTCTTCTGTAAGAAGGAAACGTAGGAGGTACATTTGTCACTACTGTTTTCTTCCTGGTCACATCAAACCATTCTGTCACAGATTCTTGCAAGAACATCAGAAGGAGATGCATCTGAGGAAACAACTGTCAAATCCTATTCTAGCAAGCAAAGGGAATAAGTCCAAGAAATTGGTATGGAGATCCAAAGTTACCTCCACAGTTACCTGCCAAGTGGTCTTCACTGCATCAACTGTTGATAACTCAACAACTTGGTAGTTTGATAGCGGGTGCTCACGTCACATGACGGGTTCTAGATGTTACCTATCAAACTATCAAAGAGTCAATGGTAGCGAAGTAACCTTTGGTGGAGGATCAAATGGCAAGATTGTGGGACGCGGTACCTTGGACAGCCCTGGACTCCCAAAACTGGCTAACGTATCACATGTTGAAGGGCTAACTGCAAACCTTATAAGCATCAGCCAACTCTGTGATGACAACTTCAGTGTCATCTTTGATAAAGAAAGGTGCACTGTGATGGACAGCAATGGGAATCATGTGATCTCAGGGGTAAGATCTTCCAATAATATCTATGAAACCAACAGAAACAGTTGTCTAAGTGCGCAGGTGAATGAGGTGCAGCTTTGGCATCAAAAATTGGGACACACCAACTTCCGTAACATGAAGAATCTCCAGAGACTAAATGTTGTTCTAGGAGTTCCCAAGTTGAACATCTCAAGTCCCAGTCTTTGTGGAGATTGCCAAAAGGGAAAACAAGTCAAAGTTTCGCACCCTGTTGTGACAACTTCTGAGAGACCTTTCGCAACTCAAAGCTGCTTCGAACTACTCCATATGGATCTTATGGGACCAGCTGAAGTCGAAAGCCTTGGAGGTAAATGGTACTCTTTTGTCATTGTAGATGACCTCTCTAGATATACTTGGGTGAAATTCTTGAGAAATAAGGGTGAAACATATGACACCTTCTTATAGTTATATGCTATGATCAAAAACTTTTATCACGCTTGTGTAAAAAGGTTAAGATCTGATCATAGGAGAGAGTTTGAGAATATTCATTTCCTAAATTTTTGCTCTAAAGAAAGGATTCATCATGAGTACTCAGCCCCAAAGACACCTCAGCAAAATGGTGTCGCCGAGCAAAAGAATAGGACTCTGCAAGAAATGGCCACTATTATGCTGCAATCAAAGAAGTTGGCCAAGCAATTTTGGGCTGAAGCCTTAAACACTGCATGTCATGTAAGTAATAGAGTAAATATGAGGACCAGAACCACCATGACGTCATATGAGATTTTGAATGGTAAAAAGCCCAACTTGAAATACTTACATATTTTCGGTTGTGTGTGTTACATTTTGAATGATAGAGATTATCTTTATAAGTTTGATCCCAAAAGTGACAAAGGTGTTTTCGTCGGGTACTCTCTCAACAGTCATGCTTACCATGTCTATAACCTCAGAACCAGAACGGTGATGGAAAGTGTGAATGTTAGGTTTGATGATTTGGCCAGTCTTTATACTCCTGTTGATGATACTGATGGTTCGATTGAGATACAGGGTAGAACAAGTGACACAGAAGTGGAAGAAGGAGTGCACCTTGAAGTTGAGCCCACTTCAACGGCAACCGAGGATACACCAGCCAATGAACCTGAATCTAATCATGAGCAAGAAGGTCCAGATATCCCTGTACAAGGCAGTGCAAGAAGGGACCCACGGAAAATAATTCGCAAAGATCATCCAATAGACCAAGTCATTGGAGATGTTAACGAAGGGGTCCGAACAAGAGGGAAAGCAATTGCCAACTACAAGGAAATGGTAAGGATGGTGTGTTTATCATGCGTCATACATGAAGTTGGCACGATTGTGTTCTTATCCATGATTGAACCTAAGAATGCTGCTGAAGCCTTAAAGGATGAATTCTGGATTAGTGCAATGCAAGCCGAGTTACTTGAGTTCGTGAGGAACAAAGTCTGGACACTTGTGCCCAGACCTTCTGGAGTAAATGTTATTGGAACTAAGTGGATATTCAAAAATAAAACTGATGAATTTGAGAATATCATTAGAAATAAGGCTCGCTTAGTTGCCCAAGGATATACTCAGGTAGAAGGCATAGACTATGATGAAACTTTTGTTCCGGTTGCACGAATAGAGTCGATTAGGCTTTTATTTGCTATTGCATGTTATCTCAACATCACTCTTCACCAGATGGATGTTAAGGCAGCTTTTCTCAATGGAGTTTTGGAAGAGGAGGCGTATGTGGAACAGCCCAAAGGATTTGAAGATCCAACAAAGCCCGATCATGTGTACAAGCTATACAAGGCCCTTTATGGACTAAAGCAAGCTCCTAGAGCTTGGTATAGTCGATTAACCGAATTTTTGCTTGATTTTGGTTTTTACAGGGGACATGCGGATATGACACTCTTTCTAAAAAGGGAGAACAACTTTCTAACAATAGCTCAAATCTATGTCGATGACATAGTATTTGGGTTAACATGTGAGAAAGCCTTGAAAGAATTCGTGGAAGCCATGTCTACCTCATTTGAGATGAGTATGGTTGGGGAACTTAGCAACTTTCTCGGACTTCAAGTTAAGCAAAAGGAGAACGGAGTGTTCGTCTCTCAAACGAAATATGCAAAGAACCTTGTGAAGAAATTCGGTCTGGAAAGTGCAAAACACATGAGAACCCTTATGAGCACAACGGAGAAACTGTCAAAGAATGCAGTTGGGGCTGAAGTTGACCCAACTTTGTACAGATCAATGATAGGGAGCCTCCTGTATCTGATTGCAAGTCGGCCAGATATCATGTACAGTGTGTGTGCATGTGCTCGATTTCAATCATGCCCAAAAGAGGAGAATTTGAAAGTAGTGAAAAGAATCATACGTTATGTCGCAGGTACTTGTGAACTTGGACTTTGGTTCACAAAGGACACTTCTACAGATCTAGTCGGGTACAGTGATGCCGACTAGGCTGGAGAGATCGACGACAGGAGGAGCACAAGTGGTGGATGCTGCTATTTGGGAAACAACCTCATTTCATGGCATAGTAAGAAACAAAACTGCATTTCACTATCTACAGCCGAGTCGGAGTATGTAGCTGCCGGGAGTTGTGCCACACAATTGATATGGTTGAAGTCAATGTTGGATGACTATGGTCTAGATAGCAACCCCTTGGTGATGATGTGTGACAATACAAGCGCAATCAACCTTGCCAAGAACCCTGTTCATCACTCAAAGTCGAAACATATCCATTTAAGGTATTATTTTATTAGAGATTTAGTTGAAAAGAAGTTATTAAAGTTGGAGTATATTAGTACAGATGTTCAACTGGCTGATATGTTTACGAAAGCTCTAAGCTATGAGAGATTCTCGATCTTGAGAAAATCTCTTGGCTTATGTATGGTGTGATACCTAATGTTGGCCCGACTGTTGTCACAACTTTTGATATATCATAGTTAACTGTGAAGTTGAGCAGATTCGAGGATGAAAAAGCCTTTAAAAGGTGAAATCATGATCGTTCTTATAAAACCATATAACTAGGTCAAAGACCTTTGATAAGTGGTTTTTATAAGATTCTCTTGGTTATTTATCTATTCACCATCTGTTCCTCTTCTTGATAAGTTTTCTATGATGTATTGAAAGTGTTCTGATTTTGATTTATCCTTTGACACCAGCTGCTCAACAAAATAATAAAAAATAATAATAAAAAAAAGGGAAAAAGAAAATTTTGTTTTGAAATTCAGTTGAATGTATCTGGAAGTGTATCTTACTCCTCCTTTAATATCTCATTTTGACTATATCTTTAATGATTTTGACTCCTATTTTTGTGGCGAGACGAATCTGTTTGTTATACTTTATGTTTAAAATTCCCGTCTCCACCAAATCAGATTTTCACTCACTCAAAAGTTGTCTTTTCCCAAAAACTTTTCGTCTCCCTCCCTCATCGTCTCCAAGCTCTCACCGTCGCCATCTACCATGACTCCTGAGAAAATCAAGCAGCTCCAAGAGTTCATGAGCGACCCAGAAGCCTCCGCCTACCTTCGTCATCTCTTGTCTTTTCCCCCTCAACCAACCCTCACTCTACCGCCTCACCCTCTTATACAGAATCCCTTTCGGTTACTGTCTCCAGAGACGACTCCTCTCCTCCGGCCGAGCGTTCTCCTCTCATCATCTCGTGGGCATGCACCGATGGAAATTTCACCTGAGATTAGAAGCTCGGAGGCTCAGTCCAAGCCACTACCTTTGCCAGCATTGACTCCGCCGCAGTCCTTCGTCCTACCGTCGGCGACTGACAAAGCAATAATTATTGCTTCGACCGGGATTATGATGCCATCATTTGAGTTTCCAGAGCTTGACACTCCTGTTCTTGCAGACCGCCAAGTCGATCCGATTTATCCTACTCAAGAGACTGATTTTGGCGAGGGCCATCCTATTGAGGTCCCTTTTTCCTCCGTCGATCAAGATCCGCAAGAAGAGACTCTTCCCTCACCGACCCCATCACCTCCGAAGAAAAAGCCCTCAAAAGTTAAAAGGGTTCCCCCTACTCGTCGGTCCAAAAGACTAACTCGAGCCGGCAGTACTTCTAAAGCTCCAGAGGAACCCATTCATGTCGATAGTGACCCTGATGATGATGAGCAAGTGGAAGCCTCATTCCATGGAGAATCTGACGAGCACACATCTTCTGCTCATCAGTCGGAGATCAACGAGGAGCTTGAGGATGAGATTGAGGTATCTCGGAAAGGAAAGCGAAAAATGACTTTCACTTCACCGCCCAAGTCCAAAGGGAAGTCTGGGAAGCGAGCCAAATGAGAAGCCTCCCCGGTCGAGAACGTCGATGATTCTGAGTCGGATATTGAGGTATCAAAGGCTCTCTCTCCTTTGTTTTATTCTGATGTTGGTAGAAGGAATTGGGAACACTTTAAGAGTAGGGAAATTTTGAATGATCGGTCTGTGGATTTAAAAGATTTTGCATCCCATAATTTGGTTGTGTTTTTGGAGAAAAGGAAAGTGCTGGGCTCTGTGCTTATGTTAAACCGTATGTGCCTGATGTAGTTCGTCATTTCTATGAAAATTTAACTCATGAGTTTAGTAATCACTCCTCTAAGTTGTATGGGAAGGTGTATGTGCGTGGGAAGGTTTTTTACTATAACTCCTTCACGCATAAACAAGTTTCTAGGTGTGCCCAATGTTGTTGAGGATGATGATGAAGTTCATGATGAGTTTGAGGCCAAAATGTCTGAAGTTGTGACTGGTGGAAGGGCAGAACAGGGGTTGCACATAAGAAACCAAACAGGCTTGCTTCAGTTCTTACCTCATTGTTCTCGGTTCTTCACAAAATCTGTGCTTCAAATTGGCTACCCACCTCTAACACGACTACTGTGCCTTTTGATCACGTGTGTTTGATGTACAAAGTTTTCAAAGGGGAAAAAGTGAACTTAGGGCAACGGATCTTCAACTCCATATCCGAAGTTGCCATGACTAAATCAAACAAAAAGCTCATTGTCCCTTCCCTGATATTCAACATGCTGGTTGATCAAGGTCTTAAAATCACCAAAAAGGATGTTCTCTCCAATAGGCTGCCTTTACAGACTGTCCAACAAGCTTTCCTTGCTGACACCCGCACCAGAGATCTTCCCTGGATTGAAGTAACTGACAAAGATGCTCCAACCGAAGAAATCTATTGTTCTGTTCCTGTGTTTATTTTGCAGGAACAAATTCATTTCTTGACGGAGCAGATCACAATCTTTGACAGACAGCGGCGTGTGCTACAAAGGTTTATTTCTTTCCAAAAAGGGGGAGATGAAGGACCAAGCTGTCAAGGAGGAGGTGCAGACCAAGATGAGGACGAGGAATGAAGGCTGACGATGAATAAAGGCTGAGATGGGGACAAGGAATGAAGGCTGCAGTCTGTTGCAGTAAAAAAAATTTTGTGGATGGAAGAATTTCTGAACAACTAATATTTCTCTTATGTTTCGTTTTGGTCCCTCAAACAACTAATCTATCTGTCTGCTGAAGTTTAGTTTTCTTTTCTTAAACTAAAACTTATTTTGGTATTTTTATGGAAACTTGAACTGTCAGATTGGGTATGTTCTTTTGATGATCAATCTATCTTGAAGTTGTTCTGACAGGGGGATCAACTTTGCTCATCTAACCATAAGTGCTTATTTTTCATTTTGATCACAGGGGGAGCATTATGCTCTGTGTTTATTTGTTTCAGGGGGAGAATCATATTTTACTTGAGATTGTTTGGTTTTGAAAAGAAAGACAAAAAGGGGGAGATTGTTGGAACCGTTAAGGTTCGATATTTCTCTATGATATTATTTTGTCTTTCTTTGTTTTATTGTGTGTAGGATATGTTTGAGAAGTTTTTGTCAGATATGTTTGACCGAGCCATAAGAGATAAAGATGAAGATTTGGTTGTTCCTATTTTCATGGGATAAGCTTGCTTGAGGCGCAAATCTAGCAATTAATGGAGAAGTGGAGATCGTGTTTATTACTTGGAGTAGAGATCAAGATTTTAGTTGTGTATAAATAGAATTCATATTAATAGTTTAGAGATACGGATCCAGAGAGCATTTTACAGATTGTATAGATCGAAGTTTTTCATATTTTCATAGAGTTTCTACTAGATTTGGTTAAGACAACTTTAGTCTCAACTTTCTGTGAAGGAAGAGATAAAGTATCTTAAGGTTTAGTTAACATTTGTCTAGTAGTGTTTTTGTAATTCACATATTTTATATAGTGAAGTTTTTGCCCTGAGGCACTTCACGAGGTTATAGAAATATAATCTCGTGAAAATTCCAATCCGTTGTTCTTTATTTAAATTTCCGCTGCGTATGCAAAGTTGTCTCAACTTTAGAGTCAACTTTGATCACAACTCTGTCAAAATCGAGAGTTCGATTTTTTCACAACCAAATTCCCAATGGGGAAAACAAAATAAAGGGGCAAAAAAATTGAATGCTGTCAAAATTGTTGTTCTATGATATAGACAAGATCTTAGTTCAATTTGAAGGGTGGTTTGTGTATCTTTCTTCTCGAGAATGGGATAGAAATTAGGCTTAGTCAAGTCGAGAATTTGATTCTCTTTCCGTCTTTCTGAAGTGGTTTCCAGCCAGCGAGTGCGTCCAATGGGCGCACTGATTCGCGTCCCAAGGACAGTGCGCCATCAAACGCCCTTGCGACAAGTGCAACATGCGCATGCTCGGGCTCGCACCATCCTCGCTACGTGCTTACTACTTGATTGATAATAAAAAGTCAATAGATGCACAATAGAGAGGAGCACTTGATTGCTTCCTCTTTGTGCCTTTTTCCTTATTAAATGTTTCCAACTTCAATCTTTTTCCAACGTGGGATGACATTTAATTCCATTTCTCCATTTCCACTTTATTTCAAGTTTCAAGTTCCAAGTAGTTAACTTTGAACTATAATTACTTATTCATTTGACCTTTAAAAATTCAGCTAAATATACTACGTTATTCTACTCGAAATGAACTTTCCATATCTCCGATTTATTTCTACAAAAAATAAATCGAGTATTGCCAAATAAATTTGGTAAGTTGGGCACTTAATATTTTAAATCAATACTTTTTTCCAACAGAATTTGCTTTGATTAATTTTGCTTTTCTCTTTCTTTATTTGCTTGTAGAATGATTTATTATATTTGGAAGAAATTTTGCACGCCTATATATATATATATATATATATATTTATATAATAACACAGTTCTGTGATCTCTATTTCCCTGCCCAACTGTGTGTGTGTGTGTAATAACACAATTCTGTGATCTCTATTTTCCTGCCCAGTTCTATCATCTCGATTTTCCTGCCCAATTGCAAGGGTAATTTTGTCAATTCATCGCCACAAGTTTTATTATTATATTTGTATTTAGGTGGCTTTATTTTGAGCGCTTTTCTTTACTAAGATTTAGGGGGTGTATTCAATATGGATTTGGATGGATTTTATTGGATTTTAAAATGTCTATGAATTTTATAAATCTATAGACTCCACATGGAGTCTCCCAACTCCACGTAGAGTCTGGCGGATTTTGTGTATGGATTTGGGACCGATTTTTGATGATTTTAATGAATTTCAAATCCTTTTTTCCAGCGATCGATGGAACACAGCGTGCACTCCGTCAGGGAAAAAATCGAACCCAGCGGCCGCTGGGAAGGCATGTTCATGCATTTATCACTATATGGCATGCGAAGAAATAAAAGTTGTTATCACGCTGCTAACTGCCAAATATAATAACTTTATGGTGAAGTTTTTCTTCTATTTAATCATTACTACTTTGTATATGTCATAATAACAAAAAGCTACGAACAGATAAGTAGATCAACACAACAATGCCTTTCTCCTGAAGAATGAATGTGAGTGGGCTCCACATTTTCAACATATATTATCATCAGCATTTTGTACCTATAGACAAATTAGATAAAAAGATGTCAAGAATAATAAAAATATAGTTCTCTAAGGTTCTATGCTCCCAACGACCGCTGGGTGCCAGCGGTCGTTGGATTGCCATCGTTGGCAAAGCCAGCGGCCGCTGACATCAGGTGACGGCTGGGGTATCCGATTTCAACTTCTCACCGGTCGCTAGGATACAGCGTGCGCCGGATTTTCCAAATCCATCAAAATCTCGTGTCCAGAGGTCGGATTTCATCCTTGTATTTTTAACGTGATTTTGAGGTGAAATCCAATGAAGTCAATGACTTTTTAAAGTCCATAGATTTTTGAATACCTCCGGATTTTAAAAGACTTATAAAAGTCTGGATTGAATACACTAGGATTTTAAAGGAGTTTTAAAAGTATGGATTGAATACACCCAGATTTTAAAAGATTTTAAAAGTCCTTTAAAATCTATCAAAATCTCAATCCAATACACCCCTCAGTAGATTCCTTTTTAATGTCAACTTCCCAAAATTTACTAGATTAATTAACTTATATAATTATTTTCCAAAAAACTGCCACTCTGGCACTCTCCATAATATAATAATATATATAGATCAATTATATTTCCAAATTTTGGAGCATTCCAAACACCATTAACGTAATTATATAAGTTGATTACGCTAACTGTAGAAAAAAAGTTACCTTAATTAACATTATTTATATTAAATTTGATCATGCTTTCTTTTTTAGAGAAATTTTATGATGTTTAAATACTCTATGATATTGAATTAAGTGATGATTGCAAGAGATTTTTTTTTGGACAGTGATTGAGAACACCATTAACGTAATTATATAGGCTGATTACACTAATCGTAGAAAAAGTTACCTTAATTAATATTATTTATTTTAATTTTAACTTTAAAATGCGTAAAACGGTATCCGTACATCGTACGAGAGAAATATTAGTTTTTTTTTGTTTTTACTCACACACCCGATCTGTGGTATTGAGGAGATTCGAACATGTGACCTTTGGTCTTCAAGCAATCTCACTCCACCACTAGACCATCCCCACCGGAATTACGAGAGAAATATTAGTTTGTATTATACTTCTCTGCATCTATCTTCAATGCAATTCCTTCTTAAAAAATTATATCCTCAAATTTTAACTTTTTATCATTTATTTAATTAACATTGTTGTTTTATAGGAGTACATATGTATATATGTGCCCTTTAATTTTAGTGGGACCATCTACTATATAGATCGTGTTAATAAATGACCTACTTCAAATATTTTCAACAGTGGATCTATAATATTAATCATTTGTATCTTGACATCTAATATGCATATACTAATTAATCTCTAATTAAGCTATCATCCGACCAGTTTCAACAACTTTCTAATTAAACTTGTACCATTTCCAAAGTAACCTATCATCTGCCAATCATCCTACAGATCAAATTGGATTCGACTACTAATAATGATATTTCATTTATAAGTTATAGACTTATAGTGAACACGTGTTATATATATATACAGAGAATGGATCAAGTGAGAACCAAAGCCTCGTGTGAGAATAGAGAACCAATCTCATTTATAAATCTAGTTGATTTGAGCGGTTTGGATTGCTTCAAATTTTCGGTGGCAATCTTGTAATTTTTGATAAATTTTAGGATTGTGAGGTTATTTATGTAATTTGATAATTCTAATTAGAACATGTGAACATGTAAACTGTAATTTCGGATATAATAAACTCCAATGATCTAAAAAAAGGATTAAATTCTAAACAATAATTCTAAACCCTAATTGGATGAAATAAATCATAATAGCAATATAAATATACAATATTATCATTATGATGTTGTTCTATAAGCAACTGTGGATAAACTATGTTAACATATAAATCCTAATTGGATGAAATAAATCCTAATTAATATGAGGTATAAATCATAATTGGATGAAATAAATCCTAATTAATATATCTTAATTCGATTAAATCAACCATATATAATAATCAATTAGTAACAAAAAAATAAAATATAAATCATAAAAAATAATTATAAATCCTAATTGAAATTTAATAAATCATAATAACAATATAAGTATGTGTACTACATTAAAAGTATCAAAATGATTTGTTAGCACAGTGAATATAATATGTCAGCATATAACAAATGCTTCATCAGCAGTATGGTCATAATGCTGACAAAGCATTATTAAAAGTTAACGAAAGCATTTTTGAGTTGGATACGAGTAAAAAATTTATCTTTTGTATTTTTCGTCCCTGTATATTTGCACAAACATATTCATGATTGATATTAAATTAAAGAGTATGAAAAGAACTTTAATTTGGTATATTATTTACTTTGATTCAATTAGAAAAGAGTAAGTTATTATCGTTTAAAGTTTTTAAGATTTTTTTAAACAAGTGATGACATCATCAGTTTTATATGGATTTGATGACTATACCCCACCTCCTACTTTTTTGCCTTGACTTTGACATTAAATCTCAGTTATTAGATCATCTAGTTAGATGTTGTAAGATGGGTTCCTAGTTCCTGCACAAGAAAAATGTGTATTTTTATCCATATATATATATATATATATATATATATATATATATATATATATATGGATGGTGTAAGATAAGTTCCTATTTCCTACACCAGAAAAAAAGTGTATTTTTTATCCATATAGAGGAACTAGGAACCCATCTTACACTATCCAACTAGATGATCTAATGACTGACAAACGGGATTTTCACTCTAATTCCGAGCATCGTTCTTTACTTTCGTGTGCATGTTTGCCTATGTTTTACTGTTTTTAGTAACAAATTAGCTATATTTTATAAATAAGTGTTTTTGACACGATTATTCGCACTTCAGGGATGAAACGAGCGAATCGAGCCTCCAAGGAATAAGAAGCGGCACGACCCGAGTACAGGACACGATGCGAGTGGGCTTGAACACTGAAGCCCTAAAAGTACGTTGTGAGGCACGACCCGCGCCAGAACAGAGTGGCATGAGCAACTCACTCATGCCAAGAGGTGCAGCCCGGGTAACACAAAAAAAAGGCGCGAACCGCGCACAGGTGCGGGCACGACCGGGCATCCACACTGAGGCCTGCAAAGCATAGCTCAAGACGCGACCCGAGCAGGAGAGGTGCGACCAACTCGTCTCGCGCCTCCTTGCCCTGTTCTGAATTTTTTGTATTTTCTTTACAATTTTGAATTAAATTTTTGTACTAAAAAATACCCTAGTATAAATAGGGATCCAAGTTTGAAAACTAGGGTAATCCCCATTCCACTTTACTCCTTTTAGCATATTTTAGAGAATTGTGAGAATTTTGGCTTGGAAGAGTTCAAGTGCAAGAGAATTGAAGTTTGAGAAGATTGTCTACACATTTCGGGTTTAATCTAAACTTTACTTATGAGTTTTATTTTTGTTGTTGGTCTTTGTTACATTTTGATTATGAGTATGAGTAGCTAGATATTTTTGTTCTAGAGTGATGTAAATTAATGTTGGGTGTTTGAATTTTGATATGGATTGATGTTTTTCACCTCTACCTTCTTCATAAATCAAAGTTTTGATTGCCTCTTTCCTTGGGTTGGCCGCTTAAGGGCAAGAATTGGTGTTTAATTGTCTTTGAGAAAACCAATTTTGCATGGTTGTTGATTTCTGAGTTCAATTTTATGTTAAGACGAGAGTCTATGTTCAATTGACTTGTTGGTGATTGATTGAGCTCAATTAAGTTAAATATGAATTTAAACCTAGAGATAGGGGAATTTTATTTGGCTAAAATGTCCTCGAGGCTTGAGAAAGCTCTAGGACTAGTTTTGTGTCAATCTTGAGAGTAGGGATTAACATGTTGTCCATATCAAAATGATTACACCTTAGTTAATAAGCATTTCCCTAGAACTTCTTTTTCCCTATTAATTAAATTTCTTAGTTAATCAAATTGCAATTTTCTTGTTTCAGTGATCTTGTTGGTTATTTCCATTTATGTTTAGTTTAGAAAATCTCAAAAATATTCATTTGGTTTAACTTGCGAGATAATGTGTGTATGATGCTTGCTTGATTGGATTTCCATTAATTCCCCGTGTTCGACCCTATTTCACTTGCTCCATGACTGTACACTTGCACAGTGAGATTGGATTTTAAAATTTGTATTTCGATTTAAACATTGCATAGAAAAATATCATCAATGACTTAAATTTAATGTCAAAGTCAAGGAAAAAAAATGAGAAGGTGGGGGTATAGTCGTTTAATCCATGTAAAAGTAAAACTGATGATGCCATCACTTTTTTAAAAAAAAAATCTTAAAAACTTTAAACGATAATAACTTGCTCGTTTCTAATCAAATCAATGCAAATAATATACCAATTTAAAGCTCTTTTCATGTTATTTCATTCAAGATGATATGTTTGTGTGAATAAATATGGACAAAACATACAAAAGATACATTTTTACTCGTATCCAGCGCAAAAATACTTTCATCAACTTTTAATAATGTTTCGTTATCATTATGATCACGTATTCTAACGAAACATTTGTTATATGTTGGCATATTATATTCACTGTGCTAATGAAGTATTATCATAATGTTAACGTGATACACATACTTATATTGTTATTATGATTTATTAAATTTCAATTAAGATATATAATTATTTTTATGATTTAATTTTTATTTTTAGTTACTAATTGATTATTATATATGGTTAATTTAATCAAATTAGAATATATTCATTATGGTTTATTTCATCCAATTAGGTTTATATATCATGTTAACGAAACATTGTCATATGCTAATATAGTTGATCTTTAGTGCTGATAAAACAATATTATAATGCCAATATTGTATATTTATATTGATATTATGATTTATTACATCCAATTATGGTTTATAATTATTTTTTAGAATTTAATTCAATTTTTTTACATCATTGAAGTTTATTATATCCGAATTATGGTTTATTTTATCCAATTATGATTTATAATTACTTTTTAGAAATTAATTTTTTATTAACAATATGAGAAAACTTTTTATTAACATTATGATAATGCTTCGTTAGCATGACAATAATGCTTCATTAGCATTACGATACTGTTATCAACTACCTAAGGCCTTGTGTATAATCATTACTGAATTTTGTTAATACCTCTGCCTAGAAGACTTATCAAGTATTATAGAATTGTCGTCGCCCTTTTAAGAAAATCTAGGTCTTAGATTTTTGTTGATTGTATGGTGTAAGATAGGTTCCTAGTTCTCATACTATGGTTAGTTTGAATTATAACCACCCATACATATATACATACATATATATATATATAGAGAGAGAGAGAATGGATCAAATGAGAACCAGAACCCCATGTGAGAACTAAGAACCAATTAGAGCCGTAGATCTTCAATTTTTGGATGGTGAAAATTTGTACCCGAGTTTCAATAATGCGGTGGTATTTTTATAATATTAGGGTTATTTTAATGAACTTGGGAGTATTTTTGTAATTTAAAAATTATATTCTATTTGGGATGAATCTTTTTAGAATTACTATGATAGGTTTTAGCATTACTGTGACTAGTTTTAGCATTATCAAAAAATATATAAATTTTAGCACTAATGTGTTTAGTTGTGTCTTATTTAATCTGTGGATTGTGTTGGCACCACTTTGGAGATTTCTCTTGGGTTGTTTGAATTTTATATACTCAATTAATGAGCATATGATTATCTGCAATGATGAATCCTTGTAGGATTACTATGACTAGTTGTAATTAACTTTAGCATTGTTGTAATTAATTTTAGCATTACTGTGACTAGTTTTAACATTATCGAAGAAGAAATAAATTTTATCATTAACATGATTAGTTGTGTCTTATTTAATCTGCAGATTGTGTTGGCACCACTTTGGAGATTTTTACTGGGTTGTTTGAATTTTATTTGCAATGATGGATATTTGTAAAATATCTCATTGCCTATATCATCTTGATGAGTGTGAGCAGTTTAGCTTTTATTTTCTTTGTACTTTCATCTACTGTAGCTCTTTTAACACCTATAAATTTTTATATAATACTGTTAAATTGAAAATATGTATACATAAATTATACATTGCCAACAGTGTTAGGTTTTTACATGTTCATACAAGTTTCCCGTCGCCAACAGAACAAAATGAAACTGATAAATCATCATGAAATAATACGAATAGAGTTTGTTCAAGATTAGGTTTTGTATGTTTCAAAAAACATTGTTATGCTAGTAGAACATGAAAGAACAGCTAAATCATTATAATAGAATATTAAATAATTTTTCTACAAAAAAAGATCGGAATATGAAAAAAAAAATTGAACGATATAACACCTCAATTTTTCATCTTTTCTGGTTTGAAAATTTAATCTTTTCGCTGGTGTTGTTCTTTCGGAACTTGTTTTGCTTTTCTCCTCGATTTTTTCTTGTTGATTTGCGTGAATAAGCTTTCTTTGGAGTAGTTATGGTGATTGAGCTTCTCTTTGCAAATTCTAATCTGCGTATATTTTCAAAATGTTCCGATTTTGCCCTTACTAAGCTTCGCGGGCAATAGATTTCCATGTTATTACGATAATACCACCACACAGAGATTTTAATTTGGGTCGTAGATCTTGATCGGATTAGATGGTGATGATTGGTTCTTAGTTCTCATATGGAGCCCAATTCTTACTAAATCCACTCCACACACACACACACACACACACACACACACACACACACACACACACACACACACCGATGGACCCACACTAGGCCAAGGGGGTCACTTGGCCCCCCTGAAATTTTAAATTTTTTTACTATTAATATAATAATAATATATGTTTTTATCAAGTTTTTACAAAAATAGATGATAATAATTTTTTTCTTGAAAGTTTGGCCTAATGGTAGAGATAGTGTTCTTTATAATTGAGGTCATAGGTTCAAAATCCTCCACAAAATCATATTGATTTTACTTTTTTTTTTTCAAATGTGGCTTTACTTTTTTTCTCTTGGATGGATTTATTTTTACTTTTTTTTTAAATTGAGAATTATTTCAATTTGTGTTGTTTCATTTTCACTATTAATAATTATTGTATGTTTATTTATTTGAAACAAATTGTTGTGCATTTATTTATATATTTTTATACAAAAGTTTTCGATTTTTCATTAAAGTAACAATTGCCTTTTGTCATATGTATCGGGAAGAAAATATTATGGCTCATACCTCAACTTGCTCAATTTGGAGAGGGTGTGAGTCGCTCTACTTGAAACTGGTTGAGGTTGTTGGTTGATCAATAAAGATATTTGTCCAAAATCTAATCCGTAGATTTTTCAGTCCACTAATTCTATATTCGATAGTTTATGAATTTATGTATGCATGCGTACGCGCTCACGCACACACATATATATTATGTATATATTTATCATTTTATTTTTAGAATTTATAATTATGTATATATATAACATTTTTTATAATATTATTAAATGGCCTCCTGAGTAAAATTCATGTGTCCATCACTGTATGTGTGTGTGTGTAAGAAATAGTGCATTTTAAACCATATTTAAAAAAAGTTCAAATCTAATATCGTATTTTAAAATTTGCATTATTAACCACCTAACTTTTAAACTTTTTTGGCAACTTAAATCGTCGAACAAAATGTCGATGACCATTGGTTTTTTACACATACATACATACATATATATATATATATATATATATATATAAACGGGGCCGAATATGTTGATGCTCGAGCTTGACTTGTTAAGAAATATTTAAACTCGAGTTTGATTCAAGTTTTTTCTCTTGTGAGTTTAGCTCGATAAATATTTGTCATGCTCGAATTCGACTCGAGCTCGATTCGTGAAATGCTTGAAAATTTATTAATTGAGCATGAGCTTGAATGCTCGAAAAAAAGCTCGTTTAATTTTCGTAGTCGAGTTCGAGCTCGAAAAAAAGTTGATTTTTAATTTACCATTCAAAATATTTATAATATTCATGAACATATGTTCGCGAACATGTTTGATTAAGCTTGAACTTGAACATGTTTACGAGCTGGTCGAGCCGGATAATACTCTCTTTGAGTTCGGCTCTATAATTTTATCGAACTTGATTCGAGACTCGAATTTGGCTCATTTGGAAAATGAACAATTTTCAAACGAGCTTTTTTCGAACCGAGCTCCGAATAACTCGCATGTGACTATGTTCATTTAGGGTGCTTGCATTGGGAGCACTTTTTTTGGGTTTGAAAATTAAACTAACTCTAATCTCCATTGTGGTTGTGATGACATGTTAAAAAAATTAAACCAATTCTAAATAGTCAAAACTAATTTAATTCGATCCCACCATTTTTTTATTAATTTCTCTCTCTTTGAGCATTTTTCTCTCTCTTCTTGCCCCATTTTTCTCTCTCCTCCCTCATCTTTCTTATATCTCTCTCTCTCTACATGTATTTTTTCGTTCATCTTTTATTTCATTGGAACACACACACACACACACACACATATATATATATATATTATATATATATAATATTATAAATATTTGTTTAATTAAATTGAATTACAATTATTATGAAATTAATTTTTGTAAGGACTGTAAATTAATTTCGTAATTTATTCATAAATTTTAATAATTTTCATATAAATGCATATTTATTTAATTAAATTAAATATAAAAGTGAATAATATGAATAAATAAGCATATTATAGTGTATGACATATGTATATATATGATGTATAGTGTGGGATCAAGATATGGTTGCTTTTTGAGTTTATAATTGTAAAAATTAATTTAAAAAAGTTGATGAGTTTAAACTTTTAATCTAGCGCAAATGTAACAGTATTAGAATTTGCTTTTTTGAATTCATTGGTGCAACGACCTTACATCCACCTGTGACTATTGTTGATTTGGCAGCATGGAACCATATTTTTTCCCATGTCAGCGAAAAATCACGTGCTACGCCCATGCACACCCCCAAGCTACTGTAGTTTTGTGTGGGTTGGTGTGCCAGTGTGTGTTTATGTTATTTTTAGGAAGCAAGACTAAGATGAGCATTTGCAGCAAAAAATGGAACTGTAAAATAGGGGAAGAACAACGCAGCCACAGTTATAACTCTATTCCTTCCATGTTATTTTATTATAATTCTTATGTATATTTTTATTTATTTATATATTACAATTATTTTTATATATTAATTAATTAAATAAAAATTAATATTATAGTTAATTCAATTATATTAAATTGCCTTATAAAATGCTGAAGCATAAAATTACATCAACATTAAAAAATTGTAGGGCTGAGATTGACATATCCATTTTGATTATTAAAGGTCAGCATTGAATGCATATGAATAGTGCCATGTGGAATAGGTTAGTGATGTGTACTTAAATTGTAGGGTTGAGATTGAAAAATCTATTTTGATTATCAACGGTGGACATTAAAAATACACGGATTGCACTTTCTATAACAGGGAAGTGCTTTTAGTGTTAAATTATAGGGCTAAAATTGAAAGATTCATTTTGGTTATTAACATGAAAACACATGGATTGTGTTTTCTGAAGTAGTGTAGTGTTGAACAATTATATATTGAACAATGCGTAAAAAGGTATCTAAAAAAACATATGTAAAAGAGCGAGGTCTCAAGTTCAAGATCCACCGCTCCATTTAACTCAAAAACATAAAAAACAAAATGCTTCATTTGCTTATTAGTTATTTGTATTCAATAAAATGCTTCATTTGCACATCTTCAAGTTTAACTAAATTAATAATCAAACAAGCTCAAATATAAATTTTAAAAATTCTTATCATTTTTGAAATGTTTGAAATGTTGGCTCAATAGACAATCATTTTGTGGTCCAACTATCTTGCAAGTTCTGAAGATGGTAATTGACAATTACATTATAAATGTACGTTTTACATTCCCTTGCCCAAGATGAACTAAGCAGATAAGAATATTTTTTCAACAAATTTCACACTTGCCCTCACAAAAAGAGAGATTAAATCATAAAACTAACATGAAATTGGATGACTACTAGCATTATTAACTACAGAAAAATGGTATATATATGTAAGGGTAGATGATTATTTCCTCCTGTATTGCATAAATATTGATGAACTAAAAACTAACGTCTCTCTTCTCCGAAGGCAACAAATTTTAGCTCCAAGAAAGGCTAATTTGAAGGCAATCTAAATGCTTTTGTTATTTCATGTGAAAGGGAAAGCACAAACAAAAACTCGAGACAGAGTTATGTTTTCTTTCTGTCAAAACCAAGGAATATGCTCATCACAAAATATACATCCCTAGCATTTCTAACGAGTACAACTTTAAAAGTATCTAACATTACAATAACTTAAAGAAAACAACCTTGATGCAACTTCAACATCAAATTATCTTCCAACAAAAGAAAAAAGAACCAAAGAGCACCTCATCTTAGTAAAAGAACCCAAGAACTTTACCCCCAACATTTTTCCTACGAGCTTCTTCATGATCCATGATTCCAGCAGATGTTGTCAGCACGATATAACCAAACTGCAATCAACATCACACACAAATGACACAATTATAAAGCATATCATATTCTACAATAGATCAGTGTATTACAGAAACTCTCATCACATGATTATGTTATTTAGCCATATTCAACTGAATAAATACAGGTTTTGGTATTTCATTTCTACCTGTCTTGACGGAAGAAGTCTTGCAGTCCAAGGCTCAATTTCCTTGACACCAACATCAAACCTAGGACTGATAACACCGCATTTGTTAAGTCTTCCGTTCAATTCAACCACAATTTTCCCAGATCTATGGTCATCCACATACTCAAACTCCCCAATATACCCTGTTAAGGCAAATCACATATGAAACTTGTTGCGGGAAAGGTTGGCACGAAAGCAAAACCAGTATTTAACTAAAGAAGAAACAAACCGTGCTTCTGCATAACCAGAAGAAACTTGATAATCACTTTCGATGAGGGCCTGATCATGACCTGTCTCTTCCCTCTCTTCTCAGCATTATACATGCTCTTCAGAGCATCATTCAACACACTGACTCTCACCATCTTTTAAGGCCAGCTGATCCCCAAAAAAAATTATATTGAGTATTATGTAGGGAAATAAGATTAACTCCATAAACCATCAATCTAATTACAAAGCCAGGGGTGGAAAATTGGAAATTGATAAAAGTATGCTGAAATTTGAAAATGCCTCATCATAAACAATAAAATCATAATAAAGACAAACATACGACGTATGGAATATTTACAGGAACAATTATAATCACGCAATTCTCCACACACATTCAAACACAAAACAGTTGCCAAAAATCATCAACAAAAAAAACCGAAATACATTATATCTCATAAAGCAACATCCATATAAAATCAACGAATTTCCACGCAACCGTATCCAATCCTGCAAATTTGCTAAATCGCCAAAACGGCAAGAGTGGGTATGGATCGCAATGAGCTTTTTTATCCCCAAATATGGAGGCAAAAACTCAACGAG
Organism: Perilla frutescens; assembly: GCA_026008535.1. Lineage (NCBI taxonomy): Eukaryota > Viridiplantae > Streptophyta > Magnoliopsida > Lamiales > Lamiaceae > Perilla > Perilla frutescens. The sequence goes on from BRKX01000013.1 coordinate 14,642,366, forward strand.
AGCCGATTGTGCAAGCAAAACCAATTACAGAACCGCTGTAAAAAATTGTTCACGCCGTAAAACCGCTGTAGAAACTTAAACAAGTTACCTGCAGAAAGATCGTCGGCGGGCGGCGGGGTAAAGAAGCGGAGACGCGAGCGACAAAAATAACAAATATGTAGGGTTTTGGGCTTTTCAGAGACACTGCCCGCTAATGGCACTGTCGACTCTAAACCTGAGCCTAGTTTTCCCTTCATTTTCGAAATTCTATTTTTGTCATTTTAAAATTTCATAATAAAATTCATATTTATTCCAAATAAAATTAATATATTTTATTAATTACTAATATTAAATTAGATTGTTGATGCTTATTATTGACGTGTTGTTCCCGTAAGAGAACTATCTAATCTGTCTATAGTAATGTATAGACTATACATGAAATAAACCGTTGTCTATCACACGATTTAATATTTATATTTTAGACAATATTTTTTGTATAATAGACAACGATCTTAAGTTAATAAACAATAGGGCAAATTTCATATTACTCCCCTGTGTTTTTGCGAAAAATCAAAAAACCCCCTGTGTTAAAAAAATAGTCTTAAAACCCCCTCTGTTATGTATAATTCATCAAAAAAGCCCCTTTTTTGAGAAAGTATATTACATTTGCTAAAAAAGAGTGTATGATTCTTATTTTTACAATTTTTATTATAGATAAATATATTTTATATCATTTAAAAATTTTAGTATTTGGTTATACTACTAATATTTAGCTATTTTGATAATTTCCTATGTTACGTATTTTTTTTACATATAAATATATTTTATAGTATTTAAAAATTATAGTATTTGGTCAAACTACTATTTTAAAAAATTAATTATATTTTAAAAATGATACAAAAATTGTAAAAATAAGAATCATATACTCTTTTTTAGCAAATGTAATACACTTTCTTAAAAAGGGGGCTTTTTTGATGAATTATACATAACAGAGGGGGTTTTAAGACTATTTTTTTAACACATGGGGTTTTTTGATTTTTCACGAAAACATAGGGGAGTAATATGAAATTTGCCCTAGACAATAATACTGACATTTATTGTTGTAAATTTTCTTTTGTTTTTTTTTTTTTTTTGCATTTTCCATGACGGTTTAGACTATAATCGTTGTATTTTAATAAATTTTTACAATCTTATCTATTATTTTTTTACTTGAAAATTTGTGATTTGTAACATATTTTATTTTATTTTTTTTATGTATAGGTAGATGATTTATGGTACTTTACATTTGTCGCCTAAAAATAATTTCCATTTGTGTTGCACTATAATAATAATAACAACAACAATAACAACATAATTTGCGATACTTTATTATTTTTCTATTGCAATTTCATCATTTAAAATAATTAAATAATTATGTTTTTTATACTTGTCATATATTTAAAAAAATCAAATGTTCTTTAACCGTGGAAAAATTATACATTGATATTTATAAAATCATGTAGTTTGAAATATTCCAATTCGATCTTTTGAACATGAATTTTCATTTAGTTCCCTAAAATTTATTTATTTATTTATTTTTGTAATTAATCTTCTTATTTAATTAATTAGCACACATGCATGTTATTTTATTAATTTTTAAAAATTAAACACAACATATAGAATTTCAAAATAATCATGATATTATAGATTTAAAAAAATAATAATAATTTGTGCATCCCACAAAGAAAATACTAGTATATATATTAAATAATTCAACGTATATGAAAATGGCCACTGTAACAAATATACAAACATAGTCTTCGTCATAGAAATATAAGTTTTTAGTTACTCCTATCAAAATACTCTTAATTTCAAATGTGCCTTGTCATATTTTGAGAATTGCAATTGCTATCATACCACGTCATAATATGATTATCTACTAATATATATCCATTGTGAAATAGGTCTATTAATCAGGACAAAAACGATGAATTTTATTTAATTTAAGAATTTAATGTTTTGATCTATCAAGTTATTAAAACTAAATACACACACATGCATTTCGATTAATTTGTATTGAATTTCAATGAAACTCCAACATGAATTATATGTTGGATTTTAATTAATAATATATTATAATAATTAGAAAACAAAATACATGATAATTTTATGATTTTAGATAAACAAATTCAATAATTTAAGCTTTAAAATGATAGTTTTTAACTTTGAAGTCGCGAATTGATAATAATCTTTTTTTTTTTTTGCCCTAAACCGATAACCTATTATACTACTTGAATTTTTTTTATTCCATTGCACTAATAAAATTATGGTACAAGACTATTTTTGTTTGTAACTAAAAGTTATAGTCGTTTGTATAGTCCTTTATGTTTAAAGATAAACTAATATGCATGCTTGAAGATTAGTTCGATAATATACATAACAATGCGTCAAATATTAATAGATTACAAATTATATAGATATTAAAAAAGTACAAATACAAACATAAATATATTCTTCTTTCGTCTGCTTATTCCTTTTTTTTTCGAATATGACATAAATATATTCTTATTTTTAAATGTAGCCTAAAATGAAAGATGGTAAATGTATCATTCCAGTCTCACGACACAAGAGAAATACGACTCCTAGCTACTTGATTTAAAAAAGAAAAACAAAACGAGAGTGCAAAACTGGCCAATTTACCAATTTTAACCTTTTGTCTTTGTCGAGGACAGTTTTTTTAATCACCAATTTTGCCATGAACAGTAATTTTTTGTTATTTATATTAGTGTACTATCCACCCTCAAAAACTAATATCAAGCCTAGGTTTCTTTTGAGCTTTTTATGGGGTTTATGATGAGTATGCCTTATGGAGATGTATATAAGTCAAATTCTCATTCAAATTGAGTGAATATGTGTTATTTTTAGGTATATCATGGGCATCTCATGTCAAGTGAAGTGGTCCGCATAAAATATATTTACGTGAAAGTTAAAAAGAATAAATTTCCAATAAGAAAATTAAAGAATGGAGATTCCGTGCTTCACATAAAAGTGAGTTGTCTAAAGCTATATTCACATGTAGTAGCAATAACACGAGAAGAAAGTGGTCCGCATTAAAGACATTCACGTGAAAATTAAAGAGAATACCAATAAAAAATAATGGCATTTCATGCTTCATATGAAAATTAGTTGTCCAAAGCTAGCATTCACACGTAGTAGCAATAACACAAGAAGAAAGTGGTCGGTAGAAAAGACATTCACATTCACGTGAAAGTTAAAGAAAATAAATTCCAAATAAAAAATATTGGAAATTTCGTGCTTCACATGAAAATTAGTTGTCCAAAGCTAGCATTCACACGTAGTAGCAATTAATAACACGAGAAAAAAGTGGTTCGCAGAAAAGACATTTCTGTGAAAGTTATAGAGAATAAATTTCCAATAAGAAAGAATGGAGATTTCGTGATTCACGTGAAAATGAGTTGTCGAAAGCTAGTATTCATATGTAATAGCAATAGCACGAGAAGTAAATGGTCCACAAAAAATACATTCACGTGAAAGTTAAAGAGAATAAATTATCAATAAAAAATAATGAGGATTTAATTTTTCATATGAAAATGATTTGTCCAAAGCTAGCATTCACACATAGTAGCGATGACATGAGAAGAAAGTGGTCCATAGAAAAGACATTCATGTGAAAGTTAAAAAGAATAAATTCCCAATAAAAAAAGTATGAAGATTTAGCGTTTCACATGAAAATGAGTTGTTCAAAGCTAGCATGCACATATAATATACCAATAATACAAGAAGGATGGGAGAGCCTTCAAAATTTCCATATTAGGAGAAACTAAGATTATCCAACATTTTCCTAATTTTCTCCGATATAAGCATTATTGTAACAGTATCAAGTTTTCTTTTTTTTTTTTATGAAAGCACGCGTTCCAACTACAAAGTCTACAATACCAAGTTTTCATTGCAATAGTATCAAGTTTTCATTGCAATTTTGTTATCCAAAAATCACTAGTTTAATTTTTAACTCAGGAGAAATACCAATTAGAAAGAAAAAACACATGTCAAATAATTATAAATAACTTAATACTAAAATTAAGTAACAATAATTATTTATACAGTATTTTCTCTTTCGACAAATTAAAACTAAGAAAGGTTAGAAATCACTTGAATGTTATCACTCTTTCCATCTATAGGCTATACTTACTCTCTCCAGCACACACAAATAAATGAACAAAGCATATTTTGATGCTTATAAATTTATTTTATTTTTTGTTATTTGGATTTAAGTTAGATTCTTCTATGTGGGATCTCATGTCAATGTTACACATTTCATGTTGCACACTTGCACTCCATATTCCAATATCAAATTGTGAATTTTTCTCTTCTTAAAAAAAATTATGAGTTTTTCTTACATTTTTCTCTTCAATTTCAATTTCTTGTACTTTAGTTTAATTTTACAATAATTAATCAAGGTATAAAATTATTTTTAAGTATTTAGTTTTGAATTTTTAATTAAGAAATGATTATTATATTGCATAATTAGGATTTATAACTTCTTAAATTAATTTTTTTTTGTGATAATACTGACTATAGTTAATAATTATAACTAATTTTTATTTTCATAATAATTATTATTAAATTCATAATAATTATTATTAAATTCATAATATGATAGTGTAACACAAAATGTGTAATAAAGATTTCGAATTGATATTCTTCTATATATGTATGTAATCAAACCAAATCGAATATTGCACCTTTTGTTTTGCATTCCTATCGCACACTCGATGTTCTTCGCCTTTTTATTTCTTCTTTGATTTCAATTCATTGTGCATTAGTTTAACTTCACATTTATTATTTAGAGTTAATCTTATCCAATTACGGTTTATTATAATTTTTTAGTATTTAATTTTATCAATTAATAACTAAAATCTGAAAATTAAATACTAAAAAATTATAATGCACTTTATTTGGATATGATGAACCTTAAATAAAATGTCTAGAACTGAACAAAAGTATAATGACAAAAAACTTATATTAGACAGTCTAACGAGTTGCGATCCATTAGACAAGCCAAATCAATCCAAGAGTCCCAAACCCACCAAAAAGATTAAGACTATCATTATCAGCAACCGGGCAAGCACCCAACAAGACAAATAGTCTCAATATTTAAATAATTTATCTTTCTTCCACATCACCAATATTCTATACAATTCAACAACATACAATTTGATAGTTTATCAGCAACAACCCTAAATACCCAACCACAACATTATATATTATTTTTTCTTTTATTAATAAATATAACACAATTAATTAAAATTAACTATTATTATTATTGAAAATTGTAATAACACAAAATAACAAACTTATATAAACAAGACAATATGATAAAATGCAAAATAATAGTATATGAGTGCAATTCGATAGTATAATTTGTGAGGCGTATGAAAATATAGCAAAATTGATATCTATTTATATAGAATGAAAAATATAAAATTGAGTATTTTTTTAATCTTTTAATGCATTATATAAAAAATATATGTATTATATCTATTTATCCAAATAAAATTTAGATATCCAATAGAACGGAGACAAGTGTCCATATAAAATTTACATATCCAATAAAATATCGATATAATGTATATATTTTTTTAATAATACATTAAAAAAATAAAAAATACAAATATGAAAGAGAATAGAAAGAGAGAGGAGAGAGAGACCAACTGGTTGCTTGGTCTTCATTGGTCGACCGCCGAGATGCAACCACCATAGTTTTTTTTTTTAATTTTGTTTGCTGATATGGGGTCGACCACCCTCACAAGTTCGCACCGATAAGCATAGTCTAACAAAAATATTCCCATCTGCATATGCATGTGAGCCATTCATCACCCACATATGCAATTTTTTATTTTTAATTTTTTTTAAACTTTTATTTTGTATCAAGTGCAGTGTACCAATCAATGCATTAGCATTGAGAAAATGTACTGCGTGAGACATCAAATAAAAAAATTAATTTAAGTGTAAAAATTAAATATATTTGTAAAAGAATAAAAAAAGAAATAAAAATTAAAAGTGAAAAAAAGGACCATTAAAAAAGTAAAATTAAAAAGAAAAGGGGACCACCTACAAGGTCAAATATAAGATCCGTCTAGAGATTTGTGATCCGTTACACAATCTAAAAAATAAAAAAATTGAGTGTGCAATGAAGAATCCGAAATATATACATGTAATGTAATACAAAATAAAAATAAAAATAAATAAATATATATTTATTTAAGTGTGGGAAGAGGAAGAGAATGGGATAAATGGAAAAATTTGAAAAAGCAGTAATAATGATACAAAGCAAAAAATAGACCACCAAAATCGAGACAAAGTAATTGAAAGGGCATTTCCGTAATCCAGGAAGTGGCAGTCCAGAGTTTCACTATTTCACAGCCTTTCTTGCTTACGCATTAACATCAGTTTCCTTTTCTTGTTTCCTCCATTTTCATTTTCATTTTCATTTTCACCTCCTTCAACCCCCCCCCTCCTAAAACACACACCAATCCCCTCTCCAGATTCTCCCCTTCGACGGGAACACCGAATTCCCGAAATGGCTTCTAATTCTTTGCTACCATTTCAAGATTTGAACCACCTCCCCTCCACCTCCTCCGCCGCCACCACCTCCCCCGCCGCGATTCTTCTGCCCAAAATCGAGCCCAAAATCGAGCCCAAACTCGAGCCCCTCGACGAACCCTTATCCTCTCCTCCGCCGTACTACCCCGCCTCCGTCGCCGCCGCCGCCGCTGCGGCGTCCTCCCTCAACCTCTTCTCCGATTTCACCCGTCTCTACGGTCTCTTTCAGACCACTATTCCTCAAGGCTTTCAACCGAACGACGGCGTTTCAGCTCTGCCGGACTCCCACCCCGATTCACGCGCGATTGTGTCAGTCCCTGACCCACAATCCAACCTCTCGAATGTTGTCCTGACGCCACGTGGCGGCCGGAAGTACCAGGCCCGCTCCTCTGAACTGGTTCGGATCATGGATCTCAAGCCTGAAGACGAGCTCTATTTCCGCCGCACGGTTCGCAAAACCCGGATGCTTTTTGACTCGCTGCGCGTGTTTGCAATCGCGGAGGACGAGAAGAGGAGGGATATGTTGGGTCCCAACCGTCGGACGAGGGCGGACTTGAAGGCGGCGGCGTTATTGAGGGAGCGGGGGTTGTGGCTCAACCGCGACAAAAGAATCGTGGGGAATATGCCGGGACTTTTGGTTGGTGATGTTTTCTTTTTCAGGATGGAGTTGTGTGTAATTGGATTGCACGGGCAGGCGCAGGCCGGAATTGATTACGTCCCATCTAGCCAGAGCTCTAACGGGGAGCCAATTGCGACGAGCATTATTGTTTCTGGTGGCTATGAAGATGATGAGGATGCAGGGGATGTGATAGTGTATACGGGCCATGGAGGGCAGGACAAGAACAACAGGCAGGTGGTGCACCAGAAACTGGAATGTGGGAACTTGGCATTGGAGAGGAGCATGAATTATGGAGTTGAAGTGAGGGTTATTCGCGGTTTCAAATATGAATGTAGTGCTAGTGGTAAAGTTTATGTTTATGATGGATTGTACAAGATTGTTGACACTTGGTTTGATGTTGGGAAATCGGGGTTTGGGGTTTTTAAGTTCAAGCTTATTAGGATAGAAAATCAGGTGGAGATGGGGAGTAGTATGATGAAGTTTGCTGTGAGTTTGAGGACGCGGCCATTGGATGCTCGGCCTAAAGGTTATGTTTCACTTGATTTGTCCAAGAAAAAGGAGAATTATCCGGTTTTTTTCTACAATGATGTTGATGAGGATAATGACCCAATTTATTATGACTATCTTATTACTTCTCTTTTTCCACATTATGTATGTAATGCTGGGAACACACGTGGTTGTGATTGTGCTGGGGGGTGTCTTGATGATTGCTTATGTGCTAGGAAAAATGGTGGTGAGTTTGCATATGATTTGCAGGGAATTCTTGTGAGGGGCAAACCTTTGATATTCGAGTGTGGGCCACATTGTAGTTGCCCTCCCACTTGCCGGAATCGTGTGACACAGAAGGGGATTAGGAATCGATTTGAAGTGTTTCGGTCAAGGGAAACTGGTTGGGGAGTGAGGTCATTGGACTTGATCCAGGCTGGTTCTTTTATTTGTGAGTATGCAGGACTTGTTATCACTCGTGAGCAAGTACAACTATTCACAATGAATGGTGATAGGTTAATTTACCCAAGTCGTTTTGCTCAAACCTGGAAACAATGGGGCAATCTATCAGAAGTATTCTCCGATTATGTTTGCCCAGAATTTCCATCAATCCCTCCTTTGGATTTTGCCATGGATGTTTCAAGAATGAGGAATGTTGCGTGCTACATGAGCCATAGTTCAAGTCCAAACGTCTTGGTGCAGCTTGTATTGTATGATCACAATAATCTGTCTTTCCCACGCCTCATGCTATTTGCTATGGAGAATATTCCTCCCATGAGAGAGCTTTGTATTGATTATGGTGTAGCTGATGAATCAAATATGGGAAAGCTTGCAATATGCAACTAGTTCTTCTTGTTATGTTAGCTCAATGGTAAACTTGCTGGGAAGCTTTCTGGGGAGATCTTGTACTAAGGTAACTTATACAGTTATACTTATTTGTTTTGGACAATATCTTTATTGCTTTTGATTTAGATCATTTTAATTTTTAAATGGTTAGTTTCTTCTGATTGATCTGACTTTGAATTATCAATATTTGTTGTTAAAAATCTCTGTTGGTGTACATGAAACAAGTGTGCCGCCTTCATTTTGAAATGCACTCATTATTTTATTTTTTTAATGTGCTTTTGCTTTCATATGTGACTATGACCTACTTGTCACTTCTATTAGCCAATTATGACTTGCATTAAGATGCAAATTATGAATAAGGGGGCGCTCTTGAGTAAAAGGACAAGACATCCTTGCAGGGGAAACAATAAAAAGAAGAGATTTTTTTTCAAAAGTTTGGTTATGCTTTGTGAATTTTATCTCTTGATCTTGTCAGAACCAGTTTAATCCTATGTTTAAATTGACTTATCTGTGAGGAAAATTGTGGACTTGTGGTTTCCTGTACTAATTTTCTGTTTTTGTGAATTGAGTTTTATGGGAGGAAGATGATGGAACAAAGTCGTGTCTTTCCTTCTGAGGATCATAAAGCCATTCCTTGATGTTTCCTTTAAGTATGGACAAGTTCTTGAGGGTTTCGAGAATCCATCCACCACTGTAACATAAGCAATCATTAAGAATACTCTTAACATTATATATAGAATCATTTTTATCCGCCTTTGGTAAAAATCACAAGCCTCAAGGTTTGTGTACTAAACACGGGGAACTTCTCCATCATTTGGTCCTAGTAGTATTTCCTCCTTACAATTAGATTGATATAGTTTGTCCACACTCTATGAACTATCCTAAAAGTTCAAAGACACTAAACTGCTGCCCAAATTGAAATTTATGAAAGTGATTTGGTTGGACCTTACCCAGCTTTGGAATTCTTCTTTGCACAACTACATTGCGCTTGCTCTAAAAGTGTTGGTGGACATGATACTTGATTGTTTATTGTCGGTGATGTTGGAAATTACATTTAGCTGTCTTTTTTGATAGTATAGTCTACGACAATAAGGTCTAGGTGTCAATCTGAAAAAGTATTCTTACTCTTTTTGATGATACTCAATGAAGATGAAAGAGGTCAGGTATTCCTTACTATGGGACTCACTTGATATTGCAATTGGGTTGTAAAGGTTATATCTAATTATCATAGTGATTACAATAGTATTTTTATCTGAATTTGTGAAGGGCTAAATGGCTAATTAGATAAATTAATTTCTTGTGACGAACTAAAATGAAATGAAAGGTGGAACATAATAACTTTCGGAGCTTGATAGTTGATACTATATTGGAGCACACTGCACAGCAAGACTAACCGACCACTCTTGCTGTGATAATAGAAGCTCTATGGAAGTTTGAACTGGATGACATTCACCTTGGGGTGGGCTTATTTCTTACTGATATTGCACAATCAAGATACTTGATTGACATCCGCTAAACAATTCCATGGAATTCATTAATTATATTTTCATGAAAACAAATCAACTTTGTTCTTGAATAATCCTTCCTTTTCACTTTTTAAAATGATTGGGGGAAGACCTAAACAAATACCTTTTTATTAATTGTATTGTATTTATGAGGTTGGATCCCCATTGAAGAATCAGTCAAATAGGTGGAGCCAGTCCATCTACACATGCTGCTTTTCTACAACTCTAATTAAACAAAGGATTTTAAGGTTCAAAATGTGATAGGGTGTTGTATGAATAATTGAATATACTCAAACCATATTTTGTAGCTTCCACAACATCTTTGTGGTGGCTTCCTTCCTCGACTCGTTTTTAGGAAAATAATAAAAGATTTGATTTGTTTGTGTCGGATCATGTTCATTGTCACCATTCCTTCGCAATTCAAGAGACCTCAATAAAAGCCAACAATTTTTGGTAAATATCTTGTTCATTCAGAAATATTAAATCTCATGGGAAGTGTTCACTATTTTATTTCACCTAAAATACAATTCGCAAGTGTATGAGGTAATTTATAGTAAAATTATGGTGAGCAAGTTGTATCCACATAGACTGGTTAAGTAATCTAAGCACCTGATTCTATTATTCTACTTAAAGGTTTGGATTTTAATCAACTAAAATGAATAACAAAAATAATAGAAATAAATAAACAAGAACTCAAACTTAAAAAAACGGTGGAACTTCATAGAGAAAGCATACTCTAGGGAATTATACTTCTATGGGTTCTATGGATTTAATGAACACATTCAACCAATTTAATTCCTAAATTTGCAGGAGAATCACTTAAGTATCTAGTCCCTCTCTTTCGAGTAAGTTCTAGACGTGGATTAGGTCTTAATTATCATCTTCCGATCTTAAATTATATCCTAACTCCAGATGGTTCATTAGATTTATTCTCCTCATGATAATCTACCAATTTTCTGATCTAGCAAGCTGGTGTTGTGCATTTTTAATCTGTTAGCAAATTAACCTCTTTCGAGAGATAATGAATTAACTACACAATTGTAATTGCTGGCCAAACATTCACACAAGACAACATAAATCGAAGAAGCCTAAGCAAATGGAGGAAAAGACAATAATATTAATTAAAACCACATAAATCCAGATCCATATAAAACCCTAGAATCTCTAATAAATTAGCTACTCATAGTATATTTCAAATCCATGGAAATAAAATAAACAATGAAAGCTAGTATAATAATCTCGACTGAAGATATCATAAACTGAAACTTATGCCAAAGTCTTGAATATTCAGTCTTTGTCTCTTTTCTGTGTCTCTGTGTTCTTGAGGATTCTCATGTCGTAAAAGTCATAGAATTTTCGTCCACAATCAGCCCTTAAATAGGTGGGGAAGTCTAAGCCTAAGAATGGAAGAAAACCGAGCCCGAAAAGGTAAGTTAAGTAATAATCCGCTGAAAAGTCGCGCTGTCCGTGCTTGATGAGGCACGGACTGTGCTTAATCAATCATAATTTACTGTATTGCAAACATTAATAGCCCTCAGCACGGACCGCCTGGTCTTTACTCCATCTTTAAATCCTGGAAATTCTCCCAACTCCAATCTAGCTCAGAACACATCCAAAAGTCGTAGTTTCTTGTCAAAACTCAATAAACCCGTGACGTGCCAACATTTATAGAAATCAGCAATAAATGTCACAATAGGCTATGCAATCGTATAAAATAAATGTCTAATTAACCCTGCTATGCAAATAAATCCCAGGTTTATTAGGAAGTTAGCCTAAGCTCTATAACCTTTTGCATGATTGGAGTATCATTGTATAATTCTTGTTGGTGTTTTGGAAATTATTACAATCTTCAAGGGGTTAGGTTTTGCTGATACGATGGTACTTTACAATTTTAATTAATTCTTTAGCGGATCTTGTCTTCCCAGGCATAAATATTGAGGAATTCACTCAGAAACATAAAAATACACAAATTTTTTTTCACCAAAATTTACACTCAAGCATAGAAGGCATCAAAAGATAGGCATAGTAAATTCATGAATCAACATAAAAGTTGAACATTGGGAGATGTTACTTATCACAAAGTGGAACATCCGGAGATGTTACTTATCTCAAAGTTGAATGTTCCAGAGCTTGAAAAATCCTGAAAATACTAAATCTTCTCGAATCTAAACATGCAGAAGCAATCTGTGATGAAGGTGCTTTTTACTCGATCAGGCTGCACGTAACTACTTGAAAAGTACTAATAGTATTAAAATAAACTCAATCCCATTCTCTCTTGTACTTTTCTTACCCTCGTTGCTCAAAACATATCAAGCCTAACTAAATCTGGATTAAAAACATGCATCCCCTTTAAGTTATTTGTACCTTTCTCTTACATGCCAAAAGCTTCCACATGTGCAATGACTTATATCATAATCTAAAGCTCCTCTATAAAAAAATAAGAAAAAGTCTAAAGCAAGAGTTATTTAACAATAACTATCTATTGAATATCTTTTCCTGATCGGGGTTCTTTTTTGCCACCTTCCATAATAGAATTATAAGAGGGCCCCTTTTTCTTATTCATACTTCATGAGATTATTGATATACAACTATGTTTGTAGGTAAATTCTATTTTTGATAAGAAGCATTTGGTAAATGAGAAAATAGAGAAACGTTTTAGGAAATATTTAAAACCTGTTAGCACTGAATTGTCAAAAAATTATATACCTAAATTCCTTTTTTGGCTAGGTTCTAATGGCCCATCTTGTAAGATCGAAGTTTCACCATAACAAGTTTTATAGCAAATCCAGATTAGTATTAGTAACAAAATTGGGAAGTTACATATCTTTCAGCCTCTTGCTTTTATTATTGATCTGAGTCTATGTATGTCAGGTCAGTCATCTCCTTTGGATTTAGTATCGATGCTCTGTTTTCTTTTTCTCTGCATTAACTAATGATTATTTAATTGTACCATTTCTAAGTCATCAAGCTCTTAATAATGAACAATTGTTACATGCAAAATCAAAGTCGATAAATAATATTAGAGTGCAAGTAAGAAGCTAAAATTGGGTCTTCGGATTAAATGGAAATTAATGTAATATTTATAACATCCAATAATTTTATCACTGCAACATTTATTGATATGATGCGATTTCAAGTAGGCATTTTTCTGCTAATGGAAAAACTTAATGATTCCACAACCTGTAAGTTCCCAAAACCTTACTGAATTGAGTTGTTCTCTTGATAAAAATCTAAACTTAATTAAGTAGGAATGTAGGATATTTATTATTTCTGTTAATGTTTTCTTATCCAAAGAAAAAAAGTTGTATTGATTTTTGTTTTCTGTGAGTACCTGCTGTCATGTGATAATTTACACCTTTGCTCGTGGCGTGTGTATGTCTGTATCAAAACTCTTGCATAATTTGACACCCTTAATGCTTTTGATATGTTATATGCACTCAAAACATTTAAAGACATGGTTTGTGATCAATTGGAAGGTAATTCATAGTAAATACATGTATTCAGAGGCTTGCATGATCATTTGCAAGCAAATTATATGCAAGTTTTGGCATATTATTGGTTTTTCTTTTCAGTTCCACACAGTTGGCTTGATTGTGTCTTTAGTTTATTAAATCTTCGACACCATATTTTTCTGATTCCGTTTTTGCCATAGAAGTAATATTATTTCTTTGATTCAATGTAGAATGGTTTTGTAATCTGAATTCATGAAATGGCAATGTGGTTATTCCCTACAATAATATCATATCATGTAGTAATATAGTAGTAGTCCAGTGGTCATGTACTACAAAAAAGAAATAAAAATCGATACATTCTCAAATACAAACAGGAGTTTATAGTGACAATACAAATATAATCCTTGGATTTCATTTTGGAGGAAATATTTTTCTGTTCTTCATTTTTATGCGGCTTGTCTTTTACCGATTCTTGCTCAATTTAATTTTCTTGTGCAGACATGAAGTTGACAGTTTTGGACAGCACAAACATGGCATGAAACTTATGCTGCTTGGCATGTAAATGGAAGATTCCTTCACATATTTCTTTTGTGCTCGTTTTCTGATGGCTGTGGAGCTTGCTGCTGGTTCTGTGCCTTGACATTTTCTAATCTTCTTGCGCTACACGACTATGCAAATAATAGACGAAATGTGATTATACAGCTGAACTCTAGTCGATGGAATCGTGCACCCACCATATGCCAGAATCAAACACTGCACGCGTGGTGTTCCCTACTCTAGATAATATAGAAGGTTTAAGTAGAGATCTTTGGTGAGATTTTCCTTGTATCATCACATCAGCCTGTATATATGGCATTCTGATCTGCATGTTCTTGTACATGATGTATGTGTTTGTTAACTCATAATATTCTACATCTAACGTCTAATCTTTTAACGAGCTGTAGGAGTCCATTTTCTTCTGTAACATAGCTGAGCCTCTCATTTTTTGGGTTGTTGAATTTCATAAAATACATCAATCATTCTGCATTAGTGTCATTGGTCTGACGTCACGCATAGACGATGATTGATCCGTTGTTAGTTGACATTTTCTGTTTATCCGAAACAAGAATTGTTGATTGCAGTTACATGATATAACAGGGCAAATTTGTAGATTTTTTCATCACTGCACAACATTTGGCTGATTAAATTGATTGTGGTGATGATATTCGCCTTTTGTTTACACTCGTTGTCCTTGTGTATGATATGATCCCAAGTGAAGATAAAAAAGAGCTGTGAACGGCAGTGCATAAATAAAAATGAAATATTGGGTTGTGATTACAAAATTTTGGTCAGTTAACTGCCATTTCTATTTTGAAAATTAAAACTACATTGAAATTGACAAGTTGGAAATTAATAACTGGCCGTACAACAACCGATCACCAGTACACGTAGTTGAAACTGATATAAAAAATAAACCTTCAGAAATTTGGTGCCAAAACTAAACTGTTAAATCACTGTGCTTTTAATTTGCATATATTATATAGATTATTATTGGAAGTAACAAAAGTTTGAAGGCATTCTGTTTGTGATGTGCAACTATCAATATGGTCTGAAAGGGCTACCAAAACTTGAAGAAGCAAAAAATAGAATATATTCATATAATATAATAGACGAATGGACAATATAATTAAGATTTTGTAATTAAAACATGTGTAATTCATCAGGCTTGACTTACGTAAAAATCAGACCCCATCACTAGTTAGATGCATTATGCATATAATATGGAACAACAGCCTCCACCAGCATTGGCGCTCCAAGTCATTACAACATGTGACATAACTCACATGCTATTAGGATCGGAACGCGCATATAATATAATAACCTCCTGAAGAATGCAACACAAAATTAATAATTAATATAAAATTGATACGATGATTGTTATCTAAAGCATATACAAATCTTCACTGATATAAATATTAAGTTATTTTCGTGAAAGCTCCTAGCTCATAAAATATTTAATTGGTCCGATTAGACCCAAAAAGAAAAGTCCAGTATATGAAGATATAAATATTTCATTGATACATGCATCGAATGAGCAGTTATTAAAGTAGAAACTTTTATGGTCATAACATAATAAATTTTACGTTACCGCACAGTTTATAATTTTAATTACTAGAACTTCGATCTCTTAGTAATAACATATGTATAATATACTCTTCTCTCTCTCTCTCTCTATATATATATATATATAATGGTTTAATTCCCTAAACAAATTAAGAATAAAATTTGGTGATGCTTACTCGCTGCAAGGTTGATTAATCCGGTGGTCATTAACCCAGACGATGAGAGCGGGTACTTTTTTGAGGCGCTTAGAATCAATGCGTAATTCTGGACAATCTTCAATAAGTATGTAAGTGAGGCGCCCCAACCCCAATGCATCCACAGAGGGCAGGTTCCTCAACTTTTCGCAACTACATAGATGATAGAACTAACGTCTCTGCAGTGAGATTTTGAATTGATTCGGGCAGACATTCCCAAATTTCCATCCCTTTCAAATCTAACCTAACAAGTGACTGGCAGCATCCTTTCAATATGCCATCCACCATTAGTAGTAATACTAACATCTATGACTAATGTCTGCAAGCTGCCAAAAGACCAACAACTCTCAACACTAGAAGAAGCAGCTGCCATGAATTTAGGAACACCAATAATTTCCAACTCTGTGAGATGATGAGCTGATTTTGCGAGGCCGTCAATCACCACAGGTAGATTCCTTAGGCTGGTTAAGTGACTCAATGATAGTGTCTGGAGCGACGGCGCGCCCAACACTCTACCATTTCACACGGCAAATCCACCAAGCCTTGGCACCCTGTAATCCGCAGACTACGGAGTACTCCTTGTAATCGTCCTCAACCACTTGAATTCCCTATTGACTTCAGATTTGGACAATCCTGAATAATCAACTCCTCCAGATAATTGAGGGTGTCCACACCATCTGGTAATTCTGTCAACTCTATCCAAAACTTTGTGAGATCCTGATTCGTATGTAATAACCAATCTGGTAGACTTTCCAATCCATCTAATCCTTCTATCCGAAGGCTTGTGAGCGAACTTAATTTATAAAATGAGGAATTTATAAACTTCACCTTCTTCATTCCTTTCAAATAAAGAGATTTGAGATTTGGTAAGTGTCCCAGTGTCGGGATTTCTTCACATTCTTCACACCCTGAAAGTTTTATCTCCATCAACTTGTTAAGTCCTACCCAAGAGCTTTCAGGATTATCTTGCACTGCCATCTTTAGGGTCCATATTGGAAATCTCGTACCTTTAAGTCCATCAATCGTTAACTTCTTAAGATTTGGGTGAGGTTGGAGACCTTCCAACACATCCTCATCATTTCTATTCTCACCTTCTCTAGATTCAGCCTATCGAAAGCTCAACTCTAGTAAGTTTGGATTTTGAAATATATTAGCTTTCTCAGCCTCTTCTTTGCCATGCACCTTTTCCAAATTAGTGATACAAATGCTTCCTTTAAGATTTTTCAAACAACCAAGCTCTTCAATTCGGCGGCCCTTCTTGTTGCCCACTTTAAAGTGAGTTAGTGTTTGGAGACAAGTTAATCTCCCAATTCCGGGAGGCAATTTAACATCATAGTCAATATAAAAATGCCTTAAGCTAATCAAGTACTTTAACGTACTTGGCAGTTTCCTCAAAAATTCATAATTATCTGCTCTTAATGTTTGCAAGTGATGGAGTTCACCAATCCACTCCGGCAGTATGTAATCCATGTCTCGGAAATATTAAGATTTCTCAAATGTATCAACTTACTAATTGAGCTCGGCAACTCTTCAACTCCATATCCGAGAATAAGAGCATGCAAACATTTGAAGTCTTAGAACCTGATATCATAAATATTCCAACCTTTGAAAAATAACGTGCGCAAACATTTTGCTGCTTCTTTTGGGATGCGACCTGATTCATGATTCATGTATCGAACTTCACTGATGGAGGTTGAATTGTTACCATCCGCCTTAAAAGAGCCTAAAATAGAAGTTGCAAGATCATGCACAAGATCGTGCATCCTACAACTTTCTACATTTCCATAATCATCTCTCTTCGCAACTTGCAGTAAAGAGTCGTGTAGAAGTACATTTAAAAACTTGTCACCCACAGACTCCATGTCATTTCTTCGATTTGGTTAAAGAAACCCTTCTGCCATTGATAGAGCAGCACGAGAGTGGCGTGTTTATGTTCGCAAGAAGAAGCAGTAGTCGTTTATTTATTATAATTAATTCTAATTCTTTTAATTCTGCAGGGGCTTAATTCTATTTGGGCCTTAGTTTATTGTTTAACTTTGTTCGGGCTTCATGCCTTTTGCATGGGCCTTAGTAGGGTTTACGTATTTATAGTCTTTTTTTCAGTTAGGAGAGATCATTCTGGAGGTTATTATTTTAGCGCTGTTAGCGTGGCAGAACGTCGTTCTGTGAAGCAGAGTTGTGACTCTGTGAATTTATTGGGTGTTCCCTTAGTTGATTAATTATTATTTTTCTCGTTCATCTTCACTCTATCAAATTGGTCCGACCTGCCAGATCAGTTCATGCCCAAGACCCGTAACACGTCGAAGATGGAGAAGGTGATCGATGAAATCCAATCGGCTATGGCTGCGATGGCTACTCGAGTTTCAGTGGTAGAAGGTTCGCTGTCATCAGTGGACAAAACCCTAGCACTGATACTGGCAAAGTTAGATGAGAGGTCTTCACTGGAGAAGACACCCGAGACCCCTCCTGGAGGATCCCAAACAAGAAACATATCACAGGACTCAGGCGGCGGCTCTAATGAGAACATTGAGGGCTCCGGGGAAGGGTTAGGCGGTCAAACCGTGACTTCCAATATGCCACGGATGGATTTACCCTTATTTGATGGCCATGATCCTCTGGCCTGGCTTGATCAAGTAGAGCAATATTTTCTTGTTCACCGTACTCCTCTGACAGAGAGGGTTCAATTGGCTCTGATCGCAATGACTGGGAGATCTATGTTCTGGGCCCAATAGGTGCTTTGTCGCTCATCGACCATACCCTGAAAGCAATTCACGCAAGAGCTTATTGAGCGTTTTGAAGACAGCTCTGCCATCAACGCCTATGAAGCTATGCATCTCACTCGCCAAACTGGATCATTAGAAGATTATTTATCCTTGTTCGAGGAACGGGTAGCGCAGCTTCCATCCTTGCCTCCTGAGCACTATTTGGGCATTTTTTTAGGAGGGTTACAACCTGCCATTCAGGAACGGATTCCTGATTCTGAGATGACCGGCGTATTTGCAGCCATTAGGGCTGCGCGTCGCATTGCCCGTTCTATCAAGCCATCATTAATGCTACCGAGGTCGACCTTTTTGGCAGGGCCATTCTCGCGACCAACGACCACTTTCCGAAGCAGCCCAAGTCCTACCACCGCAGACAGCGGACAACATCCAGCAGGCTCAGTCAAGGGGGGGCAATCTCAGCTTTCCCACACCGGTTCCTCATGGCCAAAAGGAAATCGTAAGTCACGACATCTTACACCATAACAAGTTGATGATTATCGTGCTAAGGGAAAGTGTTTCAAGTGTAGTCAACCCAACACTTCTCTGTATAAGTGCGCGTCCAAATATCTATCGGTAATCATTGGTGCCGAAAAGGAGGATGAAGGTGAAGTCAACGACGAAGGACAGGGAATTGTAGACTTGGACCAGGTGGAGGAGCAAGCGGAGGAGATCAGGACATAATTACAACAGCTGCAATTGTCCCGACTATCCTCGAATGGGTTCGATGGAGCCCAAACTCTAAAGTTGTTCACTACGATAAAAGGACGGCGGCTCTTGACAATGGTTGACAGTGGGGCGAGTCACTGTTTTATTTCTGAGGAGATGGCCCATGCACTGCAGTTGCACATTGACACTACCACGCACTTTGCAGTAATATTAGGAGATAGATCATGGGTACAGACGCGGGGAATCTGTACGGTGGTCCCATTCACTATTGATGGTCATACGTTTCATATCACTTGTTATGTTTTTGCTCTTCGCAGTGTTGATGTTATTCTGGGGGTGACTTGGTTGGCTCAATTGGGGGATGTGACGGCAAATTGGGGCAAGTTGACCATGAGTTTTATGAGAGATGGGGTACAGATTTGCCTTCGTGGGGATCCAACCCTTACTCGTAGTGTCTGCCACCGCGCCGAGTGCTACTCACTTGAGCCTGATGATCAAGCGTGGCTACTTTGGTCGATGGAGGATTCGCCCCTGGTCTGTTTCAGCACTTCAACATCGCTCTCTGCAGCACATCAAACAGACTTGGAGGGCGTGGTGACAGACTTTGCGGATGTCATGAAGGAGTCGACAGGTCTTCCTCCCTAACGGCCGAGTGATCATCGCATCACCCTGCACCCCGGCGCTACTTCAGTCTCAGTTCGGCCCTATCGATACAATCATTCCCAAAAGGATGAAATGGAGCGACTGGTGAGTGAAATGCTAGCAGCAGGCATTATCCAACCGAGCAACAGTCCTTACTCCAGCCCAGTTCTCTTGGTGAAGAAGAAAGATGGATCGTGGAGATTTTGTGTTGACTATCGAGCTCTCAATAAAGTAACTGTTCCTGATAAATACCCGATTCCTGTTATTCAGGAACTATTGGACGAGCTTCATGGCTCTTGCTGGTTTAGCAAATTGGACCTCAGAGCGGGATATCATCAGATTCGCATTGCACCAGAGGACATTCCGAAGACGGCCTTTAGGACCCATTCGGGTCATTATGAATTCCTGGTCATGTCTTTTGGCTTGACAAATGCCCTGGCCACCTTTCAATGCCTCATGAATGATATCTTTCGACCGCTCCTGCGTAAATTTGTGCTTGTCTTTTTCGACAATATTCTGATCTATAGTCCGTCTTGGACGGACCATGTGCAGCACTTACGTCAGGTATTTCGCATTCTTCGAGACTCTCTGGTTATTAATCCTAAAAAGTGTGTATTAAGGAGCGCAAGTGTGGAGTATCTTGGCCATATTGTTTCCAATCAGAGAGTGTAGATGGATTCCGGCAAGGTCAGCGCAGTGCTCCAATGGCCAACGCCGACTTCTCTACGCGGGTTGCGAGGATTTTTGGGACTCACTGGCTATTATCGTTGTTTTATTCGCGATTACGACAAGCTGGCTGCGCCCTTGACCAATCTGCTGAAGAAAGATAATGGGCGGTCGTGGCAGTGGTCTGCAGAGGCAGAGGCTGCTTTTCAGTCTCTCAAAGTGGCCCTTACTTTAGCTCCGATTTTACGAATGCCAGATTTTACAAAGCCCTTCGAGATCGAGTGTGATGCATCGGAAAAAGAGATTGGCGCGGTGTTGATGCAAGAGAAGCGCCCAGTTATCTATTTTAGCAGGAATCTTTCACCATGGCTCCTAGCTAAATCGGCATATGAGAAAGAGTTGATGGCCTTAGTCTTTGCCGTTCAACATTAGCGTCCCTACCTGTTGAGTCATCGCTTCGTGGTCCGCACGGATCAGAGAAGTCTCAAGCACCTATTGTCCCAGACTTTGACAACTCCTGCCCAACAAAACTGGGCTGCCAAATTGCTGGGCTTCGACTTCGACATTCACTACAAGGAGGGCACAACTAATAGAGCGGCGAACGCTTTATCTCATCGGGATGAGGAGCTGGAGTTGACAACAGTATCAGTGCCTCAATGGCTGGATTGGGGGCTGTTGCAGTCCTCTGTTCGGGCTGACTCGAAATTGTCGGGTATCATTCAATCCTTGGCACAAGGTCAACCGGAACCTAAGCACTACACTTTGTCGCAGGGAACACTGTTTTACAAGGGGCGAATCGTATTTCCAAGGGAATCTGACTGGATTCCGAAGCTTATTGAGGAGTTTCATGCGACTCCTGGGGGAGGACACTCTGGTGTCTTTCGCACCTACCGGCGGCTGGCCGGCAATTTGTATTGGCCGGGCATGATGAAGGCTGTGATAAGGTTTGTAGAGGCGTGTGATATCTGTCAGCGTCATAAAAATGAAACTAAATGCCCAGCTGGTTTACTCAATCCGCTACATGTTCCGTCACGCATTTGGGAAGATATTAGCATGGATTTCATCACTGGTCTTCCTCGTTCAGGTGGGGTGGACTGCATTCTGGTGGTGGTGGATAGGCTGTCCAAATATTGTCATTTTTTGGGCTTGAAACATCCTTTTACAGCAAAGTCGGTTGCGGGGGTTTTCATTAAAGAGGTGGTGCGTTTGCATGGCATGCCAAGTTCGATCATCTCTGATCGGGATCCTTTGTTTCTGAGCTCTTTTTGGGAGGAATTGTTTCGCACCTCGGGTACTAAATTACGGATGAGCTCGGCATACCATCCGGAAACAGATGGCCAATCTGAAGTAATGAATCGTTGTCTTGAGACATATCTACGTTGTTTTGCATTGGAAAGACCTAAGAGCTGGGGTAATTGGTTGTCGTGGGCGGAGTTTTGCTTTAATACAGGGTTTCAATCCAGTGCCGGTATGACCCCGTTTGAGGCTGTCTATGGTCGGGCTCCTCCGACCATGGTACCATTTTTACCGGGGGAGGTGAGGGTGCAGGCTCTGGCAGAATTCTTGCAGGAACGGGATGGAATTTTGGAGTAGCTTCGAGTGAATTTAGACCGGGCTCAACAAATGATGCTGCGTGAAGCCAACAAGCATCGTCGCCCTTTGGAATTTGCTATGGGTGATAAGGTGTATCTCAAATTTCGTCCCCATCGACAACGCACACCTTTTGCTACTGTTAATCCTAAGCTTGCCCCGCGGTTTTTCGGACCTTTTGTAGTGGAAGGTCAGGTGAGGTCGTCTGCTTATCGGTTGCAGTTGCCAGCGGGTTCTCGAATTCACCCAGTATTTCATGTGTCTCTTTTGAAACCGGTTGTTGGAGGAGCAGTTGCAGCGCCTACCCTTCCTGAGCAGTTGTTAGCTGTTGACCCACCTTTTCTTCTGGCGCAGGTTATGCAACGGCGGCAGATAATCCGAGATGGGAGTTCGGTACCTCAAGTGCTGGTGCAGTGGCAGGGTCTGAGTGAAGAGGATTGCACTTGGATGGATGAGGCTGATATGAAATGTCAGTTTCCCGACTTCAGCCTTGTGGACAAGGCTGTTCTGGCGAGGGAGGCAATTGATAGAGCAGCACGAGAGTGTCTTGTTTATGTTCGCAAGAAGAAGCAGTAGTCGTTTATTTATTATAATTAATTTAAGTTCTTTTAATTCTGCAGGGGGCTTAATTCTATTTGGGCCTTAGTTTATTGTTTGACTTTGTTCGGACTTCATGCCTTTTGCATGGACCTTAGTAGGGTTTACGTATTTATAGTCTTTTTTTCAGTTAGGAGAGATTATTCTGGAGGTTATTATTTTGGCGCTGTTAGCGTGGCAAAACGCCGTTCTGTGAAGCAGAGTTGTGACTCTATGAATTTATCGGGTTTTCTCTTAGTTGATTAATTATTATCTTTCTCGTTCATCTTCACTCTATCAGCCATCCAGAGTTCAATTAGTTCCCGCCTTTTGATTCTGTGACCTTTTGGAAAAATCGAACAGAATGTGAAACACTTCTTGAGTGAGACTGGTGACAAATTATCAAAGCTCAATCTCAAGATTTTAGAGATGTTATCTCCCTCAACATTTGAAAGCCATTTCTGTTGGATTGAGAGCCACTCTTGTTCAGATTTATCCCGCAGCACTCCCCCAGCTACATTGGCAGCTAACGGCAAACCTTGACATCTTGCAATCTTTGCTCCAATGATCTCAAATTCTGATGGAACAATATCTCTGTTTTGAAAAGCTTTTGCTTTGATTATTGACCAACACTCTTCATCGGATAATCCATTTAAATGATGAATGTGGAGTGGGTTCACAATTGAAGCAACCCCTGCATTCCTGGTAGTGATGATAATGCCATTTCCCTTTGTAGAAGTAACTCCTGATAAGGGATTTATGAAATCCTCCCATTTCTGAAGATCTTGATTCCAAATGTCATCAAGAACAAGAAGATATGTTTTAGCTTTCATAGCTTTCTGAAGATTTTTAAGAATATTTTCCCTAGTCTCACCTTCACCAGATTTAGCTTTGAAAGATTTTTTATGCTTTTCTAAAACAGTTCCCCTGCTCCCAGTTACTTCATTATTTTCTTCCTGGAAACCTTCCCTGCCCTCAACTATATCATGAGTTTCTGAAGTGATGGATGAAAGAATTTTCTTTAAAAGAGTAATAGGATCAAAAGTTTGAGAAACGTGAACCCAAATAATTGATCCAAATTGATCCTTTATCTTTTGATGATTGAAGACTTTCCGAGTCAACGTGGTCTTCCCCATTCCTGTTGGAAATTAAACCGATTCGAAACAAATTTCGGGTCGAATAAAATCTGTCTTTTCGATCGAATCGAACGGGAGCGGAAGCGGTATAAATCAGACAATAGATCGTCATATAAAAATATAATATCCATGTGAATTAAATTTATTTAATACTAAAGAAGAGATAAAGAAAATACCATTTTTTTCTTAAATCTCATTCGTCTTCTTTGATCAACCTTTGAATTTTGAATATCGTAAACACCACAATCTTCCGACTCGATCATCCCTTTGAACGGTAGTGAGTGGGCACCGAAATAAATCTATTAAGTTCCCAACTTAATTTTTCTACGATTATTTCAACACATGAAATCGTAGAATTGGGCTATAGTATTGGGATGATTTTTAATCTAAATTAAAATATGAACACAAAAGAAGAATCAAAATCAAACTTTTTGATTTGAAGAAATTGTAATTCCCGTGAATTGATTCTTGGAATGAATCAATTCTTTGGCCTTTATAATTCACGTCTCACGTGAAAAAATATTTTATTCCGCCTACTCAATTCTTCTCTCATGTTATATTTATAATTAGGATTAGGTCAAATCCCAATACATATCAGTTTTCTATCTTAAACAGATTTAGAATCATAAAAGATAAGGAAACAAATTAATAATTATCTCTAATAATTATTAATTATTACTAATATGTAAATATTATAAATATCTTATATTTATTTAATTCCTAGCACACAGTCAAACTGTGGAATATCATATATTTCCGGAATTAACTAATATTTACACATAAGCCCAAACTTTATGAAAACTTATTTTTCATTACACTTTAGGAACTTAAATATTATTATCAACCCGTCAATAATATAGGAAGGCGAATCGGGGACCATGGACCTATAATCAAGAGCTCCAATAAATCAAATAAATAATTAAACTCTTTAATTAATTTATTTGATTTATTAATTCCGATATTATTCCACTAAAAATTCGGAATTGCACTCTCTTTAATTATAGAACATATTTACTCTACGAATTTAAGTAGTCCATTGATTTAATCATTTCATATGAATTAATCATCCATAGATAATTCATAATTAAAGACATGTAATATCTGTTAACCTTTTCAATTATTTCTTTTCCTCATTTACCATTAATTCACCAGTGAGCGATTAATTTATAAACAATTTATAAATTAGAGATATCAAATTACTCAGTTCCAGAATTAACAAATGAGAGAATTATCTTTCTACTTCTCAAAAGAAGGAATGAATTCCATATCTATAAATTACATTCCCAGCTATTTAATTCAAATGTGAATCTAAAATGCAAGTTTAGAGAATGTTGGCAAACAAACTTTAACGAGCAAATTAAGAATTACATTGAAATAAACAAGAGTCTATAATCACTCAGGATTAAGATTATTCATATATGATCATCTTGTGATTTAATTTAATATTCATTTTCTTTAATGGAATTTGAAGGAATAATTAAGTTAAATCGGTCCAAGCCCTATATGATCATATCATATATAAATGCAACCAACTGGATGTCTCCACATCAACGGTTTGGATAAAACGGTTACATTCATAATGCCATTGGGTTGCATTAGTGACATTTTAATTAAAGATTCCATACTTTAATTAAATTCATCACGGACTTCATTTTAGTTTATTTTCCATAATCTTAATCCTCTTGTATATAACACTTATATAATAAGATTATGGTAACATTAAATAAACTAGGGATTTTCTGTGATGTAAAATAAATGCATACAAGAAGCATATTAGTTCGAAAATAAATGTCGCTTTTATAAATAAGATAAAAATAATTCACAATTGCTTTAAGGGCACAATCCCCAACAATTCCACCCATTCCCACAACTGCAAGGATGGAGAACACCCGTTCCTGTGCTCTCTCAGCAAGCATGTCAAGTAATATAGACACATCATCATCTCTTCCAATAAAAATAGGATCAGCAGTGAATGAATCAGTTTCAAAGGAAGCAGCAGCAACAAATGCATTCGCAACTATGCTTTGAAGGCCGAGATCAGTTGCCGTTTTGTTCATAGAATCCAAAGTCGTATTGATTTGTTTGATTCTATGAGCCATATTTTGCGGACGTGCAATGTGATTAAAGGATGAAAAGCATGATGGTACCTTCGTTTTCTTGAGTTTGTTGTGGAGAAGTTGATAGCTGCATTCATCCAAAACATTATCAGCATCGAAGGCCACCGCTTCAAGCTTCTTCAACCAAGGTTTGACAGCCTCTTCGGTGATGGACTTCTTCTCAGCGTCATTTAAGTAACTCTGAATCATGCCCAACGTCGTCTGCAGCTGTTCTGCTTCTTCAACGAGATTTCATCTTAGAGATCTTTCTTCTTTAAGCACGTTGATCAGGTTTTGAACTAGAACTTCAATACCAGCATACGCACCTCCATCCATTATTTTACACAGAGAGAGAGAGTGATTGTAAAGTTGTATGTCAAGCAGAGCGAGGAATGGTGAAATGCTCAGATGACTGACTAATCAAGCATTCTCACTCATAAATCATGATAGTATGTCCTTCACTTATTTCACAAAATAAAATATCAGAATAAAATCCATATTATTTTTGGTAATTTACCCTTTCCACGATCACAAGGTCAACTTGCATAAACTTCCATAAATATTTTGGATCGAATAGAAGTTGCTTGGGTGGGGCGGCTGTCCATCAATTATTTGAAATTTGTCATTATCCCATGGAAATTAAATATAATCTAATTTCCTTGATATATATGTCTGTGTTCTACATTGTTAAAGATAAAGATATTTAGAAAAAACTAGCGGAGATCACGTGGGTTGCACGTAAAGTGTATGATTTTTTACTAAAATATGTAAAATCAAAAGTTCTTTTGAAAGTGTAAAATTTAAAGTTATAAGTTATATTATAATTAGAAAATATTAATAAATATTTAATAAATAATTATAGTAAGAATATATATATATTAATAACATTAAAATTAATTTTTTTATCTAAAAAAAATAAGTAATATATTATTGTGTTAAATTCTATATTGAATATTATATGTATATCTTCTAAAATACAAATTAAATTAATCATATATGTGAAATATAATAAAGTGTGCATAACAAAAGAATAATAATTGATTTAAATTTAAAACTATGTGTGTGTGTGTGCGTGTGTGTGTGTCTGTGTGTGTGTGTGTGTATTGGACAAGTGTAGGTTTTCGTATATGTGAATATAATAATCAAACTTTTTATTACGATCGACATCCATTTGAAATTCTTCTTGAATTAGTATATTTTTATATTAAAATAGTACATCTTTTCAATGCTTTTTACTAATAATTTTTGGGTGAATCTATGCTGATAAAAAAACTTTCCATGCATTATATTAGGTATCAAATAAATTCATTATGGTTTTAAAAAGGGACATCTCTTATGTGGTTATGTTGGTTTTAATTTCTCATAGCAATATCCTTGTAAAAATTGAAGAAAATAGATTAAAATTCTAATACTTATACTTTATAGTTAGGTGTGTTTCTAAATATGCCAAATATTTTTTATACAAGGTTATGTTCGGAAAATCATTTTCAAAAATACAAGGCATGTTTGAAAATATATTTTTAAACATAAATGATCAATATCATATTAAAAAAATTATTTGAACGTATTTTCAAACCTATTGATCATATTTTGTAATTCAATATATAGTTTCTAGATCCAAAATTGAGCGATAAAACATCAATATTTACAAGTTTAAATCACATTTTTATTAACCTATTCTAGCATTTCTACCTCCCTCTTTTTAATTTCGAAAAACTAAATTGTGACACTTCATTTTATCTTTCAAATGTGAACACTTCTCAACCACACATGAAAATTTCTCTCTTTGATTTTCTAGAATACGTGAATTAATATTTAAATTGGTAAAAACTATTTTTTTAAGTTGAGAATAAAATTGGATTCGAACATTGGTCCGTCTTACAAATTTCGACCTGTAAGATGGTCTTATACAAACTTTTGTCATTTATGAAAATAATAAAATTTAGAGATATTAGAGATACTTTTTTTATAAGGCTCATATATATTCATATCTCATTCATATTATTAATCAATTTGAAATGATTCATGAATCATAAACACTACAAATTTGTCTATCTGTGATCTAAATTAAATTGATATCAATAAATATACTAATACTTAGATATATTAATGTTCTCATCATCAATTCATTGAATAGTATATATTGATTGTCACTATTGTCATTACAGTGTGAGAGATACTAAATATAATATATATATATATATATATATATATATTCTTGATCTACATAGTATGTATATATACCATATACTATCTTAAAATTATTTGTAAGCATAATTTTTCATTAGTTCAGTTCATATAGTTGAAATATTAACCTTTATACATTTACAATTATATATATATATATATATATATATATATATATATATATCTTTAGTTTTATAAACACTTTAGTGTTCTTTCTAATATTAATTATTGAAAATAATAAAACTTGAAAATATATTTATTTTTTAATATCTAAGACTCATATATTCACTTTATTAAATGTATTATATTGATTGCTATCTTTTTTCCTTTTAACTAATCTAGTGATTGTCCTAATAAAATTAATGATTTAGATTAATTCTTCCTCTATTATATTAGTTTTTAATTTTCTCCATTTATCTTTATATGTCTTTATTTAATTATTTATCTTCAATAATTATTTTTTCGAGATAACATAGCTATTTTGATTTTTCTTCTATTTTTTTCTTTTTATTTTTGTTTTGGGATGTTGTATTTTAATATTATAATATATATTTAAATTTAGGGTTACAAATTGAAAAAAAGTGGGCGGTTCTGTTTCTATATGATGATAGTGGAAATCTTGAATGGATTTAAAAGAGCATGTGCTCTTTTAATTTAGTTGAATTCGAGCATTTATTAGTTTGGTTACTTAATTATCTACGTATAGTTGCTACTTTGTTCCATTGATATTATTTTGCAATATTCTATTTGTGACTATCACAAATCTTCGAAAAGTGCTACTTCTGAAAATAAAAATGCCATTAACTACTTATCACAACTTTCTCAAGTACTATAAAGTGCTACTTGTAAAAACACGATATCATATAGTGAAAACAAAGGCTATACTGTTAAGCAAGTAAAAACATAAAATATGCTGCATGAATTTCAATTATTATGTTATTTAAAGAACATAGTATGATTTGTAAGATTATAAATAATTATCTCAGAAAAATAATATTAATGATAAAATACTAAGAGCATGTGTTGATGTAATATGTTTGCCCCTTTAAATTAAAGAAATAATTTTGTTATTATTTTGGGATAAATTTATATAATAGAGTTCAATTACATCAAAATAAGATTTTAATATTTTTAAAAATTACCTGAAGATGAATTTGATGTGGACGATGCATTATGAATATTCATAATTGTGAAAATATCAAAATAATGAATGTGTTATGTTGAAGTGATTGAATTTTTATGACAACTGGCAATGATATTTGTAAAGTGTGAATGGATTTTTGAACTATTGTTCGTAACAATTAGCAAGTTAAAATCCCATAATTTATATAGATAATTTTAGAGTCCTATTATAATTAGGAGAAAAATTATATTAACATTATAGAATTACAATATTATTAGGAGAAGAATTATATTAACAAAATCAATTAACTATTAAAAATAGATAATACTGAACGACACAAAAAACAGAATGAAGTGAGAAAAATGCCCACTCATTAATCATATAGTGGGCCAACCAACTACCGAACGATGCTAAAAACGGAATGAAGTGAGAAAAATGTCCACTCATTAATCATATAGTGGGCTAACCAGTTGCAGACTTGCAGTCATATTAATCGATTCGATTATCACAATCTTTACAATTTTGTTTAGATAGTGGCTTTTCAATTTTGGTAGTTACAAAAAGTATAAAGCAACCTGTTTTTTTTTTTTTTTTGCTATTAAAATATTTTTTTGCAATTAAAACATAAGTACACAATTCGGTATAATTAAATCCACATAAAAAAAGATTAATTTAGGGAAGCTTTGACAATTCCTCTGGGGTGGCCGAACATTAATACTGAAAAATATAATCAATGAAAAATTGATTTTGTAATTTTGTGTTTTTTTTTTCTCTTTAGGCTACTAATGTCAATAGTGAGGAGTAAAATTTGATTAGTCACAAGCCCACCATTCTTCAAGGAAAAATGATTCAAATAAGAGAAACCAACTTATTCTTTGGTGGGTACAAATCAAACTATAATAGTATAATATGGGATACACTTCTTATTGCCCACTGTAAAGTGAGTTAGTGTTTGGAGACAAGTTAATCTCCCAAATTTCGGGAGGCAATTTGACATCATAGTCAATATAAAGATACCTTAAGCTAATCAAGTACTTTAACGTACTTGGCGGTTTCCTCAAAAATTCATCATTATCCGCTCTTAGTATTTGCAAGTGAAGGAGTTCACCAATCCACTCTGACAAATATCTAATCAATGCCTTGGAAATATTAAGATTTCTCAAATGTATCAACTTCCTAATTGAACTTGGCAACTCTTCAACTCCATATACCTCGAGACTAAGAGCTTGCAAACATTTGAAGTGTAAGAACTTGATATCATAAATATTTCAACCTTTGAAGAATAATGTGTTCAAACATTTTGCTGCCTCTTTTAGGATATGACCTGATTCATGATTCATGTATCGAACTTCACTGATAGAGGTCGAATTATTACCATCCGTCTTAAAAAAGCCTAAAACAAAGTTGCAAGATCATGCGCAAGATCGTGCATCCCACAACTTTCTACATTTCCATAATCATCTCTCTCCGCAACTTGCAGTAAAGAGTTGTGTAGAAGTACATTTAAAAACTTGTCACCCACAGACTTCATGTCATTTCTTCGATCTGGTTGAAGAAACCCTTCTGCCATTCAGAGCTCAATTAATTCCTGATTTTTGATTATGTGACCTTTTGGAAAAATCGAACATTACGTAAAACACTTTGAGTGAGAGTGGTGACAAATTATCGAAGCTCAATCTCAAAATTTTAGAGATGTTATCTCCCTCAACATTTGAAAGCCAATTCTGTTGGATTGAGAGCCACTCTTATTTAGATTTATCCCGCGGCACTCTCCCAACTACATTGGCACTAACGACAAACCTTGACATCTTCTTTCCATCTTTACTCCAATGATCTCAAATTCTGATGGAACAATATCTCTGTTTTGAAAAGCTTTTTTGCTTTGATTATTGACCAACACTCTTCATCGGATAAGCCATTTAAATGATGAATGTGGAGTGGGTTCACAACCCTTGCATTCCTGGTAGTGATGATAATGCCATTTCCCTTTGTAGAAGTAACTCCTGATAAGGGATTTATGAAATCCTCCCATTTCTGAAGATCTTGATTCCAGATGTCATCAAGAACAAGAAGATATGTTTTAGCTTTCATAGCTTTCTGAAGATTTTTAAGAATATTTTCCCTAGTCTCACCTTCATTAGTAGTTTTAGCTTTGAAAGATTCTTTATACTTTTCTAAAATAGCTCCTCTGCTCCCAGTTACTTCATTCTTCTCTTCCTTGACTCCTTCCCTACTCTTAGCTTCATCAGTTTGTAAAGTGAAGGATGAAAGAATTTTCTTGAAAAGAATGATCGGATCAAAAGTTTGAGAAACGTGCACCTGAATGTGAATTCCAAACCAAGTCTTTATCATTTGATGATTGAAGACCTTTCGAGTCAACATGGTCTTCCTCATTCCACCCATGCCTACAATTGCAAGGATGGAGTACACTGTCTTTAAACAGTGTGTGCTTTTTCATCCAATACAACCCCTTAAATAGTAGATGGAGTGGAGGCCCACAGAAGGGAGGAAAGCCCGATCAAGAAGGAAACTCATCGTTGATCACTGATTGGAGCGCGGTCTGTGCTCCCTAGAGCACGGTCCGTGCTCTTTTTCACTTCAATTGCCCATGTTGGCTGAGACAGGAGCACGGTCCGTGCTCTTCTGCAACACTCTAAATCGTTGTCTATTGCGGAACACGGGCCGTGCTCTTCTCTTCTCACCCAGAACTTCACTTTCCAGGCTCGTTTAACCTTTCCAACCACTTCTAAACCATCTTCGGGTGCCTCCAATCACTTTCCCACTTTATTCTCTTAAAAAACCACTCCACAAGGCCATTTTCTCTACCAAAACTCGATAAACCCGTGATAGAATCCAAATACACTAAAGCAAGCAATTAAATCACAAGTTACATGCAATTGACCAAAATGAACGCAAAATAGTACCCGAATTGCATGTAAACCCCCAGTTTATTATAATTTTTGCAAGTTTATTTCCATCTAGCATGAGTAGCTAGATTTTCATTTTCGGTGTTTGGACGATAGATAGTAGTTTAGGTAAAATTCTGGATTCGTGAGGCCGTGTGGGTATATTACTGCATGAATTCTTTCTGTCGTTTTTTGGTCTTGTTCCAAGTGAGTGTATGTTTAAAATGACTAATGTGACTGATCACTCTTTAGTTGTAGAGGACACATCAATATTAATTGAATTAGCGAATCGTGACTATGTGTTAATTCATATAGTAATTAGGAAATCGGTAGGTTGTTGTGTGCACACAAAAAATCAGTAAACACAACAAACTTGGGTTCGTCTAGGGCATATTACTACCTACTCATTTACATATCTTTGGGGAACCGGGGGCCGGGTGATATGTTAAGGGTTTAATCGATGAAGAATCACTTTTAAACCTATTCTGAACGGATGAATGAGAAGACGTAGTAAGGAATCCGGTCTGCATAACTGGGTGACTTAGTAATGCAGGAAAATCGGTGTGCCCATGATTGGGTGAATTAAACCTAAATCAGATTCTAGTTCAAACTCCGGAAACTTTTGTTATTTAATATTCTCTTTAGTTTGTTTTGCAGATTTATATTTCAGTAAGGTTACAACACAAACCAACCACCTTTAATGATTTGTTACCTGAAGATGGAATCGCATCAGCTCTCTGTGGGATCGACCCATACTCATAAGCTAGCTACGTTGCTGTGGGCACAAAAGTATAAATAATATTTTGAGCACGAAACAACCGCGCGTTAAAATTAGCGCCGTTACCGGGGAGCTGATTTCCAATGATTTTACTTTCCAAGCTGGTGTGCCTGGAAGTTGATGCCCAAGAACTCTTCTGAAGAGACTCTATTGTACGATCCGGAGATAGAGAAGACTTCGAGGAAGAATAGGGCAACAATGAAGAGGGCACGATGAGCTACAAACATACCTTGTGAGCCCGCACCACCACCAGAAGATCAAAGAGACACAGGGCATGAGAAGAAAGGAATTTGAGAACGACCGAATTCATAATATGACCGTAGCAAACGAAGAAGACAATCGAGCTCTAAGAAAGTTAGTCTTCCCAACTAACATGAATCTACGTCCGATGGGCTTTATACTCCTAGCAGTGACTCAGAACTGGAACATTCATTCAAACTTTATTCAAATCTTGCCGAAATTCCATGGAATGCCCAGAGAGGATCTATAAAGACACTTGCAAGATTTTGAGATGGTTTGCTAAACTCAACTATTTGACCATGGACGAGAGGAGTATGTGCGGTTGGTTTCGTTCCCTTTCACTCTTCAAGATGGGATATGTGACTGGCTGTACACATTATCGACTGCCGCTATGACCACATGGAGATAACTTCAATAGAAGTTTTTGGAAAAATACTTCCCATCATCCAGAGTACAAGAGATGAAAAGAAGGATCGGAAGCCTGAAGATGAGAACCAACAAAAGTTACTACTGGGAAAGATTCTAGGCGATGCTGGTGAAATGCCCACAACACCAGATTATTGAACATGATTTGATTCAGTATTTTGTCGTAGGATTGAGACCACATGAGAGGATGATTGCGAATGTCTCATGTGGAAGACTACCAGATTATTGAACAAACAGCCTGTTGAAGCATTCAGAATTCTCACGGAGATGGCTGACTTCGATGGAGAGGGCATTCGGGTTGTAGGTGAATCAGAGAGCGCACCGGACTAAGACAACATGATTGATAGATTGTGTGACAAAATTGAAAAGATCTTTTCTGGTGTAAGCATGGCGAAGAAGCCCAGACCCTGTGGAGTATGCAAGAGTGTGCTTCATTTCACTGATGAATGCCCAACTCTGCAAGACGAAGTGGAAGAAGTTAATGTAGTCGATGGACATAATGGGCATCCCAGAAGATATGATCTCCATTCTCAAAATTATAATTCTGGCTGGAAAGACCACGAGAATTTCAAATGGAGGAGGCCAGATGATGGACTACCTATGCGACCACTACCCCCGCTAGAAGAGAAGAAGAGGCCAAGGCTGGAAGATCTTGTGCATGTAATGGCCGAGGAAAATGAAAATTTAAGCAAGAAACTCAAGCGGGTTTCTCACACATGAGCAAACAAATTCTTGCACATGAGCAAGCAATGAAATATTTTCTATTTAAACTAGTTCTGATTTGGAAACACAACACTTCACATGTTACATTTTCTACACTTACATTCTACACTTTAGTGTTTCATTTTAAAGCTGCTTCTATAGCAAGAACAATCTCGGGACTTATGCCCGCAGGAAGTATTTTATGTTTAAATGTTGTTTCTGTTTGGTGTTGGTGTTGAACACGTCTTAATTCAATTCCAGTAAATTTTCTTTATTTGCCATGTCTTTAATTTATGCATTTTCAATTCCATCTAGCATGAGTCACTAGATCTTTATTTCCGGAATTTGAATGACAGATAAAGGTTTAGATAATTCAAGTACTCGTGAGGCTGTGTGGGCATATTACTGCATGAATAAGTTTCTGCCGAATTTTACTCTTGTTCCAAGTGAGTGTGTATTTAATATGGTTAATGTGGCTGATCACTCATTAATTGTAATAGACACACTAGGGTTATACAGATTAATGAATCGTGACTGTATGTTAATTCAATGGTAACTGGGAATTTGGTGGGTTGTTGTGTGCACAAGAGGAATCAGTAAACACAACAAAATTGGGTTCATCTAGGACACAAGACTGCCTTTTCATTTACATCTCTTAGGGGAACCAGGACGTGGGTGATAGGTTAGGGGTTTAATTGAAGATGAATCACTTTTAAATCTATTATGAAAGGATGAATAAAGAGACGTAGGGAGGAATTCGGTCTCTATAATTGGGTGACTTAATTATGCAGAAAGATCGGTGTGCCCATGATCTAAACTGGATTCTAGTTCAAATTTCGGAAAGTTTTATTATTTGATATTTCTCTTATTTACTACTGCAGATTTAAATTCCAGTAAAGTGACAACACAATCTAAGCCCTCCTTTGTGATTGGTGACTTGAAAGTGAAATTGCATTGGCTCTTTGTGTGATCGACTCTTAATTATAGGCATAGAAAAATAAATGAACGCATGTCAATCTACTATACACCCATTCACTAAATATGTATATGGTTGAGTAATTGGTGTGCTGCAGGAATTGTCGAAGCCACCCTTAATTGAAAAACGATCTTATCCAAACATATACTCCCTCCGTCCCAATAGCAAGGTCCACAATGACTTATTTGGATGTCCCAATAGCAAAGTCCATTTCCATATATGGAAATAATTAATGTCAACATCAAAGTGGACCCCACTTACTTTATATTACTTTTTATTATAATATTCCTTAAAGAAATGGACCTGACCTACTTTACTCACTACTTTAACAACTAATCTACTTTTCCTTAATCTAATCTATTTTTCCTTAATCTCCGTGCCCAATAGCAAGTGGACCTTGCTATTGGGACGGAGGGAGTATCAAGTACATTATAGTAAAACTTGATATGTTGACACCTTGAATTTTCTTGCGACATAAACGTATTTAAGTAATTATCATTCTGTAAAGCCATAATTAAAACACAATTTTTATATTTTTTCTAGACATATATATTGTATTATAATTGATGCCTTATTATATTTACATTAAATTCCAATAGCTTTCTACGTACTTCGCAATAAATTATTTTTATTTAATTATTTTTCAATTGATTTATTGTTTCAAGTTTTTTATTTTATTAATTTATTTTTATTCATAATAGGTACATGTTATTTAACAATCTGATTTACGAAATTTATTATAATAAGCTATATAAGTTTGATTTTCAATAAAAGTTAGATTTATATATACTCTAATTTATTCCAAATTTAATTATAAATGCTCCAGAATAACATATTGTTCAGTTGCACTAACATTTGTACGTTGTTAAAAATTACTTTAGATGTGAAAGTTTTAATTCTATTTAAAATATTTTATAATCCTGTTTTGTAAATTCTCATAATTTATATTGTGATCGAAATTAAGTGGAAAAAATTATGACCAAATAAACTTTATGCTAAATTATAACATATTCTTGTGTAAATTTTCATTTTCACCTATTTACGTAAATTTTATTGTTTCTATTTTTGTTTAAATAATATAAATATTCACTTCTAATTAATTAAAATACAAAAATATCTAGGTCAATTCAAATCACAATAGTATAAGAAAAAATTTTGTGCATTACATGATTATATTTGTTGGATTTTGTTATTATTTTTGTATATTGGATAAGTTAGATTAAATTTTCTAGTGCAAACTTTGAATATACAACTACAGACCATGTTTGCTCAATTAATTTTTTTATACCATTTTTTTATAGTTTGCTCAATTAATCTTGATGAAATTCTAGATCTCAATGGCTTTACCTGCACTCTTTATAACTAAATTTGAAATTAATTGACCTCAACAAAAAATAGGGGTGATCCGCGATGGAGTGTAAGCTTTAGGGGTGATTTCACATTTCCTCTTGTATTAATGATGACTTTTTCTCAAAGTTATTAATTTGTAAAGTTATGTCACAATTTATGCTTGTAGATCCGAAAATATGCAATCAATCATATCAGTCCGAAGTAGCGGTCAATTTGTGAAATAAAACCAAAAAAATCGTAAGAATCAAAGACCGTTGGAGGGGGTGACGATTGTTGGGCCTCCGACGCTCAAGTCAAGAAAAGAAGAATAGAAAGATATAAAATATGAAATAATTGAATAATTTAAAGAGCTAAATAACGTAATCTCTAGCCAGAATATGATTAGAAATCAGGGGGAACGTCGTTCAATCCTAGAAGAATGTAAGAACGATGCCCGGATGTTGAATCGTCGGTGTGGAATTAACTTAGAAAATGGTGAACTCAGTGTTCTTAAGGTATGATATGAAGCTTGTGGGTATTTCAGCGTAGTCATCAAATGAGGAGGGGGGCTCCTTTTAAAGGTGGAGGTAGCAGTTAGGGTTCGCAGAGGCGGTTGAAGGACGTGCCGATTCCTCTGAACCCGTCAACCATTCCGGATAAGGCGGAACTGTAACGTTAATTCAAATTTAAAATTTAACTATTATCTATTGGAAAACCGATTGAACGACGTCGTCCAACGCTTTTGGGGCAGCGTATCGGGTTGACGAAAAATAACCATTACAATGCTATGTGATTCAAATAATAAAAAAGTATGCAAAAATTACTTATTTTATCAAAAATATGATTCACAGTTTATGAAACCAAAGACAATATTTTATTTGATATAATTATAAGAGCATAGAGGTTAATATTCAAATATAAAGACTGGTGAAGAAATAATTATTTAAATATTATTTATTAGATAATATTTTAATTTTAATTTTACACTTACAAGTAAGTTTAAGATATATATATATATATATATATAACATGTAAATCAATGAAATATATTTTTTTGTGGTTCAATTTGCACTATAGTGACAATAATAACAACCAATAAATAATAAGTAATGAATTAATGATGAGAACAATAATATATCTAAGTATTAATGTATTTGTTAATATAAATTTAATTTAGATCATAAGCATACAAGTTCGTATTGTCTAGGATATATTTACATATTTCTAATACGAATGAGATTTATATGGTTAATGCATTTTTATCATTGCAATTTCGAAAAGAAAAGCAATATATCTATATAAGTCAATTCAAATCATAAAAGCATAAGAAAATAGTTCGTGGCAATCGGGTACGGCGGGCACGGATAGTGGCTATCCATGCCCGTACCCGCGAGCGAAGGCCGTACCCGCCACCCGACCCGCGATGGGTACCTTCCGCCACCCACACCCGCCACCCGCGGATACCCGCCACCCGTTGGGTACCCGCCAACCCGCCACCTGCGGCGGAGATGGGTTTTCAGTTTTCACTAGGTTTTGAGTTTTAGAGAGAGACTGCGGGAGTGGAGTGGAGAGTGGAGAGGAATACTTTTTTTGCTTTTTAGTTTTTAGTCTTAAATCTTAATTGGGCTGAGGAATGAGGATACACTATATTAAATTGGGCCAATTTATTTATGAGCCTTTAATTTTTGATGGCTCAATTATTATAACTGCAATTGAACTATACGGGTAGTCGGGTATTTTGCGGGTATTTTTCGTGGGTAAACGGGTTTCACGGGTACGGATAGTAACTATTCAAACACATACCAGCGAACTAAATGGATAGTGAATTCTAACCACGAAGCTATCTGTGGATACCAAATGTCCCTCAAATCTGCACCTATTAGGATTGGGTACCCGTGGGTATCCGTTACCCGCGGGTAAATTGCCATCCCTATTCGTGCCTTGCACGACTATATTTGTTGGCTTTTGGTGTTATTTTTGTATATTGAAGAAATTAGATTAAATTTTCTGGTGCAAATTTTGACTATACAACTACGACCATGTTTGCTCAATTAATTTTTTTATACCATTTTTTTATAATATACTTAAATTATTATTACTCCGGAGATGATAATTATTCTTTATATCTATGAAAACAAAACTTAGTTTTTAAATATATTTAAATATTTGTATACATTCGTTTCATACACTTATAAATGTGTTGCAAAAATATATATAACCATGATATAATTTTGCTTTTAGTTTCAATTATTATAAAATAAATATATAATACCGAGCATGGCGCGGAAGGCATACTAGTTCATATTTAAAGGCAAAAATATAAAATAAAATCATATGCATAAAGCAAATTGTGAACTTTAAATTGGAATACCCATTTAACTTCTTCACCTTGGATGAAATTACACAAATAAATTGGCGTTATAAATCAGGGTCATTTTATAATTCAAATTGGTTCACTGACAGGAACATTATTCAACTTCAAAAAGTGAGAAAATCTTGATTTCAATGAAGAAAGCTAGTGCATTTTGAGGAGAGAGAATCAGAGAGGGGCATATCTCCCAATGATTCTCGAGAAGCATCCTCATGTATACAGCTTCAAGAGAGACGACATCTGACAAAAGGAAAAAAGAATTAAAAAATCCACTGTAAGAAGCAATCATCTAGACGTGGAATGAGCAACTTATTGAAGGGCTGAAGTAGAAACTCAGTAAGAATAAGATAACATAGATTTTACCGCAATCAATTTCTATAATAATTAAAATTATTTTAAAAGAAAAATATAATAGTTTCTAATAAACAAACAACAAAAGGAACTACTTGCCGCGAAGTGTGATCATCTGGTTATAAACGTTCAATTGGAACGGTAGGATCTAATAAAAGAAGTGGAGCATTATATATTTATTTTCAAGAAATAAACTCTCTAATAAAGGCCAAAAGCCAACCACTGTTTCTGGATGCAGAAATGATGCCTGCATCTTCTCCAGCAAAACCTTCTTAATCATCTCCGCAAGAACATCATCGATCTTTCTTCTGTTCTTGCGCTTGATCATAACATTATATACC
Organism: Perilla frutescens; assembly: GCA_026008535.1. Lineage (NCBI taxonomy): Eukaryota > Viridiplantae > Streptophyta > Magnoliopsida > Lamiales > Lamiaceae > Perilla > Perilla frutescens. The sequence goes on from BRKX01000013.1 coordinate 14,682,017, forward strand.
ACCCCATCAAGCTCTTCGCCACTTTTCTTCATCTGATGAGTCTTGCGCAAACCATCCACCACGATATTGTAAGTGAACAAATCAGGATGCAGTGGCTGAGCTTCCAGCTTTCATCAAATCTGCCTTCACGTAACAACCCCTGTATCATGGTGTTATTGGTACACGTTGTATGCTGTAAACCTTTACAAGAAACATCAAGAAAGATATGCCAAGCTTCATCTACTTTCCCGTCCTTGCAATATCCATTGATCAAGCTGATATTAGGCTTAATACTCCTGTTCACTAAAGAATCAACCAACTCTTTTGCTTTATCCATTTGTCCTTGCAAAAACAATACCCATCTATCAACCCAGTGTAGATATCAGGACTTACATTTTGTAGCATCATGATTTCCACAAGATCCTCTGCCTCCTTCACCACTCCTTTCTTGCAAAGCATGCTCACAAATCATTTCATGCAGCAAGCCCAGCATGTCTTCCCATCTACCAGCACCGCACAGCCCATGAATCATCGAAGTATAAGTGACAGCATTCGGTAAAATGCCCCTATCAATCATTTCGCATAATAGCTTCAGAGCATCATAAACTATCAATCACAGTGCTGTAAGCATAAACATTAGCATTGTAGGCCGTTTTCGCCAGTTGCTCAAGATAATAACACGCTGCCCGAGTTTTCCCTGCTTTGCAGAGCCCATTAGTTAGGGTAGCAATCATAACTTCATTAGGCACACAGATATTATGAACTAACAGCTTTTGAAATAGCTTTTCTGCCTCAACTGCCTTATCATCTGTAAAAAGGCCTTTGATGAGAGTAGTAAAAGTAGTGACATGTGATTCATAACCGTGCTTGATGTAGCTTCCCAAGATAGCGAACCCAAAGTCTACACGATTGAGAATGCAAAAGAAACGCAATGCTAAAGGTGTAGTCGTCTACAGAGACTCCCTTCTGACGTATTTCTTCACACACTGAGAGGGCGACCGTATACTGCTTCATCTTCGCAATAACATTCAACAATTTGGTGATTTTAAAGACCGACGGCTGCGGCCTAATACTCATCATTTCACGAAACAAAGAAATAGCACCATCTACGTCACGTACGTTAACGATTTTTATGAAAATTTGAACAGAAGAGAGAGAATGGATGAGCCAGAGTAGCCGGTTCGGCCGCAATCCGCCAATGAACCAGAGCTCCTGCTGAAGCCTTCATTTTTTTCACGGCAGAAGTGTGTAGAGAACGAAGAGCACTAAGTTAATGAAATAAACTGATGATTTTTTTGTAAAAATATTTTTAAAATAGAAACATTTATTTAGCAACTTTAGGCCTTGATGACTATATATTTAAAAAAAATGGTAACAAGTTGGACAAACCATAAAAAAGTGTATGAAATAAATTCAGGTTAAATTCATCAGCATAGGTTTTGGAACATCATAAAACACAGTTGCATTAGTACTAATTTTCATAAATTTCGTGTTAGGATATGCCAAATCCAAATATAATCCCAAAATAACAACAAAATAAGACTCTAAAGTACAAACCTTCAATTGGAAGATATTGATATAACAAAAGAATTGGACCATTATATTTGAGAAATATACTCTCACTCTAACAAAGGCCAAAAGCATAACCTATTTGTGGATACAAAATGAGCCTAACATTTTATCTTGGCACAACTTTCTTAATCATCTCTACACGAACCTCATCTTTCTCCAGTTCTTGCGCTTGATCAAGTAGCATTGAAGCATTTGATGAATTGACTGAGAAACCCCTCCGGTTCATTTCCTCGAAGATTGAAATTGCCTTGCAAAGCTCGTTTAATCTTAGCAAACCTTTGATCATAACATTATATGTCACCTTATCAGGGACGCAGCCACTTTTCTCCATTTCTTGAAGCAAATGGATCGCGTCCTCTGTCAGTCCTTTCTCACAAAGCGCGCCAATAACAAAGGTATATGTTCGAACATTAGGTCGCAAACCTTTGGAAGGAAGTTGATCAAAAATCTCTCTCGCAAGGTCAAGTCTTCCTTCTTGGCACAATCCACCGATGAGGATATTATATGTGATGGTATCATGATGAACTCCTCGCTCTTCCATTGAGCGTGCAATTGAAATTGCATCATTAACCTGATGAGCCTTGCACAAGCCATCCAATAAGGTATTGTAAGTAAATAAGTCAGGATGCAGTTGCTTAGCTTCCATATCATTGAAGAGCTTCACGCCATCATCAAATCTGCCATCACTTAACAACCCATGTATCATGGTGTTATAGGTACAAGTAGTATGCTGTAAGCCTTTACAAGGAACTTCCAGAAAGAGGCGCAGAGCTTCATCTACTTTTTTGTTCTTGCAATAACCATTGATCAAACTGCCATAGCAGTATATATTGGGCTTAAGGCCTTTGTTTGCTAGGGAATCAAGCAACTGTTCCGCTTTAACCATCAGCCCTTGCGAACAGTACCCATTTATCAGAGCAGTGTAAATGTAAATATTAGGACTAACATTCTGCTGCATCATAATTTCCACAAGATCCTCCGCTTCTTTCACATTTCCTTTCTTGCAATATGCAACAATCAAACTGCCATAGCTAAACATATCGGGCTTAAGGCCCTTGTCCGCTAGGGAATCAAGCAAGTCTTTCGCTTTATCCATTTGCCCTAGCAAACAGTACCTTTCTATCAATGCATTGTAAGTGTAAATATTAGGACAAACATTTTGTAGCATCATAATTTCCACAAGATCCTCTGCCTCTTTCACCATTCCTTTCTTGCAAAGCACATTGACCAACACATTAAAAGTGACCAAATTCAAAGAAACCTTCGCATCAATCATTTCATGTAGCAAATCACGCATGTCATCCCATCTACCAGCACGACACAACCCAAGAATCATCGAAGTATAAGTAACAACACTCGGCAAAATACCCCTATCAATCATTTTCCTAAAAAGCTGTAGAGCATCTTCAACCATGCCACCCTTGCATAAACTATCAATCACAATGCTATAAGCATAAACATTAGCATTGTAGCCCATTTTTGCCAATAGCTCAAGATAATTACACGCTGCGCGAGTGTCTCCTGCTCGGCAGAGCCCAATAGTTAGATTAGCAATCATAATTTCATTAGGCTCACAGAGTTCATGGTCCAACAGCTTTTTAAACAGTTTTTCAGCCTCAACAGCATTATCATCTAAACAAAGACCTTTGATGAGAGTAGTAAAAGTCGCGACATCTGGTTCGTAACCGAGCTTGAAAAAGGAGCCCAAGATAGCAAACCCAATGTCTACCCGATTCAGAATGCAATAGCAATTCATCGCAATACTAAATGTGTACTCATTTACAGGGACACCCTTTTGACGCATTTCGTCGAACAATGAGAGTGCAACCGTATATTGTTTCATCTTGACAATAACATCCAACAATTTAGTGAATTGAAAAACAGAAGGCTGCGGCTGAATACGCATCATTTCACTAAACAAGGAAACGGCATCATCCACGCCACCGTGTATGCGATTGAAATCTATTTCGATCTTACCTTCGTTTCCGACATTATTGAGATCTGAACGGAAGAGAGAAGACAGGGGAGCGAGGGTACTCAGTTCGCCGGAAATTCGCCAATGAATCAGAGCTTTTGCAGAAGCCATCATCTTCTTCAAGATTACCGAAATGAAATATATATTTTTAATTTTTTTGTAATTTTTGGATGACAATCAATTTTAGGGTGTTGCAGGAACCCAAATCTGGAGTTAGTGAAGGTGCACATTAGCTAATTTAAGAATAATTTAAGAATAAGCTACTCAGCCGATTCGTTTATCTGCTTGTCTCTAACTTTAATAGACATTTTTGTCCTCACCTATTCTATGACAACTCAAATTTTACCCTTTGGATCTACTTTGGTAATTAAATTAAAATATTATTTTTGGAGAAAAATATTTTTTTTTTGCCGACTGTTGGAAATGTTTTTCTTAGTCTCTAACCCCACAGTTTATTTTGAATTCGGATAAATGTGAAGTGTTTACTGCCTACAGTAATTTTGTCCTAAAAGAAATTCTTTTTTCACATAATATTTAATTATAATTTTCCAAATTGAAATATGTGTTTAACATATTAAATAGTCAGGTTTTGAAGAGGTTTTAATGAGATCTGAGCAAATGAGCTCTCCCTTGACTTGTCCATCCTCATACCCTAACCCTACTGCTTAATGAAAAGGTTTGCAGCCTTGCTATATTATAACACACATGCTGAACTTCTCTTTAACTTCTTATCAGGAAATACCGATCCAAATATAATCCTGAAAATCACAGTAAAATAAGATTTAACTAAAGACCTTCAATTGAAAGGTATTGATCTTATAAAAAAATTGGAGCATTATATATATTCAACAAATACACTTTCACTTGAACAAAGGAAAAAAACAAAAAATAAACTCTTATCTATGGATACAGAATGAAGCTCTCATTTTTTCTGGCACAACTTTCATAATCATCTCAACAAGAACACCATCTTTCTCAAGTTCTCGCGCTCGATCAATCAGCATTGAAGCCATAGATGAATTAACTGAGAAGCCCCTTCGGTTCATCTCCTTGAAGATTGGAATGGCCTTGTGAAGCTCATTTCCTTTCATCAACTATTCGATCATAACATAATATGTCACCCCATCAGGCAGGCAGCCACTTTTCTCCATTTCTTTAAGCGAATGTATTGCTTCCTCTGTTAATCCTTTTCTACAAAGCAAGCCAATAACAGCTGTATACGTTCGAACATCAGGTTGCAAACCTTTGGAAGCAAGTTGGTTGAAAATCTCTCTTGCAAGATCCAGTCTTCCTTGTTTACACAATCCACCGATGAGGATATTATATGTGATCAAATCCAGATTAACTCCTCGTTCCTCCATTGTGCGTAGTAATGAAAATGCTCTATCAATCTGATGAGCCTTGCACAAGCCGTCCAACAAGATATTATACGTAAATAAATCAGGATGCACTCCCTGAGCTTCCATATCCCTGAAGAGCTTCCAGCCATCCCCAAATCTGCCTTCACGTAACAATCCATGTATCATGGTGTTGCAGTTACTAGTCGTATGTTGTAAGCCTTTACGAGGAATTTCCACAAAGATGCGCCAAGCTTCGTTCACTTTTCCGTTCTTGCAATATCCATTAATCAAACTGCTATACCCCAACATATTGGGCTTAGAGCCCTTGTTCACTAGATAATCAAGCAATTCTTCCGCTCTATCCATTTGCCCTTTCAAACAGTACCCATCTATCAACGTAGTACAAGTGTAAACATCAGGACTAACTTTTTGTAGCATCATAATTTGCACAAGATCCTCTGCCTCTTTCAACTTCCCCTTCTTGCAAAGCATGTTGACCAATATATTAAACGTGACAGCATTCAAATGTATACTCTTATCAATCATTTCATATAGCAAATCTCGCATGTCTTCCCATCTACAAGCACGGCACAATCCATGAATCATGGAAGTATAAGTGATAACATCAGGAAAACTGCCCCTATCATTCATTTTGCGTAATAGCTGCAGAGCATCATCAACCATTCCACCCTTGCACAAACTATCAATTGCAGTGCTGTAAGCATGAACATTACCTTTGTAGCCCGCTTTCGCCAATAGCTCAAGGTAATTACATGCTGCACGAGAGTTCCCCGCTTTGCAGAGTCCATTAGTTAGAGTAGCAATCATAACATCATTAGGCTCACAGAGTTTATGATCCAACAGCTTCCTAAATAACTTTTCTGCTTCAACTGCCCTGTCATCTAAAAACAGCCCTTTGATGAGAGTGGTAAAAGTCGCGATATTTGGTTTGTAACCATGCTTGAAGAAGCTGCCCAACATAGCAAACCCAAAATCTACCCGCTTCAGAAGGCAAAAGCAATTTATCGTGATATTAAACGTGTAGTTATTCATAGGGACACCTGAATGGCGCATTTCGTCGAACACTGAGAGGGCAACAGTGAAATGTTTCATCTTGACGATAACACTCAACAATTTGTTGAATACAGTATCGGAAGGTTGTGGAGAAACCCTCATCATTTCACGAAACATGGAAATAGCATCATCTACGTCATGTATGCGACTGAGATCTGAAAACATGAGAGAGAATGGATGAGAGAGAGTACTTAGTTCGTGCGCCATTCGCCGAGGAATCAGAGTTTTTGCAGAAGCCGCCATCTTCCTCAAGATTTTTGTTTCAGGCAATTATTTTCTATATTCAAATGAAATTTTTTTAGACAATGTGCCTCAAGGTAGCATCAAATTTGTCCTAGTTTACAACGATCAAGCAGCCTATCAGTGAAAAATCTCTGTATTATTTAGAATATAAAATCATAATATTAAATATATTCGAAGTAGTGGTAGAATATCAAATCATTATATTATCATTGGGCTAGTCTCCTGTGCACAAGATTGATGGGCCGGCCCATCAGACGGGTCGGCCCATTAAGCCCATTAGGAGCCAGCCCATACTAGCTGCTAACTCAATCCAAAAAAAAAAAAATTGGAAAAGAGAAATGAGAAGGGAAAAACCTACCGCAGCTTGCAATTGATTTCATCTAAAATCATCGTCGTCAAAGGTGAATCCACTGCCACCAGCATCGGCGACTATCATTCATCGGCGATACACCAAAAACACCGACCATATCGCCTTAAAATAGAAAAAACAAAGACAAAGAAGTAAAAGAACCGCTTCTCCCATTCCCACAATTCACGATTTTATCTCCGTTCATCGCCGTTCAAGGTGAAGCCGCCACCATCGTCGCCGGCGATAAACACCATCAAAACATCAACACCATTGCCGACATCTTTTTGTGCAACCTATCGAGATTTGAAGGTGTGTTTTGAAAATTCAATCAAAGCTTTTTAGTTATCTAGATTTAAGTTCTCAAATTAATTTTGTGTATTTCAACACCTAAATGTTAAAAATTTGGGGGATTTTTGCGCAAAATTCAAAAATTGGAATATACGAAATTATTGTTTATCATAGATGAAATTGACAAGAATTTTCAAGATAATGCAGAATCTCTGATTTGCGTTCCTTATTTGAATTTTTATGATTATTGTATTTTCTTGTGATTTATATTTTTTTTGCTATTAAGATTGATGAATTGTTGTTTCTATTTTTACCCTAATTGATATATTTTGAGAGAATTTTTGTTGATAGTTATGAGTTGAAATCTGGTAGAAATAATTGGGGGAATTGTGCGATATTGAAGTTTTTTGCTGAATTGTTGTGATTATTTGTATGTTGTGTCACATTGTTGGAGATTCAGGGGTGGTGTTATTGATGATTATGAGTTGAAATATGGCAGAAGTTTCTCATCTGAAAGTTTTATATGGCCCTTTTTTTGCCTATAATTCATATCACAAGGGATTATTGGGTGTTGTACATTGATCCCGATTATCAGTATGCTGTCATTGGCCAGCCCAGCAGGAATTATTTATGGGTATCTGTGTGTGTGTGTGTGTGTGTGTGTGTGTGTGTGTTTTGATGTTCTAGCTTATGTTAAATGTGGCTTATGTTGATTGCAAGGGTTTGTGTTTCTTAGCCTGCAACCAAATTGACACATAGTTTGCGGGTGTGATAGACTGATTGTGAATGGTTTAGAGATTATTTGATGGAGAAAAGGGGACTGATTGAAGCTAGAAAGAGTGGTAAAAATAAGAAAGAAATGCATATATTAGTTTTTATCTTTGTTGAAACCAATTGTTCTGTATGACCATGGTCAAAGATTCAATTGCATGAGTTTGCAATTTCCTTTAGAAGAAAGGAAGGGGGTTAGTGCTAATCTGTTTTGATCTTTGATAGCAAATTCAGTCTGATTGATATTAAGTTAAAATTGGTTGGATTTGCAGATTCAGAGCAGGAAATCTCATACTGAGGAGGAGACGTACAATCAACTGGTGGAAAAGGTGAAAACAGAAGTTTGCAGGGACTCTAGACCAGGGCGTTGGATGCCTAATCATATTCGATGATCCCAAGGTTGAGGCGATTTACCCGGCCACATTGGAGACGATATCAAACATGGAGAACGTTGTGGACAGCCTCTATGCAAGGTCTGCCAAAATAATGGCATGAGAGAACTTTTTCCACCTAGTAATTTAGTTTCCATGAATTAAGACGCCAATTTACTCATGTGAGAAGGCAAAAGGGATGTGTGATTTTCCTACAGATAGTTTACCTATTGATAATATGGAGCTACAAACATGTTCTTACAAAATGAAGTACTTTTAGTATTCTTGTCTGCTTCAGACAAGTGTATTATAGTTGTTTTTTCAGACCCATTCTTGCAATGAAAGATGTATTTGTGTTGCCTACAACAACAGGTTTGAAGAAATAAACTCACAGAAATGAGAGTTTTTAAGTTTCATCACTCAAAAATTACAAGAGAAACATGTAGCAAACATTAAGGTTAACTTCAACTCTTTTGTACAACAATATACTCAACTGCAAAGATAATAGTCAAATAGAAACTATAAAATGCAGCTACAGAGCAAGAACTATCTTTCATAGGCAATAATGTGTCCACTATAATTATTACTCATTTTCTTTTAGGGACTTTTTATGTTGTTCAATACATGTTTCTGCAGATGTCAGAGGATCGTGGTGGTGTTCTACATCGTATGATTACATTCCTCAGTGAGTCAGGTCGGGGTTAAATTTTATAGACTCCCTCCAGATGAGTTCTTTAATGTTTTCTTCAGTAAATCAAGGCAACTCAAAGTCAAAAATGAAAGGATGAGGGCAAACATGAATTATATTTGTTTCTTAAATGATACGTTTTTGTAACTCAAATGATACCTTTAGGTCGAATAAATGATATTTTTCCACCATTCCATTAATTCAAATTCAACAATCCTAATCTATTCACCATTGAAAAACCACACATAAACCAAGAACAGAATTTTCATACAATCATCTCCAAAGACAAATAAGTTCATGTTTAAAACATAACCAAATCCCAACATATAACAAATCCACGAACCACCAAATGAAAACATACAAATAGTTGTCCAAGTGTATCAAATATCAAAATATCAAGTCACAATATCTCAACCATCCAATTATAAATACACAATTCTCAATCAATTCTTCTTTCTATTCATAAATCCAATGACCAGCTTATGGACTTATGGTCATCAATCTCTGCTGCGGCATCCTCATTCTTTGATGTAGCATGACAAGTGGCCTTATCAAGCATCTTTAGTATGACATTGACACTCTTGGACTCTTTCTGCTTCTTGGTCACCTTCTTTTTCATTGAGAAAATCTGATATATAAGTCAATGAAACAACATATTAAAATCCACAAACTATGGAAAAAAAATATTATATACATATTGTATGCAATATTTTGATACTATTATGCTATATATTATATATACATACTGTATGCAATATTTTGATACTATTATACATATCAAATGGTACTAATAAGCATACAGAGTGATACTACACCACACAAAATAAAATATAGACATATAAACCAATAATAGTAACTAAATAACTGGATTTTTGCATTAAAAAAACATATCAAACTAGTACTAACCAGCATGTCACTTAATACTGAACTCACACATGCACACATAAAAAGCAACATACTATATAACACAATACTTCAAATTTGATACAATACAATCAAATCAAATAGTACATTTCAGTTTCCCATGTGATACTCAATAAGGACAAGTGAAATTGCACACACATACAAACATAAAACAAAATCTGATCTAACTCTGATACTTATAAGCATCTCATTTGGAACTAATCAGCATGAAAATTGATACTCCATACAAAAAATGAAAATGCACATACATAAAAACATAAAATAAAATCTGACCTAACTCTGATACTTATAAGCATCTCATTTGGTACTAATCAACATGAAAATTGATACTCCATACAAAAAAAATGAAAATGTACACACATAAAAACATAAAAGAAAATATGACTTAACTCTGATACTTATAAGCATCTCATTTGGTACTAATCAACATGAAAATCGATACCCCATACAAAAAATGAAAATGCACATAAAAATATAAAACAAAATTGACATAACTCTGATACTTATAAGCATCTCATTTGGTACTAATCAACATAAAAATTGATACTACATACAAAAAATGAAAATACACATACATAAAAACATAAAATAAAATTTGACCTAACTCTGATACTTATAAACATTTCATTTGGTACTAATGAGCATGAAAATTGATATTCCATACAAAAAAATGAAAATGCACACATATAAAAATATAAAACAAAATATGACCTAACTCTGATACTTATAAGCATCTCGTTTGATACTAATCAGTATGAAAATTGATACTCCATACAAAAAAAATGAAAATACTGTGTGTAGAACTAAGAAAACGAACCTATCTGTGAGACTAATCAATCAGGAAATAGAGAAACAGTAAAATACTTCAATGTCAAAAACTTATAGTTGATTTAGCTGAGCTAATAAGCCCATTTGGATGTCACAAGAGATAGCAGAACCACATCCCAGGTCTCAGTGAGTGCATTGCTAGATTTGCTAGCTCTAAATACTTAGTTCGGTTAAGCCAAATTTCAAGTACAAGTGCCACATGATCATTTAGTTAGTGATCAAAAGGCAAATATCCAAAAGCACTTTGGGAACGTAGGAGAATAAATCATATGTTGAAACATGGAAGTGCCAAAAGAACACAAGGGGTGGCATACTTCATGTATAAAATGACTGTATTTAGGTGCATAATTCTCGTTGATTGGGCATATCAAACCCTTGTAAATTAGATCAGGACTTACCAATATGTGGATTGGTTGATTCGTGGATGACAAAAACGAGTGAAACGCCAACCTAAGCACCAATAAGGGCAAGCAATCAGAAAAGATAGCTTATTGCGACTAATAAGATAAGCTTAATCCAAGATTGAGAAGCAAAGAAAACTGTATGAGTGAGTTGAGTGACACGAATCTAATGGAATGCAATTCTAAATGCATGTTAAAACTAGATAAATAATTTGCAGAGTATATAAGAGGACTATAGTTTGATACTAAACTTGAGAATAACCTTCAAAACTATTAAACGTGATGCGCATTACCGAACTTCAACATAAGAAAATGAGTATAGCCCATTTTAACATTGAAGAGATGACATATATGAATCTGACTAGTACTCAACAAAAAAATTAGCTTAAATAAATGAGATGGCTAGATCTTAACATTGAACCGATAAATTTATCATGGTTTACAATTTATTGCTAAGTTAATGAGATTTGAGCCAATATCCACAACAATAATAAGTATAATTATATTACTAACATTGTAGGAGGAATAGATATTGTATTATGCGTTTATACAAAAATAAATGACAAACAATCCATAAAATAAAACATATAAAAAAGAAATACTATACAGAAAATGAGACGGAAAGAGGTTGACATAGAAATAATAGTTTAGAATGAGTTCTACACTTCTATTGCCATGTACAAAATACAATCACAAGGCAGATTTCAACAAAATAAATAAGATGACGACCACATAACACCAAATACAAGGGAAAAAATTAAAAAACACAAATAAAATAATAAAAAAACGATAAATTCATATCAATGATTACCTGAGAAAACCGAATCGAAACTAGACAGATCGAGAGACTAATTGAATCTCTGACTGGGAGCCGACAAATAGCAATAAGAGAACATATAATCGAAAAATCTAAAACTATATCGACATAGAGAAAGAGACGCGACTGGATGGTTGGTTTACAAAAATCATAAGGGTGATACCAGAGCATGAAGGAAAGTTTCAAACACTAGTGATGATTGGGTGTGCGATTGGGTGTGAATTTGATCGGAAAATCAGAAAAATCGAGAGAAAGAACGGAAGAGAGAGAAGGCGGCTAGGGTTCAGAAATCGCAAAGGGGGAAAGAATGAAGGAATGGGTCAGCGAGACTATTTATTTACCGGGTCTCGGGGCGGGGCGGGTCGGGTCCGTCTGATGGGTTGACCCATGCATTGAGTGTACAGGAGTTTTTGCGATTATTATTTATACTCTCTGTTTGTTTTGATTGTTCTTTTACTTATTTTTATTGTGTTAAAATATTTGTTATTTTATATATTTTCACATTTTCTCTTCCAATTTTAACCTTATCCCAATCACTATTTTAGAAAAATACAAATGAATAAGTTTTAGGAAAATATAAGTGAATGATGAGAATATTATTTATATCAAATGTAATTTGAATCACGTGCAAGTGAACACAGTCTAGCAAGCCGTGAAACAAGTCAAACCTGAGAGAATTAAAGTGATCAATGAGAATACAAGTATTGCCAATCAAATTTGTCTCACTATTTTAACAGTCGAAAGCTCAAGTTCAATTGATACTCTATTTTTAGAACAATAAAACTGAAAACAAAACACCAAGAAATTCAACTAAAGGTTTACAAGATAAAATAAAGGGTCCTGGGGTGTTAATTCCTAAATGAAGATCTCTCAAAAACCACTCAAAACACGCTCTCCCCGCTAGGCAAAATTTAGACAATTAATCTAAACACTTCCTCAAGCTACTTAAATTTTTGGGCTAGAACTAATATCCCTATCTCTAATGGATAATTATCAAACTAGCTTACTTATGCTCCAAATCATATCCATCTTCCCAATTACTCACTATTTTCTCGAAATCACATGTAATTGACCATGAGAAATGATTTTTCTCAAAACACATTCACACAAACATCAACTCTAATGGAGGTCAACCCATAGAATTAAACAATTATCACAATGATTTATGAGGAGAAGAAAGAGAGAATACAATGATCAAGCAATTAAATCAAACATCCATCATTTAAAGAACAAACACCCTAGCATATGAGATATTAGCCACTCATGCTCAACATAAAAAAAAATAAAAAAAATCAAAAGATGAAATCATGGATAAAAGCCAGGATTAAACCAGGAAAGATGTACAAAACTTCAAATCCTTCTTCAATCCAAGCATTCCAAATACTCTTCAACTCTCAATGCTCTTATCTCTCTAACTTTGGATAACAAAAGGGGGCTTCTCCTTCATTTTCGAATTTGAGCCTTAAATACTAGGTCAAATTGTACCATTTAAATTTAATTCTAAAATGCCCGAAAATACAAAAATCCACAAAATAATGAGTGCACACGAGTCGGGGTCGGTCGCGCCGTCAATCGTGAGCTCACAGCTCACGCCTCCTGCATCGCGCCCGCCCAACGTCTTTTTGCTCCGCTGAGCCAGAGCGCCACTTGCGCCGTGCAGTTGCGCGGCGTGAGCTCACGGCTGGTCAAGGGCTTTTCACCCTGCTGAGTCGGAGGGTGGCTCGCGCCTCCGCTCGGGTGGCGCCTTCTTGCCGTGCACACGATGCTTGCTTGGCTTTAATCGTCTAATTTGCTCGATTTTTTACCTGAAAAGCACAATTCTTCATTAGAAACCGTTAATTATTTCATTAAGTATACTACTAGCCAAAACAACTAAAATAAGATAAAAACTACTTAATTATGCATTAGAAAAATATTAAATGATAGCAAAAATCCCATATGTCAACTCCTCAAACTTAAGCTCTTGTTTGTCCTCAAACAATGAAAGAAAGGACAAATAAAAACAAATAATGGAATTTTTCTATTGTTTTTGCCTCAGAATCACTTCAAAACAGAAATCTAGAACGTCAAAGGCATAATCCATAAGAATATGAAATAAGGAGTGCAATCCTCTAACCAATACACACAATTCGACACTCATAATCCTCACAATTTTGAGAAAGGACATGTTTACTCTCAATCATCTCGAAAATGTCAATTCCCTACCATAGGCTTGCAACAGAACTCACCTCTCCATTGCTTTGTAAAATTGCGCAACAAGAATAACTCCTGCTTGTTCCGCCTTATATAATAAAGTAGAAAAAACCTATGCACAGATAAAACCCAAATTTGTCATAATGGCCTACAAGAAATGCCACTCAACAGGTCAACTCTATCTCATGCTTTGCTCATATCTAGTTTCAAAGTATACTGCCTTTAATGCCCTTTTGTTTTCTTTTTCATCAAGTAAAAAAATTCGAATGCAGCCATGGCATCATCCGTAATCATACGACCTGGAACAAAGGCAATTTGAAAAGTAGAAATAACATTGGTTTAAAACAGGCGTAAGCCTTCCTCAAAAAAAAGAAAAAAAAAGCCTTCAGCCGATTAGCCATTCTTTTAGAAAGTAATAATGCCAAAAATCACATTACATAAACTACTTGGACGAAAATCCTTAAGAGAAGCAGGGTGTTTTAGTTTAGGAATCAGAACAATGAGAGTATAGTTTAAATGGGAAGGTCCATTCACGTGATTGAGAAAGCCAAGAACATCACACAGCACATCAGAACCAACAATATGCCAAAAATTTGTGGAAAAAGAAAGGAGTCGTACCATCTGGTCCAGGTGCTTTTGTCAGGTGCATTTGTTTCACAGCTTGAAGAACCTCCTGGTCCGTGAAAGGTTTCAGAAGCTCAGTGTTCATCTCCACAGTGACTCTAGCATCCAAGGCATTCACAACGTCCTCAATATTCCCCTCTCCATCAAATTTAAAATGCTGTATAAAACAACCCATAATCACCCTCTCCTTATCCACATTCGTATAAACCCAGCTACCATTACCCTCCCGATTTTTTTGAATTTTGCTCCTCTCTTTCCTAAGATTTATAAGTTCATGACTGCATGTATGTGTTGGAAACATGTGCAAAAATGGAGGAGATCTATTGTGAAATCACATACCTAAATTTGTATTTGATCTCCTATACAATGTATCGAATTGCCGCCACATATTCATATTGACTAAGTCTTTCTACCGAGTGATACGTACACACACACATGCACACACAGATCATGTTGTGTGCGAGCTTAAGAATCAGATTTGATACTCCATTTGAGAAAGATATTATATTTCCAATCCAACCGTAAAGATTGTCAACACTTGTTTATTTAAAATTTAATAATTGCTACTAAAAATGCTTGGCAAGAAATAATAATCTTGTTCTAACTTGTAAATACACGTGAGGGCATTTCTACAGTTGAAATAGGAGATTAAATAAAATTCTGAAAATAGAGGATCTTGTTTACTTGAGAGTTAGACATCTTGGCCACGAGACCAAATCCCCAACATTACTTCAGTGTCAGTGCCATCTTCCATCATCACATCCAGCAATCCCTAGTCCAACTAAGGAATGAAGCTTGCATTTTCTCTTGCACAACTTTCTCAATCATCTCCACAAGAACGTCATCATTCACATGTTCTTGTGCTTGATCAAGTAGCATTGCAGCCGTAGACGAATTGATTGAGAAGCACCTTTTTAGTTCATTTCATTTTGAAGATTTGAATTGCCTCGTAAAAGCTCATTTACTTTCAGCAAACCTTCGATCATAAGTTATATGTAGCTCCATCTGATTTGCAGCAACTTTTCTCCATTTCTTGAACCAAATGTACTGCCTCCTTTGTTAATCCTTTTTCACGAAGTGAGCCAATAACCATGGTATGCAATTGAGCATTTGGTCGCAAACCTTTGGAAGGAAGTTGATTCAAAATATCTCTGGCAAGGTCAACTCTTCCTTCGTTACACAAGCCACTGATGAGGATATCATATGTGACCATATCAGGATCAACACCTCGCTCTTCCATTGTATGTACTAATGAAATTGCATCATCGATCTGATGAGCCTTGCACAAGCCATCCAACAAGATATTATATGTAAATAAATCAGGTTGCACTCCCTGAGCTTCCATATCATTGAAGAGCTTCCAGCCATCGCCAAATCTGCCTTCACGTAACAACCCCTGTATCATGATGTTATAGGTACTAGTTGTATGTTGTAGACCTTTACTATGAACTTCCAGAAAGATGTGCCAAGCTTCATTTACTTTACCGCCCTTGCAATATCCATCCATCAAACTGCCATAGGTAAAAATATCGGGCTTAAGGCCCTTGTCTGCTAGGGAATCAAGCAACTCTTTCGCTCTATCCATTTGCCCTTGCAAACAGTACCCATCTATCAACGTAAAACAAGTGAAAATATCAGGATTGACATTTTGTTGCATCATAATTTCCACAAGATCCTCTCCTTCTTTCACCATTCCTTTCTTGCAAAGAATGTTCACAAATACATTAAAATTGACAGCTTTCAAAGACAACTTCTGATTAATCATTTCATGTAGCAAGTCTAGCATGTCTTCCCATCTACCAGCTCGACACAACCCATGAATCATCGACGTGTAAGTGATCACATCCGGAAAAATGCCTCTGACAATCATTTTGCGGAATAGCCACAATGCATCTTCAACCATTCCACCTTTGCATAAACTATCAATTACAGTGGTGTAAGCATAAACATTAGCACTGTAGCCCATTTTCGCCAATAGCTCAAGATAATAACATGCTGTGCGAATGCTCCCCGCTTTGCAGAGCCCATTAGCCAGATTAGCAATCATAACGTCATTAGGCTCACAGATTTTATGATCTAACAACTTTTTAAACAGTTTTTCAGCCTCAACTGCCTTATCATCCAAAAAAAGCCCTTTGATGAGAGTAGTAAAAGTGGCGACACCTGGGTTGTAACCGAGCTTGAAGAAGCTGCCCAGGATAGCAAACCCAATGTCGACCCGATTCTGAAGGCAATAGCAATGTATAATGATACTGAACGTGTACTCATTTAAAGGGATACCTGATGCACGCATTTCGTCGAACATTGAGAGTGCAGCAGAGTGGCAATCCATCTTGATAACAACAGTCAATAATTTGTTGAATACAGCAACAGAAGGCTGCGGCCTAATCCTTATCATTTCACGAAACAAGAAACTGGCAAATTGTATGTCGTTTACAGAACTGAAATCTATTCTGAGCATGGATGAAAAATGCCTTGTACCTTCGTAGCCGACGTTCCGGAAATTTGAACAGAAGAGAGAGAATGGATGAGTAAAAGTAGCCAATTCATCAGCAATTATTCGGGGAATCAGCGCCATTGCAGAAGCCCTCATATTGCTCAACAAGATTTTAGATGATTTCAGAGTATTATGTAACAGAATTAATTGAAATTTGAAATATTATTTTCAGGCCAACGGGAAATGAAATGAGGTGAGGGACTTGCAAAACGGATCCACCCAAATTAAGGTATCAGAATCCTTTAATTTGACCTTTCTAATATAATAATAATAAAAAGGGATAAAGGCCAAATTAACCACTGAACTTATTTGGGGCTCAATTGACCCACTACAACTTTTTTGGGCTCAATTGGGCCATTACGTTGTTAAAATCGGCTCAATTGGGCCACCGCGTGACGGAGCCCTAACGGATTCCGTTAAGTGCACCTAAAACGACGTCGTTTTGCTTATTTTTTTACCCGACCCACCCCTAATCCCTAACCCTACCCATTCATCCAAACTACACAGTCTGCCGAGATTCCGGCCTCCCATTCCAAAATATCTGCTAAAAATTGGCAAAAATGGCACAATCATCTGCGTCCAAATCTGCAAAAAAAAAGAGCATCCAAAAAAATCAGCATCCCTTGCTAAATCTCAGCCTGACATGGCAGAAAATCAAACACAAAATCCCAACACCAAAACAGAGTTGTTATCAAGCTCCAATTCTGACAAAAATCTCCTCCCAAACTCAATTCTTTTTCCCAGCTTTAATACAACATATCACAGCCCAAAAAATCCATCTCTTCACAGTCATCTCCCTTTTGCTCCCTTTGCTCCAGATTCCTCAAATCTTCCACTTCCATGTCCCTGACCTTTCCAATCAAGCTCTCAAGCCTTTTGGGATCACTACCAGGTCTCAAAAATTTAAAACAAACAAACCTTAACACCTAAATACACTTTCCCCACTCCTCTCGATCCCGTCATCTCACCGGGGCAGTCACCGGACTCAGAGCAATCATCACCATCTGACTCGACTCTCATCTTTTGCCTCTACACCCCCAAAATTTCTCCCCACAAACTTCCGTCGCCAGAATCACACATACAACCTCCAACCAAAACCAAAAATAAAAAATCCAACAAATCCCAAGAAATTTCAGATTCTGAGCAAGAAGTAGAAGCTCCAGAAGCAAAAGAGTTGGGAGAGGAGCATTTAATTGAAATATCAGATGAAGAGAGCCCTGATGATGAAAGCTTACCTTCGATTGCTCTTGCGGATCTACTCTCGTTTGCTTCGGCTTCGTCAGGGGATGAATCGAAGGAGGATCTTCTCCCTTTAAACCTAGCGATGGCCCAAAAGCTCCCCGAGACTGTTTCGTCAAGCCTCTAACTGGATTCCCGATCTCCCTAGCCTGAGTTTGGACGAGTGGGTAAGGTTAGGGGTTAGGGGTTAGGGGTGGGTCGGGTAAAAAAATAAGCAAAACGACGTCGTTTTAGGTGCACTTAATGGAGCCCTAACGGGCTCCATCACGCGGTGGCCCAATTGAGCCGATTTTAACAACGCGATGGCCCAATTGAGCCCAAAAAAGTTGTAGTGGGTCAATTGAGCCCCAAATAAGTTTAGTGGCCGATTTGGTCCTTATCCCTAATAAAAATAATCTCTTTTGGCATTTAAGTCTGAATCTTAATTCTATTAGGCCCGAATTCATATGGTTTAAAGCTGATGTAATTTTTATTTTTATTTTCGAAAAGTAAAGTCTTAGCCTCTTTAGGTACATATCCATTTAAAGTTGAAAATCTGACCCAAATTAAATCCTGGTGAGAGGGTTAAAATTTGTTTCAAATCTAAGCAAAGGTTCTATTTAGGGTAAAATTCAACTAAATTGAAATGTTACACAGCTTGTGAGTAGCGAGTACAACAGTTAGGTCAGGAAAGATTTCATAAAACACGGTGCCGTGTATCCCGTGCATCACTAATGTGAAAATACGGCACAATGTTTCATAAAATACATGTGGCGCATCTTAAATACAGTAATGTGGATCTACGTCAAACGGCCTGACACAAGTTTTTGTGCCTTCGAACATATGATAACAGGCCCGACAATGCAAAGATTACAGAAAAAAAAATGTTTAATTACAAGGCTTGAACGTATCAAATATTCAAGAATCATACATACAACAATTTGATGATCTAGGTGGTGGAGTGACTATTATGGGGGCAACAAACAGCGTGGATCGAAAGATGAGAATTTTGTAAGAGTTCAGTATGGCTGGGAGCTGGCTGTTCCGTTCTTCACTAACGAACGCTGTCTGGCTCTCTCCATCTTTCGCTTGCGCCATTCCTCAAGGGCTACAGAAAGTTTTCACAGTTAAAATAGTTGAAGTTTGAACTTCCTGAATAGTCATTCGATACATTGGAAGCCAATATCTATTGCAAAATTTAGTTTTTCTCACTACAACCTTATTATGAACCTAGTATTATGGGAATTTCATCACATCTCCAACTAGTATTTAAACAGGTTATAGAAGCCAGTGAATAAAACAGAATATCGAAGGCAGTAAAACCAGAAAGCAAAGAGAAGAGACTGGGCAACTCAAAAATGAAAATGGAAAAGGAATCACCTTTGTTGCTGCCAGCATCTGTATACGAACGAAAATTATTCAACCTAGATATAAGGTCCACCGCAGCTGTTTGCTTCACATCTTTCTGTTGTATTTGTTCAGTTTCGATATATATATCCTGTCCAATTTCTCTAACCTAACCAGAAACTAAAAGTTATTTCCAGGCAATATGGATTGCACAAACCAAAGTATGGAACCGTTACGTGGACAAGGCATATAAACAAGATACCTAAACTCCGGAAATAACATTTGATCGAGTACATGGAATTGTGAAAAGAAACTTGGAAGTGTAGTGTTTTTGCATAGTTGAGATACAACACGAAAAGTAATTAAGAAGCCACAGAACAATGAGGATACTCACTCTTTGGATGAGATCTCGAGGAATCATAGTGCGTCTTATGTCTTCAGATTCCTTTGCATGCCTGTATAGAGCTGTACCCCCGAAGAATCAGTTGAATACACCATCAAGTAATAGTTTTCTAAATTTGAATTACTGGACTGTTTTAGCTTCATGGAGAAATTACAACCACGAACGCAAATGGGAACCAATGTCGTTCTTAGCACATATGGAACAATAACCACCCTTCATTCCTTTCTACCAAAAAATGAGAACAACGAACTCAAAATTAATCCTAGAAAATATTGATGCTTGCTGCCACAGAGATAGTTCAAGAACACATTTTCAACAGAACAACCAATCATAATCTTCAAGAATTAAATAAAGAAATCCACAGAAAAAAGTTTATCTTTAATTAAAACCTCATCAAAAGGGGAAAAACAAAGAAAAAAAAATAGTGCTCATTTCTTAGTATATTCCAACAATTTTCCCACAGCAATATACGATTTCACATAATTAGTTCGTAATTGAAGTTCTAACCAAAACCCTCTTCAATAAAAGTTAATGTGTCGCTAAATATGGAAAACTTCGTTAGTTGCTTCAAGATTTGATATAGTCAGAAAACAACCCTCATTTCTAAATAAACTGCAACAACCCACATATAAAAAAACCCTATATCAAAATAAGAACAGAAAACATAGAAAATTTCAATAAAATTGATAACAACATAAGATGTTAACAAAGACGAGACCTTTATTAGAGGTAGGCAATTTGGAAGAAGAAGAATAGAAGAAGCCTTGTAGCAAGAGAAGGACAGTGATAATGTTGAATAAGCAGACAATTATTGTCGCGTTCTTGTAAGATAATCGTGATCTCACAGCTCTCCACCATTGATGTTGCTGCACTTTCTCCATTTTCTGCTGCTGCATTCTTCCTGCCTTACAATAGGGGAAAAAAATGGTGCTGCCAATTTTAGAAAAGAAAATTAAAATTGATAGGTGGTTGGTGAAGCTTTGTTAAGTAGCGTTTTCGTAAAATCGCATAGCAACTCACTCAAACCATTAGCTAAAATAATGTTTCCGTTCCCTCCTATATTTAAAAAAGAGAAGATATTCCATGTAGCGCGCCGTTATTTTACACCATTAAGTTCACTAACTGAAAATCCTAATAAATACACCAATTTTGAGGTGGGCACGTAATTTCATTCCAAATTTTAGCTGGTAAATACTATGCATATTAGAATATTTAATACGAAAAGAGTTTTAATTAAAAAAACTTATTCAACACAGAAAAGGGGAAAAAAGGTTTAAAAATAAAAAAAGTAGAATAATAAAAATAAAAGACGTGGTCGGCAGGATTCGAACCTGCGCGGGCAGAGCCCACATGATTTCTAGTCATGCCCGATAACCACTCCGGCACGACCACATCTGTGTTAAAACAACTGAATATGTTATTAATATACAATACTAAATGTTATCCCTCTTTTTATCTTCAATTTTAGTGGCAGTGGGAGTGTGCAGACATGCAGTGTGCTCTTCTCGCCAATCCATTGTTAAGGTTTGCAAAAATATTTGATGCACTCATCCCATCCTGCATCATAATTATCTCTCTCTCTCTCTCTCTCTCTCTCTCTCTCTCTCCATTCGTAAGTTGAATTCTTGACGGCCCTGATTGATTGGAGACCATTTTGGCTACAAAACAAGCTTTCTGCGTATAACAGTGTCTGCATATTTTTTCGTTTATAACTCCTTATATTTAATATTGGGGAACCCTTCGCCTCGATAATGGAGGGATTTTACGCTGTTTATGTTTGTTTCTATTGGAAGCTGTTGGTTTCTGGAGTCTTGGTCGCAGACCAAGCGTTTGAGGAAATGTTTTGGTCAATGATAGTTGTGCTCTATCTGAATAAAGAATGTGTTTTTTCTTGCTTTGTTTTTCGTATTTGGAAATAATGTTTCTTCTGATTGAACATGTAGTTGTAGTTTATAGAATGATATAAGTGTGATTGTCTTTGGTTGATTGCTATGTGAGCTGGTGCTAAATACTGAAATTTGGTGGCTTTGAGCACCATTAAACTTAGTTTAATCGTTCTGGTCTCATTGCATTTTGTTTTAAATTCAGAATCCTTTTCATTTGTTGCTCACTTGATTGGTTACTCATATTATTTTAAATTCACTCTTGATAGTTATGAATGTTTCTGGTGTATTGTTATAGGTGTATGATTCATTTGGGATCTGGCGTAGAAGTTTCGGAGTATATGAAATGGCATTGACATTATTCAGGGGCTTACAATCAAATTGCTTCCGATTATACCCATCAGTTTATGTTGCTAGAAAACATGTAAGATATTTTAGCGTGCGAAGCACACAAGGACAAACTGCAATGCAAGAAAAGCAGCAGACTCAATTGAAGGCTTCACCGAAATCAGAATCTGCAAAATTCGAAGAAGTTTTGAAAAACTATGAGGCAGTCATTGGAATAGAAACTCATGTGCAGCTTGCCACTCTTACAAAGGCCTTTTGTAGCTGTCCTTATAACTATGGGGCTCAACCAAACACTAGTATTTGTCCAGTTTGCATGGGGTTGCCTGGGGCCTTGCCAGTTCTAAACTCAAAGGTTATAGAGTGTGCAGTAAAAGTTGGTCTTGCACTCAACTGTAAACTCTCTCTTAGCTCAAAGTTCGATAGAAAGCAATACTTTTATCCAGACCTTCCGAAAGGTTATCAGATATCGCAGTTTGACATCCCAATTGCAGCTGGCGGTTATATTGATGTTGACCTCCCTGTTGAGTTTGGTGGTGGGCATAGAAAGTTTGGTGTCACTAGAGTTCATATGGAAGAAGATGCTGGGAAGCTGCTTCACACTGGAAATGGAAACTTTTCTCAGGAAATTATAATTCTTCTCAAAACTACTTTATCCTATCAAATTTACAATGCTTTTATAATACGTTTACAATTTTCTCCTAATCAAGATCATTTTTCCTGTTAGGTTGCTTCTTCTTGATCTGCATGGCCAGCTTTTCTAAACTAATGACTGATTCATGGCACTTAAAAATGTATTTTTTCCCCCATTTTGTACTTCACCGCGCACATATATATCGTGTTGTGGAGCAGATGTAATATTTCTGCCAAGTTTCTCCTTAATGACATGTTATTCAATTATTTTGATACGAGAGACCAATATAAGGCATAAATTTCTTAATGCATAATAATTACCATTTATCTGAAGTTTAAACCTCTATATCACTTTGTTATTTGGTGTTATTAATTCAGATTGATTGATTCTTTCATTTAACAGGTTGACTTGAATAGAGCTGGAGTCCCTTTGCTTGAAATTGTCTCTGAACCAGATATGAGAACAGGCATTGAAGCAGCAGAATATGCTGCAGAGCTACAGAGACTAGTTAGATATCTTGGAGTGAGTAATGGAAATATGCAGGAAGGATCTCTTCGTTGTGATGTCAATATCTCAGTTCGTCCACACGGGCAGCCGGAGTTCGGAACAAAGGTAAATTAATGCTTTATTCACTTTAAGCTGCTTGTTGTAAATTAATGAAATAAAAGTAAGCATTCCATGTTATCTGTTGTTTTCAGTTTTCATGATTACATGTTTTAACTCAAAATCCTATCATATCTAGGTCCACAGTCAGTTCAAATAGTGAATTGTGTACATGTAGTGCAGGTTCGGGCTTAGTAAAGTTTGGTAACAGCGTACTTGAGTATTTGTTTTTTCTAGTCTTCATTCAATTTTTGTTATGTGGTACTAAGCATATGTCTGAATTGGCATAAACAGGTTGAAATAAAAAATTTGAACTCATTCTCATCAATGAGTAGGGCCATCGACTATGAGATATTAAGACAGGCGCAACTTCACAGTGAAGGTGAGGCCCATCAGATTGTACAGGAAACTCGTCTCTGGGAGGAAGGAGCTCAGGTCTGTCTTCATTCTGTTCTCACAAGTATGTAAACTAGCTTATCAGTAGCCTGGTTTTTCTGTTACTAATTTGTTGGTGTATTTTTGCTAATTAGAAAACAGTTACAATGAGAAAGAAGGAAGGACTTGCTGATTATCGGTACTTCCCAGAGCCCGATCTTCCAGGAGTTAATCTCAGTGAGGATTACATAAGTACTATTCATGATTCCCTACCTGAACTACCTGAAACAAAGCGTCGGAGATATGAGAACCTGGGACTGAATATGCAGGATGTTCTTTTTCTCGCGAATGATATTAATGTAAGTCGTGTTTGTGGTTGTTTCCGTGAGATTTCTACCAACATGTAGGTGTGTCTAGTGACAGAAATTTTACCATTGGGCTATATAATTGTAAACAAGGCCTCTGGCTTGCACCCCGAGTAGTGAATTTTATAAGTTTTAAAAGAAGTCAATCTGTGATCATCGAAACCTTAGACAAGTAAGGACATTGCTGAAGTTAGCAGACCTGGACTTGCCGGGAGATGCTCCTCCTGATCGGAGTTTAATTAATTTCACCAACTATTAGTTAGATGAGTTGGATTGTGCAAGACCTGTTAGCCCCTAAAGGAAAATGAAGGTATATGCTTCATTGTATAAGAGTATTCACTTTATATTAACTTCTTCACACCGGTACATTGTGCAATGTTAGTAAATTGCAACAAATGTCAGTCTAATTGGGGAGTGAGATCACCTTATATCAGATAGAGGCTGATTGGTCCTTCAGCAATGTATCTGCCAAAGCTGCCACAATATCAGCATCATAGGGCATTCCAATACAGATAGTTTTTACATAAGTATGAGGGTATATTATAGCCCACTTTTGGCTTATCCTTTCATTTACATGTAATAAGCTCACTGATTGTGCCTCAACACTTTTGGTGCTGTATGTGCTTTATTAAGTGATTAATGAACTTAAGTAAGACTGTATATCCGACAAGCTCTTGCAAATGTCTTCTCAGGTAGCAGCATTTTTTGATGCCACAATTGCAACAGGCGCTGATGTTAAACTAGCTGCTAATTGGATAATGGGAGATATTGCTGCATATTTGAAAAATGAGAAGTTGTCTATCAATGACATTAAGCTTACCCCTGAAGAATTGGGTGAGCTCATAGCCTCAATTAAAGGTGGCACCATTAGTGGAAAGATTGGCAAAGAGGTAAATAATTCAGCAATATCTGATTCATATCCTCCTTCCATATCGTTTCTCTTGATGTTGATTCTTTGACCATTCTTTTTTTACACTAAAACTGCAAACAAAACAATTTGTTGACTTCAATACAAATGACCATGTCATACACAAATAAGCTGTTGGGACTGCTGACTGTCGTAAATAGCAATTATTTTGTCAACTTTACTCCTATAAGTGTGGGATGATTCAGAAAATAAGTGGAAAGAACAACAGAAGAAAATCAGACAAAAAATCGTAGGAGAGAATTTTACTGAGAATCAATGTATGCATAAAAGCAAAAAGAATACAGTGAAAAAAATGCGAGAATCTATTTACTTCCTTGCATTTATTGTATTGTTGAAGAGATTTTCTATATAATATCTGGTTCTTGTGCATGAAATGTGCAGATATTGTTCGAGCTAGTAGCCAAGGGTGGAACTGTTAAAGGACTTATTCAAGAAAAGGATTTGGTTCAGGCAAGTTGTTTCACACTGTTTCTTGACTGCAAATTATTTCTTCTGTGTATTGGAGGCTTGCTACATTTTAAACAGTATTTACCTCCAAACCAAATTAGTGCGTGTTACTTAGTTATACACGATATCTTCCTTCATGTGACAGTACGATTTTAAGTGAAATTCAAAATACTCAGATTCCGTCATCAATTAATGGATGCGAAGCAAATTTAGTTTTATATTGGAATGTTTTGAGTTGTTGATTCAGAGGACATGTTATCACCTGCTTATGCGATGGAGAAACATACGGAGGAAAGCTTATCTCTTGTTCTTCTTTTTTACCGTAAATCAGATTGCTGACCCCTCTGAGATCGAGAAGATAGTGGACAGAGTCATTGCAAATAACCCAAAGCAATTGGAGCAATACCGAGGGGGTAAAACTAGGCTACAAGGCTATTTTGCTGGCCAGGTATGATTCTGACCTGATGTAGAATATCTCATCATATTCATTCTCAGAATTGATTCCATGTTTCTATACACAGAGATTCTGATATTATAACGTTGAACTCTATAGGTAATGAAAGAATCGAAAGGCAAGGCAAATCCTGCGCTTTTGAACAAGATACTTCTTGAGAAGCTGAATTCAAAACCCTGATGCTTTCAGTAGGTACTTTCTTGGATCAACTTTCTAAGTTTTCCTACCATATGCTGGAACAAGATGATGTAGCTCGATCCTGCTACTCAGCCCCCTCTGCTCGTTTTTTCTTTCCTTTTTTGTACTGTAAATTAATTTGCCTTCTTAAGAACAGACTAATCCGAAAAATGTCTAGGTAAGAAGTTGTTTCTAGGATGTCATTGGTAGCAGGGGATGCCAAAGGATATTCAATGGATTGATGTTCTGAGTTGACAATAGAGAAGAGATTTGTGTTCTGCCATTTATTTTAGCTTATTTAGTGGTGAAAAGATTACTAAATTTTGAGAATATGTTGTTTTCTAGAAAGGGATGTTCTCCATTTATATTTACAGTATAGACATATTTGGGAATTGTTTTATTTCAGTTCCATCAGTTTTAGCTTTGCCTTTTGAATTGAAACTAAATATTTAATTACTAGATCATGAAAACACATTTTTTATCTTTAACCAGAATATTATTAAAAAGAATATGGATTGAAATCATGTAATTATTATACTAGTTAAACAAATCATGATTTCTACACTGCCATATGTGTTGTAATTCTCAATATATCATCGCAATATTTTTTTTTATTATGGTTTCTGAAAACTTTAGAATTAGAATAGAACCAATAGCTAAAAAGAAAAGAAAATATCGACAGTCAAATTCAGCGCAATGTAATAGTCATAGAATCCACTCATTAAATACAATTTGCAACATATAAACAAATTTTTATTGATGTTTTTACGTTACAAATTAATATATTACTCAAGAATTGGATTTAAATGCTTTCAAGTATGCAGGGTTACTTAAAACATCTTATTTAAGACAGCAAATATACCTGTGTTGCAGTCCAAAAGAGGATCAACATAGCAGATTTACTCGTAAAACCAATTTAAACAAATTTCAACACAAGAATCATCAGTTATCAATTCTATGATATTCACCCCTTATCAAGAAAGAATAGCATCCCCACACCACAAAACATGGACAAAAAGAAGGAACCTCTGATGAAGATTGAACCCATATGTTCAAAGAAACGAATATAATATAATCGAAAATTTTAAAGTTCGTCGTGCATAGGTTGTTCTAAAGGAACATTTAAGTCAGGAACCATATTTTGATGAACTGGAGCAACATTAACACCATCTCTGCCACCTATAGCTGCAATCTCTTCTTGTCCGGCCATCCCAGCTTTAACAGCAGCAACCACTTTCCTCTGCAGCTTGAGAATACCGATGCGTTTTGATACCACGTACAGTACAGCCAAGGAGAAAATTAGAAATCCGGTGATAAGGATCAATCTGCCAAAACAAGCTCAACATTATATATGAGCAGAGGTAATGAGACGATGACTTCAAGAAATAGATATAATCATGCCTGTCGAGAACATCTTGGCGCTGCATTATGGACAGAAGGCCTCGCGTACGTGAGAATAGCGATCGATGGCCCTTGTATTCACTTTCAGCTTTCTTTAACACTCCAGTTGATTCCTCTGTAAGAATATTGAAATATCAGTAAATTCTACTTAGTCTCTTGTTTATTAAAGCCTATTTAGATGACACAAGTTTGCTTCTATGACATGCTTAGACGCGTAGAAGGCTAACCGGTAGGAAATCAATTAAACTGCAAAATAAGATCAGACAACAAAGAGACAGAAAAAGGAAGGGTCAAGAGCGTGTTTGACAACCAGATAGCCTCATCAATGAGCGCTTATGCCTTAAAAAGTATCTTGCATTCAGCATTACTACTCTAAGAGGATATTGTTTCTTCACAAGATTTCCATTTCTCCGATCTGGGTAGAGTATCCAGATTATATTCTACATTACTAGAATACTAGTGTCACATAGAGGCATAAGGTGAAATGTTGCACATTTCAAATCTGTGAATATATGATTAGAACAAAGGATCTGCACATGAGTACTTAAATCTCATAAAGAAGGTTCAAGGTCATATTGTCAATATCCATTTGAAGCTTCTCTCAGAGGAATCAGGCAATTCTTGTAAGCAAACATGATGATCTAAATTCAGTAAGAAATCAACAAAAGCATATTAAAGATGGTATGAAACTAATATGCATGGACTGCCTACCGGCTATCCCTATGCCTCCTTCCTATTTATCAGATTTCTAAAGCAAAAGCTTGTGCTGACCAATTCTTAAGTTCAGTTAAAAGCCTTGCACATACCATTATTTATTATTAAATCATCATGGGTATTCTCATTTGGTTTAGGCAGATGGCAGTACGGTGGGGCGGAAAGGAGCAAATTATTTCAATGTGCAATATAACATCTAAAGCTAGTGGTTTCTTTTTTCAACAATTTTGCCCAATATGAGCGAACATGCCAAAACCATATTAATTAATAATTAAACAAAAGGTAGAATTCTGATAATCAACAAAAATAATATTCAATGAAAAAAGGTAACAGTAATCCGGAGCAATTTCAGTGTACTAACATTTTCTATTCGGAACATATAATATTGATAGCAGTACAATATTAGATAACTTGAAAAACTGAAACATACCAAAAGTCATGATAGTGCTTGCACTCCGTTCAACCTCCTGTTAGAACAAAGAAGGGGGGAAACTTTATTAGATTCCCTCTTGCCCAACAACATAGACAGGAGATATATTAAATGTGTACGACCTGAACCATGAGCTGCCGAGTGCGCCGAAGGCTCTCGGTGATGCTCTCAGCAGCAGAAGTCATTCCTGCTTTGGTCCTGATCAACATTTATAAAATATCATCATATTCCATGGAAATAAACATTTTTCATATTCTTGATGTTGAATTACGTCCCACCGAAATTTTTAAAAGCGTATAATACATCCAATAGCAATTATATATTTATACATACTGTAGATTGAGCCTTCGAGCTGTAGACTCTTCACCACCTCCTAAAAGGAGCTCTCTCTGAAATCAGTACATCAAGTTAGAACAGGATCTGGATAGCGGATTTACTCAAGAACCAGTTCATGAAAAACAAACATGAGATATTCTGGCACCGAAAAAGTTTATCAAAGAAATTGTATACTAATAAAGCAGAACAACATTTTTGTATGTATTCATTTGGGGTGGGAGGGGGGAGCTAGCAAAATTGTGTTAATCAATTTGTCAAATATTAATCAAGACTCATTACCTCTTGTTGAGCAGCTTTCTTCATGTTTGCCTTTGCTTGCAAATTAGCGTTCCTTAAACTCTGCCGCAGACTGAAATTTGATTCACATTCATATGTGAAATAAAAGCACTAAATATTTTCATGATTACATAAACGAAAACCATAAACTATAAACTATAGAAAAAAAAAACCCAACATGAATTTTTGACCGAGTTAAAAGGTTTCAATCAACTAATCCAAACTATAATCAAATCAACAGCTCCTAAACATCACTTCAACACCATAAATTAAACACTAATTCAATCAAAACCAAGATGTCCAAAATCAAGAGAATCCCACAACGAAAACATAATTTAATCAACAGAAACAAACCTCAAAACAGCCGCACGTTGAAAATCACTGGGAAAACTCAAAATTTAACAACCAACCCGAAAAACTCAGAAATGGAATTCTAAAGGCACCTCATTATTTGATTTTTCCAGGATTGCGCCAAAGATTGCGCCTTTTCAATATCATCAGCAGAGGGCAATTGCGGAGCGAGAAGATCAAGATTGAACTGGAGTGATTGCAGCATGTTCAACCCATCTTGAGCTAACCCATTTAATCTAGGCAGCGAATCTTTCTTCTCTGCTTCTTCAATTTCCCTTTGATTCGAAATCCTCGATGTTTTGCCGTGTTCTTGGATTGATTCAATGTGTTTTAGGGTTTGATCGTATGTATCTTGAAAAGCTTTCTTGACTTTCTCCACTTCTTCTGCTACTTTATCCATCTGAATTTTGAATGACTGAACAATACTGGAGGCGTTTCTATGTCAGATTTGAAGGAAAATACGATCGAAATTTGAAACTTGAGATGGAACAAGAGAGGAAATTCTGTCACCCGTACCCGCAGTGTCACAATAGATAATGTGACACTTCCATTTATTATGACACATAAGAATATCACATTTGATTTCTCATGACAGATTGGCACTAGCAATGTAGCGTATAAAATTCCGATGCTGATGGATTGTATTCGGGTTTGACCCAGTCGAGCCAAGTTGCCAATGGTTTTGGGTCGGGTACAAGTTTTGTTGGGTTGATCTAATTTCACAAGACAAAAACTTATATTACACCTACTAACAAGTTAAAATTCATTAGACGGATCAAATACACAAAAAATCGCCCAAAAATCTGTGAACGCGTGGGCTTCAGTGCTTCACCCACCTGGCTGCAAACACCTTTTTTTATTTTTTTAAAACTTTTATTATGTATTGAGCACAGTGCACGAGCTCAAGTGTTAATTGTACTGCGTGAGACAAAGAATAAAAAAATAAATTAATTTAATTTAATTTTAAGGTTCACTAATTCCATTTTAAGATATATATTAACTTCAAGAAAATTAATTATTGAGTGCAGTGCATGAGTCCAAACGTTAGCGTCGGACGAGTGCACTGCGCGAGACGATGGATAAAAAAATTAAATTAATTCAATATAATTTTAGAGTTCATTAATTTCATTTTAGTGTACATATTAGATGGGGGATCTCGTAATGCACTGTGCACCTCGTAATGTACTAAAATATTTGAAAATTGGCGTTTGATCAAAAATTATTTCATTTAAAAGAAATGAACGGAATATAAAATTGACTAATTTCATTGTTTGCTAGTTGAATATTTTCAATTGTGAGATTATTACTTTATCAATTAAGTCACCTATTGTAACAAATTGTGTGTGTGTGTTTTAATTTAATTAGTTAAGAATTATCATTAACGGGATCAAACTATATTGAGAAGATCTTCCATAAAATGAGGAGGTTCGTCCCAAACATAGAGATGAGGAAAAGAATAAGTGTCACAAATAGGTAATCGAAATGTCACATTATGTTAGTTGAAGTATCATGATAGATTTTTTCGGTTGGTCGAAACTTTGGGCTGAAACTTTCGTTTCTAGAAAGAAAAAAAAAAGACTGCAAATATTCGAAAATTGGTGAATTCGGAACACATGTCACTTGTAGAGATGGAGAATATACTACATGTATTCTATGTTAGAATTTAGCAAGTTATCCCCATGCCAACCCGAACTTTAGAAAACTTCCATTCTTAAAGCATTAAAAGAGCAATTTCAATAACTCGATTAGGAGGACGGTGTCATCATATTCAAATAATTGAGTTTCTTTCTTTCCAGATCTGCCGCTGAACAATAGGGATACGTTGACAAACCTTATCATGTTTTCGACAATTGATTATTGAAAATGATTTCTTAATCTTTTTTTTTTTTTTTTTGGAATTTGGGAGATGACAATGAACTAAAACTTTTAATCCCATTTTTCATACAGACATTATCACAGCTTACATTATAATTCGTCGGTTCAATGTAATTATCGGTATCTTTTCTGAAAGATATGTACTAGTTGGGCTAGGCCCATCTACTAGTTTATCTAGTAATAATAAGAGAATATTGTGTTAGCCCATTTACTTATAGGCTCGCAAACCAATTAAAATTACCAATCTCATTCTGGAAAAAGGAGCCTCCACCGCTTCTTCTTCTTCTTCTTTGTGAAGAAGACGTTTTTTTTTCCTAGCATCTGAGAATCTGTAGAACACAAAAGCTTGCAGCTTGCTATCTGGATTTGCAGTCACGTGGACTACTTAGTCTTGGATTGATCCATCTTGCCTCCGATTCAACATACCACAGGAGAAAGGTGAGTTCTTTCTCTATGCTTATGGTTCATGAATCTGACGGATAAATCTTGATCTGAATTGTAGATGTTAAGCTTCCACTGCGTTCCAATCTACAATTTCCTACAGTGGTATGGTATCAGAGCCTAGGGCTTAATTTATCGTCTGATTCATGTTCTTATTTGTGTAATTTTTGAATTGAGGCAAACACCCAGGATTCACCGACGTTGGACGCCGGTGTAATCACGGCCTGCTGCTGGGCAGCAACTGTGGTTTGGATGCCGTTGCAACATCGATGGCTGTCCGCTAGTCGACAACGGCGCAGAGCATCAAAGGGGAAAACGAATTAGCACCTCAACTTGTATGCTGCTGGGCAGCGAAAATCTGCTGCTCTGTTGCAGAGTAGCATTTTGTTGGGTAAGTTTTTATTCTTTAAATTCTTGTTTAAGTCTCTCTTTTGAAGAGTTGATGCAAGTGGAATGAAATTAATTTTGTATACATTTTTTTGTAAAGAACTTCATGTTCTTTTCGTGAAATGTGGTATGAGTGATGAGTGTAGAAATTTTGTTGGATAAAATTTTATAAACTCTTTCTCTTGCTGTTGTACAGAATGATGGGGATAAAAACAATTATTTTGTTTGACAAACTAATATACTCAATCAATTCTCCATCTATGTTGATGGAGATAAAGCAGTCGTAATCTTTGCAAATGGGCAATCATTAGGTTGACTTTGGTTGGATTAATTTTAAAAAAAATTGAAATAGTTCATGTCTTTTAGTTTGTAATGAGTGATTTGTAGTGAGCCAATTGAATTGAATGACCAATTTGAGTTGGGAAATTTCATAATTTGGGCTGATTTGGTTGGCCCAATATTCATGGCCCAAATTTTAATTGAATTAAAAGCCCAGTGTTGCTGCAGCCTATGGTTCGACCATATAAACTCGATTTTGAATTGAGTTATTTCAAAGTTCAAAAAATATTATTATTATTATTATTTTAGAAGTAATGATAATAATATTAATTTGGAATTAAAATAAATATTTTGAATTTGAAATATTAAGTTAGAGTTAATATCATTATTTTGGAAAAAATGAAAATATTTGGAATATTAAATCTCACATTAATTTGATTAATGTAATTTATTTGGCAAGCATGATTATTTGTTTGTTTGATTATGCATGCTTTACTATAGTAGTTTAGAGTCCGTATTATTGTCTGGGTAGGCGACGTCCAGTATTTGTAGTCCGTATATTTATGTCTGGGTAGGCAGCGCCCAGTATTTGTGGTCCGCATATTTATGCCTGGGTAGGCAGCGCACAGTAATTGCTAGAAATAATATTTGGTATTGTTTTGCAGTTAGAATCACATGATAAAATCCTCGATGAAAACTAAGTCTTTATTTGATAGAATAACGTCGTCCATTATAATTGATTGAGAATAACGTTTTTTCGTTTAAGAGTATTTACACCCTAGTGTTTTCTCGAAATCAACATTACTTAAACTCTTTCATAGATGCAATTTAATTGTGATCGTGTAATGGAGGTGACTTAACTAGATGTATTTTGGCGCCTCAGTGTCCAAAATAATCTAGTGGCGTAGACTCATTAGACGAGTTAACCGAGAATTATAATTATTATAATTATAATTGATTTGGAGACCTACTGAATTATTTTATTGTGGTTATCAGCCTTAGCAAACGCTGCAATAATTTGAGTTTGGATCTCGGCCACTAAGATTTATATTTGATATAACTCCGTATTTTATATTGGGGTTATAAAATATGTAAAAAATTAGTGGAAACTAATCAAAATATCATGTCTTATTTGATTAGTTATGTGAATGTAATCTTACTTGTTTTGATTCTAAATCTATATTTTTTTTTTCAGATAAAAATGTCTTTAAATACTATGAAATGTTTGTTGGAAACAAATAAGTTGATTGGATCAAACTTTTCGGATTGGCTACGAAATTTACGATTAGTGCTAAGGATGGACAAGATTGAGTACGTCTTGGACGAACCAATCTCTGTCATCCCCGATGAAGCTTCTGAGGCCTTTAAATCATTTGATAAGAGCCGTCATACGAAGCATATCGATGATGCTACTTCTGCTCAATGTATCATGTTAGGGTCTATGACTTCTAAGTTGCATAGACAACATGAGGACATGTTTCCCTATGAAATGTGTGTGCACCTAGAGAGTCTCTATGCTGCTCAAGCAAAAACAGCAGAGTATGAGATACTCAAAGATCTTTTCAGGAGTAAGATGCATGAAGGGGACAAGGTCTCGGACCATGTCTTGAAGATGATCAATTTGATTGAAAGGTTGGCTACGATTGGAATCACGCTACCTGAGAATGTCTCAATCAGTCTGATTTTGCAGTCATTGCCTCTATCATTTGAGAACTTCATTGTGAATTTCAATATGAACAACACGAAGGCTACACTGCCTGAGCTTCATAATACGCTGAGGACTTTTGAGTCATCCACTACTAAGGGCAAAACAGTTCTTATGATCAATTCATCTGCTAATTCTAACTCAAAAGATAAGAAGAAGTAGAAGAATAAAGGATCTAAGAAAGTTGTTTTCAAGCCTAAGGATGGAGTTCAAAAGAAACAGAAGTTATCAAAGGATGAATGCCTCTTCTGTCATGAGAAGGGGCATTGGAAGAAAGACTGTGCAAAGTTTAAGGCACTAGGTGCTTCAACTTCAAACAAAGGTACGTTTGTCTTTGGTAAATTTATCATTGAGATAAATGTCATTGAGATAAACATGTCTATAAACAATTCACAATCCTGGGTATTAGATATCGCTTGTGGCTCACACATTTGTAACAATGTGAAGGGGCTAACTGACAGCAAGAAGGTGAGATCGGGGGAAGTCGATCTACGCGTGGGAAACAAAGCAAGAGTTGCTGCTAAACGTGTGGGGACCTATAGATTAGATCTACCTACGGGTTATAGACTAGATCTGTGTGACTGTTATTTTGTACCCTCTTTATCGAGGAATATAATATCCATTCCTATGTTAGACATAGAAAGGTTTTCCACAACTTTTGCTAATAGGACTTGTACATTTTCATTTAATGAAGTTGTTTATGGGAAATCACCTTTTATAAATGGTTTATATGTGCTTGAATGCGAACAATATATTCTCAATGTGCAAAACAAACGACCTAAAATGAGTAATGCGAATAATATGACCTATCTTTGGCATTGTCGACTAGGTCACATTAATGAGAAACGAATAGCAAGGTTGAGAAAGTTAGACTATCTCACTTCATTTGACTTAGAGTCTTATGGTGCTTGTGAATCATGTCTCAAAGGGAAAATGACAAATAAGCCACTTTCTGGGAAAGGGTCACGAGCCAAAGATGTACTTGAGTTAGTTCATATAGATGTGTGTGGACCGTTCCCAACTCAAGCACGAGGTGGATATTCATACTTCATAACTTTCACAGACGATTTCTCTAGGTTTGGATATGTGTATCTTTTGAAACACAAATCAGAAGCCTTTGAGAAATTTAAGGAGTTTAAGTTAGAAGTCGAGAAATAATTGGGCAAGAATATCAAAACTCTTAGATCAGATCGAGGAGGAGAATATCTAAGCCATGAGTTTATTGATTACTTAAAATCACATGGAGTCCAATCTTAATGGACACCTCCAAGGACGCCCCAAATGAATGGGGTTTTCGAAATGAGAAACCGAACTTTATTAGATATGGTTCGTTCCATGATGAGTTTCGCAAATCTTCCAATATATCTTTGGGGTCATGCTTTAAATAGCGCTGCTTACATTTTGAACAGGGTTCTAAGCAAATCAGTTAAGAAAACACCATATGAGATATGGCATGGCCAAAAGCCTAAACTTATACATGTGCGAACCTGGGGTTGTCCAGCATATGTAAAGAAGATGTTAACTGATAAGCTAGAATCTAAAAGTGAAAAATGTTACTTTGTGGGATATCCTAAGGAAACACGAGGATATTATTTCTATTTTCCTAGAGAACATAGAATCATTGTTTCCAAGAATGCGACGTTTCTTGAAGAAGACTTGGTCTACAAGGAACAAGTTCGTTGTGAAATAGATTTTGATGAAATTCAAAACCTTCAAAAGAACATAGAGGTTGAAAACTTGTCAAATGATTTGAACAACGATTCAATGAGAGCTTCTCATAATCTCGTATGGAATGTTATGTCACTTAGAGCACCATCTACATCCAACGCGATTAAAATTGAAGAGAATGCAGAAATGCAAGATTCTTCAATTCAAGGGGGAGATGTGACGACATTGGATGTTAAAGAAGCTGAACCTCCACTAGTTCAAAATATAGAGCCTGCACAAATGCAAGTTCAATGACGTATAGGACAAAGAGAGCGTAGACCAGTGCAAAGACTGAATCTATTGGTCAGGGACCAAGAAGATGAAGAATTTGTAGTTGGTGACGATCCTCTAAACTATAATAAAGCTATGTTAGACATAGATTCTGTGAAGTGGCAAGAAGCCATAAAATCAGAAATGGACTCAATGTACATAAATCAAGTTTGGAATTTGGTTGACTTGCCTAAAGGGGTAAAACCCGTTGGATGCAAATGGATTTTCAAGAGGAAAATCGATGCATATGGCAAGGTACAAACCTACAAGGCTAGGTTGGTGGCAAAAGGGTATAGTCAATGTGAGAGAATTGACTATGATGAGACCTTCTCGCCAATTGGCAAAATCAAGTCCATTAGGATTTTACTTGCAATAGCTGCTTACTATAACTACGAAATTTGGCAGATGGATGTGAAAACCGTGTTTCTCAATGGAGAACTTAAAAAAGATGTCTATATGAATCAACCTGAGAGTTTTACATCGAATTCTACACCAAATGCCGTATGTAAGTTGCAAAGATCCATTTATGGACTAAAGCAAGCTTTCAGAAGTTGGAATATATGCTTTGACAAATCTATCAAATCATTTGACTTTGTCAGAAGTAAAGAAGATCCTTGTGTTTATAGTAAACGCAATAGAGGGAATATTGTTTTCATTATTATATATGTCGATGATATATTAATAATGGGAAATAATGTGCCAATGTTGCAATCCGTGAAAGAATGGTTAGCAAGTTCCTTTATGATGAAGGACTTGGGTGAAACTTCCTATATTCTTAGAATTAGGATCTATCGTGACAGACCTAAGAGGTTGATAGGGCTATCACAATCAA
This sequence comes from Perilla frutescens, assembly GCA_026008535.1. Taxonomy (NCBI): domain Eukaryota; kingdom Viridiplantae; phylum Streptophyta; class Magnoliopsida; order Lamiales; family Lamiaceae; genus Perilla; species Perilla frutescens. The sequence continues at coordinate 14,719,134 of BRKX01000013.1, forward strand.
TATACATAGACAAAGTATTGAAACACTACTCCATGGAAAAATCCGGCAAGAGTTTTCTACCAATGGGGCATGGCATAATCTTATCAAAAAAGGGTTGCCCTTCTAATGATGAAGAGAGAAAACGCATGAATGTTGTTAAATATGCTTCGGCTATTGGATCCATCACGTATACCATGACATGCATTAGGCCAGATGTGGCTTTTGCACTTAGCGTTACAGGCAGATATCAACAAGATCCCGGTGAGATTCATTGGAAGGCAGTCAAGACTATTCTTAAGTACCTTAGAAGGACTAAAGAATACTTCTTAGTTTATGGTGGTGAGCAAAAGTTATTGGTTTCTAGGTATACCGATGCCGGCTTTCAAATAGACCACGATGACTATAAGTCGCAGTCTGGATATGTCTTCATTCTCAATGATGGGACAGTGAGTTGGAAAAGCTCCAAACAACAAACTACTGCCGATTCAACCACCAGATCCGAGTATATTGCTGCATCTGAAGCTTCCAAGGAAGCTGCTTCCATTCTAGAGTTCTTGAAAGAACTAGTTGTAGTTCCAAGTGCCTCAAGTCCAGTATCATTGTATTGTGACAACACTGGAGCCGTTTCATAGGCAAAGGAACCAAGAGCCACGAATAGGAACAAACATGTTCCAAGGAAATATCATCTAATCAGGGAGATAGTAGAAAGGAGTGATATAAAAATAGAACGAGTACCCACAGAATATAACATTGCTGATCCATTAACCAAGCAGTTATGTATTCAGAAACATAACAAACACCTAGAGAGCTTGGGTATTAGATATGTTGGAGATTGGCTTTAGTTAGTGGGAGTTAAATATTTATGTCAATAAACATTTTGTATTAAGACATATATGTTTTATCACATTCTCAATATTTTGTTATATCTTATGGCATGATGCATTTATTTGAGTAATGGTTTAAAATGTTTGATTTATTCATATAAATGTTCCCGTGAGTTAATATTGTTGCTAATTCAGTGGGAGTTTGGCAATGGAATATAACTCTAAAATTTACTCCAACTAAGGATCATCAAGACAGGGATATTGATGATATGTTATAAGTTGGTATGTGATCTGTATCACATTCTTAGAGAATGTAGTTGTTCCCACGACTATGAGATATTAAATACTCGTGATAGATGCATGGATACTTTGGAGAGTATTAGTATACCCTACTGATTAATCATTTGTTTTTAGTGTTTATGATTATTGGTGTGTGGATATATGATAATCCTTTGACTTGCGGACAATATTGTTTTGCTTATAAAAGGGTGTACTTTAACCAAATACAATGCTTGCACTCCTTTTGGGGCAGATACGATTTGTGTTGGGTACATCTAGATATAAGAGAAGATGATAGTTGTGCCAAGAATATGATTCATTCCTCGACTACAGTTTCGAGTAAACACTCAATTTCTCTATATTATTTGACTGTCAAACACTGGCCAGTGCAAAGGATATGTTCAAACTTTTGAAGTTGAATATAATCTTTATGAGGTCATATAAGAATGATGAGATACATTGTTTGAGCTAGTAGAAAGACACTTGCAAATTATAGGCTCAAACAGAGTGGTTCAAGAATGAAAGGATGTCATTATTTCACATAAAGGTTAAGTTTACTTGAAAATCCATGTAAACACGCTTCACATATTGGGTTCGCCATACAACGCAGTCTAGGAGTTTTGTATGGACCTTAATTTGATTATTGACGATAGTGAAGGCCTAAGGGTCACACTTTGTTGATTGCAATCCGGTTAATGGTGTATTGAGAGAGTTGTGTCTTATGTTAGAGCAACTAGTCCAAGTGGGAGATTGAAAGATATGTACTAGTTGGGCTAGGCCCATCTACTAGTTTATCTAGTAATAATATGAGAATATTGTGTTAGCCCATTTACTAGGTTTATGGGCTCCCAAACCAATTAAGATTACCAATCTCATTCTTATGAACGCGTCTTCATTCTGGAAGAAGGAGAGACACGTTTCTCCTCCACCGCTTCTTCTTCTTTTTTGTGAAGAAGACTCTCTTCCAAATAGATTTTTTATTCCCTAGCATCTAAGAATCTGTAGAACAGCTATCTGGATTTGCAGTCATGTGGACTACTTAGTCTTGGATTGATCCATCTTGCCTCCGATTCAACATACCATAGGAGAAATGTGAGTTCTTTCTCTATGCTTATGGTTCATGAATCTGACGGATAAATCTTGATCCGAATTGTAGATGTTAAGCTTCCGCTGCGTTCCAATCTACAATTTCCTACATTTTCATCCCCAAGCCTTATTTTATCGGTTCCTAAAAGGACCACCCAAGCAACTTTTATACGATCCAAAATATTAATGTAAGTTTATGCAAGTTGACCTTGTGAAAGTGGAAATTAAAGGATAAATTACCAAAAACAGTATGAATTTTATTATGATTTATTTTATTTTGTGAAATAAGTGAAGAACATAATTTGGTAAATGAGAAAGCTTGATTAGTCAGTTGAGCATTTCACCATTCCTCGCTCTGCTTGACATACAACTTTACAATCATTTTCTCTATCTCTCTCTCTCACAGCAAAATAATGGATGGAGGTACATATGCTGACATTGAAGTTCTAGTTCAAAACCTGATCAATAACATTTTCATGAAATAGCTCGCTCTCAGATGAGATCTCGACGAAGAAGCGAACAGCTGCAGATGACTTTGGGCATGATTCAGGGTTACTTGAATGACGCCGAGAAGAAGTCCATCCCTCAAGAGGCTGTCAAAATTTGGCTGAAGAAGCTTGAAGCGGTGGCCTTCGAGGCTGATAATGTTTTGGATGAATGCAGCTATCATCTCCACAAAAAAAAAGTGAAAAAAATGAAGGTATTATTATGTTTCTCATCCTTCAATCACGTTTCACGTCCGCAAAATATGGCTCATATAATTAAACAAATCAGTAAGACTTTCGACACTATGAACAAAAGGGCAATTGATCTCGGCCTTCAAAGCATAGTTGTGAATGCAGCTAGGCCTGCTGCTGCTGATGCTTCCTTTGAAACTGATTCATTCACTGTTGATCATATTTTTATTGGAAGAGATGATGATGTACCTTTATTAGGTGACATGCTCACCAAAAACCCAGAGGAGATAAAGTTCTCCATCCTTGCATCTGTAGGCATGGGTGGAATGGGAAAGACAACGTTGACACGGAAAGTCTTCAATCATCAAATGATGAAGACTCGGTTTGGATCGCACATTTAGGTGCAGGTTTCTCAAACTTTGATCCTATCATTCTTTTCAAGAAAATTCTTACATCCATCACTTCAGAAACTCATTTCATGATGTAGTTGAGAGCAGGGAAGGTATTCAGGAGGAAAATAATGAATTAAGTGGGAGCAGAGGAACTATTTTAGAAAAGCATAAAAAATCTTTCAAAGCTAAACTTACTGATGAAGGTGGGACCAAGGCTTGAAATATCACAAAATATCACAGATAATCGCGCATATATCGCGGATTTTGATATTGCGACATGAATATGAGGGAGAATATCTTTTTTTTCGAGTATCGATGAAATATCGCAATATATCATAATAAATCACAATATATCGCAATATATCATGATTTTTTTTATTTCCATAATATATTTGATTTTTATTTAATACTATATATTTTTGTGATCTTTTTAGGTCTTCAACGTAATTATTTGAGTTGCAATATTCTTTACTTTACAAAGACACTCACGCTGCAAAAAAATTATAAAAGAATGAAGCTCGGAAAACCAACGGATGTCTAAGAAAGAAAAGTAAGATGCATCAACTTTATTTTTTCGTGATGAGAGAAAAGAATTATTGATCGTGCTGCAATTGCTTCTCAATCTACTATGGTCCCATTTAAGTGTTTTACTTAATATTTTTAAATAGAGCTTGTTTAAATAATTTAAAATCATGTCTTCAATGAATAAATACGCATTGCATATTTATTGGTGTTTGGTAATGGCAATTGAGTGGTGGGTTATGTATGGTCATTTATCACCTACAGTTAGAAAATTTGGCTGTGTAAATATTATTAAAATATGTATGAAGGTCAAAATGTGCATCAACAAAATAATTGGGTGAATGGACATTATCCAATCCATGGTCAAGCTATTGGAACAACTCAAGAAATATATCAAGCACATGTGCATAATTATATCCAAATTACTTTAATGTGATTAGTTAGTACCAATTTTGTTTAGAACAAAATGACATTCCATCTACTATATTTGAACCTTATAGATCCTCATGGTATTAATTGTACTTCATAATGTTTATTTAGTTATTTTATATTGTATTATGTATTATTTTGTCAAATGTATTGTCTCAGATTGTATTTATATAATGTATTTATTATTCATATGTTTGCTTCCAAAATACAATTTTATCAAAATTTTGAGTAGAATATGTGCATAATAATATGTTATAATAGTTCCTAAAATTTCTTGCTAAATTTCCAAGATTTTAATATAGTTTTCGTCATTTTTTTCAATTTTCTGCGATATCGATATGCGATATTGATATATCCGGCGATATATCCGTCAAATTGAAATTACGATATATGGTGCGATATTAATATTTTCATCCTTGGGTGGAACTAGGGAAAATATTCTTAAAAAACTTCAAAAAGCTATGAAAGCTAAAACTTATCTTCTTGTTCTTGATGACATTTGGAATCAAGATGTTTGGAAATGGGAGGATTTTAAAAATTCCTTGTCGGGAGTTACTCCTACTATGAGAAATGGAATTATCATAGATTGCTTCAATTGTTTTCAAAACTGAGATATTACATGGTTATTCCAATTGTGGATGGATTGGAAGTACTTCATATATAGTTCTCCCAAAACGCATTTTGCAGCAACTAATTTGCTCAAACCGCTCGCCAAAACGCAATCGCAAATTGCAATTCAATCGCAAATTTTGCAGCAACTAATTTGCTCCAAACACATAAGTACCGTGTATACTTGCATTTGGACTTTTCACAAAACGTGATTTTTATTTTCTAAATTGCAATTTAGTTGTTTTTGTGTAATGCCGTTTATTATTTAGTGTTTAAATATATTTTTATTTTTATTTTTATAGGATGTTTATTTGGAGAATAATGAAAATTATAGTTGTGAATATTAAAGAACCCATCGAGTTACTTTTAATGTAATTTTATTCACAAGTGTAATTTTATCTTATTTCATAAATGTTTAGTTTAGTAAAAACAATTTACAATTATTAATAATTTAATTTATCTATTAATATTTTAATTTGTATGAAATTATTGATTACTAATTATTTTTATTAGATGCTTCGTGAAGATAAAAAAAATTAACAGGTTCAATTTGTAAATTTGATAAATACATGGGTGTTATTGAAAAATATAAAAAGTGGTATGAAAACTTAATATATTGAGACTATTATTTTGAGTTTGAGAATAAGTTTGTTGGTTGTAGATAAATCATTATTGATGTGACGATTGTTGCTTTTGAATTTGAGATTGAGTGTTTCGATTGGAGATGACCCTACATTCATGATTCATTCACTCGAAATCCGGTTTGATCTATTTGTCATGTTTTTCATATTCTATCATGTTGAACCAATTTACATGTTATAAGAGTAGTGTTCATTTTGTTTCAAATTAATTAATCATCATTTTGAATTGGTAGCCTTTTTTAGTAGATGAAACTAGCTATAAAATTATACGACTCGACAATATCTCTTAATTGAACCACAAAGACTTCATATATCATGATATCATGAGTAAAGATCCTATACACAATAATTTGTTTCATATGAATTAATTATCATTTTGTGTTCATGGTGAGAGCTCAAGGAATTGAAGGATATTGAAGCAATGGATGGATCACTGTCCATTTGCAAATTAAGTTTTAAGAGTCCATTATTACATTATTCATCGACATTTTGGCTTTTTTTTTTCTTATTCATCGAGACATTGCGTCTCAATTGTGTGCGATTCCTTATATATTCTTTGTTTTCCTTTGTCAACCCCAGTTGTTTTTTATGAAATAGAAGCTGTTGAAATACATTTTCACCATCATTTCGAATAATTCATGTCGCAGAACTAGTTGAGGGTGTCACAAAATTAGATTAATCAGAACTAGAATTTTTAGCAGAATCATCATATAGCAGCAGCTCAAATCCATCCAAAATTGCTGCTACACCAAAACATCTACCTCGTCAAGGTTTACTTCTTACTAGTATAACCAACCATTTTCATAATTACATCAATTTGCAAATTCATCTGACCATCATCTCAGTTCCTAAGACATCAGCAGTGCCAAAGTTCCGGTGTTTCCCGTCGGCTATATTAGTTAACTGAAAACCTTGAGTTGGGAGCTGGTTTATGAGAAGCGTCTCCATTTGACAGGCCATGCTCTTCCCCGGTACCAACAAATAGAGGAACGGGGCCTTCTGCATTCCCTCCTTGGAACGATGAGCACGGATCCGACCCTGAAGGTCATCCGTCTGAAAACCAAAATAAAAATGAACCATAACTCGTTAAGTTTCACTTTGGAATGGAACAGAAACAAGCTTCATAACCTGAAACTGGATGTTCAGCTCAGTCAGGTTTAAAGAAAAATACCTCTCCAACGTAGAGTTTTCTGTCAGGTCTAAGCATGATGTAAACACTTGAAGCACCAATAGTGGATGGAGGTGGCTGTTCCTTAGCACCAATCAAGACACATTTCAATGGTGAAGGCTCCAAGATATCATGCTTCTTGTAGAAATCCATCACTCTTTCTTCACATATGCTAATGACAGCATTCTTCACTTCCTTACTCAAAGTGTCTGCAGATCTCAGAGATTTGCCAACAGGAGAAACTTCTTTTTCGGGATGACTTGGTCTATTTGCCACCATGTTAGATTGATTAATAATGGTCGGAGTGGAGAACTGCTCGTCTGTTCTTAATGAATCTCTTGTACAAACTGTAGCATATAATTCCTTAGCTCTGTGGATTAATTCTTCGGGAACCCCTTCTCTCTGTGCTGTTTCAAATGCAAGGCTCTCTCTACATATCCCGTCAATCAATTTCCATGTAGGCATGGTTTGATTATTAACACATTCTGCTCCCATAGCTTTGAAGACCACATTTTTTGTTCTCAACGGTAAATCAAATATTCCGTGAAGGTGGGTGGATACGATACCCAGACAACTAATTGCATCAAGAGTTTCAATGACACCACCAGCAATACACGTTCCCTTCGCTGTTTCAGTACCTCGACATATTTCATCAATAAGTACAAGGCTCTTTGAAGTGGCTCTAGTAATAATAGAGCGGATATCTGACATTTCAACCTGAGAAAATTATCATCATAATAGCTTCAAATTGCATGTAAAAAATGGGCCCAGGCATTCACATAGAGAGATCATTTTTCTTCCTCCCCACCCCATTGAACACACCAATTTGGTGAAATTCGTGTGGGAATTATTATATAAACTAGTTCCCCTTCCTCACTCCATGTGTCTGCCCTGAAATGAGCAAGAATCGAGAGCAAGTCTCACCTGAAATGAGCTCTTTCCATCTGCAGGACTGTCATAGGATTTCATGTGCAGCATAATGGCATCAAAGTGAGGAATGACAGCTGATTCAGCTGGGATCATGAGTCCACATATTCCAAGTAGTGCAGCAGCACAAATCGATCTCAGCAAACTTGATTTGCCACCCCCATTAGGCCCCGTCAAGAGAAACATTGACTTCATATCGAAAGTGTTTCGTACGGCACCACCTTGAGCTGCATCAAACCAATAAGGGGATAACCCAATGAACTTCATCTCCTCAGCTCCAGGTAGTGCTCCTGTATCCTGCATGCATCCCATTTTTAGATGTTGGCTGAATGAATATTCAAACAAGGTTATGCAAAAATGGCATACCTAAGTATTTATCTTTCCAGGATGCTGGCTTAATTAATATACTAGATTAAGAAAATCATCATAAAAAACTAAGCTTCTGAAGATGCTAATTAAGCCATTCGATTATGACTTAGTAATCCAAAATACATAGCAGAAAGCCCTTTCAAGATGTTTAAAAAATATGATGAAAAACAAGGTTATGACACCCAAGATTATCTTCAGCTAATAATACAGTGATTTGGCAAATTCAGATCCAAAAAAGCTTAAAACTCAGAACCATAAACTACATTAGCAGAAACTAAATCAAGAAAATACGATCAGACATTACTGAATATCTTGGAGATTCAGTAGCATATTTTGAGACCCTTAAAATGTCGATCTCAGAACCTACAAACAAGTTTAATGAGTAAACAACACAAGATTATAATCAGGCATTAGTCAAATATGACGTGCTTCAGTGGACTACCTCAGATTTGTGGTGCTGAGTGAGAGTGGGGAAAACCCATTTTCTCCTTCTTCCTTCACTGAATAAAAAATGACAAATATTCAGAGAGTGAGCAGGGAAAAATATGAAATATGAAAAAATATCTATGAAACAAAAGGAGTTAAACATAAAGGAGGAAAACGAAAGTGACTGAAAATAATTAACTCTAGTCCGTAGGTAGGGTGGTACATACTAAAGAAGGTCGCTCAAACATATCTATTATCTACCATGGAATGCTTCTTCTTTTTTTTTAGCACACACAAAGAAAAGAAAATCCTCTGTAGTTTCATGTCACTAGCAATTAAAGAATTCCAGAAAATGCATAATTGAAAACAAAATGTGATTATATCCAGCACGGCAGCACCTACACAAATTTATAACTCAAAACAGGCAGAGCATATACTAGTACTGAGCTATAATAATAGCCATCAGATGCCTGAAAGAGGCAATCCTATTCCAATATTAATATGTTTAGAAAGTTGAATTCACAGTTTTCTTGAGTAGAATCAATCATTTGCGAGAAAAGAACATGATAGATATAGCAGAGATTCATAATACATGAGAGTTTGAAGAAGGATTCGCTCAGCTGTCAAGTTTGCCAATCATAAACCAGAAAGAAGAAAAATAGTTACAATTCCCTAGGAAAAACGTTAGTTGCATATGACAAACCTCACATGGCCAAATAATGCTTTTGCAATGACAAGCAGCATCGATGCAAAAACTAGTACATTGATCTTTGCTTGTAGTTCAGCAGATAATTCCCTTAATAATTCTAACACTTTTCTTTTTGCCCTGTCACCAGCCTCATGATATCTGATGCAAAAACAGGTAATCGAGAAGTAAATTAGAGAAAATATCAATAAAATCTAAGCAATGATCTTATCCATGGATGACAAAGAGTACCTGGCCAATGCATCCTCGACCTTTATCGTGGTAAACCATTCTTCACCAACTTTTTTACCTTTGGAATCGATGGCAGGTCTGAGCTGTTTGATTTTTTCTTCTAATTGGCTATCAGCCCCAACAGATGGAGCAAAACGTTTTCCCTTGAACCACACAGCTTCATGATCACGAGCATATAGTATCTCTCCCTTCGGTCCACCTAGGGGAGCCATCGTTGCTCTGATTCTCAAAATTATAGGGGTGAAATCTTCTTCAATCTAGGATACGTAGGGCATGCTTATTAGCATAAAATTTTAAAGTTCATGATTAATATCCCTGTGATTAGTTGTATTCTTAAATTTAAAGAAGAGCTATTACTGAATTCTGCGACTCTGCTAATTGATAATAGTCATTGCCACTTGTCAGGTAGCATTGTGTTAATTTTGAAATGGCCACATCTTAATAATTTCTAAAATTCAGTGCCAATTTGACATTCATCTTGTTTAGTCATCCAATTTTACCAGTTAGCCTATTCTTGCGATCCACAGTTTCTCCAGCATACAACAGTCACGTTAAATACCATAGCTTATTCTTTTCAAATTATTAGAAAAATATTGTCATATCTGATCAATAATAATTATTAATCCCACATGTCTTCAAGCATAGTGTTTAGCGCATCATAGTAATCCGAATATTCTGGTGTCTGTGAGTCATCAACTCATCTCCATAAAGTGGTTGCTGCTATCAAAGATATATAATGACTTATGTAGTAATTTAAAAAGAGTCTGAGCAGACTTACAGCAATAGACAAGGCCCTAGCAGCTTCATCCACTTCAGCAAATTCTTCTTCTAAATGGATCCTCTTGACACGACCTTTCCAGGAAGACTCCATATCTTCAAAAAACTCATTCGGGATTACAGTAGAGGATGTTATCTTTTGGTCATTTTCACCATCTAACGCGATAATTTCGCCGATTCTAGAAGAAACTGATTCACATTCACCCACCTGAAATGAAAAGAAACAATGTCAAAGTTCCATAAAAATTTTGGTAAACAAAATGGGTGTACTGCGTACAGAAATAACGGGCGAAAATGCATTCAACTATGAACTACAAGTATCCTGGGTTTTTTCGTTTTTGTGATCATCAAATGTTCTGTTTGAATTAATAAATTAAAATGATTTGCAACCAGAAAAGGCACTTACTAATGTCTCTACTTCAGCTTTGAGTCCAGTCGCTACCCATGTAGGATCCACTAACAACTTTAGAATCTCTCTAAGCTCTGAGTTTGTATACAGTTGTATTGTATCATCAACAACACTTTTTATCTTGCAGAACTCAATATGATTGGTCTCCCTTAACTCAAGCAACTTCACGAGCTGCAGATAGAGAATGGCATTAAAAACCTTTAGCAATTCAATAGTGACTAGGAAAAAATTATTGGATATAATAAAGTAAACAATATTGTGCAACTCAGATTTTGAGGTTCAACCCAACCTTGGCTGAGGGAACACAAGTGAATTCAGGAATGGAGCATTGTATGTTGCTCATCAGTTTACAGGCTTCTGGAGGAGAGATAAAATGTAGAGTAAGAATAAAAATAAGATAATGCTGAAAGTAACAATAAAAATAATCATACCAGCATACGAGGCACACTGTAGAAAGAATAGGCGAGCCACTTTATTTTTGAGCACATAAGCATAATATATTTCACATACGCCACTTGAAATAAGTACTCGGTTCATAATAACACACCTTGTATTTTTGATGCAATCTCATAAGCAGGAGGGTTCAAAAGAAGATCTCTGATATACCTATGAGGAGAAAAAGAGTAGGATATGTATCAATGATGAGAGTCAAAATCACTTGAAACAAAAATCTCAAAGACGAAGGGAAGATACAATTCCCATTCTTTCTTCCGAGCAATCTTTTATAAATGGATAGGAAGAACGGATAGTCAAAATGAGGTGATTCGCTAACAGTGATGAAGGATTATTGTGTAGAAAGTGGATGGTAGAGATAAAATTGGCCTATGTAATGTGGATTACATCCATAATCAACTTCTCACTTACATGACAGGTAGGCCAACACAACTTGATGGAAGTAGAACCTTCAGTAAACATGGAATTCCTTCAGTAGGAAGAGCACCTGACAAGAACATACTCAATATCAATCATTACAACAAGGATAGCCCTATAGATGCAAATTTTTCAAAATCATCACCTATTCAAAGGAAAGATTTTCTACCCTGTTCCATATTTTCCTATACTATCAGAAAGATTGATATAGACTTCCAAATCGATCTAATCAGAAGAAATAATCAATAGTTTCGATTTGGTAAGAAAATGGAGCAGCTATAGTGCCGTTGGAATTGTATTATTTTGTATTACCAATTTGGGTGGCTGTTCCCAGGTATAAAGGACTTGGCCTATTTTCTGGGGCAACTGTAACATTTCTGAATGTGATATCATCATCAAGGCCATAGAGGTCTTTCACCTGAATTAGTACAAGTTAATGCACGATACATATAAGGCAAGAAGACACAAAAACAAAGAAGCAATGTTCAAACTGAGACCTTGAATAAAAGCTCGTTCACTGGATCACCATTAAACCATTCAAATTGTCTAGCATTACATTCTCCCCATAAGAGTCCACCTTCACCAAATTCTCCCCAGCGACAAGTTCCTATATAGTGACCTTTGCGGTTAGAATATTAAAGATGTGAATCATAAAAGGAAATAGCCATCAGAACAATCAACTTAATTCATTAGTGATTTTCTATTCTCCACTTTCTCGAGGGGTGTAAACTACATGCTTCATCAAGAATTACAAATATTTAATTGTGTCATTAAGACATAAAAATTGACAGCTGCCTCTAGAAATTCTCTGAATCACCATTTCAGTAATACACCATATTCTGTGGCATAATGGTGGAAATTATGGCCTATAAACCATTTCAAGGCAACCCCTTTGTGGCATCACAAAAAAAAATAAAAAAAAAAATTAGGCAACCAATTAAGCTATATTAGAGTAAAACATTGCAAGTCTGTGATGTTCAACAAGTAAAAGTAGCTTTAAGTGTTAGAACAACGACCTATGCGTCTTGAAAACTAGATAAGACTGTCATTTTTAATAAGAAAAGATGGCTATGTGTGAAAAATTAGTCAACCAACAGCAAGTTGAAGGAATTAGAATTCCTGAGTGACCATAGCCAGGTAACTATTGTACACAGGATTTGCGGAATATAAATGGAAACCACTTGCATTATTTTCCATCCTATATTCATATTTACTAAGCGGCAGGGAGGAGCTTGCTTGAAGTGCACATATTTGTTGAGAAGTATGGCATTCTTGCCCATTTAAACCTCATACAAATGTGGTTAGGGCATAAAACACCAGTTAATATAGCTTAAGAGAGACAAAGTCAATTAACTTGAAAAAAAAAAGAGAGAGCACAAATAATTCGATATTATAAAATTAACAATATTAGTACAGTACAATTATACCACAAGGTCCAAAACGATGATGATACAGAACATAAAACCTGAAGAATTGTGCCTCAATGATGTATGGAGGAACAAATGATGGCACCGACAAGTACGAAGTTTGGTAACCAAGGCTTCTTCAGTCAGATTATCCTCAGCAGAATAAGTCTTCATCGTCTCAAGCACCGAAACCATACAATATCCCTTAGCCGAGCGAGATATCCCTAGAGCCAAAAAACCAATTGTCCAATTCTACTGAAAAAGAATGACAAAGATGGAATATGCAAGTAATCGTACATCAGTGTTATCGTTGTTTAGATACTTGCTCCGACTAACTTAACTCGCATACAGCTATTTCCTCCATTTAATAGAACACTGGCAATCAGTTCATCTTTATATAATAATTGAATCTCCAAGAACAAGTGAAAAAATGGAACAGGTATTAACAGGAAAAAGGTCCTCCATAAGATCCCCTTGATTTTTACCTACTACAGGCATTGGGTCAGGAAAATCCAGATCGTGATTGTCTCCAACAAGCCCAAACACATAAGGACTGCCAGGATGAGCATGCCTGAAACATCACATTAAGTTAAGACATGTATTGACATGTGCTGAAGGATATGACAAAATACCTAATGAACCTTCTAAAGAACTATCAAAATGCATGCCCAATACAAGCTGAAATGTTGCTGAATATTTGAATTTGAATCTGCAATTTAATTAGCTATTTGTTTTTAGATAAGATTTGTTAGGAGTTTGTTATTTTAAGGAATCTTCTAGATATTATTTTAGGAGATTATTTGGTTTTCAGTTATGTTTTTTTCCTTTATAATAAACATCAATAAAGAATATATTTAGCACCGTACAACATTTTGCACCGATATACTTTTCCTTCTTTTATATCAGTTCTATAAACCAACAAATGGTATCACGAGCCTTCTTCTTGAGGGATCTATGAGTACAAATAAACACACGCATCAAGAAATGGAATCTGCCATTGCAATACCAATTTTTGATGGTGATAACTATCAAGCATGGGCTGTGCGAATGAAGGTCTATCTCGAAGCTTTGGATCTATGGGAAGCCGTAGAGGAAGACTGTCTTGTACCACAGTTGCCAATAACCCCACGGTGGTTTAAATGATGGCCCACAAGGAAAAGAAGACTAAGAAGTCCAAAGCAAAAGCGTGTCTGTTCTCTGGAGTTTCAAGTGCAATATTCACAACAATCATGAACTTGGAGACGACAAATCAAATCTGGGACTGCATAAAAAAGGAATACCCGGGCAATGAAATAACCAAGAATATGCCGGCACTCAACTTGATTAGAGAGTTTGAGATAATGAAGATGAAGGAGTCAGAAACGATAAAGGACTAGTCTAAGTAAGACGTCTAGGTAAGATTTTTGATGATTGCCGAATTGTGCAAAAAATTCTTGTAACTGTACCTGAAAAATATGAGTCAAAAATTTCTTCTCTAGAGGAGTCTACAGATTTGCCAAGCATATCTTTGGCGGAGTTGGTAAGTGCTTTGCAGGCTGTAGAGCAAAGAAGACTGGCGAGAAATGAAGATAATGTAGAAGGTGCTTTTAAAGTCACAGGAGGCAAATATAAGAGCAACAACAATAATGTTGCAAGTTCACCTTGCCCACATTGCAAAATGTTGAATCATATGGCAAATAGGTGTTGGTGGAGGCCTGAAGGTGTGGAAATATGGGACATGTGGACAAAGTTTGCAAAGAACAACAAACTTATGAAATTGCAAAAGTGTCTGCAGAACAACAAGAGCAAGATTTAGATGAGCTTTTTTTGAAGACTATGCTTAGTAGAATTTGCAGCTCCTAATTCAAGGAGTGTTGAATATTTGAATTTGAATCTGCAAATTAATTAGCTATTTATTTTTTAGATAAGATTTGTTAGGAGTTTGTTATTTTAAGGAATCTTCTACATATTATTTTAGGAGATTATTGCATTCAATTATGTTTTTTTCCTATATAATAAACATCAATAAAGAATATATTTAGCACTGTACAATATTTTGCATTGATATATTTTTCCTTCTTTTATATCGGTTCTATAAACCAACAAATGTGCACTTAGGCTAAAATAGATTATGAATTAAAAATAAATGTGCTAAGCAGATAGTTCAAATCAATGGTGAAGGGCACTCTTCCGTTGAAGTGATCAATTAATTATGAAACTATATCCACTCAATATAAGCATCATTGTTAATTGTACAGCAGGGTATAGAAGGATGACTTGGGTAATTTGTTTATAAATAAGCATGGATGGTAGCCTCTTCATCAATAAAAATAGTATCAATAAAGAAAGTAGAGAGGTTCTCATGAATCACCTCAATGCAGTTATATTCAGCAAGATAGCAGTATGCCTAGCCCTGTGAAGAAATTTGATCACTTGCATTGGGTTTCCTTGAAGTATATGAGAAAACGTTATTAGTATCTCCCTCCTAATAGCTATGCTTTTAGATGATGCGATTGTTCAATATGGTATCCAAGAGTTGAGAATTATAGCATCTTTTCTCTTCCCTAGTTTTTGCATATATCCTATAATTCAGAGATGCATACCAACTAGACCATAAATAGGAATCTAGAATGCTATGTGTGAAATAAAAAATTATATTCTAGTAACAATACTTTGCTACTTGTTAAATGCTGATACCTTGTCCACAGCTCTCCAACATGTTAAGGCAAGGCAGCATAAGCACC
The DNA here is from genome assembly GCA_026008535.1 of Perilla frutescens. Taxonomy (NCBI): domain Eukaryota; kingdom Viridiplantae; phylum Streptophyta; class Magnoliopsida; order Lamiales; family Lamiaceae; genus Perilla; species Perilla frutescens. Next base: position 14,734,584 of record BRKX01000013.1, read on the forward strand.
AGAAATATCGGTTCCCTATGGATTATTCCTGGAATTATTTGGTTTAGCTACAAGATGGCAAGCACCATCTAACACTAGTATGTGTGACTTTGAAGGTTACAAACTTACAACTATCTGATTGAGACTTTCAGTTTTGTCAGGCAAGTACTTTTTGCCAGTCCTCAAAGTGAAAGAAGTGGCATTACCTACTAGGAGAGTAGGAGTAAAGGAAACTTGTCAATGGGCAACACGAGATGACTACTGCATGGTCCAAAAAAGATTTTGTGGCTTTAGTGATGAAGTTGAGTGCCTCAAGATGCAATACATGCCAGAAGCATTTAAAAGGAATAAAAGCTCTAAGTCTCTAACTGTAAGCTCTGGTGACTTCGCACCAAAATGCTTAGTTTATATGGCTGTTTGGACAATAAAACTCCCCTTAAACTAAAACTCACAAATTAACTTCTTCATATGGGTTGAAAAATTGCATTTAGCACACAAGGTCAAGGTCTCCAATTAAACAGCAATCACAACTTGACAGGAGAGATGCCTCATGTCCAAGAAATATTAGTAAAAGATTATCAGAAACCAATGCATAAACACGACTTCCACATTTCCATAGAAACATGAATCAGAACAAAGTTCTCCAGTATAACTTAATGTCCAGAAATTAGTCATTCTGAGCAGAAAATATTATACCATTATACTACATAGATATGGCAACTAAACAACAAACTGAGCAAAATCAATTACAATCAAGTTAATACAAATTACCCAGATATGAAACGACTTTTACGCGTGCGAGCATGAGTGGGACCCTGAACTTCCTCCACTATGCACTACAAAATTGAAAAACAAAACCAAAGAAAAAATTTATTTCATGCTTGCCAATTTCAAAACAATCAAAGTAGATAATAGTCAATAGTTATTCTTTTCTCCTTTCCCAGGGATGCTAAGTTGTGAGGCATAAATAAATTACAATTTGAGGCCAATGAAACAGACTTCAGGGCATAGTACTCACAACAGAGAAACCATTACGGGTCAGATCATCCAGTGCCTGACGTAAATTCTGCATAAATAATTAAGAGCAGCATCACAAATGGAGCCCAACTGAGCAGCTACAGACTAGGACAGGAACATCTAGACATGGTTTTCATAAAAAGTTAGGTGCTAGAGAAGAAAGCTAGAGAAGTATCCAATTGCTCAAACTCCTAATCTGGTAAGTGATCCTTGCCAAATGTAAATTAATCCAGACAAATCATACATCCATAGAGTTTCATCATCCTTCCTTGGGATGTACTGTTCTTTCTAAACTTGCCTTCATAGGATGTATTCGCCCAGATTACCAGGTAATTTTGATGTCTTCAATCACTATATGTTGCAGAAATATACAACTTTGTGAACAACAATTGACGTATTAGAAATGTTTGTACGTCAGTTTAACAATTCAACCCCAAGTCAAATTGTCCTTTTCTGGGCCTAAACTTTTTGCTTCTATCGTACCTTGCCTCCGGGCCTTTAGTTTTTGCTACAAAGTTGGTCTAGTTATAAATAGCATAAAATCCCTACAATTGGAATGATTTCTCTAAATCAAAGTGTCAAGCCCTAGCAGATATTGGTAACAGCTAACAATAGCAAAAAGCATGAGATTTTTTCACCAGCACAAATCTAATCAAATTTGATTGAATTCCAGTGTAGCTGATGCCTTCTTTACTTGAACAGTTTTGCAGCAAAAATTGGTTGAAGGAAGAATACAATTAAGAAATTTCATTATCTGCCACTTTGACAAAAAAATTTGTGCATAAGACTTCTAGCTACTGTCATCTTTTCTAATTTCTAAAGCTTTTAAGGCATCTTTTCTAGCATCTGTAATCTTTTCTAGAACTCGTAGGGGAAATTCATCACATTTACATTGATAGCCAAATAATTTTTGATAAGCCAATCAAGCTTTCAAGCTATTATTTGAATAGTCATGATAAAGCAAAGAACTTAAACAAAATTGTCCTAACCCAGTAGACAGCAAACGATACACAGATGATATAAAATAGTCCCAGCGCATAGGATAAGGCAATAAATGGTAAGTAAATATGACCATTTAAAAAAATAGAAGTGAAGCATATGAAAAAAGTTCATATAAGAGTTCCCTGCTAACACTGTATCCATTTTTTGAAGGCAATGAAATAGAATAGCAACTCAATGTTGCAAATAACATCTTTACATGCCCCAACAAGAGCCAAAAATACACATGGAAAACCAGATACCATAACAGGGCAACCAGCTCGAGGGATGCTGTCTGTGCGTAAACCACCAAAAGGATTCAACCCAGCATATTCGACAAGGATGCAAGCATCAATACCAATAGCCTCATAAAATTCTCCTACCTTGAATAAAGAAAAAAGTGGTGAGAGTCAATTACAAAAGTGGGCCATCATAATACTAAAAGTCCATGTCTGGGAAGCACGAAATCAGAATTCAAAGGTGAGGAGACGAGATAAACAACATAAATAGGTTAAGAAAAATCATATACACATACTCTGCATAGTAAAACTTCACGCGGAAATTTTGACTTGAATTGCAACATTTCCCAATTAAGGTTTCCTTCTTTGAGGCTACAATATATCAAGAAAGATATTACCAAATATGCTTCATGTCATTAGTATTATAATAGTTTTGCTAAGATGTCAAATGCTCATTCCTAACACTAAATCGCAAAATAGACAGAAACAGATGCAAATAAAACAAACTCTCCATTGAGCCAGGGAAAAATTTACTGTCTGTTTATGCCAGACTGTCAGTAGACTTACAGTAAATGCAACAATCAAAAGAATAATATATTTGGTACTGTTATTTGAAGATAAGAAAGCCCCATTTAAGATACATAAAAGAATTGGGAAGTGCTATATTCCAAAGGTATACAGAAACATACGAGATACGCATTTATCAAATATCATCTTTCCTCATACAGTTGAGTTTACAGCAAGGAGAACAGTAGTGTAAATAAGTAGTGAGAAGGAAAAGTTCTGTGACTTCATTAGTCATACTCATATATACTGTCCCTCATAATTTTGCTACCTTCATTGAGCATAAAAACTCAAAATTCATAATAGATGGATTACTAAATTAAAGCATCAAGCATTTCCAGCAGACAAAAATTTCTTTTTAGAGCTTACCTTCCATTTTTTAAGGTACTATCAACACCTAACAAATTAGAAAAAGTTAGCCGCTTGACCAGTTGAACAGAAGAAGGCTTTCTGCACATTTCCAGTCTCTGAAACAAAAAAACACAGTCCAATTAGATTTGAAAGAAGATTGGAAAATCTCGCATTATGACAATAAGGTGTATTGCTGACTAATTTATGTCCCAAACTAAAAGAAGCGGAGAAACATTTAACCTCCTTCCACCAAATAACATGAGCATAATCTCTCTCTTCCAAGGAAATTTTTGATTGCTTGAAATTCTTCGAAGATTTTGTATAAAGCTTTCTCTCTTTGAAGCAAAAAATGTGACCAGACTGCCTGTTACTGTAAGGGATGGCAATTTTGCAATTAAAATATAGATATCGCATTATGAAAATAAAATTTATGTATCATGCAAATAAACCAAACCTAGATGCCCAAGAAAAAAAAAACAAGACAATGCCAGACATTGCCTTAGTTTCATCACTTGTTATGCTAATACTTCATTTCCCACATTCAGTAGCAAAAGGACAATCTCAAAAGCCAAAATGAGCAGCTTAATTAATAGATAACGGTATTTCCTGAAGGTTTGTCCACATAATAAAACAAAAGAGAATTTACAAAATCATAATCCATATAACCCTTCCAGTTAAACTCCACACACAACACACAAACCCACGTTTGAATCCCAATAGCCAATATAAAAGGTCGAATCTTTCACATATAAAAACAACAAACTTACATTAAATACACCACAGCACAGAGACGTAATATGAGGAAAACGGGAACAGAGAGAGAGAGAGAGAGAGAGAGAGAGATCTAGTTACAGCTGCTGAGGGGCGGCGGGGGGGAAAGGGCGGAGAGAGGGGTTGAGAAGGAAAGATAGAGAACGACACCGGTGGAAGAAAACGACGGCGTTTCGTGCCGTAAGCCAGTACATAGTTGTTCTGGTCACTGCGGCGTGCTTTCCCGCCGCGAGAGAAACTGAAAAGTCTGGAATAAAAAAATCTGCTGTCTTTTGAAGAGAGAGAATCAATGTGCGTTTCGGACATTAATTCACAAAGACAAAGATGACATCATTTATCTGTCTCATTCTTTTTCTTTCTTGTTTTTTTATATTAAATATTAAATTGCGATATTATTTGTCTCGCTACTTGAACTTCCAATGTTTTACTTGTGGGTAACTATTAATTGGGCCAATTTTTCCTCAAAAAAAAAAAACCTATTAATTGGGCAAATACCATAGACGTCGTTAAATATTACAATGGTGAATTTTTTAATTGAGGCACATTTTGTAGGAGACCGTCTAATGGATCTCTCATATTAGACGGATCTCTATCTCTATTTAACTTATTAGATGGTTCTCTTTTTTTTAGTGGTCCTCGTTTCCCTCTTCATTCCTTTTTTTTCTTTTTCTTTTTAGTTTTGTTTTCACTTTTTAATTTTTTATTTTTTTATAAATATATATTTAATTATTTTTTTGAATTAATTTAATTTAATTTTTGTATTCAGCATCTCGCCCAATGCATTCACCCGACGGCTAACGCGTGGGCACATGCATTGGGTTCAATATAAAATGAAGATTTAAAAAAAACTGAAAAAAATGAAAAAGTCGAAGAAAAAAAAAGAAAAGAAAATGGCGGCTGATGTTTATAGGTAATGATACTCCGCTTCATTTCTAGCGATACTTTACTTTATACATAGTGGCACTTGTTGTTTGGAGTATCAACAAACACACTAAAAAAAAAGAATCAACTAAATTAAAAGTTACATTATGATTTATGTAGAAAACAATTCATACTTTTTTCTTAGCATATGAAACACTTCATAGTTGATTATACTTCAATTCATATTAAGTGATATCACTTAATATGAATTGAAGTAATAAACACTTCATACATAGTGATACGTGATGCTTGGAGAATTAATAAACACATCACAAAAAAAGAAAATAAATGAATCAACTAAACTAAAACCCCACATTATGATTTATGCAAATAATAATTCATTTATTTTTTTCTTAGCATGTGAAAATACTTCATAGTTAATGATATTTCAATTATTAAGTAATTTTTCGACATATAATTAGTGATACTTTACTTCATACATAGTTATACTTTATTTTATAACTAGTGATACGCGCGTGGTCGCGCGTGGAGCTCATACGTCTGACTGCTTTCGCGGGTTTGGGCGGGTTTTTTTGGGGTGGATTTGAGTCCTATTTGACCGGTCTAACACAAAAGACCCGATAGATGGTCTCATACAAGTTTTTGTCTTTTTATTAATACATTACTCTCTAATTTTTTTATTTTTTTTTAGAAATACTCTCTACTTAATTTCAATAGTTAACGTTATGTTATATTTTTTTTTACTCATACACTCGACCTGGTGGTATTGAAGAAATTCCAACTCGTGACATTTGGTCTAACATTATATTATTTTATCAGATCTTGTTTTTTTTATTTAAAAGGATAGAACTTCATTAATTAGAAGAACAATCGTCTAACAAAGTAGACAACAGGGACATTCCCTCTACTGAAATAGCAATCCGGAAAAGAACAAGACACCATAGCAAAGCTATGAGCCACCTTATTAGCGGACCGATAAACAAAAAAATATGAAACATTACTCATACTGTGAAGGAAATGTTGACACCTGATCTAGTGGTATTGAGGAGATTCGAACTCATTGATCTAACATTATGTTATTTTATCAGATGCTGGTGTTTGAATTAACGGAAATTGCGCACACATTCTTCTCACATTGGAATTGACAGTAAAACGCATTGTCATATAGTTACAAACGAATTGCAGTAATGATATAACATTCTAATTAATTAATTATGGGAGCGCTTATAATTTTGGCTCCCCTTTGATTTGTAAATTTTGAATTTATAATGTACAAGAAGCGCTGCGTATGATAATGATTTAATCTATTAAGTTCTCTTGAGAAACACTCAAGTGATAAATATCTCATGTGTAAAAGGAATAGATCTCGAGTTTAAACTCCACGTGTTGGGTATCAGGCCCGGCTAGGGTTCACCGCTTGCTTTCCCGACCTCCGCGGTCTACCTCACTTGCTGCTCAAGCAGCTGGGGACTTAGAACTTAGATTTCTTCTTCAATGATGCAGCCTCAGACGCTAGATCAATTAGATCTAGGGTAGATTCTTCACAGGCTTGCTAAGTCAAGTATAGATCTGCAGGGACAGAGGCAAGGCAGAGGTTAGATTGAGATAGAATCAGAGATAAATACTCACAGAGAAACACGTAATATATATATATATATATAGATAAAATAGAGAGAGATTTATGAAAAAAGGTGCCCAAAGGCACTGGTGGGCTCAGATTCTCCCAGGCACGGCGGCAAGAGGCAACTCCGGTGACTAATCGGACCCAGACCAGGAGGGGAGGGTGAGAAGAAAGGCTTAGATGCTCTCACAGTCTCCTTCAACCCAAAGCTAAACCGCAACCTCAACTCATAGGCCAACCAGGAACTCACAATCAGGATTCCAGCCAGAGAAACAGAGGATTGCAGCGGAGAAGCTCGGAGCAGAAGGATCAGGGATAGGGTTTCTTGTGTAAGGCATGAGTGAGAAGAGAGGGGGCAGAAGGATCAGGGATAGGGTTTCTTGTGTAAGGCATGAGTGAGAAGAGAAGGGGCGCCGCATTTTGTAAGGGAGAGAGAGAGAGATGAATAAGGAAAATTAGAGTTGAGAGAGTTATATATGGAAGGGATACGGGTGTCGGGTAGTGGGCTAGGGTTCTTGTTGTTGGGCTTGCAGCTGGGTCAAGGGAAAAATAAAAGAAATTGGGCCAGAGCAAATTGGGCCAACAACTCACACCACGCTCTTGGTATCGAACCATATGGCTGGATTTTCACTATATATTTTATAAGGAACGAGTGTAGTTTACAAGTTTGGAACATTCATATGGCAGAAGAAGGGTAATTCAAGTGATACAGATGGACGAAGGGCAAGGTGGAGTTTCACTTTAGAAATTTTTAATTAGAAAATTATTGTCTTGAAATTTCATCATCAACGAAGGAGCTACTGGTTTCAAGTTCTATGCTAGAAAAGAGATTGAGAATTTGTTATCAACCTTCTTTTTTTTTAATGAAGAGTTAGAAACTGAAGTCTTACATGCTCCCGAGTCCCGAGCAAAAAAGAAATAATTTTAAATAAATACATATTTTAAATTGAAATTATTATTTTTTTATCTGAAGACTCGCACTGTACATTCATTTGAAACTAACATATGGGCTCGTGTACTGCACTCGATAATTAAAATTTCCAAATTAAATATAAAAACCCTGATTGTGATTAATAAATATTAATTGTGAATAATATAATTCATAATTGGGATGTAATAAATACATATAAGCTCCGAGTGATACTTTTAATGTTATGAGCCAAACATTTTAGAGTTATGAATGATATTTTTTTTAATGATTTTTTTTTTGTGGGTTGACATGACTCGTAGTTCGCCCCTCTGAACAAAGTTCGATGCAAAACTTATGGTATATTTATTGTTCTTCATGTTTTAATAAACAACAAATGGGGCTGAAAACAAAGAAAAAGTACAGTAGAAATAAATCAAGGGAGTTTCTAAATGCACCACGAATTTTGCTCTTTGCATCACATCTACTCAATGCACCATCAATTTTACTCTTTACACCACTAATATTGACAATAATGCTCTTCCTCTAAAATATGTATTTTACTTAAAAAAAACTTAAAATCAGAAAATTAAAAACATAAAATCATTTTTTTTAAAAAAAAACTTAAAGCTTAGAATTCGGCGGCCCGCCTGCGGTGACGTTTCCCTAGAGGAGCAGCACCTCAGAATCGAGAATGCCAGACTAAAAGATGAATTGGATCGCGTCTGCAAAATTCTTGGGGCGCCCCATTCCGGCGTTAGCTGCATCGATGCCTAATTCAAGCTTAGAACTCGGAGTCGGAAACAATGGATTCGGAGGCTTAAACACCGTCACCACGACGCTTCCGTTGGATTTCAGCAGCCTGGTTCCGGTGATTTCTCTGGCAAAATCAACGATGAATGCCGGCACCCCGATTGAGAGATCGCTGGAGCGATCTATGTATTTGGAGCTGGCCTTGGCAGCCATGGAAGAACTGGTGAAAATCGCGCAGACAAACGAGCCGCTTCGGATTAGAAGCTTGGAAGGTGGAGGGAAGTGTTGAATCGTGAAGAATATTCGAGAAGCTTCACTCCTTGCATTGGAATGAAGCCTGATGGATTTGTTGCAGAGGCTTCACGAGAGACTGGTATGGTCATTATCAATAGCTTCGTTGAGACATTGATGGACTCGGTGAGTTAATTAATTCATTCAGTATATCTTTCTTTCTTGATTAATTACTACGTTAATATATTTTTTAATTTCGATAGAACAAATGAGCGGAGATGTTTTATTTTATTTTTAATTTTATTTTGTGGTGCATTGCGTAATTATTGTAGTGCATACAAGTAATAAAAGGATAAATATGTCATTTCGTATTTATTTTATTTTCCATGTAATTTTTTAGTGGTACAAAGAGTAAATTAAGCGGTGCATTTAGAAACTCCTATAAATCAATATATTGATCAATTTGAATGCTATACAATAATTTAGGTCACCTAGTACTAATTAATTTATTCCTATGTATTTTGTATATGCGAGTATTTCGCCGGCAGTATATGGACATTTAATGTTACAAATTGTAATGTTAAACTTATTTCAATCATGAGATTTGTTTTCTTCTATTGGTATTTTAATTTTTGCTTCTTTTATTTTCTATACTCTTACATTTTGCTAATTGAAAAACTCAGATATTTAAAATTAATTGTAATCATGTCTTTCAATTCATAATTCAAAATTGAATTATTTAATTTTCTACTTAATTCAATTAATTTTATAATTCAAAATTGAATTATTTTTATGCTTAATTCAATTAATTAATGTAAATCGTGTAAGCTTGTATTTAATTTAATTATAAATAATAGTATATGTGTGAAAATGACATGGATATTTAATAGCCGCATCAACTTCTATTGTAAGGAGTTTTAATAGTGTCAAATTTTGAAGCCTTATATGATCAATAGTTTTAAATCTTTTCATTTTTGAATCGATGGAATCTATCTTTCAAGATAGATATTGATATATAAATATAAACATCTTTTCAAGACTTATATTGATAACTATTCTTAAATTAATCTTGTATGGTTAATCTTTTTGCTAATTAAGATCCACATTGATAAAAAATTACCTTTTATATCGAGATCGATTATATTGTAAGTGAGAGGATGTTGGTTGTTAATTATATGGTAATGTATAATTAGATACAACCCCTATATAGCATCTTAATTAAAATAGAGAATCTCATCCAAACTCCAAGTAGAGGCATCACTTGTTCATAAACCAAAACGTAATTCATTCTGGAAATGAGGAATTAATTAATATATTTCAACTACAGGATGCTACAACCAAGATCAACGTCCTCAAATGCCTCCACAACAGTTGCCGTGATGTTTTCCTAATTAAACAAAACATCACATATAAAAAGTTAATTAACTAGCGAATTATATATATATATATATTAGTATGTGTTGGGAATAATAATTAAGTCATTAAATCAAAGATATATGAGTACAGATAGCTTACAGTAGCAGTACTAGCCAGGGAAGAAATTGATTTCTCGGTTCCACTATCTACGATGTTTCTCAGCGCCTCCTGTAATATTGAGCAGGAATAATTAATTAATGTTCATGATCAGAATATATAATATATTGCTATACAAACTTACTGTTATAATCACTAATTATAAGTATATTTATTGGAGTTTTATGCCTCTGAAAAATATATTATCTCCAATCAGGTTTTGAAAACTAAAGCTATCAATTAGTGACTAAAAAATTATATATTTGAATTCTTTTTATTTCTAAATTGTTTTTAATTAACTCTTCATTTATTAAATTTTAGTAGAACCTTTATTTAGTAATTTAATTTAAAAATAATATATAATATGATTAAAAATAAAAAAAATCATAATACATGATTTTTTTTCAATTATTCTCGTTCTAAATTTATAGATAATCCATCTTTCGACATTATATATCAATAAAAGTCTTCTAAATTATTACGTACTTTATCAATAGATTTACCAAATTCTCTCAAAAAAAAATAAAATTACCAGATTAAAATTACCTTTGAGGCTTGACGCTTAAAACCACCAATAACCCCCTCACGAACATCACGCCGACCACAACCTTCATCTCCGGTGGCATTTCCAGCCATGAATCGACCCAGCAGTTTAAGCATCGCTCGCGTGTCGGAAAAATCACCGGAGGAATGAGGGTGGTGGAACTTCTCTCCGCCGTAGCAGTCGCAGCAGAGGCAGTAGGAGGTTTTTCCCAAACAAGACATGCAACAAAAGTAGGAAGCAAGAAGCAGATCGTGACAAGAAGCACACCTCGGAATGGAAATCCTGTCCATGTAAAAAAGGGCCAACACTTCGTCAAAATCTAGGGTTCCGTCGTCGTTTTCGTCGAGCTGCCGGAAAATGTGCTCGTTCGAGAAGAAGGGATTCACTCGCTTCTTGTATTCATGGAGGGTGACTTTCCCGTCGCCGTCTTCATCGAGGGTTTGGAAGAGTTTTCGAGCCAGATTTCTCTCTTCTTCGTCTGCACCATTGTAGTAAGCCCTAGCAACCTCTCTTATTTGGTCCATTTTAATTTATTTTTTTTGGATGTTCGACTTAGAAAACGTTGAAGGAATACAAAATTAGGAGATTGAAAGTGATCAGGATTTATAATGTCTTTATGCCTCAATGAAAGGGAAAAAAAGGAACTTAACTTGTAATATTGGTAGGTTTGTCATCTCGTTGAACAAAAAATATCAATGTAAATATGATTTCAAATTGTGTACAAATCCTTACCCGAAAAAGAGTATATAGTGTTTTGGAATCCGATTAATGTTATGGAAATAATTTATGGAATTTAAATAGCATTTTGGGAACCTTAATTTTTTTGTTTGACTGTGTTATTATTATGATTTATTTGAGAATGTTTGACTGTGTGATACTGATACTGTAGATGTTTATTGCGACTTTAAATCTAGTTATTCAAATACGTAATTTTAGGTAATTAATTGCATGCATGTGTGGATACAGCTAATATTAACCGGGTTTTAATTGTTTTTGTGAAGCTAATTAAAACCTTTGCACGGTATAATATATAATTTCTATCCTTTTGTTCATAAAAGTAACTTCATGATACGTTAAAATGTTTTGATTTTTCTTAAAAGGGAAAATGATTTGATTGTCAAAAGTGATATATATATTGCTCGAGACTTTGCAAAATTTGAGAAAATTTAAAAAACCTGAAAAGGAATATGTCGTAAACTTTTCTTGTACTCTTAAAAACACTAGAATTTCAATTTGTGCGACATCATATCGATGCACGTATTTTAATTTAATTTTCTATATCGTAATGTTCAAATTTAGAATATGATAATGTTGTATATATATGATATATCAAAAGAAAGATTAGCTTAATTGAGTAAATTAAAATAGAAATGGTCAACCACAAGCATACAAGTTAAATAATGTTTTTCTTTACATTTCGCCAACCTCACATCAAATATATATATGGACATAGTAGAGAGGGGAATGAATCATTTGTAAATGGGGTCCTAGTGTATAAATTGTGGACTAATTTTATCCATTAGATTTATTAGATGAAGGGTTATGATCAATTTTAATTTAATTATTTTTCTTTATTGTTTTTTATGTATAAGGTCATACTTGTCATAAAAAAAATAATTAAGATCATTGAATCCCTTGATTACTGTTTTTCCTTCCTATAATAATGTTTCTATTTTTCAATTAACATTTTAATCATTCAACATTTTATAATTTCTACAACCGTTTTTCTATCATTTTCATCCTAAACATTTTCTTTGTTTTTCATTCAACATTTTAGAATTTATGCTTTTTTTTCAATTAACTGTATTCATCAATCATCATCTAAAAGTCACTTCTAGAGCATATGCACCAAATTGAAATGAGAGAATGAAAATCCAGATTCGACTATAATTTTCAGTGTTTTTTTTTTTTTTTGGAAAATCAAGGTTTGAAATTGAAGTCACCAATTTTATTTTATTTTTAAATTCTGATAAAAAAAAATTTCCTTAATTTTAGTTTTATACGTGACTTTTTCTCCCCTTAGCTTGTAATGATGCAAATGTGAGTATAATGCTAATTTACTAATTGTACGTAGATGTTTTTATTGATAGTTGGTAATGCTAATTCATGGTTTTTTTTTTAATTTTACGTGCACATGTGTTTAACAAATGATTGATGATAATTTGACTATTAGTGATGCTTTCATTGGTGATTCAAAATGCTGTTTTATTATTCTGTATATTCATATTGTATAATCATGCTAAAATATATGATATCTGATATTTTAATATTACAAAGAATTTAAATATAATTATTTAAGAATTTTTTTCGTAAAATAAAAAAAATCAAGACCCTTTCTGTCAAAAGAAATAATCAAACAACAAAGTAGTTTAGTACAAAAATATATATATTTTTAGTACAAAAACTAACATCCAGAAGTAATGATCATACACTACATTGTTAGCTTAAAATATGCCAAAAACATGTTATTCATAAAAAAAAATTAAAAATCAATTTTGTAAGCATCATCAGTTAGGAAAAAAAAAGCCACTATCACATTAACGAACAACTCTTTAAGAAATCGCAATCACATAAATTAATAAGTTAATAAAGCATTACCAACAACAAATCAAGCATTTTGTTACTAAAAAGAAACATTAATATTCTTAGTGACCAATTCTTCATGTTAGCCAAAAGAAATCAGTCAATACATTGTTAATTTATAGTATATAAAAACCTATTTTTAATATAAGTAGAAATTACATAATTTTTTTCACTTGTCTCAGTAGAACACTATCCGCCGGCCGACAGGTTAACATATATACAATTCATGTAATCAAATAACAAACATTTTCAAATAATAAATTAAACATTGTGTACTACAAATTAAAACTAACATCTAGATGGACAATCATTGTTAATTAAAAAAAAAATGTGTTATTCATTAAATTTTTAAAACCCAACTAAATCACGAGCTTCATGTTTTACCAAAAAAAACTTGCATAACAAAGAAAACATATTTAACAAACGAATGTATCATAACCTAACATAATCACTTTATAAAGCATCAAAATCAACATGTTAAACATTTTAATTCACAAAAAAAGGCATTACAATTATCCTCAATTTAGTCTCGTAATATATTATACATGATCAGCCAATACAGTCCTAATCTATGACATTGCAATCCATGTTTTCCATAAAAATACGCATTATACAGAACTTTGGACCATTTGTCTGAATAGCACAATTTATATACGCATTAACATACAAAAACCCAATTTAGAAAACAAACATTCTCCATGTATATCATAAAAAAAGCATTATGTACTGCAAAATAAACATCTAGGTGCATTTAAAGTTTAAGCCATACACTGTACATTAATTAAAACATGTTATTCATGGAGAAAATAACTAACAAGAATCATAAATTAAAAAAACAACATCCATAACAAAAAAAAAAATCACCGTACTCTCTTAACTAGCCTAATTAATCACTAAAAGAATTATAAACCACAAATTAAGTGTCCGCCTCAATAAAATAGTATTAAAATAGTAAAAAGTAGCATAGAAAACAAATTAACATTCAAAGAAACTTTAAAAAAATTGCTTGAAAAAAGATGAGAGCTGGAGCTCCTAATGACGAATCCAAATACGAAAAAATCAACATACAAAAATCCAAATCGGAAAACAAACATTATCTATATAATAAACAAAGCATTAAATCAAAACATGAAATCAGACCTACATGACAAATAAAATTGGGTGTGGATCCTCATTAATTTTTTTTTTGATGCACATAGGTTTAGAAGAAGCTAATCCCAAATCGCCAATTTTTAGAATGAAAGAAGTATTGCAAATTGGTATTGCGAATTTTGAGAATCGTGTGTGATCTATTTCTTTATTTTTCTGTAACTAAATTACCAACTACCAACGCGTGAATCCCGTTGAGATTTAATATCCCAAACTTGTTTGTACAGTTTTGTCCTCAAATGCATCAAAATTCAAAACTGCACGAAAAAGCAATATTAAAAATTATACTCATGATTAATAAGGGCCATCGATCTTACAAAATAAGTGGACATGATGAATCCCTAATTTACACACTAGGCCCTATTTACATGCTAACTCTCCCCGAGCAGAGAGTACCCAAATTAGAGCACAAATATTTTGAATATGGAATAGCTTTTATACAATAAACCTCACCATTCTACACAAAAAATGGCTAATTTCAAATACGTTTTGGAAAACGAAAAGTTAACTCCCGTCAAATAAAACTCTTAATAAACCCTAATTGAGTATGATGGACCACAATAAGAAATATACAATTAAATTAAAACATAAAAAATTAAAATTGAAAAAAATAATAATAAATAACTAATTTTTTTTTATCAATTCTATCTCAAGCATTCCATTCATCACGGTCTTCTCTTTCTCTCACCGTCTTTTCTGACTCTGATTGGGCTGGCAATCATGATGATCGCACTTCTATATCTGCCTACATTACTATCTCGGCAACTGTTCTATTTCTTGGTCTTCAAAAAAACAACTCACTGTCGCTCGATCCTCTATTGAGGCCGAGTATCGCGCACTTGCTACGTGCTCTACTGAAATCATTTGGCTCACAAATCTTCTCTCTGAATTTCATGTCTCTTTTCCCGCCACTCCTACTCTCTACTGTGATAATCTTGATGACACTTATCTATCTGTCAATCATGTCTTTCACTCTCGTATGAAACATATTGCAATTGATTATTATTTTATGTGGATTCATGTCGCCAATGATTCCTTTCGTGTCTCCTACATCTCAACTCATGATCAGCTTGCCGACATTCTCACCAAGTCTCTCTCTGTTTCCAAGTTCAATTTGCTTTACTCCAAGATTGGCGTCTCCAATGGCTCCTCTATCTTGCGGGGGGACTATTAGTTATTCATCTTCTACTCAAGATTTGGCTAGCAAGTCAGCCGCAAATGGATGGTTTTATTCATATCTAGCACTTTCCTAGTTTGTATTAGATTCTTAATTATACTTAGATTGTATTTAGATTTCTCTATGTAATTATGAGCCGGCCCTAATGGCCTATGCATCCAATTTGTACTGTGTATATATACACTCATTGTGATCAATATAATTTAAGTCTCCAAAATATCTTGTCTTTATGTAAAATTCATATGAAATTATGCATGATCGAAAGAAAATTATAGAGTAAATTGTTCAGATTTTATTTCTGTAAAAACTATTTGATACATTGTGTTTTCTCCTATTTATACAGCACTAAAATATCTGAACTATCAAATCGACGAAGATAAAGCCTTAATCCAATTCAGTAATAGATCGACGGTTGTTGTAGCATTGAGCGTGGTCCTTCATGCAAGTGCTCCAATCTGATGACACGTGGAAGAAGGTGAAATAATCCCATGCATGCGTCTGGACTAATGCTGCATGAAATGTGTGAGATGTGTGCTGGAGCTGCATGGTGCAAACTTCTTCATCCCCCTTCAGCCGCAACCCGGTGAAGGTCTCCAAGGTTGAGGCTAGACAATAAGAACCTAAAACGAGGATCAGCAAGCGATTTAGTAAAGATGTCCGCTAGCTGATCATGGGAACGTTCATACACGGGTAATATCACACCCTTCTTGAACTAGAATCGAGCGAAATGACTATCTATATCAAGATGTTTGGTCTGCTCATGATAGACTTGGTGTTGTGTAATCTAAATTGCAGCTTTGCTATCGCAATGTATAGAAATTGGCAAGGGAAGAAAGATACCAAAATCTGCAAACATATAGGTGAGCCATAAAACCTCACGCGTGGTGAAGCTAAGACTTCGATATTCCGCTTCCGCGGTTAAAAGAGAAACAGTATCTTGTTTCTCAGTACGCCACGAAATCAAACAAGAACCTATAGATATGCAGTAGCCTGTAAGAGATCTTCTAGTGTTCTTGCAAGACCCCCAATCCGCATCACAATGTACATCTAGGAGAAAGGATTGTGAAACTTTGTAATGCAGACCTAGTGAATGGCTTCCTTTGAGATATCTGAGAACATGTATAACTGCATTCGAGTGATCCTTGGTAGGTTTATGCACAAATTGACTAAGCTGTTGAACAACATAAGTCAAGTCAGGGCGTGTGAGTCCTAAATAAAGCAATTTACCTACAATCCTTCTATAAGCATCAGAGTTAGGCAGCAATTCACCTCCTTTGTGCAACACAACTCCTAGTTCTAAGGGAGTTTATACAGATTTCCCTCCCAAAAGGCCAGCAGAGTCAATAAGATCCAAGGTATACTTTCGTTGGCAAAGAAATGTTCCAGAAGAGGATCTAGCTATTTCCATGCCTAGGAAATATCTAGCCTCCCCTAGATCCTTGATGGTAAATTCTTTGTGAAGGGAAGCTTTAACCTCAAAAATAAGATCTAGGGAGGAGCTGAGTAATAGGATATCATCAACATAAACCAGTAAAGCTATAAAATCAGCCCCAACCCCTCTCAAGAACAAGCAATGATCATGCTCAGACTGTAGAAAGCCAATACCCAACAAAAACTTACATAATTCGTGATTCCATTCCCAGGAGGCTTGTTTTAAACCATAAAGACTCTTGACTAACTTGAAAACAGATCCAGGATGTCTCTTCTTGTAGCCCTGAGGGAGAGACATATAAATCTCATCAGTAAGATGCCCATGAAAAAAAGCATTGTTAATATCAATTTGATGAATATTCCAAGTAAATTGAGTTGCCATGGCAAACATAAGTCTAACAGTCACCATCTTGGCAACTGGAGAGAAAACCTCTTAGTAGTTTATACCATATTCTTGGCTATACCCTTTAGCCACTAATCTTGCCTTGTATCTATCAATAGTCCCATATGATTTTAGCTTGATCTTGTACACCCATTTAGATCCAATGACATGCTTACCAGGTGGCAAAGATACTATTTCCCAAGTATGATTAGTATCCAAAGCTTCTAGCTCTTGTTGCATGGCCTGAACCCATTCTGCAGACTTACAAGCTTCTGTATAAGATGTTGGTTCCTTAAGAGTTTGCACGGTCATAAGAAAAGTTGTGTAATCAGTGGAGAATGCAGGAGAAATAATGTAAGGGAAAGTATGAGGGGTAGTGGTAGTAGTATTTAGCTGTGGTAGAATAGCATCAGCAAATGAACAATCATAATCCTCCAGAAAGGGTGGAGGATGTCTTAGTCTAGAACTTCTTCTCAAGGGAAGGGTTGGAGTAACAACAGAAGCATTAAGCAAAGAATCTGGAACAATATCTATGGTGAGATTAGGTTTAAATAAAGGATCTCCTGCGGAGTCTGTGATGGGATCTGCAGAGTCTGTGATGGGATCTGCAGGTTCTGCACATGGAGATGTACAACTAGAAGTATGTGAATTGCTAGAAAGATGTGAAGGTGATATAGAGTCCTCAAGAAAAGAAGAACCTAGTGTAGAGTCAGGTAAAGGGATAATGGATAGGCTGGGTTGATCATCTGGAAAACTGGTAAAAGGCAATGTAGGAGGTTGAGTTCTTTGTAAAAGGAATGTATGTGGACTAAAAGTATCATCTCGAGCTACACAGACCTCCAACTTGCTGAGATCATATAAAAGAAAGCCTTTATTCATGGGAGCATGACCCAAGAACACACATTGGAAGCTTCTGCTATCAAATTTAGTCTTGGATGGTAAGGTATTTGCTCGAAATACCAGACATCCAAATGGATGTACATTCCCCAAGGTAGGAGCCTTCTCAGTAAGGACTTCAATAGGAGAGAGCCAACCTAAAACAACACTGGGTAATCTGTTAATGATCCAAGTAGCATGAAGAATAGAGTATGGCCAAAAAGATGAAGACAACTTACTGTCAAACATCAGAGCCCTTGCAACTGCCAACAAATGTCTATGCTTCATCTCAACAATACCATTTTGTTGAGGGAATTAAGGACAGGACTTCTGATGTATTATTCCCAGACTCTGGAACAGAGAGATTACTGAATGATTAATGAACTCACTGCCATTGTCTGTTCTGATTTGCTGTATGTTGGCTTGGAATTGATTTTGCACTATCTTTATGAAACAATGAATGATATGGCAAACTTGACTCTTAGACTTGAATAAGTAAGTCCAAGTAACTCTGCTATGATCCTCCACCACAGTGAGGAAATAAGGAGTGTCAGTGAGATTGTCTTCTTTGTAGGGTCCCCACACATCCAAATACACCAAACCAAACAGCACCATGTTCCTTCTATGTAGAGGAGGGAAAGGTGTGCGCTGATGCTTTGCTTTATGACAAATGTCACAAGAATTGATGGCAGATAGATCATCCTCTCTGAGTCTTTTCTGAAAATAAAGCATATGCTTCATAGTTAAATGGAAGGGTGGTCCAGCATCCTGTGAGCTTTGTAGACATCTGAATCTATGTCACTTGAATTGGCAGAGCCTGCATATATGAATTCCTGTGGGAAAACATATAGGGTTCCTTTCATCTTGCTGATACCAAGAATACTGTCATTATTCCTTTTTTGAATCAAGCAATGTGAAGCTAGAAATTGAACTTTCCTATTCAAGTTCTTAGTGAGTTGCCCTATAGATAAGAGATTATGAGTGAAGTTAGGGGCAAACAGAACATTTTGTAACTCAAGATCTTTGTTTAATTGAGCTGTTCCTGCCAAGAACACCCAAACACTGGTGCCATCTAGCAAGAATATCTGCAATGGTGTCTTAAGTCTCTTCAAATCTTTGAGCAAACCAACATGGCAACACATGTGGTTGCTAGCCCCGGAGTCAATTATCCACTCTTCCTTAGTAATATTAATCCCTGCACCAAATGCATAATGGCCTTTAAAATCAATAGATGAATTCCCAAGATCAAGCTCTCCTAGAGCTGCAGCATTCACATGCCCTTCAGCTTTATTTCCCTTTCCAAAATACACAGACAAATGTTTTGCCAATTCAGTTTGAATGATCTTGCCTACATCAGTTTGTGAATCCTCAAGGTGTCCTTTCTGGGACACTCTTTGGGATCCATCACTATCTTCCTTAAACTCAGCCTGGACATTCATCATTGCCTTCCCCTTTCCTTTGTCTGTTATGAACTTCTTGTACCACTCTGGAATCCCAACAAGTTCAAAACAATCAACCTTCAGGTGTCCCTTTTCTCCACAGTGATCACATCTCAATTTAGCCTTCTCTTCCTTGCTTAATCTCTTCTTAAAGCCTTCCCTCCTACCTGTAGTCCTCTGATTACTGAGCAATGCAGTATGATCCACATTATCAGAGTACTGTATAGTAACATTTATCTGATCCTCTACTTGTAGAATCATCCCATAGGCTTGACTAACCGTAGGTAAGGGATTTTGAATAAGGATTTGTTGGCGGATTGTCTCATAACAATCATTCAATCCCATTAAGAATTGCATGAGATATTCCTCCTCAAGATCTGTCTTAGCATCTTCTAAAGCTTCGTAGATACAAACTCTGGAGGTTTTCAATAAGGCTAAATCATCCCATAATTCATTGAGATTATTAAAATAAACCATGACCGTTTGTGTATGCTGTGTAAACGTAGCAATGTCTCTCCTCAATTTGTACACTCGTGGCCCGTTTTTCTTCCCAAATTATTTCTGCAACTCTTCCCAAAGTTTCCGAGAAGTATCTAAGTTCTGAAAACCTCGTCCTACCTCCTTCACCATAGAATTTGTTATCCAACTAAAAACAATGTAATCAACCTTTAACCACTGCATGTAGTCCAAGAAATCTCTTCTAGGAGCTAAAACACTGCCATCTATTAATCCTAGCTTGTTACGGGACATGAGACCTCTACGGATTGTTCTACACCAATTATGATAATTCTTACCATCAAATAAATCAGAGGTAAGATTCATACCAGGATGGTCAGTAGGAGCCAAGTATAACTCGTCATTCGCGAGAATTCGATGATTCGCAGTCACCTCCGGTCGAGTATTCCCGATCTGCAAATCATCAGCTCGATTCGAATGGTTGCCCACGGGTAAGCGATGTATTGAATCCAAGCCAGAACCAGCTCCATGCCTGCGAGCTCCTCCATTTTCACTATTCTCACCTTGTTCGATTGGCGAAGAATTTCCCATGAACCCTAGCTCTTCATCTTGAGCTCGGCGCCATGAAAACGTTTGATTTTTCTTAGTCATGTTTGAAAGAGATCAATCACGTCGAATCAAGATCAATCGACCTTGCTCTTGATACCATGTAAAATTCATATGAAATTATGCATGATCGAAAGAAAATTGTAGAGTAAATTGTTCAGATTTTATTTCTGTAAAAACTATTTGATACATTGTGTTTTCTCCTATTTATAGAACACTAAAATATCTGAACTATCAAATCGATGGAGATAAAGCATTGATCCAATTCAACAATAGATCGACGGCTGCTGTAGCATTGAGTGTGGTCTTTCATGCAAGTGCTCCAATCTGATGACACGTGGAAGAAGGTGAAATAATCCCATGCATGCATCTGCACTAATGCTGCGTGGAATGTGTGAGATGTATGCTGGAGCTGCATGGGGTTGCATGGTGCGAACTTCTTCACTTTACAATTCAAAACCGTAATCAACCTTAAGAATGCACTTTTGATAATCCAACATTTTTTTCCAGTCTTTGATGTCAAAATGAAAGTTATTGATCAATCTAAACTTATATTGATGCATGGAATTGAGGATTTGGTTCAAATAAATTAAAACTAAAGCTAGTAGAAGTTGAATGCACAATAATCTTAATTTGTATCATGAATATTAATTAATGATGATAAAAAATAAAATGGTTACAGGGCTCACAATGTCCCCTTCATGATTATTTGGGCCACATACCTAATTGATTATTATCAGGTTCACATTGCCTCATCTATAACTATTTAGGTCACATAACTCCTTCGTCTATTAAAAATGGCTATGATTGCTCCTTTTGTTCACAATATTAAATACTCTATTAATTTTTAGTTAGTTAGAGTTCATTCTTCTATAATGGTGGTAAAAATTCACAAAATAAAATAAAAAAATGGTCACTCATACTATTATTTTAACATGTATATATAATAGCTCCTCCAACGATTCCCTTAGGTCCGTAACGTACGAAGAACTTCACGAATGTCGCACTTGCAATTTTAATTTTTTCAGTTTTGCAATTCAAAGAAGAAGACAAATTTTGTGAAATTTTACTTACGATGAAAATTAATGGAAGAAATGAACCCCGACTCACTAGCTCCCGTAAATAAGAAGTAAATTAATAGTTTTTCATGTTGTGTACAAAAATTGGAAATTATGGCCAATCAGATCATGAGATCATCTACTTCAAATTGTGTGTATCATGGATGTGCCAGCATTAAAATTTTCTATTTTTAATATTGTTTTTCATAAAAATAAATTTATTATATCATAACTTATCATACTTAAATTTATTGCTAAAAATTAAAATTTTAAAAAATTATATACTCTAAGTCTCGAATAATCAACCCTGAAAATCAATTATATCAATTAAAAAAGGAAAATTAAATAGTAAAAAATAATTATAAATCCTAATTAGGTGGAATAAACTCTAAATAATAATGTAAAATTATACTAAAAATAATTAAAATTGAAGAAAAATAAAAGTAAAACTATTAAATTTTGATATTCGGTATATATTACTGGCACACACAACTTTAAACTAGAGGATCTCAGGTGCCTTTTAATAGTCGAAGGGGCTATATGACTTAAATAGTCGGAGATGGGACAATGTGAAATCCTGTTAATAGTTAAAGAGGCTATGAATAAAATAAATAGACATCGAGAATGAAAAGCCTCTTGAGTAGAGAATAAAAATGTGTTGGGCTATGTTTGGGGTCAAACAACCCAATCAATTTAAAATAGTATAAAAAGAAAAAAATGAAAAAGAAATTGATGAAAATTGAAAAAAAAAATCAACAGCAACGCTTGAACCCGAAGCACTAAAGCAACATGAGGTATAATAGTATAGCATATAACCACTAAACCACAGTCATATATTTGAAAAATTCGGGCAGAATCTTGTTTTTAAAGAAACTTTTGTCAAACTTTTCTTATAACAATTTTACCCCTGTGAATTTGTCTTAATATATGTATAGATAGATAGATAGATAGATAGAAAGATAGATAGATATATTAATCATTTAAAAAGAAGTCCAAAAAGATGATGATCATTGTTGAATTGAAGATTCAAATGAAGACATTTTTGTTTTATTGAATTCAAAGAGAAACCTCTCAAAATAGTTCATAGAATTTTACAATCGTAAACTCTCAACTAGAAAACTCAAGTACAGAAAACATGATTTCTACTATTTATACTAGCAGCTATGATCAAACTAAAATATCTTGAGTTGATCCGATGGCCATCATACTCGATCTGTGCTCGCTTATTTGGACGCACGGGATTGCAGCTGCAACTCATGCATGGATTAATCTCCTGTTGTGTGGTCCTGCAACAAGAGCAGATGAAGCTAAAGTGTTGACATGGAAATATCTTCATGCACCACCATGCAAAGGAAAACCATGCAAAGGAAACCCATGCAGAATATTAGGCAGAATATCCAGCACTTTTAATACCCCCTCGCAAGATGAGCCTGGTGAAGATCGGCCACACTCATCTTGGACAAAAGGAAGAGGAAGTGAGAGCTAGGGAGTGATTTAGTAAATAAGTCATCAAGCTGTGACTGAGAATAAACACCAAGAAAGAAGAATGAACCCTTTCTTGAATTGTTCACGGGAAAATGGCAATCTAAATCCAAATGTTTGGTCCGTTCGTGGAAGACCGGATTCTTGGTGATATGGATAGCCGCTTGATTGTCACAAAAGAGAGAAAGAGGTAGAGACATTGTGACATGAAACGCTTGCAAGAGATAATGAATCCACATGAGTTCACACACGGTGGAACTCATGCTACGGTATTCTGCTTCAGCAGTCGATATAGAGACTGTAGTCTGCTTTTTACACCGCCAAGAAATGAGAGAGGGGCCTAAAAACACACAATACCCAGTAAGAGATTGACGGGTATCCGGACAAGAGCCCCAATTGGCATCACAATAAGTGAAAGCGGAGCATTAGCAGTGAAGAACAATCCTAGAGAGAGACAACCCTTAAGATACTTGACAACATAAATTGCAGCATCCCAGTGAGTAAGAGAAGGAGAAGACACATATTGACTAAGTTGCTGCACGGCGTAAGAGATATTAGGACGAATAAGATTCAAATAAAGGAGTTTTCCAACCAGACGATGAAATTTATCTGGATCTGGCATGATGATAGAGGAAGAAGAAAGGTGTAAACCAAGTGGAAAAGGGGTAGAAGCAGACTTACACCCCGTTAATCCCACAGATTCTAACAAATCTAAGATATACTTGCGCTAACTAAGATAGGTACCATCATCTACATGAGCAATTTCAACACCAAGGAAGTATCTTGCAGACCCCAAGTCTTTGATTATGAAAGCAGAATGTAAAGAAACATTAAGATCACATATGGCAGAAACATTAGGACCACTGATGAGAATATCATCAACATAGACAAGGAGAACGAGGAACTGATCACCATGGCCTTTGAGAAAGAGACAATTATCATCAGGGGACTGGATAAAACCAAGAGAAAAGAGAAGCTTACTGAATTCGATGTTCCATTCTCTCGAGGCTTGTTTGAGGCCATACAGACTCTTCACCAACTTGCACACCTGATTGGAAGCTGCCTTGTGGTACCCCTGTGGAGGAAGCATATATATGTCATCACTCAAATGCCCATGTAAAAATGCATTATTTATATCAATCTGATGCAAGGGCCAAGAGTTAGTTGTAGCTAAAGCAATCAACAGCCGCACAATAACTAATTTAGCAACTAGGGAGAAGACTTCATGGTATTCAAGTCCATATTCTTGCTTGTAGCCCTTAGCCACCGACCGTGCTTTGAACCTATCCACAGTCCCATCAGTTTTAAGCTTAACTTTGTATACCCATTTAGAGCCTATAGCCTGTTTACCAGGATGTAATGTAGTAAGCTCTCATGTGTTGTTGGTTTTCAGTGCAAGAAGTTCTTGCTCTATAGCTTGTGTCCAATCAACAAACTTACTGGCTTCCTTATAAGAGGAAGGCTCTATGAGAGTGTCAACATTAATTAAGAAAGAATGAAATGCTGGTGAAAGAGAGGGAGATGAAAGATAAGGAAAAGTAGGTGGTGTGTAATGAGAAGAGAGACTGGGCAAGGGAGAGTGATTGACAAAATATATATAATCTTTCAAGTAGGCAGGTGGCTGAGTGTTCCTAGAACTCCTTCTGGGCATAATATCATGAGGAAGAACAGGAGATGGAGATGATTGAGAAGGATTATCTAAAGAATGAGGTAATGAGGATGGAAGAATATCAGATGCATGAGAAGAAGATGAATATGAGATTGCAGGAGGGGGAGGTAAATAATAATCAAAGCTTGGGAAAGGCAATACAGGTGGTGAATCACAGCATTGTAAAGGATAAGAAGAGGGAACAAATTTAACATCTCTGGAGATGAAAATTTTTTATTCATCCAGATTGTATAGTATATAACCTTTCCTATTGACTGCATATCCCAGAAAGTGTCATTTATAACAACTAGAATCAAACTTTGACTTGGAAGGAATGACATTGGCTGCATAACTCAAACATCCAAAAGGCTGAACAAGATGTAAATCAGGTGATTTACCAAATAGCACCTCATAAGGAGAAATCCAGCTTAAACAACAGAAGGTATTCTGTTAATTAACCATGTTGCATGTAGTATTGAATATGGCTAGAACTTACTAGGCAGTTGACTTTGGAACATAAGAGCTCTAGCCACTTGTAGTAAGTGTTTGTGTTTTCTTTCAACTATTTCATTTTGCTGTGGGTTGTATACACAAGATCTTTGATGGATAACACCTTTTTCCTGTAATAGTTGGGTAACATGTGAGTTAATGAACTCTGTTCCATTGTCTGATCTAAATATTTTCACCTTAGAACCAAATTGTGTCTCCACCATAGCCAAGAAACTCTTAAGCGCTGTAAATACCTGTGCTTTGGAGTGAACCAGGTAAGTCCAGGTTGATCTTGAATGATCTTCAACCAATGTTAGAATATAGGCAGTATGAGTAATAGACTCTTCTTTGTAAGGCCCCCATAAGTCTCCATGAATTAACTGAAAATGAGTATATGTTCTTCTTTACAAAATAGGGAAGGGTTGTCTCTGTTGCTTTGCCCTATAGCAAATTTCACAAGTCTGAAATTCATCAAATCCAGTATCTATGTATGATCTTTTAAAGTGTGGTATATGTCTCATAGTTCCACTAGAGGGATGTCCAAGAAATTCATGCCATTGCTGCAGAGATAGATCTCTATTTGACTGTATTGTGCATGTTATCTCAGGAGTAACATGTCTGAACATATAAAACCTCCCTTTCAATTTTCCAATTCCTAGAATGTGATCATTAGTTTGATTCTGTATCAAACAGTGTGATAGTAAGAAAAGAACCTCCCCTTTCAGGTCCTTTGCCATCTGTCCAACTGATATCAAATTATGAGTGAAAGAGGGTCCAAACAACACATTTTTCAACACAATATTATCATTCAGTTTTACTTCTCCACAATAGTGTGCCAAGAGATTAGATCCATCAGGTAAGAAGATCTTTTGAGGTTCTGGAAGCTTCCTCATAGTCTGCATAAGGGCAAGGTTGCAGCACATGTGTACGCTTACCCCAGAATCTACAATCCATTCAGTGTGTTGTGACTCTCCTAACAATCCAAAAGCATAATGACTCATGTTTGTGTCATCTTTATCATTTGATATATCTCATGTTTCCACTAAATTTGCAGAAGCATTGGGAAAATGCCCTAGCCCAGTACCTTTGAAATAGTTTCCCAAGTACCTGTTAATCTTTTCTTGTATCAATTTATTCATATTTGTGGATGGCTACTCTCTCAATTGACTATGCAACTCATCTCTAACACTCATTGTGTCATCATTGTCAACACCATTAGCTCTGTTATTCTTTCCTTTATCATTTATGAATCTTCTCTACCAATCTGGAATCCCCACCAACTCAAACAGTCACTTTTCTCATAGCTGTTTCCCCCCACAATGACTGCATTTTAACTTCTGCTTCTCTTCTTTGCTAAGCCTTCTCTTATAACCCTCATATTTCCCTGCAGTGCCTCTTTGATTCATGTATGAGGCATTTTGATCATTTAATTCAGCATAGCAAGTAGACACCTCCTTCTGATCCTCTACTTGCAATATCATGGCATAAGCATTACTTGCAGAAGGTAAAGGATCCAGTATCAAAATCTGGTTTTTAATAGCTTCAAATGAATCATTCAATCCCATTAAAAACTGCATTAACCGCTCATTCTCTTCATTACCTTTATTTATTTCAGAGGCTCCACAAGTACACACATGACAAGGAACTAACAAATGTATTTTATCCTATAAGCTTTACAAATTATGACAATAAAGTAAGACAGACTGATTTCCCTGTGCATATGTAGCTAGTTTTCTACATAACCTGTAGATTTGTGGTCCATTAGATCTCTCAAACCGTTTATTCAAATATGTTGAAAACCTCTACCTAGTTCTTTTGCAATTGAATTCACAATCCAAGAAAAAACCAAGTAATCAACACATAGCCACTGTTTGTAATTCACAAATTGTGCATTCGACTCAAGTAAAGTTCCATCAATAAAATCAAGTTTGTTTTTAGCCATAAGTCCTCGTTTTATTTCTCTTGACCAGTTGTGAAAGTTTTTTTCATTCAACAAATCTGTAGTGAGCACCATACCTGGGTGATTATTCGGATGAAGGTGGAGAACATCATTATTTTGTGCTCGATAGCTCGTTATTTCCTTGTGTAGCTCATCACGAATACCAAATCGATCTGCAGCTGTATTATGCATAGTGTTTGCAGCTGATCTATGGCTGCTCTCAGCCTGATCATCTTCATCATCGTTCGCAATATGAAAACCACTCTCCCCCAACACAATTTTGTTCCATGGCATCCGTCTGTTTTGCTTCGGCATTTTGTCGAACACTTAATGTCCAAATTGATTGCTCAAAATCAAATCTGAAAAATCACTCACAAATTTCTGAAAATCGACGATTCACAATTTGTGAATTGATCAATTGAATGATATCAAAATATAATTGGAAGAAATAACCAGAAATCTAAGAATTCATGGCTCTGGTACCATGTTGAATTGAAGATTCATATGAAGACATTTTCGTTTTATTGAATTCAAAGAGAAACCTCTCAAAATAGTTTATAGAATTTTACAATCATAAACTCTCAGCTAGAAAACTCAAGTACAGAAGATGTGCTTTCTACTATATATGCTAGCAGCTATGATCAAACTAAATATCTTGAGTTGATCCGACGACCATCCTACTCGATCCGTACTCGCTTATTTGGACGTACGGGATTGCAGCTGCAACTCATGCATGGATTAATCTCCTGATGTGTGGTCCTGCAACAAGAGCAGATGAAGCTAAAGTGCTGATGTGGAAATATCTTCATACACCACCATACAAAGGAAACCTATGCAAAATATTGGGCAGAATATACACCACTTTCAACAATCATAAATAAAAAGTTTGGTTATGTTGAAATATAAAAATAGATTTGTATTCACATACATGAGAATCTACACTAGCCCAATCATTTTTTTTTAATTTAGATCATTTTAAATGTTATCATTTTGTTATGCAAAACAACATGGAATTTAACATAATAATATATTAGTATTTTTTTTATTCTAATGTTTCTTAATTTATTTTTGTTCTAGCTAATTTATTAGGTATTTAATTAATATTTTTCCTAATTATAATATAACTTATAACTTTTAATTTTACACTTTCAAAAAAACTTTTAATTTTACATATTATAATATTTTCATTACTAGAAAAACGCTAATAGACAACGCGTTAAAGACAACGGTTTTGTGTCTGCCCGTTGTCTATATAGAGATAGACAACGGGTAGAGACAAAACCGTTGTCTATCGCCGTATTTTTTTTTTTCGCACAACAGTTGACAAACCTGTTGTCTATATGTTAATAGACAACGGGCGATCAATAGCCGTTGTCTGTATCTGTATATGTTAATAGACAACGTTAAACAATGGAAGGATGTGCCTGAAGAGATAAAACACGTGATTTGGGAGTCTGTGAAGGTAAGACAAATATTTAAAGTTATTTATTAATATGTTAATACCTTAATTTTAAAAATTTAGTTCATCATTTTCGGTTTTCTAGTTGGTATTTAATGTAGAGGAAAAATGGAAAAAAGGATGTTTGGCATCAGCAAATTCAAAGTGGCGCCAATGGAAAACCACTCTCTATAATAAATACATTGTGCCCTTTGAGAGTACACCTGATATGCTTTACAACCCTCCACCTTGTTCGGGCATTCTTAAGGAAGATTGGAAGGATTTTGTTATTAGTCGTATGTCTGATGGATTTCGGGTAAGATTATTATTATTCAATAGTTTTTATTTATTTTTATGAATATTTATAAGTAGTATGTCTTTATTCATTTTATAGAAAGTAAGTGAAGAGCAGAAGGAGCGACGACGAAAAAACATATACCCTCATCATCTTTCACGAAAAGGATATGCTGGTTTACGTGAGGACATGGTGATATGTCAACTTTACGATCATTCAATATATGCCAGTGTAACATATTTTTTATGTTTACTAATAATTTATCAATGAACAGAAGTCAAAATTATCCGAGGATGAAGAATTAGATCGAGCACTGTTGTGGAAACAAGCTCGAACAAATAAAAAAGGAGAGTTTGAGGGTGACCAATTGGTGCATACAGTTTCCAAGATTGTAAGTAGTCTATATCAATTATATAAAATGAATAAGGATTTGGGTTCTTTCTAATTAATTACCTATTTGGTTAATGTACAATATAGGATGAGTATGCACGACAAATGGAAAAAGGGGTGTTTCGCAGCACTCATCCAAAACAAGATATCCTAACGCAAGCACTTGAGACACCCGAGCATTCAGGTCGTGTTAGGGCAGTTGGAGGTCATGTCACTCCAACAGCCTATTTCAATCTTTCTAAAGACATGAGAAGAAATGTGCAAGACACTCAACTAATGGAGATGGGCAAAAAGATATATGAGATGGATGCAAAGATCCTTGAGCTCCAATCATACATCGGGTCTCATATGAAGAAAGATATTGATGAGAAGGGTAGCTGCTCCGTGAAGAATCAAGATGTCGAATGCATTAATGATATGGAAGAAGGTGATCACGACAATAATGGAATGAATGTTAAGGTATGTACAATAATTTGTTATCGGTTCATTTTACATATATATTCATTTTTCCATAAAATTTTGATTAAATGATCTTTAGGCAAAAACACGAGAGCTTCCAATTCCCAAATTAACAGCATTAGATGTGCCTAAAACATTGAAGTTGTTGCATGCCTATAGTCGGCACGTCCTAAAAAATGGATCAAGTATTTCCATACGCTTAGATGATAAAGTACTTGGTGAGGAGGTCTTTATTCATCTCTTCCTTGAAGATATACACAATATGTGTTTATTGGAGCCCATTTCAGGTGGTTGCATGTGTGCTTACATTTGGTAAGTATTTAAATTAATTAGATTATTTTCTTTTATAGTTGATATTAATTTTTGTTTGATATGAAAATTGATAGGCACTTATATAAAGAATGTGAGAGTGCAAACCTTCTTGGTAGATTTCGATTTGTTAATCCATATGAAATGTCACACAATCCAAAGATTAAGCTAGCAAAGAAAGCAGAAATTTTAGCAACCAGGTTAATTGATTCATCAATTGATCAATTTGTGTTGGTTCCATGCAACGTAGGGTAAGTGAAAAACTTGAGGTTAAAAACTTTGTTGACAATTGTTCATCATATTTAACTTATGTCTATCTTATCTATGTAGTTTTCATTAGGTCCTTACGGTGATTGATCCACACAATGAAACTGTGTACTTTTTGGATCTATTGAGTAATGAAATTCATCGTGAGCAGTGGAAGGATGTGGTGGACATATAAGTTCTATTAGTTTGTATTTTAAGGTTATCTAACATATATAATAATGTACATTTTCTATTTTAATTTGTCTAGGGCTATAAAATTGTTCAATGTGAGTTTAGGGAAACGAGGAAGGAAAAATCATATTTGGGAGCTGATAAAGGTATGAAAATTTTCCCCAAAAACTTATTTAATATACACAATTCAATTTATTTATGTTACAGTTAAAATATTCTTTTTAAACAGTGTCCACAACAACCCGATTCGAAGCAATGTGGGTTCTATGTAATGCGCTACATGAAAGAAATAATTGAAAATTGTGGATCTTCGGACTCTATTGCACTGTCTTCATTGGTAATTATCCTAAAATATTATATATTTCTATTATTAACAATTATCTTTTAAATAATTGTTTAATATGTGTTATTTTCTTAGTTTTCCGACGGATGTTACACTCAACGGGAAATTGATGAAGTTCGTATCGAGTGGGCTGAGTGTGTCCAAGATTATACAGATTGACATTGTAAGTTTGAATCATTAATCTTAACTTTGCTTCTTTTAAATTAATATGACATGCATTAATGGAATTGATACTTAATTAGACAATTGTTTTTTTAGTTGAGTTGATGATGAAGTGGCCATTCTTATAAGTGAGGCAAGGGAAGGAGCAGAAGGCTAGAAAAGTCGAACTTTTTTTACTACGAGCTTATGAACTTATAACAATGTTGAATGCAAAATATTTAATATTAGTTTATCTCGGATTTAATCATGTTATTTTGGGGAACGTACATGTTGTATTATTGATTTTGTATACATTATGGTTATTATGTAATGAATTATTGTTCGGTTTAATTGTTTATTATTATGGGAAATTTTGTAAATAAACAGGGCTGTATTTATTTAAAAATAGCAGCAGGAAAAAAAAAGACAACGGTCACAGAAAGCCGTTGTCTGATGGAGAAAAATTTACAACGGTCAGATATTAACCCGTTGTCCATTTGAATACAGACAACGGTTAAACAGACAACGGTTGTCCTAAAAAACCGTTGTCTTTATAATAATAGACAACGGTTTTTTAGAACAACCGTTGTCCTTTTTTAATGTGTTTTCTGAAGTGAACAGCGGTTAAAATAACCGTTGTCTATTATTATAAAGACAACGGGTATTGGCCGTTGTCTATTAGCGTGCGCTAATAGACAACACCTTTATCGACAACGGGTGTTTTCTATATAGACAACGGGGAATACCCGTTGTCTATTAGCGTTTTTCTAGTAGTGTTTTATAGTGAAAATCATACAAATTAAGTGTAACACACGTGATCTCTCCTAATTAGAACTAAAAGTGTTTTGATCATATTCTCATGGGACGACTAAAGGTGAAATTACCTCCTTTTACCATAAACCCTACCATTCTACACACATACAAAGGCTGATTGCAAAACATTCCTCGTAAATTTAGAAAACAATTAGTTAACTTATCCCGTGAAGTAACAAATCTTAATCTTGACACATGACAATCATCAGTAAATGCAATAGGAGACATTACATACAAGATCTATGTTAGTGCAATAAAGAATCGGAATCACAAATTAAACTGGACTTGTTTAATTTTGTGCTCTCACAAAATTGTGCAGCCAGCTGAGATACTCCCAATGCCGAGTACTATTTCAAATGCATGGAGCGCAACCCTCCATTTATCCTGAAAAAACATAAAATAGAAAAAGAGATTAATATCACGTGCATTATATAATATATATAAAAGAAATAATGTTGAGCCATCATGAATCAAGCTAGCAATTGAAACAAGAAGTGAATGTATATATATTACCCAATTTGATGCAGCTGGAACAATTGCGTTTGAGGGATGAACAATGTACGTGTTGTTTGTAGTGTACGTATTATACATATTGTTACTTTGTTGTACCGGGACTATTGCATTCGAGGCCTGCACAGAGAGAGAGAGAGAGAGAGAGAGAGAGAGAGAGAGAGAGGGGTTACCAATTAATACTGTCATTTACAATCACTACAAGAAAACTCACAAATTCCAGCGCACCGATTTTCGCTGGAATATTGAAAAATTCCAACACAATTCCAGCGATATTTTTTCCACCGGAATACTTTTCGCTGGAATATTGAAAAATTCCAACACAATTCCAGCGATATTTTTTCCACCGGAATACAACACAATTTTATCCGCGGAACAAAATTCCAGCACTTTTTTTTCCACTGGAATTGTTTAAATTTATTAAAAAAAATAGCCTGCGACCCCCCCCCCCCCCAAGGAAAGCCCGCCCAGCCCGTGCGCCAACCCCCCACCGAAATTCCCCTCCCCCCCTCCTTGCTGCCCTCCCAAATTTCGAAGCCTAGATCTCTTGTGTATGTGCGTAAGCTCTTGCCGCTTGCACCAAGTGATGAATTCATTAATAATACTATATATTTTATATTTATTATATATTATGTGTATATCTTATATACTATGTATTATCTAAATAATTTTTTTAAAAAAAATCTAATCAAGATTACAAATTAATTTTAATTTCATTTTTAATAATTATTCTTTATAATATTTATATAGAGATGTAATAAAAATTATAATTCATAACTTGCATTATCTTATTACTTATAACTCACAAGAATATATAAATTTTATCTTATAACTTATAACTCAAATTTTCCAGCCGAAAACAAATTTCAAATAAAAAAACAAAAAACAAAAATATTAAAATATTACAGCGAAAAAAACAGCTGGAATCCAGAAAAAATCATAAATAAAATATATGAAAATATTCCAGTGCAAAAATACTGCTGTAATATGGAAAAAAAATTAAAAAAAAATATATTGAAATATTCCAGCGGAAAAACACCATAGGAATTCGGAAAAATAAAAAATATTAAAACATTCTAGTTGTATTTTTTCTGCTGGAATATGGAAAAAATAAAAAATAATAATAATATTAAAATATTCCAACGTAATTTTTTCGCTGAAATTTGAAAAAGTTTGAAAAAAATAATGAAAAATCATTCCAGCGGGTTTTTTCCGCTGGAATCAACTCCAATATACGCTGGAATCTGCGGTGGAAAATTCCAGCGAGCATAAATTTCGCTGGAATGTTCGGTGGAAAATTCCAGTAAATATTTTTTGCTAGAATAACCGCCGGAATTCGAAAAATTCCAACGTATATGAAGTCTACTGGATTAATAAATTCGCTGGAATTTGCTTATTTTCTTGTAGTGAATATGCAAGAAAGTTCATGCATCCCTTGTTCAATTAAAATGACAATTAAATTACCGATGAAATGAAAAGAAACGTACGTATCAAAGCAATAGAGGTACCCAGTTGGTAGGTATAGAAATATGGGATAAAATCATCTAGTACTTTTCATGTCCCACTATTATGTCCCACTATGAAATTTAATATTTTAAAAATATTTATTACAAAAATAAATTTTATTATAATATTACAAATCATAATCAACATTTATTGCTAAAAATTAAATTTTAAAAAAATTATATACACTACTTTTGGAATAATCAACCATATTAATCAATTATATTAACTAAAAATAAGAAATAAATATTAAAAATTAAATATAAACCCTAATCGGGTGGAATGAACCCTAAATGATAATTATAAAATTAAACTAAGCCATAACAAATTGAAATTGAAGAAAAATGAATAAAACTCAAAATGGGACACCAAATGTAATAGAGAAAAGTGGGATAGAGGATTTTATGTGTAGAAGTATCAAATGAAATCATCTATCCTACTTTTCTTTATCCCATTTGGTGTCCCATTTTGATTTTTATTCGATTTTCATCAAAATTTTCTTCAATTTCACGTTAAATCTAGTATTTCGCTTATATTACTAATACACAAACATGTATATACTACTGTAATTGATGACATAATATGCATTAAAGAAATGAGATACGAGATGTAGCATGAAAATTAAATGTAAGGTAGATGAATCAAATACATTATATTACGTACGTACCTGATTGGAGTTGAGAGCAAGAGCCGGATCTCTCCTAAGTTGCAGCAAAGTGTAGTTGTCGAGAAAGTGAGAGCGGCCATTGTGATTGTGATCGCATTTTTTATGGGTAAAACAATCAAGACATAGATCAAAGGAGGTCATGTCGGGATTCTTAAAGCAATCAACGCATGAGAAAAATACTCCCGGTAAGAATTTGTTGCAGTGCTCACAGAAGGGGCGTCCGCTCCTAATTATGTAATACAATGTCATGACTTCGGAGAAATCCAGGTTGCCATTGCCGTCGTTGTCAAGCTCGTCGAAGAAAGAGTGGTTACGCATATGCGAATACCCTTCCTTTGTCATGAATTCTAAGAACTCAGCACGATCAACTCCGCCATCTCCATCTCTATCCATGGATTTGAAGAACTCGTATCCAGATTCTTGCACCTCTGGAGATCCACTTTTATAATATGCTTTCGCTATTTTGCGCAGTTCTTCCATCTCTCTCTGCAATTTCGATCATCATCATCATCATCTCAAAATTATATATATATATAATTTGATCCAAATGATCACTCTCCTTGGTGTGAAAAGTAGGCACTGTGCTTATTTATTATAATTTTATTATTTATCTTATTGTGTTTTAGTGTTACTTTTTTTATTTTTATATTTATTGTTTATTTTATTGTGTTTAATTTAGTGCTAATGATATTTAGTGCTTATAAATTACCAAAACATACTAACATAAACATTAAAATTATAGTTAATGAGCATAGTGAATAGTTCTCAAACCAAACCAAGCATGAATCCATCTAATGCCATCGAAGAAAGGGAATTTGATTGCGCATAAATTAAAAGGTTAGCAATGATTAATTTGAGATCTTTTAGTTCACTTTATGCGAGTCACTCTTGTGCCCGATTATAAATTTTATTTGTTTTCTTACTATTTTTTTCTTAAATTTCAATTTCTTAACTGTTATTTAGTTTAATTTTATAATTATTAATTACAATTAATTAATTCCACTCAATTGTGATCTATAATTAATTTTTAGTTAATAGTTGATTAATGTGGTTAATTATTCCATACTTCGGGCATATAAATTTTTAAAATTTTAAGTTTATTTATAAACATTAATTATATTATACTAATATTTTATTTTTATAACAAATATTATTAAAATAGTAAATTTGCTAATGGAACACGAGAGGGATGTGGATCCTCTACTGTGGTTGAGGCACATCACCCCCTAAAGTGTTCAAAACCTTCCATTTATACATCAATTCATTTCTAAATATGATATGTTGACATAATTTTTTTTTATTTTTTATTGGCTGAAATGTAAGCAAACACTATTAATAATAAAACCTAATAATGGAATAATAAGCCCTAATTATAAAAAAAAATAAACCCTGTAATTGTAAGGATTAATAAGAAAACTAAAATAATTATAAAACTAATTACATATTATTAATTAACCATAATTGAAATTATTAACTAAATATTATAATTTCTAACTATACCTAGCTAGCCAGCTAAGAAAAAATAATTTGTAACTGAAGAAACTAAATATTTAAATTTATAAAGATAAAAAAGAATAACAACTGAAAAATTAAATGCAAAAATAATAATAATCAAAACTACATTGTTTGGATGTACAACATGCTTGTTTTCCTCCACAGTAGAGGATCCTCTTCAAACACTAGAGTGATATAAGAAAATTAGACTAAATGATCTCATCTTAGGAAAGGAAAGTAAATACAATAATGTGATCACTTTTAACTGTGTACAAATATCATTGAAGCCGGTGAGAGAATTAACTTTGGAATACCTATAATTTTTATTTCACACATAATATATTCCATTCATCCCATTCATATAGAATGATTAAATTTTTCACTAGAATTAAGAAAATTATTGAAAAAGACAATTAAATAAGTAAACTTCCTAATATGTTCACATTTAATTTTTTGACAATGAATTATTGTTTAATGTAAACATATTAAATAGAAATACATACATACATATATATATGGAAACCGGTATATATATTAAGATATTCAAAAAAAAAAAAACAAGCCTATACGAATGGGACGGATGACCAACTGAAATGAAAAAGGTTAAATAATTCAAAATTCGTAAATGTTATACTAAAATTAATCAAACTCTCCCTAAAGCTCTAATAATCTAACAACATTAACTTCAACATAAATTTCAAGTTACGCCCTTTTCATACTTAAATAAATAAATATTTTAAAAATAATATAAAACTTATGAAATTGTCACAATAGCAAAAAAAAAAAAAATATTAGTTTGATAAACTAATATATTTTTAAATAATATAAATATATTTATATTTAACAAAAGAAGGTTAACATTGCCTTTTTTTATAGAAAATTAAGATGGTCCCAAAAAAAATCCTATTGTATGTCTTGAAAACTGTGATTCGCGCGTAGTTACAATAGATAAAAAAATCATTAATTACCCTATATATATTCACCATCTGGGGCGGACACATTTAGGACGGATGAGATCCTCTATTCCAGATTTGGTGTTTCAACCCGTGTTCTACGGTCAATTTTATATAATTTTCTTCCATTTTCTGTCAATTTTAATTTATTATATTTTAATTTAATTTTATGATTTTTTTTCAGGATTCACCTCACTCAATTAGGGTTTATAATTATTTTTTAGTATTTAATTTTCTAAGAAATAATTATTATGATTGATTATTTTAAAAATATGATTTATAATTTTTAAAATTTCAATCTTTTGTTGATAGGTGTGACTAGATTGATTATATTATAATTAGTTTTTATTTTTGTAATATATGTTATTAAACTTGTGAATTTGATCGTGGAATACGGGTTGGAACACCAAATCTGAATAGAGGATCTCAACTCAAATATTTTAAAGTTAAAATTTATAATTCTAAAAAAATAAAATGTTAAATT
This sequence comes from Perilla frutescens, assembly GCA_026008535.1. Taxonomy (NCBI): domain Eukaryota; kingdom Viridiplantae; phylum Streptophyta; class Magnoliopsida; order Lamiales; family Lamiaceae; genus Perilla; species Perilla frutescens. The sequence continues at coordinate 14,771,885 of BRKX01000013.1, forward strand.
TTTTGCATTTATGAGTCAATTTAATTTTTTCATTTTTTTAAGGAAAATTTATTTTTTTCATTAAATCTGTTTAATTAGAGTAATATTATGAGAGGCGATCGAACAAAACACACGTACGGTAGTATAGGTAGTCTTACCTGGTCTTGAGTTGTGTCGGCAGCAGCCGCTTTTTGGGTGAGAGTGATGAGCAGAGAATGATGGTCGAGTACGTAGTCGGCGGGGTGGTGGTGCGGGAAGTCGTCGAGGCGGCGGTAACAAGCGCAGCAAAGATCGAATCGACGACTGGGATTACGATGGCCTTTTATCAGACAAAGCAGGCAAGAAAAGTAGGGGCCTACTAGCAGATCCCAGCAGCCGCTGCACCTGCTTCTTCACCTTATCCATGTAGTGAAGGCACAGAAACTCTTCGAAGTCAAGGCTTCCGTCGCCATTTTCGTCCAGTTTTTCGAATACGGCTTCAGCAGATAGCCACGAGCTCACCGATTTCTTGAATTCCGACAGGCTTATTTTTCCGTCGCCGTTGGAGTCTAATTTTCCGAACAACTCTAACAACGAATTCATTTCTCCTTCGCTTACTCTGTCGTAGTAGGACTTTGCAATTTCTCTAATCCCTTCCATATCTCTCTCTCTCTCTCTCTCTCTCTCAAACGGGGGAGATTTTCTTTTTCTTTTTTTTTTTTCTTTTTATTTATCGATATGTATACTGAAAATATACATGCATACCGAGCAAATAAATAAGAACAATAGCATTGACTAATGGACGACTTCGTTGATTCAACGCCTGTAAATTATTCAACTATACATACTACGGCAGTTAACTTATCATGACAGCATTTAAGTCTATATCTTACATCGTCCCATCCGGTTTTGTCCATACTACAACCAATGTATGTGCATATTCTGTCACAATAGATTTATTGAGACACTCTTAAGTGTCTCAATAGACCTATTGTGACACTTAGAGGTATCTATTGTGACAAATATGCACATGCATTGGTTGTAGCATGGACAAAACCGTCCCACCCTTCGTTATCAGCGATCGGACAAACAGCTCAATTACACAAATAATTTCAATATTTAATTAATTAATCTGTCTTTCACATCACCAATATTATATATAACTCAATCATATACAATTTGATAGTTTATAAGCAATCATCCCAAACATCCAACCATAACGTTATATATTATTTTCCCTTTTCTTTTATTAATAAATATAATATAATTAATTAGAATTAAAATAAACTATTATTATTATTGAAAATTATAACAACACAAAATAACAAATTTATATAAAATAGACAATAAAATAAAATACAAAATAAACAAACTAAGAATATTAACATTAAACTCAATATGAATTGAAAATTGAACAATAATATAGGAGTGCAATTTGATATAGTATAAAAAGACAGAACGATAGTATAAGAGTACAATCCGATAGTATAATTAGACAGAATGAATATATATATAGCAAAATTGATCTCTATTTATAGACAATGAAAAAATACGAATTTTTGATATTTTTTAACTTTTATACAATTTTAATGTATTATAAAAAAATATATGCATTACATCTATGTATTCAAATAAATTTTACATGACAAATAGAATGGAGAAGAATGTTGTAATTCGATTGGTGGAGACAGAGGAGAGAGTGACCATATGGTCTCATTTTCCTCCATGAGAGGATTAAATTGAGAGAGATATGTGTGTGCAGAACGTACGTTGCGAAAAAAGAGAGATGAATCACATTTAATTATCAAATTACACATATAATCCCGAAACTCTAAAAAAGGTTAAATATTATAGAACTACTACCTTAAAATTTGAAGTAATCTAGGTCGCTCAAATAATATGAATCTATGGTTGAGATTGGTTCCTTGTTCTCACACCAGGGCTGGTTCTTTCTAGAACCTCTCCATATATATATTTGTTTGCTAGAAGTTGTTCCTTAAACTATTCAACGTGGTAGTCTAGCATTGAGTGTTATTGAGTGAAACACGTGAGAGATTTTTTATCCGTTTTATACGTAATCTCGGGAGAGATTATAAGTTGAAGTCGTGGGTAGTTAGAGGGAGTCTAGTATCACGGTTGTGAGGGAATCTCACAGCTTTTGTTCATCAAAGAGTTCGTCTTGTAAGAAAGGACGGCATAAGGAGGGAGTCATGTATGTGTAAGATCCTGAATAGTCTTCACGAAGGAGTAGTGGACAAATCTTCAAATTTGGGCGAAGTCTCCCAGAGTAGGTTAGTTAACCAAATTGTGTTATCAATCCCGTGCGTGCTTTTACTACTTTTGTTTATCTATTCTTACTTCTGTTCTTGTCACTATAAAAAACACACATATGCAATATATAACCTTAAACACATAAGTGCATGGATTAAGTTTTTTTCAGTGTGCCAACTCCTCGATTCATTTTTTTTATATTAAAATATTACTTTAATTAATCCTAAAATCACTATTTTATATATATATATATATATATATATATATATATATAAAGATTTATTCCTTAATTAATCATCTTTATGAACACCACTGATCGATTCTGCATTGATCATCTTTTTTTTACTATTCCCATCTATTAAGTTCAATCTCGCACTTAAGATCAATTTTTTGTTAAATTTTTAAATTATGAATTTTTCTTGTATTTTTTTTCATTTTTTTTGTGATTTGATTTGATTTTACGTCTATTTCTTAGGGTTCACTCCACCCAATTATAGTTTATAATTATTTTTTATTATTTAATTTTTAATTTTTAATAAATAGTTCATTATTATGGTTGACTATTTCAAAATTAAATTTTATAATTTTTTTATAAATTATTATTCATATTTATTAATAATTATTAACTATGATTATTTATTTTATAATTAACTTTTATTTTATAATAATTATTACTAAAATCACTCGGCATTCGGCAATCGGCAATCTTGGACTCCGTCTTTTCTTTCGTCTTTTTCTTTTTCCATCATCTAGCTCTTTGTGTCGCAATTCTTTTATTATTATTATTTTATTTTTCTGGTTACAATTGGTATTAAATCTTTTTCGGAAAGACAATAAATAGGCGAAAAAAGCAGAGCGTAACATACGAGAGTTGAAGCTACATTTTCATATTTGTAAAAAAAATTAACTCATTTTCTCAGCAACAATTATAACTTTTTTTAGGTACAAAAGAATTATATTAATTGTGATGAGAAACTCTATAATAATAAAATTTGTGTTAGACCGTCTAATGAATTTCTTACGTTAGACATGTCAAATAAAATTTAAACTTGTCCAAAAAAACCCACCCACCCGCCTAGGGCGCGTGGACTACACACGCCTTAGGCTTGAATAAAAAAAAAAAACTTGGGTTGGGCGGCTGTTGTCTCCCGCTTTTAATGTTTTACTCCCTTTTTTCTGTTTTTTTTTTGCTTCTTTTCTTGTGCTTTTCGTTTTTATATTTGTTTTTATTTTTATTATTTTAAATTATTATTTTATATTTTTTGTGGTCATTTTTCGTCAGTCCGCTATACTGGTACATGAAGGTTAAACGTTGTTGTTTAACCAAGCAGCCTCATAAAGATTGGGTAATTTAAATTATTTTGAATTAATCGTCCGCATTATGTGGAAGGATTGATATGATCAAAAGAATCAGATCATACCTCAACCGCTCTCGTAATTTGCGTAAGTTCTAACCGCTACCTCTGCCTATAAAAGAAAGCCTCCCTCCTCATTTGACGACTACGCTGACATACCCGAAAGCTTCATATCATACCCTAAGAACATTGAGTTTACTTTTTTCTAAGTTAATTCCACACTGACGATTCAACATTCGGGCATCTTTCTTACGTTCTTCTAGAATTAAACGACATTCCTCCTGATTTCTAGTCACGTTCTGGTTAGAGATTACTGTTATTAAACTCTTTAATTATTCAATTATTTCGTATTTTATCTCTTTTTACACTTCTTCTTTCCTGACTTGATCGTCAGAGGCTCAACGACCGTCAACCCCCCCTAACGGTGTTTGGCTCTTACAATATTTTCTAATTTTATTTCACAGATTGCCCGCTGCTCCTCCGAACTGAATTAATTAATTGCAGATTTCCGAATCTACAATATTGAGTGCAGTACACGAGTTCACGCATTAATGTAGGACGAGTGCACTGCGTAAGATGCCAGAAAAATAATAATTTAATTTAAAAAAATAAATTAATCAAATTTAATTTTAGGGTCACTAATTCCATTTTAAGGTGTATATTTATTTCAAAATAAAAAATAAAAGCACAGTGTACGAGCCTACCCGTTAGCATTGGGTGAGTGCACTGCTCGAGACGCCGGATAAAAAATTAATTTAATTCATAAAATTAAATTAATTCAATTTAATTTTAGGATTTACTTAATTACATTTTAAGGTATATATTTATTTTAAATAAATTAATTATCGAGTGCGGTGCACGAGCCCACGTGTTAGCGTCGGGCGAGTGCATTGCGCGAGATGACGGATAAAAAAATTAATTTTAAAAATTAAGTATATAAATTTTAAAAAATAAAAAAGAAGAAATTAAAAATTAGAAAAAAAAACTGAAAAAATGGAAAGAGGGGGGGACCACTAGAAAAGAAAAGAAAAAGAAAAAAAGTAAGAGGAGATCACATTATTGGATCAAATAATATTGGTCAATATAAGAGATTTGTTAGATGGTATCACACAAGTGTGCTTCTATAATAAATTACAATTACTTCATTGTGTGAATAATAATTAGCTTATACTGCTAAACTTTCTTTTTTCCTTGACCAAAATTAATTTGAATTGAATAGCTAAAATTCAATCACAACTTTACTATTGGATCTTTATAAAATTTCATAGATATTTGAATTGAATAGATTTTGTTGATGCCAGAATTGAATTGTGTGCGTGAATTAGTTTAGGAGTAATCAATTTATTGATGTTAATTTACATAGTTTATTCCATGATTATTTAGGGACTGATTAATTAAGGCAATATTTTAATATAAGAAAATGGAGATAAAATTAACATTAATTTTATAATAGGAATTGGGCAAAAGTTAGTAAAATTGTTAAATTGACTAACCTCATGTGACATTGACACACCCAAAATGGAGACGGAAGATATTAACTCGTGCTCGCGGTGAATAGGTGGATGGTCTTGTCTTGTGCAAATCATTTTGAACTGTTGTAAAATTTAGAGATGACCTAATAGAATTCCGTCATTCATCGGATTTGAGGAAAAAATAAATTTGGTTCACCTGAACCGACCGAACTGAATGTGTATATTTCGTGTATATAAATTATAGTGCATATACCCAAATACTATGGACGTATCATCTCTCTCCTTCCTCTATTAATAATTACTCAGCCACCTACTTATCTTCTCCCAATCTTCTATTTTTTCTTTACACCATCTTAATTCATGTTTTCCCACCCATCTCTTTATCCTCACATTCTCTTTTTGCTTCTCTCTCTCTTTCTTCTCTTTTATCTCTTTCCCATCATTTTTTCTTCACTTTTTTTCACCTTCACTCTCTCCCCTTCCATTCTTCAACGCTTCACAAGGATGACAATTTTTGCTCCTCGCCTCTCTCCGAGGACGGCCAACCTAATAAATTATTTTGACTGTTCTTCTCGATCAGATTTTCTAGTTCAAATTGTACATCTAATCCGCGTGTTAACATCAAATTGCGTTGTTTTGATAATATTTTTCATTATAATAAAATTTATTATAATATAACTAATCTAATTAATATTTATTGCTAAGAATGAAAATTTGAAAAATTGTATACCCTAAATTTGGAATAATTAATCGTAAAAATCAATTATATTAATTGAATATGAAAGTTAAATGTCAGAAAATAATTATAAATCCTATATAATAATATAAAATTATACAAAATCAAAAGAAATAACAATAGATTAATTTCAATTTGGGAAATATTTTTTAAAAAACAAAACTCGAATTTTAAAAAATAGTACTCAAATTCATAAATACACGAGCCCAATGTGGAATTGGTTTCTAATTGTGCCAGTCATCTCAACTTTTATCCTTCAATTCATCCAACCTATCAAAGAATTGATAAAAAGAATATTTTGGTTAATTCAATTATATTTTGTGTATTGGATGAGTTTCTGTGTTCTTTGTAAAAATTGTGCCATTATACATGATTTACAGACGCATTCACAGCGTACGATGCATGCAATATTAAACATTCAATCCCATGCATGATTTCATTCTCTAGTTGTTTTACCCTTGAGGTGCGAGCTTTTAATAACTAAATATCAGAGGTTAAATCTTATATTTCTTCCGTTTCTATATAAATATCATTTTGGATAAATACACACAAATTAATTAAATTATCTAATACATCCTTATATGAAACATTAAATGAGTTAGATATAATGTTTGAATGTATTAAATGAGGATAAATGTGTGAAATATGTGAATTGTTTGTCTCGAATTTGTAGAATGATAATTTTTTAAACAAAATTAAAATGCTAGAATGATACTTATTCAGAAATGGAAAAGTGCCAATCAAAACCTTCTATGTCAAATGCATCACATGGAGTTTGCCTACTTAATTTAAGATTGACCAATTGGCAATTCTCCTTTGCATTAGATGCACGTCAGACTGTTGATGCACTATTTATTATGCAATCAACTGCAACTAACACAGATCACTGCAATATAGGTAATAAATAAGATATTGTATCCACATGGACTGAAATAAAGATCAACACAGAGTACTAAGCTAACACGTCTCTATTATTCAGGCTAACTAAATGAGAAATTACTAATCCCAGGCAGTTAAATTAAAATCAACTAATTAAATCAAAGATCCAATTAAAAATAAAATTAAACAAGAATAAAATTATCAAATAATAAAATGAATTAATCCTATGGAGTGTGTACACATGTATAATTATGTATTTAATCTAATTCATTCAATTTCCAGTTTAATCTAATTAAAGGTGAAGGATCACCAAATCTAGCTTTCTATCTCCGTCAGGACTCAAGGTAACTATAGATTAATAAATTATCTAGCTATCTCCGCCAGGTCTCAAGATAAAATATTAGCTCCCAATAGAAACTCAGATTTAAAACATCCCACAGATGTAAACACGTGTATCATATAATCTAGTTAATCTCATTAATTAATTATCTCCACCAGAACTCAAATTAATTAACTTGTATGCAATAACTATGACCAATAATCACGCATGAGAAATCAAAATCTAGATTTATGAACACAATAATTGAAAGGAAAACTAAATTAGAATTGAATCAACACATAATCTCTACATGCTTGAAAACCCTAGAATTAATTACAAACTTAGCTACAAATACTGAAACTAAAAAGAAAGAAAGAAAGAATAAAGAAACATAATTAAATAACAAAGGTAAAAAAAACTGTAGAGAAATTCAATGTATAAAACTTCAATCTTGGATCTTCATGTCTTGCCGCTATGGAATCTAAATTGAAACTGAAAAAAAAAAAAAAAGAGGTATGTAGAAGGTGCGAAAATCATTCAATAATCAGCTTTTTATAGCTTGGAGGAGTTTGAGTAGGACTAGGACTCGTATAAGGAAAGATGGAGAAAATCCTCCAAAAAAGCGCATTGTTATACACAGTCCGTGCGCTCAGGATGTGTCATCGCACGATCCGTGCGAGAGGTTCTGGAATGGAAAGCTTTTGCTGGAGCTAATGTCCTGCACGGTCCGTACGCTCGGCTTTGTCCACCGTACGGCCCGTGCGTGAACTTTTGATGCCCAACACTCTTCCTTGCTTGCCCTTTCCTTTCTTTTGGATAGTTTTCTTACCAGCTCATTAATTAATTACGAGATGAACAGAATGAGTTCCCTGATTATTAAGCTTCGTTTCCTCCTGAACTAACATTGCGTAAAGTTCATTCACATTCTACTTATCTTTCATGGTGTTATAGTTCATTTGGAATAGACTGTACTCAGAGAAAAGTGAGGTTTCTGTTGATTCTTGTGCCTTGTTCCACGTGAGTGTGTGTCTGAAATGTCCAATGTGGCTGATCACTCGTTAGGTAAAGAGGGCACACCACTATTAATTGAATCGGCGAATCGTGACTATGTGTTGGTTCATATAGTAATAAGGGAATCAATAGGTTGTTGTGAGCACACGAGGAATCGGTAAACACAACAGATCTGGGTTCGTCTAGGGCACACTGCTATTTGTTCACTTACATCTCTTTGGGGAACCGGGGGGTGGATGACTGATTAGGGATTTAATTGACGAGGAATTGCTTTTAAGTCTATAATGAAAGGATGAATGAGGAGACGCAGAGAGGAATCCGGTCTTCATAACTAGATGGTTTATCACGTATGAAAATCAGTGTGCCCATGATCGAGTTGATGTATATTGAAACCAAATTCAAGTTCAAATGTTAGACTCTTTGTTATTTGATATTTCATTTACTTTCTTTTGCAGATTTAATTTCCAGTAGTGACAACAAACCAAAACCCCTTTATGATTGGTTACTTGAAGGTGGAATCACAACAGCTCTCTGTGGGATCGACCCGTACTCATTAGCTGGCTACGCTCGCTGTGGGCATAAGAGTTATAAATTATTTTTGAGCGCGAAATGACCGCGCGTCAAATTATAACGGTTTAAAAAAAACCGTTATCATTCTGGGTGATAGACAACGGCGAAACATTAGATAGGCAACGGTTTGGGAACCATTGTAAAATTACAACGGTTTAAAACCGTTGTCTATGTGCGTATACCCAAATTTACAACGATTTTTTATGTAACTAGACAACGGTTGAAAACCGTTGTCTTAATTCTTTTTTGTAGTAGTGTTGTCATGTACATTTTATTAAACGAAATCCATGTACTTTTTATATATTTACAAAAAAATAATCATTTATATAATTTTGACCATATTGGTGCTTTCATTGAATATGATATATGGAAGTCATTAAGACATTATTAATATAATGAACTTCATTATATTTGAATATATATTTAATTTCGAATGATGCCTGAATTAGTTGTGTTTTATTGATAAAAAAGAAAAAGAAAAATGGACTAACCATGAAACCAAAAAACTATCACACCAAATGCTCAAAATAAGACATTAGGGGGTATGCCTCATTAAAAACTAATAGAGTAAAACCTCAATGGACGAACCTTTGATGTGAAAAAGAGTGTCTAATCTTAAAAAAAAAGAACTAAAATGAAGTTATGTTAATTTCGAATGATGTCATATATATGTATATTTGTATTTCATTCGGTTACATATTCTAATTTAATGTAGAATCATAGGCAATCCATTAATATCTTTAATTCATTATATATTGATTAGATATAAATTATGAATTAACCATAAATAGATTGCACATGTATTCATGTAAAAATATATATTTGTTTTTTATTTGAGAAATTATATATAGTTTTAACACCAATTTGTGAATGTTGAATTTGCATACCGTGGGTGTTTAATATACAAATAAAAAATGGTGATATCATTGAAACATTTTAAAAATCATGTCGAATTGCAAAATAGGTCAAATATAGTAATTTATTTAGAAATTATATATCTTATAATTTATTCAATATACTTCATTCGTAATTTCTATCTATAAATTACTAATTTACATTATGTGATATCAATAATATGAATATCGGTACCACTAACATGTAGTTTAGTTAGGTACAAATATCAATCCCCAACTAAAAAAAAGTGAATATCAGTGAACCAAAAAGTGATATAGAAAATAGCAAAATGCAATATGCATTTACAGATAGTAATAATTTCATTTCAAAGAGTAGAGTGGAACTCTTAAGTGCACAAAAAATTATCTCTCATGTGTTTGTATTAATAACAATGCATTTAATGAAATATTATTTTGGCATATTATTTGTTTATATTAAAGTAAATATGATTAATGATACATGAATTTTGATTCTCAACACAAACTTTACAATGATATGCCCGACCTATAATACAAACTTATTTTTTTTAATTACAACATCAAAAGTTAATTTTGTATTGTAGGGGTATTCGTATATAGTTTGTGATAACTAAACTTATTAACCCCTAACTTAAGATAATTTTTTATGTGATATAATTTTAAGATCCTAGAGGTTAATATTTAAATATACAGATCAGTGAAAAGATAATTATTTAAATATTATTTATAAGAGAATATACCAATTAAAATTTACACTTACAAGTAATTATATATTTATATGTATATATATATATGTGTGTGTGTGTGTGTGTGTGTGTGTGTGTAAATCAAGAATATATATTTTTATGTCATCTTTTACACTATAGTAACAATCAATACATACTAATAATAGACATATTATTATTCTAAATATTAATGTATAGTACTTGTTGCTATCAGTTTAAATTATATCTTATGCACACAAATAGTTTATTTTACTTAATTAGATGATAAGCTTTCTCATATTCATGTATTTTTATGTTCTGTTTGGATAGAGGACTCTGTACATTTTTTTTCGTTAATTAGTCCTACTTCTATATTTGATATATTATTTAACAGAACAAACATAGTTGTAACTTTTTTATTATTTTAAATAACACTTAAGTCATTTAAATAATTTTATATTTTATTTTTGCATTTACATATGTAGTGACATATCTAAAATATTAAAAAAAAGTGAACTATTATTGTATAAGTTGTTATTGCATTGATATTTTTGTTTGTCTTCAATTTAATTGAATGAAAACTAAATGTGTTTTTTAAAAAAATTGTAGTACATTTGAAGTGTGTGTGTGTATATATATATATATATTACCACAAATGGCAGCGATATTGTATCATGTCTAAGAATTAATTATATGTATATATTGCATACGATATACATAATTTTAAATAAAAGGTTAAAAAAGATACAAAAATTTAGTAGGAATTAAAATTTGAAATAAAATTAATATTAAAAAATTCATATAGTATATTCACGTTGGAATTAAAAAAAAATAGAGAGAAAAGTTCAATTTTGCTTCATTTCTTATTTTCTGAATAACACTTTAGTCCACGTTTACCTTTTTGGTCCAAATTGATACCGTAACTATTTTACAGACATCAACTAGATTTTTTTTTGCTCATCTAAAAAATAGAGCGAGAATAAAATAATATCCATTAAAACACACATTTTTTTGGATCTTTTGATACACTAACACACTTTTTTTTACACGTGAATTAAACATAATTATTTCAATAATTTATAATTCAAAATACTTATTGAAGTCTAATAGTTATTGATGGAGTTTGATGATGATGGGGGTTTGAAACAATTCAAGATGAACGAGATCAAAATTTATAACTCAAAATGACCAAGATCAAGATTTAGAAGCAAAATAAAAATAAAAAGAAAAAGAAAAAAGAAAATGAAAAGAAAAAAAAAAGAACATAAAGTGTTTAATTCATATGTGTGTAAAAGTGTGTGTTAGTATGTGAAATGATAGTATGATCAAAAAACGTCTATAATATCTAGGGAGTAAAAATCATGTTAGAATTTTCAGCAAGCATAATTCATGTTCTATATTTTTCTTCAAATTGAATATGTTAATAAATTTTGTTAATTATTTTCAAAAGTTAATATTAGAAATTCACATCAAGTGTATTTTCAACTTGAAAAATATTTTTCAACCATACGTATGATAAACATATGTGCAATAATTTATATAAGAAAATTACTAAATCCTCATGGAAAAGTTTAGAAAATTATGTTAAATTTATTAATTTTATGATAGTCAAATACTACTCTTATAGTGACATAAATAATAGTTCAATTAAAATGCAGATAGTTAATTATTGTACTTTTTGGAAAATAAGTACGTTCAAAACAAATGAAGAGTATTTTGTACATTTGTATACTTTAGTTATAATTTATATTTTAGTAATTTCATAAATCAAATTTAGAGGAATTTTAGAAACAAATGTTTGATTATTTATAAATATAAGAAATAATAAGCATCGTGATAAAAATGAAAGAAAATATAAACGCACTGAAAAATTACATGTTAAAAGCTCAACCTTACACACATGATTATATTATTTTCAATTGTTTTAATTTAAAAAATAAATTACACAATTGGAAATCATTAAATTAAGATAACAGTATAATCAATTTATTTTTATCAAGACTAAATTATTGACGATCATTTAAGCTTTTCATTTTTGTTTATGTAAATTTAAATTATATTACACATATTACAAATTTGTACATAGTAAAATAAATAATTTAACATAAAATTTAACACAAAGATAGATTATTTATCATTCATTTTTATATAAAATAATTTATTTAATATGCTTAGTATAATTTTATTCAAAATTAGCTATTTTATAATTAAAACTAGTGCTGCATCCCGCGCGATGCATGGTGAAAGGTATATAAATAATTTATAAAAAATAGTTTGTATAAATAAAATAATTAAATTACATTGAAATGATTAATAAAACTAAGTGTAAAAAGTATAGAAAATGTTAAAATTTATTCGCTATGTTATAGTGGCGGACAACCCATATATATGAATAAATTTAAATGTGCCTAGTAAAACAAATAATATAATTGGTTTGTCAGAAATATATTCTAAACATAATTGAAATCATTTATGATTTTGTGCACAATAAGAAAAATTAATTAAGAAGATAATGATTAATGACACAACACATTAAACACATTTAAAAAAATTATAATATATATATCTTCACCATCCTCCTGATTGTGACAAGTGAATATATAAGACTCCATCGAATGAGAGTTGTCACGGCTTGAGTAGCGCCACAATTTGATTAATGTTTCACTACTATCATCTCTTTTATTTGTAGAGAACACCTCCAACTCCCTTTTGGACATCATATCATTCTACGTCTCCTGACACACATGTATGTGAATGTATTAAATTATATTATTCGATCTGTACGTAGAATGAAATTAAACATTGACCATTTTTATGTATGAAATTTAAAATATACATATTATATCTTAGTATTAAATACCAATATTAAAGAATTTGAAATGTGTTGTATCATGTATGATATGTAAAAGTGTAATTTGTAATTTTTTTAATAAAAAAGTGAAGTACATTGTCTATAAATATTTGAATTCACTAAAAGATTTTATTCTGCTGACAGCGCCTTCAAATTCTACCATCAACCCTTCAAATTTTTTGGAGTTTTGGTGGAAGAATGCGTGCATTATTTGACAAATAAAAAAAATGTAATTAATATTTATTTTGAGAAGTCCAATTATTTTGTACATTGTCCGACTCTTTTAGCCAAGTTTGATTATTAATATATGTTTGGTGTTTTCCAGAAAAAAAATTATTCATTTACTCTTCGATGTAAGATATATTTAGTTTGAAAAAATAAATATTTAATATTTAATTATTTAAAATATTAACATATATAAATTTGAATATATATATCCAAATTTTGAATTCAAATAAATTTATTTAAATTTTTTAATATATTTAAATAAATGATGACTTGGTTTGAGATTAAATTTCATTTTTAGTTCCATTAATTAGAAAATGGTCAAAATACTTTAAGTCTCAAATGATTTTTTTTTTTTTTTGAGAATTTTGATCTCATAATATGTTTCTCCAACAATTTTAGTCCTATAAAATATTTTTCTGATAATTTTAGTCCCAAACTAATTGATTCTTTGGTGCGCTAGACAACGCAAATTGATTTAAGATAGAATGACAGAATGTTTTGGATTTTGGAACACATGTTGTTTGTTTTCATATGCATGAGACACATCTCAGATTCACCAATTAAATTGTTAGTTTGTGACTAAAATTATCGTAAGAATATCTTATGTGACTAAAATTGTCAGAAATACATCTTATAGAACCAAAATTGTCAATAAAAATCACTTGGAATCAAAAAAGTAACTTTTGGGACTAAAAGCGTTTTGATCATATTCTAATGGGACCAAAAGTGAATTTTTATCTTTGATTTGATAATGATTCATGCTAGGTTACATGCTTCAAAGTTGCATATCTCCTAAATGCAGTAGTCTAATTATAATGAAATTTTAATTTAATATTAAAGAAATATAATCAAATGCGTACACTTGATCTCAGTTGAAAGACCGAGAAGAGGTGATAATTTCATCACAATAACTAAATATATAACTTTTAATTTTTAGAATATAAATATATTTTTAACCAAAATTAAAAATACCATTAGGAAGAACAATAATAGAAAGTGTCAAGATAAGTATTCACAAAATTTAGAGCATCAACCCAACAATAAGGGCTAGAAAATCAAGAACAACCCAATCTAGACGATTAGACAGACATTGACATTACAACGAACATGATACACTGCAAGAATACCTATTACTCAGTAATATCTGTTTACATCATAATATAAAGCATTAAAACAAATCTTGAAATCAACTTCAAAAATAACTTTAGCAAAGCGTAAGTGTTTAATCCAAGAAGACTTCGTACAAACCCATGCATCACCTCCCTTCTTCAACTCTAACTTTGCTCGACAACAATATATTTGCTTAGAATATATTTTAAATAATTGAAACAAAAAAAATTAAATCTATTTATATTTTTGAATTTTAATACTTATTGTTTGAATTGTAATAAAATAAATTAAAATCTAAAAAATATATTAATATGGGATAATTTCATCTTTAGTCCTATATTAGACTATGGGAAAAATACTTTGTGTCACATCTTTCTTTTTTTTATCTCAAGGTTTACTACTCAATATCTTTTTATCTCAAATTATATTTTTTCGACATTTTTTATCCCAAAACTAAGAACTTACCTCACAACTGTTAAAAATTAAAAGAACCTACTCTTTTGAGTTCAACTACAATAAGATTAAGAATCCATTATGTGCACTTCTTTTAAAAATATATAAATAAAAAAATTAATCATAAATAGATAAAAAAAATTAATCACCCATTATTAAAAATGATAGTACTAATATACAAAACGAACTAAATAGGAATTATAACACTTCATACCAAAATCTTGAAAATTATACTAAAATATGGGGCTAGATTTTTTCTATTAGAATTGAAAAACTACATATTAATTATTGTAATAAGGTAGCAGTTAAGTGTCATAATGTCGAACCCAACAACATTAGAAACATTGTGTCGTGTACGTGCTTACTATTTTGTAATTGATACTGCATCAAAAAATGAGAATGAATGTAATTATAATTTGACACATGAACAAATTAAATAAAAATAATAATTAAAAATGAGATCTTTAACATAATAAATCTAAATTACGTACTATTAAACGACCAATTGCCAAACAGCAATGAATCATCAAATCCTTCAGCATTTTCAAAGGAGAAGAAGTCTCGAAAGCAATGGATATACGATAAAAAAGTAATATCATTAATCAAGGCAACATGCAAAATTTAAAATGATGATTTGTTGTTTTGAATCTAACGGTATTAGGTAGAATCACAAGATAAAGAAAATAATACACATCATCTCGATCTACTACAAAATCAATTTCTAGCTTTCGAAATGGTGCCATGGATTCAATTGCATAGACGGTCGTCTTGAAACATGATCACTAAATCATGACATCGGGAAATTTTGAGTAGGTGAATAACTCGAAGTCTCAATAATTTCCTTTGAAGGACTATACTATGCGACATAATTCACACAAGTTTGTAATCGAGGCATAAATTAATTTGTTAATGAATGAAATATCATAATATCTAAGAATCAAAGAAGAATGATGATATGTGAGAAATCGGTTGTAGGATATATATAAAGCCCATTTAATTGATTGCATTTAAATTAAATAAATTAGGGATTGCCTAATTTCGTGATATTACTATAATTAAATCTTATTTTCCCCCATTCATACACGGATTTTTAATTGACCAAAATTCGTGATGAGTGATGACTTAATTAGATGATTGACTAATCATAATTTTTTCATTAATTTATTATTTGCCTTATTTATATCCATACTTAATCGCATAACCGTTCTTTTTTTTTTTCATTTATACAATCTATATTTTACCTTCATTTTTTTTTCATTTATACAATCTATATTTTACCACATTTATATCAATTTCTATAAATGAATTGCCTTTGTTTTTATATATATATATACATATATATATATATATATTAATAAAAAAACAAAGGCAATTCATTACATACATATATATATATATAGAGAGAGAGAGAGAGAGATTGACATTAATTTAAGATCTATATTAAGATTATTTGAAATGGAAATGAATTAACAATTAAAAAGTAATTATAAATTAGTTAATAGTGATTTTTTTAAAATGTGATTTAGAGGGGAAAATCTGAATTTCTAAAAATGCATACTTATTTTCTTATTATATATTAAGATTAAATTATTATTTTATTATATGTATTTGATATGATATCTATAAACTATTATGTATTATATTGTAGGATTAATTAATGAATAGACAGTCTTAATATAAAAATCTTATATGCTTAATAGATTGTTATATTACCTATCTTATTATATAATTAAATTGTATATTTTATTATTTGTATTTAATGTGATATATATATAAACTATTACAGAATATATTATATGATATTATTTGATTAATTAAATATTATTACAATTAATACAATGTTAATCTTAATATATAAAATTAACTTAATTACTAATTATAGAAAGTGGTTTTGGCGGGAAATGCTAGATTTCTATTAATGGCATAACTTCTTGTTTTTATATATACTAGTATACCACCTGCGCGATGCACATGATAACTTATTTTATTTTAAAATTTTGTAATATTGAGTAATTTAATATGATAGTGATTGTATAATGAGACAATATATAATCGTTAATATAATTATGTTTGGATATGACATTATGACAAAGAAAATTAAAAAAACTTTTAAAAAAGATTGGAGTACTTCTATTTTTTAGTAGGGGAAGGGAAGCGGTGGATCTTGAATTCAAGATGTCTCCCTTTTATAAAAATGATCTCCACAATTTAGATGTCCATAATGGAATTTGGAATATAATATTTCTTTGTATATCATATTGTTCATTAATTTACAATTGAAAATGTCATTGCCAAATTCTACAAATTATACAAAATATTTATAGCATCTATAGGCAAAAGGCATAGTTAGGTCCCTAATTTTTTTTAATTGGATCCTAGTAATTTGTTGTTCTCGAGGCTCGAGAATTCTCTACGGTATCCAAGAACTTGCTACGTTAACGGACCCAATTCAAAAAAATTTAAAAGTACATACATTTAAATATACTTTTTGGCCAAATATAAACTTGTGTCTTGAAATTTGGCCAGTTTCTAAAATATCATAAACTTAACAAAATTCCAAAAAAAAAATTCAATTTTTTTCAAAAATGTCATCAGACCCATTTTCAGCATCGAATTCTTGAATGGTCATATTGGAACCCAGTGTGTGAAATGAGATGCAAAATATTTTTTCCACCTCAGCAAAAATGATGTGGTTTGGTGACTGATCTTAAAAGAATAGAATATGTGTTTGATTTCTTGCCAAGAAAAGATCGATTTTTCTTCGATTTATTGCCCAATTTCTTCTTTGATTGATTGCCTGCTTACTTCTTCCCTTCCACCTCACCCGACACAACCACCATGACGCAGGAGCCACCACCACATATCTCATCCTCATCGTTTAAGACACCGGAATCTCTAATTCACAAACTCTATCCCTCTCACGGGCTACAAGAGTTTTTTTTTTCTCTCTTTCCCCCTGGCTTTAAAAAATTCAATTGTGGAAAGAGAGAATGTGATTTCACAAACTGAAATTGAACTCGTTTTCTGCTTAATTTAATCATTTAATATAAACATATATAACTTTTTGTTTAGTTTAATTATAACGAATGTTATGTGTGAAGATGAAATGAATTTTTTAACAGTCACATCAACTTCTGTTGGATAGAGTTTGAATGGTATTAAATTTTGAAGATCTTGAAACCTTAAATCGATATTTTTTTATCATTCAAGTATTGAATCGATGAAATCTATCTTTCAAGTTTTCCATTGATAATATATATATATGTACACAAACACATATATTGGATTTATTAGTTATCCCTATAAATATAACGGTAGATTTGCATGAAATAATAGGCTGAACTATTTTATTACTAAATTATTTTTATCAAAATTATAACAGTTGTTAGTCAACGTCTCGATCAAAATAGAATTCTAATCATCAATTATAAAAATAATGTTTAACAATGTAATAAAATTTAACACTATTTATAATCATGATTGAGAACTTTTAGTGACAATACAAAGAGTCAAAGACATATAGTGACACAAATTAAAATAAATTGAATGTTTATACCAAAAAACGTTAAATAGATATAAAAATATACAAATGCAATAATGAAATTATATCCAAAATGTTACAAAAATAAGGCATATTTTTTATGTATGTGTAGTATAGCAATCTATTATAAGTAGAAAACCAATTTTATATATTGAACTAATATAAATAAGATTTTTTTGTTAGTTGGGGAACTATTATAAATAAGATGTAATATAATTTGTTTTAAAGTTTATAATGTAAATAAATAAATAAATTTTGTATGTATCCTTATAGTTTTAAGTTTGGAATATTAAGGTTGTTGGTATTGTACATAACTACAATCGCTAATGGTATATAAATTTAAAAGTTAATGTGATACTCTTCCAAAAAAAATAAAAAATCGATATGATAAAAACTTAAACAACAATATAGAGTAGTGAGCTTTCAAATTTGTTAAGTTATTTTCTCAAAAAAAGAAAGAAAGAAATATTGTTCAAGTTATCCATGAATAGTAGTACCCAACAAACTATTCACAATAAAAAATATTTAAACTCAAATGCTTAGATTTCTTTATTAATCATTTCAAAGCTGCAAAATAATTGTGTTACATGACACATTCATTCCAATAAAATTCAATTAAGTAGAGCATTATAAAAAAAATTAACTGCATAATAGAGATCAGATAAAGTCCAATTACACTTAATTTCCAAGAACATTACACTAAGAAATAACAATATGCAGTAATCACAAACATAAAAATGAATAACTCGTGAAATAATAAAAAGATACATTATAAATAAGATTAGGGTGTTTCTATATACACCACTATTAAATTTAATTAAATAATAAATAATTTATAATTTATTTAAATACCCTTTTACTTAAATAAAAAAACCACTTTCACTTGTATTTCTCATCTAGATGTACACAAGTTGTCAAGATACACAAATTTTGTTGAATTGCAAGGCAATATTTTTTTTGAAAATATTTTTTCCAAATGATTTCATTACTTTCGAAATTATTTTCAAATTACCTAATGGAGCTTCAAAATTATATTTTCGAAGGAACTAAGCAAATTCAAAAAAAAAAAAAAATCAACGGCATGAAGCTAAGTTCGAAAAAAATACAATTCGAACAACATTAAGTAGGTTTGAATTTTTTTTTCCACAAAAGACATTCATACACCATTTTTCTTTTAAACAAAACCTCTACCAACAGCATAAAAATATACTAAAGACAGATATCCAATACCCAAATATACTAAACAATAATATTAAAAACAAACACATACATTAAACATCAATATTCAACATCCAAATACACTAAACATTAAGCTCGGCGTTGTAACTATGCATCTTCATTATTAGTATTATAACTATGCATCTTCACTGAAATTGGTATTGTTAGTAGCACCATATTTAATTTATCTACGAATAGATGCAGCTAATCTTCCTTGAGAATATTGTCCTAAAAGATATACTCGAACATTATGGAATGATATCTTTTGTAACTGATTCATAAAGAAAGCAATTTGAAAACATAGGATGTGAATAATAATTCAAAGTTCTTTAATACAATCTTTGGCATAGTGCCATTGAAGCTCTTTGACCAAATTGTCGAGATTTGTTTATCAATTCCTCATTTTTTTAAACTATTTATTAAACTAAAGGGTAAAAGGGGGAAAAATGTGTGGTGTATAAAGAAAAAATACTAAATTTTTATTTAAAGAGATGGTGTATATAGTAAATGTGGTATATAGTAAAAAATTAGTGGTGCAAAATAGCAACACCCATAAGATTATTTTCAGTCTCTTATTAATTGACAACTTTGTCTCCTTGATGAGATTTTGTGGAAGAAATCATCATTAAGAGATCTGACTATCTCGTATTCAAATCCAAATTCTTCAAATCTCGAATGGATCATTGGATCTTCATGGGTGTGCTAATATGATGCTTCGAAGATGAATCCTAATAGATATTCACTCCAAAATTTGCTTATTATATATATGCAAAAATTATATTAGTATTTTTTTAGTTAGGAGAGGAGGAATTAGGATTCGTACTCGGGTCTCTCACCTTTACACATAGAAAGAATACCAACTAAGTTACATGTAATTGAAATATTAGATTAAAACTGTTACATTCTTCTTAAAATTTTGATTAGTGTTGCGAAGTTGAAAAAAATTGGAACTCGTGCCACAAGAAAAAAAGAAAAGGAGAGAACAATATCAGTAAAACCATTTGTTTATACAAAAGAAAAAAAAAATCATCATATTCCTATTTATCAAGGAAATGACTCCAATATGCATGTAAAATTATTACCGATAATACTCATAAATAAGGAAGATTCTATCTTTCAAAAAAAATTATAATAAGGAAAATTCTCAACAATATGTGTGTGTATATATATATAATAATCGAAAATTTGATTTAATAGTATATATATTCTAATACAGACATATATACTTTCATTTATTAGTTAACTATTCACGTAACTATATAATTATTATTGATGTGATTATTGGTTAGATTATAAAAATGATTGTCTTGATTATTATATTGGTAAATTCAAAATAAAATGATACTTTCGTGTGATTATTGACAAGATGTATTTAATTACCTTAAACATGAAATGATTGACGTCATATAATATGTCATGAACCAATATGACGCAATATAATGTCCTATGAAGGTAACTTTGACTAAGTAAACCTATAATTATATATCATGAACCAATATGACGCAATATAATGTCCTATGAAGGTAACTTTGACTAAGTAAACCTATAATTATATATCATGAACCAATATGACGCAATATAATGTCCTATGAAGGTAACTTTGACTAAGTAAACCTATCTTAATTATAGACGGTTAATTCCTTCTCTGTGTGGTTTGCAGGCTATTACACAAGACGAAGTTTATTCAGTGCGCACCTCAGTAGCGGCTGCGGGTTACCCTTGACAATAAAAAAAAATTATAGATGGTTAATTATATTATATTACATATATAAGTATTAATCATAGTAAAACATTAAAGTATATTCCAAAGATTGCATTGATCTTATTAATACCTAGCTCACTTAATTTTATGCCAATTTGTGATAAAAACAATTATATAATCATTCCAATAATGCATTTATAGTGTATTTTGCATATATATGCAATATATGATTTTTTTTACTCAAGATTTATTTATTTGAAGTTCGATCAGTTGCTTTTCTATATTAGAATAAGTAACAAAAAAAATTAATTTAGCATTTTGATGTCATCAATTTCTTTCATATTTTTCATATATAAATATTATATAGATTTAATTATGATAAAAATATTGTCCCAGATTTTTTCAGAAAATATATTAAACATGCATATTTATTTATCACAAACTATTTTATCAATATTTAAAATTGAGCGTGCATAAAAAACTTTAACCAAATAAATTGTATGATTAAACAATACATTTAACCAAGCGAAACATTTTGTAAATCTAGCTTAATTCATCAGGCTCATGTATTGCAATCATACATGCTTTTAAGGGAAGACATTTGAGATGATGGTGGTTGATAACATAAGGATTCCATCAAAATGTTGTCACTTTTAGTGCTTTAATTGATTGATACCGTGTAGAGAGATATAGAGGAGACTTGTGCAATGTATGAAAAAATGAAAAGAAATTGAGATGTCCATGCTAAAAATATGTACTTTACAATTTTGATTATAATATATAATTTGGTTTCATTAAAAACAAATACGGAACATTTGGAATCCATATACGCACGAAATTGAATATTGATTAAAAACGATCCAAAAAAAATAAAGCTACACATTCCCAGTTTCTCCGATGTAGATTTGAATCCTACTACACATTAAACACCAATGCATATTTCACCTAGTTACAATTTTTTTCATACATATCTACATTCTCATTCAACATGTTCCATAACCTCTAGCACAACACATGTTGTGGCTCGACAACCACACCGTCTCCTTCTTTCAAGCATTCATTTTCCGGTCTCCATCTTCATATATCTATGAAAATTACATATGCCACAAGCCCACATGCCACACCATTATATATAGCTTTTTTTTTTCTTTATGTTCCATATTTGATTCAATTAGTCATAAATTAGATAACCCAATTGATTAGCGTAATTATAAAAAATTATAGGATTTGATGTTATTGGATATTATACCCTATATGTCTGTTATATTCGTGTAGGTTGATGAAGGGAAGTGTATAAATGTGTCATTTGCTTTCTTAATTATAGAAATGTAACAAATTTGAATGCTACATAAAACGTAATTAATATTGAATCACGTAAGATTGTTTATACCATATATGCAGGCCTTGTAATTGTATTAGTATTGAATTATTATCAATTAAATGTAATTAATATTTAATCACTCAATATATAGATATATAATCATGGAAATGAATTTACATATAGGTTTCTATAGAATATGTATATATTTATATGTATGCTATTATATATTTTATCTATCTAAAAATATTTATTTATTAAGGTAAATACCAAATCTATACAAACTATATGTCTTTGATTGTATTTAAAAACTGAATATAGTATTTGCTAAAAAAATATGAATGTATTATATTAACACAAGTTTGACAATGGTCTCAGCCGAAACATGAATGGAACTAATTAAATGATTTTCAATCTATAATCTTGACTAATTAATTAAGATCGTATTTTGCTCAAACTGTCAAACATATTAAATGTGTTGCATAAAGTAATTTATTAATTAACTAATTAATTAAAAGAATTATTGGATATTAGAATTCCATTTTCGGCAAGTGTTTTAGGCGGGAAAAATCGAGTTACTATAAATGGCATAATTATTTGTTTTTATATATATTAAGATTAAGATTAAGATTAAGATTAAGATTAAGATTAAGATTAAGATTAAGATATACATATTATATAATTATTTAATAATTAAAATCATTCAAACGTGCAACGCACGTTATTTATGATAGTCATAATTAAAAACACTGAAGAATTAATCACGACAGTAGCATGGAGTCCTCAAGTCTTGATTGATAAATAATTATCAAGAACTAATCTTGTGATAATTCATTTGGTAATGACAAATTGATTTAATTCTAATCGCATGCATTAATTCATTCATGTCATCAGATTCCCATAACTATATATGCATATAATGATTGACAACATTAATTGCCATAAGATTTAATCTGTAATATAACTTGTCAATTTGCAACAATTCGAGAACACGTACATTTATTCAATCATTCATCGCGAGTTCAATTAATCTTGTAATGGTCTTCATAAAACATTATGATGAAGTCATATAATTTAACGTAATATATATTGCAACGGAAGTAAAAAAAAAAACACTTTAATTCGATAAATTGAATTGAAATTAGATCATAAATAATTCCATAAGGAATCCGCGCCTCATAAAATAGTTTAGGAATGAAAAAGCATGAGTTTCAAAACCATGTTCTGATACTACATGTAAACATAAATTGCACGGATCTTAGAACTTCATGATTTTCACATTTAATATAAAGCAAAGTACTAACCTTAATAAGCCATAGCTTAATTCGATGATGATGATGATGATGATGATGATGATGATGAAGAAATTGGTTTCTCTCCACCATTTCCTTATGCACATAACGCCTTTAGATGATAGAGAAAATATAATGTCGTGTTTTCTTTTATCAGTATGTGAGAGGACAAGTTCCAGATACAGTATAACTATACGTTCTATCAACGTGATGGATATCATGAAACCACCTTTAGAAAAATATAACCAATTTATCAGATAAACATCAAGTTATTTAAATCATATAACAAAGATACTTAAATTCATATAAATATCTTAATAACTTAATTATTAATGACACATGACCATTAAGAAATCTTACAATCAATATGTAATTTTTGGAACAATTTCTTTCATCATTGATTGAGGTCGTTGGTGGATTAATGAAGTGATAGTTTCTTTGTTTTAAAAAATGTAATTTTTTAAACTTTGAATGAAAGCATTAGCAATCTCAAACAGTAACGGAGCCATGATTTTTGTTTAGGATGACCCAACTAACATTAATATGAAAAATAGTGTATTATTTTTAAGATTAAAATATAAATTAATTACAATTTTGTTAACACAATTATATTTTAGCATTAAAGATTAAAAGTTTAATAAAATCAAATATTTATTTCTTTAATCAATCATAACCCTAAAGATGGAAAAGAAATACAATATTCAAGGCTGAATCCAAAAAAAAAAGAAAAAAAATCTACAATTCACAAAATATCATCAAATTTAAGTGTAAAGTAAGTGTATTGTAAATTGAAATTTAATTTTGGCAAAGTAAACAAATAAGATTAAATTTTGGACATGAAATGAGTTCTATTTACATAATAGTTTGAGCTAATAACTAACAAAAAAATAGGAACGTTTAACCAATATTTAACAATAATGTTCTAATAATTCACATAATAAAATAAAGTGATAATTATGAAATATATTAAGAAATAAATTAAAATAAATAATTCATGATATAAAAAATTAACTTAATAATTCAACATAAAAATAAATTATGAGTGTGAATGTAAAGATAATTACATTTAAAAACTTAAATCTTTATTTTTTGACGAGCTCACCATAATAATTTCATGATCCTAAACTAAAATTCACATATTAGATAAAAAATAAATATATATCAACACTACCAAGTTATAATTAATGATAAATAAGCACTAAAATATATTACCAAAAGTTCGATGAAAAAAAAAAAGAAATTGAAAGTGGATTGACAACTGACGGGTTGAGTGTTAGCCGTCCAAATGAACTAATTAATGAATAGTATATTTTTCTAATTTTTCATGTTTTATATAGTTATTATGAAATGACGAAAATACCCCTATAATTCTTCAAGATTTTAAGGGGTTGGTGCCCCCACTGGCATGCACCCCCTCTCCCCGTCCATGAATGTTCGGTTTTAATTAAAGTGTAGTTAATTAAACCCAAGAAATATGATAAATCTATTGCCAAAACGGCTTACTCTAGCTAGTTGATTATCCACATGCAAATGCCCACTTTACTATGAATAAATTAAGTATTCTTCAATTAATTAATGTATTATCTATTAATGTTTGCAACAAATTTTTAATAATATCAACGTTTTTACGTATCAGTCGCTCGTTCCATAAAAGAGAAAGTAAATGGGGCCACAGAAAGCTGAATAAATTAAATCTGGGTTTAAATCAATTACGCAGGTCCACAAATTCGAGAGTCCATTATCATTATCTCTGTATTTATTCCAACACAAACAAAATACAAATGAAATGGGGGGATCATGGCAACTGCCAAGCAGGTGGTGGTTTCTTTAATATCAAGTTGATCACATGATCGTACATGTCCCACTGGTGACTGCTGCATCAAATTCCCTCATAGCAACTTTCCATTTTTTCTATCAAAAAATTAATAATTTAAACCACATTCCTATATATTAATATTAGCATACAGTTAGAAATAAAATTAAACAACGAAGACTTAGTTACCTCATTAGAAATAGAATCATGAACAATTTCGTTTGGAGTGTAAGGGGCCACGCCATTCGAACCCCCTTCGATAATTGGCTGTCACCACCAGGCATCACTTAATTAATTAATTGGGCATCTTACACATACAACTTTCAAATTACGTACAATGATGTGTGTGCACCATTAATAATGAATCAGAAGCACTAGTAATATTTTTAGTGTATTAAAGAGGCCCGCGTACGTATTAAGTTTGAAGGACATTTTTAAAGGCCTAGTCAATTTTTGTAAATATTCGGACTACTGTACTTCTTAATTAAAAGGCCACATTATGCAAACGAGATTCACATTCACCAATCCATTTTATGTATCCCACTTGGTGTACCAGTACTATCATTTTTTCTACCTTTTCATTCACTTTCTACTTCAATTCCATTTTATGTGTTTTTGTTTAATTTTTTAATTATTAATTATGGTTTAATCCACCAAATAGGATTAATAATTATGTCTTAGAATTTAAATTTCATTTTTAGTTAATACTTGATTATTTTTAAAATTTCAATTCTTAGTAATAAATGCTAATTAGGATTTATTTTATTATAATAATTTTTATTTTTATGATAATGAAATTGATAGTGGAATAGAAGAGTATGGACATAACAAGTGGAGTATAGTGTTGGAATATAAACTTATTTGTAGTAAAATAAGTGTGAGAAAAATCTAGAATTTAAGTTAAAAGAAAATTCTAGAAATTATTAGAAGCACATGCGAGTGGATTGTAAGGAAGTATCTATAACTTATCAAATAGAGCTATATATATAAGTATTCAAGCTAAGTGTTTGAATTCAAGCGGTGAGCAAAGTGAAGTGAAGAAAATTAAGTTACAGTGAAACATTAGTCTTTGCTCCAAATATTTTATGCCACATCTCTATCAATTCACGACCACTACATTAATCTTTGCTCCAAAATGGTATCTGAGTCTCCTAAATTAAATTTCCAATATAACCTATTTCGTTTTCTACATTAGATAGTTTGACTCAATTTTTTGTGATAATTTTTTTCGAAAATGCTAGTTAGCCCATTATGGCGCTAAAAGTGCATTTTTTTACCCCAAATTTTATATTATGTAACCTTTCATTTTCGGTAATTAACAAAGTATATATAGGTTAATTACCTCAATATTATGTTTGACTCCTGCATTATTTTTGTGGGCTTGAAGCAGTGCATAGTTGTCTAAAAACCGAGTCCTTCCATTATGATTGTGATTCCATTTGGAAGAGGAGTAACAATTGCGGCACAGATTGAAGGAGCTCTTGTTGGAACTACTGCTCTTGAAACAGTCGACGCAAGAAAAGAACATTCCAGGTGTGAAGTTGCCGCAGTGGTCGCAGATGGGTCTTCCACTTTTAATGATGTAATAAAGAGTAATGAACTCCAAGAAATCCAGACTGTTATTACCATCGATGTCCACCTCCTTAAAGAAGTGTCGATTTCGCATCTGTGCATGCCCTTCCTGCCTCATGAAATCCAAGAACTCCGAAAGATCGATTCGTCCATCTTCGTCAGTGTCGAGGGAATCGAAGAACTCGTGTGCAAGGGCCTGCACTTCGGGAGATGATGCCCGATAATGGGCTTTTGCAATCTCCATCACTTCTTCCATCTCTTGCTGCATGTGTTTTCAAAATTACCACATATGAGTACATATAGCTCAATTATTCAACGGTTTGTATGGAATGGATGTACTAGGCGTTTATTTTGGATGATAGATTAGATTTACAATCTATAAGATTGAGTATTATTTGAAAAATAACTTAATCTAAGAGGCTCAAAGTTTTTCAATCTATCAAAGTATATGATTAGCTTATATATATTATATATCTTTACATGCATGCATGTACAAGCTCCTCCAATCTAGCTATCACTTTATGATAAATTTTAGTCATTTTTGAAATAACACTTTTTATTAATGTTAGCCTACTACACTCTAATTAATGCCACACCTAGTGTATTTTGACTTTGAAATGATGAGGTGACATCAAATACGCAGAGTACGTACTCAAAGCAAAGTTATAGACTAGCTAATATATATTACATACCTTGACTTGAGTGTAGTTTGGGATTGTGACCTTCTTGGCCATAAAATGAAGTGCTAAGGCTTCATCAAATTCCAGAGCAGAAACGTTGCCGTTTTGGTCGAGTTGTTCCCTTAGCCAAGATTCCACGGAAGCCTTGAATTCCACAAGTTTTACTTTGCCATTGCCATCAACTAATTCTAATCTTTTGAACAGCTCTTTTGCCGACTTTCTTTCCTCTTTACTTGCTCTCGCATAGTTGGCTATTGCAATTTCCTTTATACAATCCATCTTTCTCTGTAATTAAATATTAATTTAACATTAATTTTTGTGTGTATAATATGTTTCAAGACCATAATATGGATCACATGTTCTCTATTAAATTATATATTTACTCTCTCATATCTTCTCTTAATTAGGGCATGCTATATATGTTGTGTGTCATGTATACATGCCACATATTACTGAAATAATATATACAAGATCATGCATGGGTATTAATTAACATGAGAATAATAACTCATCTGGACTCCCATATATAATTATATTAATCCATATATTCATCAACTCTAATCTGGACTAGCACGTAATTAATTCTTCTTTTTAGTTGCATGCCCGATTAATTAATAAAAGCACAACACTGTTAAACATGACTTTCTAGAGTTTTATGAGGGTCCTAAATGATGGGAAACTATATATCAATCTGATTCACGAAGGAAATTATTTTAATTCTGAATCACTTGAAATTAAAGTATAATTATATTGTTTCATGTAGTGGCTGTGAAACGGTCCAAATTCAATTCGATTCCTCTATTACATATTTACATTTCATGTTTCACTTTGTTATACACACAGGTATATTTTTCATGCCATATTTAAACATATAGTAACACGTCGATATCTTACATAATACAGCACATCATGTCCATCAGTAATAATAAAACATGCATGAGATTGAAAAGCAAAAATGTAACAATAAAGTTATATATATTAATGCAATCTAAATTCGCTGATATTAATAATATATTACCTTCCCTTGATTTTTCTGCTCATCTGCGGTACGGTATCTGAAGAGCTGGAGCAGAGAATGATGATCCAAGAAGTCGGTGGGCGGGTGGTCGTGCTCGAATTTTCCCCTGCCGTAGCAACCGCAACATAAATCAAACGTATGCGGAGCTTTTTCAAGGCACGGCAAGCATGAAAAGTAGGCATCAACTAGAAAACGACGACACCGATTGCATTTCAAGATTTTAGCCTTCTTCATATAGTGAAGGGCTAAAGCTTCATCAAAATCCAAACTTCCATCTCCGTTTTCATCCAGCCGTTTAAAGAGAAGGTCATTGCTAAACCAAGAGCCCGCCGAAGCCTTGAATTCCGCAAGGCTTACTTTCCCATCTCCGTTAGCATCTAATGTTTTGAACAACTCTTTTGCCATTTTTTTTTCCTCTTCACTTGCTTTCGCATAATAAGCTCTTGTAATTTCCCTTATCTAGAAAGAGTTTACGACATTAATTGTTTCTTCATCTAAACTTTTCGATTTAACATTTTGTTGGAAAGTAAAAGTTTTTATCAAGTTTCAAAGGGAGATATAGAGACCTACTAGGAAAGTAATTAAACAGAAAGAAATATATACAAGCTTACATATACAGACTATGGTTAAAAAAGGGTTAATTTGACTTTGGTTGGCTAAGAATAGGGTCCAAACTCTCCCTTAGGAAATGGTTCATTAGTGAAGTGATGTAAATTTGACACCAAATATTTCCAGTTCAAATTCCATCAACATCGCAAGGGGCGAGTTGGTTTATCTTTTAGAATGTGATTTGCATATCAGTATTGCCCAGAAACGAGATTTACCCAATACACATTTTCGGGTAGCGGTTATTTATTACCCTCGTCATAAAAAAACAGGGTCCAAATAATTATGGTCCCAATTCATATATTTTTGTCCCAAGTTTTATGAGTTTGACCTTTTAATTTGGTCCCAACTTTTGGAATAAAAGACATTGTTAGTCTAAAAACTGTTAGTATGTTAGTATTATATTAGGACTAAAAATATCATTTTGGTTGAATAAAAATATCGATTTTAATTTCTAAAAATTGGAACCAAAAAAGTTTAAAAATATATAATTTAGGATAAAAAATATAATAGTTGAGACTAAAAATATTTGGATCTTATTCTTACTGTACCAAAAGTTAAATTGTGTTTTAGAAAATACGTATATCAATCATATCATGAGAAGATATAATATTGTTTGAAAGTTCAATCAAATTAACATATAATAAAATTTTATCTTAGACGTGGACTCATTGTTAAATATTGATATCGGTGAAGCTAAAGACAATACCCTCTAGTTTTTATCATATGGAGACCCCCCCCCCCAAAAAAACAAAGTAGTATATATAGAATTGTAAATGATCCGAATTGAGCCAAACATCATGATGTTCGAACTCGACTTATTAAAGAATATTCTCGATTTGAGCTTTTTAATTTCCTCTTGTTCAAATTCGGCTCAACACATATTTCATGTCATGTTCAAATTCTGTTTGAGCTCGGCTCGTGAAATGTTCGAAAATTTACTAATTGAACACGAGCTCAAATGTTCGAAAAAATGATCATTTATTTACATATTCGAGCTCGAAAAAAGAGCTTATTTAAATATATCCGTTTAAAATATTTATAATATTCAAGAATATTCGAGCTCGAGTATGTTCGTAAGTTGGCCGAGCCAAATACTACTCTGTTCGAGCTTGGCTTGATAATTTTATCGAGCTCGAGTTCGGCTCGTTTAGAAAATGAAAGAACTTCGAACGAGCTTTTTTCAAGCTGCGCTCCGAATAGATAGCGACTCTATTCATTTACAACCCTAATTAAGTATATATATGACCAGTGAGCGAGCTTAGTTTTTTTTTTTTCCTGATCGACACGGTTGCAGGTATATATCATTCAAAGTTAGGTAGCTATATATGTATATTACCTTTTTGTAAATTTGGTAGTCATCTGTATCACGTTTACGGAAGAGTTCGAGGAGAGCAAGTGGTTCCAAAAACTTGGGTGTGGAGTGAGGGTGTTGGAATTTCCCTCCTCGGAAGCAATCAATGCATACCATGCGTGGGGTGTTGCTATCCAGACACTCAACACAGAAGAAGTAGGGCGGCTTTGATGCATAACACGCATCACACCACCCGAAATGCTTTGCTTTTATATAGTAATATGGCATTACATCTTCAAAACTCCTCTTTCCATCTCCGATTCGGTCGAATCCGTTTACGAACTCTTTCACCTTCTTCCTTTCCTCTTCGCTTGCTTTCCCGTAGTAAGCGCTTGCGATTTCACCTAGCTCTTTCGTACTCATGACTCTCTCTCTCTCTCTCTCTCTCTCTCTCTCTCTGTATTTGTGCGGGGTGGGTGGGGGGGCAAGAAGTTATCGATGATAGCTAGCAATGGTTTTATATATAGTTATATATATACATATATATATTAGAGAATAAATAGCTAGGTCTCACTGACGCCGGTGTGTGAACTCAAAAGTCAGTGAATTGAACTTCTTTATCTGTTTACACCACATATAGTATATAAATATATTTATATGACGTATGCAGCTGTCGACTTTTCAACTTAATTTGTGTTCAATTGTAACAACCAAGATTAATTTAATCTGATAATTAAATTAAATTATATTAAAATTAAGGGGATCGATGTATGTTCTCACTAGTTTCTTTTCAGATTGCAAGTATATATTCCTAATAAACATGCATATGAATATAAGATTAAAAAAATTAAGGTGATTCATTACATATGTGTGTGTAGGGGTGGTTTTGGTATAAACCACCCATAGTGTGTAAACTGTAAATCAATCTCCCACTACACATTTTTCAAAATCAAATAGTCTAGATTTTGTCAAAGGGCGGTGACATTATTGTAAATAAGAGGAACTTTAAAAAACGCGTGTGGCATTTTAATAATTTTCGCGTCTAGGTTAAAATTTAAAAATAAAGAAAAATAGCGGACTTCCAGGACATGGGCTAACGAAGACACATTCATATGCTGACGAACACATAATCATATATATGCTAACAAAGCCATATCACTTCATTCACAACACCTAACTTTAAACACAAAACTGATTTTGTTAGGAAATTATTAAATGGTCAATTTTTTATGGTTGGAAAGCTAGTCAAGCCTAATTTTCAACAAAAAATAATTTCAAAAAATATGAATTGTGGACAAAGTTATAGTTGTTTGATTGATGGTTGTTAGTTGCATTATTTGGCTTTAGTCCACAATATTATTACTTTTGTTAGCATTGTGTATTTCTTTTCTTTAGCATTACATAATACTTCTGTTAGCGTAATAGCAGCAAATGATAAAATTTAATAAAATTAAATTGTTGAACTCTAAAATTAACGTGATAGCAATATAATCAATCATGATCCTAGCGAATCATCTGTCATATGCTAACGAATCATGCTTAATTGAGATGTATGTTATACATTGATAATACACTTGCAATATTAAATACATATGATTCTATTACCAAATATAATTATACTACATTAGCATTATTATAATATTTTAGTTAGCATATGTCAATGCTAACGTTAGTAGTGCATTGGCATTCCCATATAAAAATATCTTAATGCATTAATGTACGTGGAAATACCTATTTATACCCATAAATATAGAGTTCACTTCAAAAATACCCACAAACATAATAGTCATTTACTATATACCAACTTTATCTATTTTACCCTTAATTTCTCATTTTTTTTTAAAATCTTACACAATTCTTACACATATCAGATCAATCATTGGGCATTTAATTCAAAAAGTAAATCAAATATAATAAGACAAATTGAATGAGACAAATAGAAAAGGGAAAGGAAAATCCAATTTCCAAGAAAAGGTGCAATGCACCATCTTTGCTCTTCTTCAGTTCACGTGAGTGCACTTTAACTTTTTGAATTAAATGCAAAATTGAAGCTCTTAAAATATTGCAACATTTACTACACTTTGCAGTTCTTTAAAGCATTTATCCTTTTTCATTTCCATAATCCAGTTCCCTTCTCCTGCTTCTAGCAAAGCAGCTTAGTCTGCAGGCCCGCCCACAATAACCGGCGACTGTAGTGGCGGAGAACTCGTATAGAAGCGCATGGGAAACAAAAAAAATTATTCAAGTTTTAAATTCCGATATCTGGGCATCCCACAGTCAAGTCTCATCTTATCTCACTTTTTTAATCTTTCGAGCCTTCGTTCGCTTTTCAAGTGCTTAGCTTCTGCTAACGGCGGGGCGGCAAGGCCATGTTGTTCAGTTGAAAGCTTAAGCCAAAAAGGTATGAACGAAGTGACGGGCCACTTTCGAAGATAGGGGACGACTTTCTTCACCCGGAACTACGCTCTGAGATGTCTTCATCATAGTCACAAATTAGTCTTCATCCTCAAATATCGAAAGCATGATGTAGCGTCCCGGTCCCGAAAGACCGTGGAAATGGACGCCACGGGGGTGGGAATTAAGAAGCGGGAAAGAAATGGGGTAGTTTAATTAACAACGGGGTGATAATCCAAAAAAAAAATTAATGTTTAGAATAAAATTTAACAACCGAGTATGCCAAAGATAGGTTATGCCTTCCAAAAAAATTAGACAGCATAACCTCTGTAACTAGAGCGAATCCCCGTTTATAACGGCTTATAAGAGAAGAATGGAAGCTGTAATAATTCAATAAGCCCTTTCATAGGCCAAACGGAAACAAATAACCAGATACCAACAATTAATAGACCCATTCATAGGTCGACAAAAGAAACAGACACCAATATACTGAACAAATGAAGCCCTTCCATAGGCCAAAATGAATGATCAAATAGACATAACCAAAGATGGGCTTCCTCCCCTTCGAATAAGTATGTAGCTAAGCATATGATACATGTTAACTAGGAAGTCAACAAATGTTCAGAATCAGAGAAGCAGAATCATATCGATAAAATACTAAGATCAGGGTTCTTAGAATTTAGCAAAAGAATATCATAAGTGGGAAAGCTCAATTCTTAACAGAATACTAACAAAAAGAGACAACGGAAAAATATGAAAATCATAATAGCCCATATTTCAGTCTCGTCACCTCCACGCTCCAGCCTACTGACCTGAAAATATTTGGAAGTATTTGGGCTGAGTACTAATGCACTAAGTGGGCAAGTTTTGACAATTCAAGTTATGCAAATCATTTTATTAAAGTAATCTATCTGTGTTCATGCAGGTAGTGAAGCTTAGGAGGTTTAAAAGTTGGAAGCAACCTAAGTTCACCAAAACATTTTATCATGAAGCGCTTAAGAGTATAACCCGTCACTGCCCGCAACCCAAACTACATCACCAGCGCATAACGTTGAGTATGGCCATAGTATACCCAAAGAGTATAACCAATAAGTGTTTCATTTTAGTCTCACCGACAAGGAGTAGGGCAGGACAAACAATGCATGCATACTGTAGCTACTCACATTGACACAGTGCTGGTATATGAGACTCCGACAACATACAGTAGCACGTAAACATTTAACACAGATAGTCACATATGCAGTTTTAGCAAAGCAGATCTTAATAACTCGAAAGATACAATTTGCAAAGATAGTATAGTATAACCCACCTTTCTCGGGATTCTGAAAAGCTAACTCCTGAAGAATCAACCCTAATGATTTCTCTAGCTCAGCTGGTACTACAGAAGGTAAACTTCAACTCAGGATAATCGCTATATTTTCGGGAATTAATCTACTATAAACGGAACTATTATTAATTCTATTCTATTCTATTCTAAAATAGATTGCGCGACTCTAGAGACCTCAAATAATTTCGACGAAGAAGGAAATAAATTCCAAAACGTTATTCTTGCTTTACTGGGATCAACTGATTTGACAGAGGTCTCTTTCCAAAACTTGTCATTTATCCAAAGTTTACCAGATCTATGCCACGACACTTTTTAACCGCTCGGAAATTACGAAAATATTTAGGGATGATACTATATATGCCAAGACTAAAGAATGAGAATTTTAGAATTTTTTCAATAATACATGCTCCCGGTATAAAAATAACTATCTACTTTAAATAATCGAAATTGTTCAAAACTCGCAACGAGATCGCGAAACTTGGCAGGCTTATAGGAAATAATATTTGGAGCAATTTTCGAGAAGAAACATTTTCGATTTGACGACCCAAAATGGGTGAAACGGGAGTTTCGGTAAATATTTTAGCTGAACATGTATCGGTCTCGATCGAGCTCGATACTCATTAGATTTTCACTCAAAAGTACAATTTTTGATAGTGCAGAAAATAAGGAATTTAATGGTGTAATCAGATCAAAGATCGGACGGCTAGAACATAAATTCGAGCTGAGCAGATTTATAATATAATATTCGGATCCGGATTTCAAACGACGAGAAATCAAAAATCTATTCCGGTTAACTACAAGATCCAAATGATCAAAGACTATTTATAAAAAGAAGATTTCTAATATGACTATTCAGGAAGAGTAGATCTGAGATTTACATAAAATGAAAACAGGGAAAAATACCGAAAACTCACAACATCAAAAATCAGAATCGGTAGAATTAAAGATAATCAAAATATAAGCATATTTAGAACTTGAAATTTCTAAATTCATCGGTCCGAATGACCAGAATCGGAGAAAGTACCTTCTCCGAGGAATTGGCGGCGGTCACGATGATTTTCCATCGTGATCATCCTTCGTGTCATCATTTCAATCATGTATTCGTGATCTACGCGTTGACACCTTCAAAATGACTATTTCAGAATTGAAATAGGAAACTAGAGTCGTACATTCTCTGGAAGCTGCTCGGCGTTTCGATTTTGAAAATGAATGAAAAATGAAACCTTAACCTCCTATTTATAGAGGAAAAATAAATAGGATAATAATGAATAAAAGAAAGAGGATAATAATGGAAAAAGAAAAGGATAATTACGAATAAGATAATCTTTTGAAAAAGAAATTGGATAATGACGGATATGCCTTTTTCTATTAAATTTATTATTTTCCAACTTAAAGTTGTGCCAAGAGTTCATTTGAACTCGAAATTTAAAATTTCAAAGGTTGGCACGATTCTTGAAATATTTTCTATCAACCCGAGAAAAATATCATAACATATTTTTAAGGCAATTTTTGACCAAATTAGATTTAACAGATTTCCCTAACTGCGATTTTCCTTTATTTGAGTCCTTTAAGGACCCAACTTATTTTCTAACTTACTAGAGGGTAACATAAGTTGAATAAAATCTTCTAAAATATTTCGGGGTATTACACATGATGATTAAGTATTTATTTTTGTAAAATTTAAATCTTTAATTGCTTTAATTTATAGTTTAGTTATATTTCGATTTGTTATTTACACTTAAATTATGTTGTTATTTGAAATTATTTAAGTGTTCATAAATCGATTTTATTTTAAGTGTTATTTGAAATTATTAGATTTTTTAATGATTTATTTAACATGATTATATGGAAGTAAGATTTAGCATGATTATATTTAGCATATTTAAATATTTTAAATTAGGGTAATTTATTGAAATTTTATAACGAATTCGATATAAAACTGCTCCCGAAGAATGGTATCGGTACCTGTCGATAGGTACCGGTATCGATCAGTGATAGGGACCGGTCCCGGTCGGCGATAGGTAGTTGTCCCAGTCTGCAGACGTTAAGTATTTATTTTTGTAAAATTTAAATCTTTAATTGCTTTAATTTATAGTGTAGTTATATTTCGATTTGTTATTTACACTTCAATTATGTTGTTATTTGAAATTATTTGAGTGTTCATAAATTGACTTTATTTAAGTGTTATTTGAAATTATTCGATTATTAAAGTATTTTTAGGGTTATTTGATACAATTCAACATGTTACTGTTAATTTAAACATTTTAAGAATTTAAAACATAATTAGGAAGAAAAAAAATGTACCATGACCGTGACATGCATAATAGTCTTGCCTTTAAAAACACAAATTTAGGTTATTTGAAATTAAGAATTTAAGTGTATTTGAAGTTACAAATTTAATAAAAGTGTGGTTTAAAAATAGAATTTAAGTGCTTTAAAATAAGAATTAAATTGCCTTTAAAATTATTATGATTAATTATTTAACATTAGAGAATTTTAAGTTCAAAATCATGAATATTTTTAGATAAGATTATTTTAGATGTGAATATTTTCATAATATTATTTGAGAAGTGGTGGTAAGTAAAAATAGTTGGAACGTAGATTAAAATATTGTTTTGTAAATTAGATTTTTTTTAATGATTTATTTAGCATGATTATATGGACCTAAGATTTAGCATGATTATATTTAGCATATTTGAACATTTTAAGTTAGGGTAATTTATTGAAATTTTATGACAAATTCGATATAAAACTGCTC
This sequence comes from Perilla frutescens, assembly GCA_026008535.1. Taxonomy (NCBI): domain Eukaryota; kingdom Viridiplantae; phylum Streptophyta; class Magnoliopsida; order Lamiales; family Lamiaceae; genus Perilla; species Perilla frutescens. Next base: position 14,809,207 of record BRKX01000013.1, read on the forward strand.
CCGAAGACTGGTACCAGTACCTATCGATAGGTACCGGTAATAATCAATGATAGGGACCGGTCCCGATGGGCGATAAGTACTGGTCCCGGTCTGCGGACGTTAAGTATTTATTTTTGTAAAATTTAGATCTTTAATTGCTTTAATTTATAGTTTAGTTATATTTTGATTTGTTATTTACACTTAAATTATGTTGTTGTGTATAGCCTGCTTGAAAGAGATCAGAGGTTCCATTTCTCGAACCGAAGATTGACTTATATTACAAATGGAAGGTGTTCGAAACAATTTATAAAACACTTAATGATATTGGTGGGGAACCTTTCTTAGCTCATTTCAGAACAGGGTGTTTTGGTCATGTTTTATCTTGGAGGCCGGGTAATAATGCTTTTAGAGCACTTCACGTTCTATTAAGCTATGAGATTATTAGTGATAATCCCGATGAGATTTGGTTTTCCGTACAAAACATTCAGTTTCAATTTTGTCCCGAGCATTATGCATTGGTGTCAGGGTAGAATTTTGGATATTCTAGTTTTGTCCCGATTGAAGGGCCTCATGATCTGTCTACACTTGGAGTTTATAAGCGGGTGGCCAATGGTGAGTCAATTAGTTTGAAAATCCTACTGCAGAAGTTCAAACAACTCACATTATATGAGGGTTCAAAGACCTTGCGTGTGGATGATAATGAGAAGTGTGATGATTACCTGAAAGTGGCTAATATTTTAGCCTTATATTTCTTCTTTCTTGGATTTGCCGAATCGCGTAAAGTCGGGGATTGGGCCTGGATTTTAGTTGATGAGTTATCGGCTTGGAATAGATTTCCTTGGGTGGTATACACCTACGGTGCCCTGATACACTATGTTGGCATTGCTCCAATGACGACGTCTGAGGTCATGGCAAAGTATCATCTTTACGGTCCTATGTTGGCTCTTCAGGTAATTGATTTTGATGTATTATAGTTAATTTTAATCATCGAATTTAAATCTTGTATGTTTTCACAGGTTTGGGCATACGAGACCATACATGCGTTGGGAGAAGCCGCTGCTAATCGCAGTTTCCAGAACAATATTCCCCGCGTGCTCAGTTCGAAGTTTGGAGTTCCATCAAGTATCGATTTTGGGAGTATTTTTGGCCAAGAGGTAATATATATATATATATATATATATATTTCTTAATTTGTATATGTATTTTTATTTAAGATTCATTTTTTTATTAATGTTGTCCAGTTTCTTTATCGCGAGATGATGGTTTCGGCTCATGAGACCGAACAAGAATATTGGATGAGCACACGTAGGGGTAAAATATTTGGTCTTCGTTTTCTGATTATGGAGAATCTGTTGCATCCAAGACAGATCCGAGATGGTAGACCGGTTTTTTTGCGTAAAGCAACACGCGGTCGAGCCAAATCCATATCATTGCCGATAATGGATCTCAACATCCTTCTAGATCAGGATGTCGATAAGCAGTAAATTTGACATTCTCCTCTAATAGATTCCGCCGACAATATGTAGCTGATTGCATCACCTATCGTTGTTATGGATACATTACTCGTCGGAATATAGCCGAGTCGCTCATCTCCACCAATATAATTGGATTGATCGTCAAACTGACTGTTGTAATTGACAATAATAAACCGCTAATTTTCCATCTTTCGTTAATTTTTTGGATATGAATTGAAATCTAAAGCTCTCTATTTTTTTGTGTGGTTTTGGTTGTTGTTGGCTACTTGCGTGAGATGCATTCATAAAAAATTGAAGCATGTTTCAATTTTAAGACACAGTTCGAGAATGACTAGTACTGGTCCCTATCGGTCGGGACTGGTCTCTTTCGGTCGGGACTGGTTCCAATAGGTCAGGACTGGTCCCTCTCGTATGTACTATAGTTGTTGGAAGAATTGAAGCATGCTTCAATTTTAAGACACAGTTCGAGAATGACTAGTACTGGTCCCTATCGGTCGGGACTGGTCTCTTTCGGTCGGGATTGGTTCCAATAGGTCAGGACTGGTCCCTCTCGTATGTACTATGGTTGTTGGAAGAATTGAAGCATGCTTCAATTTTAACACACAGTCCAAGAATGACTAGTACTGGTCCATATCGGTCGAGACTGATCCCTGTTCGTCAGGATTGGTCCCGGTCGGTCGGAACAAACATGTACTATGGTTGTCGGAAGAATTGAAGCATGCTTCAATTTTAAACACAGTCCGAGAATGACTAGTACTGGTCTTCATCGGTCGGGACTGGTTCTTGTTAATCGGTACTGGTCTCTATCGACCGATACTGGTCCGTGTCGATGGGTACTAGTCCCTGTCGACCGGTATTGATACACTATGATACAAAAAATGAAGAAGAAAGTACATTCGTGTAAGTGAATTGCATGTTTTTTTTTAAAAAAAAATTGATTAGATCATCACATTTGTGTAAGTGAATTACATGTTTTTTTGAAAAAGTTGATTACATCATGACATCAAATTAAACTTTTGAGGGTGATAAAGTAAAAGTGGGTATATATTGAAGAAAAATATTTGAGTGGGTATTATTGATTTTACACTATTCAAAATGGGTATAGAGTGATTGATCCCCGTAATGTATTGTTCATTGTGAATATAATTAATACTAATGAAATATTTATTATATGCTAATAAAACACATCCTAATTGGGATTAATAAACATTTATAGTAATATAATTAATGTCAGTGAATCATATATTAATTGGAATGTAATAAACATTTATAGTAAAATAGTCGATGCTGATGAAATATTTGGCATATGCTAACAAAGCATTTGTCATATGATAATGAAGCATTTTTTATCTGCTAACGAAGCATACCTAATTACGATTGAATAAATCTTCATCGCATTATAACTAATGCTGATGAAACATTTGCCATATGCTAACGAAATATATGTCGTATGCTAACGAAGTATTCTGAACTTGAATACGCGTGAAAATGAAAATTTTGTATTTTTCATCCATATTTTTCTAGATAAACATATGCTTCACTGATCTTAAATGAAAGATGATTTAAAGACCTTTAATTTGATATATTTTTGCATTAATCCGATAAAAAAATGAGCAAGTTATGATTGTTTGAAGTTTTTAAGAATTTTTTTAGATGCTGAGTGAGCATGCATCAGCTTCTTTTCAACAAACGGACGAAAATACTCCCACAGAATGAAAAAAGTTGTGAAAATTACAAAACTGCCACCGAAATTTTCACCTAATCTTGACTGTGTATTTTTTTAGATGGATGGTGAGAAATTGGTTTACAGTTTACACCCTAGGGATTAGTTTACATTTAATCTATTCCCTATATATATATGTGTGTATATATAAATTTTATAATTTTCGCTACTTTTTTCGGTTAGCGATGGTAATTCCGTCCATTTTTTGAGAAAAAAGTTGATATCATGCTCACTCAGTATTTAAAAAAATTTCTTAAAAACTTCAATCGGTCATAACTTGCTCTTTTTTAATCGGATTAACGCAAACAATATATCAAATTAAAGGTCTTTCAATCATCTTTCATTTAAGATCATTGAAGCATATGTTCATTTGAAAAATATGGACGAAAAATACAGAAGATTCATTTTTCATGCTTATTTAGACTCAAAATACTTCGTTAGCATACGATAAATGTTTCAATAGTGCATGACAAATGTTTCATTAGCACCAATTATATTACTGTAAATGTTTATTCAATTTCAATTAGGTATGTTTCGTTAGCACATGATAAATATTTCTTGGCATCAATTATATTGTTATAAGGATTTATTTAATCTCAATTAGGATATACTTTGTTAGCATATGACAAATGTTTCATTAGTATCAATTATATTGACATCAAAATACATTAATCATGAAGATTTTTTTTGTATGTGAATGATAATGCATTGATACCGTTAACATTGACATATGCTAATGAAAACATTATAATAATGCTAACGTAGTGTAGTTGTATCTGCCAAGAGAATCATGTACTTTGTGTATAATTATTGTATAACTTTCATCTCGATTATGCATGCTTTGTTAGCATACGACAGATACTTCGCTGGCATTAGTTATATTGTTATAAAGAGTAACCACATCATTTTTAGGATTCAAGAATTTAATTTTATTTAATTTCGTCATTTGTTCCTGTTAACATTGTCGTATATTACCAAAAGCATTATATATGTAATGCGAATGAATGTATTATATAATGTTAATGAAGCAATACTGTAGTTGATTAGATCCACATAATGCAACTAACAATCTTCAATTAAACTACAATAACTTTGTCCACAATTATTTTTTTAATTTTTTTTAAAGCATGTTTGACTAGCTTTCTAATCATATAAAATTCACCTTTAATTATTTCCTAATAAAATCATTTAAGTATTTCCTAATAAATCAATTTTGCATTTAAAGTTAGGTGTTGTGCATGAAATAATTGTGCTTCATTAGGATATGATTATATGTTCGTCAGCACATGATTGTGTTTTGGATAAATCAATCTTGCTCGATATGGGGCAAGCTGTGATGACATGATTATTTGGAACTCGAATTATCCTCACTGGTTGAGGGAGTTGGTGGAATAAAATTTTGGATCTCTTTTGGTCAAAAAAAAAATTGTGCTTCATTAGGATATGATTATATGTTCGTCAGCACATGTTCGTTAGCACATGATTGTGTTTCCGTTAGCTCACGTCCTGAAAGTCCGATTTTTTTTTAAATTTTAACCTTGATGCAAAAATTACCATAATGCCACCTCATTTTTTGAAGTTCCTTTTATTCACAGCAATGCCACCGCTTTTTTGACCAAATCTGGACCATTATATTTTGAAGGATGTGCGGTGGGAGATTGATTATATACATACATATATATTGTATGTACCTTACAAACAAATACAGTATTTTAACATAATTTTATTTAATTTGTACCTAACATGCATGCAAGTATAAATATATTGACTCCTTAATTAGATTTATTATATATACTAATTACGTTTGCGTACCAACCAGTTTTCCATCTCCACTATGCAAACTACATTGAAATTAATTAAAAATGATCATGTTTGTACAAATCAACCCTAACAACCCAAATTTATTAATAATATAGTAATCAACTTGTACAAAATATATTATGTTTATCTATTTTTCTGATTCGATTCATGTGTGAGATTTCATGTTGGACTTTCAAATTACGATTTTTTTTTTAATTTTATTTTCTTGTGATTGGGTTAAATTTTCATATAATTAAAAAAAATAGAAAAAAAAAAGATAAGGAGAAGCTAGATGTAGTGATGATTTCTGTTGGATGAATTAACTGAACTCTCTCTCTCTCTCTCAACTATTTTTTGCTTAAAATATTTTTGAATTTTTGTTGTTTTGATTATATATTTTTACTGACCTTTGATGGAGCTAGGGATAAAAAACATTCAAAGAGTAGTAAGAAAACCCAAATTCAATCGAAAAGGTAGATAGTGGGCATCAGGCACTCGAAGTTCCATTATTCCCATCCCACACTGGATTATTGTCGGACAAGCACAGCCGCAGTACATACCCTCGACGGTGCCACCTCTGGGCCGCCGCTGAATTCATCTTTCTCAGCTTCAGCGATGCCCTACAACGACAGCGCAATCAATGGGCAGTTGCACGAAGTCAGTCGGAAGAGAGAGTTGGAGCATTACCGTCCAATGAGGGACAATGGAAGGGGTATGTACCGTGATCATTTTTTAAAGTTCAGGTGTTAATTGACAAAAATAGTCAAAAGAGCACTAAAACAGTCGAGGAGACTATTTGACATTTATCACTCATCAATTAGAGTTAGAGTTGTTTTAAGGATAACAACTTAGACCGATTAGAAAAAGAGAACAAATTTATTGCGGGCCGAAATTTAAGGACATTAACATTTAAGTATTGCATCCGTATGCCAATTTTCAGCTGGAACAGGCTACGGATGCCAATTTTTAGCCCGAACGGGCCGAAATTTAAGAACATTAACATTTAAGTGTTGCGTCTGTAGCCTGTTCGGGCTGAAAATTGACCTACAGATGCAACACTTAAATGTTAATGTCCTTAAATTTCGGCCCGCAATAAATTTGTCCTCTTTTCCAAATCGGTCTAAGTTATTGTCCTTAAAAAAACTCTAACTCTCATTAATTATGGTTCATTACATCAAATTAGGGTACATGTATAGTTATTTTTAATATTTAATTTTTAATTAATTCATTGTTATAATCATTGATTATTTCATCTTTAGGATTTAATTTTGATTTTGTTGATAAATATTCAATACTTTCCTATTATGTTATATATATATATATATATATATATATATATATATATGGGTGGTTCAAATAGGAACCAATCCTCCCGTGAGAACCTAAGAACCAATCAAATTTAAGGATTTTGATGACATGGTGGATAAAAAGGCAGTGACATAGTTGTAAATATGTAAAATTCGAAATATAAGGGGTAATTCCAGATTTTTTTATAAAGTGATGACATCATCCTTTAAAAAATTCCTAAAAACTTTAAATAATCATAACTTACTCGTTTTTTATCCAATTTACGCAAAAAATATATCAATTAAAGATTTTTTATGCTCTTTCATTTAAAATCCATAATGCATATGTTTATTTGAGCAAAAATTGATGAAAAATACAAAAAACTTTTTTCACGTATATTCAACTCGTAACTGTCAGATATTTGCTAATATGATATCACAATATTGCTCATATCTTGTGTTTATATTGCTAACATGAAATTTTTTATGCACAACTTTGAATTTTAAGTTGCTTTCATGAGAAAATAGTTAAAATATGAGCTATATATAGTTAAGTTCATAAACAATTATAACTTTATCAATGCTTAATATTATTTTGAAAACTTGCAATATTTGAAAATTTAAATCATACTAGCATATCATTATTCACATATTAGCAACATGTTATTAACATATTAGCAAATTATTAGTCACATATTAGCAGTGTGTATAATCCCTAACATATTAGCAATATGTTGTATGTATGAATGATCATGTTACACAGTATTATTTTAAATGTGGTCCAATGTTATATGTGTGGTGTTTAATACATGTCAATTTAATATTATAGTCTCGTCAAGTTGGCAATATGAGTCTACCTCATGTTAACAATATAATCTCTTGATGTTAGCAATATAAATCTCTCATGTTAGCATATTAATACAACGCCATAAAAAATAATGGTTTTAATGTATTGTCTATTTAATTCCGGAAATTAGGCTCAAAATCGGAAAAAACATAACCTAATTTCTAAATTACGAAAATAACCCCGCCTTCATTAAGTTCTCAAATATTACAAATTTGCCACTTTACTTTGACTAAAACTTTGACTAAATTATGGTCATTAGATCTAATCAAATCTAAGGATATGATTGGTTCCTAGGTTCTCACCGGGGGATTTGGTTCCTATTTGATCTTTTCCTTATATATATATATATATATATATATATATATATATATATATATATATATATATATATATATATATATATATATATATATATATATATAGGGGTGGGTTCAAATAGGAACCAATCCCCCCGTGAGAACCTAGGAACCAATCAATATCAAGGATTTTGATGACATGGCGGATAAAAAGGCGGTGTCATAGTTGTAAATATGTAAAATTCGAAATATAAGGGGTAATTCCATATTTTTTTTATAAATTGATGTCATCATCTTTTTAAAAATTCTTAAAAACTTTAAATAATCATAACTTACTCGTTTTTTATCCAATTTACGCAAAAAATATATCAAATTAAAGATTTTTTCATGCTCTTTCATTTAAGATCTATAGTGCATATGTTTATTTGAGCAAAAATTGATGAAAAAATACAAAAAACTTTTTTTCACGTATATTCAACTCATAACTATCAGACATTTGCTAATATGATATCACAATATTGCTCATATCTTGTGTTTATGTTGCTAACGTGAAATTTTTTATGCACGACTTTGAATTTTAAGTTACTTTCATGAGAAAATAGTTAAAGTATGAGCTATATATAGTTAAGTTCATAAACAATTATAATTTGGGCAAATTTCATATTACTCCCCTGTATTTTCACGAAAAATAAAAAACCCTCCGTGTTAAAAAAATAGTCTTAAAACCCCCTCTGTTATGTATAATTCATCAAAAAAGCCCCATTTTTAAGAAAGTATGTTACATTTGCTAAAAAAGAGTGTATGATTCTTATTTTTACAATTTTTGTATTATTTTTTAAATATAATTGATTTTTTAAAATAATAGTTTGACCAAATACTATAATTTTTAAATACTATAAAATATATTTATATGTAAAAAAAATACGTCACATAGGAAATTATCAAAATAGCTAAATATTAGTAGTATAACCAAATACTAAAAATTTTAAATGATATAAAATATATTTATCTGTAATAAAAATTGTAAAAATATGAATCATACACTCTTTTTTAGCAAATGTAATACACTTTCTCAAAAAAGGGGGCTTTTTTGATGAATTATACATAACAAAGGGGGTTTTAAGACTATTTTTTTAACACAGGGGTTTTTTTTTGATTTTTCACGAAAACACAGAAGAGTAATATGAAATTTGCCCTTATAATTTTATCAATACTTAATATTATTTTGAAAACTTGTAATATTTGAGAATTTAAATCATACTAGCATATCATAATTTACATATTAGCAACATGTTACTAACATATTAGCAAATTATTAGTCACATATTAGCAGTGTGTATATTCTCTAACATATTAGCAATATGTTGTATATATGAATGATGTTACACATGTTACACAATATTATTTTTAAATGTGGTCCAATGTTATATGTGTGGTGTTTAATACGTGTCAATTTAATATTATGATCTCGTCAAGTTAGCAATATGAGTCTACCTCATGTTAGCAACAAAATCTGTTGATGTTAGCAATATAAATCTTTCATGTTAGCATATTAATACAACGCCAAAAAAGACAACGGTTTTAAAGCGTTGTCTATTTAATTTCGAGAATTGGGCCCAAAATCCGAAAAAACATAACCGAATTTCTAAATTACGAAAATAACCCCGCATTCATTAAGTTCTCAAATATTACAAGTTTGCCACCTTACTTTGACTAAAACTTTGACTAAATTATTATCATTAGATCTAATCAAATCTAAGGTTAGGATTGGTTCCTAGGTTCTCAATGGGGGATTTGGTTCATATTTGATCATTTCCCTATATATATATATATATATATATATATATATATATTTTATGATGATTGTTGGAATTAGAGGCCCATTTGTTGAGCTTACCTATTTAAACAATCAAGGCTCAAGATGCCCAACCCATCTCTGATGGGCCATCTGTTTTGCCCATGCATTAGCATCGAGTGAGTGCACTGTGTGAGACGTCGTATAAAAAGTTAAATTAATTCAATTTAATTTTATGATTCACTAATTTCATTTTATAATATAAATTTATTTCAAAAAATTAATCATCGATCATAGTGCACGAGTCCACATGTTAGCATCGGTTGAGCGGACTGTGCAACACGCTGGATAAAAAATCTAAATTAATTCAATTTAATTTTAGAGTTTACTAATTCAATTTTAGGGCTATATTTATTTCAAAAAAATAATTATCAAGTTCAGTGCATGAGTCTACGCGTTAGCGTCGGACGAGTACATTGCGCATGAGGCCGGATAAAAAAATAAATTAATTCAATTTAATTTTAGGATTCACTAATTTCATTTTAGGGTTATATTTATTTCAAAAAAATAATTATCGAGCGCAGTGCATAATCCACGCGTTAGCGTCGGGCGAGTGCATTGCGCATGAGGCCAGATAAAAATAAATTAATTCAATTTAATTTTAGGATTCACTAAATCAATTTTAGGGTAAATATATTTATTTAAAAAAAATAATTAAGCGCGCTTGTTAGTATCTGTAGAGTGCACTGCACGAAAAGCCGAATAAAAAAATTAAATTATCTCAATTTTATTTTAGGGTTCTCTAATTTTATTTTAAGGTATATATTTATTTAAAAAAATATCGAGCACAATGCACGATCCCATATATTGGAGTAGGATGTGTATACTGCGCGAAATATCGGATAAAAAATTAAATTAATTTAAAAAATTAAATATAGTTGTAAAAAAAATGAAAATTTGAGAAGAAAATAGAAACCACATCGAAAAAGGGAAATAAATACCGGAGGAAAAAAAGCGAGGGAGACAGGAGATCTCGAAGTTAAATATGAGTTTGGTGTTGTACTACGTGAATTCGAAGCTATGTTTTTTTTTTCCTGTTGTATGTATCTCATTCTTTTCATAATGAACAATAGTTATTTGTTCCATAAAAGTAAAATTGATAATTACAATAATTACTTTCTTGGAAAATTATCGTTCAATGCCCGAAAGATAGATAATCTATTGACATAGATCGCGAAAAATAGATTCTATTAATTATAAGATTTGAAATATCTAAAATTATCGGTTCAAGGCTCCATAATTTAATACCGTTAAAATTTCATGCAATAAAAGTTGGCGTGACTATTGAATATTCATGACTTTTTCACACAATTAAATTAAATATGAACTTACACATATTTATATTAATTAATTAAATTAAGCAAGAAAATAATAGTTCAAATTTTAATTATGAAATGTGTTTACTTCTATGATAATTTTTCTTTCTTTTGTTTCTATGTCTTTCATTTCATAATTCAAAATTGAACTATTTTTATGCTTAATTCAATTTATTAATGTAAAACTAAAAAAGTTTGTGGTTAATTTAATGGTAAAGAATATTATGTATGTAAAAAGGTTTGTTGGATAGAATTATAACGGTGTTAAATATTGGAGTTTTAAATTAATGATTTTTTATTTCAAATTTTGAATTGATTGAATTCGGAATCTATATCAATAGATAATCACTTTTCGAATCTTGAATTAATAATTCTCCTGCTTTTTTATCTAAGCAACATCGACTCTTCTTGGAAGGCTTAATTTCATCCAAACACAATGAAATATTAATTAAAAAAATATTAAAAGTAAGTATACACACAAAACTTTACCGTTTGGACGCCAAGAAAGACGTTTCCGGAAAGCAAGCACCGTCGGAAGAGAAATATATATGTTTGATTAATTAGTTCGAAACGTGCATAGTAAATTTTATTTCCTTTTCAGTTATTGGTACATATGGTATGGATGTAAATGTATTAGGGCATGCGTGTGTTTTATTAACAAATGTGTTCTATTTACATATTTTAATTTTAAGGTAATTAGCATAGCTCCCGTGCGATGTACGAATACTAGATATTGAATTAATGTATATATATAAGATTTCATTATAAATATTTTGATTTAAAATTGTAATAATAAAAATAAACATACACACGACAATAAAAAAAATGAAACACTTTTTTAGACACAATATATCAATTGTTATTATATTTTTCACATATTAAAAAGTCAAGCAACTGCTATTTGAAATATCAACACTTTGCAAAAAATTGGTTACCCTTTTGGGGATGAGAAAATATTGGAGCGATATAAGTTTTAGATTAAAGATTTCAAATTCAAATCTCACCAATACCGCTAGGTGTTCATCTGTCGTGCACACCTCGGTAACAACGGCGATACACACATCATCCAAAATAAAATAAAATTAGTTACCCATATTTCTTCTAATAATCATAATCTTAAAAAAAATCAAATACAAACTAAATGCGTTGCAAATCATTTAATTCCATTAAATCAATACATCAATAAAAAAAGACAATTCAATTCGCTCAATCACTAATGTGAAATATAATTTGATTAATTGAGATTGTTAGTTAATTTAAGTACAATGTAAATATCAATTTTTAAACTTAAAAGGGTTATTTTATTCTTTTAGGATGAAATGTTTGATATAATGAGATGGTTAGTTTAATGAAATCATTGTTTATTATTGCACTCATCATACTTCTAGTTATGGATGAATAATATATAAATTTGTAAATCGTTAAGTTGTTAATAATTATATATTTAAATTAACGAAATTATACTAATGAAATGACTAAAAGATATTTAATTATTTTATTTTTCACATACATGTATATGATATAGTAAATAGTTATAGTAACATTTATTTACTTAAAGTCCAAATCAATATTTTAGCATATCAAAATATAAAGATAGATTGATAAAATTCTCAAACAGGTCAAATAAATTAAACTAATAATTCATTAGCTATAAATATTAATTTACAATTACACAACTGAATCTCAAACTGGTCAAATAAACTAAATAATCAATGACCATGCAAATTTCATCTCCATTCTTCTTCCATCGTTAGGATACGTATATGTCAAAATTTTGTTTCTTCTCCATTCATCATCTCCAATTTTATCTGCAAAATCATCAACACATATAAGCATTTTTTCCAACGCATATATGTATAATTAGATACATATGCATATGTGTGCCCTTATAAAATATATTTTTCTGGACAAATATGGACAATTTTTCATACGCAAGTATGCATTATTGATGCAGCTCACACTTACTTTTAAGTGTAATGCAGATTCTTGATGGTGGAAAATAATGGAGCCATTATTATGTTTTCTGCAATCTAGATCCTGCCAATTCAAAGTAAGTTCATTAGATTAAAGTTTGTATTTATATTTTATTGTACACTTTATATGAACTATTTTACAACAACAAAATAATAATCAACAGCAAAAAAAAATGCAGCACTACGCATAAATTTGAAAGAAATAATGCATTCAAGTACTTTAAGAACATGTGTGAAAATATGAATAAGAGAATATCTATAAATTTCTCTCTATAGACAGAGAAAACCTTCTAGAATTATTAGTGATAAAAAATAAAAAATAAATAAAAAAAGATGATTTAGTTCTAAAATATATCTAGTTTCATGAAAAGTGGAAACAAATTGACTTAGTTGATACATTTAATTATAGACCATATACTAATGTCTTAAATAGAATATATAATCCATATAATTATAAATTGATTGATTATGTACATCAAGCAATCATATTCTTATATCTCTTAAAGTATCTTTTACGCATAAAAAAAGTATATTTCTTTTTTAGTAAAAAAGATAAATTTGCTTTAATATATCTATATATACAATACACGATATTACAATATTATTACATAGTTAAGAAAATCAATCAATAAATCAATTGATTGAATATGGGTACATATGTGTGTATATATTATTAATGTATATATAATTGAGGTAATTTTATGCAATCTATATGTATAACATAATTAATGGCCGATACATTAATTTTAAATATTAAACTAAAATTCTCAATATTATACAATATTATATATAATTAAATAAATAATTTAAATAATGAATTATGGCTTACTTAATTACATATAATAGAGTATTCAATTATTCATTTGATGGGAAAAGTGTATAAGGTAAATATTGAAATTAATCAATAAATAGTGGTTAGGCAAATTTGATGGGATTAGACGGTTTAGTGAATTGATATAATAATATTAATACACCCAATTAAGGTAAATTATAAACTAATTTAGTTGTTATTGCCTCCTTTTGGTAGGCGGATTTAAGCGGATATACGCATGATTAACATATATGATTTCTTACATTAAATAATTGATATTGATAATGCTATATTATATTAACCAATTAAATAATATAAAATTTCTATTTCTGAAAATGTAGTTTAGGCGGGAAAATTTGTTAGTTTCTATTAATATAGATATCTTACTTTTAGATATAATATTGTTGGGTATTGGAACCACCATCTCCAAGCGTTCTCTCGTATTTACCGAACGATTCAGCCATTGATGGAGGATTTGTACGGCTCAGAATCTCACACCAGTCTTTAGTCTCCACAGCTGCAGATCTGCCTTGAACGGAAGCCACACAAAAAAGATCTACACCACGAACCGGCCACTGACACAGAGCCTCCTTTGGAACAAACCCTACCACCTTCACTACCTCTCAGAGATCCGGTTAATCCACCAAGATAGTGGAGTAACCCTCACACAGATTACAGAAAGAGAAGGAGAAGAAGATTCACACAGAAACGAGAAGGAAGCACTCAACTTACTTGCTGCTCTCTCTCTCTCTCAAGGAACTCTCTAGAAGCAGAAGACGAGCGAATGAATGAATGAGGAACAGTAACCGCTCCAGCAAATATATAGGGCAGCGCTAGAGAGTTAGGGTAGGTAGGAAGTTTGGGCCGAGCTGCTTCAGAGTCAGTTGAGCCGATTGCATGGTATTGGGCCACACTAATAATAGGCCTAATTATCAACAATCTCCATCTTGGGCCCATTCGAGGAGTCTGCACCGGAGATAACATTTTTAGAGATCATCACTGCCGTACATCCCACCTACAGATATCACACATCATAACTATAGGTGAGATACATCCAAACACAAAGTCTGAATTAGATTACAAAGATCTTTAGGGAAATCACCAGGTAATCACCAAGGGACAAACCTATAATAAACTACCAGGTGGCAGCACTTTGAGAGGAAAATCAACAAATGAAATCAATCTCAAAGGCTAAAAACCAAACTCAAAAATTGAAGGTTAACCTGGGTCAAAATTCAAAATCTTTAAACATGTAGCATGTTTTTCAAAAGGTAATGATTTTGTATCCATGTCAGCAGGATTAACTTCTGAAGGAATTTTCTCAAGTGAAACAATTTTACTTTCCACAATATCCCTAATGAAATGGAACCTAACATTAATATGTTTGGTTGTGTCATGAAAAATAGGATTTTTAAAAAACTGAATGGCTGATTGACTGTCTGAAAAAACCACAACATTCTTTTTGAGAAAACCAATTTCAGACAAGATCCCTTTCAACCATAAGGCTTCCTTGAAATCTTTAGTAATAGCTACATACTCTGCCTCTGTGGTTAAAAGTGCAACAATATGTTGTAGCTAGGATTTCCAGCTTATACATGACCCACACAAAGTAAAAATATAAGAAGTAGTGGACCTCCTATTGTCTCTGTCATTAGCATAATTAGAGTCAACATAACCACACAACTGAACACCTTTCATACTTTTAGAAAAATTTAACCCAACATGCAATGAGGATTTTAAGTATCTTATCAACCATTTAAGAGCTTCCCAGTGAGTAACCCCAGGATTTGCCATGTACCTGTTCAAACAACTAACAGAATAAGCAATATCAGGTCTTGTGCTAACCATAAGATACATCACAGAGCCAATTTCATTGCAGTAGGGCACCTTTTTCATGTCATTCATTTCAGAAACAATCTTAGGGGACTATTCCTTACTTAGCACAAAGTGAGCTGCTAAAGGCACATTAACAGCTTTAGCATTAGTCATGAAGAACTTACTCAAAATCTTTTCAACATATGAAGTCTGATTTAACACAAGAGTATTGTTCTTTCTGTCTCTTATAATATTCATACCAAGAATTTTCTTAGCATCACCTAAATCTTTCATTTCAAAATTATCACTCAGACAAGACTGAACATGTTTCAAAGTATTCAGGTAGGGAATTATCAACAACATATCATCTACATATATCAGAAGGAGCATAGGAATGGTAGAGGTATCTTTAAAATACAAACAATGGTCAAACTTGCTTCTGATAAATTTCAAAGACCTCATGCACTGATCAAATTTCAAATTCCACTGCCTTGGAGACTGTTTTAAACCATATAAAGATTTTCTCAATAAACAAACATAATCAGGTTTATCACAGTCAACAAAGCTCTCAGACTGATGCATGTAGATGGGCACATCAAGATCACCATGTAAGAATGCAGTGGTTACATCCATTTATTTTAATTCCCAATTAAATTGAGCAACTAAAGCTAACATGATTCTCACAGTGGTGAATTTTACAACATGAGCAAAGACTTCAGTATAATCAACCCTTTCCTTTTGAGTAAATCCTTTTGCAACTAATCTGGCTTTAAACCTGACATTATTGAACTCACTTTTAATTTTAAACAGCCATTTACAATCCACAACAGAGGCATGCACAGGTTTAGGAACCAATTCCCATGTTTTATTAACATGCAATGATTTCATCTCTATTTGCATAGCAGTCAACCATTTTTTAGCATCTTTACACTTAAGAGCTTCCTGAACAGTTTTAAGTTCATTGCTATCTAGAGACTCATGCACAATAAAAGCCAAATCAAGCAGCTTGCACTAAGTATCAACATATCTAGCAGGTTTATTGATGGTTCCGTACTACAAAAAGGGAGGAAGGGGGGGAGCGCTCCTCACCCTGTCTCTAGCTAACAAATAACCATCCAGATTTTCAATCTCACTGTTGTGATTATCATGACTATCAGATTCAGTTTCAGTACTAGATTCATGCTCAAATTCTTGTTCAGATTCATGCTCAGGTTCATGCATATTGTTATTATTATTTTGTATAGGTGCATTCAGAACAGGAATAGGAGCAGTGAGAGGCTCCACCTCAAAAGGAACAGTGGGGGCATGATCATTAACAGCAATAGCAGATTGAGGTGAAGATAAGAAAGGAAAAGAAGTTTCATTAAAAACAACATCTCTGCTAATAGCAGTATTAAAACCATGCACATCTTTCACCCACAACCTATACCCTTTGACTCCCTCAGGGTACCCTAAGAAAACACATTTCTTAGCTCTTGGTTCAAGCTTATTATCTTTCACATGCATACAAGCAGCACAACCAAATACCCTTAAATTTGACAGATCAATAGGTTTCTTAGTAAACATATTTTCAGGACATTTTCCATGTAAAGGAACATATGGGGACCTATTGATCAAATACACAGCAGTACACACTGCCTCACCCCAAAATTTATTAGACACACCAGAGAGAGCACACATGCTGCTCATCTTATCTAAGATAGTTCTGTTCATTCTTTCAGCAACCCCATTTTGCTGGGGATTATAAAGAACTGTTTTGTGTCTCTTAATACCAGATTTAGCACATAACTCATCAACTTGAGCATTGCAAAATTCAAGACCATTGTCAGTTCTTAGGATTTTAATTTTCTTGTCTGTTTAATTTTCAATCTGAATTTTCTATGTTTTGAACTTATCAATAACTTCAGATTTATGCTTCATTAAGAAGACCCAAACTTTTCTAGAAAAGTCATCAATTATAGACAAGAGAAACCCGTTTCCACCATGAGTGGTGACTTTTGCAGGACCCCATACATCAGAATGCAAGTACTCAAGAATTTCAGAACTTTTACAAGGCTTAGATGACATAGAGTTAGGAAATTGGACCTTATGTTGTTTACCTAAAACACATGCATCACAGAAAGGCATGCTAGAAATCACATCAGATCCAAACACACCAACATTTTTCAGGATGTTCAGGTCTTTATCACTCATATGCCCTAATCTATTATGCCATAACACAGTTTTATCATTCTACAACACATTCACAGAACATGCAACAGGCACAGAAGGTAAGGTTTTGCAAATGTACAGATTAATTTTCTTTTTAGCTTGAAAACCACCAAGGAACCTTTCAAAATTTTCATCTGACCATTTCCCCACCTTCCCTCAAGCCCACCTTCTTCTAAAGCAGCACATGATAGCAGAGTATAGCATAATTCAGGCACATATCTAACATTTCTCAAAGTTATAGCAGACCCATTATCAAATTTAAGGCAAACATTACCAATACCAACAACTCTGCATTTTTTTTCATTAGCCATGGACACAAAACCATTTTCAATTTCCTTATAAGTAGAGAACAGGTTCTTAAATGGAGTAATATGATAAGTGTAGCCAGAATCAATGAGCCAATCAGTTTCACATAGAGAACCAGTGACAGAACATGCGGAGGGAATAATCACAGAACCAGAATCAGTAACCATGTAACAATCACCAAGTTTATCACTCGTAGCTACATTAGCTATATCAGATTCATTACCATTCTTATTCTTGTTATTCCTCTTAGGCTTTGGGGACTCTTTAGCATAATGACCAGGTTCATGACAGTTATAGCATTTTCTAGTGCCCTTAGACCTAGATTTTGACCGGCTCTTACCTTTCTTTTTCTTACTACCATTTTCAGAATTATCAGAGGACCTATTCTTAGCCATCCCCCTCACATACATTGCTTTTTTATGAGAATTACTACCCCAATATTCAAGCAAATCTAATTCCTTTTCCTTTAAAGCACTGATTATGACATCCATAGAGGCACTATCCCTTCCATATTTGATTGCAGATTTCAAATCAGAGTAAGAATCAGGAATAGCATTCATCAAAGCAATACTTGTGTAATTATTAATAGTAGTGTCACCAGCCCTTTTAATATCTTGAACAATCTTAGTAAATCCATCAATATTCTTATCAATATCTTTAGAAAGATCAAGTTTGTATTTTAAAAGCTTTTCCAACAAATACATGCGGCTAGTAAAAGATGTTTCAGTATATAAAGCATCAAGTTTGTCCCATAAATCTTTGGCATGCTCAATTTCACCCACTTTTCTGATCACAGAGTCAAACAAGCTTAACATAATACTGGAGCATGCATTTTCATCCATTTCAACCCTTCTTTCAGCAGATTCAGTGGTACAGTAAGATTGATCAATGGCTTTAGCAACTTTTTGATGAATTAACACACATTTCATCTTTTGCTTCCAAATACTAAAATCATTCTTACCATTAAAAGGAATAATACCAAACGAATGGGTAGTCATAATTCCAACAAACCACTAAAACAAGCACAGAGGCAAGAATATGCACAGGATCATACAATAAGCGAAACACAGAGCCAGAAAATAAGCTGAAACACACACACACCAGATTTGAATCAGCAGACCCTTAACGGTGAGAGAATTACCCAGTTTGCAACACTCACTTAAGCGGAGGGCACAATGACTTACTCAGACACCAGATCTGAAGATTAAGGAATTTAATAAATTCCTTAAGTTCTTACGAACTCAACTAGAAGGATCTTTCAGATCCTAAACACCACACTTAAAGCCAATAGAGAATAAAAAAAAATCTCACACAAGACTCGCAAGAACAGAGCAGACAAGAAATATAGACAGCGGAAGAGCGAAACAGCACCAGGAAAGAAAAAGAAAAACCCTAAAACAACGAATCTAAGACAGATCTAGAGCGCAATTAGGCAGAGAACAAGTAAACACTTAGATAATTACCAGAACCAAGCCTATTGTCCCACATGGCTCTAAGAATTTAAAAAACAGAGAGGATCTTAGCTGCTTTATCAGAGCGGAGCCCTAGAAGAGGATACTCCAACCTACCGTACGCGTTTTTGAACGCGAAGACGAGCTGTCGTCGGTGGAGACCGGGGAGATGGTGATTAGTGGCTCTAATACCACTGTTGGCTATGGAACCACCATCTCCAAGCGTTCTTCTGTATTTACCGAATGATTCAGCATTTGATGGAGGATTTGTACGGCTCAGAATCTCACACCAGTCTTTAGTCTCCACAGCTGCAGATCTGCCTTGAACGGAAGCCACACAAAAAAGATCTACACTACGAAGCCACTGACACAGAGCCTCCTCTGGAACAAACCCTACCACCTTCACTACCTCTCAGAGATCCAATTAATCTACCAAGATAGTGGAGTAACCCTCACACAGATTACAGAAGAGAAGGAGAAGAAGATTCACACAGAAATGAGAAGGAAGCACTCAACTTACTTGCTCTCTCTCTCTCTCTCTCTCTCTCAAGGAACTCTCTAGAAGCAGAAGACGAGTGAATGAATGAATGAGGAACAGTAACCGCTCCAGCAAATATATAGGACGGCGCTAAAGAGTTAGGGTAAGTAGGAAGTTTGGGCCGAGCTGCTTCAGAGTCAGTTGAGCCAATTGCATGGTATTGGGCCACACTAATAATAGGCCTAATTATCAACAATCTCCACCTTGGGCCCATTCGAGGAGTCTGCACCGGAGATAACATTTTTAGAGATCATCATTGCCGTACATCCCACCTACAGATATCACACATCATAACTATAGGTGAGATACATCCAAACACAAAGTCTGAATTAGATCACAAAGATCTTTAGGGAAATCACCAGGTAATCACCAAGGGACAAACCTATAATAAACTACCATGTGGCAGCACTTTGAGAGGAAAATCAACAAATGAAATCAATCTCAAAGGCTAAAAACCAAACTCAAAAATTGAAGGTTAACCTGGGTCAAAATTCAAAATCTTTAAACATGTAGCATGTTTTTCAAAAGGTAATGATTTTGTACCCATGTAGAATTGGGGAAACACTCAGCTTACTTGCTCTCTCTCTCTCTCAAGAAACTCTGTAGAATTAGAAGACTAGTGAATGAATGAATGAGGAACAGTAACCGCTCCAGCAAATATATAGGGCGGCGCTAGAGAGTTAGGGTAAGCAGGAAGTTTGGGCCGAGCTGCTTCAGAGTCAATTGGGCCGATTGCATGGTATTAGGCCACACTAATAATGGACCTAATTATCAACAAATATAGATTGTTATTTTGTTCTTGCATGTAAGAATTAATAGGTGCTTAAATATGTAATGTGTAGAAATTTTGATGCATTTTAACAATGAATTTTTTAAATTTTTATTTGTTTCAATTCATCCTTAAATTCTATATATTTCAATTATTCATGTATTCCATAGGACTATGCTTTTTGTGTCATTGTGGAAAATTGTCCATTTAAGATAATTAAATACTTTTTTTCATAGAATTTCAATTATTCATGTATTCCATAGGACTATGCTTTTTGTGTCATTGTGGAAAATTGTCCATTTAAGATAATTAAATACTTTTTTTAATCTAGAAATTGAAAAAAATGGTGAACGAATAAAAATGCTCGTGATTAAAAAAATAAAATAAAAACTCTAATCCACCCACCCACCCACCCATCCATCCTTCATTTTTTTCAATAAAGACCCAAGTACATACAAGTATTTTGGTCTAAATTATTTTTAAAAATGTTATGCATACTTTTTAAAAAAAATATAAGAAATATCATACAACATTTACTACATGAAAATCGACGCTACACCCTCTTCCATTGCATATCCCTCCTTCGATTTTGCCATGTCTAAAGGGTTTGTCTCAAAAGTCCACAATCGCTGTATTTTTCGGCCTATTAGAAAGACTCCGGTTCGGACGAAATTTGAATGGTTGAGGATAAACCATTCACGGACGTTTGTCTCCGTCCAGCCTTGGGTCAAAATTTGCAGCAACACAATAATAGTTTATTAATTTGCGGGCCCCATGTGAATTTCTTACGCTCCCTGGATTTTGATTTTTTTGTCCCTATTTTTATCGATAGCCCTAGATGGGATTCTCGCTGCCAACAATCTAGAAATGAACATCACCACCGCCGGTGATTTCGCTCGCTCCTGTAAGAAGTTCGTGAGGCTGGATGGTGGCACTCCTTGTTGTCAGTCTTTGCTAGCCCTAGGTCGATTGCTGCTGTAGCGGATTTGGAATCGGACTTGGATTTCGACTCGGGTACTTAACTTTTGCACCAGGACTACACTTCGCCGGTGCCGGCGCCTCTGACTCAGGTACTTTACTTTTCTACTAATCTGATGCTCAGTTCAAATTGCATCCACTCTCTATCTTGGCGCCCTCAAATCTCTCATCTTTCAGCATCGAGTCCCAGATTTAGGGCTTCCAAACTCACCGATAAATCATCGTCTGCTCCTGCGTTGAGTTTTCAGGTTTCGAAAACTCATCGCAGGTTCTCAACTAAGGTAATAATTTGCGGGAATCAGAAGAAAATTATGGAGGCATTTGTGGTTGAATATGTTGGGTGATTTGTGAAGTGGGTTTTTATCAGGGGAAATGATTTATCTGTCTTTGTGAGAGATTATATGGTTTATCAGGGGAAATGATTTATGGTTATGGACCTTGTTGTGTCTGATTCAAGGTGGATTTGTAGGATTGAAATGGTTAAATGAGATTCCCGTAGCTTACTTTTGTGTGACTGAATGGTCAGAGCTCATAGAAATCCAACAGTATAATTGCATAGATATTAATGTGAATTATTGGTTTGTGTTTAGCTTCTATGGTTGTTAGGTAGTGAATAAGTTTATCCTGATTAATTTGTGTCTGTGTTTCCTATCAACACAACAGCCATACCCATCCAGCTTTTCTCCTGGCTTTTGAGATGTGTTTCTTGTTTGAGTTATAAATTCGATGGTGTTGAATTTTTCATTACTGGAGATCTGATGTAATTAGTGTTGGGGACTAAAATTTATGTCTATTGTAAATAGATGTATATAAATTGTTCTGCAGAATAAGGATGCTTTGTTGGTGGTAATTAATTGAATGAGATATTTGGTTCTGTTTGATTGGTTTTGTAAAGGCTCTTTACTGACGGCAAGAAAAGAGAAGAACCCTGTATACATTTCTGGAGTGTGCGGACAGGTAAGAAAGAGAAAAAGCATAACAGTGTTTAGGAGTATACTTTTAATCATTTGTGGTTATGTTATTGCTAGGTAGTCAATAACTTCAGATATAACTCAATTGAGGGTAGGAACCCGACTTAAGAGTTAGAAAATTACCAATTTAAGTAAATGGACAATTATTATGCTGGTTGTTGAATTAACCAGAACATAAATCAATAGCATTGGTAGAGACTAGTCTGACTAGAGACTATAAAGATGATCACTTGGATTATTCTTGTGACAATATGTGCTCCTTTTTTGTTTTTTGTTTTTTGAAACAAAGCTCATATAACTTCAGTTTTGACTTCTAATCTCTGTGTATTTGCATAGCTGTTTGAGCAGAGAATGATAAATTCCTAAGCATGTGCTCAATTTGCTTGTGAATTAGTACCTTACTGCATGAAAGTAATTATCCTTCCCCTAAGTTGAATAATAGCATGCGGCTTTCTGATTGTGAACACGCACTTAGGAACTTCTTGAAAACAATGTAGATAGATTCACTCACTTTATCTTGAGATGAGTTTCAGTTACTGAGTCATAGATTCACCTCATTCAGTGTTGATTAGCTTGGCGAAAGACGTGCATTTCCTACAGAATGCAGAGGGGTCAGGGTTAGCTCCATTTGACTGTTGGTTGTGTTTGAGAGCCATCAAAACTATGGTTCTATGCGTCGAACCATAGCAGGTGTTATATGTATTACTAAATCATAAGACGAACTTGAGTTCTAAACTGGACTACTTTTCTTGTCTTGTTAACTATTGGTTCCATTTCTTTAAAGGTATTCACTCCCCGACACTGTTTCCCCCACCCAATTATTTAAAAAAATGAAGTGGGAATTCAATTTTATTTTCTTAGTCCTCAACCACTTCTCTCGCTTATCTCTGATCCTCTATCTCTTTTTGGTTCCTAAGAACCACTATGTGAAAAGGGGCTAATCAATTGGATAATCTTCTCCGTTAAAAGTCCATTGTCAAATTTAAGCTCTTGTCATAAGCTTCTTTTGCGCATCCCTTAATTACATTTTTTTGCTAGTATTAGCTTCTAAATCTCGTTGAAACTAAGTATTTAGTTGCAAATAAAATCTGAAAAAGAGCTGATGTTGGTTGTATTTTTAATCCTACATTCTAGTTTCAAATATGTTATGTAATATTATCAATGATTGCATGTATATTTCTATACTTAAAAACATCAATTTGTATTTGGAATCCATGAATTGGAGTTATGTGAGGAAAATCTGGAAAAGACAACAATTTGTGCTTTGAACTCGAACCCAAAATCTGGTTTGACTCATTGATATCATTATTAAATAAATGAATATGATTGATAAAAGATTATTTAAAGGTTCCTGTTGAGGTTGGAAGTTATTGTAAGTAATTTCCAAATGGAGTTGTGTAAGTTCTCTTTTCTTTGTCATTCTATGAATTGGGGCTGCAGTAACTTGGATGAATTAGTGAGTTTTAAATGATTATATAGTTGTGTTAAACGCCGTTAAAGCATCCGAGGTAAATTATGATTGTTGGGACTTGTTTGTATTTCTATGTCTCTTTGACCCTTAAAAATTATCAAATTTTACTACTGTCTCTTGTATTTTGAACAGCTCCTATTCATGAGTTTGCCATCATTTGAATTTACATTCCACCTTTTTTTTCATTGGTTATTATTGTGAACATAGGGGAGTTAATGGTGATGAAGGCTGGCGAGAGAAGGGGTTTACCTGAGAAGAAAAGAAGAAGAAGAAGAAGAAGAAGAAGAATAAGGTTTGCAAATGGTAAAGAAGGCATTCTACGCTTTTCTGCTATAAACTTTCAATTTGGAGAAATTGATCATGTGTTGACCAATCATTTGGACTCAATAGCATTAAATTGAGAAGTTAGTTCTTGGGCCTATCTTTGAGAAGGCCATTTTGCTGTTTTAATTAAAAGAAGGACTTTGGTCCATTTTGTAAGTTAGGGTTATGTGATATCAAGTTCTGGTCCCAACTTTTGTAAGGGTTAAATACTCAAATTTAACCTATGTTATGCAAGCAGAAATGATATCAGTTTTCCTCCTATCGTTCTCCTCTTCCTAAATCTGTTTCCTCTGATATTTCCACCATTTCTACTACCAAAAATTATAAAGATTCAAACTTTATTTAGAATCCAGTTATCTTAAGATAAATCCATACAAGATCTTCAAAAATAGGAAGAAGAAAAATCCAAAAATTGAAGAGATACAAGTGAGAACATAACATTTGGTATCCTAAACTCTATTAATGTAAATATATACATGCGTATTTAAATGGGAGATTACTTATAGCTATAAGTTAAAAAACCGCCACGAATGAACGATTGCAAAAATAAAATATCGCCACCATTGAACGATTGCAAAAATATTTTGAACATTACTCACAAAAATTTAAACGATCATGAGACATAAAGTGAGACCTTACCTAGGACTCATGAGCTATGAAACGAGATATCAATTAGGACTAAATAATATTATTTTCATATTTCGCCATGCCACACAACGTGTGGCAAAAAAGTAGTTTTATTACTACAACTCGTGGAAATCTGGTGTAAATTTTTTCCCTAATATCACATTAAAAATAGTGATATGTAAATTATTCCTCCTGAGTAATTATTCAGCTTGCAAACGACTTGATGCTAAACCGATGTCGCCGGTGTTTCACCGCAACCTGCAAAAGCAATGCAAGTGTAACTTCAGGTTTGAGAAATCATGGGATGACATGCAAGGGTTTTTATACTGAACATCACCTGGTTCTGGTTGGCTCATCCGACCTCCGTTGACCTTCGATGTCTTCTTTTTCCTACCACACTGCCGAGTTGATCATTTGCGCGGGTTGCGAACACCAATGTCAGCCTCATTATACCCCTACCCACGTTGAAATGCAGGGCCTCTTTTCCCATGCACATTCGGAGAACCGCATATTTCGTTGTAGAACCCGCGCACCTGTTCATGCATTATAGATCTAAGTGCACAGTTGTCTTTGCACTCCAATGCAGTAGCGTGAGTGAGTCTCATTATTTCATTAACAAAAAGAACATCGACCCCATTTACAGCTTCCGTTTGTGTGAAATCTGGATTTTGTGCCCTGTTCCTGGCAGACTTTGACCACCGTTTCAATATATATTGATCCGGCACCCTTGGGAGATTGATAGTGAAGAATATCTTCAATATGTGCCTGCATAATATTCCGTCTGTTTCCCACTTTCAGCAACTGCATGACGCTACTTGCCTAGCCTCGCTATGTCTTACTACTCTGGTTCATCCAATTGCACTATTGCAGCTCACTTGGTACACCCACTCATTTGACGTATATTCATTGAGTTGCTGTAAGATGTTCACGTTCATGGAGTGTGTAGCCTCAACCTCAAATTGCTGATAAACAGTGCGGCTGTACAGAGCTGCTGCGTGTTTTAAGATAGGGTTATCATTTAGGAACTCACCTGGAGTCCCAAGACAAAATGCATCCTCTGCCCGCTCTCTTGTCCTCCAGTCTTGTTGTATGGCCTCATACTGGGTAATGACTTCATACAACGAACTAGTACACTTACAGAATGCTTTCAACACCTTGTTCACGGACTCGCTTCAGGACGTGGCATGCATACCCGCGCTAAATCTATCATTGGTAAACACGGAAGCCCATCGTTTTCTGAGGTTATACATGGTATTAAACCATGATTTTTCACTAAGCTCGTACCTCTCAATCATCGTACCCCAAGTTCCCTCGAACTCATCCTCTGTTTCACATACATTCATGCAGTCAAACCACATCCTTCTGAACTCCCTATTGTTATTTAGGGCGCCAAACTGTATCGGCGCATTCTGAGAAATGTGCCACTGACACAATCGATGAGCCGCAGACCTAAAACAGAAGTCTATTCCATTCATGAGGGCTTCACATTGATCCGAGAATATTGTTTGTGGCTCTTCTCCCTCCATGGACTCCAAAAATATGGTAAGCAACCATTCGAACGATGCAGTGGTCTCATCCGACATAAATGCAATTCCAAATAAAACATTGCTCCGGTGATGGTTTACGCCAACAAACGGCGCACACACCAAGTTGTATTTGTTTGTCTTGAAGGTTGTGTCAACAGTGATTACATCTCCGAAACTTTCATAGTCCAACTTTGACCTACTATCACGAACGAAAAAATTCATTATTCTACCCTCGTCATCCATCATGACATTCCAGTAGAAATTCGGCTCATTCGAAGCCTTTTTTCTAAAGTATTGCATTAGGGCAATCGCGTCGTCATTCGGCACGCGGGTCTATAACTTAGTGTGGCGCACGTGGTCGTACACATCCTTCTTTGTGAATCCTATATTTTGGACCCCGCCGTTCTGTTTTTCCATGAACCTATATGACTGACCAACATCGATCCCCGCTGAGCGGAACGCATCTATGATTGACGTGTTAGCATCTGTTAGCTGGCGGCTGGATCTCAACAAATATCCCTGATCTGGCTCGAGCAGTTCATGATTATGATTTTTTTGGAAATCTGATACCCTCCACGGTCCATCTTTAGTTCTCACAACATGAAGCCTTGCCCGGCAACCTGTCCGTCGCTGTTGTTTCTTATATTGTGGTAGTCGATCCTTGGACGCCTTCCCATCAGGACGCCCTTTATAATGACAGACAAATAATTTCATGCGAACCTTCGTTGAGTGGCTAAAATATTCTTGTACACCCTTCCTCACACTGAAACCAACTAGGCGCCCATATTCACAGTACAACATATACAATACAGAGAGATTAATCATAGTAGAACCTGACGCAAGCTTTGCCTCTAACTCCTCAATTGATGTGGCCGAGACGTCTTGAAGATCAGGTGTCGTCGCCTCTTCTCTATGATTTATGTTGTCCTCTGCACCTCCGTCATCGGTGTTGGTTCCCGCTTCTTCAAGAACAGAGAGGGTATATGTATCTGTGCAATGAGTGTCGCTACCCGCATCCCCTCCGTCTTCATTAACCGTAGAACCTGGTATATTTAAATCGAACTCCACACCAGGGCTGAATCGGGGCTCTGATTTCCTACATATGTTGTGGAGGAAAGTGTGTTATACGAATTACAATTTCATTTTTAACCTGAAAATGTTACTTGTGATTACCTCTGATTTTGAGAAATGTTTGCAACACGGGACAATACTTGCTTCAAATGCGTTGAAGGATCCGATTACATAACAGGGTTTTGCTTGCAGATTTTCAGCATTTTCTCATCTATACGTACGGATCTTTCCGGCGACCTCCGGTGTGTCAGGTTGAAGCTATTGATGTTAGACTTATGTGATAGTGGAGTTAATGTAAACAGTAGTTTAGCGTGTCTAGCAAACCATTTGTTTGAATACGTGGACGGGAAGGATAAATTTCCGACGACATGGGCCGTGGTGCTGGTCAGGCCAAATTCTGTAAATTTTGCGGCATATCGCTGACAATAGGCCCAATACACATGTCCTGGGCCAAAAATATTTGTTTTCGAGTTAGTTCGATTTTGCGCCTTCGATAAAGTTTACCTACTTTACCCGTACTATAATTTTAATTTACGAGTAATGACGTAATATAATTTATGATATGTATCCATAATAAACAAGTTAATATACTATACACATTAACATTCGATTGTTCTCTTTTAAAATAAATTGTTTTACACAATGCAATTATCATTAATCTATACTAATAAACAGTGTGTTAATTTACAATTTTGGGTTTACCTATTATAACATTATTTAAACAAAATTAACCATAAATACATTGCCTATGTGGTTATATTAAATATTTTTTTTTTATTTGAGAGGTTATATGTAGGTTGAACATAGTTTTGTTAATGTTGAATTTGCATATCGTGGATATTGAATATACAAATAAAAAATGAACACTGCTGAAGCGTTTTAAATAAATCATGTTGACTTATACAATAGGTCGAATATATTACTTTATTTGGAAGTTATATAACCCTAAAATTATTCAATATACTTCAACCTTAAGTTTTACCAATAAATTACTAATTCACATTACGTAATATCAACAATGTGAATGTTGGTACCAATAACGTGTAGTTTAGTTGACACTCCTTCCATTTGTAATGTGACATGCTTGATTACAAATCGTAAACCACCCATCCCCCAACTCATAAAATACGTGAATATTGGGCTAGCTTAATATATAGGTTAAAAAAACTAAAAAATTTATCCAATATGCAATTACAAATATAGTAGTGATATTAGTTTGTAAAATTGTATATATTGCAAATGTCATATGGTTCATATCATACTACTGTTTTCACGTAAAATATACTTACTTTCGTTAAACAATCATTATTATTAATCATTAATCAATTGTTATGACATTCGTTATTATATTTAATGATAATATCGATAATTAACATTCATTATTAATAAATTAGCAAACTTTCATTATTTAATAATCAACTACTTTCGTTATTAATGAATTAGCAAAGTTCTAGGAATATTATTAATTAGCAAAGATATTGTTGGATTGAGATCCAATCCAAATTTCGATTTACTACAAGGGCAGGCTTGATTAATGAAAATATCAAACTTTCGTTATTATTAAACAGCAACTTTCATTATTAATAATGAGTGCACCATTCTCCATTTTTCGTTAACGAAACTATTATCATTCACCATATTTTAATAATCGTTATTCTATTTTTTGAAACTTTCCTTATTTTATTTTTCGTTATGCTCCATATTTGGGTGAGTTACGCTCCATATTCTATTAAAACTTTCCTTATTATATTTTAATAATTGTTATTCTCCATATTTTTCGTTACGTTCCATCTTTGCTTGTTTTATTTTTCGTTATGCTCCTTATTCTATTTTTCCGTTATGCTCCATATTTTTCGTTATTCTCCATATTTTAATAATCGTTATTATAGTTATGTGTAGAATTTTCGTTATGCTCCATATTTTTCGTTGTTCTCAGTTTTCGTTATGTTAAATTTCGGTAGGATCGATCAATTTTTTATTTTTATATGTTAGGGGTGAGTGAATTTATTATTTAGTAATTAAAAAAAATGTAAAAAGTACAGTTACCCAATGCTTGGGATGTGGGGACAAGTCAAATTGCCCAAATAAGTCCTATAGCCTTATATCTTTTTTTTCCCCAATCACTATTTCATTTTATCTATTTTTATACATTTACACACACACACACACACATATTACCCAAAATGGAAGCAATAGTATATGAAGGTCAACATTTAATTATATGTATATATTGCATAGATACCTAATTTTTAATTAAAAGTTAAAAAAGACAAAAAATTATAGTGGGAAACCAAAATACCACTGCAATTTGAAGTAAAATTAAAATATTAAATAAATCATATAATATCTCCACGTTGGAAATTTCGAAAAAAGAGAAAGAATGTTCCATTTTGATCCTTTTCTTTCACCTTTATCAAACTTAGGGAAATGATAGTTAATAACTTTTTTTAAAACCCATTTGTTTTGGATTGTTTCACACACTAACACACATTTTTTCAGTGAGAAGTACCCTATACTTATTTTTTATACATATTATATCATTATTTAGTAAGATCATATACAAATTTCCAGGCGACGTACGTTGTCCTTACTAGTATGCCCAAAATAATATTATTTTTTAAAATTAACGAATATCTTAAACTCGCCCTAACAATGATGTTATGTAGCTCGCGAGTACTTGAAGTATGTAAATATGATATGGATATTAATTTTTCTATATAAACTACAATGAAATACTTATTTTATAATCATAAACATAATTAATGCAATAATATGTTTGATTGATTTCTGAATTAAACTAAAAGTAATGTTTGATTGTGTAATTTGGGAAAGGAAAAGTGAAATTAATAATTGAGGATTAATATTGAGAACTTGACACGCTATTCTCGTTACCACAGCAAATCTTCCCTCGTCAAGATATTCTTAGTCATCGACAATATCTTATATTTACGATCTGATTATAGTGAAAAAATTAGAGAAACAAATTAAAAAAATCATTTCTTTTTTGTTTTTTAATTGGGGTAATACTGAACTTCCACATTTTAATTCAATATGTCTCATTTTTACACATGATTTTCACTATTTGGGTCTTCGTGAATGGTGGGCAGTACTACAACGCGCATAATTTTGAGATTCATTGTTCTTTGAACGTTATTATATACTCCCTCCTACTGACAATATTTTTAGCACCAATGGGATATAGTTACATATACTATTTGAAAGTGAGTATATAGTTTGTAGTCCATCTTAGAGTTGTGCATCGCACGCAAGTCAACTAATATGTATAAAATATTTATAAATCGCTCAATAATTTCACTATACTATATTTAGTTTTGTTACAATTACTTGAAACTACGCATGAGGTAATATATTATCTCTACAAATAATTAGTAATAATAATTAGATACATCACATATCAAACATCGGGACTATTTTGTTTTGTTTCGACACAAATGGGTTCATAAAGTTATATGTAATAACATATAAAATTTGGACAAATTTTGACTTCGCCTAAGTTTTTTGTTTTCATAATAGGTTATTACATAGGCATATATTGTTTATAATTATTGAACATGGTATAGTATAAGGAAATATTATGAGATTAATATAGTGTATTGTAATTTAAGGGGTCCCTACATTATTCTAATATTGGTCGAGCGATGAATTATGTTGTATAACCATTTTTATTATAAGGAAGGAACTGCGCATTAAACAAACACATGTGAATAGTAAGGTGCGAAGGAATCATTAGCTATGCAAAACCAAATCCCTAAACAGATTGAATCAGGAAAAAAAGCTCTACCCATTTCCCATTTACAGCTGTGAATGACTTGAATTCCTACTCATAGACTAAGAAATTATGATTACTAAGTGCAGTAGACTGTGACATTTGATGTTGCTTGTATGTCACTCTACTAAAGCAAATCTACTCTCGTTCAATATCAACGGGCAGGTGCATTAAATTGTGAATAGTGCTCAGATAAACCTAATCAATGAGTTCAATCTATAATTAGATGTTAACTTGATTTCCAGTGTGGGTGTCGCTGATTTGCGGCGAGTTGTGTAATAGTTTACCTACATTCGAGCTTTGATCAGGAAACGTTAGCCTTCTTAACTGGAAAACCAAATATTATGTTCTCCTGTTCATGAGGATATGAATCTTGATTACGTTAATGCTGCAGGGTCAATGTTCTTCCATATTATGTGCAATAAAGATTATACGTATGTTTTACTCTAACAACCTCGTAACATTTTTAATTATGCTTCTTAATGAGTTTGAATGAAGTATGAATTCAAGTCAAATTACAGAAAATATTGGCCCCACTCAAAGTTATAAAATCATGTCCATTAAAAAACCCTAGAGGATGGCGAATCAGCTCCAAGCATGGTCAAACAACTTTTCGAAAGCGTCATTTATGCGGGCTGCATTAAATAATGTATCACTTCACCACCGTCTAATGCACCTACTGAAGCAAACAACAATAAATATACCTATAAATATAGTTGATTCAACAAACCAGCAAGGCCAGTAGATACACTTGCAAATCTAACAAGTCAAACTTAACCTAGAAAAAGAAACCCTAAACACGTCTACAGAAAGCTCAACTGACTAATGACGCATGTTCATCATTGGAGACAGGATGAAACTGCCGCACTCATCCAACATCTCCTGCACGGGTACGAGAATTTGGACATGAGAAACCCTAGAGAGTTGGGTTACTTTGTCGTTGCAGTCGCGGCGACCCTCTCCGTTTCGATAAATGCTAACATCACACCGGAGGACGTCGTGAGGGAGTTCATGAGGCTAGAAGAGCGTCACCATAGCTTGAAGGTGCATGGAGCCTTTTACAAGGTTTATAAAAATGTAAGTTCAAGTTCAACAATATTTTCATGCAATTTCTGTAGTTTCATGATATCTAGAATTGAGGCAGGGAGGGGAGCCAAACTACCTAGAAATACGCTGGATTTTGGAGGAATACCGTACAGGTGGATGGCAATGGGCGTGGTTACTGCAGGAGTTTAAACGCGGGCCGACCTGTTGGATCATGGATGAGGTACTGAATTGTGGCAGACGCCATCGACGTGAAGGATTCGGAGGACGTTGCTAGTGGGTTTCTATGATTCCTAAAGCACGAGTAAGAAGTTTATATTTTGATGTAATGAAATAAAAGTAATAGACTAAGCTTATGTGTTTAATGATGGTTGGGGGTGCAAGCACTGTGTTTTGTCCTTTTCCATTAGTAAGATGTGTAATGTGATGGTAGGCCTTTTGTAAGAACCTTGTAAAAGCCTTATTCCGACCTTTAAGCTCACGTAGCTTTAATGATGATTAATGGATTTTACGGACTATTTTCGATAAATATTATTAAGGAAGGAGTTTGGATCCTAATTGTAAAATAGTTGTACGTTCACTTTTAAGCTTCTCTGTGTTACAAATGGTCGTTTTGGTTTTGTTTGTTTTAATTACCTTACAACGATGATGAAAGCTGGAAATACAATTTCCTACTTGAAATTAGTTTTATTAAAATGCACCGGTTATTAATAGGGCTCATTCTAATGGAAATTGTAATGTTATTACTAGTCACATACCAATTTCATACTATTAACAATGATGTTTATATGGCCAATTTGGGGGGGGGGTCCACATTATTACACAGATCCTCGAACTCAAGTGTATGCAACGACTTAATGGCAATGTATTTCCAAGTTGGTCTGTACGTTGAACATATATACGTATGTCAACGCATGAATTATTGATGTAATATCAAGCAACATAAATTGTAAAGTAATATACTGTAAAGTTCAACGACCACAAAGATTAACAAAAATCGCATTTCATATCGTGAAATGCACAGCTGAATCTTATGCGCATAGATAAAAGCCCAATTTATATGTAGTTCAATTATATTAATAACATTAAGATAGGACTGTCTGGATCGGCTTTCAGTACATATTGAAAACGAGCGCAGACTAATGTAAATAAGACTAAATGAAGACACTTCATGAACAGACTAGTTACCAAAAGCTAAAGACCACAGTGTGTCAAGCACACTTATTACATCACAAGATGCTAAACACCACATAAAAAAGGATCATCAGAAATATGCATATTGGGGTCGAAATGGGGCACTATCACCCGGATATGTTCTAGACATGGGCTGATCTCTCTCCAAGGAGGTTCAAACCATACTCGAACAACTAACCGCAACATGCCTTCCGATAATTTGATGAATGGCCGGGATTAACAGCAGACAGTGGGGTGCCACTCAGCATACACTTCAGATATTAGAGGGACATGACTCCACAGTCTGAGTCATTCAGCTGCTGAGGGGGGTGCTTGTACTGGATGACGTCCCATTTCCTCTTCAAATCCCCGCTCTTGATCATGTTGACATTCAGTCGGCGCAAAAGCCAGAGAATGTTCCTGGCAAAATCTTTTAGCTGATCCAACATAACTGGCCAATAAAGCTTCACAGATCTGGAGTCATAAACGGTGACACGCTGATCTTGAATGGATATTTCATAGCACAACCAGTGTGTCCCATAGACGTCACCGAAACCATATATTTTATCGACATGGACCCACGCATATGCTCCCACAGCCGGCCGGGATCCACGAACATAGGGCATCGTATGTTCATAAAGAACATTACGATCTGCTTATTTCAGGGCTCCCTGCAAAGACATAGTTTAAAAACTCAAGTGAAAAGGCCACAAGGGGTGGGTAAAGCACTTATATTCGAAAGGGATGGGTTCATTGCATTTTTATCAAAGTTTCTACCCAGCAAGCAGTATCAACAACGGCCCAATTCAGTCTATTGCCACTTTGAGCCAATTCTTGTAGACGACATTGAATCACAATTAATGACATCATCGCATCCATATGCTGCATCATAAATGATTTTCAATTTACACCACGCGATCTATAATAGATATGGTAATCAACAAGCATGCAATACGAACCTCATCTGCTAACCACGCATCAGGGTTCAAAAGCGTATCAAACCAGGGCCAGCTAACCCCAACAGACCACAACGTCGGGATAGGGATATTGAATAAACTGGAAAATGAACATAGTTAATTTTATAAATTTTTGGCAAAATAGCACTAATACTTGAGGAGGGTAACGTACTCTTGATGTGATCCAGTGTTACGATACCAGAGGTAGAATTGCTCAAACATGGGGTGCACTGCCTCAGATGATTGTTTGCACATACCGGAGTCAATTTGTCATCATCGAGCAAAAGTCGCCGGGCACCGGGACGCTTCTTCTTAGAGGGCGCAAGTGAGAAGAATGATTCGGATGATGAAGAAACTAATATGTGCTCAACTTGTGTAGGAACAGAGATGGGAAATTCAAAGCGAGTTCCACTTTGAGCAGGGTTAGTTTTGGAATTTAACAGCATGTCTTTTAATTCAGGGACTTTAATACTAAGGCCAGTAACCTGAATTGCCAACTCCTCAAGAGTAGGCACCTTAGAAGGAAAAACCTCCAAAAAATTAGCAATGCACAAAGAAGTACAATGTAATCCAATATGCATAAACAAACCTTGTCTGCGTCAGTACGACAATCCTTCCGAGACCCCGACGGTCCATCCCCCATGCATCCATCAATGAACTTCACTTTTGCCAACCCACGGGGGGTGGAACAGACTTCATGATAACAGTTTTTTTCGTACCAGAACAAACGGCAACATCTGAGGCATTCATTGCAATGCAATGGCCAATGTCAAATTTCGGTAAACCTTTACCCCTTGTACCTTTAGAACGGTCAGGGAAAGATAATTTTCTCTTGATAAGATTCAAGCTGGTGTTAAACTGCTGGACTAATGAATCAAAACAAGGTTGATTCGTCGTGACGAAGCTGAGGGTGGGCGGTAAATTGAACTTAAGCTGGATTTGCTCATCGGCGGATAAATTGTTGATTGGCGCCTTCATTGTAAATAATACAAAGTAAGCCCCATCCTCATGAAATGAGATAGTAAAGTGATAGAAGATAATTAATTTTCCCATACCGAAACTTGTAGATCGACAGATGTAAATGCCTTTTCGATCTGAAGCTTCATTACAACGGACACGGGGCTCCAATGCATGACACGAGGGGTTAAACTCTCCTATCCGAGCATCATATTCACATAGAGCAGTCCAACACTAGGCATCACCTCGTACGCCCATACCTGAAGGGCGAAGGAGTAACTAGGGGGTTCAATATCCGAACGGGTACCAGTAGAGATGAAGTGTCGGAGACGATCAGGTAAAGCATAGGTTGACTGGACCAGGTGGTCGTACGCTATACGGCCCCAAAGGAATCGATCAAAGGAAACAAGATCATCGACTAGGTGTATGAACCGATTGTCGATGATATTGCTAGCTCCTTTATTGTATAGAAGGATCCCGTACACAATCACCAGCAAGCCGAGTTTCAAACAGATCTCACCAGCACCACCACGTCCTTCGCATTCAAAGATAAAAAGACGGCGAACATCCTCAAATTGAAGGTCGGGTCGACCATCGAAAATGAGGTTATGGAAAAGCGATGATGAAGGGGTTGCGGCTAATGGAGTGAAACGTAACCCAGTAACAAGCGCAAAGTCAGAGGTTGTAAACTCGAAAGACTAATCCTTTATCTTGAATAGAAGGAAGTCTCCTGAACGGGATGGTACGTCCAACCTCTTCACCAGTTGGAAATACAGTTCGTCCTGCAAGCTCAAGGCTTTAATTTTAAGAATTTTTCCAAAACAAGTTTGACATAATCTGTCTTTATTCTCAGTGCTTAATTTGGCTTTAACCACTTCAAACCATGGAATCGCTCGTGAGCGACCTTCCTCATAAGCACCTGTAGACACCGGGTAGTTTGATGCTTTAAGCAGATGACGTCTTTCAGAATGATTTGGACGTGGGCAATCTCTCTTTACCAAAATTCATGGTAAATATTTTCCATAACACACAAAACAAGGAAACGTGATATAATGACAAGTGAAATACCTGCATATGCGCGATTCGCAGAGGACGATTCCATCGAGGGACTAGCGGACATGAAATTATCCAAAAAAATCCAACATAGACTGCTGAAGGAATTATGCTTTCATTTGCACATCATAATTTATAAAAGAGGCCCATCTTTAATAAGAGAAAAGTCCCACTACTGGCGCAACTTGGCGCCTAAGATCTTGTAGCATTTAAGGATGTATTAAGACGTTGACCATAGTAGGGTTTGGTAGGTGAGGTTGATTCTTGGAGATGTCACAATATAAGTAGCATGGTCTACATTCTAACAAGGATTATCGGATCTTATTGTTACTCACAATTCAGCAATGTTTAGTTTAACTTGTGTAGTGACGAAGACCAACATTTGACTAAAAAGTGTGGATGTTTATTACAAAATATGATTTGCCTGTCGTGTCCACAATTTGCACTTAATTTACATGTTAAAAAGTAATATAATATAGTATAATTTTTTTGGGTAAATATTATTCATAATATTTATTGCAATAATTTTGCCATAAATGAACTCTATTACATTAAATTATCCCTAATAAAAAATATTATGAATTATTATTTGTAAATATAATA
Organism: Perilla frutescens; assembly: GCA_026008535.1. Taxonomy (NCBI): domain Eukaryota; kingdom Viridiplantae; phylum Streptophyta; class Magnoliopsida; order Lamiales; family Lamiaceae; genus Perilla; species Perilla frutescens. The sequence goes on from BRKX01000013.1 coordinate 14,846,199, forward strand.
AACGCTATTTATTTAATTTCCTACGGAATATGATATGTCCATTATATCCCCATTATGCAGTTAATTTAAGGGTAAAAAATATAATATATTATATTATATAATTAATTGTTCACATATACTTCATTAATTTTATGTCAATAGTATTGTACTATTCCAATTCTTCATTCAAATCATGTTAAATTTGATGAAATGTCAAATTATTTAAAATAATTCATGTACCAGAATAGACGGAACCAGTACACAATTATCACAAAGACGAGTTCATAGTCAATAAAGATATCACGTCATCACTTGTCTATAGCATAACTGATCTATTTAGAGATAGAGAAGACAGTAGAAGGTTTAGCTTCGAATGTCTATAAATATTATGTGTTGTACAATGCTTTATTTTTATTGACGTATCTTAATTGCAACACGCTAATTGAATCGAAAAGTCTAGAGTCATATTCACTAACGGCTAATTACCGTTTCTTGTAACCTGTTTATTAGATCTTTCATTCTATGAAGTTATTATGCTAGACTATTATCGCAACAATAGGTAGCAAAATCATGGTAAATGATGTGATTTCGTTGCATCAGTGGTCCAAAGTAATAATGCAATAAACTATTAGCAATTATCTCTACAAAATTATATACCAGATATATAACCAACAAATATTAACAGTTATATAATAAATGCACGCTAACGCTACTTATTTAGTGTCGTGTAGCATCATACGACATGATACTTTTTAAATAAATATCATTATCAATTGCGTAGAATAAATCCTATATAATAATTACCAAATTTACCTAATCCGTAACAATTAAAACATGAATAAGACATTTGATTGAAAGTGAAAAAAAAAACGACGCACTAAAAAAATTTGATGCCTAATGAAAAAGTAAGGAAGATAAGGAATTTCTTTTTAGCTAACGCTATTGCAGGAGTTCAAAGTTTTCTAATTATTAAATGCAATTGACCCATCAGTAATACCAAAGACTTCGTCTGCAAATGAATGATTAAGATTATAGAAGTAATATTTAAACTAATTAACAAGAATGTCGGGAAAAAACTTACCAATTAATACATGAACTTTGAAATATACAATAAATTAAATATAACCTGAATTTTATTGTCACCAAAATGTTGAGTGCCGGTCGAACCTCAACCCATTTTTCCTTCAGTTTTAATCGTGTTGGGCCTAATTTTTAAATGACGTTGAATAAACTTGTGACATGGTAATTGACCATTTAAAAATGAAACTAAATTTTACTGAACACCGTATGTAAAGAGATACATGTCCATCACTTGAAAATTGAAAATGCGAATTCAGAGCTATATTATGCAGTTATTTTTATGAAGTAAGGACATTCGTGTTAATTACATGATAAACCACCCTAGAATTTGATAATACCCCTATTAAAAAGAATGTCTAAATTGTCAGATAGGATAACGTATAAGCGAGATACGTTGTCAATGAAATTTTGGATGTGAATAAGGTATACATTACTTCGCACTTCTTAATTCTTATCCAATTGGGAGATTTTTTGGAGGGAATAGATATAGTAATCTTTACTATAAATGCACCCTGCAAAATTAAAAAACGTAGCCTCCAAGAATGACAAAGTCAAATAATGCAGCAGTGTAATCATAGCCTACCTATTGTAGCCTACATACTACTACACTGCCTTCTGCAATATTGTATTTAACAAAACAGCCGTATCGATAAATCAGCATACATTGATAATTAACATTAACCGGGTTACGGTTAATCTTCATAACCGCTGACTCACATACTATTAGGCGAGACTTTGGCTAAAATAATTGCCCATATAAAGAGGAAATTGCCACATCCAACTTAGGGATTACCAGGAAATATCACAAAAAAATAGTAAAATTCTTCCCATTCCTCTCATCTTTAATGCACACCAAAACACTGCCGAAAAAGAAACAACATTGCCCAAATCGTTGCAACTCAGCATCCTTCATCCGAATCTTCTCATTCGAGACGTCCACCAACAATTCCTTTCAATCCCAGACGCATCTCTAAAGTAGCCTTCTCCATCAGAAGATGTTAAACTCGTCCCACCTGGTAGGGTGGCATTTCCGGGTCAACCCAAATTGGGAATTTGCACCCCGTGGTCTGCGAGGATGATAGATACATTAATCAAAGATTTATAGAACTCAGATGTGCTCACCTTTTTAACTGGTGCGGAACACAAATGCTATGGAAGGACATAACTCCCTCTCTGGGCGGCGAATGAAACGCCATATCAGATTTGACTCGCCCTTGGAGACAAACCAATCTACCACCAGAGGCTACCGTAAGACAACGACCTCGCCCGATTCCCCCCGACGCAATAGTGGCTGAATTTGAACTGGACTTGTCGACGCATAATGCTGCCATGGCGTAGCTGCAAGCTTTAGCAACTGGAGTGAAGGAAGTGTAAAGGTATATACTTGTTGGAGAGCTTTTTAATGAGTCAATGACAGGTCCAGTAGATGAAAAATGGGCCCAATATTTTAAATAAGTTCAATTTCACATTGGGCCTGTTTGAAGCATTAATATCGACAAATGATGGAGGATAATATATATTCATGATAATTTACTGGGCCTGATTAAGATAGGCCCATGACTATTGCTGGGTAAGGCATGATTAATAAGGCTCCTTCTCAAACTATTGCAATCGTTGATTTCCAAAATGATGAACAAAATGGGCCCAACAATTAAAAGAAACACTTACAGATGTTTTAAGCCAAGAAGTGTGCGCGCCATTCTTCTCAATTGTCTATGGCACCTACATTACATGAAACCACCCAGTTTTAAATAAAGGAGTGAATTTCATCACTGATGCACGTACTATGTTGGCCAGCTTCAAACATGTTTATAGGCTCTGGAGCCAGGTGGAGAAGGACGTATGGAGATACAACACCCTCAATCAAAAGACCACACAGGTGTAAGCTTACAAAGGTCAAGAGTTGTGTGCAGAATCTATAATTCCTTCAAAAAAAAAGGTGTTCAATTCAATTTGCTATATGCAATCAATGCAATATAGGTCTGAACTAGTATTTCACCAGCGCGTTGCGGGGTTATTGCCGACGAATATAATATTATTTAGTCCACAATTGATGTCACAAACAATATCTCATTTTATGTTTGATATTTTTTTTATTATAATTATTTATTTCTTCAATAAGATTTATTTTATTGAATTACAAAAATTTTATTTACGGCTTAGAAACGGAGTGGGTCATGCAAATGAAGTCAAATGTTGAGCCTTTAAAACATATAAATAAAAAAATAAGGATATAACCAAAATAAAATTATAAAAAAAATCTAAAATTTTACTAAGATGAACAAAAATTAGAAAGTATATTTTAAATATATATTTTTTTGCATCTACGACATATAACAGTTTTAGAGGTTTAAACATAATACATAATTACAAAAGATAGCTCAAACATATATAGGAACAAATTTTTAATTTTTAAAATTGATGGACTCTTATTAAAAAAACCTCAATGAGTTGTGTTGCACATGCCATTGAACTCCTAATTTTACTACATGCAGGAAGTGTTATTGAAATAATAATTGCATTTGTTAAATGGATAATTGTTCGTCTCTTTGACTGTTCTAGTTTGTTATGTCCTCTTCTTAAAATTCAAAATTCTATAAGTGTAAAATATCAAAGTAATTAATCACCACTCAACAATTTATTAATATTTTATAACAAAAATACTATTTCAGAATCATACCCAGAATAATTATAAATTTTGCAATTATTGTATACTGCAATGATTGAGTTATTAATATATATTAATATTGCGCACAGTTTATCTAACTGTACACAAATGCAAACGTAGTCCTATACGTTTTAACATTTTGAAAATTTTATATTCTAAAGTTTCTCAACCATTAACAAATATTGTACATTACATTAATATACTAAAAAAAATAATATTCTTTTAATTAATTTTAATACTTGTAGTTGGACATAATAATAAAAAAATGGAATTGAATAAGAAAAAGAAGAAGAACGAATTAAAAGAGTTTACAACAATACTTAAACCCAAAATCTTTGCCCATAAGCATAATTTAACAATCTCAATATATCTCTAACAAACTAAAAAAAACTACGACGCGCGTCTATTCTTCATTCTTGAAAATTGTATTAAATTTCAAGGCTTTATCACATACTTGATATTGACATGCTTACAATTAAAAATTTATTTTGCAATTTGGCGGCCTAAACAATTGTAATTGTTTGTTAGAAGAAATGAATCCCAAAAATACATCAATAACCCGTGAAAAAGAAGGTTACATCAATTTTAAGCTAATTTTCTAATTACAATACCTTCCACTCTTTAGATTTCATATTTTTCCCAACACTGCTACAATTCTGAACATATTTAACTTCATTTATACAAATTTATGTTGGATTTATTATTATTATTTTTACGATTTTTTTAAACATAATACTCATACATATTATTTTATTTGACTATGGAGTATGGACAAACTAAATAGTAGAATGATTTTTGGGAGTTTTGACGCTACGACTGCTACTACTGTATCTATGGTTCAGCATTCATCTATTTCCAATGAGATAGAATAAGAAGAATATTTCATTGAAAATACATCATAAAAAAATCAAAAACGATAATAAATATATCAACTTTTCTCATTAACTGGAGTGTTTTTACTATTAAATGCATATAATACTAATTTGTATCAGGAATTTGTTATACATATATACTCAAAATTTTGTGATAGTGCAAAAAAAAAAAAGTTTTTGAAATTTACATAGAAAATCAGTATTACTAATTCCAAAGCACACTTTTATTTTACTTTACTTTTGTAATGGTCTTAATAGTAAAATAAATTATAAATTAACAAAATATATAACAATATATTACTACAACAAACTGATCTCGGATGAATAAGTATTATTATGTTGCCATTAAATAATACTAAAACATATATAAAATTAAATAAATAAGGATAATTTTTTTAAGCCTGCTAATTTGAAGAGAAGCAACTTTTACACCTAATAAAAATATTTTGCTTAAATAAAGAATTTTCAGAAATTGACTGATTATACAAATATTTTTGCATGAGAATTCTGAAAAAAAAATTGGCCGGTATTTCTGGGAGGGAAACTGTAGCTTCACTACTTTGTTTTAATATATATATATATAGATTCAGGACATGACTCAACTACAGCCAAGTATGCCGGACGTCTACCATCATTTCAAAGTGGAAACATCAGTATCAATTCATATTCGTACTTCGAAAAAGTACGGAAAAGTCCATCGATTACCATTGAAGAATTTCTTGTATTCAGTACCCCAAGTTGTGTTTTTCGCACTTGAGCTCCAGCCCATGCAAATGAGAAGCAGACAATGAAGAGCTTCTATTTTCTTAGAGGAAACTTAATCTTGCTTGTCATTAGCATAGTGCCACAAGTCATGCATTACAAAAACTTTATTGAGTCTGAATTTGTTGTTGTCCAATTGTTCTCTTTGCATAGCGACAGGTCAACAAGAAATTTAATCCAATTATGCAAGCACAAAATTAAACTCGGATACTTGTCACCAATTGTTCAGTATCTAACTAAAGAACACCAAAAAAATCATATAATATGACTAACACTACACCAGAGAGATCTAGGAGCCCTCGTGCCATTTATACAATTAACTAATAAAGAGGGGTCCATGGGCCCTCATCCCATTTATACAATTCATTAATAAAGAGGGGTCCAGGGGCCCTCGTCCCATTTATACAATTCATTAATAAAGAGGGGTCCAGGGGCCCTCGTCCCATTTATACAATTCATTAATAAAGAGGAGTCTAGGGGCCCTCGTCCCATTTATACAATTCATTAATAAAGAGGGGTCCAAGGGTCCTCGTCCCATTTATATCTTAATTTTCACATATTTCGCAGTGGGAGCAATATATCAATGTTAATGTCAGAAAATAAAATACAAAAATTGGTTAGAATATCAGATTGAAGTTACATATACTATGGAGAAACAAGATGTATTGAGTTATCTATTTTATGTCTATTAGACCCTACGATATACTAGTCTTTTTCTCCTCGCCAACAAGTCAACTGAACCAAAATCTGACATATATAAAAGAATAAGAATAAACTGTTTGTCTTATAAACAAAGACAATAGTAAAATCTTAAAGTCTTCACATGAACCTCGCGGGGAGGACTTCTTGGCAGTCTCATCCTCTATGTTAACAACGACAGAGTATAAGGAAAATTCACTTAAAATGTATGTGCAGAGTATAAAGAAAATTCACTTAAATATGAATCTTGGCAGCCCCATATTGTGTGTGCGTGAATGTATCAGAACTATATACAAACTAGAGAAATGATAAATAAAAAAACAAAGGAAAAGAGTGATCATGAATAAAAACAAGATGAATGAAATTTGAGAAATGCTTATGAACATGACAAGAGAGCAAAGACTGTTAATTACATGATGTATTTGCTGACAAAAATGCTTATGCAGGTTTGCAACTCTAAATCATATATTCCTATCAAATAAGAAAGAATGAAATGCTCATATCACAGCCTTATTGACTAAAAATCTGGAAATAACTAATGAATGAAAAAGGAAATCATTTACGAAAAATTAATTTATATTAAAAATAAATTATTTTATGGAAAAAATTGAATCTATGAATCAACCAAAAAATCAACACAATTTCCATTCCGACGAATCACTCTGGGGATTTGCGTCTAATTAATCGGTTTGATTTGTAAAGCATGTCCAAATTGACAGATTCGGAATTATCTTTCATTCGAAGGCATAACTTGTATTCATGCGCTTCATATTCACCCGAAGTTCGCTCCCAGAAATATAGCCATCCCTGCCCCCTCACGTCAATCCCACGAGCCTCTTATCCATTCTCATTGAATCACGGCGAGGGGCAAATCCAAATAGAAAAACTCACATTGGGTTTAGGGATAATCAGGCTCGAAGTGATGACTTCCACCACGTAATATTATTATTATTTTGAAGTTTTCTTTACATCTTCCTTGAACAATCATTCTATATTCTGTAGTTTTTCTCCTGATGACCAAAATCATTAGAAGCCACCATCTACTTAGACCCCAAGTTTACATTCTAATAGCATTATCCAGAATAGCATAAGGGACACATATTGTGTAGTTTATCCATGGGCTGGAAAGATTAATTAACAAAGCAACATTATCCCAACTACCTAAAGCTATTCCCCTCGTCTTTTGAACGATATTTTGTCTTCCACCACATTAACATAAGCACCCAGAGATTGTTGTCTTTGAAGCATAATATCTCCTCAGATAAAAAGCAACTCCACAACAAAACCACCCACAATCTACTGAAATGCATGCATGCTTAGTAAAAAGGAAAAGGCAAATTTTACCAATATCTAGAAAAGCAAATTATTGAATGTAAATTACTTGAAAAAAGTTTATCTTTTGCATAAGTAAGGCAACAAAATCCTCATTTCAGTGGCATGTTATTCTCAGACAGCTTTTGCATAACATTCCCTGCTACTAGTTCGTGTAAAATTATCAAAGTATCATTCAAACTCCTACTAACTGACTACAAAGATCAATTAGCAGCATCTTTCCTTTTTTCACAAATGATAAAATAAATTTATCAAGGATACAAACTACACCAATATAGCAAAATAAACTTCTAGCTAATAACTCCACACAACAAAGACAAAGAATACGAAGCAAACTTGGAGAGGAAGAGATGAACACCGCCGCCGCCGCCTCCGCTGATAAAGCCGAGCATCCCGGCCACCGCCAACCCTGCTCCAGCCCACACCTGTGCCACCGCCGATGCCAATCGCACACGAGAGAGAGATCACACAAATGGAAATAATTTAGGTACCCCGACTGTTGCTAGGGCTTGATGATTTAATTCATTTTGTTGAAATTTTGAACTTAGGGCAAGGATAATCGACACTTACGACTCAAGAATTGAATGACTGAAGCGGTTGGCTTCATCGGAAGTATTTCATCGGCGGTTGAATCTGGAAAATCGACGGTGGTGATTCTCTGATTCCGCTGCTACTGCGAGAGGAAGGGCTTATGAGTTTAATTGGAACAAAACTGAATTTTAGGGAGAAATTATGGTGTGATTGAAAAAAATCAAACCTCCATCATAGGAAATTCTGACTGGGAACCTAACCAAACACCGTCTAACTTCCGTCATCCGGCTCATCTGCAATCCGGTTCAAAATTGCCGTTCGGGTTACTATTCACATCCAACCGAGACTTCCACGTGCATCTCAGCAGCACAATGCAATAGAGGGGGTGTAGGATCGGGGCACCCATTTACAACAATATGGGGAATTTGACATATTTTAGACAAACACCGCTTTTTTTTTCTTTAATTCAAAGTACGTATAAAAATAATAATCTCAAAGTACATGTTCAACAAACCCACACATTCATATACAAACTTATATTTCTCAAATTTATTTAGAAAAATCAATCTAATCTCATAATGTCGCCGGTAAAATGAGAAGAGAAAATCAAACGAATTACGTTTATTTATTAATTATCAATTGTTATTTCTAAAAAAAAAAATTGTGTTGTTGACAAGAAACCGCCGCCACAGAAAAAGGGGGGGAAGAAAAAAAAAAGGGTGGCAACTGGCAAATTAATAGGGAGATCCCACACTGCGTTGTTCATCTTCTCCCACTCTCTGACGCCGACTTCTGCTGTTCAGACAACTTCAGATGGCTTCATCTGCTGTAGCTCCGACCTCGTCATTCCTCGCCGACAAGGTTTCTGTACTTAAAGAATTGCATCTTTTTATTTTTTTCTGCCAATTAATTTGAGAGTTTTTTAATTAATCAATAACTTTCAGCAATTCGCCTCATTATTTTGTTTCTGTTATTGCAGAAAGATGTGGGCTTTTCATCTTTCTGCTCACAGCCTTCATTTCTATGTTCCGCACAGCTCTCCAAGAAAAGGGTTTCGAAGAAAGTAGTTTCTGTAATGGCGCCCCAGCAATCTGAGCGCAAACCGTCGACGACGGGGGCGGTAATTACTCTCTCTCGTTTTTTTTGGGGATAAAGTGACGATTTTATGAAGATGGTATTGGATTTTGATGGTGGGTTTTTGGCGAATCGGTTGCAGGTTAAGACTGGGATGACCATGACTGAGAAGATATTGGCAAGAGCTTCAGAGAAATCCCAGTTGGTTCCCGGTGAGAATGTGTGGGTTAATGTCGATATTTTGATGACCCATGATGTTTGTGGCCCTGGTTCCATTGGGATTTTCAAGAAGGAATTTGGCCAAAATGCTAAGGTACATGATGAAGAACAGAGTTTTTCTTGGTTAATATAATTTGTTAACAGGGTCCGTGTGCTGTTTCTGAGTTATTGATGTATGCTAAATTGAAATAAAGTCTTGGTTAAGACTCATCACTCCATAAGCTGAGGTTCTAGTATAGACTTTATGCTAGTTTATTTATTGAAGGACACTGCGTTTGTAGTGGTATGCTATATCTGCATCCCACGAAAAACAAGTATATATATTTTTTTAGCAAGTACAGACTGAAGGCAGATGCCTGATTTAATGTTAAAATTATTCTCTTTTGTATTTTGTTAGTGGATCTTGATTCATTATAACTTACGTTTGCCTTTGGAACTCTAGAAATGTGAAGTTTCAGCTGAACTTTAAACTTAATTAGTGATAAAATTGATTTTCTTATAGTATGTGATCTGTGTATTTTGTCTCGATGATTTTCCATGACTTTGAGAAACTTACTATTCAATTATTGTACAGTTCATTTCTGATTATTTATCTTGACATTATTATGTTCTAGAGATGAAGGGAAAAACTTGACTTGTACTGCCTTAAGGAGTATTTTTTTGTTTTTGTTTTTGCAGTTTACATTATGAAGTTTTGTTTAACATTTTTGTGTGTGCCTATCTAACTTTGTTTGTTGTTTTCTATTTTCTATTGTAGGTTTGGGACCGTGAAAAAGTTGTTATTATTCCTGATCATTATATTTTCACAGCTGATGAGCGAGCAAACCGCAACGTAGACATCTTGAGGGATTTCTGTAATGAGCAAAATATCAAGTACTTCTATGACATTAAAGATCTTGGGAATTTCAAGGTATGGCTACTTTGCCTGTTAGTTGCTTGAGCATATTATCTTGTTAAATACTTTTTTGCTGTATGTATTTGAGTTTGACAAACTGACATTTCAGGCTAATCCTGATTACAAAGGTGTGTGCCATGTGGCTCTTGCACAAGAAGGTCATTGCCGGCCTGGAGAGGTATATTTGTTAATTAGAAGTTAGAACTGTTAACATTATTCAGCATTTAATGCTTGTAAGCTCTGGATGAGGTTGCATTTGAATATGATATTAAACCAATGCCAATCAGAAAGTTTCAGGTTCATATCTATTAATCATGAAAAAATAGTTTCAGGCTAGGTATTATAAAGAACATTGCCTGTATATATGGGCGTGTATTTAAGATAGAACATGCATATATTTGGCAACTCTTTTGAGATGCAAACCCTTTGTTAAATTAGAGATTGTAATAAGTGCTTATGGATATTATGTGATGTTCAGTGAAAATACATCTAAAGAGCATCCATGTAAAGTTCAAGAGATCCAAAAGCCACAAATTTGCACTGTCCAAAATGGATTTTTAGAAAATCCACTTCTCCAAAAATCAATCTAGAAAGGACCACTAAAACAATATTTTCACAAATGGGCTTCCATGGCTAGATGTCTATTTGAAATGAGTTACAAACAAGCTGTAAATGTATATTTTCTCTTATTTTTATGATTGAACTTCTATATGATGTGGTCATTCACTTATGGTTTTTGGTATTTGTTCCAAATAGTTTTAACCATTGCTCTCTCTAATAGTTAATAAACTGTATTATGCTGCTAGGTCTTGCTGGGTACCGACTCTCACACATGTACTGCTGGAGCATTTGGTCAGTTTGCTACTGGAATTGGAAACACTGATGCTGGCTTCGTATTGGGTGCTGGGAAGCTTTTGCTTAAGGTTTATCTAATGTTACAGATTCTTATATTGGTTCATTTTGTTTTCTTGTTTCTAAGTGTCTTGTCAGTATGTCTTATCTTCATGAATGCTAGAATTTTATTGTTATCTTCTCTTCTAGTCCAGTTTCATAGTTTCCACACTGGTCATGTAAATTTGCTAAGGTATTAATTAATTCTTTATCATAACATCATTGAATGGAATGTAAGAATTCAGTTGACTTTTTTGAATAGAACTATTTGAAACTCTCAATTTCAGACAGGCAAAAGTAAATGATAAATATTCATCATTCTGTTCTATTATTCTCAAAGTCTCAAGTTTGGTTCCATTACATGCTGCTTTTATGGTAATTCCTGTATCTATGATTCTGATGTCCAATTTTTTTTTTTTTTTTTTTGGAAATGTTTTGTCATCTCTCCTTAAGATAAAGTGTTTTGAATGTATGTATATTGTTCAGTTCTAGTGATCCTGCAAGTAATTTGATAGAGTTGTTCAACCGCCTGTTGTTTATCATCGTCATCTGAAGCAACACTAGCAACATCCGTGATTTTTTATTTATTTGGTTGTGAGTTTATTACTATTTGTTTATCATAGAAGTCAGGCCCGTGGGATTTCGCATGGATTTTAGTAGTATTTATTATGGGTTTTTCCAGATTAGGGCTGTCTTTGAGTATTGCAGTTTTAGGTAGATGAATTATCGTCTGAGGGCCTCTTCGGAGGAGAGTTGTTAGCTTTCTTCTTCAAGTTCAATTATTAATTCCAGTTTATTTCCCTTCATTCTATCATAATTAATTAATTAGTACTGTGTAGCTTGCCAGCTGTTAATATTTAAGCACCCTTGTTTCCTGGACTATTTGCTTTGATATCGTGCACTTGCCAAACATCGCAGAACCAGAACTGATTCTTCCAGCATCTTCTTATTTGACGTATATAGTCATTCATAAGATGAACTTTTTGTGCATCAAATACTTCTTTAGATGAACATGAAAAGTGTTGTGAATATTTCTTGTTACTGCATTGCAGGTGCCTCCAACTTTGAGATTTGTGATGGATGGTGAAATGCCTGACTATCTGCTTGCAAAAGATTTAATTTTGCAAGTAAGTACATGCAAGTTTAAAACCATCCAAATCACTTGAATAATAGCTTGTATTTATGTGGCATAAGATACCTGTAGTTTTTATTCGCTTACTTATTGTGTATTTTGTAGATTATTGGTGAAATTTCAGTAGCAGGCGCAACATACAAAGCAATGGAATTTGTTGGTTCTACTGTTGAAAGTTTGACCGTAAGTGCCTCTTTCCATTCAGTAAATCTAGGTTTTGAGGATAATACCTTCCAAGTCACTAATGATGTTGTCCTTCGTGCAATTAAATTTATGTTTTGCCAAAGATGGAAGAAAGAATGACATTATGCAACATGGTAGTTGAAGCTGGGGGAAAGAATGGTGTAGTCCCTGCTGATAGTACCACATACAAGTACCTTGAGGTTAGTTTAAGAAGAAATAAATTATGTTATCTGTGTGCGTGCGCGCTGTGTTGAGTTGTGTGTGTGTATTAACACACGGGACTCAAACAGGCTAGCACAAAGCTAACCAACGCTCACTCATGTAGATGTAAATATACATACCTATATAAGTTTCTTAATTTGAAACTTTCTGAAAACTTTAAGAAGCAAGAGCATCTATATCATAATTTTTTGTTTTTTCCTATTTTTAATGACGTCACTTTTTATACGGCTTCTCAGGACAAGACATCAGTGCCATTTGAACCAGTATTTAGTGATGGACAAGCCAGGTAGCCTTTTATTATTAGAATCAGTATTGTGTATTTTAACACTTTATACTGTGTGAATACTATTCTTAAATCAGATTGCAGCATAGAGAAAGATTGTTCGGAATTGCCTTTGACATATTGATCAGTGTATTCTTCTAGTCAATTGTAATATATGGAATCCTCTTACAGGACATATTTCCTTTTCTTTTAATTAGGTTTCTTCAAGAGTACCGATTTGATATTTCAAAGCTGGAACCTTTGGTCGCTAAGGTCAGTAATATAAGCCCATTGGCCGCCTTGAAGTCCTCTTAGCAAATGATCACTAGAGACATGGATGTTTTTTTGCATCTCAATTTCTTATTCTCAAATTAGAGATGCTTTCAGAGAAACAGCAGCTGTTTTACTATTGAAATGTTTTGCTCTTATTATATGGCTAATTTGCTTTCTATTTTAGTTCTATTTAATGCTAAATATTTGATTCCTCAATGTGCCCATTGACTTATATTTTGTGCATCTCAGCCACATTCTCCCGATAATCGTGCTTTAGCCCGAGAATGCAAAGATGTGAAAATTGACAGGGTATATATTGGATCTTGTACTGGTGGTAAGACAGAGGATTTCATGGCCGCTGCTAAAGTATTCCTTGCTGCGGTAAGTAGATGATAGATAATAAATACAGTGTGGACCTTTTACCAGTGAATGCTTCTGTCACAATTCTCTAATCAGTCAATTACCAACTTAAGGACCATATATATGCGTTCTCGAGATGATAAATGGAAAATTATAGTTGTCAATGAAAAAAACATTCTTGAGCTCATACATATTTTCTTATCCACAGGGGAAAAAGGTCAAAGTCCCAACATTCCTAGTTCCGGCTACGCAGAAGGTACGTGTTATTTAGGCGCTACTAGAGGCTTATTGCTTGGTATTTAATAAATAAATGCAAACTTTCAATGATACTTACCTAACTTGCACATCTTCTTTCAGGTCTGGATGGATGTATATAGCCTTCCAGTCCCAGGATCTGGTGGGAAAACATGCTCACAGATATTTGAGGAAGCTGGTTGTGATACACCTGCAAGCCCCAGTTGCGGTGCTTGTTTGGGAGGACCAAGAGACACATACGCACGCATGAATGAAGCTCAGGCAAGTATCGATCTTTTGCCGAATGTTGTTGTGTGTTGCATCAATCATATACAATACTGGCATGACCTAGAGAATATTTGTTCTGTCTCGAAGGAAGAATATTTGATTTTGCATTTTTTTTTGTTTTCCTTCTCTTTGATTTTTCTGTTGGATTTCCCTTTTCTTTTATCAGTTAAAGTGATATTTAGGCCACGATCTATCGACTTCTAATCTTCACGTTCTTGAAATTTATATACATCTGGCATATATTTGTATATATCATCTGAGAGAACTTATAACTAATATTATAACTACTAAACGGCGTGGTATTGGTGAAATGCAGGTCTGTGTTTCGACCACAAATAGGAACTTCCCCGGCCGTATGGGCCATAAAGAAGGGCAGATTTATCTAGCTTCTCCATATACGGCTGCAGCATCTGCATTGACTGGTTTTGTTACCGATCCACGAGAATTTCTGCAGTAAGATTTTCACGAACGTGCCCTACTTCTCGTAAATGCTGCTTCTGAGTTGATCCAACCTCAAATTCTTGCCGTCGGTTATTCACGTGTTGTGATGTGTTAGAACTTGTAGTGTTCATGTACCGAGGGAAACAGACATTTTCGAATCGAGTCTTCTGCCTCTATTTGTAATAACCGAAATCTCGACGAAATGAGTCTTGATGTACCTTCCTGTTCTGTCTGGATTGGCGTCGAACGCAATTAAGATTAACGATTGATCGCAGATATTTTATGTAGTCTCTGTTGTTTAGCAAATTGCTAGGTTACGAGTAAGAAACAGCAGTGCCTCGAAATAATTCTTGTTCTATACAATACATTGGTTAGTGCAGAGGTTGGGTGTCGAATTTTGGAGCTTTTTTTTTTTTAATGATCTCTTTGAGGAGTTTAAATCCACAAATTCGTTTTGGACTTTCTTTTATGAATTATTTTATTGATATAAAATTTATTTTATATAAGTTCTAACTTCCTTATTCCAAACATTAGTTCAATTTCAAATCATTCAATCGAAGTATGAAAGCAATATTAAAGTTCCAGTTTTTATAACCTTTATGAATGTTGAAGCCGTAGCACGTTGTGTCAGGTTTGATTTGGATTCTGTTTGGATTGACGACGTAATTTGAGAGCAATTTGGTGAGAGAGAGAGAGAGAGAGAGAGTTTTCATGTATAATGATAAGTTTTAGAGTCCGTATATTAATGAAATATCTAAATATTGATAAAATAAAATGTAAGATGGAAATACAAATA
The DNA here is from genome assembly GCA_026008535.1 of Perilla frutescens. Taxonomy (NCBI): domain Eukaryota; kingdom Viridiplantae; phylum Streptophyta; class Magnoliopsida; order Lamiales; family Lamiaceae; genus Perilla; species Perilla frutescens. The sequence goes on from BRKX01000013.1 coordinate 14,861,392, forward strand.
GAAAACAGTCTTTAATTCAAATGGAATTTGTCTCATGTAAAATAATTTATTCGGATAAAAAGGAACCACGAAATTAATTTTTTGATGTAGTACAAGAAATACTTATGGCATTGCTAATTAAGACTTATTAAAACATAAATTAATTGAAGTAAAATAAGCACTCCATGGACCTGAGTACACAAAAACTAAATGAAATAAAGAGACAAGGTTGCTATGAAAATGGGAAGCAAAATAAGGATGAGAAATTGAAGAAATAATTATAGCATTGAAAAGACATAATTTATGATGATCATCTTATATATTTTTCTTCTAGTACCGCCGATTGCTAAATAGTTGTCACTCTTCTCCAAATGATTATGAAAACCTACTCAATATAGTTGAAAACGTGATCAGAACAAAAGTTCTCCACAAAAAAGGTTTACACTATAAAAAGGGTTAATTGTACGGAAAACACCACTTTTATACTAATTTATAATTTTAACACCACTTTTAAAATGTTGGGATTATAACATTATATTTTCATTTTAGAAATTAAAATATTTCATTTTTATTATCATCTGTGTCTGATATGTGTCCACATATAAGTATATAAAGACATCGTTTTACTAAAAAAATATCCAACACAAATGACTTGAATAGCTTGGGGATCTTTTAGTTATTAATTTATTACAAATCAAAATAAGGCGGTGTAGTTGAACATTTAAAAATTGGCTTCAATATTGGAAATCATGGTAGCTATGGTGATTTTTTAATTGGCAATTAACTCTTATAGAAATTAATTATCTTCTTAAAAGAGATAAATATACCTATTTATGCTCTGCTTTCATGGGTTTCGATTTAAGAGCTGCTTTAAATTAGTAATAATAAATTTTGAACTTATTTTTTGGATTACATCGATATTTCGAATTTTGATTTTTCATTTTGAACTCATTGAATCTCTCTCTCTCTCTCTCTCTCTATATATATATATATATATATATATATATATATATATATATAGTGATTTAAGTTTGTTTTAATAAAGAGCCATTTCAGATTTTTTTTAATACTATTAATACAACCTAACTAAGGTGTTACAAAGGTCCGTTTCTATTTTACGAAACAATTTCAATAGGTTCAATTGTAGAGGTCTATTTTCGTTAAGGCCCTATAATAAGGCCCATATTCGTCCAAGGGAGGCTTAGGGCCTGGTAGACACGTGTCGTAGTCAAGATTTCGGAGATCGAAGGGGTCAAGGTCGAAGAGGGGAGAACGTAAGGGGCGAGCTTAGGCAGAATCAAACAAAGAGACCAGGTCAAAAGGGGACGTTGGAAGATAAGCATGACCCAGTCAAAAACCCTTAAGGGGATAAGGGTTTATCCCCACAATAGCGGAGAATCCCTTGAAAGTCGGAAATGGGTTATGGTTTCACCCTATATATAAATCACAAAGGGGATGAAGAAAGAGAGCAAGGAATATCGAAACACCCAAGTAATCATCGACAAAACAAAGAATTATTCCGATACTTTATATACTTAATTATTCCTAAATCGATCTCTTTCGACTTCATTCTTTGGCCTCACAAAATCTCGCCGGTCGCCAGAGCCCGAACCAAGTACGAAAATAATTGTAGAAATTCACCCTCTACAATTTGGCACCCACCGTGGGGCTCTGATCGACCAGATTGAAGATGACTATCGATGGCCGAAGCAGTACGACCCCGAACCCTCAAGACAATCGGAAGGAATCACCATCTGTAACCCCTCCCGCAGGAGGAAACGGGGACATAGCTCAAGTGCTGCGAGCGATCCAGCAACAACTCGACTCCACCATTGTGGAACTCGCGGCTATTCGAACGGAAAATTCAGTCCTTAAAGCTCGGATGGAAGCGTTCAGTCCACCGAATCAATTTCCTAACGGACTTCATTGACAACCCCCACGAACTCGAAAAACCAGTCAGCTACGCGAACAGGTACTTTTAAATTCCGCTAACGAAACTGCTAACCAAAACATTGTAGGAACTAGCAAAGGACAACAAAATAAAGAAGATGCTGGCGATCCGTATCTTAGACCCCCCGGGTTCGAATACATCGAGAACCAGCCTGAAATCGAGGTCGAGAGCAAACTGAAGCGGTTGGAAGAAATGGTCACACGAATCCCCGGGGTTCCCGCCTCCATCCGTAAGACGGCCCTGACAAGCTTTGCGGATTCTCCTTTTACAGAAGAAATCAGCTTCGTAGAGATGCCACCGAAGTTCACCTTTCCATCCTTGAAACTGTTCGATGGCACTACCGACCCCGACGACCATATAGCACAATACAAGCAGAGGATGTTTACCACTTCGATCCCGCGACAAAGTAGAGAGACTGGAATGTGTAAGGGGTTCGGAAGCAGCCTATCCGGACCGGCACTCCAATGGTTTACAAGTTTGCCGAACTCGTCGATCTCCACCTTCGCTCAGCTCAATGACCTGTTCGTCGAGCAGTTCCCTAGTAGCCGAAAGATCGAGAAACACGCCGACGACCTCCACACAGTGATCCAGAGACCAGAGGAAACCCTACGAAGCTTCGTAGGATGATTCAACAGAGAAAAAGTGTCGATCTCGGGATGCAACATCGACACCGCCGTATCAGCCTTCAGGAAGGGTTTAAAGAGGGGTTCTGATCTCTACAAAGAATTAACCAAATACCCATGCAAAATGATGGAAGACGTCCTCGCCAAAGCATGGGCACAAATCAAATGGGAAGAAGACGAAGCAAACTCATCCAAGTTTAAATCCTGAAATGATCCACCCCGCAAGGAGCACTGGTCTCACATCAGAAATGAGAGGTATCGAGCAGATCCCTATCCTCGTGACCCCAGATTCGATCCCAGAGATAGGAGAATACCCGAACGCCCAGACAGAAGGCTACCTGAGTGTAATCTTTGCATAACACCTTCAGAAGCCGTGAACGCGATGAAAGGGCTCGGGCAAAACGTCAAGTGGCCCCCAAAGATGAGAACGCCTGATAATGAGCGAGACAGGAACAAATTCTACGACTTCCACAACGATCATGGGCATAGGACAGACGACTGCATCGCACTTAGACTTGAAGTGATCGAGCTTCTCAAAAGAGGCCACTTGACCGATCCTGACCTCGAAAGAAAAAGAAAATTGGAATAGAAGAGACAATAATATGGAAACTCAGCCCATCGAACCCCCGAGAATCGATCGAACTTTAAATTGCATAACCGGAGGTTCGGAGATCAGTGGCGTCTCCCAGTCATCGGCAAAGAGGCACTGCCAATCCTTCAAATATATAGAAAACATACCTAAAGAAGCTGAACCTGATGATCTGACAACTCTCAGCTTCTCCAGTAGTGAAGTATCTGAACTCTCACACCCACACCATGATGCACTAGTCATTTCCCTTTTAATATCGAACTGTTTAATCAAACGAACTCTCATCGACAACGGGAGTTCCTCTAACATGATCTTCCTTAGTACGTTGAAACGAATGCAGGTGAAAGAAACAGACATCGTAAAGAAGTCAACGACATTGATCGGCTTCAGCGGAGAACACAAAACGACCTTAGGAGAAATCACGCTCCCCACTTACATCGAGGGGCTTAACCTCCTTACCAAATTTCAAGTAATAGACGCACCTTCAGCATACAACGTGATTATGGGACGACCCTGGATCCATGAGCTCCGAGCGGTACCTTCAACATACCACCAAATCATGAAATTCCCTACTCCTTGGGGAGTTCGATTAGTACGGGGAGAACAGGTCTTGTCCAGAGAATGCTATGTCACTACTTTCAAACCAAAAGTCTCATCGAGGTCAATCAGATAGAGGTAGGATCCCGCGAGCATAGAAGATCAAAATTATGAAGAACCAAAAATCGAAGACCTCGATGAAGTACAGATTCATCCCGAACTTTCAGATCATAGGGTATCCATCGGGTCCAGATTAACCTCGGACATCAGGGAACAGTTGATCGCATTCCTCAAAGAGCATCACGACTGCTTTGCATGGTCGTTCGAGGATATGACATGTGTCGACCCTTCCATTATAACTCACAAATTGCAGGTAGACCCGGAAAAGACTCCCATCAAGTAAAAAATATGAAAGTTTGCCCCGAAAAGAAATAAAATCGTGGACGAGGAAGTAGGCAAACTATTAAAGAAATGACATATCCGTGAGGTTCATTATCCAGAATGGTTAGCAAACGTCGTGGTGGTCAAAAAGAAGAATGGAAAGAACCGGTTATGCATAGACTTCACCGACCTCAATCAGGCGTGCCCTAAAGATTCTTTCCCCCTCCCACATATAGACGCCTTAGTCGATGCAACGGCAGGTCACGAGCTCATGAGCTTCATAGACGCTTTCTCGGGATACAATCAAATCCTAATGCACCACAAAGACTAAGAAAAAACAGTGTTCATCACACATCGAGGTATGTTCTGTTATAAAGTTATGCCTTTCGGACTAAAAAATGCAGGTGCAACATATCAAAGGCTGGTAAATTGAATGTTTGAAGAGCTCATCAGAATAACAATGGAAGTTTATATTGACGACATGCTAGTTAAATCAGTACGAGCTCAGGACCACGTCATGCACCTCGACGAACCTTCGAAGTCCTACGACGATACAACATGAAGTTGAACCCCGCAAATGCGCTTTTGGAGTAACATCAGGGAAATTCCTGAGGTACCTGATAATGAAAAGAGGAATCGAAGCCGACCCAAGCCAAATCAGAGCAGTTCGGAATATCCAGCACCCGAAAACCCCTAAAGACGTCCAAAAACTGACCGGTCGATTAGCAGCTCTCAGCCGCTTCATATCTAAATACTCAGAAAGAAGCCGGGCGTTTTTTCAGACTCTACGAAAGAACAAAGATTTCGAATGGACTCGGGAATGCGCCAAGGCCCTCGAAGACCTCAAGGAATACCTCGTAAGTCCACCTCTTCTATCCAAACCAATCAACGGAGAGGTACTCCTCATTTATTTATCTGTTTCTACTAACTCTGTCAGTGCAGTCCTTGTTAGAGAAGACAAAGGAAGACAACACCCCGTATACTATGCTAGCTGTTCGCTGCTAGACCCCGAGACCAGATATCCGCAGCTCGAAAAGCTGGCCTTAGCACTTGTCATGGCTTTCAGGAAAATGAAACTCTATTTCCAAAGCCATTCAATAAAAGTGGTCACAGAGTTCCCCTTAAGAGCCGTGTTAAGAAAGCCAGACCTCGGGGAAAGATTATCAAAATAGGCTATCGAACTCGGGGAGTACGACATAGACTTCATTCCACGAACATTAATTAAATCACAAGTCCTGTCAGATTTCATAGCAGATTTTTCCCACGAGGCCAAACCGGAAGGAGAAATGCTGATGAATGTCGAAGGCAACGATTCAAATTACTGGACCCTCCAAGTTGATGGATCCAGCACTTCAAAGGGGAGTGGAATGGGCTTAGTATTGATCAGTCCAGAAGGAATAATCACAGAAAGATCTATCCGATGCGGGTTCAAAACCACCAACAATGAAGCAGAATATGAGGCCCTCATAGCAGGATTAAATTTGGCAGCTGACGTAAGAGCCAAAAGAATTCGAGTCATGAGTGATTCGCAATTGATAATAAATCAGTTTGAAGGAAAATTTCAAGCAAAGGACTCAAGGATGATATCATACCTCGCAGTCGCAAAACAAGCGGCGGCCAAGTTCGAAAAAATCGAAGCCCAATACATCACTAGAGAAGAAAATCGCCACGCCGACGCATTAGCTAATTTGGGACCAGCCATACAAACTAGCTAGGACAAAAACATCCAGGTCCTATACGCCAAATGGCCCGCTGTGTGGAAGGGTGACAACCCTAAAGTCTTTCCCATCGACATCGAGGTAAACTGGATGACCCCATTATGCAGATTCCTAACAGAAAATGAACTCCCCGAAGAGCCCATCGAAGCAAGATGAATACAGGCAAAAGCTCCAAAATTCGCCATGATTTCCGGATCCTTGTACAGAAAGTCCTTCTCAGGACCATATTTGAAATGTGTGAGCCCGACCCAAGCAAAGTATATCCCAACCGAGCTCCACGACGGTGAATGCAGAAATCATTCAGGACATAGAAGCCTGGCTAACCGAGCATTAACGACCGGCTTTTATTGGCCAAGTATGAGGGAAGACGCCAAAAATTATGCTAAAAAATGTGACAAATGTGAGAGGTTTGCCCAGATGAGTCATATGCCACCAGAACCTCTACATACCGCATCCATACCTTGGCCATTTATAAAGTGGGGAATGGACATCGTGGGACCACTACCAAAGGGATCAAATCAGAAGTGCTTTATCTTGGTCGTGACAGACTACTTCACCAAATGGGCCGAGGCAGAGGCCTTCGCACGAATAAGAGATACCGAGGTATGTAATTTTTTGTGGAAATTCGTTATTTGCAGGTTCGGAGTCCCTAAAGAAATAGTCACCGACAACGGCTCCTAATTTATAAGTTCAAAATTCCAAGACTTTTGTCACCATTGGAACGTCAAGCTCTCTTTCTCCACACCAAGACATCCAGCCTCGAATGGTCAAGCCGAAGCAACCAACAAAACAATCCTGAACACCTTGAAGAAAAGACTCCCTGAACACAAAGGACAATGGGTTGAACAGCTCCCAGGAGTCCTCTGGTCTTATCGAACCACCGCCCGGACCGCTACAGGAGAGACCCCTTATGCTCTCACTTATGGTTCGGAAGCAGTCCTCCCAGCAGAAGCAGAAATAGGGTCGGCAAGAACTGAATGGTCGGATAAAACCAACGACTCCGAGCTCAAAGCCAACCTCAACACCATAGATGAACTTTGAGATAAACCCGCAATAAAAATATCCGTCTACCAACAGAAAATAAGAAGACACTTTGATAAGAACACAAGGCTAAGACATTCAAAACAGGAGATTGGGTACTAAGGAAAGTATTCCAGAACACAAAGGAAATCAGAGCTAGGAAACTAGCTCCGAACTGGGAAGGCCCCTATGAGATCAAGAAAGTCATAGGGAACGGAGCTTACAAACTCCGATCGAGAGAAGGGCGTTCGATAACCAACGGCTGGAATGCCATCCACTTAAAACAGTATTATTTCTGAACTCTTCAACTTTTTATTCCTTTTCTAATTTTTTAAAAGTACTTTATTATTTTACTGACTTGGGCGTCGGAGTGACTAAAAGAAACCCGAAGCCCAGGAGTTTCGACCCTCATTTTCCAGCAAGATCGAGAGAAGAAATCAACCTCGAAGCCAAAAAAGAGTACTGTATTTCTCCTTTCTTGCTTATTCCTTTTTTAATTTTTTAAAAGTACTTTATTATTTTACTGACTTGGGCGTCGGAGTGACTAAAAGAAACCCGAAGCCCAGGAGTTTCGACCCTCATTTTCCAGCAAGATCGAGAGAAGAAATCAACCTCGAAGCTAAAAAAGAGTACCATATTTTTCCTTTCTCGCTTATTCCTTTTTTAATTTTTAAGTACTTTATTGATTGTTTACTGACTTGAGTGTCGGAGTAACTAACAGAACCCGAAGTCCAGGGGCCCCTACTCCTGCCTTCTAGCAGAGTCGAGAGAAAAAGCCCAGTAGACTTGACTCTGTTTTGCTATAAGTTCGGAAAAGCACTCACGCCTCATGTTTGTTCATTTTTCTTTAACTAGCCTTAGAAGGAGTCCTCGGAAGACGGACACAATTATTTTTAACCCTACTATTTTTCACTACGAACGCAACAATAATGAAAATAATGGATATAAACAAACCATCCATAGCAAATTCTCAAAAAAAATATAGTATCAATTTTTGTTTAAGACTTGTCCACAAGAATTGTAAAGCGAAAGAAAAAGAATTCACGGTTGATCTTCCGTACTCTTCTTGACCTCCGAAGCAACCGTCTTCGCAGCATCCTCTCCAGCCTTGGCCCCCTTCTCCTCTCCGGCCCCGTCCGTAGAGCTCCTCACTGCCTCTGTCTCCGCCCCATCGTCAGCATCAAGGAAGAAGAGGTCGAGTTCAGGCATTCTCTCCTTGATTGCCTCGACCACTGCAGAGCTGCCCTCCTGATAAAAGAGTTCTTTGTAAGACTCGAACTCTGCAGAATCAACCAGCGAGGCAAAGTCCAAAGTCGCGTGGCAGGCCTCGAGCTCTTTTATCCTCGCCTCAGCAGCAGCCAACCTCGACTCCAGAGAGGCCTTCGATATCTCCAGTCGGGCTTGGTGATCCAGAGCCCAGTCAAGTTGCACCTGAGCCCCGGCGGCCAAAGTACGAGCCGAGTCTCTTTCTATGAGCAAGGCCGAATTCTCCGCAGCAAAGTCACGCCTCTCCTCAGCGATCCTCTCCTGCTCCTCAGAGAGCTCCATCAACCTCTTCTCGAGGCCCTCAGCATGCCCTGAGAGCCGACTCCGGAGCTGGTATTGACAGAAAAGGGCCCGTAACATAACGGACCAGTTTAAGTTAAGCACTCATTTAAACACGAGTATAAAACACATAAAGAAAATATGAATAAGGAGAGATAAGCAAACCTTCGACAACATTTGGAAGGCGAGTCGAGCCTGCTCTTCCAGGCCATCTCTCTCGAACTCCAAAGGAGAGCAGCCGTCAGCAATGGCGGATTGGACGTCTAGGAGGAAAGGCCTTAGAGGCACCTTAAGGCTGCTCGACCCCTTCGAAGCCTTCTTAGGAGCCAAGGTATCGACATCGATCACGGGCTGGGGCATAATAGAAGGAGTGAAAGCCTCGAGGCTAGTCTGGTCTTTCTGTTTCTTCAAAGGTGGAGAGGCTGAAGGCGTGGCCCCGACAAGTCTTTTGACGCCGGACAACGAGGGGCTCAACACCTTAGCTGCAGCTAAGGCCTTCACCTTGTCATTAGAGGGACGAATCTTCAACTTTCCCATGTCGAATAGGGTTCGGCCTCGACGAACAGCTTCGAACTGACGATCTTCCTTAGAAAGGGAGAAAGCGACCTCGATTAGCTCGGTCTCAGTGCCGGCTGCGTCTCTTCGCTTATGGAAGCCTACAGAAAGACACATCGCATGAAGTCAAGGATAGTTATGATATATAAAAAAAAGAGACAGACTTCAAAAACCCACGGGCTTCGGCGAACGACGCTGGCAAGATCCTATCGATCGAAGTTTCCGCTGGAACGAAGACAAACTTCGGCTTTCAATCCCCCGATGAAGAAGGAAGGATGTTTATTAGAGGGGCTCGTTCCCTGACCCACTTGGTAAAATAATAGAAACCCTTCTGGCCGGGGCTAGCCACTATTCTGTATGAGGAGTGCCACCCTTCTGGTTCGGGAAACCCTAGGTTTTCCCAGAGATAGTACATGCCCATCATATGATACCACCCTATCGGTGATATTTGGGCAGAAGCAACTCCATAAAAGTGTGAGATCTTAGTGAAAAAAGGATGAAGAGGAAGCCCTATGCCCTTGTCGACAACTAAGGTGTAAAAAGCAGTAAAACCAGGAGGGGGTCTGTTGGCTCTATCCGAAGGCCTAGGGAGATGGATCTCTACCCCCGACCCCGAGTATTCTGGAGAAGTTATCTCTTACTCGTGGAGCGACCTCGACGGCTTTGAAATCTTCATTCGAAGAGGGAGAGCCCGCAGTCTCGGGTTTCTGCTTCTTCGATTTGTCTACGTGTTTTTTAGTGGCCACCTTCGAAGCCTTGAGGTGACTCACCACCGACCCTCCTCCAACACGAGGAATAATGGTAAACCTCTCCCCAGTTGGCTTGGTCGGAGGGATAACGACTTCTGTTGATTCAGAGACAGAGCCGGAGGACTGCTCCGACTCTGCTGTCCTAGCACCACCACCCCAACTTCGGGTCTTTTCATCAGAATCACCACTACCCGACATACTCATGATATAAAAAATCCTAACGGGAATGCAAATCTACAGGCGGTCGCTAAAAAAGACCCTATCGAAGATCAAGAATTAATGCCCAGAAACACCAAGAATCTACATCTTGTTTAAACCCTACTTCACCCCCGATAAAAAACTATCGACAATCGACAGCAACTCCAGAAACCTCCACCAAATCTATTTATATGAAATCCACAAAAAACAAAGCCTAAATTTCCTACTTCTTTGACTATTAAAAGTAAAAACTTAAATAAACATCAGCCTAAAATTCCTCAAGAAAACGGGAGAGGGAATAACCTGGAAATTTGAAATCTTGTCAGGCACGGAAGAATCTCGGGTTTCGGGATGAATGGAGGCGCACAAAGATTCAGGGAGAAATTTGAGCAAAATTTTCAAAGGAAATTGAAATTGGGCGTGTTTTGAATAAGAGTAAGGAGGGAAGAGTTGGATAAATCTGAGTTTTAAACCCGTAAAAGCATGAAGTTAAATCTGAGCCACGTATCTCGCGAATCGGATGACTAGGGTTAGAGGAGAAGACCGAAAGTCGGTAAAAAGGGTTTCAAAAGACTACTTTACCCCTGGACCCGCCTTCCGGTCTGAAGCTTCTCGACGTTCTCGAGGTCTGCTTTCACGACCCTTTTAGCTCCCCAGGACCTTCGTTTAGGTCTGGAGCCTTTTAAAATCTGCTTTCACGACCCTTTTTAGCTCCCCAGGACCTTCGTTTAGGACCTTCATTTAGGTCTAGAGCCTTACAAGGTCTGCTTTCACGACCCTTTTACCTCCCCAGGACTTTCATTCAGGTCTGGAGCCTTACGAGGTCAGCTTTCACGACCTCCTCAGTCTCCTGGACCTTCCCTCAAGTATGTAACCATCAGAGGATTGATTTCGTGATCTCTTGTTAATAACGTTGAACTTGGGGCTATGTAATTATCCGAAATATATTGTGATCGTTCATTTACGTTATAACGACATTCATTACATGATCCTCGATCTTTGAGCCTCAGGTATTGAGGGGCTAATTGTAGAGGTCTATTTTCGTTAAGGCCCTATAATAAGGCCCATATTCATCTAAGGGAGGCTTAGGGCCTGATAGACATGTGTTGTAGTCCAGAGTTCGGAGATCGAAAGGGTCAAGGTCGAAGAGGGGAGAACGTAAGGGGCGAGCTTAGGCAGAATCAAACAAAGAGACCAGGTCAAAAGGGGACGTTGGAAGATAAGCATGACCCAGTCAAAAACCCTTAAGGGATAAGGGTTTATCCCCACAATAGCGGAGAATCCCTTGAAAGTCGGAAAGGGGTTATGGTTTCACCCTATATATAAATCACAAAGGGGATGAAGAAAGGGAGCAAGGAATATCGAAACACCCAAGTAATCATCGACAAAATAAAGAATTATCCCGATCCTTTATACACTTAATTATTCCTAAATCGATCTCTTTCGACTTCATTCTTTGGCCTCACAAAATCTCACCGGTCGCCAGAGCCCAAACCAAGTACGAAAATAATTGTAGAAATTCACCCTCTACATCAATCTAAAAAAACATAGATATAGAATTAATGGACACAAAATTAAAAGTTCATCACACATCTACCCTTTTCTAGTCTTAATCTTAATTACAATTGTAAAAGTAACCCGTACGTAGTTATTAATTGTTAGATCAAGTTAGGTTAAATATATATATCGTAAGTTATATATAAACAATGCGATAAAAGTAATAACAATACTTTTTCATGAATAAATATCAATAAATACTGTTGTTCAAATTTCTGTTCAACATTAACCAAAAGAAAATATCACAAATTTTAACATAGCATTTCAAGAAAGTGTAAAACATCCTTAAAAAATCAACTAAAAGAATTGAAGAATAAAATCAAAGTAGGACGCTTAGGCATTCTCATATATACATAAATTATGCATGAGAATAATGTATCAAGTAAAAGGTATGTGACAGCAAGACCTTGACAAATTCTACAAGATATGAAAAAAAGTACGTAAAAAGGTGAGTTGAAAGGCGGGGCGCGGACTATAAAAGCAGCCCTGCAAATCCAAAGAAAATCAAGAAAAATTATGGGAAAATAAAAAATAAATGAAAAAAAAAGACTCAAACATGATCATCTGTAGCTCTTTCATTTCAAGCAGTTAACAACTTTGAAAGTTGAAGCAGCAGCAGCAGCGGTTCTATATTAGTTTGCTCTTTTGCTTCTCATTCCTTTCTTGGGACTTTGGAGCTGCATGTATAACAAATCATATCTATCATTTTCAAGAAGTTGGAGATGAAATCATAACAGTGTCGAAGAAATTAATGCATGCACGTACATACCTAGTCCGTTGGCCTCAGATGTTCGCATGATTCTGAGTCGTTTAACAGTGTTGAGAAACATCCTGATCGAGGTACAGAGAAAGAAATGTTAGTTTCTGTTCCTAAAACTCGAGCTATCCAATACACACACCTATGTTTTTAGTCTAAAATTTGGGGAAGGCAGATCTTTTACATAATGCAAACATATTAGTCGACCTACTTTGCTAGATGATAACTAATTTGATTGCACCAGATGACACATACTTAGGCAATACTGTTCTATGATGTCTTATTAGGAGTAAGGACTGTCAACTATGGATGCACAATTCTATTCCGGTAGTAACAAAATGTATATCTTTTGTTACACAACCTATCTTGTCATCCCTTAAACATAATTTGATTGTTATCAAGAATTACTTGTGTAATTGGTTATGTATAAATTAAGAGTTTCCATTCAAATTCAAGTTCAAAAGTCTAGACTAGTGTTATGCACGTACCCCCATGGAACGTCGCCCACGAGCATCCAATCTCCTTCTTTATCCTCATATGTTAGCACAAACTCAGATGATCCATCCAAGAGCTTCGGAGGCTGCACCGATTGTTCCTTCCCTCCACCTGATTCATGTCCATATATATGTATCAGAAAAACATGTACAACTGCAGAGTCATTTGATAAAATGAAACTAATCTTAACATATTTTTTCCACAACTATGGATATAATAATCAAAATCTACTAAATCAAGATTATTGTAGATGGTCCAGTGTCTATGAAGAGAAAACCTACGGGTAGATGTAGATGGTTTGAAGAACATCTCTTCCAACGTCTTCGCTAAAGTCTCGTAGCTCTTGTGAGCATTCAAATCAACCTTCCTCCCAATAGGCAAGCCATCCATATTCACCTTCACAAATCCAAGATGGCCTCTTTCTTTGATGGCGCCCTCGTTGCTCTTGTCGCTTCCATGGTTGATTTTCTTCTTCGAGCTCTCGTTGTTTTCGTTCCCGCCAACTCCCTTGTCCTCTTCAACATTTGAAGTCTTACCATGGTTAAACAAGGTGTTCATCCTGTAAGACCTTATGGGAGGCCATCCAACAACCTGACTGCTTCAAGAAAATTTGAACTCCATTAGTTGTATGAATGGATAGCATGAAATGAAGATTAATTAATATAACATCAATGTAATTATAAATATCATGTCAAATCAGAATTTTATTTGCAAGAAAGTAAAGACAAAGCATGATTCAAGTAAAGGCCTAAAAGGATATTAAAAGAAGTGCTCCACAACACTTTTTTGACACAACGGTTGGGGGAAATGATGCAAAAAGCAAATTAGAGGGAAGACATAATAATTTGAAAAGGGAAAAAAAGCAAACTCTAAACATAATGCCAAATTATTATCGGATGGATTAAGACAACTAAGAGCTATGATGGGCTTTTAGAATGTAAGGAAAAGAAAGTAGAGGCATGTGTTTTTTTTATCCTTTCATGTAGCGCATCATCACATTAGTAATAATAGTGTGTGTATATATATAAGTGATGACGTCATTAATATACATGTATATGCACATTTACATAAATATTTTTGTTATTTTTTTCTTTGGATCGACTAGGAAAAATCCACAGCTGTTGCCGTAGGTGTGGTATGGAAAATTTGCACTATCATATATATGTAAATTAAATAATTTCCTACATATCACACAAGATAAGCAAATCGCAATATATAATTGTGATATATATTTTTCTATTGATCCATTAATGTGAGTGTTGATACAGCATGTTATATATGTATACATGAACCAATACCAATTCCAATTTAAATTAATAAAAGAGAAATAAATTATAAATTAAAGAGGTTGCTCGTGTATCGTGCCCAAAAGAAAGCTAAATTAAACTATATTATTTTGCTATTTTGCAAAGACGAATAACTTTCCCAACCTAAATATAAAGAACAAATTGCCAACCCTCACTAAGATCGGAATTAATATCTAATATTTCTCCTTTATTCCCTTCATTAAATTAACAAAAGGATTGAAGTTAGATACAAGATAATTCTAGAAAGAACTATTACTAGAAAACAATTAAATTACTGCAATATCTAATCTAGCTAACGAAATCCATTAGAAAAATGAAACTTAGCTAATGCAGATGGAATATTTCATTCTCAATTCCACAATCGTACGTATTTCATCTCTTACTCCACCCATTAGGATGTTAATTACCGCGCATAATTTTAAAAATGTAATTCTATAACAACTATAATAGAAGATGAAACACAGTTTTTGAACAAAGGCTCGTCTCGTCCATAGCTAATGCAAGAACAAAAATCATTACAAAATACAATCCAGTATTCCACCTTAATTAAATAAATCCAAGACAAAAGTTAGCCAGAACTAACTCGATCAAAACAAAAACATACATACAAAAGATCGAGAATTAGGCATGCAATAAAAATAAAATAAAAGACAGGCATTTAATTTGTGATTTATGGTTACCTGACAGCAGCAGAAGCAGAAGCAGGAGCAGAAGCTTCATCAACAGCTCTTTCCCTCTTAGTGCCTGCAGCAGCTGCTCTACCTGATGAAAATCCATTTGGAAAATCCTTAGCTGTCAATATTCTACCATACTCACCCCATGCACAACTCCTCCCTTTCTCCACCGCCACCGCCCCACCACCACCGCCAAGACTCAACCCTAAGCCCAACTCCAGCTCAGATTCTTTCGTCATCCCCATGTAGTCTTTCTCCACTTTTGCATTCTGCTCAGACATCAGCCCCGCCCCACCACCACCGCCGCCTAGTAAGCCCAGAGATTGTTCCATGACATACACAAGAGTAAAGTGAACTCTGAAAGTAAGAGGAGAGATTAATTGAACGCAGCAGTATTGGTTCTTTCTTTTCTTTCTTGAGAGAGGAGAGAGAGAGAGAGAGACAGGAAAAGGGTTGTGGGATAATGTAATGGCGGGTGGCAAATGAGATGGTGGAGATAGTCATGATATGGGACCCATATGTCTGCTGCTAATGCGCATAGCAATTTCTTTTTGTTCTGCACTTTTTGATCCCACATTCCCCAACTCAATTTCTCTCTTTTTTTTTTCGGATTTATTAAAGAATATTGTGTTAAATATTAATATATGATTGTTGTTTCTATTCATTTAGGGTTTGAGATATATATGGTGCTTATTTAATATTGTACACTATCCATCAAAATGATAGATTTATGTTTCATTAGTTTTTAAAAGAATTTTGATATGTCATCTTCAATACCACTATTGAGTGTCGTAATGAAGCTATATATAATATATTTCATATATCTTTCTAACAAATTCATATATGACAAGATAAGCAACTTTGCTAAATCAGGTGTACCTATATCATAACATTTATGAATTAAAATATTCAATAAATTACTATGTATAAAAAAATCAACTTGGTTTAATTTTTTTTTTCTTGGACTCATAATATTTAAAAATCAATATTGTAATCACACACACACACAATATATATATATAAATATATGAAAAAAGGGTCTCGCAGGCCCCTGAACTTTTTGGCGCGGACCTCGCAGGCTCTTGTATTTTTTTTTGGCTCAATTGAGCCCCTGAACTTTTTTTTTAGGTCTATCGGGCCCCTCCGTCAAACCCCTCTTAACGGGGCCGTTAGTTCGACATAAAACGACGTCATTTTAGGTTTTATTCGAATAAAAAAAATTCTAAATTCAATTTATATTCTGAATCGTCTTCTTACTCCCAATCTGGGTCTGTTTCTTCATCTTTTTCTTTTTCATATTTTGAACTTGAGAGGGAGGTTTTGGATTGTGTTTCTGATGGGTTTGTTGGGTTTGGTGATGAAGGGGAGTGAGATGGTTACTGGAAATGTTTGTTGAAGGACTTGTAGGTTTAGGAGATGGGAGGGGATGACGGGCGGATTCTGGGGAGTTTTCAGATTGGGGTTCAGGAGAAATGGGGAAGGATGGGTTCTGTGATGGGGCTGGGAGGTTTTTTTTTGTGTTTTGGATCTGGTAACAATTCCAGCAACATGGGGGACGGGATTTTGGGAGTCTGGAGCAGATGATGAAAATATGAAATAGAGCAGCAAAGCTCTTGATTTTTGAGATTATTGTCTTTTGGAACAACAGATTGCTGTAGGGTTGGATTGTGAGATGTTGAATTTTCTAGAAAATCTCGGGGGTGTTAGGGTCAAGGATAGTTTTGGATGAAGGAGAATTGGAGGTTGAATTTTTTTGTGTTTGACTTTTGGATTTTTTGGCCGCAGATCTGGGAGATGAAACTGAAACTTTTTATGACTGTTTTGCAGATTTGGAAGCAGCTGAATGGGCGATCTTTGCCAATTTCTTGGCAGATTTTTTGGAGGCTGAAATGGAGTTCAAAATCTGGACAGATTGCCCAGAGTTTGATTTCTTTCGACCCATAATAGTAGATCTTGGATGATTAGACCCAAAACATGGCTTGAATTTAGAATTTTTTTTATTCTAATAAAATCTAAAACGACGTCGTTTTATGTCGAACTAACGGCCCCGTCAAGAGGGGCTTAACGGAGGGGTCCAATAGACCAAAAAAAAATTCAAGGGCTCAATTGAGCAAAAAAAAAAGTACAGGGGCCTGCGAGGTCCGCGCTAAAAAGTTCAGGGGTCTGCGAGACCCTTTTCCCTATATATATATAGGGAATGGATCAAATGTAAACCATTTCTTGATGTGTAAACTATAAACTCATCTCGCACCATCCATCCATTAAAAATCAATGGTCTAGATTAAATCCAATTCAAGGTGGCATTTTTGTAATATTTAACTTATTTTATGGTGGCAAGGTTATTTATGTAATTTGGTAAATATGATTAGGGTTTGCTTTCTCTTCTTCATATCCATTCCCTTACGTAATTCTATGGAGGCATATTCTCTCTCTCTCTCTCTCTCTCTCTCTCTCCATCATCGTCGTCGTCTCCACCGCCACTATTGTTGTCTCTTTCACGATTCTCTCTCTCTCTCTACCGCCACCATCGCCACCGCCGCCGCTATCGTCATCTCTTCAATCTAATAGAAGTATGAATTGCTATGTATCATCTCTCTATCTACTGTCGATATCGCTACGCCTTCCACCTACATGAGAAAATTCAGCAATAGTAACGGCGATGAAGATCTGAAAAAGAGGAAAAAGGTCAGTGATTGAAATTCGTCTGTAGCTGTGTTTTTAATTTTAAATCATCTCAGGAAATCAAGAATTCAAGATCAATTTTTTTCTAACCCATATTTGCATATACCATCGTTGTTTTAGAATTTCATTTTTTGTAGATTTCATATATTTTTTTATGAGATTTGGAAGTCATCTGAAGATTTTTTTGAGCTTTTTTTATCGTGTATGTGTTCTTTATTTAGAGAAGGTGTTTTTGATGATGGTTTATGTTTTCAGATTTAAAGTTAATTAATTGCTAGTTGAAGAATTAATATATATATTTTTGGTATTTTTGTTCGCATAGTATGATGTTAGCCTGATACAGTTTATCTGTTAGCATCATTATATTTTTCCGTTAGCATTGTATTTTTGTTATATATGTTAATATTCGTGCTAACGAATATAATCATGTATGCTAAGTAAGAAACTTTTAAATATTCACGTTTTAATATTTTGAAGGTACCAACTCAAGGTCTCATGGTTTGGAAAAACGCCGGTGATTGAAATTCGTCTGGAGTTGTGTTTTCTATTTTTAGATCATCTCAGGCACTCACGGTCAATTTTTTTCTGATCCATATCTGCACATACCATCGTTGTTTTAGTATTTCATTTTTTGTAGATTTGATGAATTAAACATATATTTTTTATGAGATTTGGAAATCATCTGAAATTTTTTTGAGCTTTTGATGATGGTTTATGTTTTCAAATTTAAAGTTAATTAATTATTGGTTGAAGAATTAATATATATATATATTTTGGTATTTTTGTTCGCGTAGTATGTTGTTAGCATGATACAATGTATCTGTTAGCATCATTATATTTTTTTTGTTAGCATTGTGTTTTTGTTATATATGTTAATATTCGTGCTAACGAATATAATCATGCATGCTACGTAAGATACTTTTAAATATTCACGTTGTAATATTTTGAAGGTACCAACTCAAGGTCTCATGGTTTGGAAAAACACCGGTGATTGAATTTCGTCTGGAGCTGTGTTTTTTATTTTTAGATCATCTCAGACAATCACAATCAATTTTTTTCTGATCCATATCGGCATATACCATCGTTGTTTTAGTATTTCATTTTTTATAGATTTGATGAATTCAACATGTATTTTTATGAGATTTGGAAATCATCTGAATTTTTTTTAGCTTTTTTTATCGTGTCTGTGTTCTTTATTTAGAGAAGATATTTTTGATGATGGTTTATGTTTTCAGATTTAAAAGTTAATTAATTGCTGGTTGAAGAATTAATATATGTTTTTGGTATTTTTGTTCGCATAGTATGATGTTAGCATGATACAGTTTATCTGTTAGCATCATTATATTTTTCCGTTAGCATTGTGTTTTTGTTGTATATGTTAATATTCATGCTAACGAATATAATCATGTATGCTAAGTAAGATGCTTTTAAATATTCATGTTGTAATATTTTGAAGGTACCAACTCAAGATCTCATGATTTGAAAAAACGCCGGTGATTGAAATTCGTCTGGAGCTGTGTTTTTTATTTTTAGATCATCTCAGGCAATCACAATCAATTTTTTTCTGATCCTTATTTGCATATACCATCGTTGTTTTAGTATTTCACTTTTTGTAGATTTGATGAATTCAGCATGTATTTTTTATGAGATTTGGAAATCATCTGAAAGTTTTTTTGAGCTTTTTTGTCGTGTCTGTGTTCTTTATTCAGATAAGCTGTTTTTGTTGATGGTTTATGTTTTCAGATTTGAAGTGAATTAATTGCTGGTTGAAGAATTAGTATACATATTTTTTTTCACGTAGCATGATGTTAGCATGACACATTTTATCTGTTAGCATCATTATATTTTTTTTGTTAGCATTGTGTTTTGTTCTATATGTTAATATTCGTGCTAATGAATATAATCATGTATGCTAAGTAAGATACTTTTAAATGTTGATGTTATAATATTTTGATAAAAGGTGCCAACTCAAGTTCTCATGGTTTGGAGACTAAAATAGATATATCAAGATGTGAAATCTTCTATGAAGCCATTGAAAGATTTATGAGTTATCCATTGTTTTTTCTTCAGATGAAAGAATCTACGCTTTAAATCGGCTAAATTTCCTTGTATATTTAGTTTTTGTTATAGTCCTTTTTATTTTTGGTGTTTCTGGTACTTTTGTATCTTTAATGTAGCATGGGCAAATATTAATTTCATTAGCATATTGTTTGAATTACGTTAGAAATCTATTATATGTTGTATTTGTCTGACAATATTATTCAATGCTAATATTATTTTCTTATAATGCTAATGATGTAATAGCATATCGCTAACGAAGAACAGTATATTGATAGAGAACAATATACATTAATGCATTAAGCCATTTTAGCATTGGTTATCCAATGCTAATATCTTATTACTATAATGCTAACGAAATAATAGCATATTGCCAACGAAAGACAATATATTGATAACAAATAATACATTAATGCATTAAGATGTTTTTTATATGAGAATACAAATATATTACTAACATTAGCATTGTCATATGCTAATGAAAACATTACAATAATGCTAATAGAATCGTGTGTCTTTCATACTACATATGATGATAATATAAATAAATATTAATAATAGGAAATATTAAAAGATTTGTTAGTATAAATGAATGTTAATACTATCATTAGCATTGTCAGATGTTATTGTTAGCACATGATAATGCTAACAGTAAAATTATGTAACGCTTATGACAATATTATTATAACATTAGCATTGTTAAATTATATTGTTAGCATTGTTATATGTTAACGAAAACATTATATAGTGTTATAAGGGTTTGTTACATCAATTTTAGAATTCAATACTTTAATTTTATTGCATTTCATCATTTACTTATATTAGCATTGTCGTATGCTAATGGAAGGATTATGTAATGTTGAATAAATGTATTATCCATGCTAATGAAACAATAAAGTAGTGGATTGAAGCCAAATAATTCAACTTACAACTTTCAATAAAACAACCATAAGTTTGTCCATGATAAATATTTTTTTTGAATTTTTTTGTTGTTGAAAAATAGGCTTGAGTAGCTTTCTAATCATATCAAGCTCGTCATTTAATTATTTCACAAGTGATGATAATATAAATGAATGTTAATAATATTAAATACTAAAATATTTGCTAAAATAAAATGAATGTTAATGCTATTGTTAGTATTGTTATATGCTACTGTTAGCATATGATAATGCTAACAGTAGAATTATATAATACATATGACAATAGCATTATAATGTTAGGATTATTAAATCATATTGTTAGCATTATGTAATACATTCCTTCAACATTATTGTATTTAATTCTTTACTTCTATTAGCAATATCATATGCTAACTGAAGCATTATGTAATGCTCAAAGAATGTATTACATAATGCTAATGAAACAATGATGTAGTGGATTGAAGCCAAATAATACAAATAACAACCTTCAATCAAAAAAGCACAACTTTATCCACGATTAATGTTTTTTTGAAACTGCTTTTTTTTGTTGAAAAGTAGGCTTGACTAGCTTTCTAACCATATAAAATCCGTCATTTAATTACTTCATAACAAAATCAAGTTTGCATTTGAAGTTACGTGTTGTGCATGCAGTGATACTGCATTGTTAGCATATGTTTATATGTTCGTTAGCATATACTTGTGTCTCCGTTAGCATGCGTCCTGGAAGTCCGCTTTTTTTAGAAAAAATTGACATTGACGCGAAAATTACCAAAATGCCACCGCGTTTTTTTAAGTTCTTTTTATTTACAATGATGCCACCGCCCCTCAGATCAAATCTGGACCATTGAATTTCGAAGGATGTGTGGTGTGAGATTAGTTTACAGTTTACACACTAGAGATGGTTTACACCAGAACCATCCCCTATATATATATACTATATATATATATATAAGATCAAATACAAATTATTACCATCCATATTCCTAACATAAAATACAATAATATATAATATTAGAATACGTTCATTAGATCACATAACTTATATAACTAATATAGCTAGCCTACATATGAAATCATTTAATTTGTGTCCAAATCTTGTTTCATCCCCTGTGTTTTGCTTATCAAATTTATTATTTTTTCCTTCCATTTTTTTCTTCGAATTCATTCTCTTGTGCTTAAATTTAATTTTATAGTTATTGATAAATAAAAAATTACGAACCATAATCATAAAATAATCAACTATAATAGTTAATTATTAACTAAAAATTGAAAATTAAAATGTTAAAATGATTATATATTCTAATTGGATATATAGAATAAATCATATAATTATAAAATTAATAATTAAAAGTAGAAGAAATTGAAATAGAAACAAGATGGAAGAAAAAAAATAAAAATAATTGATAATGAAACCGAGAATGAAATACGGCCAGAACTTATAACACAGAAAATTTCATCTGATCCACTGATTGACCACCTATATATTTTTGCACGAACAAAATACACATAATAAAATATATTAAATACTAGTAAAACAAAATATGATGGTGAGAATAGTAAAAATAAAAAAACTAAAATAATCCCTTGAGATGAGAAAAAAAAAAAAAAGGTAGCGTTAACTATTTAACCATGACTAGGTAAATTAAATTAACTTTCCCGACAACAATTCTTTTGTTTTTCATGCTTGAAAATGTTGTACTCAACTTTATATTCATGCACTCATGACAGGGACAAGAATGAATCTTTCTCGAGGCCTACAAATATATTCACACATTATTTAATTTATGTATTTTAGTTGCCTAAATTATTTATTTATTTTCATACATTAATCAAATTGTTGGAAAGACAGGCGACAGTCAAGACCCCTCCACTGACTACTTTTTCAATTCACAATTCATGTATTACAACTAACAAAAGTAATGACTATGATGATAAAGGAAGGTATTTCATCATGTATGCCCCCCTCTAAACGAGTATATATATTTATTTATTTCTTTTGATAAATAATATCTTCTTTCGTATTAACTTTTTCACTTCAATATATAATTTTTATGATGTTTATATAGGAGTTTTTATCAATTTTAAATGTCGAAAACAAGTTGAATATCAATCCATGAAAATGAAAACTATCAATTTATGACTTAAAATCATCAATCAAAAACTAAAAAATTCATGAATTTTGATTTCTCTTTATAGTTTTATATTTTTTTAATAAATTCTTTATTAAATTTCATCTTTATTTGTGAATGACATTTAAAATTACTTAACATAAATAATTATAAATGAAAAATAATCAAATCTTAGAATGATAGTTTCAATCATTTGGATTATCTTAACTTGATATTTTTCATTTTTTAGGTTTTAAATTGATAGTTAACCTATATTACGAGTTCTAAATTGATAAAAAAAAATCCTATTATTTATCACATATATAACATATATAAATATATAAAGTAGAGTATATGATATATATATATATATATTCATTACAATTAGGGATTTGTGATAATAAATAAAAAGGTGTTCATTTGGAACCGCATCTTGGAGGGTGGCTTTTTTTTTTTTTTTTTTTAAGCTAGGCTAGCTGTAGAAAGATATATGCTTGACAAAAAATCGTGCTTTTAGCTAAAACAATGAACATTAATAAATACATTATGCAGTAGCCACAAGAGACTTTATAGTGGCTAGCTAGATTTGGAGGGTTATCACATGTACATATAGTGATAATATATTACAAATCTCATATTCATTAATTATGATCTTCAAAAAAAAAACTTATTGAATATAGCATTTGCTTCTTTCAATTGTAAAAAAGGGAAAAATATCATAAATAATTAAGTAACTGGTTTGATATATGTTTCTGAAATAGCTAGGTATATATAGTGTCTTGTATGCCAATGTGATCATGATTTGGTTATTTAATTTAAGTTAATTTTTTTAAACTAAAATGATAGCTACAATTAATTTTAATTTTATTTTTATAAAATCATACTTATAATATACGACATTTGTTACTTTAAGTTTTAATTGCACATTAGAAAATTCTTAATTAAGTTTATTTTTTTAATATAGTACCGATCAACATTCTGGTAAAATTAAGTTAGAATTTATAATTATTTTTTTAGAATTTAATTTAATTTTTAGTTAATAATTTATTGTTAGGGTTGACTATTTCATAATTAGGGTATATATATAGTGTACTATAATTTTAGTTTGCATAAATAAATGATAGTTATGATTGATTATATTATAATAATTTTTATTTTTATAATAATTTATAAGTGAGACACACGAGAATGAGATATAGAAATTAGACTAGAGGACCTCACTCTTTGTAAGAATTACTGAAGATGCAATTCGTTTTGTTTAATTTTATCAAACTATTATTGTTGTTTAAGAACATTTATTTTGAAACGTAACTTATGATTTAATTTAGTTTCTCTGTGAATAAATTGCCATATCTAACCATCAGACAAATGAGGATCCAAAAAAGTTGGATTCAATAATGAATTCAATTTTATAGAAATGGTGTGACGGTGAAGTGCTTATGATTAACGATCACATATTCGAATCTTTAACTTCTAAGTCAAGTTCGTCGCATGCACAAAATTATCTAAGACATGCAACTTATCTCTTGTATATGGTGTGCCAACTACTTGAAGGCCTCTCCCTATTAGACTGGAAAAGTGGTCTTAGCTAGGTAACATTTTTGTTTGGAGTAGCTATAAAAATAAGTAGAGAGCCCATTGTATAAAAAAGTAAAACTAATCATAACAAGGATTGTTATTATTAAATGAAATTAACTATTAATTTGAGGTAATTAACAACCTTTTGAAACTTTACCACAAAATAATCAACATTGTCAAATAGGTTTTACTCGTTAATCAACAAGATCCAAGTAAGATTAAGGTGTCTCAACTTTAACAAGAAATGTTGAAGTGGGTGGCTAGGTTAAAAGTAAGGAGAGAATTGAGTCTTTTTACAAAATAACAAATGTATTGTAAAATGTAAATAGTGTGCTGCTCCATGCTTTGTTTTTTGTTAGTCTGTCCACTACACACAAGACAATCAGTATAGTCAGATCCTTGTTTTGGAAAGTAGCTTGGGGCCTATAACATATGCCTACCACCCAACCAAACACAAATATATTCAATATATAAATTAACACAAAATTCAAGTAAATATTAGTTTCTTAGATAAGATCCTCCATTTTAATTTGGCCGCATTCTATTTATTAGATTTATATCATGTGTATTTGATTTTTTTAAATAAATAATTATTTAATTTTTTAAATACACATGACATATAAATCAAATAGTTGGAGTACAAGATCGAATACCAAATTAAAACGGATGATTGTCTCCGTTAGTTTCTTACAAATTAACAGAAAATATTGGTAGCTTTGTTTAGTATCATATATTTCCCCAAATAGAGTCAAACATTTAATATTATTCTTTCTTTCTGTTTTTTTTTTGTGATGACATATCCTTTTTTCTCCTCAAAAGAAAGAGATTCTTTATAATATAATTACCATACACTACTAAAAAAACGGTCTTTAGCGACAATATTATAAATTTGCGACGACAAATGTCGTCACTAATAATAGACTTAAGTAACAACATGTCATTTCTAATAATTACATGTCATTTCTAATGACATTTTTTGTGACAACAATGTTGTCACTTAAAATAATTTTTAACTTATTTGGGACGAACTTTTAAGGACGCTCTATTTGTGACGACATCTTGTCGTCGCAAAAAATATTTTTAAGCGACAACAATGTCATCATAAAAATTTTATTAGAGATAACATGTGATAATTAGAAACGACATGTCGTTACTAAAAATCTAGTATTAGTGACGACATTTGCCATCGCTAATAATCTTGTCTCAAAAGACCATTTTTTTTGTAGTGATAATATGCAATCACTTGTTGTATCTTTTGTTAAAAAAAAAAACAGCATTAGACAAACAAAATCTTATTAGCAAAAATACAAGAAACCCATTTTGTTTTTGTTTTTTGTCACTATAGATAACCAACCATACATTATAAATAATTCAACGTGACCTCCCATCCCCATCCATCTCAAATACTTTAGTGTCCTTAATTTATTGGATCCGATAATAAATTATCCATAACGATTCTAAAAAATAGTATTATCTTGAAAAAAGTATGTATTATCTAGTTATTTGGGCCCATAAAATATACCTCATGGCAAAATACTTTATTTCAGTAATTATAATAAATAGCTTAAAATAATGAGGGAACAAACCCTTAACGTTATCAATATTTAACTTTTTCTCTTTTATTGTGGAGAATAAAGTAACTTTATATATAGTAACCTACACTTTAAAGTAAAACACTAAATTTAAGAAATATCAAATATATGTTAACGAGCAAAAGCAAACTTTTCTATATATTGACGAGGTCGTTATCTTAATTGCTTTTTTTTTTTTTTTTTAATTTGGCAGTTTAAATAAATTTTATAATGGTAACTTCTCATAGTTTTGAATATATATATCCAAATATGTTAGATTCACTGACATATTTAGTTTAATTTATAGTAATATTGATTAAATCTCCACAACTTTATTCATAGCTGCGCGCTCCTCAAATGTGTTGAATCATATTTAGCTCGTTTTGCTTGTGAGGTTACTTTTAAAATTTTATCTCTATCTAATATATGTAATCATATTATATGAACTTATTGTATTATTTGAATGCAAATTCATCACTCTTAGATTATTTACAATCCAGATCGAACTCTATTAGGCAGTACTTTAAAATGCATATCTCTATACTTTATTCTAAAAATATTTCCAATTATATATATACTCAATATATCTTACTACATTTTTACTTTTTATTCATTTTCCAATCGTTGACATATAATAAATATTAAATAATTTGGATAATTAAATGTATATATTTAAAAAATATGTAAAATTAAATTAAAGGAAAACATAATAAATAAATAATAGAACATACAATAAAATAATAATTATGTTATTGATTAATATAACATAATTGTAATTTCGTATATCCAAATAGTAATATAGGATATGGAGTCTTGAATATTGATAGAGTATCATTGTTCAAATCTCTATTTTCAAATTTATATTAGAGTAAAGTTGAAATGCATCTATGACTGAGAATGCTCTTAGATACTATGGAGAATATTATTTAATTGTTATTTTAATGGTGACATTAAATAAAGTAAATGAAACAAAATTAACTATTTATGCTACAGCCTACAAATAACAAAAATGTTATGCTTACAAAATTGTTTATATATGCATATATTTAAGAGGGACAAACCGACACATGGGCCAGAGAGTCACGTGACGAGGACCCTCCATTTGCCACGCTGGCCGACCACGTCCACGGCTGACTTGTACCGCTTACCAAATTTTAAACACCAACTATAAATTTTATGAATTTAAATACTAATTTAATATTTGTTGTAAATTAGACATTCTTAAATTTTTCTTCACACCACCAGATCAACCGTAATCTTGCTCGTCTTCATAATAATATTTAAACTTCATATTTATTCTACAATTATTGTTAAAGTTTCCGAATTTATTTGCAATTAATCTAAATATAAATGCTCCATTTGAATTTAATTAAAGGAACTAAAATTGTACCATCCAATCCATCTAAATACAATCAAGTAAGGCCGCATTTGATTTGGTGATGAGATAGATAATATTGATAAAATAAAGTAGCTGTTCATACAAAAATAATATTGTATTTAGATTATTTGATTGAGATTTTGATAATTTATAATAGATTTTCATTATTTTGTTTGAATTGAATGATTATTATTAAAATGTAAGAGAATACCTAAATTGCCTTACACATAAGTTTTTTTAAAATTATTTTTAAGGTGTAATTACTTTTGTTCAAAATTTTAAAATATATATATTATTAACTTAATAAAATTTTAATTATTTTTTTATAAAAATAATTATGAAAATAAATTTTATGATAAAAATATTTCCCTATTAATAAGAATGCATTTAATAATTTTTAAGATTGTAATTACTTTTATTAAAATTCTAAATTTATACGAAGAAATGAGGAACAATTACCTAAACCTTAATTATATGTTCACATCACACATTTGGAGGAAATCCAATTTATGTGTTTTATTAATGAAAATTCTAATATTATTTTTGTAAATTAAAAGAACGGGAGAAAATAAAATGAGGGCAGCAACGGAAATTTACATATATCTTAAATTGGAGGATTAGTTATCAATCAAAAAATGTGATGACACCATATCAAGCAAATAAATGATGAGGTACCAGGCTTTTTATCCATGACGGGC
This sequence comes from Perilla frutescens, assembly GCA_026008535.1. Taxonomy (NCBI): domain Eukaryota; kingdom Viridiplantae; phylum Streptophyta; class Magnoliopsida; order Lamiales; family Lamiaceae; genus Perilla; species Perilla frutescens. Next base: position 14,889,020 of record BRKX01000013.1, read on the forward strand.
CATAATCATCCAAATCAAATGTGTGATTATCCTTGATTATTTTATCCATCCCCCCTAATCATGATTATAGAGATAATTTTTGTTGTGTGTTTAAGAGAAGCATTGTGTATTCATGTCATATAATTTTATTTTTAACTTGTCATTTGAATCATTTTCCCTAACTTTGATATATTGCACTCGTGTAGAATTTGGATTCCTTTTTTTTTCCCCCTTTTTTACTCACACACCCGACCTGTGATCTTGAGGAGATTCGAACCCGTGACCTTTGGTCTCTAAGCAATCTCACTCCACCACTAGACCATCCCCACCCGGCCTTGTTTGCATTAATTCTTGTTTTTATGTTTAATCGTTTGGTTTATGTTTTGGAGTTTTTAGATTGGTATCAACCTCTTAATTGAAATCTAGATAATCCGTGCATCAATAGTCGTGGTACTTGTTGTCATCCGTTTATATTTCTAATTCCCTGTGGACCGACCTCGTCTACAAATTTGCTTTTATACTTGTAAGCATGACTCAAGCACAAATGTAAAACAAAGTAAAGCATGAGTAATCCGGAGCTATCACAAATCGTGTTGGTTTGAAAGTTTTTATTGGTAAAAATGATGATAGTGTAACAAATGTTACTACAAACGCTATATACAAAATAAATGTTGCATAATTTATAATATAATATTTTGATTGTGGTAGTTTATTCGGAGCTATCACAAATCGTGTTGGTTTGAAAGTTTTTATTGGTAAAAATGATGATAGTGTAACAAATGTTACTACAAACGCTATATACAAAATAAATGTTGCATAATTTATAATATAATATTTTGATTGTAGTAGTTTATTAATCATTTATATAATTATTTGATATATATTATATTATAATATAATATGCATGTATCATGTATGTATATACACATGTATATGTGTGTAATCAAGCAGTTATTTCTTTTAACGATTGCAAACTTATTTTTTTTAGTTCGATACAATAATTGTTTGATATAAAAAAAAGATAACCTAACAAATAAAAAATAATATTAACTTATTAATTAAAATATTAATTATCTATAAAATACAAAAATGTAACATTTTTATTAAAAATCTCATGCATCGCTCGGACGAAAATCTAGTATATCTCTATGGGCTTGTTTAATTGGTAGGAAAGTAAAGTTTTTTGGGAATATAATTTCTGGAAATGTGATTCTGAGGAAAAAGATTACTAACAAAATCTTTAGTTTATGTTTGGAACATAACAAGGATATTGTTAGGATTCTTGTTTTATTATTGGATTAAATTTAAACAATAGTAGAGCATTAAATATCTAATATATATATATATATATATATATATCTTATTTCATATTACCAATAGTTTATAATTTAAAATTACGAACAATATAATATATAATTCTTCAATTTGTAACACAGCTATACATATTGAATGCAGCACATTATTTCAATTTAAATAAAATGATATGAATAAAAAATAATCAAGAAAATTATTTCATAATTTTGGGTTAATATCTTTATGATCAATTAAGGCAAATATTTTGTAAAATTATCTATATTGATAATGGTATGTGTAGAGATCTATTTTATCGAAGCCCAATAAACAAGGCCCACACTCGTTCAAAGGTCTTGGGGCCTAATAAATGCACGTCGAGGCCCTTCGATCAGAGGTCGAGAGGATTGATGACAAATAAGAGATAAAGACCAAGCCGTTTTAGAGCTCGCAGTTAGGAGACCAAGTCAAAAAGGGGATGTTTAAAAATAAATGAGACTCGATCAAAACCCTGGTAGGGATAAGTGTTTATCCCCGGGAATAAGAGAGAATCCCTTATTTTTAGGAAGAGAGGTTAACAGTTCCATCTATATATGTGAAGCTAAGAAGTGAAGCAAGGGCATTCGAATTTTCAACAGTCAAGCTAGTAATATACTTGATTTTCCATATACGTGTTTAATCTCATTTTAACTTCTTTCTTCGGCCTTGAGTAATCTATTAGGTTGCCAGAGCTCGAACATAATATCAAAGTTAATTGTAGAAATAGTCCAACTACAATTTGGCGCCCACCGTAGGGCTCTGACCAATCGTATCTAAAATGACAGTCGACGGCCGAAGCAGTACGACCCCGAATCCTCAAGACAATCGAAGGGATTCGCCATCAATAACCCCTCCCGCAGGAGGAAACGGAGATATTACCTAAGTGCTGTGAGCGATCCAACAATGACTCGACTCCACCGTTGTGGAACTCGCAGCCATTCGAACAGAAAACTCAGTTCTCAAAGCACGGATGGAAACATTCAGTTCACCAAATCAATTCCCTAATGGATTTCATCGACAACCCCCTCGAACTCGAAAAACCAGTCAGCTACGTGAACAGGTACTCTTAAATTCTGCTAACAAAATTGCTAACCAAAATGTTGCAGGAACCAGCAAAGGACAACAGAACAAAGAGGATGCCAGCGATCCGTATCTTAGACCCTCTCCAGGGTTCGAATACATCGAAATCTAACCCGAAATCGAGGTCGAGAACAAACTGAAGTAGTTGGAGAAAATGCTCACACGAATCCCCGGAGTTCCCACCCCCATTCACAAAGCGGCCCCGACGAGCTTCGCAGATTCACCCTTTACAGAGGAAATCAGTCTTGTGGAGATGCCTCCGAAATTCACCTTCCCATCTATGAAACTGTTCGATGGCACTGCCGACCCTGACGACCACATAGCGCAATATAAACAAAGGATGTTCACCACTTCAATCCCGCGACAAAGTAGGGAAGCCGGGATGTGTAAGTGGTTTGGAAGCAGCCTATCCGGACCAACACTCCAATGGTTTACAAGTCTACCAAACTCATCGATCTCCACCTTTGCTCAACTCAACGACCTGTTCATTGAGCAGTTCGCTAGTAGCCGGAAGATCGAAAAATACGCCGACGATCTCTACACCGTGATACAAAAACCGGAGGAAACCTTACGAAGCTTTGTAGGACGATTCAACCGAGAAAAAATATCGATCCCAGGGTGCAATGTCGACACCGCCGTATCGGCCTTCAGAAAAGGCTTAAAAAGGAGTTAAGATCTTTACAAAGAATTAACAAAATATCCGTGCAAGACAATGGAAGACGTCCTCGCCAAAGCATGGGCACAGATCAAATGGGAAGAAGACGTAGCAAACTCATCCAAACTTAGACCCCGGAATGATCAACCTCGCAAGAAACACAGGCCTCACATCAGAAACGAGAGGTATCGGGCAGATCCATATCCTCGTAATCCCAGATTCGACCCCAGAGATAGAAGGTTACCCGAACGCCCAGACAGAAGACTACCTGAATATAATCTCTGCATAACACCTTCGGAAGCCGTAAATGCGTTGAAGGGGCTCGGTCAAAACGTCAAATGGCCTCCAAAGATGAGAACACCTGATAATGAGCGAGACAGGAATAAATTTTGCGATTTCCACAACGACCATGGGCATAGAACAGACGACTGCATCGCGCTTAGACTTGAGGTGATCGAGCTTCTCAAAAGAGGCTACTAAGCCGATCTCCTGACCCCAAAAGGAAGAGAAAATTGGAATAGACGAGACAATCATACTGGAACTCAGCCTGTTGAACCCCCGAGAATTGATCGAACTCTAAATTGCATAACCGGGGGTTCGGAGATCAGTGGCATCTCCCAGTCATCGGTGAAGAGGCATTGCCGGTCCCTCAAGTATACAACGAACATACCTAAAGAAGCAAAACCTGATGATCAGGCAACCCTCAGCTTCTCTAGTAGTGAAGTATCTGAACTCTCACTCCCTCACCACGATGCACTAGTTATTTCTCTATTAATATCGAACTGTCTAATCAAACGAACTCTCATCAATAACGGGAGTTCCTCAAACGTGATCTTCCTTAGCACTTTAAAAGAAATGCAGGTGAAAAAAACAGACATCGTGAAGAGATCTACAACATTGATCGGCTTCAGCGGAGAACACAAAACAACCTTAGGAGAAATCACGCTTCCCACTTACATTGAAGGGCTCAACCTCCTCACAAAATTTCAGGTAATAAACGCATGAAGCGCAGTCGTTTCGCGCTCAAAAATATATTTGTAAAATCCTGTGCCCATAGCGAGCGTAGCTAGCCAATGAGTACGGGTCGATCCCACAGAGAGCTGTTGCGATTCTATCTTCAAGTAACCAATCACAAAGGGGGGTTTTGGTGTTGTCACTACACTGAATTTAAATCTGTGAAAGAAACTAAAGAAAAGATCAAATAACATGAAGCGCAGTCGTTTCGCGCTCAAAAATATATTTATAAACTCTTGTGCCCACAGCGAGCGTAGCTAGCCAATGAGTATGGGTCGATCCCACAGAGAGCTGTTGCGATTCTATCTTCAAGTAACCAATCACAAAGGGGGGTTTTGGTGTTGTCACTACACTGAATTTAAATCTGTGAAAGAAACTAAAGAAAATATCAAATAACAAAAGGTTCTGGCATTTGAATTAGAATTTGGTTTAAACATAAAACAACTCGATCATGGGCACACCGATTTTCATACATGATATGTCATCTAGTTATGGTGACCGGATTCCTCTCTGCGTCTCCTCATCCATCCTTTCATTTTAGATTTAAAAGTGATTCCTCTTCGATTAAACCCCTAACCAGTTACCCACCTCCCGATTCCTCTAAGAGATGTAAGCAAACAAGCAGCAGTGTGCCCTATACGGACCCAAATCTGTTGTGTTCAACTGATTCCTCTTGTGCCCACAACACCCCATTAATTCCCTAATTACTATATGAACCGACACACAATCACGATTTGCCAATTCAATTAATAGTGGTGTGCCCTCTTTACCTAACGAGTGATCAGCCACATTGGGCACTTCAGACACACACTCACGTGGAACAAGGCTCAAGAATTAACGGAAACTAATCATGCATTACTATGCCCATTTTGGCCTCACGAGTCTAGATTTATGCTCGAACCAATTTCATCATTCAAATGCCAGAATTAAAGATCTAGCCGAGAAGGCTAGACATAATTAACACTGCATAATTTAAAGACATAAAAATAAACAAGGACTTACTGAATTAATTAAGCAAAAAACTCGACTCCAACGTCGAGGAACATGAACATATCCTAAGTCCCGAAGGTTTAAGACCTTTCGGATTGTTTTGGCTGCCTAAGCAGCGTACTGAAAATAAAATGCAGAAATGTAAAATGTAGAAATGTTTCCGACTGTCTAAAGCTTGTTTTTCCAGAGACTAAACTTGTTTAAATAGTTACATTTCCGAGTAGAGTTTCCCCCACAGGCGGGGGTCTTCTGCTGAAATTCCGGAACGGCGTGCCCTCACTGACCTTGATTGGATAAGCTTCAGCTTTAACAAATTCCTATTTTTTAGGAATTGTTCTTATCTCCTTTAATTGAGCTTATCTCATCGTTTGAGCTTATCTCCTTATTTGCAGCACCTTCTAGGAGTCCAGCTTAGCTCCAACTCTCCTGCGGATATGTAACTATCTTCCCACCAGCTCTCTTTCAACTGAATCCCGAATTTCACTGAAATGCCCATTCTGACCTGTGGTCAAGTTTGTGCGAGTACTGTGGGCACGGCATCATCTGTCAGCTCCATTCGTGTCTGATATGCCCACTTCACCGATCGAATGTGGGATGGATACTGAGGACGTCCCCTGTGCCTCTGATGAACATATGTGCGAGATAATCGTGAATATTTGGGCATAAAATGCCCCTTCCGCCAGACTCGACTCTTGGAATGCCTTTTTGACCGCAACCTGGTTCTTTTCGACTCAAAACACACTAAAAATGACATTTATAAGGGATAAAATGCCCATAAAAATACGAAATAAATGGACTTATCAGCGACCGACCCATACAAACCTTGAAACTTTCTAAGACCCAAGAACATACTTCTGTATCCTCACTTGATAACAAAGCAGCTCCAAAAGTCACCAACTTCCCGTGATTGTCTTCTGCTGAAATTCCGGAACGGTGTGCCCTCTCTGACTCTGACTGGATAAGCTTCAGTTTTATCAAATCCCTATTTCTTAGGGATTGCTCTTATCTCCTTTGATTGCGCTTATCTCTTCGTCTGAGCTTATCTCTTTTTTGCAGCACCTTCCAGGAGTCCAACTTAGCTCCAACACTCATTCGGATATGTAGCTATCTTCCACCCGCTCTCCTTTCAACTGAATACCGAGTTTCACTGGAATGCCCATTCCGCCCTGTGGTCGAGTCTGTGCGAGTACTGTGGGCACGACATCATCTGTCAGTTCCATCCGTATCTGATATGCCCACTTTGCCGACCGAATGTGGGATGGATACTGGAGAAGTCTCCTGTGCCTCTGATGAACATATGTGCGAGATAAACGTGAATATTTGGGCATAAAATGCCCATTCCGCCAGACTCGACTCTTGGAATGCCCTTTGACCACAACCTGGTTCTTTTCGACTCAAAATACACCAAAAAGGACATTTATACAGGAGAAAATGCCTATAAAAACACGAAATAAATGGACTTATCAACGCACCTTCAGCGTACAACGTGATTATGGGACGACCTTGGATCCATGAACTTCGAGCAGTACCCTGAACATATCACCAAATCATGAAGTTCCCTACCCCATGGGGAGTCCGATCAGTACGAGGAGAACAGATCTCATCAAGAGAATGCTACGTCACTACATTCAAACAGAATGTATTCATCGAGGTTAACCAGATAGAGGTCGGCTCAACCTCATCAAGCATTGAAGATCGAAGTCACAAAGAACCAAAAGTTGAAGACCTTGACGAAATACAGATTAATCCCATACATCCAGATCATAAGGTATCAATCGGGTCCAGATTAACCTCAAACATCAGGGAGCAATTGATTGAATTCTTCAAAGAACATCACGACTGCTTTACATGGTCGTTCGAGGATATGACAGGTATCGACCCCTCTATTATAACTCACAAATTGCAGGTAGACCCGGAAAAAACCTCAATCAAGCAAAAAAGACGCAAATTCACCCCGGAAAGAAACAAAATTATGGATGAGGAAGTCGACAAACTATTAAAGAACGGACGAATCCGCGAGGTTCATTACCCTGAATAGTTAGCCAACGTCGTAGTGGTCAAAAAGAAGAATGGAAAGAACCCCTTATGCATAGACTTCACCGACGTCAATCAGGCGTGCCCCAAAGATTCTTTCCCCCTACCACACGTAGACGCACTAGTCGACGCAACGGCAGACCACAAACTCATGAGCTTCATGGACGCATTCTCAGGATACAATCAAATATTAATGCACCACGAAGACCAAGAAAAAACGGCATTCATTACACATCGAGGTATGTTCTGTTATAAAGTTATGCCTTTTGGACTAAAAAATGCAGGTGCAACATACCAAAGGCTGGTAAATTGAATGTTCGAAGAACTCATCGGGATAACAATGGAGGTATATATCGATGACATGTTAGTTAAATCAGTACGGGCTCAAGACCATGTCATGCATCTACGACGAACCTACGAAGTCCTATGACGATACAACATGAAGTTGAACCCTACCAAATGCGCTTTTGGAGTAACTTCTGAGAAATTCCTGGGATACCTAGTAACAAAAAGAGGAATCGAAGCCGACCCCAGCCAGATCAGGGCAGTCCGAAACATCCAACATCCTAATAACCCTAAAGACGTCCAAAAACTGACCGGTCGGTTAGCAGCTCTTAACCACTTCATATCCAAATATTTATAAAAAAGCCGAGCATTTTTTCAGACTCTACGAAAAAACAAAGACTTCGAATGGACTCCGGAATGTGCCAAAGCCCTCGAAGACCTTAAGGAATATCTCGCAAGTCCACCTCTTTTATCCAAACCAATCGACGGAGAGGTACTCCTTGTTTATTTATCTATTTATACTAACTCTATCAGTGCAGTGCTTGTTAGAGAAGATGAGGGGAGACAACACCCCATATACTACGCCAGCCGATCGCTGCTAGATGCCGAGACCAGATACCCACAGCTCGAAAAGTTGGCCTTAGCACTTGTAATGACTTCCAGGAAAATGAAACCCTACTTTCAAAGCCATTCAATAAAAGTAGTCACAGAGTTCCCCTTAAGAGCAGTATTAAGCAAACCAGACCTTGCGGGGAGATTATCAAAATGGGCCATCGAACTTGGGGAGTACGATATCGACTTCGTTCCACGAATATCAATTAAATCACAAGTCCTATCAGATTTCATTGCAGACTTCTCCTATGACCCAGAAGGAAGAATATTAACGAGCCTCGAAGATAATGATTCTAAGTACTGGACCCTCCAAGTCGATAGATCCAGCACTTCGAAAGGGAGTGGAATGAGCTTAGTATTAACTGATCCAGAAGGAATAATCACAGAAAGATCTATTCGATGTGGATTCAAAACCACCAACAACGAGGCTGAATACGAAGCCCTCATAGTAGGATTAAATTTGACGGCCGACATAGGGGCTAAAAAACTTCGAGTCATGAGCGATTCGCAATTGATAATAAATCAGTTTGAAGGAGAATTTCAGACAAAAGATTCAAGGATGGTATCGTACCTCGCGGTCGTAAAACAAGCAGCAATGAAGTTCAAAAAAATCGAAGCCCAACACATCACCAGAGAGGAAAACCGCCACGCCGACGCATTAGCTAATTTGGGATCAGCCATACAAACGAACCAGGATAAAAACATCCAAATCCTATACGCCAAATGGCCCGCCGTATGAAAAGGTGACAACCCCGAAGTCCTCCCAATAGACATCGAGGTAAACTGGATGACCCCCTTGTGCAGATTCCTAACAGAAAATGAACTACCCAAAGAGCCTATCGAAGCAAGACGGATACAAGCAAAAGCTCCAAAATTCGCCATGATTTTCGGATCCTTATACAGAAAGTCATTTTCAGGACCATACTTGAAATGTGTAAGCCCGATCCAAGCAAAGTATATTCTAGCCGAACTCCACGACGGCGAATGCGGGAACCATTCAGGATACAGAAGCCTAGCTAACCGAGCATTGACAGCCGGTTTTTACTGGCCAACTATGAGGGAAGACGCCAAAAACTATGCCAAAAAATGTGACAGGTGTCAAAGGTTTGCCCAAACGAATCATATGCCACCAGAACCCCTACATACCGTATCCATACCTTGGCCGTTCATGAAATGGGGAATGGACATCGTGGGACCGTTGCCGAAGGGATCAAATCAGAAATGCTTCATTTTGGTCGTAACGGATTACTTCACCAAATGGGCCGAGGCAGAGGCCTTCGCATGAATAAGGGATACCGAGGTATGTAATTTTTTATGGAAATATGTTATTTGCAGGTTCGGAGTCCCTAATGAAATAGTCACCGACAATGGCTCCCAATTTATAAGTACAAAATTCCAAGACTTTTGTCGCCACTGGAATGTCAAAATCTCTTTCTCCACACCAAGACATCCGGCCTCGAACGGTCAAGCCGAAGCTACTAACAAAACAATATTGAATACCTTGAAGAAGAGACTTCCCGAACACAAAGGACAATGGGTAGAACAGCTCTCAGGAGTCCTTTGGTCTTACCGGACCACCACACGAACCGCTACGAGGGAGACTCCTTATGCTCTCACCTACGGTTCGAAAGCGGTTCTCCCGGCAGAAGCAGAAATAGGGTCAGCAAGAACTCATTGGTCGGGCAAAACCAACGACTCCAACCTCGAAGTCAACCTCGACACCATAGACGAACTCAGAGACAAGGCCGCGATAAAAATATCTGCCTACCAACAGAAAATAAAGAGACACTTCGATAAAAACACCAGACTAAGAACGTTCAAGGCAGGAGATTGGGTGCTAAGGAAGGTATTACAGAACACGAAAGAAGTCGGAGCAGGAAAACTAGCCCCGAATTGGGAAGGCCCCTATGAGATCGAGAAAGTCATAGGGAATGGAGCCTATAAACTTCGATCTAAAGAAGGACGTTTGATAGCCAACGGCTGGAACGCCATTTACTTGAAACAGTATCATTAAACTCTTTGACCTTCCGTTCTTTTTTTTGTTTACTGACTTGAGCGTCAGAGTAACTAATAGAACCCAAAGCACAGGGTTCCCAAAAGTCAAGAAGGCGCCGACCTCGAAGTCAATCTCATGAACGAAGAGTAATGCATCCGCTCTTTATATTTTTCAAAATTCTTAAATATTTTTTAAAAGGGTTTATTTACTGACTTGAGCGTCGAAGTAACTAACAGAACCCGAAGCACAGGGTTCCCAAAAGTCAAGAAGGCGCCGACCTCGAAGTCAATCTCACGAACGAAGAGTAATGTATCCGCTCTTTATTTTTTCAAAATTCTTAATATTTTTAAAAAAAGGTTTGTTTACTGACTTGAACGTCGGAGTAACTAACAGAACCCGAAGCACAGGGTTCCTAAAAGTCAAGAAGGCGTCGACCTCGAAGTCAATCTCACGAACGAAGAGTAATGTATCCGCTCTTTATTTTTTCAAAATTCTTAATATATTTTAAAAAAGGGTTTGTTTACTAACTTGAGCGTCGAGGTAACTAATAGAACCCGAAGCACAGGGTTCCCAAAAGTCAAGAAGTCACCGACCTCGAAGTCAATCTCACGAACGAAGAGATCCCCAATTCACGAAAGTCAATAAGACGACGGCCTCGAAATCGATTCTGCGAATAAAGAAACCCGAAATCCAGAGTTTAATTTCAGGTTGAATCTTTAGAAGAAAACCAAAGCTATTTGTAACCTCATTGCAACATCGCAAAAGTAATCAGATATGAACGTCATACGAAGTTCCCATTCATAAAAAAAGGAGATATACAAAAACGTCAGTCAAAGTCTGAAACTTGTCCTTAAAACTTTTACAAAAAAAATATAAGGAAGCCTACAAAGGGTCCTCTACTCCCTTCTCGACCTCCGAAGCGGCCATCTTCGCAGCATCCTCTCCGGCCTCGACCATCTTCTCTTCCTCAGCTCCGTCTGTAGAATCCTTGATTGTTTCAGTCTCCGCCTCATCATCTGCCTCAAGGAATGAAAGTTCGAGATCAGGCATCTTTTCCTTGATGGCCTCGACCACAGCAGAGCCCCCCTCCTGGTAAAAGAGTTCCTTATAAGGTTCGAACTCGGCAGAATCAACCAACGAGGAAAAGTCCAGGGTCGTATGACGGGCCTCGAGCTCCCTTATCCGTGCCTCAGCGGCAACCAACTTCGATTCCAGGGAAGCCTTCGAGATCTCAAGCCGGGCTTGGTGGTCCAAAGCCCGGTCAAGTTGCGTCTGAGCCCCGACGGCCAACGCACGAGCCGAATCCCGCTCCACGAGTAGGGCTGACTTCTCAGCAACGAAGTCACGCCTCTCCTCGGCGATCCTCTCTTGCTCCTCAGAAAGCTCCATCAGCCTCTTCTCGAGGCCCTCAGCATGCCCCGTGACCCGACTCCGGAGCTGGTATTGGCAGAAGAGGGCCTATAACACTGTAGACCACTCTAAGTCAAATATCCATTTGAACACAGAGTATGAAACATAAAAAAAAAATATAGACAAAAAGAAGAAAATAAACCTTCAACGGCATCTGGAAGGCAAGGCGAGTCTGCTCCTCCAAACCTTCCCTTTCGAACTCTAGAGGAGAACAACCATCTTCGATCGCGGACTGTACATCCAGAAGGAAAGGCCTCAGAGACACCTTTAGACTACTCGATCCCTTCGAAGCCTTCTTCGGAACCAAGGCTTCAACGTCAATAACAGATGGGGGAACTGTCGAAGGATTGGAAACCTCAAGGCCGGACTGTTCTTTCCGCTTTTTCGAAGGCGGTGAGGTTGAGGGAGTGGCCCCAGTGATCCTTTTGACGCCAGAAGATGAGAGGCTTAACACCTTAGAGGCGGCTAAGGCTTTAACCTTGTCATCAGAAGGGCGAATCTTCAGTTTTCCCATGTCGAAAAGAGTACGACCGCGGCGAACAACTTCGAACTGACGGTCTTCTTCAGAAAGGGAAAAGGCTGCTTCGACTCGTTCCGCCTCCGTACCTGATACGTCTTTTCATTTGTGGAAGCCTGCAAAGAGACATGAAGCGTAAAAATCAGATAACATTGATACATATAGCAAAAAAGGAGAAGAAGTAGAAAGAAAGGGAGACAGGCTTCGAGGACCCACAGGCTTCAGCGAACGATGATGGCAAGATCCTATCGCTCGAAGTCTCCGCCGGAACAAAAATTAATTTTGGCTTCCAGTCCCCCGACGAAGATGGAAGAGTGTTTATTAGAGGGGCTCGTTCCCCGACCCACTTGGTAAAGTAATAAAAGCCTTTCTGATTTGGGGTAGCCACAATCCGGTATGAGGAGTGCCACTCCCCGACACTGGGTTCGGGAAATCCTAAATTTTCCCAGAGGTAAAACATGCCCAACATATGATAGCACCCTATTGGTGATATTTAGGCAGGGGCTACTCCATGAAAGTGCGAGATCTTAGTAAAGAAAGGGTGAAGAGGAAGTCCTATACCCTTGTCGATGATTATGGTGTAGAAAGCGGTGAAACCGGGAGGGGGTCTGCTGGCTCTATCTGAAGGCCTAGGTACGTGGACCTCTACCCCAGACCCCGAATATTCAGGAGAAGTAATTTTCCTAACTAGGTCATCTCCTACTTGAGGGGCGACCTCGGCAGCTTTGAAGTCTGCGTTCGAAGAAGGAGAGCCTTTGGCTTCGGCTTTTCGCTTCTTCTATTTACTCGTATGTTTCTTGGTGGCCACCTTCGAAGCCTTGAGGCGGCTCACCACCAATCCTCCCCCGATACGAGGGATAACAGTGGGCTGGGACGAAGGGCTAACAAACCCCGTAGTCTCAGAGACCGAGCTAGAGGATTGCTCTGACTCGGCTGACCTAGCTCCACCACCTCAGCTTCGGGTCCTCTCATCAGAATCATCACTACCCCACATACTCATGATCCTAACAGGAATACGGATCTATAAGAATATGCTAAGAATACCCAGAAACGCCAAGAAACCTTTCCCCTATTTCTAACCCAACTTCGTTGACAGAAAACAAAAATTATCAGCAAATTTAGAACTATTCCAAAGACCGCCACCAAGTCTATTCACGCAAAATCCACACAAATCCAAGCCTAAAATGTCATATTTCTTTAAGCTACTAACAATAAAACTCTAGTTTGGAAATTCCTCAAGAAAATGGAGAGGGGATTGAGGAATAACCTGGAAATTTGGAATCCGGTACTAGAATGAGGAATCTTGACCGTCGGGAAGATGGAAACGCACGACAATCAGAGAGGATTCGGGCAAAATCTTCAAGGAGAATTATAATTTTCGCGTGTTTGAATGAGAGAGAGGAGGGAATAATTTGGGCAAATTTCTATTTAAAAAACCCGTAAAGCTAATCTGGGCCGTGTATCCCGCATACGGGCGGTTGAGATTGAAAGGGAGTTGGAAAGTCGGCAAAAGGAATTTTAAAAGACTATTTCACCCTCAGCCTAACGAGGTCTGCTCTCACGACCTTTTTAGCTCCTCAGGACCTTTATTCAGGTCTGGAGCCTAACAAGGTCTACTCTCACGACCCTTTTAGCTCCATAGGACCTTTATTCAGATCTGGAGCCTAACGAGGTCCGCTCTCACGATCCTTTTTAGCTCCCCAGGACCTTTATTCAGGTCTGGAGCCTAACGAGGTCCGCTCTCACGACCCTTTTTAGCTCCCCAGGACCTTTATTCAAGTCTGGAGCCTAACGAGGTCTGCTCTCACGACCCCTTTTTAGCTCCTCAGGACCTTCGTTCAGGTCTGGAGTCTTACGAAGTCTAAAAGTCAAAGCTTGGGGCTTTAATAGTCATCAGGAATACATTACGATCGTCCCTTAGTGTTACGAGGATAGTCATTACATGATCCTCGGTCCTCGAGCATCAAGTAATGAGGGGCTAATTGTAGAGATTTATTTTATCGAAGCCCAATAAACAAGGCCCACACTCGTTCAAAGGTCTTGGGGCCTAATAAATGCACGTTGAGGCCCTTCGATCAGAGGTCGAGAGGATTGATGACAAATAAGAGATAAAGATAAAGTCGTTTTAGAGCTCGCAGCTAGGAGACCAAGTCAAAAAGGGGACGTTTAAAGATAGACGAGACTTGGTCAAAACCCTGGTAGGAATAAGTGTTTATCCCCGGGAATAAGGGAGAATCCCTTATTTTTAGGAAGAGAGGTTAACAGTTCCGTCTATATATGTGAAGCTAAGAAGTGAAGCAAGGGCATTCGAATTTTCAACAGTCAAGCTAGTAATATACTTGATTTTTCATATACGTGTTTAATCTCATTTTAACTTCTTTCTTCGGCCTCGAGTAATCTATTAGGTTGCCAGAGCTCGAACATAATATCAAAGTTAATTGTAGAAATGGTCCAACTACAATATGGACGTATGATTGTCGTTTAATCTGCATTGTTGCTTCAAAAATGATATTATTAGAATTTTGATAAAATGATAAAAAAAAATGATGGAAAGAATAATCAAATTTTTGTGGGAATTTCGTCAATAAAAAAGTATCACATTTTTTGAATTTTTTTTATTTATAAAATTTTCTATTTTTTCCATTTTTTTTTTATATTTTACTCATTTTGTTATTGAAATGTTTTAATCCAAACTTAGTATTACTAAAAAAAAGATTTAAGATGATAACAAATCAATCCGTTTGCAAGACTCTTTGCCAAATAAAATTTGTACATTACACCATAAAATAATTTGCTGCTAGGGTGCTAGATCTCAATAAATTTTATACTCCATAAATCTGTTTAATTTGAACCGGAGCTCTGAAAAGGCCCATTACGTTGTGGTCCAACACCTCGGGCTGGCCCAATTTGAATTTCGGGTTATTTAGTATATTTCTTTTCAATATTGTTCAATATTTGAACCTCATATATCAATAACACACTATAAACGTATAATATAGATATAATCACATAATATAATGTTTGATTATATGTGTATGTTATGCCAATTTGAATTTTCATGTCATGTAACATGCGTCATTATTATTAATACATGATATATGTATGAACTTTCATACTTATATATATTTGATGACCTTATGAATATATATACATGACGTGTATTGATGATACAAAATATGAGAAGTAATATTGTATGAAAGTGTAATAGGGGAATGAAACCAATTTTTTGAATTATTTGTACGAAGTAAAAGACGTATTGAAGAATTTATGGTATCTCTTTACACTCAAAAAGGAAGAAAGGCATTGATAATTTACAAAACATGTAAAAACAGAACTAATAATTGAACCAAGAAGTAAATCAACAACACGCCCATAAAACACAATCTCTCTCCAAAAAAATCCAACCATTCACCACTCTCTGTAATTCAATCTTCGAGATTGCCCGATCAAAATTCCAAATCATTAACGCCAACCAAAAATAAAATAAAAAAATAAAAAAATAAAATCACCCCATTATTTGCGAGAGTAGTAAGTCAAAACACTAAAACAAATTAATTAATAAAACGGTCATCGTTGCCTCTAACAAAATATATATATAACAAATCTTGTCAACATTCCTTTAAAGGAACGATGAGTCCGTAGACGTCGCCGGCGATGACTTCCGCCGCTTCTTGCCGCCGGGAGGCTTGCCGCAGACGCATTGACACTCGTATCCGAATATATTGCCAAAGCATGAAAACAAACCACTCTCCTTATCTTTATTAGTCTTACGAGACCGCTGCCCCGACGACTTATAGCTACTCGACGACACGTCAGCGGTGGTGGCACCGTCGTACAAAGGCGGCAGCTCCATCCGCCACCTCTCCAGCTTCGATCTCAGCCCTTCAACGCTCTCATCCATGCTCCACCCATCCAGAACGGAGCTCTGGTTGTCCTCCAGAGGATACCTCCTCTCCGCCATCACCGCCGCCACCTCCGACGGCGAAGGCCCGACCTCGGAGTCGGACCAAGCCGGATTGCCTTTCTTCATCACGGGGCCTCCGATCACATACTTTTGCTGCGGTACGGGCCCCTTGGCCGCGACTACAGCTGCTCCGCTGGTGTCGCCGGCGCCGTTGATCCTTTGAGGTTTTCCGATGGTTGCAAGCGGTAGTTTATCCTTGGTGGGATCGGCATTATTGGCGTCGAAGATTTTAGCTAGTGATTTTACATCAACGACTTTTTGTGTCGGTGATTCTGGTTTCTCCGGCGCTCCCTTCTTCAGATCAGGCGCTGCTCCGGCCTTGGAGAAGCTGGTCGACTCTTTGCTGAACATCGAATCGCTCACTACCGAACTTGCCTTACCTATTATATTGTTGTATACATGCGATCAATAATTAGTAAGATGTTCGTTAATTTTTTGCCATCGAAAAAATTAATTTGTGTTTCACTATAACCTTTTTATTTATTTTTTCAATTTTAATTTAATTTGTTCACTGCTGATTATATCTGGTATTATTTAATTAATAATTGATACGTATTATAATAATTTTTGCTTTCATAATAAATATATATTATTTAAAATGGATTTACTAGCTAGTGAGGCCTAGCAAAAATGATCCTATCTTCTCTTGATATCTGCTTGTTGTAATCTTTGTTATTAAATATAAGAATTAATGTTATCGATTTAGAAGTGGAAATATAAGTGATGTATCAATTTGAAACGTACCTTTCTTGGCCCTTGGTCTTGGTTCCTCTCTGAGCTCTGCACCACAAATTACGGAACTGGCCTTGCCTGCCTTCTTCACGCCTTCAATTGGAACCATGCATTCCGTTATACTCAAAATGGAGCTTTCTTTAGCTTCCACCTTGCCCTTAACTATGATCATCGAGCTACCGGGAGAGAAATTATCAAACCCCATTGCTTCACTGCGCTCGCTTCTTGATCTGCGCAGCATCGGCCCGTTGCCGGTATATTCCGGTAGACTCGGTGGATCCTCCATCAGATCGTGGTGTCCGACGGCTGACATGGCGGGCTGCGTGTACAATGGCATGCTTCTCATTGAGCTGTCAAGTAAGGCCACGCCAATGTTCAGGATGCCCTGTGGACGCCCTGATGGCCGACGAACCTGTCATGAAATGCGAGATGAAATACTATACAATACATTGTGTAGGTCTATAATGTAAATGGATAGCACGCTTTCATATATTAGTGTACAAAACGAAACAATTATATATAAACTACAAGCTTTTATTATATTTCAATTTTCTATTTATTTCATCAGTGTACATACATATATGCATGTACGACGACGAATTTATAGTGTGAAAAAGATAACAATGATTAATAAATAATATAAAAAGTGAAAAAACATTTGACAATAGCATTTGCCTAGATGATACATGCATGTAATTATCGAACCCGATGTATGAATCAAAACATTTTTATAAAATCAAATGTAAAAAAGAAATCTTCCTACAAAAATTGCAATACATTAATCTCATAATTATGCATGTTTTTAAATCTCACGATCCAAAATCACCTTCTTCTGTAATAAAAATAAATAAATTATTGATGGAAATGATAAATATTTTTAACGAACACAAATTTTTGTGTGAGATCATCTGACCGGTCAAGAACTGGGTACGACAAATTCAAGAAACGATGAATGAAAAGTAGATAAAATATACCTGAAGAGCAACGAAACGCATCCCAATATAACCCTGGCCGTTCTGGGCTCGGCAACCGGGCTGAGGAATGAGATTCCCGACGAGGCACCGCACCGTGCCGACGAGCACGTCGCGGAACCAATGGTTGGAGTAGATCTCGATCATCACGGCGGAGGTGTCCTGCCGGAGAAACTCCTCCTCCACCCGGAACACGAACTTGTCATTCCACGTAGGGTTGTTCGTCCCCTCCTCGTCCACCCTCGACGACAGCTTCCGCCTCGGGTTCATCCACGCCGTTGCATACGTCTTCATCGATTTTGACACCAGCTCCAGATCCTGGGCGGAGATGATGTTGATCTCCAGGAGCTGGTGCGTTTTCGACGGTGGCGCCATTTTTATTTGGGGAAATATATATATGGGATGTGTTTGGCGGTGGTTCTGCACCCGCCGCCGCCCAGAGAAGGGTCGACGAGGGGTTGGGGAGTGGTGGTTGCAGGGTAGAGAGGAGGAGAAGGAGGAGGTGGCCGGAAGCGAGTGCGGCGGAGGATATTAAATTGGGCTCTCTAAAACTTGCATGGAATGGGAGTGGGAAGGGGGAGATAAGGAAACAAATGCCATACTTTTTTGGTGGTTTTTCACTAATTTTGGCGATTCTTCAATGGCTGGATGTGGAAATTCCTTCACTGTGAAGCGTTCATTTTTCTTTTTTAAATATTTTTTTTACAATAATAACTGGTGATTTTTATTTCATATGTTTTTGCAAAATATTGATTAATTAGAACACTAAATTTTTGTATGGCTAGCTCATTTTTACCTAGTTTCTCTCTCTACACGCGTATTTTATTTGTTCGGTCACAATGAAAATCTTATTTTGGGTTTTCAGTTTGGAATTGTTACAATTATGAAGCAATGCATTATATTGAAGAATTATCAATGTGTGCACCATCTTATGATAAAATATTAATGATAATGCATATATTAAAAGCAATTATTCTAAAAAAAGATAGTTATTAATTAAGTATTTCTATGGATATTTAAAAAGATTTTATTTTTGTGTAAATATTTCACAACCAACCAATAATATATTTTTTCATCGTTAAAATGAATGCTGCCACAATATTATCTTTATATTACACTATTTTTCGCATACAACTTACCATCTTCAATTAAACAACTATAATATAACTTCATCCAAATTTAATATTTTCTTTTAAATTCTTTTTAGTTTATAACTATCTAGACTCAACTAGATTTTCAAATATGTAAAGATTGCCATTTAAATATTTTTCCATTGAAATAGTTTTGCGTTCTAAATCAGGTGTCAAGTACATGAATTGAAAATGTTTCATCAACACTATAATGTACGTACGGTCTACGTTATATATATGTACATGTTTTAGCAGATTTAATATTTACGAAAATGCTATCATTTTTTTATAAAACTATTATACTCTGACGGGTTACTATTTTTATGTGATCTACTGATCTTGTCATTTATTACAAAATTGCCACTTGTTTTAATTAATTTTCGGTCAATGAGACCATCCAATTGGAGGGTGAAGATGAAATCTTAGTTGAAATTTTCTGAAGGATATCAATTGAAAGGTAATTTTTAATTTCTTTATTATTGAATGTGATTATAATTTTGTTGGTATATATTTAAAATATATATAAAATGAGGCTTTCAAAGTATACTATTATTTCATTTCATAAAACAATCTTTAATCTCGTACATATATATATGTATGTAAAATAAATAAATACATACATACACACACACACATGTATAGAAACAAACTTGAAAACTTACTATTTTTTGGTATTTTATTTACCACTCTTTCTGTTTTCGAATTAATGTCATTCTAATACTTTAAATATTAGTTTTATTTCACAAATAATGTACGTCAATCAAAGTGGAAAAATATTCACATTTGTCCTCATTTAATATATTCAAATTTTCCTATTTAACTCATTTAATACATATACATAATAGTGTATAACGTAATTTAATTATTTTATTAATATATATACATTTATTTAAAATAATATTTATTCAGAAATACATTACCCTATGCATAACACAATATCGTGAGTAGCATATATGCAACATGCACATTATATAACCAGTGTGTATATATATATACACGTGTCGCATAAACACATGTTTCAATATACTCGTGACTGACATAACCAAAGCGGACCCAATTATATTAATTAATCCCACAGCGCTGCATGCATGGAACATACGTAAGCCAATACTTGCCACAATTTCATTGCCTTACTTGTTGGACTATTTTACTAATTATCATTTTAATTAAAATTTGTTACCGAAATAGATATATATCAACTCTAATCTTCCAACTATATATATTATAATTAACTACTGCATTAATATTCCACCCCAACTAACTAGTAACTACCAACATCTAAAATCAAATAATTCATCAAATCTTACTCTATATAAACACTGCACCTCCATGCAAACACACACAAGCAGCTCTTCGATCAATTTTACTATAATTAAACTCAAGTACATATTTTCTTCTTGCAATGGCAGGAATAGTGAAGTCATTGTGCACGGTGCTCATCGCTGCCATGCTGATTGCAGCGGTTGCTCCACCGTGTGAGGCAGCGATAGGATGTGGCAGTGTGGTTTCGTACCTTAATCCATGCCTGCCCTACGTGACCGGAAAAGGTCCATTGGGCAAGTGCTGCGGCGGTGTAAAGGGTCTCTATTCCGCTGCGAAGACAACGCCGGACCGGCAGAGCGTCTGCAGCTGCCTGAAATCTCTTGCTGGTTCATACTCCGGCGTCAGCCTCAACATGGCCGCCGGCCTCCCCGGCCAATGCGGTGTCAGCATTCCTTACAAGATCAGCCCTTCCACTGATTGCTCAACGTGAGTAAATGTCTTTCTTTTATTTCTCGATCTTCATCAGTTAAAGACTTTTTTGAAGTTTATTTTATCAAAACAAAACTTGTGTGAGACCATATTATGCGCACTGTCAAAATTTGAATCCAAACACATATTTAGTTACATACATGTATGTAAGTTTGTTGATGTTTGATTGTATTAAAATCCGGATCTTGACATTGTTTTACAAATTTTGACCTATAAGACAGTCTCACACACTTTTATTAATACATATCGTGTGAATTTTTTAGTAGTTGCGAGATTAATTAAAATATAGCGAATGTGTGCATCAGTGCATGATACTATCCATGAATTTTAGGAAGCTGGTTTAATTTTTAAAAAATAATTCAATCTTTGGATAATCGAGAGATATTATTGTTTGATAATGTAATAATTAATGTGCTTTTCGCAGGGTGAAGTGAGCTTAACCCGATGGAGAGATCAAGTCAAATTATATCCCAGCAACCTACAAATAATTACTATAAATAAATAAAGAGCTGTTCTCTATAGAATCTTTGCCGAGCTCGCTCTCTCTCTCTCTCTCTCTCTCTCTCTCTCTATATATATATATATATATATATATATATATATATATATAATCTTTATTTACATGAGGATGTAATGTAATATTTGCCGTCTTTTGGATGGAAGTAGCTTTCTAATTTTATATCTTGTGATTTTCTAATAGATTACTCTACATATATAATTTCTATATGCGAGGGTAAAATTTAAGGTTCTTAATAATAATAATAATAATAATAATAATAATAATAATAATAATAATAATAATAATAATAAATTAACCACCACTACAAGAAAATCACTGAATAGCGATGGAAATTTTCATCGTCCGATGGCCAATTTTCGTCGCTAATGTAACAGGCGACGGAATGGTGAAGGAAATTGTCCGTCTCGTTATTTTAGTCACAAAAAAAAGGTGACGGAATATTCCGTCACCATAGTTGGCGACGGTCTTAGCGACAGATTTGTCCGTCGCCTTAAAATATCGTCGTAAATTGTTGTGAATTTGTGACGATAAATAAGGCGATGGACGTGTTCCGTCGCCCTCCTTGGTGACGGACAAGGCGACGGTATATTCCGTTGCCAAATTTAAAAATATTTCAATATATAAAATTGGAAAAAATCGGGCGACGGATAATTTCCGTCACTATTTTTGGTTTTTTTATTTTTTATATTAATTCATTTTTTTTGGTTTTTTTTAATCCATTTTTCTTTTTAAATATTTATTTGTACCCAAATATAATAAAAGATCATGAACTGAAAAAATATATATATGTATATATAAATATAAATAATACAAATGTATAATACATATAGATAAAAAAACACCTTGCATTAATGAACCATCAACACATCAGAAATTCCATCTGTCATACACAAATATACATAAGGTGATAACACATTACCTAGGCACTCTCACCGCCCTCCTTTGCCACTTCCATTGCCCCAGGCACTCGTTGTAGCTTTACCTCATGAATCAGTCGGTCCTTCCTCCTTCATCAATGCACTAGCTTGTGCTCCATCCATCACTTCTGATTTGTTCCAACTCCCAGATGAATTACTATGTACTGGGGGAGTTCCCTTCATCCTGACTTCTTGGCCTGCTTCTCCAGCACCTGCTGCACAGTCACCTGTTCCACCACTTCTAGTCATCTGACAAAAATAACTGATAAACACAAAGTCATGAAGACAAAGACAAAATACTAAAAGTAAAAAACATGATAGACGAAAAAGACAAAGTCATTGAGACATTCAAGACGATCAATTATTCAATACTAAAAATAATTTTTTTGTACAGTAAACAATGAACTCTATCAAATATCATCATCTAGCTCTTCATTATTAAGTTCTTCATATAAACTGATCTCTTCATGATCCGACGCAGATTCATCAAGATTGGTTTCTTCAATATCTACCAGACCGCCCGCTGAGTGAATGGGTAATGGATCGTCATCAACATCTATAACGGGAGCTTGTAACTCCAAATGTTCATCATCTTGAAATGGTAGAGATATACTTGATGGTGGTGCGTTGGAGGGAACATCTACGTTCGATCTGACATTTATCTTACAAACTGCCAACCAATCACTCTTCGACCGATTCAAACTCAGGTATGAACAATAGAACACTTGGGTTGCCTGGGTAGCCAATACAAATGCATTCTCTTCTGCATATATATGTCCGTGGTGAATGGATATCATTTTATAAGCAGGATGGACCATTGTCCCCTGTGTTGACGTATCAAACCATTCACACTTGAACAATGTCATCTTTTTAATTGGATGACCAGTATATTCAACCTCCACAACCTCCAACAATCTTTCGTAGTAATCACTCTCGTCGGTGGTGTAATTAGTGCCTTTAACACACACTCCACTATTGATTGTGGCTCTTCAGGACCCATGTAACACCGTGTGAAACTTATACCCATTCACAAAGTAGCCATGACAAGTACTAATCCTACGTGACGGACCAACCGAGAGATCTACCAACAATTGAAAAACGTTGTTCAAATGATCATGAGCCAATGCAAAAATGCAAAGCAGGACAAATTAATATTTCAAAATAATTAAGTCTAACGGATTATAGAACTGAGACAAACTTACAAAGTTGGCAAACCAATCTGGAAACGCTTGATCTATTTTCTTATCGATGTTAGAGGTTGAGATACTCGGAGTACGAGCTGTCAATTCTGAAACAAACAACCTTCAACAAGAGAAAATAGATGAATATTAGAATTAATTACATAATACATGAAAGAACTTTATGGAGATTGAGTGATTATAACTTACGGAACATATTGATTAGTCATTTCTTGACAGTTAAGCAATATGTAGTTTAGTATAGCCTTATATTCACCATCTCAACCACATTCTTGACACTTTACCAAAAGCTCGGCCTGGAAGTGTGAAGATTGACAGATTATCTTCAGAATCATTGATATTATCAGCTCCACCATCATAATTTTGAGGCACGATCCCGTGCTTCGTCATAACATGATCCTCGAAATAGTAAGAGCAGAATGATGATGCTTCTTCAACCAAATAAGCATTGGAAATTGATCCTTCAACTCTTGCTTTATTGCTCACATTGTTCTTTAACTTCCTCAAGTGTCGTTCAAATGGATACATCCATGGATACTGTACTGGTCCAACAATTCAAGCTTCGTAAGCTAAATGGACTGGAAAATACTCCATCGAGTCGAAAAAACTTGGAGGAAATATGCATTCAAGCTTACATAGTATGATGGGAATGTTCTCGTGCAAGCGACACATATCATCCATCTTAATATTTCTGGAGCACAAATCTTTGAAAATAGGCTCAGTTCTGTGATGGCCTTCCAAACATTAGGCGGTAGAAGTTCTTGAAAAGCAATAGACAGAATTCGTTGCATGAAGATGTGATAATCATGACTCTTCATCCCAAACATCTTCAATTTATTCATATCCACACATCTGCTCATGTTCGATACATAGCCATTCGGGAATTTTAGTTTTTTCACCCATTCAAACAGAACATTTATCTCCTTCTTGTCCAGAGTGTAACTCGCTTTCGGGTACTTTCATGTGCGCTGATCAAGCTTCAGAGCAGATCTGTTATAATACAAGTTCAATTCTTATCTTGACTTTGAAGTATCTTTTGTTTTGCCCTTGACATTAAGCACAGTATTGAAGATATTGTCAAATACATTCTTTTCTATGTGCATGACATCTAAATTGTGACGAATCAACAATGAAGTCCAGTATGGCAAATCCCATAATATGCTTTTTTCTTCCAGCCACACCCTGTAGATTTACATATTATAGCATTGTCATTTGACTTAGTCACCTTTTTCAACCCAGTCCATCTATTTCTCTCAATATTTCAACTCTGGACTTCTCTTGTGGAGGCTCTCTCCAAAACGTCTTGTTATTCATGAATGCGATTTTATTTTTGCGGAATTGGTGATCACTAGGCAAGAACTTTCGACGATTGTCAAACCATGATTATTTACCAGAAGAAGCAAGTGTGAAGGCATCTGTCTCATCAATACAGTGTGGACAAGCCAACCTTCTTGCTGTACTCCAACCAGATAACATTGAATAAGCAGGGAAATCACTAATTTTCCATAGCAAAACTGCACGCATCTGGAAGTTCTGCTTCAATGAGATATCATATGTTGGCACACCCTCGTCCCACAGTTATATTAGTTCATCGATTAGTGGTTGTAAGAACATATCAATCAATCTTCTCATCCGGATGCCTTGGCCCGGGCACAAGAATTGTAAGAAACATGTGCTGTTCTTTCATACACAACCAAGATGGCAAATTGTAGGGTGTGACTATCACAAGACATGAGGAATATTGCTTGCCTATGTGTCCAAATGGCAGTCGAAAGACCCAATCTAACATTCCGACTTTCAGCTGCAAAGCTAGGAAATGTCGCGTCTAGGTACTTCCACGCTGGTAAGTTGGTTGGATGACGCATAACCCCGTCATTAATCGATGTTTCATGCTAACACATCTCTTCTATAGTAGTCTTAGATGCGTACAACCTCTTCAGTCTTGGAGTGAGAGGGAAGTAGTACATCCTTTTCTGGGCTACTTTCTTCACCTGCCTATTCTAGTTAGAACGTCTTATAATGTGGTAACGTTCTTTATTGCACTGTTTGCATCTCATCAAGTCAACGTCATCTTTTCAGTACAACATGCAATTATCTGCACAACAATCGATTTTCTCCACCGGCAAACCCATACCAAGCAGAAGTTTCTTCATACTATAGAAGTTACTGGTGACCAAATTATTTTTGGGCACAACCTCTTCAGAAGACTTGTAAATTGGTCAAAACACCTCTCTAAGAAGTGGTGCTCAGACTTCAAGGCCATCAAACGGGCCACAAGAGATAATTGTGTGTGACTCTCACATCCCGACCATAGTTTGTTGTCTGCAGCAGCCAACATATCATAAAAGCGTTGAGCTTCAGGATTGGGAGCTTCTTCAACACCACTCATCTCATCAAAAATAAAATCTGGCCCAACAGTATCCATCACCATCGTGTGATACATATTCGGTTCATACATGTTAACTAAATTTTCAGCCGGACTCGTCTCTCTATGAAAGGTACATGTATAATAGTTCAGCACAAAACCGTTCTGACAAAGGTGCATTCGGACCACAAATGAATTTCTATAAGGCCGATTCTTGCACTTTGCACATGGACACTTCATATTTTGCCCATCTAAAAATGCTGGATGACTAGTGGCAAAGTCTATAAAACTTTCAATCTTTTGTGCGAATTCAAACAAATTAGATCCGTCACGACTCCGTTGATACATCCAAACTCAACTAGGGACTCGATTCATACTTGCCTAAATTATAAAAGTAATCAGAAAAAAATTCAGCAGCATAAAACCTATATTTTGACCAAGTCATCGATGTAACTTAACTAGGTTTTGAAGTTAACTAGATAACAGATACCAAACACCAGAGGGATCTAGGGGCCCTTGTCCGAATATAAATACATAAAATTAAAATTGAGGGATTCAGGGGCCCTCGTCCCATTATTTAACTACGTACAATTAATATAGAGGGATCCAGGGGCCCTCATCCCATTTAACTAACATGCTTTCATAAATTCAACTAATTAACATGCTTTCATAAACAAGTACTAATTAACATGCTTTCATAAATTCAACTAATTAACATGCTTTCATAAAGTCCACTAACTAACAATCTTTCATAAATTATCTTAGTCAAGTTTTTTTTATTATTAGAGGGCTAATAATCAAAAATTATCTTAGTCAAGTTTTTTTTTTATTATTAGAGGGCTAATAATAAAAAATTATCTTAGTCAAATTTTTTTTATTATCAGAGGGCTAACAATCAAAAATTATCTTAGAGGGCTAGTAATCAAAAATCATAATCTTAGCCAATAATTATATCATTTATTCTAATTAAATAAAAATCACAAAAATAAACCTTAAACCCTAAATCACATAATTAACAAACTTAATTAAAAAATAAATAAACCATAAACTCTAAATCACATAATTAACATCACATAATTAAAACATAAATAAACCCTAAACCCTAAATCACATAATTAACAAACTTAATTACAACATAAATAAACCCTAAATCCTAAATCACATAATATAATCAAATTGTTAAAAAAAAACTTGTCTCAGGCGGCGGCAGGGGAGCCCTCGGTGGCGGCGGCGGTTGCGGATGGCGGCGCACGGCGGTTCCGATTGCAGGGGGAGAGAGAGAGAGGCGCTGGGGGGGACGACGGCAAGGGACGGCTAGGGATTGAAATTGAAATGGGGGGAAGAAGATATCCCGCCCATATATTACCAGACGGGGAGACAGACCATTCCGTCGCCCGTTCTTTTTTTAAAAAATAAAATAAAAAATAAAATAAGATGACGGAATTATTTCGTTGCCTTATTATTTTGGAAAAAAATAAATAAAAAATAAATTAAGGCAATGAAATTGTTCCATTGCCTTATTTTTATATCATTAAAAATAATAAAAAAATAAAATAAAAAACGTAAGGCGACGGAAAGTATCCGTCTCCTAGTCTGTCCGTCGCCATGCCGTCGTCAGTTCATCACCCGTGTTGACGGAAGTCTTTTCCGTCGCTAATTCCATCGCCTTAAAATAGTTTTCTTGTAGTGCACGATGATTATACAATTTCAGAGTACGTATGTGATGATAAAGCTAGCTATACTTTTGTGTCCCCTCGGGGACACCTGCTCAAGCGATGTAAATTTATATGTAAAAAGAGACTGTTCGAGTTTAAAATACACTCAGAAACACACTTCTGTGTTGTTACAATGTAATCAGAAATGATAAAAGTAGCAATAGTAAATAAAATAAAATAAAACAGTAGTTGAGGCAAAAGTTAGAGTCTTTCTCTGTAAGACAAAATTTCCCTGCAATTGTACACATGGCCTACGGCAAACACTCCCAAGATACAGTGACTATAACAAACTCGAATTGTTGTATCACAACTCACAAGTCGAGATTTCGGCAAACTTTTTGACACTTGGGACTAAGTACGACATGTAGAAGACTACTATAGTGCTAGAATGTATATATATATATATGTATATATATATATATGCAATTGTAGATGGGATAATCATGAAATGAACATATGGAGCTATATATAATAGTCGAAAGGTTGTGGTGACTATTGATAAAAAATTAACTATTTCATTTTACAATAATCTAGACCATTAGATCGTGTCTTTTCACCAAATAAACAATCCAATGGTTATAATTGCATCCATTTGAATTGGTGCACCATTTCAATCATAAGCACCTCTTCATCTACTACTTCAAGTTCATATATGCACTAATTTATCGTTCACCTGAACTCAATTTTGAGAAAATAAATACATCAAATTAATGTACTCAAATTAATGTAGTTTCCGAATATATAATTTGATATCAATCCTAACAAACGGAACTTCATCAAAAAGTTAATTTATAACAAGCTTTACACCATGTCCCAACAATCACACCTTTCAAATTTTAATTAAAAATTCCAACAATCCCCCACATGAATGAAATTATTGGATGTATGTATACAGACGCTATACAAAGTCTCGATGATCTATTATTGCATTAAGATAGATAGCATATGGCTTTGAACCTTCCGTAATATAATGTTATCGGATTTACTTGTTGCTCAGTGAACATGTTGTCTTGAACTGGTCAGCTTATGTGTGTAAACCAAGACAATTACACATACATAATAATGAATCTAATATCTATCATTCTCACGATGTGTCGTCCATTTCGGCCTTAGACCATATCTTGGATTCATAAGTGATTTTTACAATTTGAAGTGACCTCACTTCTTACTTATATAGGTAATCTTCCATGAAGAGTATCATGTTATACTCCACCTTTTAATAAGCTATAGGAATCACTAAAAGCTTTAGAGCTTATCCTTTACCACTGACGACATGTTAAGCACTTGAGCATAATCGTGAACGGATTGTGAATTTAAGGTTTCAAGTGCGGAACTTAACAATCATAACTCAGCTGTCGCTTTGAACCAAGCTTTTGGGGATCTCCAATTGTCATATGGTTAAGTTACCACTATGAAGTTCTTTATTTGTGGATTTTTAATCTCATTCTCCTTACTGCATAATGAATCTGAATTTTGTTTCCACAAAGTGATTTTTAGATTCTTTTTGTACAAAGAGAACGATGTGAACATGTTGTTTTCATTTCTTATGAAAATACGATCTATCGTTACTTTTTATACCTTCAAATGATAAGCTTTTTGTTTGGTATTCATTTTCAATGAGAAACCAATATATAATCTTCCCGGTCCCAAATCTTTAGGTACACTGACCTGGGCGACCCCCACATCTCAATATAATCATGGAAAGTCGTCTTTATTTTCTATAGCGGATTTCATATATAAATTAACTACTCTCACATTTCGATGTTCTTGTAGTAAAACTTATTATGTGTTCAATGACAATTTAAATGAAATTGATGTGCTGGGAAAATAACTTATTCCCCCACATGTTATGAGATAAGCCTGAGCTAATCACCATAATATATTTTAATGGATTGTCTTTTTCGATAAATTGTGAAAAGATCTGTACAAATAAAATCCTCTATCCTATTTTTCTCTATCCCATTTTAATTTTTATTTAATTTTCATCAATTTTTTTTCTTCAATATATTTCAATTTTTTATGCCTTAATTTAATTTTATAATTATTATTTAGGGTTCATTTCACCCAATTAGGGTTTATATTTATTTTTTAATATTTATTTTTTATTTTTTAGTTAATATAATTGATTAATATGGTTGATTATTTCAAAACTATAGTATATAATTTTTAAAAATTTTAATTTTTAGCAATAAATGTTGCTTATGATTTGTAATACTATTGTTAGGAAAATTGTTGGGAAGATCCCAAATGATGGTTTTGATGAAATGTCAAAATATGTGTAATGATTTAATGAAAAACTGCAGGATATGTTAAGCTGGAAATCAATGACAATGACCAAGTAAGACTTCGAGCTGAGATGAGAGACAACTATTCAGAAGCATGGTCAACCAGCTTACAGGTTACCTGATCAGACCAGTCAAAGTAAACTCTTCAAAGCTTGAGATAAGCTGTAAAGGGGGAAGAGAACTTTGGAGACTGATAGGTATCCTCAGATAAGTTAGTCAACACTCTATAGACTGATGAACAGAGTCAACTTGAAAGCTAAAACTGATCCAATAAGAGATCAGTCAGAGCTTGTAACGCCCCAATTCCAGAAATCTGAGGCGCTACACAAAATTAAATAAAATTTCTATTTTCATAAGCATTTCACCTTTAAAAGAAAATATTTTTATGATAATTTCTTTAGAAATAAAATCAACCAATCATCATTTGTGAATACTTTTCAAACAACCAATCACAATTATATTTCACAAACGACTAGTCAAAGTTGAAAGTCTATTTTTTTGAACAAGTCAAAAATAACAGTGGAACATGTATTTTAATATTCAAAATATTCAGCGGAATCATAATACGTTAAAATATTGACCTGAGTCAACATTCAAAATATGATTTTTGACTTAGTCAAAAACCTATAGAACCCATATGTCCACGTCAGTTGCCTGCATCACCTTGTACCTGAAAAATATTTAAAAAAACGT
Source organism: Perilla frutescens (assembly GCA_026008535.1). Taxonomy (NCBI): domain Eukaryota; kingdom Viridiplantae; phylum Streptophyta; class Magnoliopsida; order Lamiales; family Lamiaceae; genus Perilla; species Perilla frutescens. The sequence goes on from BRKX01000013.1 coordinate 14,919,164, forward strand.
GGGCTGAGTGCCAAAAAACACTCAGTGGGTTTATCATGTTCGTCCAAACACATGCAAGGATTTTTAATATAAAAATCCAACAATCCAATATTTAAAAATCATGTTCCTGCGCTTAAGAATATTTATTCAGAAGCCGATAATCAATATTCGTTCAGAAGCCTTTGCGCTTAAGAATAGTTATTTAGAAGCGAACAATTCAATATCATACTCATAACAATGCGCTTAGGAATATTTATTTAAAAACGAGCAATTCAATATCAATTCTCATGTCAATGTGCTTAAGAATATATTTATTCAAAAGCGAACAATTCATTCCAAAACCCATGCGCTCAAAAGACCATGCGTGGATACAGACCCTATGTGATCACATAACTGTGTATCAATATAATTGACAATGCCAGAATTCATCATACAGGTCAAATCAGATCTACGATGAGCGAAAACAGTCGTAAATCATTCATGGATGAAAGCATTGTAAAAACATAAAGTTTTAGTTAGCAAAAACCCACCTTATAGCTATAATAGCTGAAGCTTTACACCTGTACTGTAGATCCTAAGCCTAGGATCTTGGGTTCGGGCCTATAAATGGGAACTACCTATTAGAATCATGTTAAACCTTAACGTTATAATATAAGGTCAGTTGGGCTTAATGGACGAGCTCTCTAAATTTCGGATTCAAACGGATAATTCTCGAAAGATAGATATATTTATCTTGGCCTAAAAGGCTCAATTGAAATCTCTATCATTTAAAATATTTTGAGAATAAACTATTTGAATTATCCAATAATTACTTAAAAGATGAGTGTAACATTACTCATTGACATACAATTTTAATACTTTAATTAAGTAAAATATAGTGAAAAATAAAATAAAATAAAACTAACACACACATCAACAGTCACGCACACACACCAACTTTTAAAACAACGATTTCTCTCTCCAACCCAAATTAATTTAATTTAAATCCATTTTGAAAGCAACATTTTCTCTTTCTCCACTGCATGCACACACTTCTCAACACTATTAAATCAATTTTCACAATCAGTATGCAAACCCATTTCTCAATCCTTTGTTCCATTTTCTGAATTTTTCTTAGAATAATATGTATTCTTAATTAAATCAAAGGTTCATAATACCATTAAACATTAAATTAAACAACCTCTTTACATATTTATCAGCTCTTAACAGCTTTTGAAACACAATTACAGCTGAAAAATGAAAGGAAACAAGCTGGTACATGTTGTCTCGTATGATATATTATTTTTTCGGAAACTTATGATGGAGAATCGCTAGACCAAACAACATCAAATTTAGAATCCGAGATTATATATAGATTTCTTGTAAAGAGAGGTTTCTAACCATGTATAGTTTGGACTCTTGCAAGGCTGAAAACGTGATGTAAAAGCAGTTGCAGCAGCAACTCCCATCAACGTTGAAAGGTGGTTTTCCGTCAATTTTCGATACAAAAATGATAGATTAAATAATGTTCAATTTAAAATATAAAACCATGTATGAATAGCTTGCAAGGAGAGGTTCCTTACCGTCTATGGCATGATAACAATTGATAATCGAAAAGGCTAGAAACTTGCAGTCGAAGAAGCAACAACACTGTTTTGACATTTGACAGCACTTTTACACCATCTTTCAGCGTGATTTTGGCCAAGCTAGAGACTTCTGATATACGATCAGAAGCTAAATATGTGTAGCCCTTAGGAAGAGCTTGGAAACGGTATAAAGTTAAGGTGAATCCGACGGTCGGATCGTCCGGAAATCGCATCGCTAGATGGCTGGGGCACATGGCGGCGGGGCAGCAGCTCTCGACGATTTTGATGTTCGTTTTGCACTTTTTAGACACCTATCTGAATGAAATCTTCTTCAGCTTCATTCTAATGGATGAGAGAAAGATCATGGTATAGATTTCATAAATTTTGGCTATGATTTGAGGGTGAAAAACCGTGGAGCAAGTGAGCTGCGGCGCAAATCGACGAAGCAACGGCCCTCAACTGCTACAGCCTTTGTTTTTATACTTTCTTGGCAGCTAATCTCATGATTTCTTGCATATATGAAATCTACTTGATGAGAGGAACATGAGGGTATAATTTTTGGGAATTTTGGTTGAGATTTGGACATGGAAATGGTGAAGGAAAGAGAGAAATCGGCAGAGGTGAGTCGAGGAAAGAAGAATGAATTCATGGTGATATTCTGCACTCATCTCTGATAGCCAACACTTGTATCACTCTAGTGACATGTATGAGATACATGTATCACTTACAAAACAAGCTAGATGGGCTAAGTGGAGCAAGTTAGATGGGCTTGCTCGAATTGGGCTGAAAATGGATTTATAAGGGTCCAACTCAATTTATAACATTTAGATTATATCTTGTTTGACTTAAATAACTTACTTAAGCCCAATTCATGCTTTTGGGGTATTACAGAGCTGACCCTAAATTGATCAAAGATCAGTTTACTGGTAAAACAGCTCTAAATGGTTTAAGTCTTTATTCAACTGACCTTAGTTCAGTTAGAGAGAAAAAGCTCAAGCAAGTAGCCAACTGACAAGTCTAGAAATGAAAGCTCTTAAGCTCAGTTGATGAGTCAGCCGAACTAGACTATATCATGAAAGAAGCTCAAGGCAGCTGAAGATCTGCCAACTGGACTATCTCAGAGCTGAAAGCCGAGACAGCTGAGAGCTCATCAGCTGAATGTCTAAGAACTGATAGCTAAATCGCTTGCTCCTACTGACAAGTAGTTAATGAAGATCTCAACAGGAAATATTTGAAAGATCCTGATGATCTTAGAGCAGAGAAATTGAAAAGTCAAAACGGCTAGTTCATTAAAAGAAGCTTCAAACGGCTACAGGCATTAAAAATGCCACTGATGATCTCTAAACATCACCAGTCATAATGGTCAAAAATTACCCATCTATTTATAGAATGTGAAATCAATTTTGGCCAAGAAGACTTTCGTCAATCTAACTTTGCTATTTGTGCAGAAAATGAGCTACTTCTTTCTCTCTCTCTACAGCTCAAAGCTCAAGATTCTCAAAGTGCGAAAAGTCTTAAACTGAGAAGGCGTGCTTCAAGGTCAAAGCAAGCTGCTAAGCTGACGCATAATTCCAGCAAGAGCAAAACTTCTCAGTTCTGTCCCTTAAAGATCAACCACCCAGCTCAAAGAGAAAGGAGCATTCCAGGTTGATAACAGTTTCAAGACTATCTTCTTGAAGATCGAGCGTGATCTAAAATCATGTAAAGACGGGCAATAGTACCTAAAGTCTCAGTGAGCAGTTGGGATCGGTAAGTGTGAGCTGTTGACCCAGAAACCGGCTGAGAAGGATCGTGTACCGATGGGTCCGTTCTTCCGGGACAGCAACAGTTGGAAAGGAGGTCACGCTCGGTTTGAAGGGTGCCGTTTTCAGGTCCAACATGATTTCTTCACTGTGTAATTGTAATAAATAAACTTTACTCTTACATAGTGGATTTCCCTTCTGTGGAAGAAAGAGAGGACGTAGAAGCGAGAAGCTTCGAACATCTATAAAGCTCTGTGTGTGTGGTTCTTACTGTCTTACAGTTTTTCAAATTATTCAATTGCACACATTCATACACACAGACTGAACTGACAAGCTTCAGCCATGTCTTCAAGCTATCAGTTCCAAATTGATCAGCTCATCAGCTAAGCTTCTGTCAGTCTCTCTCAACTGATCAGTCAGCACAGATAAATCACAAAAGCGAGTCAGGGCCACATCTATTCCGCAATCTGTCTTGAAATTGTTTGAAGTCAGTTTGTTAACCCTCCCTCTAAACTGACAGAGGCTCGCACCGGGACCAACAAGTGGTATCAGAGCTGTTGATTCTAAGGATTAGCTGTTTCTGCAGATCATTTGAATCATAGATCTGTTTATCTGTGCCAACCGTTCTAGCTATGGGAAACCATAAGCTACCTCTCTTTTCAGTTGAGAACTATGACAATTGGAGCAGAAGGATGAAAGCTCATCTATGCTCCATCCATGAGAATATGTGGGAGGTGATTGAAGATGGTCCAATCATCATACTGATGGACAATGAAGCCCACATCATGGATGTCAACCAACCGGCCAGGATCCCAAAACCAACTCATCTTCTCACGGGTGAAGAGAAGAAGTTCAAAAATCTAGAGTTTGTTGCTTAAGCAGCACTTTTTCAAACTCTAGATGAGGATCGCATGAAAGACACAAAGAACTGCAGAACAATGAAGGAGATTTGGGACCTTCTTGTAGATCTATGCAAAGAGTCTGAAGCCATCAAAGGAAACAAGCTCCAGCTGGCAGTTGATAAATATTAGTCTTTCAAAATGCAGCCTGATGAAAGCATCTCGAGCCTAGAAACAAGATTTCTTGGCATCATAAGCGAGATGAACAATCTGGGAAGAACTATCCCAACAGTGAGATGAACTCAAAAGTTCTTGATAATCTCACTGATAAGTGGGATATGAAAGTAATTGCTACTAAAGAGTCGAGAAACTTGAACAGCATTACTCCCAGAGAGTTGTTTGGATCTCTCAAAGCTCATGAATACAGCATGAATCGAAAGAGAGAAACATCTACTTCTTCTTCTCATGATGCTTCTTTCTATGCTAAAAGAAATCGATTCAGAGAAGCCTGCGGAAGAAATAACTTTCGACCAAGAGGCTCGCCTGTCAGAGAGAATCCAGGAGGATTGCTGACTGATCGAAGAAAAGAGTCAGCCGATAAAAAGGAGATCCTGACTGAAGACTTGAATGAGCAAATCCAGTCAATGATAAGATTGCTGGAAAAGCTAATAAAAGTCAGAGATCAACAATCAGCTCAACCCCAAGCTGATGAAACTGCTAAAGATGAGAGGAAGCAGCAGCCAGCTGATCGTCCAGCTGAACAATTCAGGGTGGCAAATAGGAACATAGAGGAATGTTTCCATTTCCACAAGCAAGGACACTACAGATACGAGTGTCCAGAGCTTTCAGAAGATAAAAAGGCCAAAGTGAGGAGAAACTTCTTCAAAAGAAAAGCAATGATCGCAAACTCTGAGAATGTCGTGCTTGACGATTCAGACTACCCATTTGGAATCGACTCAGATAGCCACAGCTCCGATGATGAAGCTTTACTATGCCTCATGGCCGACAATGAAGAAGAGGTTAGTCAAGCTGACTCAACAACCTCATTTTATCATATACATGAAGCATCGATCTCTAGGAATGAACTGGATGAATAGTTAAAAATCCTAGAAGATCAATTAGCTTATGTATCAAGTATGCATATTGAACTGAAGGGTGAAAATGATGAGCTAAGAAGCAGAGTTGATGAGCTAAGTGATGAAAATGAAAGAGTAAAAAGTCTTGATGCTTAGTCAATAGAAATGGATCAACTGAGGCTGAGAAATGCAGAACTGGAAGCTGAGAATGAGCAGCTCAAGCAAAAAATTCTTGAAAGAGAGGAATTATCTCTCAAATTCAAGAAGGGATCCCAGACTCTTGATGAAATCTTGAGTCATCAGAGAACTGAATCTAGGAGCCCAGGGCTGGGATATAGTAAGTACACTGCCACAGAGAAGGGCAAGGTAGTTGTACAGAGCTGTGAATCTGGAGTCCTGAGAGGATTCACAAGACCAGCTCAGTCCCCTGCAGTCGAGGAGTCAAAAGGCAAGGGCATCCTTGAAACTCCTCTAACTCAGCCCAAAGATCAGACTGATCATTCGAGAGGGGCAACTCGAAGACAGTCGGTCTTTCAAAGGCTTGGTGCTCAGTCAAAGCTACCAGTTCAACATCGATCAGCTCAGCAATCCAGATCTACTGCTAGATCAAAACCCAAAGCTCATCAGAGGCCAAATCCTCAAAAACCTCCCCATCATTCCAGGTCATCAATTCAACCAAGACCTGAGGTTCACCCAAGGCCAGTCGCTTAGACAAGAGCATCATCAGCTTAAAGCAGGCCATCAGTTCAACGATCTAGAAACTCAACCAGTACATTTCAATCTAGGAGTTCTTCAAATCCCAGAAGGAATGAACACTTGAGATTGTATCATGCAAGAAAGCATAATCCAATCTCTCGGGAAGAGTTCCATCCAAGTGATTTTGCAATCCAGTACAATGAGTTTCTAAACTCAAGGGAAGAAGCAAGATTTAATCCCCATTACAATTGGTTTGTAAATTGGCCATATCACAAAGGCCAAAAAGCTCAAAGTCAAAAGGTCAGACGAAATTGGCTAATACAAGGAGCATTAAGGTCACAAGATGAGAGGATATTAGTTGAAGTCTTCTATCCTGACTCTCATCGGAGGTATAGATCACTGGACTTGACTCTCAATAGAAGAGTTACAAGCAGTCCAATGCATATCCAGAGATCCAAGTCTGAAGGATCTCTTAGAAATGAAAAGCCAAATGTGTGGCATATGTGGATTCCCAAACATCTGATTAACCTCTCAGGACCCGATATCATGAGGGTACCTAAACCCTGACTCTTGCTTTGCGGGGAAAGAGCATCCTATCCAAGAAAAAGGTCAAAGATACTTTGTATCTGGATAGCGGGTGCTCAAAATATATGACCGGAGACAAGAATGATCTTGACAGTTATAAAGAGGTTAAGAGACTACTAGTCACCTTTGGAGACAACTTGAAGAGCCAAACCATTGGAGAAGGGTTCGTGGTTAAAGGAAAAGTTGTCGTGAATGGCGTGTCACATGTTGAAGGACTGAGGCACAAATTGCTAAGCATCAGTCAGCTTTGTGACAATAAGTACTCAGTCGACTTCAGCAATAGCTCATGTGACATCAGAGACAAGTCAACTGGAGCCATACTCCTGACTGGAGTAAGAAAGGGCAACATGTACGTAGTTGACTGGTCAACTGGCTATTCAGAAGCTTGTTTTTTCTCCAAAGGATCAACTAAAGCAAGCTGGCTGTGGCATTGATGACTGAACCATCTCAACTTCAAAACTATCAACTACCTGGCCAAGAAGGATCCAGTTGATGGGCTTCCCAAGGAAATCTACAAGAAAACTGGAATCTGCGGACCATGCCAGAAAGGGAAGCAGGTGAATTCGTCATTCAAAAACAAAAGCCATCCTCCAAAAACAACTGACATTCTTCAGTTACTTCACATAGATCTGTTTGGACTTGTGAAACCACCAACCCCCAGAGGTCAAAAGTTTACACTTGTAGTAGTAGATGACTACTCAAGATATACTTGGGTGGAGTTCTTGAGAAGTAAGGATGAGACTTTTGAGAAGCTATCAGCACTGATCAGAAGACTGCAGACTGAAAAAGAAAAATCAGTTCAAAGGATAAGATCTGACAACGGAACTGAATTTGTCAATCAGCAAATGATCAAGTTTCTGAGTGAACTGAGAATTACTCATGAACACTCTTCTGCAAAAACTCCTCAACAAAATGGCATAGCAGAAAGGAGAAATCGCACGCTAAATGAGTCAGCCAGAGCAATGGTAGCAGATGCCAACATAGTTGAATGCTATTGGGCAGAGACAGTCAACACAGCCTGCCACACACAGAACAGAAGTGCCATCGTCATCGTCCATGACAAAACACCCTATGAGCTCTTCAAGGGTCGTAAGCCTTTTATCTTTTACTTTAAGATATTTGGTTGCAAATGTTATATCCACAACAATGGAAAATCCCAGCTAAAAGCTTTCAATGCCAAAGCTGATGAGGAAATCTTTCTCGGCTATAATGCCCCTCATTCTCAAGCTTACAGAGTGTTCAATAAAAAGACACTGGTTGTGGAAGTAACATGTCATGTGGTATTTGATGAGCTTGCCAATGAGTATAGAAACAAAAAGAAAAACTGTACATCAGGACAAGCACTACCTAGTGAAAATCTGCTGGACTATGTTGATCACATTGTCCCAGAGCAGTTTGAAGTATCACTAGAAGATGGTATTGAAACTAATTCAAGACCGGTTGAAGATAACTTGGTCACTGAGGATACAAACCGTCAGGAAACCTCAAACCCCATAGCCGAAACAGGGAGAAGAATCAATGAAAATGAAGAACAAGCCGGTGCTGTTACAGCAGCCGAAGGAACAGCTGAAGAATCATCTGATAAAGAAGCCAAAGGATCAGTTGCTGGAACAACTGATGAAACAGCTAAGCAAGCAGAGGAAGCAACCATTCCTAAATAGCTCCGAAGCCATCCAGTCAACAAAATTGTAAGGGATCCAAGAAGCAGAGTTTAGACCAGAGGGTCAACGGAGCATGCACTCTTCACATGCTTAATCTCACATATGGAACCAGCTAACATAAAAGAAGCACTTGAAGATTCAGACTGGATTATTGCAATGTAAGAAGAGCTGAACTAGTTCACAAGGAATGACGTATGGTTTCTTGTTGATAGGCAAAAACTCAAAGAGTCATCGGGACTAAATGGGGTTTTCACAACAAACTGGATGAACAAGGCATAATCACAAGGAACAAGGCCAGACTGGTAGCCAAAGGTTACTCACAAAGTGAAGGGATTGACTTTGATGAGACATTCGCACCAGTTGCAAGATTGGAGGCCATCAGACTGTTCCTCGCCTATGCAGCTCACAACAATTTCACTGTCTATCAAATGGACGTGAAAAGTGCATTCTTGCAAGGGATGCTTAAGGAGGATGTATATGTAGAACAAACTCCAGGCTTCGAAATTGGAGACCAAGTCTACAAGCTGAAGAAAGCCTTGTATGGTCTGAAGCAGGCACCGAGAGCTTGGTATGAAACCCTCACAACATTCTTGCTGAAGAATGGATTTCAGAAAGGAGTCATTGATCGTACTCTATTCAGAATAGAATGATCAACCGAGATCTTGATGGTTCAAATTTATGTAGATGACATAATATTTAGATCCAAGAGCAAAGATCTCTGTAATCGATTCGCACAACTGATGCAAAGGGAATTCAAAATGAGCATGATGGAAGAAATGACATTCTTCCTAGGACTCCAAGTAAAGCAGCTGGAAGACGGAATCTTTATCAGCTAAGCCAAATATACCCAGGAGCTCGTCAAGAAATTTGGAACCAACAAGGGAAAAGCTCTCAAAATTCCAATGAATAAATCAGTGCAGCTGACCCTCGATGAAGAAGGAGAATCAGTCAACCAAACTCACTACAGAGGAATCATTGGATCCCTTCTCTACCTGATAGCCACCCGACCAGATATCTCCTATTCAGTCGGACTGTGCGCAAGGTTCCAAGCCAATCTGAAGAAAAGTCATCTTGAAGCAGTTAAGAGGATCATGAAGTACCTTAAAAGAACTATAAATCTTAGATTATTGTATCCCAGAGATGACAACTTGAGTCTAACCAGCTACTCAGACTCAAAATTTGGAGGATGAAAAATCAATCAAAAGAGTACCAGTGGGACATGTCAGTTTTTGGGAAACAAACTGATATCCTGGTTTAGCAAGAAGCAGCACTCAGTTACCACGTCAACAACTGAAGCCGAATATGTAGCTGCTGGAAGATGCTGTGCTCAGATCTTATGGATGAAGCAACAACTCAAGGATTACAAGGTGAAGACTGAAGAAGTGCCAATTTACTGGGATAACAATAGTGCTATTGTAATATCTCAAAATCCAGCATTGCATTCAAGGACGAAGCACATTGATATCAGGCACCACTTCATCAGAGATCATATCGAAAAAAAAGACATATACATCAGATACGTCAACACGGAGAAACAGATAACCGATATCTTCACCAAGATATTGCCAGAAGTTAGATTTGTTGAGCTATGCATCCAATTGGGATTGCTCGAACTAGCTTCAAAAGAAGATGATGATCTTTTAGCAGAAGGAGTGAAGAAGGGCACTCTTACTGATAATGAGAACTGACTCAAGAGGACATCAGTTTTGTAAGCTTTGGAGCTTAAACTGATGGAGCCCACATCAGTTCTGAAGAAAATGGCAAAAAGCTGTAAGAAAGCTGTTGAAAATGAGCGAACTGATCGCAGAAGGCATCAGTCCTCAAATCGGTCATATTCAACTAATGAGAGTAGTTGAATTCTAAAACTGACTGATAAAGGAGAAGCTTCAACTGATGGAAACAGCTGACAAGCTTAAACTGAGCAAAGCTAAATGAGACAGCTTAAGCTGACAAGGAGTTAAAACTGAAGAGACTCCAGTTGGACCTGATCACTCCAAGCCAAGAAGATCATCATTCGAGGAAGCAACTGATGATGTCAGCAACTCAAATGCCAAGTGGAGACTGGAGGAGAGCCGAAAACCAGGTAAGTTCAATTTGAATTTATTACTGAACGGTAAAATGACGTGTCTCTTAAATATTACCGTTAACTTCAACAACTCTCTCTCTCTCTCTCTCTCTCTCTCTCTCTCTCTTTCTCCACATAAATTTTTCAACGGATAGATTTGAAGCCCAATCGACTGAATCTCTGAATCTATTCACTGAAAATAAAACCTTCAAACCATCTCCATTCTAATCCATTGCTACTTAAGAGACAGCTGAACTACATTAAACCACATCATAAGATCGAACCCTCTGAAAACCAATTCTCAAAAACTACGATTCATCTTGTGATCCCCTTCCTACTAAAATCATCTGAAAAGTCATGGCAAAACCAAACACACCAGTCATTCGATGAAAGTTCAACTTCAGAGAAACCGGTGAATCATCCCAAGGGTTTCAAGTCAATCTTTTCAAAGATCAATTCCTTCTTCTAGAAGCATACAGAGAAAGGTGCTCAAATTATCCACTGGTTGAAGAAGTGATTCAGAAAATAACTGAGACAGGAATTTTACAATTTCTTGAAGAAACACCATCGAAAAAGTATCCTGAGCCAGTATGTGAGTTCTATTTGAACTCAGAAGGGAAGGATCGTAAAATTACTACTCAAGTCAGAGGAGCAGTGATTGAGATCACCCCAGAACTACTATCACAAGCTTTTCACCTACCAAATGAAGGGCTGAAGATAAATGAGGTGGAGGTCAATAAGCTAGAAGCCTACAACCGATGGAAAAGAGCAGATTGCTATGATCCCTACAAGATTACAACCTCAATCTCCTGCTTTCAAGAAGAATATTAGATTCTGGCTGCGATTATTGGAAGAATGATGGTTGGAGTGGCAGGGAATCACTCTGAAATGACAGAGCTCAAGTACAAAATATGTCATGCTATTGACATGAAGATCAAAGTTGACTGGGCCGGAATTTTCTTCGAACAAATTAAGAAATTTGTAGATATCCTCGAAAAGCACTGGAGTGAGAAAAGCTTTCATCAAAAGATATGCTTTGTTAGCAGAATCAGCAAACTGCTCGAAAGTGCATTCAATGTTCTGGAGAATGAAGCTGAGACACTGTCAATGGACAGGGGTGATTACTTTCCATCATCCACAAAACGGACAAGGGGTCCTAAAGCTGCCAACATACAAATTAGTGTTAAAACGAGAAAGAAAGAAGGAGATACAAAGGGAAAATGAAAGGCCATTCTTAAAGAGCCTTACAGAGAAGACACTGATCCTGAAGGCAATGTTCCAATCAACCAACTGGTTGGTAGACTTATCAAGGTTCAATCACCACAACAAAGACCTTTACAGTCTACATTAGCATCAGTGCAAGCAAAAAGAAGAGTAGATTCAGTAGTTCAAGATGCAAAAGGATCAGCCAGAATCAAGAGAAAAGATGACAAGCCAATAAAAAGGTTGAACAAAGATAAAGAAGAAACGAAGACTGGTCCACCTCTCCCTCCAAAACTGCCACCAAGAAATATCAAGATATTCGACATCAGCGAAGTCGAAGAAGATGATATCGTGCCTTTCAGAGGTATTCCTCCATGTAACTCAGGAGCAGAATACTTCAGGACGACTTCTCCCCCAATGGGAGAATAAGATAAAAATATTCGAGCTCTTCTAAGAGCAGAAGTTGTCAGAGGATGGGCAGAGGCCAAAGTCACAGAATTCATAACAACAAACTTTGCTCCTGAACTGATCGGGTCAGAAGCTCTATACAGAGCTTTTGCAAGATACTGCTACTGGTATCTCTGGAGACATTGCTTTAACTCCGAAGCTCAATTTATTCTAACTTCCTTGCATGGAATGACCTTCTGGAGAAGAGAGGAAAGATGGAGCATTTTATTGTCAAGACAAGGCACTCCAGAGCAGAATCCAATTGTGGTACTGAGGGAAATGCTAGATATACGACAATGGCATAATCGTCCTGCTAAACAAACACTAGCCCATGTAATGGACAACCTCATCAAGTCAGCCAACATTGATGTCCCAGAATTGCGAACTGAGGAAGATCAAAACAACTGGAAACACCCTCAAGTCCATCAACACTGGGTGTTAGGAGAAATTCAGAGAATTAGAAGAGAACAGCAGCAACAAACTTTGGACGCAATCAGGGAAGAAGAACAACGGATTAGAAACAGGGTAACAAATAATGGTCTAACCAAAAGACAAATAGCTATCCATCAGGTAGCAAGACAACTAGTATTTGATGATCCACCTCCTGCTTATGAGATGGATAATCAGCGTTTAGTTCAACTTCAATCGACTGAGGAATCGATTGAACCTATCCTAGAGGAATCGCATGCAGCTTCAACTGAAGTTTCTTCTCCATCAGCAGAAGAAGAAACAGCTGCTAATAACTCAGTTGATCAAGCAGTTCAGCTGACATCCGCTCCCCCAGTACCAGACATTGTGATCTTTGCTGATCCAGTCCAGATATCACTCCAAGCTCAGGCACAGACAAATCCAGAAACTCCCCCTAAATTAAGTCACAATGACACGATTGACTTAGGGGATGCAGATTAGTTAGCTGCAACAACTGCTGAGCAAACGACTGATCAGTCCAAAATAGTTCTTTGCGAAGAACTGGAAGCTGCAGAAGACAAAGACGAAGTATCATCCAGGGGAGATGATCTGCAGTTAATCATTACAACTGATCAATCCAGTCCTTCAGGACCAATCCAAGCTGAAGATCAGTTTGGGCGGCCATCAGGTCAAGTATCAGCTCAACAGGAAAATCTTCTTTAGAGCCTTCAACATCAGTTGAAGTGACATGAGAAGCTGATTAGAAGACTCCAAGCACATACCGGACTCCAATCATCTGAAGGTGAGTGTTCTAGCTCTGATGATGGGGACAACAGCCCCACCTTGCCTGCCGCCAAAAGAAGAAGAACTGAACACAAGCAAAACTAGGAGCCTAATCAAGCACAACTGATTCAAGACTCTCTAGTTATTATCTTGTGATTCAGTATACTTCAAAGAATTTCAAAAAAAAAATGAATGAATGAAAATAAATCTTGTACATGACACATCAACATTCATTTTGAAATTTTGGACCGTTGGTAAAACTTTGACACGTTGCATATTTATTTCAAACCAACGACTGAAAATGACAAAGGGAATTTAATTCTTTTAACCATCACATTTATGAGTCGCTCACTCATAAAAATCCTCTTTGCCAAAATTTTAAGAACACAACACAACACAACATAACAACACACTCAACAATCACTGCTTTTTCTCAAAGCAGTTGCTCAAGAGAATTTTTTTTAAAGGGAGTGTGTTCTTTCTCTTTCTCTTCAAAAAGGAAAGCTTCAATTCAAACTCAGCCAATAATTTTTAAAATGGTTGAAGCTTCAAAAGCTTTACCTCCTTCAAAGAGCAAATGATGAGAGATAAATTTCTGGAAAGACAGAAATTTTAAGTGATTCTTCAAGAATCAAACAGTCCTTTTCTTCTGGTCAATCTTCACAAGACTGGAATTCTGCACTACCTAGAAACTCCTACAAAGTTCTTTAGACAAAACTTGGTAAGTGAGTTCTTGCTTCAAACAAAGGTCACTGCAGATGGGAAAGTTATACAATCGGTGATTCAAGAAAGAAAACTCCAAATCACTGAGAGAAAGATTGCAGAAATCTTTCAACTTCCCAGAAAAGGCTCCAGGGTTCAATATCTGAAAGATACAGCTGAACCATACTGGAAAGAATGGCATGCTTCAAATTGCTCCAAGCAATTCAGCTTTACCACCGCTAAAGCTTATTTAAAGCCCAAGTATGGAGTCATGCTCGATATTACGAACAAAATGATGTTCGGAGCCATTGGAAGCTTGAGTCAGTTGGCTCAAGAAAGATACAAGGTAATGATACACCTTGTAGAAGGATTGGAAGCTAATTAGGCAGAATTTTTCTTCTCCCAATTTAAGCATCAAGTCATCAAAGCAGCAGATTAAAAAAGAACTGGCAAATTTGAGTCCATAGTAGGACTTGTTCTAAGAATGAGCAAGCTCCTGGAAGATATGTTGAATCTTCTAAATGATGACGCACTGCCAATCCTCGTATCCGACTAGATTCCCAAGAAATGGAAGGCACATCTTCAGTCACTCAAGAAGAAGAAGAGACCTAAAGCCAGATCTGGCCATACAACTTCAAGCAGTTCAGATGCCAATGAAGTTCCCTCTCCTCACTCCAAAAATAGATCATCAGTGGATTTTAAACCCTGCACTGATCCAGATGAGCTTATTCCCTTCATTGGAATTCCTCATCCAAACTATGGAGCTGAGTACTTCAGGAGAGCCTGTCCTCCTCTCCAACTGACTGAAGACAATATTCGTACTTTCTATAGTAGCGAATATGAAATCAAGAGTGCTCAAAAGGATGTAATAAATCTCCTTCTCACTCACTTCACGTATGTTACCGAGCAAGACAATCAGCTGTTCAAACAGCTACACCGGTACTTTTACTGGTACAACTGGAGACACTCAATGTCAATCCAGTCATATTTTTTGCTGACAGCCTTTCATGGTATGAGCTTTTGGCAACATGAAGAGACTTGGAGCATCAAATGGATTGGAGCCTCAAATCCATTTCTTCCAAATATTGTGCAAGTCCAGCGGATTATGAAGCATCGACTTGATAACAACATTCCAGCTAAGACCCCACTAGCTGATGTTCAAGACAGCTTGAGATCACAAGGAGATGTCAACACTCCAATCGATCTATGTTTCCTACAACTGAATCCGGATCCAGTTCAGTTCGGAAAGGCACATCTACAAGCTGTGGGCACCACTGATGAGACAGACACAGATCTTTCTCATACTCAAGTAGTGGTAATCCCAAGGAGTCAACATTTTGGACTAAATAAAGATAAAAACGATGAAGACACTGCCACATCTCCAGATCTTTTGTCCAAAGGATATGTTACTCCTCTTATCAAGTCTTGCTCTAAAGCTGCAAAACTGATGCAAATCAGTCTAGCTCATCCTGCAGAGGAATTAAATAGCTGACTACCTCAGCAGTTGCTCTTCAACAACTTTAACATGCTGAAACTCAAGTCAGAACTCATCCTTCTCAGGACATTTCCAGTTCAGCTTCCAAAAGAAAACGGTCCAATAGCTCTAAAGAAAGCAGTAAGCTAGTCCCATTCGACCAATCAAGAAGAGAAAATTGATAAAAAGTCAATCAGCAGCTGCTCAACAAAACTGATACAATCAATTAAAGGCGATCTCATCATTTCAACAGGAAACTGATGCCTCGAGCCCCTAAGTCCCGTCTTTTATCAGCTGTCTGATTAATCCTCTTCGATAAGCTTCTTTACTCTCTATTCCTCATAGCTTATTTTTGAAAAAGTTAACGTTAACATTTCAAAATAAGCTTACTGTTCATCTGAGTTGCCATTAAAGTCTCTATACTCAGCATTAAAGTATAAAGAGATGAATTTTCTGAGATATATAAATAACAAATCTTCTGGAAAAATATTTTGCTATTTATGGCAACTACACAGATTTTCAAATCCTCAGATCTCAGCCACTTGATCAAAAAGGCATTATCCAAGTGGACGGCTGAGATGCATGCATCATTTATTCAGCTAACTTTCTTTCAAATCAGATAGCTGATCAGCCAGAAAGCACTCGATTGCTTTGGTTTAATGCATGCAAACTTACTGTCTTTAAAAGCAGTAGAGAAGGTAAATGAAAATAAGCAGCAATAGAGATAACCATTCTCTGAAAATATTTCTCATTCATTCTCCTTGTCTTCTCACTTATCCATAGCCCCTTTTCTTTTCTTCTCATATCATCGAAGAATGTCGTACTCATTCCAATCGATTGATATGGAGCTTCTTGTAAAGCAGCTCAAAATGGATAAGTTTGTCGATCGAGCATTTCTCCAAGATCGAATCGGTCGTGAGAAGACCAGCATGATCTTCCACCTACTGGAGACATACGGGCTCTTGTCATTTATGACAACACAGCCCACAAGGAAGCATCTTCCGCTAGTAGCCGAGTTCTACTATCACGCGGAAATCTTAGGACACAACATCATTTCTGTTGTCCGAGATCAGGTTATCATCATCAATAAAGATGTGTTAATCGAACTGTTCTAGCTTCCCGGCCATGGCCCAAAGGTGTTTGAACTAGCGTTTCCTTCAAAGTTGGAGCTGAGGAACGACTGGAAGCGTCCACATGTTGATCACAAAGACTTCTCAAATAACTTGAAAGATAGTCTTTCTCCAACCATGGTCCAAATTCTGGACATAGTGATGCACATCTTTCTGAGTAGCATCACTAACGCTCAGTTCAAGGATACCACTTCTCATCTTATGGCCGCAATATATTATGGATGCAAGGCTGATTGGGCATCCTATATATTGGCACAACTTCGCCGACAAGTGAAGTATGCTGAGATCGATCTAACCTCTGGCACATTCAAAGTCACGTTAGGATTTGCAAATCGACTCAGTCATATCATTGCGGAGCAACTCGGAATAGTCCCTGGTGGATACACTCTCACCAGATGAGATCTCCTTCCTACAGTCTACATTCATCGACGACAGCGGATTGTAACTGGTCACCCTAGAAAGTCAAGACTCCAGCTCATGGAGGACCACAACCCAGCTAAAGGCAAGAAGCCGCTCCTTTACGCTGATCTTCCAGCTGACGCAGGTCAGTTCTTAACTGATAGTGACTCCTACACATCTACAAGTGAGGCGTCCACTGCACCTGCCACCAGAAAACCTCCTTATGTCGATGTCCCAGAATATCTGGAAGAAGGCTTCAATGCAAGCCTTGACCAACAACTAGAAAGTTGTTTTGGTCGAATAAGGGATCACAGTCACTTTCTCTTTGAACACCTTCAAAAATATCTCTAGTTTCACCTCTGGAGATACCAGGTGGATGATGCCACCATGCTAATGATGACAGACAAGAGAAGCTACTCATATTAGATAGAGGAGGGTGAATGAAGCTGCAGCTGGATGAACTATCCACTCAATACGCCTCCATCAGTCCCAGAAATCATGGATTCCATGATTAAGAGGTTTCAAACCTCGGTGCCTCATGATGTACCCCTTCCTAAACATGAGCCCTCCAACTCGTCCACAACTCCTCTTCAAGAGGATGTCATTCCGGACGAGCCACTTCTCAAAATCACATCAGCTTCTTCTCTTCGGCAAGATCCACTCTCTCTTCCAGATCTTAACTAGCTGATGACGACAGAGGAGTCCTATGCATGGCTTTCCATCTCTATACCTGCACCCCAAGCTCCCCGCTTCACCAACAACTTACTGACCACTTCTTTCTCTCATTTGCCACAGTTGTCACTACCCCATTATGAATTCCATCAACTTGCCCTTTTGGATGATGCCAAAAAGGGGGAAGGATATGTTGATGATGAAAAACCATATGTTCCGACATATGATTACGGGCAGGGTGATATAGCTCTTTAGGATGAAATCCAAAGAGAAGTTCAAAGAGAGGTACAGCTTCAGAGGCAAGCTGCTTCCCAGGGGGAAGTTACTCACGAGAGTGAAGCTACCCATCAGGGGGAAGCTATTCGTGAGAGAAAAGTCCAACTTGAGCAATGCCCAGCTCAAGAATATTTTTGGACTTGGGAGAATGCTCAGCTGAAAGAACCGCAAGAATGGGATATTCACGACATACCCGGCATCTCTCCCTGTAAGTTTGAAAAAGGAGAATCGAGTAAAAGAAGACGGAACTGAGTGGTGAACAGTTCCAACTGAAGAAGGAATTTAAATATCAAGTCTTTGATATTCTCTCTCTCTCTCTCTCTCTCTCTCTCTCTTACTTCCTATAATTCTTCATCTTCTGTGCTCAATCAGTTTCTAAACCATGCTCTTTGTTTATAATATTAATTATTCTGATCTTACTAATTTGTCCCTTTGAATAGCATAATGCTTTACATGTGCTCCAAAAATCTGAAAAATCTGTATGATAATCAGAATTGAGCTGTGTTTAGAACTGAAACATTTGAAGTTTTTCAAGCTAATCAAACGAGTATTCAGATATCTGAATGTCACTTTAGATGTATTTTTCAATCAGCAAAACTCTGATACCTTACAGATAAAACTCGTTGAGCTCACATATTAATGTATGCTCTATTACTCTGGTACTCATCCTCTTATCAAAGCGCTGATGATTACATCAAAGCATTGATATTCATGAATATTAGCTTTGAATAGCTACTAGCATCTAAGGCTGTTCTTTTGAACATAGTCTAATTTCCAGCCTCGCTACCAGAACTGGTACAGGTTCAGATGCTCATTCATGAATGATAATCTTGCACAGTTTTTCCATCATCAAGTCAGCTGGTTTTGACATCATCAAAAAGGGGGAATTATTAGGAAAATTGTTGGGAAAATCCCAAATGATGGTTTTGATGAAATGTCAAAATATGTGTGATGATTTAATGAAAAACTGCAGGATATGTTAAGCTGGAAATCAATGACAATGACCAAGTAAGACTTCGAGCTGAGATGAGAGACAACTATTCAGAAGCATGGTAAACCAGCTTATAGGTTACCTGATCAGACTAGTCAGAGTAAACTCTTCAATGCTTGAGATAAGCTGTAAAGGGGAAAGAGAACTTTGGAGACTAGTAGGTATCCTCGGATGAGTTAGTCAACAGTCTTAGCAAAAAGCCAAGATAGACTGATGAACAGAGTCAGCTTGAAAGCTAAAACTGATCCAATCAAGAGATCAGTCAGAGCTGACCCTAAACTGATCAAAGATCAGTTTATTGGTAAAACAACTCTAAATGCTTTGAGTCTTTATTCAACTGACCTTAGTTCAGTTAGAGAAAAAAAGCTCAAGCAAGTAGCCAACTGACAAGTCTAGAAATGAAAGCTCTTAAGCTCAACTGATGAGTCAGCCGAACTAGACTATATCATGAAAGAAGCTCAAGGCAGCTGAAGATCTGCCAACTGGACTACCTCAGAGCTGAAAGCCGAGACAGCTTAGAGCCCATCAGCTGAATGTCCAAGAACTGATAGCCGAATCGCCTGCTCCTACTGACAAGTAGTTAATGAAGATCTCAATAGGAAATCATTGAAAACGGCTAGTTCATTAAAACGGCTACTAATGATCTTAGAGTAGAGAAATTTAAAAGTCAAAATGGCTAGTTCATTAAAAGAAGCTTCAAACGGCTACAGGCATTAAAAATGCCACCGGTGATCTTTAAACATCACCAATCATAACGGTAAAAAATCACTCATCTATTTATAGAAGGTGAAATCAATTTTGGCCAAGAAGACTTTCACCAATCTAACTTTACTATTTGTGCAGAAAATGAGCTACTTTTTTCTCTCTCTCTACAGCTCAAAGCTCAAGATTCTCAAAGTGCGAAAAGTCTTAAACTGAGAAGGCGTGCTTCAAGGTCAAAGCAAGCTGCTAAGCTGATGCATAATTCCAGTAAGAGCAAAACTTCTCAATTCTGTCCCTTAAATATCAACCACCCAGCTCAAAGAGAAAGGAGCATTCCAGGTTGATAACAGTTTCAAGACTGTCTTCTTGAAGATCGAGTGAGATCTAAAATCGTGTAAAGACGGACAATAGCACCTAAAGTCTTAGAAAGCAGTTAGGACCGGTAAGTGTGAGCTGTAGACCCAGAAACCGACTGAGAAGAAGCGTGTACCGACGCGTCCGTTCTTCCGGGATAGCAACAGTTGGAAAGGAGGCTACGATTGGTTTGAAGGGTGCCGTTTTCACCAACCAGATTTCTTCACTGTGTAATTGTAATAAAGAAACTTTACTCTTGCATAGTGGATTGCCCTTCTGCGGAAAGAAGAGAGGACGTAGAAGCGAGAAGCTTCGAACCTCTATAAAGCTCTGTGGGTGTTGTTCTTACTATCTTACAGTTTTGCAAGTTATTCAACTCCACACATTCACACACACAGACTGAACTGACAAGCTTCAGCCATGTCTTCAAGCTATCAGTTCCAAACTGATCAGCTCACCAACTAAGCTTCTGTCAGTCTCTCTCAACTGATCAATCAGCACAGATAAATCACACAAGCGAGTCAGGGCCCCATCTATTCCGCAATCTGTCTTAAAAGTTTTTGAAGTCAGTTTATTCACCCTCCCTCTAAACTGACAAAGGCTCGCACCGGGACCAACAACTATAATAAAATATATTTTTGTAATAAATATTTTGATAATATTAAATATCATAGTGGGACACAATAGTGGGACATGAAAAGTGGACTAGATGATTTTATCCCAAATGTGTATGCATCTTTTCCTAGATACAGGCTTTCACACTTGAAAAGTGAGTCTGTCACACCTGGCTTGCCACATGTGGTTTACCTCACCTGTGTAGATTTGCAGGCTATTACACAGGGGGCAGAATTTACCCAGTGCGCACCACGGTAGCGGCTTCGGGTTACCCTCGACATCCAAAAAAAATAAGTTTTAAATTTAATTAACTATTTATTGTAGCTAAATTAAACTTAATTGCCAAAATTTTCAATCTTAAATTTAATTCACTTTCCATTGTTCTGAAATTAAATTTAAATTTTCAATTTGCTCAATCTTAAATTTAATTCACTATATGTTGTAGTGGAATTAAATTTAAATTATCAATTTTCTCAATTTTAAATTTAATTCACTATCGTTGTAGTGAAATTAAATTTAAATTGTTAGTTTTCTTAATCTTACATTTAATTAACTATCCATAATAGTGAAAGTAAATTTAAATTTCCACATTTATTGAAATGGTCGTACTTATGTTTGAACTAAAACCAATATTAAATTTAATTTTCACTAATTATAGTGCAATTAAATTTAAAATTCTCAATTTATTGAATATAACTTAAGATACTCATACATGTATCTAATAAACAATATGATGTGTATTACTATAATCACATATTATTGTACAAACATTAAAGAGGCCTTTACAATTTACATAGCCTTTCATAATCAACATGTCTGTCATGCAAAATAAATCACAACTCTCGCACTTGATCAAAAATGGTCTTATAGTCAACCATTTTAAAATCTAAGAACCGACTGATAGTGAATTTTTTCAATTCGTCATTCTCGATTCCATACTTTGTTTCCAAGGAATTCCAGAGTTTCTTAGGAGTTTCAATACCGTAGTACAACGCATAAAACGCATCCTCTAATCCATTTAGGATCTAGTTGCGACAAAAGAAATCGTTATGATACCATATATCAAAATATGATTGTTTCAATTGATCCGCCTCTTCTATCTCCATAATTTGTGGAGTTTCTTTCAAGTATCGAGCCAATTTGAGAGTAGTTAGGTAGGAAAACATCTTTTGTTGCCAATGCTTGAAGTCGATCCCCAAAAAATTTGTGGGTTCAGCACAAACGGGTGTTGATGCTGCGCTACTACTTAAACTCATTTCTCGAAAACAAGGAAGAAATATATTAGAATTTTTGTCTTACGATTGTTGTTACAATATAATCGGAAATGACAAAAATAACAATAGTAAATAAAATAAAAGGTAGTCGAGGCAAGAGTTAGATTCTTTCTCCGTAAGATGAAATTGCCACCTCGCAATTGTACCGTCTACGTCAAATTCACCAAGATACAATGACTATAACGAACTAGAGTTTTTGTACCATAAGTTGAGATTTCGGCAAACTCTTCGATACTCAGGACCGAGTATGACAAGTAGAAGAAAACTAATAGATGTATATATGTAATATATCATTAGATCTTTGTATATATGGTATTAACCATATCTTAGCCTAGAATAGTGGAATAAGTTGTGTATATATTGAGATGATTGAGAACGTAATAAATCAAGAGATTATATTCTTTCATGATATCACGAGAATATGGTTTCTTCTCTCCTTCTTCCGCTGCGCCGTCCTCCCCGTGATCTCTAATCTCCACCGCGCTGTCCCTCTTCTCTGATGGCTGATGGCAAATCGGACTTTTATCTGGCCCTTGCCGTTTCGAACATCCGGAATCACATTCCCATCATCCTAGAGATGGAGAATGTGCAATATGCAACGTGGGCGGAGTTGTTCAAGATACACGCTCGCGCTCACCGAGTCATCGACCACATCATCCCCTCCACCACGAGTCCGCCAACGGCACCATCGACTGCTGCCGAAAAGGAACTCTGGCAAACCCTCGATGCCACGGTTCTTCAATGGATCTATGCCACGATCTCTATGGATCTTCTCCACACCATTCTGGAGCCTGACTCGACGGCGGTGGCGGCTTGGAAGCGACTCTGTGAGATTTTTCAAGACAATAAGAACTCGAGGGCTGTCACCCTCGAGCAGGACTTCTCCCATACCTCTATGGAAGAGTTCCCATCGGCGTCCGCTTACTGTCAACGTCTCAAATTATTAGCGGATCAATTAAAGAACGTTGGTGCTCCCGTCTCCAACGACCGCCTTGTTTTGCAGATGGTCGCCAGCCTATCCGATGCCTACAATGGCATCGGCACTTTGCTTCATCAAAGCAACCCGCTACCTCCATTTTACCAAGCCCGATCGATGCTTGTCTTAGAAGAAGCCGGGCTGGTGAAGCGCGCCGCGTCGAGAGCTGCTTTGGTCGCCTCTGTTCCTCCCCCTCCAGTGTCGCTTCCCTCGTCGCCGCGCCCTCTCTCTGCTGGCAGACGCTCGAACAAGAAGAAAGGGGGGGTTCTGGCCAAGTTCAGTATATGCTCCAGTTTTCGACGCATGGCTATGGGCAGTCACCCTCTCGTCCGCCGTGGCCGCCACAATGGCAGTGGCCTGTGCCGCCCTGCCCCTACCCTACAACCCCTTGGTCCCACCCTCAAGCGCAGGCTCATCCCTCTGCCTACACGGCTCATGAACCTCCCTCGCCGACAGATATTGCGGCGGCTATGTATACTCTTGGCATATTGACCCTGGATCCGAATTGGTATATGGACACCGGTGCTACGTCGCATATGACGTCCTCTCAAGGTACACTCTCATCTTATATCAATTTGAGCATTAAAAATGGCATTCAATGGTTCTTCAATTCCAATTTCTGGTTATGGTAATACTAGCTTACCTTATTCGACCCCTCCCCTTGGCCTGAATAATGTTCTACATGCCCCTGGTCTTGTCAAAAACCTGGTATCTGTACGAAAGTTTACTACTGATAATTCAATATCTGTTGAGTTTGATCCGTTTGGTTTTTCTGTGAAATATTATCAAACAAGGATCCCGCACATGAGATATGAGAGGCGGGGGGCCTTGTATCCAGTTACGTCAGCCCAGTCCTGTTCCCATTCTGCTCTCCACTCCACCACTCCTTCCATATGGCATGATCGTTTGGGTCACCCGGTGTTCCTGTGTTCGAGTCTCTCTGAAGAACTAATAGTTTTGTTTGCGATGGGCGATTATCTTCTTATGTTTGTCCGTCTTGTTCTTTGGGAAAATATATTAAATTACCATTTGTGGCATCTACTTCAAGTACTGTTTTGCCGTTTGATATTATCCATTGTGATGTGTGGACATCTCCTGTTTTGAATTCTTTGGGTCATCGTTACTATGTGTTATTCTTGGATGATTACACGAATTATTTATGGACATTTCGTATTGCTCATAAGTCTCTTGTCTTTCCCATCTCCTGTTTTGAGTTCTTTGGGTCATCGTTACTATGTGTTATTTTTGGACATCTCCGGCAATCCGGTTCAACACCAGCGTACTAAGCACATCGAGATGGACATTCACTTCGTTCGGGAGAAGGTCGCTAGGGGCCAGGTTTGTGTCTTGCATGTTCCTTCTCGCTCGCAAATAGCAGATGTCTTTACCAAAGGTTTGCCCCTTGTGTTGTTTGATGATTTTCGTTCCAATCTCAACGTTCGTCCTCATCCCGTTTTGATTGAGGGGGTGTAATAGATGTATATATGTAATATATCATTAGATCTTTGTATATATGGTATTAACCATATCTTAGCCTAGAATAGTGGAATAAGTTGTGTATATATTGAGATGATTGAGAACGTAATAAATCAAGAGATTATATTCTTTCAAAAACTACAATGCTAGAATATATGTATGCAATTGTAGATGGGATAATCATGAAATGAAATGAACATATGGGGGATTTATATAATAGTCGAAAGTGAAGTTACACACGCTAAATGAAGTATCTGTTCTGCAAATGTTCATAGAAAAGTGTATGTTATTATGAACTTAATGTAAACTGCAGAAAGTAAAGCACATAAAGAGTTGGTAACCCTATTCGATCAATTGATCTACGTCAGGAAGACTTGTCAAGTCCGAGGAAAATAATTTACTACTCCAATGCAACGTTTACTTGGGATACAGAAAACTTTTTGAAAGTGTATGAAAAGTGTTTCACTACATAATGACTAGAACAATATTCTGTAGTCTAAAACTCACGACAATCAGAAGTTTTAATCCAACTAGGAATTTAATAAGGAAACTTCCTTATTTAAACTTAAACCGAAGGCTTGTCTTGTTAGAACTCTTCAATCTCTAGATTTGTACCTTATCTTCAATTACGTGCTCTCCAAGCTGATTAATTAGTCATCTTCTAGAATGATCTTGAATCACTTCTTGGTTGGCAAACTTCGAACAGCTTCAATGATTTTGAAAGAACAATCTGGACATAAGATGTTCATGCAAACGTTCACGAACTTTGCCATGAACATTATTGATCTTGAACCTTCACATCGGGTAGCACAACAAAATATCTTACATCGGGTAGCACAACAAAATATCTTATATGCTCACAAACTGACTTCTGGCTATCACTCAAGCTAGCTGACAATACTCAGTGTGTTGAACAATCTCAGTTGTGTCTTGATGCACAACAGTCTTCATCTTCAACCCATTCCTATTTTCATGCTTGAGAACGTTGTCCAAAACAACATGTGTACTTGAAAAAAATCAAATTACTTAATTATGATTATATGCCATAAAGATCAATGACAATCAATCACTACTATAAGTGCAAAGTACAACACTTGATAAATAAGGTTAGTGCAAAGTATAGCACTGGCAGAAAGGTTGTGGTGACTATTGAAGAAATTGCACCATATCATCTTAGGATAATCTAGACCATTAGATCGTGTCTTTTCACCAAATAAATGATCCATTGGTTATGATTACATCTATTTGAATTGTTGCACCCTTTCAATCATAAGCACCTCGACATATACTACTTCAAGTTCATGTATTAATTTCTTATTCACCTGAACTCGATTTTGAGAAAATAAATACCAAATTAATGTACTCAAAATGTAGTTTTCAAATATATAATTTGATTTCAATCCCGACAAATAGAATTTCATCAAAAAATAAATTTACGATAGGCCATACACCATGTCCCAACAATCATATATTTTCAATTTTTAACTAAAAATTTTCCCCAATAAAAAGAAAAGTACACTTGCAGATCCAAAACAACATACACACACACACACAAAATTTTGCATTATGATTGAATGGAAAAGTCCACGCCATGCTTAAGAGCACAATGCCTAGTTTTGGAAATGTTTTGGCAAAAAAAATTTTTTGAAGCATATCTTACTCCTTAAGTAGATATTAATTTTGTTGGTTCTGATTTTTTCACCTCTTACTAAGTATACAACAATGTAGTGGTTTTTTTACACGATATATTAAAAAACATATAGATATTGTTTACATAGTAGAAGGCGAAAAAAATCATGATCAACATAATTAAAATCTACTAATATCATCATTCATGTCCACAAAATATAATTTACAAAAAAAGCTTAAAAATATTTTTAAAAAATAAAATACAAAAACTGGGCACGGTGCCTTGAGGGCGTCATCAACTTTTTCAGATTGAACTGTGGTAGATATTACCAGGGGCTAGTAGGTTGATTATTCACCTATTGGGCCCATTAGATCCTAGAGCATGTGCATGTGGATCATCTTACCATATACGTGTTAGCGTGGAAAAGTCGATGCTACCTTAAGGGCACTGTGCCCAATTTTTATATTTTAATTTTTAAAAATGTTTTAGAAATTATAGTTTGGAGACATGAATGATCACATAAGTACATATTAATTATATTAGTCATGATTTTTTTTTTATTTGTCTCCTGCTATGTAAATGATATTGGTGTATTAGTTTTCATGATATCATCTAAAAAAAATCACAATTAACATCATCGTTTACATAGCTAGGTGGAAATTCATAACCAACATAATTAATAATCTAACACCATTAACTTGAATATAATATTCCGGTTATACCATTTCCATATTTTAAAAATAATTAATTTTAAAAAAGCACCATTTTCACCATATTTGTAATTTAAACACCATTTTTGAAACGTTGCAATAACCATACCTTTTTTCGATTTGTAGCCAATTTGACATTCATAACTTTTTTCGATGATCGAAAATTAAATGTGAACTTTTTTGAATGCGTATATGAACTCATATATATATATATATATATATATATATAATATTTTGAAAAACACTTTAAAAAATTTGAATTGGCGTGCTAGCTAGCCTTTTGACAATTTATGCATATTATTTTGAAAAGAGTTGTACGTGTGTTTCGAATCCAAAATTTAGTTTTGGAACTTCCACTGCTTCCGAGTCTCACGGAGAGAAATGGATATTGTATTTTGCATTGAATTTATGTATATTGTATGTTATTTTTAGGATCGATCCTGAGATTTGAAGTGTCCGTTCAAACATAAAAAATGTGCCGTTATTTGTTAAAATGTAAATTTATTGAATAATATGATAGATGAAAAAAACATCATCTCAAAACTATTTTTCATGTTCAAAAGCATGAAATATGTTCAATATGTTCAAATTTTAGAAGATTTTCAAAATCACTCAACTCATGAGTTCACTATCATCTTCGAAAAACTGTGAAACAAAAGAAATAAATTTACTTTGAATGATTTAATTTAAACATATTTCTTCAAATATTTATTGAAGTAATTAAACTCGCTTATAAATTTTTAATAATTAATATTTCTAGCAAATCATGTTTAATGGATATCAAACGATATCCATTAAATATTTCTTATGACATGGTCGACCACAATAAGATTTTAAGATCTTCAATTTTGAAAAATTTCTATCAGCATATAGAATTGTAATTAATATGTATGACTAATAAAATTCTATAAACAATACATCATGACAACTATTTAGCCTCTTCAATTTTGGTAAAAGATATCTCAATGTGTTTATATTTCTTGCCATCAAGATCACTAAACTCTCCATGTTTTAAAATAATCTCAAGATTTTCACAATTTATTTTTAATAGCATTATACAATTAATTTAATTATTATAAGAAAATAAAATTCCAAAATTCTTTTCATATGAAGCAAATTGATCAAATCTTTTTAGGGTTAATTGCTGTAAAAATCACCAACTTTATGTGTTGTTGCAAATTTAACACGAACTTTAAAAGTAGGCAATTATAACATCAACTTTTGATTTGAATGTTATTTCACATCCCTCAAATTTTCCGTCTATTAAAATCTGATGTTCTGATTTAAATATGACATGTCAAATTTGGACATAAAATTCCGCCCTAATTTAGCCTAATCCCCAAATCAAACCATATAGGCAAAATAAAATCCCAAAATCTCTAAGTTTGCTCGAAGATTCTCACTATTTCTTAACTCTGAGAGTTCGTGATAATATTTTGAATTATGGATTGACTATCTCCGCAAATGGACGGAAGCGGAAGATTGGGAGTTAGATTCAGTGTTGCAGAATTTAGTGCTTTCAGGGTGGAGGAAACGGCGGAGCAAGGCTGATGGGTGGCGGTGACGAAGGAGGTGTGGCCGGATGAGATGAAGAGTGGGAGTGGGGGTAGGTAGTTTTGATGTTGCTATAGAAGAGGATTCTTACAATTCTTCAACCAATGAAGACATGATTTGTCAAGCAGGGAAGGTGTTTGAGGAAATGTCTGAACTAAAAAATGAACTCCATAGTGAGGAAATTGAGGAAGAGGCTTAGACTTCGTGATCTATACATCACAGTCCTTAAAATATGCCAAATCTATACACTGAAGTGTATTTGATGATTTTTTTTTTGAATGAGTTACCCTAAACCAGATCTTTAGAATGAATGGTGAACGATAGCATTTTAATTTATAGATTCATTGAAATAAAATATAATTTCCATGTGGATCATTACATGGGAAGTCCGGCAGACACGTCATATTTAAATAGTACACATCACATTTTAATGGGCGGAAAATTTGAGGGATGTGAAATAACATTCAAATCAAAGTTGATATTATAATTGCCTACTTTTAAAGCTCGTATTATATTTGCAATAATACATAAAGTTGGTGATTTTTACAACAATTAACCCATCTTTTTATAGTGATCTAATTGCTTGATCTACTGTATAGAGGAAATAAGTGGTTTGAAATGGTCTCTAATGAATTGTATAAATAAAAGAAAAGGTAACCTAGACCTAAGAGTCCCAAAAATCACAGATCGATAACTCAGGGGACCAGAGCCTCATCAAAACCCACATGAAAAACCCAAATCGGGAAAAACCATAGTGAGAAAAATAGTATCCCTCAAATAAAAACGAAAGTAATCCAGACCAGAAAAGTCCGGTTTGACAAAGTCTAAAATACAAGGAATGCCAAAAAACCAAACACCAGGAGGGACAACAGAAGAAGCTAATAAATCAGTCACTCTATTACCCTCACGGTATATATGAGAAACACAAAACCGAATACCACTAAGAGCATCCACAATAGTGTACCAAATATTTGGTACATAACTCCGCCACATCAAAAGTTATGTACCTACTTTTCTAAATACCTATTCTCCTTCAAAACATCCTATATCACATATGGTACATACATAACTTTGAGGGTCCCACCAATACATCATTCACTTTTATATATACATATATATTACTTTTATACAAAATTAAGTAATTAATTTTAAATATTAATTTTAGGTATTAATTCAAAGTCATCATTAATTTTTTTTATTTAATTTTTTAAAATTAAAATGAATCACTTTTTTTACCAAATAAAAAAACCAACAATTTTATTCATACAAGAACAATGAGAACAACATTGAGAAATAAAACACAAAGATTACATAAAATAAAATATTGAAATAAATAAAAACTTCTTAAACAAACTAATTATTAATATTATTATTGCTGTATTTTGCCCAAATATGCTCAATCAAGTCGGCTCGAAGCTTGTGATGTTGTTTCTTATCTTGTAGCTCTGCCTCTATATTTACTCGAGCAGCAAAATCAGAGAGAGCTCCCGATGTAGCAAGATTGGTCTCTTATTGGTGGATTCTTCTGTCTCCGACCACTCAATTGATGCACTTCCTTCATCTTCAATTATCATATTGTGAAGAATAATACAAGTATACATGATATCCTTCAAATTACTCCGGTACCAAAAATGAGCAGGACCTCTAATCATTGCCCACCGAGCTTGAAGTACACCAAATGCCCACTCGACATCCTTCCTTGCAGACTCTTGCATTTGCTTGAACAACATTTTCTTGGGGTCATACGAAGAATGAAAGCTTTTGACAAAAGCTGCCCACTCTGAATAGATCCCGTCTGTAAGATAGTATCCTCTGGTATAATGTCTACCATTCACTGTAAAATTAATTTCCGGCGCTTTTCCCGCTATCACTTCGTTGAACAATGGTGATTGGTAAAGAACATTTACATCATTATTTGAACCTGCAACTCCAAAAAATGCTCTCGAGATTAATGCTCTCGATATTTTGTTCAGCTTCAGCATCAAAATCTACTTCGAGATCAATGCTCTCGATCCCTGGTGGCGATGAACCATGCCCAGAACTCGGAGTGCTCCCTCCATCTTTACTAACCATTCTTGTTAATTTTGAAGGCATTTGAGGTGGACTTCCATAGGAAAATCCGTGAGGAGATGGCATGAAAGGAGGATAAGAGGGTTATTGATAACAATCAGCTGGTGGATACGTCATATACGGATTAGCTCCAGAAGCAGCCATTGGATTCATTTGAGAGTTTGGGTTAAAATAAAAATTTGGGGGACGAAAATTGAGATTTTGCTGGGGAATATTAGAATTTGGTGGGGGAGGGTTTGGATTTTGTGGTGGAAAGTTGAAATTTTCTTCTGGATTGGAAGAATTGAAAAAATTCTTCATAAGATTTCGATCCATATTGAAATTTGGAAAATTTTAGAGATGACAATCTACAAAGGATAGCTAAATAATTTTCGTTAGATGTGTATAAATCAACAAGCAAATGATTCTACTTATAGATTTATTTTTCCTTAACATTTCACTTGATAATAATTGAGATGATCACCCACTATGACAATTCAACTGGTAAAGTTGATGTATACAGTTGAAAAAATTGATAGATGCTTGCAGACTAATCACATTGGAAATTGATATGTGTCTGAAAAGTTGATAAATGTCATATGACTGTCTAATTGAGATGCATGTATGACTGCAAAAGGTGGTAAATAAAATCAAAGAAAAATGAATTGAAGATAGGAATTAAAAAATTAAAATAAAATATTTTAAAGTTATCATTAAATATTATTTTTAGTTATAAGTTTTTAAATTTTTATGCGTGTCAATTCAAAATAAATGTGAAAATTAATACATCACATAAAAATTATGTTTTAAAAATAATTACCGAAAATAAAAAATTAAATAAAATGAATTGAAAATAGAAAATAAATAAAAGAGAAAAAATGAATTAAGTAAAATGAGATCCATCGAATTCATAGGAAGGAGTGGGGCAGATGAGAGAGAAAATGAAAAGAAAAAAAACAAAAAAGGGGCAGGGGTGGGGCAGGGTCTGGTATTTGCAGAGGGAGCCACTCTCTTTTTTTGTGTTTGCAATCACGCACCATCTTCCCATCAATCGTGTATCCCACGCGCTTATCCATGCGTTTTTCTTCAATTTTAGAAAAATGGTACATGCAGCTGATTTAGTTTTTAACTTTGTACCAGATTATTTTTGTTCCACTATAATATGTACCAATTTATGGTACATACAACCCATTTGTACCAAAAATTTTGTGTTATAGTGGATGCTCTAATGTAATCTAACACTCTGCACCAACGAGCCTTGAGGATCCAAGGCACCTGCATACTACGAGCAGATGGTAGGGAAACCACATATACCGAATCAGCCTCGAGCCAGATAAAAGCTAGAGCCATATGTTGCGCCTGCTCAAGAGCAAAAATCACAGCCAAGAGCTCAGCCAAAAATGCGAAACCAACTCCTTCATTTGTATGAAAACAGCACACAACGCGCCCATCCGCACCTTGAAAGACCCCCCAGTCGCCATGCATCCCGGAGCACCCAAAGCCGATCCATCTGTGTTAATCTTGATCCATCCTGCAGGGGGAGGACGCCAATTAACAGAAACGATCCGTTTAGGAGGAGCAGGTCGAGGAACAACTTTCAACGTCTTCTCCATGCAATTAAAGAATCTTAAAAAAACATACTCTTAATTCAATTGGAGGTCTTAAAAAAAGACATAATCTTAATTAATATCCTAAAAGTCCAAAATAATATAGGACTTATCAATTAATGGGCTAAAACTTTTTTTTTTGTAAGTGTAATAAGTTAGACTCAATTGGACGAATATCTAAATAAAAGTAATGAGTTAAACTTAAAATTATTTTAGACGTAGTATATATAATTTTCTTCTATTAAAAATGACACTAAATTAATAATACTACATATATGATATATGTATGGTAAAAACTTGCATGCATCATGATGCAAATAACACCATATGAGACGGGTCGGGTCAAATCCGCGCTTGACCCGCGTTGACCGGGTCAACCCATAAAAAAAATCTGTCCAAAGTCGGTACCAACAGTCCTATTAAAAGGTATCACACAACATATGAAAAGTATCATCTGTATCATTAAAAAGTAAGGGGTCTGCTAGTTATTTTATACTAGTTTATTTAGTTCAAATTGTGATTTTTTCCATTCAAATTAATGTTTAGACCTTAGTAGTTTAGGGATTTTTTAGGGTCACGGCTTTTAGGGGTTTTTAGGATTTTTAGAGGGTTTATTTTAGGGTTAATGGTTTTTTAGGGGGTTTTTTTAGTTTTTTTAGGGGTTTATTTTTATTTTTCAATTGCCGTTTAAATTCATTTTGAAAAGATTAGATTAATCATCGAGCACAATGTACGAGCCCACGTATTAGCGTTGGGCGAGTGCATTGTGCAAGTCACCGGTTCAATTTTTTAGGGGTTTTTTTAGGATTCATGGTTTTTTAAGGGAGTTTTTTAGTTTTTTTAGGGGGGTTTTTTAGTTTTTTTTTGTGGGTTTTTTTAAGGGTTCATGGGTTTTTTAGGAGGGGGGGTGGGTTTAGGGTTCATAGTTTTTTAAGGGGTTTTTTTAGGGTTCATGGTTTTTTTTAGGGGGCTTTTTTAGTTTTTTAGGGGTTTATTTTTATTTTTCAATTGCCGTTTAAATTCATTTTAAAAAGACTGGATTAATTGTCGAGCGTCGGGCTCGTGCATTGTGCGAGTCGTCGGATTTTAAAAAAATTAAATTCATTCACATTTATTTTAGGGTTCACTAATTCGATTTTAGGATATAAATTTATTTCAAAATTTATTTTTTATTTTTCAATTGCCATTTTAAATTTATTTTTAAAAGATCAAATTAATAATCGAGCACAATGCACTCGCCCGACGCTAACGTGTGGGCTCGTGCATTGTGCGAGTCGTCAGATTTAAAAAAGAATTCAAAAAAAATTGAAAAAAAAAACAGAAAAAAGAAAAAACAAAACAAGGACGGGCGCATGGGCCTCACGCGCCACGCGTGGGACGAGCGCGTGGAGCCACGCGCCGCCTGAAATAGCAGCACGAAAGGCCTGTTGCATGTAAGTGCAGCTCTATATGTACATATAATTTTTGGTATCCTTATAATTCAGAGAACTCACTGTGCGGCATTTCTCAAGAACACCCACAAGACCGCCCCTAGTTATTTTATCCTATCCTTTCAGCATATGTATATAACTATTATAATTTATACCTATGCATAATTTGTAGTGATGAAACATAACGCAAAATTAAAATATTGATAAAAAAAATATATATGTATGACTCGTGGAAAGTGTTACCAATTATTATTTTCACGATTCTTTTTGCACTCACGTGAAAATGAAATGGATATATGTTCACAAGAACAATCTATATATTATAAACTATTCATTAATTAAGAGGGTAACTGTTAGTAGTGCCATTTTTAAATGACCTTGCAATATTTATAATCGTCATATGATGGTAGGTTTGGCTAAATTCTTATTTTAAGTAATATTTCATAAATTATACAAAGAAAATTATACTAGATACTTTATAGATAAATACTTCCCCGTTTCGTTTTATTTGTTATTTTAGATTTTTTTTAATCTAGAATTAACAATTAATTTTTTTGATAAATAGACTCATCCCTCATATATGCCACAAAATCTTAACAACAAATAATACGAAATGGAGGAGTATCATATATTGTGTCGGTCTTTGACAATCTTATTAAAAAATATAACGACTTTAAAATATTTAAAAAAAAAAGACGCGATTTTTAAATGTTTAACAAATTTATCGTAGATCTCCGTATCGAAATGATGAACCGGATGACCTACTGAATTCATGTGTGGAAAATTGGAAATACACCTTACGTTAGAAAATGAGTCGGAA
This sequence comes from Perilla frutescens, assembly GCA_026008535.1. Lineage (NCBI taxonomy): Eukaryota > Viridiplantae > Streptophyta > Magnoliopsida > Lamiales > Lamiaceae > Perilla > Perilla frutescens. The sequence continues at coordinate 14,953,054 of BRKX01000013.1, forward strand.
AAAATATTTTATACGCTAGTAGTACGAAAGGACGTCGGTTTAATACACCAAAAACGCTACTTTGTACTCATTTACAATTTTTATGTACTCCCTTCATGTCACGGAATGCGACCCTCATCCTATTCGAAGACTCAGGATATACCGGGACAATTTCATTCTTTTATTCCAATTTTCGGGACCGAGGCCCGTCAGGCTCTCGTGACTGGTGCCTCAGCACACCCCGGGCCACCTGCACCCGCCTGGACCGCCAGTACTAGCATTCAAGACCGTCGGGGCAGACACCCACCAAACGCCCCGTCCGAAGCTCCATTGCTGCCATAATGCTAGATTTCTTGTTGTAATGTACATAGTTGTAGGTACAGCCTTGCACGACCATTTTGGATGTTTTCTAGCTTTTTAGTATCTAGTGTTGTCACTAGCCCTTTTTTTTCTTAAGCCTATTATAGGGGGAAGGTGCTAACTAATTGTCAGACGAGGACGAGTGAGCGTTGCAAGGAGTGTCCCCATCTCCAACTAACACATGCTGTAATTGCTACCAAGCCATAATGTACATGCAATTCACATTAATGTAGATTTCCTTTCGAACAAATGCATTTGTGTTTTGCTTGCTTTGCCGAGACCACTAAAAGAACCAGAGAGTATGAATATCATCATCATCATGCACCAAGCTTTGCAATAGTGAAGCGGAAGTAGACTATGACGGACTACTAGCCCACAGTGCACTCTTATATTAACCACTGCAAGCGTCCTGTGACACTCCATCCCCATAAGATAAACTTATTTGCCTTTTTAGGATGTTTCGATTTATAGTTGGGTTTCTATATATATTTGACTAATTTACTAATATATACCCTTATTTAATGTCAAAGAAATAAATATGGGCATATTAGGAAGTTTTTTAATTAATTGTATTTCTTAATCTTTGTGAAAATCTCAACCAACTCATCTTATGAATCTTATTGGAACAGAAGGAGTACAAATTATGTTTTTGTGTTGATATAACATACATTTTTTCCCATCTCTATTTTTTAAATCGATGTGTATCATCATTTTAGTACTACATTTTTTGATGGGGGCATATTTATTAAAAACTTAAAAGATAGGATCTCTTTTAAAATATCTTTTGAGATCGTAACATTTTTTTAAAAAAAATCACCAAATTAAAATTAGGAGAATATCTGGTATTTATTTGCTCTCTTCAATTAAAATATAAATATATAAAGAGAAAAATGAGATGAATTGACATTGAGATTGGGTTGGTTGAAAAAGAAAGGTTGGGTTGCATTGACCAATCTTAATTAGATCTTATCTTCGTCACGTGGGGAAACTAATTTTCTAATCACAATCCCACCGCCCCCACAAACACTTGCATAAGATTTTTCCCTTCAATTTATTGCTTAGTTTTAACTGAATTGGTTTAAAAAAAGAATGAGTGAATCGGTGCTGCAAACAGAGCCATCCTTCTGTATATACACAGATGATGAGTTCGGCGAGCAAGTGGGGAATGCGGAGGTGATGAGAGAGAAGATAGAGAGAACTGCTACAATTGGAGATAACATCGAAGCTGGGTTCAGTTTCGCGGGAAATGAGATGAGAATGATCGAGGAAGATGAAGACGAAGAAGAGAAGGTGTCGAGCAGATTTAAAGATCTCAAGATTGAAATTAGCCCTCCTATTCATGAAGCCAAAACGGAGACTCTCAACAAGTGGAGAAATCATGCTCAATATTTGGAGGTTTGAGTTTCTTCACTTCATATTGTTTTTGTTTGCTGTATTTATTGAGTAGGCTAATATTAGGAGGCCCCGGTTTGCTTACGCTGTCTTGAAAAAAATATAATTTAGGAATGTAGCCATTTTTTAAATATAAGGGAGTGTTGGTCAGACTCCCACGGGTCAAGATGTCCATGTTTGAATTCAAACACATTCGGATGCAGTTAAATTACAAACATTTCATTGAATATGGACTTAAATCTAATATTATTACCATTTAACAAGTATCCATCTGAAAGATGGTCTAACATAAGTTTTTGAGGGGTGGACATATATGAGCTTTTGGCATGTTAGCCTCATATTTGATGTTATTGACTACATTTACAAAGGTCTGATCACTAGGCTCTATATAAGTGATAACCTTTTTAAATCTTATGGTAGTTGATTAGGCATCAACATATCAATAGTGCTTCAAGAAAAATCTAAGAATGGAGAGGAAATAGACCTGGCACAAATTTCTTACCATCTATTGTGCTCCAGAGCTCTAACTGAAATGCTTTTCCCCATAGATTATGCCACTCAAGATTTTATCAGAATTCTGATTTTTAATTGAAATGTCGAAACATTGCAACAGTCCACGGGGGATCTTTATGGTGCTGAGGAATACTATTTCCAAGCTATGGAGGCAGATCCTAATGATGGTGAAGTGATGTCTCAATACGCCAAGTTGGTATGGCAGCTCCATGGCGACCAAGCTAGAGCCTCGCGTTATTTTGAGAAGGCGACTGTGGCTGCTCCAGCTAATAGGTGAGTTTTCGTTTCTTTTACTGTGTCTTATTGTTGCTACCATAGTTCTTGCATCTGAATTTCACACAAAAGTTTGATGTTATGAACTAGCATTATTACTGGTCTAACAGCTGAAGATTTGGTTCGTCTTTGCAGTGATGTCCTTGCTGCATATGCAAGTTTCCTGTGGGATATAGATGAAAGTGAAGAAGAAGAAGAAGAAGAAGAAGAAGAGCATTTGTCTGATGGCACACAGGTGGTTGTCGTTTGTTTTTGGCTGAGGTTAAAGAAGTTAAAGAGCTGAAACTCATTGTGTTTGATCAGAAATGGCAGGTTGATGAGAATCCTGTTCTGCTGGATGCTTTGGCTGGAGATTATAAAGAAGAAACGAGGCCGTCTAGCCCTCCGTTACATCTTGCCATGGGGCTAGGAATCAATACTGCTGGTTTTGGTGGTTTTAATGATGCTGTTGACTACATGAATTCAAGCTCCGATGACAGTACTAATGTTGAAGACTACTATAGGAGGATGGTTGAGGAAAATCCTCGTAATGCTGGTTTCCTGAGAGATTATGCTCTTTTCTTGCATCAGGTAAAATGACTCTCCCTCCAGTCAGAGTTCTGTGAGTCTGTAATAGTTTAGTCAAAAAATTGAGCAAAGAGGTGTTTCTTTTGTGTGGCAATTAGGATTCATTGTCTGCTGTTAGGATTATTTGTTATGAAATGATAATTTTATTTCGTATTGCAGCAATGCATGCCATGAGTTCATTGTTACAAGACTATGATGTTCAGAAAGACCTGGCATGTATAATAACTTCAGTTGTCTTGCAAGCATGAGAAACAAATATATATTCTGCAAATGCGGTTTGATTTACTTTGTTATTCTAATGACAGAAAAAGGGAGATCTACAAGGTGCCGAAGAATATTATTCACGAGCAATACTAGAGGATCCACGCGATGGTCAGATGATGTCTCTGTATGCTGGTATAGTGTGGCAGCTTCATGGCGACAAAGTCAAAGCTTCAGCCTATTTTGAACGAGCCATTGAAGCATCTCCAGAGAATAGGTAACAATCAACACATGGCATATTGTGGTGGTTTTATTGCAACTTTAGCTTCAACAACTATAAATTCATATGAACACAAGATGGCTTGCTGGTTGGAAACCTTAAGTACGTATGGCCTAGTTGATCATAGCTTCGCCTCACTTGAAAGTGAATCGAGCACTGACAAGAACCTTCTTTAAGAATTAAGATAAAAAAAAAAACACTGAATTCATAGACATATCTAGCTACAAACAATGTATATGTACAATAATTGTCATGTTAAGAATATTGTGTTTTTTTTTTCAGCAATGTGCTGGCTGCATATGCTAAATTTCTATGGGAAATAGATGCTGAAGAAGATGTCGAAGACGAAGCACAGAGGATCAGCAACTGATTGGCATATATCAAAATATGAGGATAATTTAGTTGCTATGAGGTTGTTGGATGGTTATATCAGTTTTTCTTTATCAGTAACAATTCAAGAATATGCATTTATTAGGCATAAATGCATGAGAATCTGAGCTTAGCTCATCAAATTTCCAAACGTGGTGTACTAATTTAGGATTCTGCTAAAGAAATATACACACATGTAATATACTTTTCAGTTTAATTAATCAAATGTTTTTTCGATTTTGTTTTTTGCAAAATGAATGAATTGAATTCTTTGAATAAAGATCATGGTTAATTACATTAGTAAATGTTATAAGCACCGAACGTGTGCTCTTTCTACACTTTTGTCCCAAAATTTAATAAGTAACATATTGATACTTAACATTGGGTACTTAACATTTTTAGCACTGGCAAAAATTTTCGATGGACCAAATAATGACTTGGACTGTCAAAAATAATTTTCACGTTATTTTAATAAATCGGGTGAAAGCCAAAGCTATCAATTGTTGGGTACTAACGTGTAAATAACCCTAAAGATCACAAATATGTATATATATCCTCAAATGAATTCTCATGTTTCTTTCTGCTTCCACCCACCCTTTATCTCTCCCAAGACTTGGTCTTTACCATTTCGACTTCGGATTTCTTTCAATTCACAGTTCACACGACATGTATAGATATATGATTTCAAACTACAACAATGAAATAAGAGATCTTCATAAAATATGGAAAAAAGGAAAGTCACATTCTCAAATATACTGTAGTAAGCTTCCAGCAGTTGCCAAATACTTGGAAAATTTCAATCAGTAGTAGTTTCTGCAGATAATGCAGAAAGCCAAGATGGTTATAAGCAACAAGAACATTGAAATGGCGTGGCCATCTTCTGATATGTATGCATTGTAGCAGAGGCAAATCCATGCATCTTTCTCTTTCTTGAGATGAAGCAAAAATCTAGGCCTTCACAAATCTACAATGTTACTGTTCCTATTGATTCTTCCCTTGCGCTAGGCTAACACGCATTGCACGCCCTTCTAGTTCCTGAAAAAAATGAACGAGCAACACAAATGCAGTCGTTAACAACAACCATTGAGTCTACATAACATGCATTGCACAACAAAACTTTGAGAGAGAATCCAGTACCACTCCGTTCAGTGCTTCGAGTGCAGCTTCCAGTTCAGATCTCGTTTCATAGCTCACGAAACCATAGCCACGAGACTTTCCCGTCTCACCATCGTACAGAACTCTTGCTCCAATCACATTTCCGTATGGCTGAAATGCTCGTGTTAGACTCTCAGATGTAACTGCCCATGATAGATTCCCTACAAAAAGTTTGTGTTCGGTTTCTGGATATAGGGGATCCTTCGGTTTAGGCTTGTCTGAGAAATTAACTCTCAATGTCCTACCACCATATTCCTGCCAAACAAACAAGAAGAATTAGTTTTTAAGCTGGAAAGGTGTTGAAGGGATGTTGACAGCAACTTGTTAAGAAATGGCCTTTTTTTCTCTTGCAGATAGATTCTTACACTTCCATCAAGATTTTGAATGATTATGTTGCATTCTTCGACGCTGCTCATGGTCACAAATGCAAATCCTCTGCTTTTCCCCGTGTTCCTGTCGTAAAGAACCTACAGGTTTGCAATACATTAGTTCACACTTACTTCTCAATGAACATAACATAATTAGAGGCAAGTTTTTTTTTTTTTGTTTACTACAAAGCTTCCACTTCCTCAAGAACTCACCAAATCAAAATGTTGAGTGTAAGAGGGATTGACAAGAACATCAAATAGACTGTGACAAATTCATAAATTACGACACAATTGTGACATTGGACACGTAGCACGTGCAGTGTTCTGGTTAGCTGGACCGGATTCACATTAGCTACCGAAGGAATAATTCTTGGATAGACTGCCGTTGCAAGTTGCAACAGTCCTACTGCAGAATAACTCTGTGTAGTCTAAGAAACCAGTTCTATTTGATTCAACAATTCCTCAACATATTAGTGCTATGCATGCAAAAAATGCTGATCAACAATCATACTTGCATTTTTTGGACTGCATTGTTTCATTGAAGTTCGATATTTGGAATAACAGAACACACAAAACAGTTCATTCCCAAAAATCAATTAAAAGAAAGGCAAGGTTAAATTGCTTGGGATGTAGAAGATCCAAAACGAATTCGCAAACAAGAAGATTTTCGTAAGATTTTCAAAGACAAAATCTTTCATCTATTCCACAATTGAATCAAATAAGGCTGTATAAATAAGAGCATGCATCAAATCGAATCTCATGCCTTATTCATAAGTAAAAAATGTTGCAAGATGAGAATAACCGAGCATAATGCATAAGCTTCATACTCACTCAAGTAGATTACTTGATTGAGCTTTGATTTATGAATTTATCCCCCACAGACAACTATAAGATCCTAACACTCTTCTTTCCCTCTTTCTTTTCTAGCTTGAGTAGATGAAACTCAAATCCACTATATAGGAGAGATAATCAAACAGCATTCTGTTTATTAGTTTTAGCTAGTCAAGGTCATCATGTATTGCTGATTCACTCTGACCACATTTGGTATTAGATTTCTCACTATATTTCGTGTTACATCTCATGTTTCAGTGTCACTCCTACACCTCATGTGTAATATATATCATATCCCTCGAGCACATTATAAATGTACATATGATGTGTATTAGTGAAGTGAAATATAAGAATGCAATAAAGAAACTTAACCGCTCCCATATAATCATTTGATGGATCATGCATAAACTACTTGTTTTTTTTTCTTTTTCGGATAGAAAGTTTCCTAAATCATCACAAATCCAATTCAATCATGCATACACTGCAATGAAGTTAGTCTGTTATATAAAACTTTACAATCATCAAGAGATAATACATATCAATACTCAAAAGCAATTTCTCAAAAAAACAACTTATAAGCATTTTTCACTAACACACAAAAATAAAACTTGGCCATTTTTTGTTGCATATAAAATTATAAATAATATAAATAAAATTGCACTTGAATAAAATACCTCAACCAGCTCAGGACTTGCATATTCTTGAATAATACCAGCAAGCTGCGCACTATCACAAAGATACGGCAAATTTCCGAAGTAAAGCTTAGTATTTGCTCCAGAATTCTCCGCGGCAGCAACGCCATCACTAGCCACCACATCCGCCTCTTCAGCCTCCTCCACCGGCTGCGGATCCTCCGCCGGAGCAGTCAAAGCCGCCTCTTCTTGCGCTACAGCGGCGGCTATACGCGGAGCCCTCCACTTGGTAGACACGCCGCTAGTGGGATTCAGTTCAATCCCAAGAGAGTGAGAAACCAACGCAGGCTGCAGTGTTTTGGGGCATGAAATCTTTATTAGCAGATGATCGTTGGGCCAATTTTTCGAGCTTATGCATTTCAAACTGTGCATGGATGTGGAGAAAGATGAGGCTACTGCAGCCGCAGCAGTGGCTGCCATTGTTGGCTGATGTTGAGGATGAAGAAGTGCTTATGATGGGAGTCTCTCTCTCTTTGTTTTCTCTGTCTCTCTCTCTCTCAAGATTTTTTTTAAGGGTAGAGGGAATGCTGATGTGGAGAGATTTTGTCCAATGAGAATGGAAAGTGATATACGTGAGATAAGGTTTCACAGTTTATGGTTACAGTTGTAAGATTTTGAGTTAACCTATGGCCTTTTGCAGTGGTGGTCTATTCTTAGCCACAATTGATTTTTTACTTTGTATTTTACCAAACGAATGAAATGGTAGTGTGGTGGGGACTGGGGAGGAGATGAGAGAAATTGCTGCTTCTTTGTTCAAATAAAAATTAATAAATTTATCACATATACAAAGGATATATATTTATTTTATTTAATAATTTAATAAAAATACCAAAACAAGACACCTTAAAGATCACGCACAATCCATTTTTTCCCCTTTCATATTTCTTAGATTTATTTTAACTTTTTTTTTAAATGTATAATAATAGAAAAAAGAAAAAGAGAGACCAAACCCTATAAGTCCCGAAAATCACAACAAGATAACTCTGGGACTGGAGCCTCATTAAAACTAATATGGAAAACTCATTGAAAAAAGAGTAATCCTCTAAGAAAAATGAAAATAACTAGTACCATACATGTCTGAATTAACAAGCAAATTAATACATGGTAAAGAAGAAAACCAAAATCTAGAAGACATAGAAGAGGCTGCCAACAAATCAACAATCTGATTGTCTTCTTGATAAATATGCGATACTCTAAAATAAATACCCTCCAAAAAAAGCCAGCATAATAATAAAAGAAACACAATAAACACATACAATTCTTAACAATAAAATAAAAGAAACTATAAAATAAACATTTAAGATTTATTTTAACTTTATCCTTCAATTCAAACAATAAAAGAAACTTAAGGTTTAATGAAACAAAATAAACACATAAAATTCTTATAAAACAAAGACATGAACTTGTGTGAAACCATATATCAGATTTCTTTCAAGAACTGAACTAAGTTAGCGTCTTAAAAATTTAGGCAGCATAACTTATATAATTGGAAGGAATTCACGTGTCAAATGAGTCGAATGATTCAATCAAGTCAAAGGAAATGGCTATTCGTAGGCCAATCAAACTTAAACATGATTAATAAACAAGACTCTCCTCATAGGTGACAACAACTAAGACCCATCAATAAGTCGGAAGCAAATAAACTATATTATGTTTCATTCATAGGATGGAAGCAAGAGAGCAATTTAAGAATTCTTATAGGTCAACTGAACGTAAACAAAATCAACATGCTTAACTCGTTATAGGTCAACTAATCCTAATTAGTAATTTCTTAATCATATTCTAAAAATTCTGGCTGTTACACATGTCTAATACACTTTTTCTCATATATTCGGATCAAAGCATAGAATTCTGAAAAATATTAACATTGCAACTTTAAAAAATATATAAATTAATTTTATCAACACTAAATTAACAAAATATATATATATATATAGCAACATAAATAATCAGAGATAATTGATAGTTTACTAGTCTACGAATCTTGGAAATGTATATTTATATGTGATAATATATATTTTGTGAAAAGTAGTAATTTTTATTTTTTATAATCAAGGCGTCTTATCTCTCATCCATAATGCAACTTATATTGCATTCATTATTTAATTCATGCATCTTCATACAATGATTGTGAGAGGGTTAATCGTTCTCAATAGTTTAAGAAAGAGCAATGTGAATTTGAAAAAATAATGGAGAGAACTATATAATCATTATCCTTTATTTTTTTTATTAAAGTCTAAAAATAGTGAAATAAAAATAATAAGTTATCCATCAATTTAGTTTCTTAAATATCGCTCCCTTAAAAAAGTTTCCTAATGTCTCGTCTGTATCGGTTTATCCCAGACAACTCAAAAAAAGAAAAAGAAAAGAAACAAAAAACCTCAATTCCCTTAAAAAGAAATGAAAAACTTTGACAGTCAAAATTAAAAAATAGTAAAAATGTGTCAACCTTGACACCAAACATAGAAGTTCTCCCAAACCACACTTGTTACACCTTCCATTTCAGTCTTCATGAGATTTATCTGAATCAAACTTGTTGAAGGAGATGAAAGCTTCTCCAATAGCTTTAATTCGCAGAGGATTTCCTGGTGAATTCGGTACTCTCACTCATCCATTCTCTCTCTTCTGTTCAGATTTTCATAATGTCGGTTTCTAATGTTGAGATATTTTTTATCTTTGCTCAGATTAGATTTCAGTATTGTAAAGGACATGCAGTTTGATTAGGGTTAGGCCACCATCGAGAAAATTTCACTTTTAGTCCCACAGGACATACCTGAGCCCGATTTTGGTCCCACTATTATCACTTTTGGTCCTATAGAACATGCACTATCATTTTTAGTCCCACCTCATCCATTCTCTCTCTTTTGTTTAGATTTTCATAATGTCGACTTCCAATGCTAAGACATTTTTTCGTCTTCGCTCGGATTAGACTTTAGTATTGTAAAGGACATGCAATTTGCGAGTTTCGTGTTTCATGAAATGATTAGGGTTAGGCCACCATCGAAAAAATTTCACTTTTGGTCTCATAGGATATGCTCGAGCCCAATTTTGGTCCCAATACTATCACTTTTGGTCCCATAGAACATGCACTATCATTTTTAGTCCCACCATTATGATTTCAGTTTAAAATATTGTCAATGTTGGTCCTATTTTAGTATCAATTTTGGTTAAAAAAAACTCAGAAAATTTTCACAAGTTGATTGGAGGCAAAATTGAAATAATTTGGGGGAAATTTTAATATGATTTGGAGCCATAATTCCCACCAGCATATATGCATATATTATCTACTCACCCAATCATCAAAATACAACTATCAAACCATCAAAACACAACTATCACCACCATCAAAGGAAAGCAAAAATTCCAAACTCAATTCCAATGTGTTAAAACCAATAATAAACTGCAAGTTTATAAACTAAAAGCATTGTTTAACAAACAATACTTCAACCCAAGCTCAATAACTAAAAGCATTCTTATAGACAAAATCAATAACTAAGTAACAAGTTCAACCCCAAGTTGAATAACTAACAATATTCATACAGACAAAGCAAATACTAACAAGAGCATAACACTCTTCAACCCTTTTTTTCACCCTTCTTCTTCTTTAATGCAGACTTCAAGCTAGATAATGTTACAAATTTCTTACCTCCTGTAGTGAATACATTCATACTTTTCTTAACAATCTCCTTGTCCTTTGAAGCACCACCAATAACCTCATTTGGATGGAAACTCATAGATGGAGGAGCTCTGATTTAAATGCCCTTCTGTTTAGGTTGTATGCATCCTCTGATGGTTTCTCCACACTAACAACAGCCTCTTCTTTATGGAATATTACTAGCAAATGTAACTCTTTTTTGCCTAAATATTATGAAGTCAATAAAATGAAGTATGTAGAAATATTAAAGATATTGTTTGTAACTTACAAGTTGTTTTCTCCCCTACACAGTTGTTAGTTTGATTTTGGTTTCGTAACTTGGGAACTTGTCTATAAAATTCATCAATGATGCATCTTTATTTGCTTCACTCATAGGGTAATTAGGTTGATCTTCAATTGCCTAAGGAACATATAATGCATGCAATTAAATCATAACAAGATTAAATAATAAGAATAAATATATGTAACTATAACAGACATGGAATTGACCTTTCTCACTTTCACATCCAAGTCAGTTGTGACAATTTTCACCACAAAATATGCAACAGACATTGAAATTTTGCTTCTCTATCTTCTGCAAACTTGCACCTCCCCCTTTCTTCTGCTTCTTCCTTGGACTTTCAGAGGCCTTAATCATTCTTTCCTTTTGAGGCCTTCACTTCTTCTTGTTCTTCTTCTTCTTGTTCTTCTTCTTCTTATGAAAGACACGTGGCAATGGTGGTATATAACCAGTATTCTCCCCACAACTCATCTCCACTCATTGGGCTTATTGCATGACTATAAACTGACTCATATGTTTCTACAGAGTAGCACTTATTGACAAAGTCTTCTGGATCAATTCCACTAATGGCATGTTTGCAGGGTATGCCTAACAAGTCCCATCTTCTATAATAACAAGTATGTTTTTGCAAATTCACTGCATATCTTGAACCACCAAAGCTTGAAACCTCATACTTGTCTCCACTTGCTTTGATAGGAATACAATCTCCAAATGCATCCATATTCTTCCCAACCATCAACCTAATTCTCCCACAAAGCTTTCTACATTCCCACTTCAGTTCAACCCTCTCTTTATATCTTTGGAGCCTTGACACCATGTATTCTCAATTTGATTTTGACCATTCAGATGGTGGTTTTGCTTGTAGTCATTCTAAACACTTATTATGAAGCTTCCCAATTTCAATACTGAGTTAAATACTCCAACAGTAGTTGCATTAGTTGTTTTCTACAATAATGTCTTGAAATTTTGCCTTTTGAAGCCAGCCCTCTTCATGTTTCCATGTAGATATCTCATATAGAATCTATTCTCCACACCAGAGAACACATTCTCAAAAGCCCCAATTAATCTCTTTTGTTTATCAGATATAAATGTACATACATCTTGTCTTTTAGTCAGTAGATCATTCTTCAACAGTTGCAAAAACCACTCCCATGATTCTTTGTTCTCAGAAGAAACCACTGCATATGACAAAGGGTATGGATCATTATTAGGATCCATAGCCACAACAGAGAACAAGACAACTACATTTTCACGATTCAGATGGCAACCATCTACACCTATCCATGCCCTACAACCTACCTTGAATCCATTTTTAATAGCACACAAACATACACAATTTTTTTTGAAATTATTGCCAGTAGGTGTAGTATCACAGTCTAGAATCACAATCTCCTTCAGGGTGTCTGCATAATCCCATAGTTTGGAGTATTGCTCAACATTGGACCCTTCAATCATTTTGAGCACCTTCTTTCTTGCTCTGATAGCTTGTTGAGTTGATACATACACTCCAAGCTCTGAAATAGTTGACTTTCTAAAACTCTTTACACTCCTCTTGGGATGAACTCTGAAACTCCTCTCAAATCTTTTTGCCAACCATCCTGACTTAGCATTAGTGCCATGAAACTGTCTTGCACATGTGTATGCCAAATCCATATCTCTAATCTGGAAGGCTTCTTCATTTCTTTATCTTTAGTGCATTGATATGCCAGCCACAGCTCTCATTTACCTTCTTACACCTAGCATAGATTCCCCTCACATCATTTTTAACAAACTTCGTAGCCTTTCCTATCCGAACTGAGTTGTTGTTCACAACATCTTAAAACCGAAGCTTGGTCCTGAATATTTGAACACGCTCAAAGATAGAATTTTGTGAGCTTGATCCTCTATCAGCCCTCACAGTCACCTTTTCTTCCTATTCGTTATCAAAATCTAGGCTATCAAAATCACTAGCCCTTTCTATTGTATCATCATAGATTGATTCTGAGCCTTCACCATCCTCAATACATACTCTTGTACCTATCCACTCAACTTTCTTATCTACATTCTCATTTTAGATAATTTCATCCATGAGATCATCACAACTGTCTTCATCACAGCTGAATTCAACATCTTCACTATTAGAATCAAATTCCTCTTCCAATATGGTCTTCCCAACAGAAATTATGTCTTCTTGCACATCATCATGCCCCGCAGCATGTTCTAAACCTTCATCAACAATATCAACTAAGACCTCTTCAAGTAAGCCTTCTTGATGCTCTGCTAACCCATCCTCTACAACTCTGACATTATCAACTAACTTACCATCTGCAACCATCACATTATCAACTAATTCCTCCCCTGCAGCCCTTACATTATCAACTAACTCCTCATTTGCAGCCCTCACATTATCAACTAACCCCTCATCTGCAGCTCTCACATTATCATTCCCAACATCATGTTCTAAGTCCTCATTCACTACTTCATTTTCAGCACCAACTAAATATGTCTGCAAATATCTATTCTTTAATCTCTTGCAGTCTCATCTTGTTGCTCAACATGCTCTGTTTGTTCATCATCTATATACTTAACCTCTCCATCAACAACTTCTCCAATCATATCAATATTATCTTTTTTTCCCTCTAAATATAGCGTAAACTTCCTACTTTTTTTAGCCCCTCTTATTAATAAATGAAAATCTGTCTCACAGTCAACAACCTTTGATTTATTCTTTTCATCATACGCGTAAAATTTCTTAGCCCCCATATAATCTAATTGTTCATAGAGGCCTTCTAAATACCTCCAACACCACCTGCGTATGTCTATAAAATCAAAGACAGTCATTCTACCCTCTAAATACATAAGCTTACTGCATCATTGAGTGTCATTCCTCCATGCATGAGCTTCAATGTGTGCCACAAACAACACCACCTAACATAAATAAAATGAGGAACCATCAAAATAAAAAACCATCGCAAGCTTTAAAGCTTCAACTGTGAGAACAAAACCATCAAATGAAAAATGGAAATCCGACACTTACTGTAATTTGGGTGTGGCATAGCTAGAAAATACTCTATTTGAATCATCCTACTGTTCTTTGAAACCGACGAGCTTGTTTTAAATCAGGAAAATTTTGGAAGATGAGGGTTTGGGTATTTTTGCAGTCGGGTGGGAATTAGGAATTTCTCTTTCGATTTGGGTATTTCGTTCAATTTGGGGCTAAATTTCGCACGTGAGTCACGTGCAAGCAACTCTCCATTAATTCCTAAAATAGCCGTTTAAATCATGGGTCCATAAATCAATTTATAATTTTGAATTTATAAGATTCTACAACTAAATAAATGTATAAAATTAATATAAATATTATATATAATTGATTAAATTTTTATTATCCACAGTATTATTGAAGTCAATCATTTTTTTAATATAGTGTTATTATTGCCATGTTTGAAAATTGGTGTTAAAATTGCAAATAGCGTGAAAGGCGAAAGGTGATATTTATTTTTGCCAATTTACCCAACGTTAAATAACTTAATACTACCTCCGTTTCAAAATGTTTGTTGTTTTGTTTTTTTATCTGGAATTAAGAATTAATTTTGTGGACAAATATACTCATCTCTCATATATGCCATAAAATCTAATTCATCTATATTTTCCTAAAAAATAACAATAGTTTCTCTCTCCATATATTTTTCTCTCTTCATATATTATAGGTAAGTTAGAATCAAGAAATCTTTTAGGATTTGAGAGGGTTAAAATTGGGAGAGAGGATGTCAAATTATATAAAACAACAAACATTTTGAAACAAAAAAAAAACCTAAAACAACAAACATTATGAAACGGAGGTAATATTTTCTTAAATTTTAGTCAAAACATCGGAAAATTTGCTGCTGCTCTTTGGGGAACCAAACCCAAGTTTTTTGTTTTATTTTTTAAAAATATTCTTGCAAAATATATTTTGGGGACATAAATGACGACGTTAGTAGTTATTATTTTTTTCGCCAATTGATATGTAAACGATATAGGTATGTATTTTTAATGATATCGTATGAAGAAACCACAATATTGACATTTACATAGTAGGAAGCGAAAAAAAAAAATAATCAACATGATTAACATCTATTTAAAGAGTAAGATATGTCCCCAAAAATATTTTTAAAATATGTTTAAAAAATAAAATGCAAAACTTGGGTTTGGTGGCCGAATGGGCATTCTACACACACCTTATTCTAAGCCCAACTCCTTCATTCTTTTACATGCCCAAGCCCAAAGTTAGATACTTTTAATAAAAACAAAAAAAAAAACATCATTTCTCTTCCTCGCAAGTCGTAACTCTCTCTCAGGCGACGCCGACAACAGCTGCACTGCAGCGTTCAGACCCTTTCTCTTTTATCATCTCCTCATTCACGCTGGAGCTCACACGGCCGTTGATAGCTGAACACGAACAACCCCTCTTCTTCTTTCTTCATGCTGCGTTGGGAGGGATTGTGGCACAATTATCTGGCACCCCTCTATTAATGATTTATTGGAATCAACCCATGTTGAAATATTGATCTTTAATTTAATTACCTCTTTCACTTCATTCTGAAACAGATTTCTCTGAATTTAAATATTGTTGAAGAAAATGAGGGCTTCTGCAATGGCTATTATTCGCAGAGGAATTTCTGATGAATTTGGTGCTCTCAGTCATTCATTCTCGCTCTTCTGTTCAAATTTGCGTAATGTCGGCTGCCAAGGTACGAGGCATTTTTCGTCTAAGTTCAGAATAAATTTCAGTTCTGTGAATGACATACAATCTGCCACTTGCTTGTTTCGTAAAATGATGACGGTTAGGCCGCCGCCTTCTATTGCTGCATTCAGCAAGTTGTTGGGTGTTGTTGTCAAGATGGAACACTACACACTTGCCCTCTCAATGTTCGACGAAATGCGTCACTCAGGTGCGCCTATAAATGTGTACACGATGACTATCGCTATCAATTGCTATTGCCTTCTCAATCGGGTAGACTTTGGTTTTGCTATCTTGGGCTGCTGCTTCAAGCTCGGCTACCAACCAAATGCCGTCACTTTTAGCACTCTCGTAAAAGGGCTTTGCTTGGATGATAGAGTGGTTGAGGCAGAAAAACTGTTTAATAAGCTGTTAGCTCATAATCTCTCTGTGCCAAGTAAGTTTATGGTTAGTACTCTTATTAATGGTCTCTGCAAAGGTGGGTACACTAGCAGAGCTCGTGATTTGCTTGAGCTTTTGGAAACAACAAGTTGCAAACCCAATGTTTATGCTTATAACGCTGTAATTGATAGCTTATGCAAGGATGGAATGGTTGAAGAAGCTCTTCGACTCATCTGTGAAATGGTTGACAAGGGCATTCTGGCCGATGTTGTCACGTATAATTCAATGATTCATGGCTTATGTGAAGTTGGTAGATGGAAAGATGTTAAAAACTTATTAAATGGAATGGTCAATCACAAGGTATCTTTGAATGAGGTCACTTTTACTATATTGGTCAATTCGCTATGCAAGGAAGGAGAGGCGAAGGAGGCTGGGGATATTGTGGAAATCATGATACAACAAAACATTACTCCTGATATTTGTACTTATAATGCGTTGATAGATGGGTACTGTTCACAAGGGCAAATGGAAAAAGCAAAAGAAATGTTTCATTCCCTTGTGGATAAGGGGCTTATGCCAGACATATTCACCTATGACAGTTTGATCAAAGGATATTGTAAGAAAGGAAAGGTGGATGAAGCTTGGTGCCTTTTCCTCGAAGTTCCTTGTAAAGGTTTGGAACGTAGAACATGTACATATAACACCATGATTCGTGGATTATTGAGTGAAGGCAGATTTACTGATGGTTGGAAGCTTTTCAATGATATGGAAGCTCAGCATGTACATCCCGATTTAATCACTTACAATATCTTGTTAGATGGCCTTGTCAAGTCTGATCAGATTGATGATGTATTTTCATTTCTATCCACGTTGGAAGATAGAGGATTTTATACCGATATAGTCACATATTGTACACTAGTCAATGGCTTATGTGCAGATGGAAGAGTTGGTGCTGCAAGAAATATTCTTAATCGACTTCCTTCCAAAGGCTTGCAACCCAATATTCAAATGTATAACATGATTATTGCCTCACTATGTGAAGAGGGATTAACAGAGGAGGCAACATGTTTGCTCGGGGAAATGGAGGAAAATGGTTGTGCACCTAGTAGTACGACGTACAATTTTATCATCCGAGGTCTACTTGAGGCAAATAAGCTTTACGAGGCAATGCCGTTGTTGGAGGAAATGAGCAAAAGGGGATTCATGGCTGAGACATCTACTGTTTCAATGTTGCTAGATCAATTACAAGAGCAAGAGAGAGATGAAATTCTTGCAAACATGATTAGAGAAGTTGTGCCAGAGAATATGCATAGTCAACTTTGTTGTCAGAAATAGAGTATATGCTTTTGGCCTCTGCTAAATGTAAGTAGGAGAATTGATGTAATGCTCCAACTTGTAAATGAGATAAATAGGTTATACAATATGAGTTTTATATCATTGATATTATCAGAATTATATGAGAGAGAGAGAGAGAGTACTGAAATCTCTGAATCGATCAACGACTTGGAGAGTCTTCAGAGCCACTGACTAAATTTTCTGTTTTAATTTTTTTAATAGAATTATTTGTTGCAATTTCATGTATGATCCTTAAATTTGGTAAAAATTAAACCCAAGATACGTGTTAATATGAAGTGTGCCAACTAAGATGTTTCATATTATAATGAAAGAGAATATAATAGATATCAAAATTTGGTAAAAATTAAACCCAAGATTACATGTAATTACAAAATGATAAAAATTCATTAGTAACTCGCGAACACTAAGGGGAAAAAATGATTGAACTGTAAAATGACTAAGAACTGTGATTAAAAAAAATAGTAATAAATTCCATTGACAATATATTGAATATGTGATCTCCTATATATGTGGTGTACGAGTCTCGACCCATCAGATTGGCTCAGGCCCAACAGTAAAAAAAAAATTGACTCATTTCCGGCGTGTGGACCCCACACCCACACGCCAGAATTATTATTTTTATTATTATTATTATTATTATTATTATTATTATTATTATTATTATTATTATTATTATTATTATTATGTTTTTTTTTTGAATTTTTCTCCCCCAAAATTGTATATCCTAAAATGCAATTAGTGAACCCTAAAATTAAAATGAATTAATTTAATTTTTGTGAAATAAATATAAATGTATACCTAAAACTGATTTAATAAACTCTAAAATTAAAGTGAATGATTTTTTTTTTTGAATAGATATAACCTCTAATTGAGATTAATAAACCTAAAAAAACTTCAACCCTAAAAATCACAACAAAT
Organism: Perilla frutescens; assembly: GCA_026008535.1. Classification (NCBI taxonomy): domain Eukaryota; kingdom Viridiplantae; phylum Streptophyta; class Magnoliopsida; order Lamiales; family Lamiaceae; genus Perilla; species Perilla frutescens. The sequence continues at coordinate 14,971,326 of BRKX01000013.1, forward strand.
TAAGCCTCTAAAAAATCTAAAAAATACTAAAAAAAATCCTAAAAAACCATGAACCCTAAAAAAACAATGAATCCTAAAAAAACCATGAACCCTAAAAAACTAAACTTCTAAACTCTAAACATTAATTAAAATGGAAAAAATTACAATTTGAACTACATAAACTCATATAAGATAAGTAGCAGACCGCTTATTTTTTAATGATACAAGTGATACTTTTTAAATTTTAAGTGATACTTTTTAATGTTATAATTGTTACTGATTTTTATCAGGTTTTATTTTTGGCGGGTTAATCCACATTGATCCCGACCCGTTTGATAGATGTATGAGCCTTATTGGTCTTGGGGATCTGATGTATGTAGGAGAATTGTTGTATATTGAAATATTGATCATGGGACATTGTAAAAGGTTGGAATGTTTTCCTCGAAGCCCCTTGTGATTTGTGAAAGGTTTACAACATACGACACATACATACAGCAGCGTACCATGATTCATGGATTGTTTAGTGGATGTGGTTTTATTGAAGGTTGGAATGTTTTCGATCGTATGGAAGCTCAGCCTAATTTAGTTACGTATAATATATTATATATATCTTGTTAGACGGGCTTGCTCAAGTATCATAAGATTGATAAAGCATGCATTTTTTTACTCTTCTTGGCGTGAAAAGGTAATTAACTTAATTACACCTTGTTAATTAATTTTTCTCCCCTTCCGTTGGAGCTCTTATGTGACTGATCAGTTCATCCCTTCCATGATTATTGATCTTATAGTATTTTTCAGGAGTTTGTTTGTCTTTTGTAGCATTCCTATATATTGAATAACCATTATATTGTTTTATTTTGAATGAGCTAGTAACCATCACGATTGAAATAATAGAAAATCCATGCGAATTGAAGATGACACTCTTGCTTATAAAAAATTCACACAAGCTTTGCTAATAATTGAAATTAATCTACGATGTACAATTTCGAAAATTCCATATATATTTTATTCAAATGGTTTCTTGCGAAAAATATATCAACTATAAGAAATCAAAAGAAGAAAAGATACAAGAGAATTTACAACTAGAAATTAGAAAAGAATCAGAATTCTAATAACTGGAGGGAAGAAAGATGAAGAACGCACAAGTTATCGAATATCGAAGAGTATGAGAACGTTCACAAGCTACGAATCCAAATCTGGGTGTTTTATAGCTCACTATTTCCTGTTATGTTTTAAACACAGCAGATGATTAATTTAGACATGTACATGATGCATCTCTCCTGGCTACTACCACCAACCCAAACCCTACTATATATATCAATCTTCTTCCACAAAAAATTCTATATATATATATATATATATGTCGTGTAGACACAGGATAAAATCCTCTAATCCATTTTTTATGTTCCATTATTGTGTCCCTCTATAGAATTTAATATTTTAAATATATTTATTATAAAAATAAAAAGTTTATTATAGTACTACAAATCATAATCAAACATATTTTTTCAAAATTATATACCCTACTTTTGGAATAATCAACTATATTAATCAATTATATTAACTAAAAAAATAAGAAATAAATATTAAAAAATAAATATAAATCCTAATTGGATGGAATGAACCCTAAAAATAATTATAAAATTAAACTAAGGCATAACAAATTGAAATTGAAGAAAAAAATTGATGAAAATCGAATAAAAGTCAAAATGGGACACCAAATTGAATAGAGAAAAATGAGATAGAGGATTTTATTTGGTGTAGACACCCACTAATCCAATCAATTAATTATGTCGTATGTGAAAATTGAGTCTTTTTTTTTTTTTCAATATAACATAAATCAAGTTTAACATCCAAATATCACATAAATAATGGGTTTCGTCTGTGCGTAGACAGTGACAAGGATTTGATTTTGGTGAGGTTAATCCACTCCACGTGGCAGCCCCTCGATTGTGTAGTGTCCCCGTACATATCAATTCACAACAGTAACTTATTTTTTTATTTAATTTATCTATTTTTTATATACTAGCAAACGTGCGTCACGTATTTATAATTTGGGAGGAAGTTGAAAATAACCAACTTTAGAATACCAAATTCTTTTCTAAGATCTTCTTTTCTAACCAAACACAAGATCAAATGACTATCATGCCCTCAAATGATTATCTTTATATTTATTCCTAGGATGCCACTTTTAGGATCAAACGGAAATAGTCCATTACGACCATATCAGACCCATCATGCTTCCGTAAACCAAATACATAATACTATAAACCAAATTCATACCTTTTTGACCGGAATGCTGCCGGGTATTTTCGTCGGGATTTTACGGCCTCGCCAACCACACGATCGCAACCTATGGTTTCCAGCGACGAACTCCTTTAGCAACACACAGCGCAACCCACGTTCGTTTCCTACACGGGGTGTAGAGCAATTTTCTGGTATATAGTATGTATATATATATATGATGAACACAAGGGATAAGCAAAAGCCTGGATTTTATTTAGGAATAATAATACATTTATTATAAATAAGTAAATCTCCTTTTGGGAGGAGACAGACTTGTTTAGCTACACATGGTAGCTAGAATCCTCACCACGCTCGTAAACTAAGAACACTCAAAATATTATAACTATTACAATTTTGAAGAAAGATAGGAAAATGTTCGATGCCCTATGCTTCATTCAGTTTCTCGTTTTATAGAAGGGGAATCCTTCTATTTCACCAACTCCATTGTTTAGCTCCACAATTCACGTGAGTGGCCCTTTCTGCCGACACTTCCTTTTGAATTAGTGGTCGAGCCCGGTTCCCTTTATCTTCAAGTGAGAGTGGTTGTGGGTGGAGGTACCCACAATTAATGGCACCATGTGCCTCTTGTGTTGGACCACTCAGCCTTTGTCGTTTGGTGCTAGTGGCCTCTTCTTTTGGGTCACATGATCTGTAATCACATGTCTCTACTTTCCCTTGTCGGGAAACTACTTTTTTGGTGGGGCTCTTGGCATCCTTGCTTTCGGCATTGGATGCTTATCCTCCCCAGCTCGCTTTCGTTCCATCCTTGGACGGAACCCTTTTCCAAACTCTGGCTCCTTCTGATTCTGGCAATCCGAGCATACTCGATTATCCCATTGCTCAAAATGAGCCATGTTGCAGTACTTGCGATGGGTTTCTTTGCCCATAGCAAGCTTGTTCTCCCATATCAAGGACCTTTTCTTCTCGAACAGATCCTCAGCAAATCTCGTTGTTCTCCCTGTCATGGTATTTAACAGGAATGACCCATTCGCAGAATTGTGGAAAAACTTGAATGGGAATTTGACTTTGTCCATCTCAGTGAGACAGACCCATAATCCCCATGCTCGCCTAGTCGATATTTGATCTTCTGTAATGGAGGCGATTAGTGGGATTTCTTCAGATGAGGTTCTGATATCACCCCATTTCCTGGAATCTGGCCTTTGAAGCCTTATGTAGTGAAAGGCCTCATGATTCCCTTTTCCTATTGGTTCCGGAGCAGCACTGATGAAGTATAGCTCAAGAACATCTCCTCGGCTAAGAAAATCATTGTTAGCCCAGGACTCTTGCACAGCTTCCTGTATCCACTTTGGTAGACACTTGATTTCTGGGAAGCCTGGTGACATGGTCTGAATTGAAGCTAATGCCCCAAAATCATACCATTGCTTGACTTCGTGTGGATTGGTTCCTGATAACATCCACACCCTTGGGTACTTTCCAGAGATATCAACCTTTATTTTAGACGGGTTGATTCCCTGTCTAGTATAGAGCTTCTCCCAGTTAGCTTGATAAACCTGCCAAGATGAAGCTTCAGACTTGTTAGTATTAATCTTAGAGGTACCCGTCATGGGTCTAAGATTAATCTCTCCCTCTTTAACCCCAGAGGTGCTGGGTTGACTTGATGGTTCAGAGTGTGATCCCTGACCCTCAATTTTCTCTTGGCCTGTGTTTCTTTAGAAATCACCGGCTTAGAGCTCGTGTTAGGGGTATTTGAATCCCCTACTTCCGTTTTACAGGTCGGTACTACTAACTCTCCTTTCATCAATGGTAAGTTAATGGCCCGAAGGAGGGGTTCATGCATAGCTGACCAGAGTTGCCCCTGAGTCTTTACACATGCTCGTATTCTCTCGTTGACCTTGTTCTGGTCTGCTTGTTGCATTCTTCCAGCTTGTTCAGCATGAAGAACCAGCTCGTTCCATTCACGCTGAAACAACTCCATGTTTTCAGTGAAGTGCCTCTGCGCAATCATGATGGCATCGACCTCAATCGCTTCCATCTCTTGTTAGGAAATCTGCAATAATATTTTCATGAGATTTTATCACAATAATGTCAAATAAGTAATATTGACATTCAGCTTGCCATCTTATTAGTCTAGCTTTCTCAGGTTTAGATTCAATTTTATTTTTCAAGAAAGCTTTAACTTGTGTGTTATCAACTTTTAGAGTAAACTTCTTTGCTAAGAGAAACAGAGGCCATTTTTTAAATGCCTTCCGAACTGCAAAGAACTCCTTTTCATTGATATGCCATCGAATGGCGTCGTTATCCGAAAAGAGACCACTGCAATATCTACAGGGCTCCTCTCCATTGGGTGTGATCTTTGTAAGCACGGCTGCCCACCAATGATCACTTGCATCTGTATAGAGGATCAATTCATCCTCATCTTGTGGTATAGCCAGTTTTGGGAGATTTTTACATATCTCCTTTAGCTTCCTGATTTCTTGTTGATGTTCGTTTGTCCATACAAACGGGGTATCCTTCTTTAGAAGGTTACTGAACACCTTTCTGTGTTTTGCAAGATTTTTTATAAAGATTCATGCAAAATTGACAACTCCCAGAAAACTCTGCAGTTGCTTCTTTTCTTTAAGGACATCAGGGAATTTCTGCACCTTTTCTACAATATGATTTTGCAGAATAATTCCTGATTCATCCACCTCGATTCCGAGAAATTCCATCTTCCGGGTAGCTATTACTGCCTTCTTTTCTGACAGTACAAGGCCCTCTTTATGACAAACATCTGCAAAGATCTCCAGATGCTTGAGATGTTCTTCTATACTCTTTGATGCGATTAGAATGTCATCAATATAGACAAACATAAAAGAGAAATAATCTTTAAAAATATTATCCATCTTCCTTTGAAATATTTGGGGTGCGTTAGCTAACCCCATCGGCATTGCATTCCAAACATAATGCCCTTGTGGTGTTGAAAAGGTCGTAAACCTTTTGCTTTCTTCTTCCATACGAATCTGGTAGAAACCTGACTTGCAATCAAACTTAGAGAATATCCTAGCATTCCGTATGCAGTTAATAAGATGTTCTCTACTTGGGATAAAATATCCATCAAACTCAAGAATGTCATTAATCCCTTTGTAATTAATGACTAGCCTTGGTTTACCTCTTTTAATCTCACCATGATTCCTTACTAAGAATCCGGGGCTACTGTATGGCGAATTCCCTGGTTCAATCAGCTTGAGATCAAGGTGTTCTTTGATGATTGCTCGCAAATCCTTTTGATCTTTGATGTTCATCAGGATAGGCTTGTATCTAACGAACCCAAACTCTTTTCCAGCCTTAACCTTCAAGGTTGCTTAGAGTTGGTTCTTTCCCCACCAAGCCAACGGATTTTCATTATAGTTTCTAGTTATTTTCCACTTGACATCTTCGAGGGATATCTTTGCTTCTTCCTTAATATCTTGATGTGATATTAAAGAAGCCTTGAGGATTTGGATCTCCTGTTCTTCAAGATCCTTTTCCCTACGAAAACTCAGAACTACTTCTCCGAATTTTCTTTTGTCCTGCATTTTTAGGTGTCGAAGATGTCCTTCATCACCACACTTGCTGCGAAATTGTAGTGGCATTTGTCGATTGAATGCCTCTTTTAGCCGTTGGACAATGATCTTATGATCACAGATCGTCGTAAAGATCAGTCTCCGGTTGGTATTGTCCTGCGTATCCTTTCTGAACATTTGTAGGAAATTGTTTCCTAACAAGATGTCTGCCCCTGTATCATGAAAATAGATTGGTGGAGTTTTCACCTTATACCATGGTGTATCTCCTGCTCCTCCAATCAAGATTTCCGACTGCTTCACTCCCTTAGATAGGAGCAAGACTCTTTTTGAGAAATCTCTTCCTGCAATTGGATTTAAATCTTCTTCCAATTCTTCTGGGAAGATTCCTCTTTTTGCAGTACAAATTCCTGCTCCTGAGTCGATATAGGCTGCAAAGTATTCAGCCTTATATTTCTCATATAACATCCCTACTGAGATGTATATGGAGAATGGGCTGGTCATATAATCACCAGTTGTTTTCCATTAAAGGTGATCATCATCCCATCTTCCTTCAACTCCCATGGCTTGAACCTTTCTAAGAAGTCAAGTCCTAAGATTAGGACTCCTGATTCTCTTCCGGCTCTTCCTCGTACTTCCATTGTCATAGCCTCTATATCGAGAGTTCCCTTATAGTGACCAACTTCTGGTTGCTGTAAACAGTACAGGACGTCGCAAGGAAAATTATTTTCCCATCTTGTACTGTCGAACCTTGTGTCGATCTCTCTCCAACCTTCTGGGCATTTAATTTTTATTTTAACTTGCCTTGGTCGCTTGAGATCTCCTTGGAAGCTTCCTCTTGAGGACTGAGTCCATGGCCCTGTCACAATCCTATCTCCTTGGAATGACAGTCTTTTGCCTTCCAACTTGAGACTCTCATTGTATTTCAACAATGGTTTGTCTCCTACTCGAATATTTATCTCTCTTGGTGGTGGCATTTCTGATCTGTCTGGGTGGATTGCCTGTGCCACCTTTGAGAATACATCCGGTATCTCGATGAACTGCTTTCCCAGAAATAAATCTGTGTGGTGTGAATTGGAAAGCGCATAAGACACCTGATATGTTAAAGAAAACGGTCGATTTCCCTCGTAGCTGATATCCTTTCTTTTGAAGTATTGGTACAACGTCAGGGCTCGACTGAAATCTCTATCTTTCAGATTATAGGATATTTTTGGATAGATTACCCCTATAATCTGCTTGGCATAGAGATTTCCTGATATAGTTCCTAACAAGGAATCTCTGTGATTTTTGATACGCTTATCGCATATTGCAATATCAATGGGCGTATCAACACCTGCGGGTAGTGCGGATTTGAGCACTATCTGGACAGCCCCGATGTGGATCCAGGATATGGTATCCCTTATCTCTGGCCTCATCCTTCCCAACTCTTCTTGAACGTCACTATATGGAATCAGTTGTAACTCAACTTGATTCCCTGTAAGCTCTATAGGAAGCGACATCTCTCTTCTAGTAATCTTATAGATTACATTGTGCTTCCTGCTTTTCAGACTAAAATTGCGGAGCAATTGATCAATCTGTCTGGCTGAAAAGCCTTGATATCTTTGGATATTAAGGCTCTTGTTCATGATTTTGTCAATCATGCTTTGTGAGATAGTGGTTTGACTGGAATATCCAGTTTCGTCCACTTGCTCTTGATGAAAAACCTCAGCTCCAGTCTGATTCAGAGTCTGATCTCCCATCAATACTTTCGTTGCTAAATACTTCTTCTTCTTCATATATACTCTCATCTGAGGGTATATCCTCGAATTGGTAGATTTGTACCAAGTCTTGGTAGTAAACAGCTTCCTCGATGTCTGGTGCACCTTCGAAGCTTTTGACTCCTCTCTTTTCTGGACAATCTATCGAAATATGTCCTCTTGCACCGCAAGTCCAGCAGTTGCAATCTTTAAAAATTTCATTTGCTCTCGTATAGGCTCTTCTGAAAGTTTTCCTCGCGGGAGTTCGACTTGATGAACTTTGTGATGTCCTGTCTCTGGAAGGACCCCTTCTTTGTCCAGATTTGTAAAATCTGGCCTTTTGCCTAGTCCATCTGCTCCTCGGTTTCCAGTTCCTTTTCCTTGAGAATTCTTCTTTGGCATAAGGATGAACTCGGTGTTTCTTGTTCTTCCGTGGCCTTTGAGATTCTCCTCCAATGATGGTCGGCAGATCATTGGCTGTGCAGTCAAGAAGGGAATATTTATTCATCATCTTTAATCTCTTGTAATTCTTTTGTAGAATGGCCTGTCCGCACCATTCAGCTAGCTTTTGTTTGACAAAAGACATTCTCCTCCCAACATTGTCAGGATCTCCTGGAATGTATTCTTTAATGAACATTTCCTTCCAAGGACTTGGGAACTTCGTGAAGAAAATCTCTACACAGACCCTTTCATCCACATCTAAATTCCATTGGTAGATGTGGTATAACTTGAAGAATTGGTCAATTGACTCCTTCTCCATGTTGTTCAGTCTCAGGTTTAAAATAGCCTGAGAATAATTCTTCCTCTTTTCGGAATCTGCACTTCCGAAATTGTCTGCTCCCAAAAAGGTGAGCTTAAACCAGAAAGCCATTCTATCCACGATCTCCGTGTATGAGGCTGGCTCCAAGGTTTCTTCTTTGACTGCTGGTGCAACTCTTGACCATAACGTTTTGGCTACACCCAACAAACTCATCTCTAGCAGCTTGATGAATCCCTCCTTTTCTAGATCCAACGTTCCTGCTACTATTCTTATCGATGATGACCAATCATCAATAATCATATCAATGTCCTTGAATTCAATATCATCGATATTGAGCATGAGTCCATACGGATGTATGGGATCAAGGCTTGTTTTCCCGAGAGGCGTATCTCAGAACTTAGGGATCTGTTTCCTCACCCTAGTTCCTGTAAGATTGTTCATATTGGGCCTCTCTCTCCTGTGTTGATCTCCAACATGAAAGTCCTCGCGGGCTCTCATGAGAACGTCTTGTGCTGGGCCTCCTTCATGTTGCTGTTGGGCTGGTGGCACCTGCGGTACTTGTTGTTCCGGGGGTACCTGATGGTATCCTCGGGGAATTAACACCCCATCTCCTGTATTCATCTTCAGATCTATCATCTTCATATTGGCAAATGACTCTGCCAATTCTTGTAGATCTTCCAATCCTATCCTTTCGGAGGACGTCATTCTTTGATTTGTCTTAACAATTGGCAAATCCTTTCGTCCTTCGATTTCTTGGGTTCTTCTTTGGCCTTTGGTGTGAAATTCACTTTGCCAAAGTTGATGGGTTTCCTTCTACTAGAACATGTCTGATTTAATTCTAGTGTCTGGATCTTCTTTTGAAGTTCTAACAAGATGGTTAGAATTTCATCTTGTTTTATAGAAATTTGCCTTACTTCTTGTGGTACTCCATACGTGTGATTTCCGTAATTTTGTACCGTCTTCTGGATCTCTCGTAAATCCTCCGAGATTTTAGATGTGTCTGCCACGATCTCTTTAAATCTGGGAGTTATCTCGTAGTTTCTTTGTTCCATCAACCGTGGTTTTGGTGTGCCCTTTGTTGATGGTTCATTAAGTCGCATTGTAGCAGATTGTTCACCATTAACAAGTTCATTTGAGCTTGTCTTTGGGAAATACACTGCTCTATTTCCTCCAGACTTGACTCCGATAGGAATTTCTCTTCGTATTGGGCTTTCCAGTAGGTTAGCCTCTCCTGGCGACTTTCCTCCAGTTCCTTCAAAATTTGAAGGTACCTTCTGAAATAAAAACATCTCGAACAATTGTTCGGATCCATATTTTCTGGGTGTCTCCTCCGTTAGGATATTACTTTTAATAATAAATAAATTATTATTCCTAAATAAAATTACCTAGGCTCTGATACCATTTTTCATACACAAGTGGCAAACTTAGAATAAATCAAAGAATAAGACAAATAGGACACTTTTACAAATACCCTATTAAATTCAAAATCAATCAAGGCGAATAGGACACCTTCACAAGTGCCCTATTAGCTTCAAAGTCTTCAAAGTCAACCAAGGACATAATGGTCATAAAAATTTATTTTGATTAGAACAGAATCTTCTATCTTCTACAATGTTTGGTTAGAAAAGAATTTTGTAACATAAAATTGGCTATAAACATACATTCACACTTATAATTTTTTTACTTGTTTACAAAAAAATATTAATATATAAAAATTATTGTTAAAAATATAATATTCAAATTAAATACTTAATGTTGTGTTTTGATAACATTTTTGCATTTTTAATTTGTTTAATTTTATATTTTTTGCCTCTTTGAAGCATGAGGTCACAATTGTGAAATTATATAAGAATAATAATTTAATAATCCAATTTATTTTTTTTCATCATTTATTGGTTAGTTAAAAAAATATTATTTACTCATTGTAAACAATTTAAGTAATTTACTTAAATTAATGACTCAATTAAAATAATTATAAAATTGTATAATTTGAATAGTTAATACATTATTTATATTTCAATATAGATATACATATACATATACATGTGTATTAATGTTAGATAATTGAAGATGAATCAATAGTTTTATAAAATTTATAAAAAAATATAATGTATGATTTTGCACACGACCATTTTTTTCCCCAAACATCTTGATAAATCTAAAAAATCTTAAGAGCGCAGATTTAACATATGATGCAAAAAATAAAAGATGAAAATCTTAAATGTTAAATAGTTCAATTTTTATTAAACAATAGTTAATTTATAATAATTATTTTAACAAGAAATTTGCATCAAGTTAGAATCAAGGGTAGACCTAGGGGAGCTTGGTTGGGGGCAACCTACCCCTCAAAGTTGTAAAAAAATATTATATATATTATAATTTATTATAGGGAAAATGTTCAAATTAGCCCTGAATTATTTCCTGAGGTGCATTCTGACCCTCGAATTAATTTAGTCCTAGTTAAACCCTTTAACTATTAAACTCAGTTCAATTAAACCCTTCAACTATCAAACTCATCCAGTTAGGCACTTCCACTAGCTTCACTCCTAACGCCATTAAATCTACGAGATTTATCTCATGATTTAAGTAGGGTTTCATAATATTTTTCTCTCATATTCATCCACTCCAGTTAGGCTATTTTGCCTTTTATGGCATGTGAATATGTCATTATGACAAATGGATCTTTTGAATTATAATTGAACTTATTTGTGCTTTGTTGTTTTAAATTGTTGAAGGAAAAATTGAAAAAGATCGAAACAAACTTCAAATAATATATTTATTAAACTAAGAAAATTATTGAAGGAAAGATTGAAAAATAAAGTTTTGAGCCACAATGAAAAATAGAGAGAAAATAGAGAAAAAAAGGGAAAGGATTAATTTGGGGAAAAAATTATTATGAAACCTATCTAAATCTATCGAAAAATCGCAACAAACAACCAACTTAATGTGGATTTAACAGCATTAGAGTGTCACTAACGGAAGTGCCTAACTGGGTGAGTTTGATAGTTGAAAGGTCTAATTGGACCGATTTTAATAGTTAAAGGGTCTAACTGGGACCAAAATTAGTTCAAGGGCCATAATGCACCCCGAGAAATAGTTTAGGGGTTAATTTAGACATTTTCCTTTTATTATATAAATATAATATTTTTGTCTCCCCTCTCAATATTTTATGTCGGCCCACATGGAAATGCTTTACATATTGGGCATTGAACATACCAAAATCTAGTGCGGGCATGAAGTTTAAATTGATGCAGTGAGAGCCCAAAATAAAATAATACTAAATAAATAATTTTATCCAACAATTTAAAATTATTTTCATTTCGTCTATGTTGCTGCTCTGTGAGTGGTGTAAATTCATTTTCTTGTTATCTTTCTCCATTTTTATTAATATTTTATATTTTATACTAAGAAGTAATGCTTCAAGTTTACTTCCTAGTATAGAGATCAAATGAGAACCAAGCCCTTGTGTAGGAACTAAGAACTAATGTGGAGCGTTGGATCATTTATTTTGTAAGGCTGAGATTAATCTAAAAAAAATGGGGTCAAAAATATAATTTCTTAATAATTATATTAAGTTAATGGTATATGTCATTGTAATGCATAATAAAAATCTGCAGTAAATATATCTCTTCCATATATAGTGGGATTTTATATGGGAACAGTTTTTTTTTTGGACGTTTTTTACTGATAATTTTTTACAGAGTTGTCTCTATCGGTGTTTCATGTTTTAATTTTTCACACACATGTTCAACATCCTTGAAGTTATGTCTCTTACAGTCGAAGAAGGCGTTCCAGAATAATTTTTTTCGGCATCGACTTTGTCGGATTTCATCGTCACATCCGCATGAGTCATTTTTCACAAGTTCTTATTCAATCGTATATTATCATCACGCCATTTATCGTCTGATTATGAAAGATACATGTATTATGTTCTCCATTAATGTATCTTTGTAGGTGTAGAGATCTGGACGGATTATGTTCGGGACCAGTGGCGGAACCAGAAATTTTTTCTAGGGGGGACTTTACTGCTTAGCGATGAACAATGACTCCTTCATGTTATATTTGCTTGTGCGATCGAAAAAAAAAATAGTGAGAAAAACGGATGGTTCCACCCTTTTTTGCATTTAGTTTTCATTTTTTACAAGCATATGATTTTTTTTTTGTCAACACAACTTGCTTTTTTTTATTATTTTCTTTGGTGAAATAATATCATTTTTATATTAAAAAAATCATTGTATTATACATAAATATAAATTTAAAAAGAATAATACTTCATCCATTTCGTTTTGATTGTTGTTTTAGTTTTCTTATTTTGTGTCAAAATGTTTGTTGTTTTATTGATTTTCACAATCTCTCCTCCAATTTTAACCCTATCACAAATCCTAAAAAATATGAAGAGTGAAAGTATTATTTTATTCTTAGAAAAATATAAGTGAATGAAGTCTTAAGTTATATATAAGAGATGAGTATATTAATCTATAAAACTAATTTTTAATTCTAGATAAAAATAAAAATTAGACAACAATCAAAATAAAATGGAGGGAGTATAATAAATTAGATTCAATCACAACTTATAACATCTACTCAATAAATATAGAATCCTAAATTTTTAATGCCAATAAAAATATGTAATATCTCTAATTCAAATTCTAAGCTTCAAATACCCAAACTTAATTTAATAATTTATAAATATAATTATATATATTTAACAAATTCAAAATAGTAAAACTTTAGACTATATATATATATATATATATATATATATATATATATAAAATCAAAATAGTAAAATTAAAGTTGATATCAAAAGAATAAAATAAGGTTAAATCATAAATAAATAAAAACTAGTATTTAAACTAAAAAAATCTATATAATAGAATAAAAATTACATGATAGGGTGATTGTTGTCTATTTTTGTTTAAAGATAAACGCTTTTACACTGTGTGGATGTGATCCATCATTATATTTTTATTATAAAATATAATTTATTGAAATAAATTAAATGATAAAGAATCCACCTGGCCCACCCTCCCAGTTTTTTTCTCTACTCATTCCCTCTCTCTCCTTTCTCTTCTCCCTCTTCACGCACTCACCTACACCTACAGCAGTTGCAGAGAAGAAAAATTTTCAATTGTAATCATCTTTCATAATTTTTTCTTCACTCATCTCATCTTCACATCCGTAGATCACGTTCATCCTCAAGAAATGCCGCCAAGGTCGAAAGGTTGAGGGGGCTAAGGCAGAACGATCAACCACTCATCATAGTTATTTTCCGGCGGTATTCCGGTTAGGGGGGGCTGGAGCCCCTCTAGCCCCCCTTAGATCCGCCACTGTTCGGGACTCGTATATATGACTTTTAGCAAATTTTGTATATGTTATTAGCAAATTATAGATGTGTTAATAGCAAATCGGTAATATTTTTATGTGAAAATATGTATATTTTTTTGACGATAAGATGGTCATTTTTTTTAAATGGGTTAAATGTGCTTTACATGATACTGATATGTTCACAGATAATGGTCATTTCATATTTATTATAGAAGGTAAATGCTTTTCGTATTTGGTTGTGAAAGTTTCTAAGTTATTAAGAAAAAAATATTTAAAATCGCATGAATGTATTTGTGCAAATTTTGTATATGTAATGAGCAAATTATAGATGTGTTAATAGCAAATCGGTAATATTTTTATGTGAAAATATAATTTTTTTACGATAATATGGTCATTTTTTTAAATGGGTTCAATGTGCTTTACATGATACTGATATGTTCGCAGATGATGGTCATTTCATATTTATTATAGAATGTAGATGTTTTTCGTATTTGGTTGTGGAAGTTTTCAAGTTATTAAGAAAAAAATATTTAAAATCGCATGAATGTATGTGTGCAAATTTTGTAAATGTAATTAGCAAATTAGAGATGTGTTAATAGCAAATCGGTAATATTTTTATGTGAAAATATAATCAAGGTCTGCAAAGGCTGCTCGTGATGCCAACAAACCTACAAGAACGTGTAGCAAGTGCGAGGTCAACGGTAATCACGATGCAAGAAATTGCCCGGGTCCATGATATATTCATTTCATTATTATGAATATTGATTTATGAGATAGTTTGATATTATTTTTTATTTTTAATGAATTTTTTCAACATCAATTCATGAGGCATGAGTACAAATGAAGATCGTTACGTTTTCTTATTATTAGCAAATAATTTATCCGCAATTAGCAAATATTTGTACATGGATTAGCAGGTTTTGTGAGTTCATATTATTATAATTTTCTCGATCTATCACATGTATGCTAGTTTGATATATATATATATATATAGATATATATATATATATATTACAATAATTGGTTGTAATATTACTAAATAATATTATGGTATAATACTAAATAATCGACTATCTCTAACTAAATAATATAATACAACAACCAAAATATTTTAGTTTAAATAGATAATACGTCGATTGAATGATTTGCTACACCTTATGAAATGATTTGCTAGAAAATGAATAATAATTTGCTACGACAAATTGGAGAATTTGATAAATTGGATATTACATATTATATTGTTCTATGTAAATAAGTAGTTCTGTATGAGTAAGCTAGTAATTTTATTTTACGGGAGGATTTATAATATTTTTGAGGTAGAAACATTTAGTTTGTTATCAAATAAATATTAGTTTATTATTTAAATTAATGACATGGATCATTAGTTTGTTATCAAAAACATAACAACTATATATAAAAGAATAAAATTGTTCTATTAAAATATTAATTTTATGCTATAATTCGAATCATAATATGCTAAAACCAATTGAATAATTTGCTACCAATACATAAATATTTCATACCAACAGTCGAATTTATGTAATAATTAAAGAATGTTAGTACATGTCATTAAATCTAGACATTATTCATAACTATTGGCTTCTCCTCCTATCCTCTCATTCCGGCTGCTTCAATTTTGTTTCTGCATCATAATACAAGAAAAAATAGACAACATTTTCAACATTATATGCAAAAACTAATTGTGTTAAAATATACAAATGAGAATTTTATATCTGTCCATAATATCATTTAAATACATTTTGCCCCACTGTTCGACCTTCCCTTCTTAGCACGATCACCTTTCTCGTTGTTACCTATAAATTACATTCAAAGGTTGATCATAATAATTTGCTATGAACCAATAAAATATTTGCTAAAGACAAGTGTCAATTTGCTATAAATACAATATCAATTTACAATAAACACAATTCCATTAAAAGGTTGATTACATCTGACTAAGTTGGTATAAACCAATTTCAAAACATATCTTACTAATTTACTTAATACATCAAGCCAAATAAAATCAAAACAAATAAAGATCGTTAATAATATCTTACAAATTTGCTAAATACACCAAACCATATTAATTAAAAACCAATACATATAACGATTAAGCAAAATCCAATACCCATAATATTTTTTAATCACCTGTAACTCATTTGCTGAAAATAAAATGTAAATTTGCTAAATACAATATGTTATTTTGTTATAAACAAAAAACACCCATTAAACAAAAACATTTCTTAATACTCTGCTATTAACGTGTAACTGATTCGCTAATTATATATATATATATATATATATATATATATATATTTAACGTGCTAAATACATCAAATCAGATGAAATCAAAACCAATGAATAGATCAAATAATCAAATACCCAAACCCATAAAAAATGATAATCATATCTTACTAATTTGATATAAACCAATGTAAATTTGCTATATAGTTAAGGTTAATTTGCTATTAACAAAAATCAGCTATAAAACAAAAACATATTCCACTTATCTGTTAATAGTGTCTAACTAATTTGCTCATATCATATCCATAAAAAATGATAATCAATTAAAATAAAAAAAAAATAGATCAATTAAGCAAAAACCAATACCGATAAAAAATGATAATCATATCTTATTAATCTGCTATAAATAAATTTAAATCTGATATATACTAAATGTTAAATTTATCGATTATTAACTTGTTAATCATATCTTAATAATTTGCTAAATATATCAAACCAAATCAAAACAAAATCAATAAATAGAACGATTAAACAATAACTAATACATATAAAGTTTGCTACTCAGATCTGATTAATTTGCTAAAATTCATACTAAAATTTTGAAAAACTACATGTTCGTGCGGCCCTCGTGCCTTTCATTGTTGTTCGGTCAGCGCCTGGTTGAAGCGGCTGTCGATGGCGGATTTCGGGTGATTTTTGGGTAACGTTTGGGGGGCACCTTGCATCGGCGGCGTCTGGGTAGGGTTCACCAACGTTGAGGCTTCCGGTGACGGCGAGCGGCATACGGGCGGCGAGTAGGTACTGTTCGGGTGTCGTCTCCTTCGGTCAGCGGCATTGGCCATTCGACAACGGCGACTTCCGGCTATGTAAGCACGGCGACAACGGGGCAAGTGCGATTACGGCCGGAGTAGGTGCGATTCTAGGGTCGCCTTCTTCGATCGACGACGTATGGGTTGTATTCGGCCGACGTATAGCGTGCGACAATGGCGACGTCCAGCGGCGTAGGCGTGGCGACGGGCGGCACAGGTGTGATTTGGGGTGGAGTAGGTGCGATTCTAGGGTTTGCTATTAATGAAAAAAATGTGTTGCTTATTTATTATTGCCCCAAAAAATCGTGACTTTAGTATATCAAATTCACTATATTTTGTAAAATTAATCCCATAATTATGCCTATTCTTTTGGGACGTGATATAATGTATATTTGGGTTTCTCAATAATACCCTTATTATATTCCAAATTTTGGTAAAAAATTTTCATTTTGCAATTTGACCCCTAAAATCTAGAATAAATCTTGTCCATTAAAATTGTAGAGATCTATGGATGTAAATGGTCCCTAGATCCTACATAGGAGTATGGTTCTCATTTTAACCTATCCCTATATATATATATATATATATATGAGAATTATCAATTCAAAGCCCGAAAGATGGTTTATCTATCATTATAGAACTCAAAAGATAGATTCTATCGATTCAAGGCTTGAAAGATCTAAAACTATCAATTTAAGGCTTGTAGATTTAACGGTGTTAAAACTTCATCCAATAAAAGGTGATGTGGCCGTTAAATATCCACATCATTTCATATATTAAATTAAACAAAAAAACAAATTTACATTAATTATTTTAATTAAATTAAACTGGGGTTTTATTAAAATTCGTCAAATAAAAACCATCACTTTTTATCGTTCGGGTCTCATTATTTTTTAGTTTGAAATCCATCTCTGTTTGTTTAATTAATTAAAATTTATTATATTTATAATTAATTATTATGATTTTAATTACATTGCAAACTATTAAATGTTATTGAAATATTTAATAAATTAATGTTAATTTTATTCTCTCTCCAGATCTCTTTCTAAAATAATCATTTCTCCTTCAAAATTGAAAATAAAAATAACTATATCAATTTATTATTGTGATAAAAAAGGTATTACAATTACATACTAAATTTAATTAAACATTGAATTTAATTTAAACTTATAAGGATCTCTGATTGAATTAAGTAGAGATTGAATTTACATAATATAATAAAACCCTCTATTTAATTTAATTAATGTAAAGTTGTGTTTTTTTAATTTAATTTAGGATAAAAATGATGTGTCAAAATGATGTGAATATTTAAAACCACATCACCTTCTGTTGGATGGAGTTTTAACACCGTTAAATCTCCAAGCCTTAAATCGATAGTTTTAGATCTTTCAAGCCTTGAATCGATAGAATCTATCTTTTAGGCTCTATATCGATAGATAAATCATCTTTCGGGCCTTTGATTGATATTTCTCCATATATATATATATATATATATATATATATATATATATATATATATATATACGTGTGTGCGCGCGCGCTCACAGAATACTTGTATGAATCATTATATTATTTGCATCGTAACTATTTTTTTGCCTCCCAAATTAAAATTTTCATGTCCGTCTTATAATCTTTTAAATAATAAAAGGGATAAGGGCCAAATTGGCCACTGAACTTATTTGGGGGGCTCAATTGATCCACTACAACTTTTTTAGGCTCAATTGAGCCACCACGTTGTTAAATTTGGCTCAATTGGGCCACCGACTGACGGCCGTTAACTGGACCTAAGACGATGTCGTTTTGCTCCTAACACCTAACTCGACATACTCTTTGACCCTAACCCGACCCAATGATCTAAAATGCACAAAATCGAATTTGTTAATTTAGGGATTTCAAATCCCTAATTATGTAGTTAGGGTTCTTTGCGAAATCCCCAAAACCACCACTCCGATCAAGGGCAGAAGATCAAGTCCGACTTCAAATCATTCAATTACGGCATGCAGCGATTCTTCTCTGGAAACTCTGGTGGAAGCGGCCTTGACGCGGAGGATCTCCGGCCTCTTTCCGCCTTCGTGAGCTCTGACCTTGGAGGGTTCATTGGCGGTCTCCGCCATGGAGATGGCGAGAGAGAGCAAGTCCTATTCCGGCGGAGATAGGGGTTTCTCAAATTCTGAAGAGTGATCAGGAGTGGGTGGTTTTGTAGTTGGATTATTTTGTTGATTTTTTGGTTAATTTGCTTGCGGGATAGGGGAGTTGTGTAAGGAGGAAAGGTTGGCTTGGGATTTGAATTTTTGACAGGATTTGAGTGTTTGTGATTTGGTTTTAATCCCAGATTTGGATTTTAGTTGGTTAATTTTTGAAGGTGATTTTTGCTTATTTTTAATGGATTTTTTTGGAGCTGCAGCTGGAAGGGGTCACCCGAATCTGGGGAAGTTTCCCGGCAGCAGCTGTTTTCCGACCCATAACAAGGAATTTTGAAGTTTCAGACCCAAAACATGGCTGGAAAATAGTTTTTGACACAAGAACACAAAAAGGACGAAAATAGAAATTAAAATAAAAAACTAGATCAGGTTAGGGGTTAAGGGTGGATCGAGTTATGGGTTAGGGTAAAAAAATACATAAAACGACGTCGTTTCGATCCCACTTAATGGAGCCCTAACGGGCTCCGTCAGTCGGTGGCCCAATTGAGCTCAAAAAATTGTAGTGGGCCAATTGAGCCCCCAAATAAGTTCAGTGGCCAATTTCACCCTTATCCCATAATAAAAAAAACCAACAAACATTGTGTCATACACCTTATCAATGATAAGATGTATTGTAAAGTAAATTAAATTAACTCAAATAGTTACGATACATTAAACAATCTTTTTAATGACTTCAAATAAATCATGTTTCAATATTTTGGCAAAACTCCATCACAAATGAATTAGTATCGTTAATTTTAAAAGTAAATAACATTTTAAATTACCATTCTATGTTATTAACTAATTAATGTACGATAACATGATCTACTTTTTGCATGAGGCAAGTAATTCGGTGGCCTCAGGTCTCGAAAAATACAAAAAAAAATTTAAAAAGTAGGTGCCCAAAATTTTTCATTGTATCATATATATAGTTGTAAAAAACATTAAATGTGATGTTGGCATATCGGTAAAAGTTTGTGCAACGGGTAAAGAGAGAGTAAGGGGATCAAATCAAGTCTTTTACATGAACTTTTACAAGGTTTTTTTTTTGTAATCCTAAATCTAAATACAAATTAAAATATAGCATCTCAAAATAAAATAGAAAGAAAAATGTAGAAACAGAAACGCCCACTTTTTTTTTTTTTTTTTTTCAATTTATAACCCTAAATTTAAATATATATTACAATATTAAAATAAAATATCCCAAAAGAAAATGGAAAGAAAAATTAGATGAAAAATAAAAAATAGCTATGTTATCTTGAGAAAAGTATTATTGAAGAACTTATTGTACATGTCTAATTCACACTTTTGCTATTAAAGACGAGTTGTATTTGAACTATAATAAAAACATTTTGAATAAATATTTTGTATATGGTGTGTTCAATTTATTTATTGATTTAAGATGAAAAATGAAGCTCTCATTTTTCACTTCGACTTAGGCCTCTAAATCATCAAGATCAACCATCGATCTACTAAATCGATTATATTTTCCTTAATTTTATAATAAATCTAATCGACTACCTTGAACAATACATTGTGTACAATATTTTTTACAAAAAGTCTAATTTGGATATATATATATATATATATTGTATTGATTAATTTAATTTAATTGTAGTGCACTTTAAGGGGAAACATTCAAATCCTCAATTTTGACCATTTCCCCGACCAAATCCCACTATGATCATTCTATTCAAATTATTTGTATGTTTTAGATTGATATATTAAATATTTTATTATTTTTATAGTGCGCTAATTTCATATTACTTGATTTTGTATACAATAATTTAGAATATAAATTAAAAACTAAATTAAAATAATATAATAAATATAAATATAAATATAAATATAAATATAAATATGGGATTTAAAATGAAAGTAGTGACTAATTTTTTAATTCATACTAACAGTAAATAGAATTATACTTCCCATATCAATTTCTAATCCTGCAATTAGCATATGGCGTATATATCCTTAAGCCAGAAATATAAGATTAACCATTCCTTCCCTCTTCATTAATATTTCTTGTTTCTAATTAACCATCTATATATATAATTTTTTTTTGCACAAACTATCCTAATTTATTTTTTGATTTGACAAATACAAAACCATCCACCATTCATAAATAATTGAATTGAATAAACTTTTACAAAAAAATATATGAAAGTTCAAGAATTAATATATGTACTATTTTAAATAGGTAAACTATCATTTATAACTCAAACTATTTCCATTTTTTTTAAATATATTCCAAGCTATTTTTTTTCAATTAAAGATCTAAATTATTTTAAAAATAATCAAAACTAACACTGAATGAAATTTTAAGTAACAATCAAGCTTAAAAGATGGCAATGACTTAGAATAAAAATGTTGTCATATAAACATATAAAAAGAATTGGCAAACCTTATAATTTATGTGCAAGTGGAAACATGAAAATCAATAGTGTACGTATACGGATAAATTTAGAGTTTTATTATACTTAGTTAGGATCATCATCATCACCGTCATCATCATTATTATTATATTCAAAAAATAAGAAAGATTCTCCCGTAAGAATCTATTTGTGTATTGAGATAATTTCATGAGTTTTTTAAGAAATTAAAAAATTTAGGGGTGTATTGGATTGAGATTTTAATGGATTTTGTTGGACTTTAAAATGTCCATGGATTTCTATGGATTTTATAAATCCATAGACTCCACATGGAGTCTCCCAAAACTCCACATGGAATCTTCCAACTCCACGCAGAGTCTGGGGGATTTCGTATGGATTTCGGATCGATTTTGAACGATTTCAATGGATTTCAAATCCATCTCGCCAGCGCTCGTTGGAACACAATGATCGGTATATCTGGTAAGAAAGATTGAACCCAGCGGCCGCTGGAATCGAGCGGCCTTGATCCCAGCGGCCGCTGGAGTGCCATCATCGGCAAGGCCAGCGGCCGCTGGGGTCGGGTGACGGCTGGGGTGCCCGATTTTAACTCCTCATCGGCCGCTGGGACACCGCGCTAGCTGGGTTTTTCAAATCCATCGAAATCTCGTGTCTGGAGGTCGGAATTCATCCTTTGTAATTTTCACGTGAAATCCAGCTGAAATCCAACGAAGTCAATGACTTTTTAAAGTCCGTGGATTGTTGAATACCGCAAAATTTTAAAGGACTTTTAAAAGTCTGAATTGAATACACTAAGATTTCGTTGGACTTTTAAAAGTCTGGATTGAATACACCAAGATTTCACTGGACTTTTAAAAGTCTGAATTGAATACACCAGAATTCCGTTGGACTTTTAAAAATCTGAATTGAATACACCCGGATTTTAAAAGTCCAACGAAATCCAACAAAATCTCAATCCAATACATCTCCTTAAAATCATAACTGATGGAGAATTAATTAATGTAAAATATATATATAATGAGCCGAAATTGAGTAAATTCTTATGTACCGACAGCTCCGATTCTTAGCTGTTTTACGAATTTATTAAGTAGTGTAAAATAAAATAAATATGGTATATTCGTATGTGTCCCACACTACCCTACTCTACTTAATTGCACGTTTAGGACTCTATTGACCATTTCAAATCCCAGCCACAGGTACGTTTTCTTCACTCTTTCAATTTTCAGCTTTCCTCTGTTTTTTTTCTCAATTATATTAATATAAAATGCTCTTCCCATTTTAATTTATTATTTTTACTCTTTCAATTGCTTTTTATTATACTAATATTTTTGGAGTTACTGTGCAATTTTGTTTAAAACGACGCCAAATGAGGCTTCGGCGTGCATGTTTCTACTTAACCTTGTGCTTCTCCGGCCAAGGCCTAATCGCCGCGGTAGCCGCCGGCGGTGGAATTAAACAGAATTGAAAACTAGGGTTGGGCTTGTGATTTGTATTGCGATTCCGGCGTCAATTTGGCGTCGGATTATAAAATTTGAAAAAAAAATAAAAATTAAAGCCCCAAAAGCCTGATTGTTGCCCTAGTCTCCAGAATCCTTCCTCGCTACCTCATCAGTCACCATCGTTTCTTCACCAGTTGGAGTTAAGTAAAAGAAATGGTGTAGGGTTTACACTAATTTACCCTTTATTAAGCAAACCTGGTCGACTCAACGGTGCGTTCTTTTCTGTGTAAAATTTTCATGCATTCTCTACATTTACACCCATTCACGCACCAATTTTTTGAAAAGAAAAGATTATTGAGAAAATCAGTTATGAATTCACTCGAGCATTTGTTCTGTTTGAAGAATTGATATGGGTATATATATAGTAAGTATTCTGTTTTTTGTGATTTGTTCAAGCAAAAAAAGAGGTGGTTTTCTATATGATATGATTGAATAACTGCTGAATTCATTTTGCCGTTGTAGAATTCGAAACGGAAATTTGCTGACGACTAGATAGTTAGATAGATGAGCGGCTATCATGGGTTTGTCACAACTTGGATGGTTCTAACTTATCATAGTTTGAGAGTTAATTGAAATTCTGAATGTGTTGTCAATAATTTTATATGGATTCATGTTAATTGGGATTCTGAATGAATGAGCCGAAATAGCCTTTGCAAATGGTTGGGAAACATGTTTTACAACTCTGTTACTTTGTATATATAGATTTCGAGATCAAGGAGTATGGCTACTACGAGCATTACAAATGCTGACTCAACACTCTCTCACCACTCAAGGTAGTTGATAAATTTTTGTTTCTTGTATTACTTTCAAATATGGTTTGAAATTTTTATGTGTTTGGTTTCGTCTGATAATGTCATCACAAATATTCTAATGCAAAATTTTATTTTGCTTCTCTACAATTTTATTGTCATTTGTTATCATCTAATATTCTAATCTCATTTTAAGAAAAAAGTATGTGACTCTCAGTTATTTTGGCTAGTGAAATGACCCAGTGTTCTTATTCTGCTTTCACGAGCAACCACTATTAAATATGCCATATTCGGATTGTTTATTGGTCATAGGCTTATAGCTATCTAACTGATTTTGTAGAGTGATACAGTTGCATGTTATATTAATGCCTTCTCAATTATTGCCGTTTCTTCTACTTTCTTTGTGCCAACTCTTTTATGATCGATCTCTTTTATGATGCTAAGACTAATTATCTTACAACCAAGTCTAATATGTTTATTGCTTTTGTAATTACTAGAATTTGATCATGATTTCAGATTATTAGGAAGAGTAGCTTTGGTCACTGGAGGTGCCAGTGGCATTGGAGAGAGCATTGTGCAACTGTTTCTGAGACATGGTGCAAAAGTTTGTATAGCTGATCTTGAAGACGAACAGGGCCAGCGTCTCTGTGAAACCCTAGGTGGCAGCTCAGACATTGCATTTTGCCACTGTGATGTCACAATTGAAGATGACGTCAAGCATGCAGTTGACTTCACCGTCGAGAAGTTCAGCACCCTTGACATAATGGTGAACAATGCTGGGATAGGAGGGCCACCCTGTCCAGATATCCGCGACTTTGAACTCTCAGTATTTGAGAAGGTCTTCGATGTAAACGTGAAGGGTGTTTTCTCTGGAATGAAGCATGCAGCTCGCATAATGATTCCGGCCAAGAAAGGCTCGATAATATCTCTCTGCAGCGTGGCGAGCTCAATTGGTGGCGTGGGCCCTCATGCATACACGGGCTCCAAGCATGCTGTTCTGGGGCTCACCAAGAATGTTGCAGCTGAGCTAGGAAAGCATGGCATACGCGTAAACTGCGTCTCACCTTATGCTGTTCCAACGAGATTGGCACTGTCTCACTTGCCTGAGAATGAGAGGACTGAGGATGCATGGGTTGGTTTCCGTAAATTTGTAGCGACTAATGCTAACTTGCAGGGCGTGGAATTGACGGCAGAGGATGTCGCCAATGCCGTTGTCTTCTTGGCAAGTGACGAGGCAAGGTACGTAAGCGGCCTCAATCTCATGGTCGATGGCGGCTTCACATCTACAAACCATGCTCTCCAGGTATTCAGATGAAGATCCATGTTATGCAGAAATGAGAAATACTATTTGGCTGAGACAGCTTTAGATTTGAGAAAACTTTATGCTCTCCTTTTATGGCTTAAGTAGGGCTCTAAATGAGTCAAGCTAAAAACTTGTTTGAAATTCAATGATTTAATAAAAAAATAAGTAGAGTTCTAACCTTGATTTCGAGCTCAAGTTCAAATCAAATGTATCGGTATTTAGCTCGGTGGCTTGTGATTTTGTGAACATGTTCGTTTTTAGTTAAGCTTGCTAGTTGCGACACTAATCAAATGAGTGGGCTCATAAGCTACAACATAAATGGTTAATTTATTCACGACCCCTATTTTTCTTCCCACAACCCCATAATTTTTAAAAATGTAGATATTAATTAGGTGGCTTTTTTTTTACCTTTTAACCCCAAATACATAGAAACCCATATAAATTGATTGCTTGCTTGCATAACTCGATATAAATTGTTATAAATGAAAAGGACTGATCAAAATTAAATCTTACCTTTTAGAGAATATTCGAACACGAGAGATTGTTCTTTGAGTTGACTATAGTTTTAGTGTGTTCACATGTCAAATTGTAGATTTGTAGTCCCAACACTAAAATGATAAGCTTTCATTGTTTTGAATCAAGTCTATCTGCAGATAAAATATATTACATTTTTTTTTAAAAACGTTTTTTTAAAAAGAAAAAGTATTGTTACTTACTGCGACATGTGGCCGCATCTGAAAAGGTCTCGGGTATTACCTGGGTGGGAGTATAGAATTATCCCCCAAGATAAGTGATCAAATTTGATTTTCTCTCTCCGGCAAAATCGATGCGGACCGGGCACAGGCAAATTTTTTATTTTTAATTAATATTCAAAATTTAAAAATATTTTTTAATTATATTTTGAGGACCTAATAAGTAGATATTAAATTAAATTATGTTGATTCCAATTTTTTTTTCATTCACAGGAACCAACATAATAAACATCAATTAATGCCATCATAACTAAAAAATACATATAAACTTGCCACCGGGATCTAATGGAGAATGGCATAGCGAATGTGAGGTGCGTACGTGATCTCTGATTCTCTGCTGGAGGCTGATCTCTAATTTCCTAAAAGATAGTTTGTATCTGTTTAACCTTAACATCTCAATTCCTTAAAAATCTATACTAATATAAAAAGTGTGTTATCTTACAATTTTGAGTTTATCTATTATAACCTTATTTTATTTTTTAATTAAGGGCAATAATGTAATCATCTAATATCATTTAATATTTTATTATTATTTGTAGTTTACCTATTATAACCTTATTTTAAATTTTATCTATGGGTGATCATGTAATCATCTTATATTATTTAAT
The DNA here is from genome assembly GCA_026008535.1 of Perilla frutescens. Taxonomy (NCBI): domain Eukaryota; kingdom Viridiplantae; phylum Streptophyta; class Magnoliopsida; order Lamiales; family Lamiaceae; genus Perilla; species Perilla frutescens. The sequence goes on from BRKX01000013.1 coordinate 14,997,449, forward strand.
AATTTATTATTCTTTATATTCTAATAACTAATCTATGATTAACATTCTAATATTCTAACCCTAAAAATTCTAATTCGTTCAAAACCTATCAAGATAGCATAATCATTAAAATAATTAAATTAAATTCAACTACCTTATTAAAATTCATAATTTTGTACCTGTTTAAGATAAAAAAATGGACTAAATAAATTTTTAGCATCATATCACTTAATAACTTCAAAATAACCGCATAACCTGTGAAGTTCAGTTATTTTTTTTTTAAATTAAAATCAAACATATGTGAATATTAGACATTATAAACCATCGGTAAATCAAAAGAAAATCATAATTAAAATTCCATATACTTTAAAGGAAGGTAGGATTAATTGTCTATCAAATTAAAAAGGAAAAAAAATCAATATATTTATAATTTGCAACCATTTTTTATATAAAATATTTCATATTCTTAATCAATAAAATAAGTTATTCATTAAATGAAATTCATAAAATCATATAATATTTTTTAAAATGTAACAACCAAGGCAGTAAATGCATGTATTGATAAACAACATAAGATAAGAAACTTGTATTTTATTTACATTATTTATTAATTTTTTAGTAATATCAAAATATACTCCACATTTATATGAGTTAGAAATATAATCTACTAAGAGTTTGACAAATTTTAGTTTGCCTACTCTATCCCTATAATATACATTTTATTTGAAGATAATAAAATAAATATAATATAGTTACATGTATGTTTCATTAAGAAAAAAAATCATGTAGTTTTTATTGACAAAAAATAATAATTTATGAGATTTGGACCATATTGGTGCCTTCATTGAATATGTGTATGGAAGCCATCATGATATTATTATTGGCTTGATTATACTAAAAGATATATTTAATTTTAAATGATGTCTGAATTAGATGTGTTTTATTGGTAAAAAAAAGTAAGGAAAATGAAGAAACGATGAGAAAAAACGAACATTCTAAATGCTCAAAATTAGACATTAGGGGCATGCCTCATTAAAATATAACATAAAACAAAACGGAGCAAAACCTCAATGGGAGAACCTCTGATAGAAAAAAGAATGTCCACTTTAGAAAAGCAAGTTAAAATGAAATGATATTAATTTCAAATGATGTCATATCTATGCATATTATATTTCTTTCAAACACATATTCCAATTTCATATAGAATCGCAGGCATTCCATTAATATCCTTAATTCATTACACTGTATATTGATTATATATGAATTATAAATTAGTCATAAATTCATTGCCCATGTATTTATGTAAAAAAAAATCATTATTTTTTATTTGAGAAATTAAATGTATTTTTAACATCAATTTGTGAATGTTGAATTTGCATATCGTGGATGTTGAATATACAAATAAAAATGGCGATATTATTGAAACGTTTTAAAAATAATGTCGAATTGTAAAATAGGTCAAACATAGTAATTTATTTGGAAGTTATATAACTCTATAATTATTCAATATATTTCAATCTTAACTTTTACTAATAAATTACTAATTCACATCATGTAATGTCAACAATGTGAATATTGGTACCAATAACGTGTAGCTTAGTTGGTACTTCTTCCATTTGTAAAGGTGAGAGACTTGGATACAAATCTCAATCCTCCCATCTCCCAACTCAAAAAAAATAATGTGAATATTGGTGAACCAAAATAGATATAAAAAATAATAAAATACACTTTAGAACCACCATATTTAAGAGCATATTTTACTTCAGCAAAAGATTTAGGAATAGATCCAAGCAACACTTGAGGGACATACTTTTCAAGGGAATCATCACTAGCCAATTTCAAATCTTGCAACAATTTATAAAACTCATTCATATTGACATCAATATCCTTAGAAGCATCCATTTGAAAAGACATAAATTGATTTTGCAAAGACCACACAGATTCTTCAGAAGCAGCAGTATATAAAGATATCAGAATATCCCACAATTCTTTAGCACATTTATGATGGGACACTTTTATAACCACATTACTGCATAGATTCAACAAAATAGTGGCCCTAGCACTATCATTCATTTTATGCAGTTTCTCATCTTCCACAGAAGCATCAATTTTAGTAGAAATGGCTTTATTAATCTTTTCTTTTGTCAAAATGCATTCAATTTTGGTTTTCCAGTCTTGAAAATCATCTCTTCCATTAAAAGGCACCATATGCAGATTATTCATGATGAATGCAAGGACAAGAGCAACAGAAACCAAAATTCCACCATAGATAACAGAAAACACACAGCAGAAAGCCCACAGGAGTGCCCCAAAGGCCAAAAAACACAACAGAGCACTCACAAACCTAGGAGATAAATCTCCAAAATACTGAAACAAGTACACCCGAGGAATATAGTGCTGAGGCTAGCCCAGTTCTCAGCACAGATTTATCTGTGGAGCAAGGGGTCACTCAGGACAATCCCAACACTTGTTTCAATCACTAACCGACTCAATTTTCAGAGTCAGTTCATCAGAAACTCACCAAACATGAAGTTTCAATAGTTTTTCACCACCAAACACTCACAGGGCAGAGAAAGCAAGGAATATCACCAAGTCTAAAAAATCACATATACAGAAAACCATTTAGAAGCACAGTAAACACCCAGGAAACTCTCAATGACCCCTTATCTAATCCAGCTATCCAGGTAACTCGCACGAGGAGACCCAAAGGGGAATCCAGACAATCTGGACCGTAAGCTGGTGTTAGGGAATTGCGTGGAATGCTAAGAGATCACTAGAGATAGAACACAAGAACCAAAAACACGCGGAAACAGAAAGCAGGATCGCTAGATGCCACACTGAGGAGCTAGGGTTGCAGAGTTATACCAGAGCCAACTCTCCCAGGCAGGAGAGAGGCCGGACTTACCTTAAACTGCCTTGCCCGTCGGGAGCAAATCAGCGCGACCCTTACCGGCGGCGGGGTGAGGCGAATGAGGGTTGGAGGGTGCCCCCTGACTAGGGAACCTGGCTCTGATACCACTGTTGGGTATCAAGCCTAGCCGAGGGGTTCACCGCTTGTTTCCTGACCCTTTGCGGTTCACCTCACTATTGCTCAAACAATAAGGGTTCGCAGCTTAAAGGATCAGCCTCTTAGAGTCTCAGATTGTAGCTTCTTCACAGACTCATAGCCTTTTTCATCAAGTATTTGGATCTGCAACACCAGAGAGTCAGAATCAAGTAAAGAGAACTAACAAAACAGAATAGAAACAAAGATTGAACATAAACAAAGAGATTGTAAATAAAATGAAATCAAAGAGTTGAGAAGTTGGAAAAGATATGTCTCTAGGACACGAAGGCTCAGATCTTTCCCGTCGGGGGCATTGCAACTTCCGGTGACACAGACTCAGGCCACAAAGGGGATTAACAGTGGGATCGGTGGCTTTGAAGCCCTCTAAATCACTCTCACAGGGTAGGGCTCACACTTGCTCTCAACACACAACCACTTAGGGATCCAAGGGACAGGATTCCGGCTAAAGAACGGAGAGAAAAGCTTTATAGAGCTCAAGGTATGCAGAGATCAGAACTAGGGCTTACAGAGAAATGAAACGGCGCGAGGGCTTAATAGAGAGAGGGAGAGATCAGATAAGGTAATTTAGGGTTAGGGAATAATATATAGTAAATTAGTTTTAACAGATAAATGGGCTTGCAACTAGGCCAAGTAAAAATAAAAGGAATTGGGCCGAGAGTGGTAAAAGGGCAATGGGCCAATCTCCACAGTGCTGTTGTTGTACCCGTAAAGTAGCAATTCATGGCTTCATTGAAAAAGTGTAGATAGCATAGTACAAAGTTAGTGATTATATATCTCTAGCATAGTATCCACTATCTTAGAAGATTTGAAATGATGGTTTTGGTACCTAATTTTGCATGATGCAACTTCTTTTGTTAGTGTAGGACAATATTTTCATGGACAAAATTTTAAGTTTTTGCTATTGTATACTATAAATAATTCAATATGTTGATACTTAATTCCACTAGACCTGAAAAAAATACACAGAATAGAAACACCCTCTGATGATTATTGACACCCTGAAAGGGTAAATCCCAAACTTAAAATGAACAACAAATCACAGAAATACAAAATACAACAGATGAAACTATATATATATATATATATATATATATATATATATCTGGAGTTTTTAGGCATCGGGATTGGCGTGGAGGTATGCCTCAATAGCCTTGAACATGGCCATGGCCTTCTCTTTGCCCTCCTTAATCTTCTCTTGGCTAATCTCGACGTCTCCTTTGGTGTTGTAAATGCTCCTGTTCTTGCAGATGCATCCTCCGTCTTCAGTCGGGACAATCTTGATATGGTATGTGATGGACTCGACAACTCCCATCAGGGCATCGCCCTCAACAATGCTGTAGGTGTGGGTCAAGTTTTCGGTGTCGATAGCATCAACGCGGTGCTTAACGCTCTTATATTGGCTGCCTTCTCCAAAATGGATGAGCTTCACAGTTCCAACACCACCATCTCCCTCCAAGATTTCGACTTTTTTGATTGCTTGAGGCATGATCTTGGGAATGAGGGTGTCTGCGTCAAGAACAACGGCCTTGTACATCTTGGCAGCTGGGATGGAGGAAGGGATCTCAATATCATAAGTGATGGCACCCATGATTAATTACAAGTTTAATTATGCTTGAAGTAAAATGAGAATTGAGGTGTAATTAAGAGAGGGAAGATTAATTTGTGTAATGGTTGTATGTGGCTTGGTGCGATGTGGAAATGAGAGAAACTGAGCTACCTATTTATAGTTTATGATCGAATGTTCTCTTGCCTGTGTAGCCCAAAATCGTTGAACTGAACAAATAAAGTCATTAGTTTTTGGTTGAGAGTGTGAAAGGATTGGGGCGTTCCTATATTGACTAGTCCGCATTATCTAGATTTTCATGTACTATTAGTTAATCTCTCTCTCTCTCTCTCTCTCTCTCTATATATATATATATATATATATATATATATATATCTATCACCCACTATATTCTTTTGCATCTTATTTTCTCTATTGTATTTCAACTTTTTTGGTATGATAAAAAATGTAAGATCAATAGATCATGCATATGTATGATTTGGGCTGGTACATACTTCGTTTTATTCATTTATATACATTTAGACAATACGATATTCTAATATGAGTTATTGTACCAATCGATTATTGTTTGGTATGATAACTTATATTAAAAAAATGAAATGTGATACTAAAAGTGTTTTTATTATATTTTAATGGGACTAAAAGTAAAATTATTGGACGGTGGTCATATAGTTACATGCACGCCATTTCACATTGTTGTGTCAAAGTCGTGTGTTTTTGTTTACTTAATTTCAATCGAACTTAACTGAATTAATAATTACATTACCTTAGTGAGTGTGAAAGGCATGAATTAACATAGTTCATTCCACTCAAGAATGGTCAACCTAAACTAGAATTCCACCCACTTTTATTTTATTTTATTTTATTCATCCAATTGTTTCGTTATTATCTTGTCAACCATTCCTGTCCATATTTTGTCTTGTGACCCTTACTAGGCATTTATTGGTGTACCAGAAAGTTAATGTCCCTTTATGCCCTCGTCCTTATAATAAATAGTTTCTGAATAATTAGGCATTTACAATTTTTCTATTCTTTTTCGTCGTCTCTCTCTTTTTTTTTTATATACTTATTCTTTTTTGTCTTTTGAGTCTTGATGACTTAGACATCGTATATTATCACTAGGGCCGTACCCACTGCGATGAGATATATTCTTTAATTCCTTTCTATTTAGTATTTCCCAACATCAAATTTATAATAATAATAATAATAATAATAATAATAATATTTATTATAAAAAATTAGTATAATATAACAAATCATAATTAATATTTATTGATAAGAATTAAAATTTTAAAAAAATATATACCATAATTATGGAATAATCAACTCAAATGATCAATTATATTAACTAAAAAAATATTATTCCTAATTGGGTGGGATAAACTTTAAATATTGATTGTAAAATTAAACTAAACCACAATAAAATGAATTCGAGGAACTAAATGGAAGAAAAACTAATTAAATTGATAGCCAAACACCTAGCGTGATACATAAAGTGGACTAGTGGACATATTGGTGAACCAACATCAAAATATGTTCAATTAGCATTTAACTGCTGAAATTGTTCTCATAATCTCCTCTTATGGGCATATAGACTACATTAAATCACAATTATCTTGATGTATCCAATTAAATAAATAAGACATATATATGTTGATCGATAGATATTTTTCTCAACTTACAGTTACATATATATATATATATATATATGTGTGTGTGTGCATTTCATTTAAACATATATGATATATCCTTGGTTTGGTCCGAAATTAATATTACCAATGCTTTCCGATTTCATGGTCTTTCTTCTTCTCTTTTTATGTAAAGTGCATGTATACATTGTATGTTGGTGTTGGCCCAATTGTTATTTCTGGCCCAATTCTTATTATTTAATTTATGCGGCCCAAGCCCTAAACCCTTAACCCTACCCGGCGGTCCACTTACCTATTAATTGTGTTTCAATGATGTTGCTTGTTCTCGATGCTTTAGAAGCCTCTATAACATTTGATGGATCCGCCTCCTTCCTCATCGCTCATCTCATTGAAAACTCTAGTATACTCTCTCTCTCTTTCTGGATCTTTTCAGCTTGCTCCCTCGGTTTCTTTGGCCGGAATCTGGTGTTGTGATTCCTGTTTGGCTGACGAGTGTTGGGGAGAAGCTTGTGCTGAGAGAGAGAACTTGAGAAATTCCGTCCCCTTTCAAACCCTAACCACCGCTTCCTCTTCCCCTTCCCTGGTCTGGGCATTTCCCAGTCGCCGGAGTTGCCACCGCCGCCTCCAGTGGGAAAATCTGAGCCACACCGTGCCCCGCGCACACTTTTCCCACCATCAATCTCTCTGTCTTTTCTTGTCACTTTCATTGGGCTGTTACTCTTATCTCACTAACTTATCCCCTTCCTTGTGCAGATCTGTTGGTGACGAAGCCCAAGCCGGTGAAGATCTCTGAAGATCCATTTGATCTTACTGTCTGAGGTTGTGAAGACGAAGCCCTAGAGTTCTTTGTTACCCATTGTTCTGTAATAATTAAATGATCTGTAATTTCTGTTCTTGCTACTTGAGTAGCTTGTGAGTTAGACCGCAAGGGGTAGAGAATCAAAATAGTGTAATCCCTAGCTAGGCCTGTACCACTACAGTGTATACATATAGTTCATTCAGCAGGATGTACTGACAAATTCATATTTCCTATTTCTAACGATCCCACACCCTTATTTTTTTAATTATGTTTCAGTAGCAGCTACAACGTTCAATGAAGAAATAAAAATACAACAAGTTGAAATAATATTAAGTTAATTGAGATATACAGCTAGCTAGTTTAATTTTGATATGTAGTCCTGACAAGGAGCTTTGATAGGAGAAGAAAATAGGAGAAGTGTTGTTTGGGATATGGGAGTAGACAAAAATAAAAAAATAAAATTAAAAAAAAAAGTGTGGGTCCCACAACTAAATATAAAATTTAATCTCTCTCAAATTTAGTTAAATATATGATTTTTTTCCAGCATTAATAAAATTCTAAAAATTTATTAGTTGTCCAAATTAATTTTTGTAATGTTATTTGATAATATATATTTTTAACTAAATAAAATTTTAAATATTTATTTTTCTTTTCAATTTCAATATGTATGTTAGATTATTATTAAAGGTTATTTACTCAATATTGATGTTATTTGTTAAATATCTAATTATTTTAGATTGTTGGTTAAATAATATTAATTATGAATTTTATTGGTTATAATACATGGGATAAATAATGATTTTTTTAAATTTAAATTATGATTTATGAATGTTAAATATTATTAAAATATATTCAAATTTAATAGTTTATAAATATTAATTTATATTAATATTATAAAAATTAGGGAAAAAAATAAGAAATAGAACAACATCATCAGCTCCAGGAACACATAAGAAAAAAAAATTAGCACTTTAGTGAAACAACATCATTTCAGTAATACACGTATAAAAGAAATACAAAAAGATTAACAGTCACCTTCTCACTATCCTTTTTTGGCCCCACGAGCAAACTTGAAAACACAAAGCAACAATCATTCGCTCTGTTAGCCAACAATGCTGCCCTTTCAGAAAAAAAATTCTGGATCTGCCACCGATCCGATTAGTAGCAAGAATACATGTGCTTTTCAAGAAGCCATCAATTTACCAAATTAAGGAATATTTGATTGGTTTATTATCACAATGGATATTAAAATATCATTATACAAAATAAGCCATCATTTTCATAGAGGAAAAGAAGAGTCTACAAAGAGGTGCTAACTATTGATCTATACCCTGTTTTCCCATAGAAAAATATATCGTTATTCATTAATGCACCAAAAATAATTCACCAACCTAATTAAAAATCCAGGCGACGAACCTTCTAATTTGCACTATAAATAGAAGCCTTGTTTCCTACATTTTCCCATCAGCTTTCAAACAAACACAATCAACTCCTCCATTGTTTTCCCACACAATTTCATTCAATTTGAAGCTAAAAAACCATAACCATGGGTGCCATCACTTACGATATTGAGATTCCTTCCTCAATCCCAGCTGCAAAGATGTTCAAGGCCATGGTGCTCGACGCAGACACCCTCATTCCTAAGATCATGCCCCAGGCCATCAAAAACGTGGAAATCTTGGAAGGAGATGGTGGCGTTGGGACCGTGAAGGTTATCCATTTTGGAGAAGGGAGTCAGTATAAGAGCGTTAAGCACTGTGTTGATGCCATCGACAAGGAAAACTTGACACACACCTACAGCATCATCGAGGGAGATGCTCTCTCTAATGTTATTGAATCCATCACTTATCATATAAAGATCGTTCCCACAGAAGAGGGAGGAAGCATTTGCAAGAACAGGAGCATCTACAACACCAAGGGCGATGCTCAGATTAGTGAGGAAAACATCAAGGAAGGGAAAGAGAAGGCCACCGCTATGTTCAAGGCCATCGAGGCTTACCTCCAAGCCAATCCAGATGCCTAGAAAATCTGCGAGATTCTGTCTCTGCGTCTCTTTTTCTGTTTGGAGTTTGCAGTTGATATATTGGAATTGAATGGAATGAGAAGTTTTCAGCTTTGTTTCCGCAATGTTTCTTGTAATTTAGTGATTTTGTGAGTCGAAGAGTACTTGATTTCTAGTTGATATTGATTCGACAAATGTTGAAAAGCTTGTTTGGTAATTCGATTATATCTATAATTATTTGCTAAAAAAAGAAACGCTTTTTAGCTACCGAATTTTCCGTCGTTAAAAACCCCATCGTTAGTCATTTTAATGACAAATTTAGTGACCGCAAAAAATAATGACAAGCTTAGTGATGGAATTTTCCGTCATTAAAATTAGTCTCCAAAATCTTCGTCAGAAAATTAAAAATTAAAAAATAAAAAATAAAATAAAATTAGTGATTGATAAAAAATATAATAAAATTATTCATCGCTAAAAATAAAATAAAACATAAAACATACAATGAAATTAATTATTAATAAAAAATAAAATAAATTTAGCGAATCTATTCGGTATTTAATTTCACCTACTGCAATTGTACAGTGAGACTCATAGTATAGTAATGAACAAAGTCGTATCCACGTGTACTTAATAACTAAGCTACTAATTACCTAAATAAAATCACCTACATTGATCTAGACTACTCAATAGATTCAAATATGGAAGTAATTGAAGAACTAAAATAATTAATGCAATACATCTAAACACAGCCTGAAACACACGAGGAAATTAACAATGAAGGACATACGTATTCTAGGATTGAATAATCATCAATTAATCTATTCTTTTAATAAATTTCATTTATACACCTATGTTGAGACTTAAATTATGCTACAACAACTACATTATTATCCTAATTAAACCTCCTCACGAAGTGCATAGATTGTATATTACAAATTAAATAACAATGTATCCGTCCATTAATAATCTAAAATGGAAATCCTAAATGCTCATCAAGTTTATTGCTCTTTCAAATAATCACAACTCTCTCGAGTGATATTGATTATCCAGTTAATTGTTCTTAATCTTGTGTTAAAACTTCTCTTTCGATTTATGTATTAACACATTAAAATACACTTAATGATCAATCAAACGGTACAAAATCAAATACAAGAACAAATAAAGCATATAATAAAGTCATAAGCACATAAAGAGAACTGATTAAATGAATCTCATAAGTGAATCATAATCAACCCTAGAATACTATGGTTTAGTTGTTCATCATAAAATAAACAGATAAAGTCATGCATAAAATATTCATTGTTCTACAAGAATTAAAAAGAGAATAAAACCCGGAAAATTAAATTTAGGGTATGTAATAGTGTGTTGCTTTTCATATCCATAATAATCTTTTAAATACCTAGGAAAGTAAAGCCCAAAACCAGCTCGAAATCAGACAGGCCCAGATGACCCGCAATTTCGTTCACGACCTAGTCACCCGCAATTCGGTTCGTGAGTCCACGTGGCTTCGACATGGCACCAGAATTCTGGACCACCCAATATTCGTGATCGTGCTCGCGAAGATTCTGAAGAGTAGCGGGCTTCCGGAGGTTGGCCAATGAGTGATTTGCGACCTTATTCGCGGAATGACTTGCGAGTCCCTTTCTGTGCCGTTTCCGTCCCATTCTCAACTCAAATTCTTCATCGTATGACTCCGGGACATTTACAATTATTCTTCTCTCGAAAATACAATATAAATCAATATGAAGTCTACAAAAACCAGTAAACACATCAAACTCCAAGAACGAGTGAAATCAAATTAAACTGTGATTAAAATACAAGTAAATCATATAAATTGCATAATTAAATAGCACCAAAACTAGTGTAAAATCTCAGTTTATTAATTAGATTATGTCGCTAAAAAAAAGGGCACACACGAGCTCCATGCGTCACATATTAGTAGGGGTGTAAACGAGCCGAGCCGAGCCGAGTACTACCGAGTTCGAGCTCAGTTCATTTAAGTATTCGTGAGCTCGACATGAGCTCGATTCGACAGGAAAAACTCGAGCTCTAGCACGGGCTCAGCTTGTTTATTTAAAATTCGAGCCCGAACCTGAGCTCGGCTCGGGTTCGGCTCGATTATTTAAAATTCGAGCCCAAACTCGAGCCCGGCTCGGGCTCGAGCTCGGCTCGTTTATTTATTTGTCAATATTGATATTTTTTCATTCCTCTGATTTTTTATATATTTATACTATATGTTTATTAGTTATATATATATATATATTATGTGTGTATTAGTTATCGAGTGTGTGTCGTAAGATTCATAAATCATGAATCACAGCTCATAAGTCATATCGTATTACAATATATTAAGATAATTTATAAATTAATGATTCTATATTATTTAAGAGACTGTTAATTCTTAACTTTTTTAATTATTATTCTTAGTTTAGCTTATTTAATGTTAGTCTTATTTTTTGTTATTTTTTTTATGGTTATGTGCATATTAACAAATATAAATTATAGTTATATAAACTATGTACTATAATGAAAATAGTATATATAACTAAGAATTTAAGATTAACTATACAACGGTGCTAACTGATAAGAAATAAGAGTATTGTTACTCTTGAACTTAATTTCTTAATTTTGATAAGATTTTTTTTGAGAAATTGTTATGTTTCCAATATCATTTATTTCATTTCATTCTTATTTAATGAATTGAGATTGATTATTTTGTCAATATTTGTATTAATTTTTGTTAATTTTCCTTTTTTTCTTTTATTGCTATGTACAACTTAACTAATATTGACTATATACTAGAATACTAATTGACAGACTATGTATATATGACTCAGAGTTTAATATTAACTATATAATTAACATTGGTGCTAAGAATATTGTTACTCTTGAACATTTAATTAATTTTAATTTTTGTTAATTTTCCTTTTCCATTATTATTTTGTTACTTTCGATAATATTAGTTTAATACCATTGATTACATTTCAAATATTAATATTTAATGATGAGTATTATTTTGTCAAATTGTTAATATTAATCATAATTTTTTTAATTTCTTTTTTCCTTTATTACTTTACACGCATCATAAATTTATAATTTATAACTTATAACTTATAACTTATATTCTTGTAAGTTTTAACTAATAATCTAAGATGGACTATAATCTATATATTATATACTATATATTGTTGATTCTCGTTTTTTTTTATTTTCTTTTATACTCATCTACTCTTGTGTTAAACACTATATTTCTTAATTTCAATAATATTAAATTAATATTACTGATTTCATTTCATATTTATTATTTAATGAATTGAGAAATATTATTTTGTAAATATCAATCTTAATTTCTCTTATTACTTAGTATTTATTACAGAGCGTTCAATTTCTTAAGTTCGACAATATTAATTAATATCATTTCATATTTCATATTATTATTTATCATACTAATATACTATGTAGACTTGTAAATAAGGTAACTATATATATATATATGTATGTATAGTTGATTAGTTTGTATGTTTGTGTATATAATCATTACTCTTGATCATTGATTTCTTAACTTTAATAATATTAGTTCAATAGTTAATATCATCAATTTCGTTTTATTTTAATGAGAAGTATTAATTTGACAAAAGTTACAATATAAATAAATAATATTTTAAAAATTACAAAAATATTATGTGTCTCGAGTTCTAAATCGAATAGCTCGCGAGTCCGGCTCGTTTAAGTACTCGTGAATCAGGCTTGTGAGACAGATTGCGAGCCCTGCTCGACCTCGACTCGTTTAAGTACTCGCAAGCCAAGCTCGTGAGCCAGGCTTGACCTCGGCCTGTTTAACTACTCGCAAGCCACTCGCGAGACAATTCGTGAGACAGCTCGTTAAAAAGCTTGAGAACCTCACGATCCGAGTTAGCTCGCAAGCTTGACAAGCCAAGCTCGAGTTTGGCTCGTTTAACAAACGAGCCAGTCTCGAGTGAGCTTTTTTCGACCCGATACCCGAGTATCTCGCAAGTAGTTTGGCTCATTTACAACCCTACATATTAGTGATCCAACATTTGCTACTCGCAAGAATTAATGTAGCTGAACCAAGTGTGCTAATATATAAATATATAATTATTTACACACACACGAAAACTATTATGCTTCATTAATTTAAATATATTTTATGAGTTTTTAATGATGTATGTTTCTTTAAAAATATAATTATATTACATTATTTATTTAATATTAGATTGTTCCAATTAATTTTCTCAAATAATATATATTTATAATTAAAAATATCTATAAAACTAAAATTAAAGTGAGAAGAAAAAATTTCTCTAAATAAAATTTAAGTGATAAAAAAATAATTCATTTCAAATTTGTCATTAAGTAATAATGAAAAAAATTAATAAAATCAGAAAAAAAAATAAAAATTAAATATTTAACGATAGATTTTTCCGTTTCTAACTTAGTGACTGAAATATACGTCGTTAATATAAAAAAAATAAAAATTAAAACTAAAATTCGACATTTAATATAGATTTTTCCGTGGCTAAGTTAGAGACCTAAAAATGTGTAGTTAAATGTCTCAATCTTAATTCATCATTAATTTTTCGGTAATTTAGTGACATAATATAATCCGTCATTAAGTCAATCGTTAAAACACATTTTGGTTATCTTGATATATGTCTAATTAAATTAACAAGATAGGTCTGCTCATCCGCGCGTAGAAATTGTACCAACTTTTTAGTGCATTTCTTCCTTAACAACTCGTTTCATACATAGATAGAAATAAAATTTAGTTTGTACTTTGTAATGGATTGACAGAGCAATTAATACTCTGATACTATAACAAGCACACTTTAAGGGATAAATGCACAAAAAATCAGAGGAACAAATGAAATTCAAACAGAGCCGTAGAGTTGGAGGGAGAATTAGGCATGAGGATTGGCGTGGAGGTAAGCCTCAATAGCCTTGAACATAGCCAGAGCCTTCTCTTTTCCTTCCTTAATCTTCTCTTGGCTAATCTCGACACCGCCCTTGGTGTTGTAAATGCTCCTATTCTTGCAGATGCATCCTCCATCTTCAGTCGGGACGATCTTTATATGGTATATGATGGACTCAACAACATCCATCAGAGCATCACCCTCAACAATGCTGTAGGTGTGGGTTAAGTTTTGAGTGTCAATAGCATCTACACGGTGCTTAGCGCTCTTATACTGGCTGCCTTCGCCAAAATGGATGAGCTTGACAGTTCCGACACCACCATCTCCCTCCAAGATTTCGATGTTTTTAATAGCCTGAGGCATGATCTTGGGGATGAGGGTGTCTGCATCGAGAACAACGGCCTTGTACATCTTGGCAGCCGGTACTGATGAAGGGATCTCAATGTCGTAGGTGATGGAAACCATGATTAAATGTTTTGTTTAGGAAGTGATACTAGGAAAAGGAATAGGAGGAAAGATAATTTGTTGAGAGATTTGTATATAGATTTGGTGTAGTGTGATGGGAAACTGAAGATGAGCTGATATTCTATTTATAGTGTAAAATGGAACATTCTGTTGCTAGTGTGTATGATGTAGCCCAGAATAGTTGAATTAGTAGAGTCAATTTTTGCTATATTGACTAGTCAGCTTGCTCTACACTTTCATATGCTCATTTCTTTGTGACTGCCTTTATTTCTTTCATTTTTTTTTCTTTTTATCGTACATATTGTGAAGTCACATTTCATTTCTTTAATTCAATAAAGAATCAAACAGTGTCTGGATTATAATATGAAATTATCTAGTTTTAATAAATTAGCAAAGTTTTGCTGAGATATCTAGAATGAGCAGCGACTGGTCTATAATGGACTGTTTAATTAATTACTGTTTCCAACCCAATCATTATTATTTTTAATATTGCTTGAATAATTGTTTTGGTTGTTGAGGCTTGGTCTACAATCCTGGGCTACTACTGCTGATCATGTCCAAAACTATTGTCCTGATTAATGTGAATAACTAACTGATTCATACATAGCAACATTCTAATTCTACTATAAATATGGGTTCTACTTTACATCTCAAAGCACCAAATACATCAATCAACAAACTATTTACAATCATATATATTACTTTCATTTTTCTTTTCTTTCTACAACAAGCGTCATCAAATCATGGGTGCCATCACTTATGACATTGAGATTCCTTCCTCAATCTCTACCGCAAAGATGTTCAAGGCCATGGTGCTCGATGCAGACACCCTCATTCCCAAGATCATGCCTCAGGCCATCAAAAACGTCGAAATCTTGGAAGGAGATGGTGGTGTCGGGACAGTGAAGGTTATCCATTTTGGAGAAGGGAGTCAGTATAAGAGTGTCAAGCACCGTGTTGATGCTATCGATAATGAAAACTTGACGCACACCTACAGCATCATCGAGGGAGATGCTCTCTCTGATGTTATTGAATCCATCACTTATCACATAAAGATTGTTCCGACAGAAGATGGAGGAAGCATATGCAAGAACAGGAGCATCTACAACACCAAGGGAGATGCTCATGAGATTAGCGAGGGCAATATAAAGGAAGGGAAAGAGAAGGCCATGGCTATGTTCAAGGCCATTGAGTCTTACCTCCATGCAAATCCAGATGGCTAAAACATTTTTCATTTCTCTCTGTTTGAATAAGTTACTTGTGTAGTTGTGTGATTTCTTTTTGTTTTGAAGTTTGATCTTTTAATTACTTTATGAAATCAGTTGCATTCCCTCAAATTTGTTTTTCGTTGCTTTTCTGCTTTTTGATTATTTCTATGGATTTTCAACAAGATTTTGTAAAATGTCTAAAAATCTATACTTATAAAGTGTTATATTCATATTCAACATTTAATTTAAGGAAAAAAAGTAATATAATATATTATAAATAATTATGTGCCTAATTCTTACAAAATATACCAAATTCACACTTTATGTTTAACACCATTAGTTTTTTATGTTTATTAAATGTGCATAAATTCTTCAGTCTAATTATGATTGATTCAAAATATATGCTATCATGCAATGTGAGTATGATAGGAAAGTCCTCATCATGTGCTTTATAGTAATATTCCCAATTGGTTAAATGAAAAAATTATTACATGGAGAAATATCGATGACAAGGGTTTGCATGCACGTACAGATTAGATTTCCAAATATCAACACCAATTCAGTATTGAAATTTAAAGAGGGGTTTGAAACTAATGGTCTATTTGACTGTGGTTTCGATTTGTCTGAGCAACATTCATTAGTTGAAAGAACTGAACTTGACATATTTTAATTAATGAAAAAATCAATCAGTGTTAACGTCAAGTGCCAACTTTGACCATTTTTTGAATAGTTTAGGGAGACGATTCTAATTTTTAAATAGTTTAGGAGTGTGTTCGAACAAAAAAAAGTGTGTACTTCTAGATGGGTTCGAGCGTATAGATCTGAGTATTTATCTGGACATTTTCTCTAATATTTATTAGAGGTTAAGGCCCAAATAGGCCCTTGAACTTATTTGGGGAGGGGGACCAATTAGTCCCTCCAACTTTTTTTGGTCTCAATTGAGCCCCTGAACTTTTTATTTGGGCTCAATCAAGCCCTTCCATCAAGCACCTCACAAACGGACGTTAGTTGTCACACAAAACGACGTCGTTTTATACAAAATGATGTCATTTTGTGTATGTGGAGTGGGTCGGCGGGTCAAATACATGATCCACGGGTGCACTTGATGATGCACATCCAGCCTTGAATGTGTGACTCTGTAACTCCCACCTGGAGCTGGTGGAGTTAAGAGACTTGATGTGTGTAACTCCCACCTGGAGCTGGTGGAGTTAGTGGGGCTGGAGTGCAATTGCTAGTAACTCCTGTCGGGAGTCAAAGTGTACAACTGCCTTGGACACGTGTTGGGATCCAAGCCGACATAGGACACCTGTCGGGATCTGCAGAAGGTAAATCCTGGAGGGCTTAATAGCAGAGCTGTAATTCTTGGGGGTTACAACACCTGGTTTGAATGCCCTCAAACCCTAACTATCCTCTGCAGTGGATATGTGCCTATAAATAGGACATCCCTGCATGCTCCAAATGCTACATTCTGCACAAGCTACAAACATATTGCTGTATACAAGTTCCCTTCGAGTCTCAGCTTCCTAGTTCTTGACGTTGTCTATTTCGCCGGAGCCATACCGGACTGGTGGTGCTACTGCCGGAAGGACGAAAGCCATTTCATCTTTGAGAGACAATTCGCCAGACCGTGAGCACTAGCCGGGGCGTATTTTGTCTTGCAGAGAAAGGTCCCATCGACTTGACTTGCCGGAATCTGCATTTAGGTTCCAGTTTATTTACATTGCTTCATTTCAGTTTATTTTAATCCTTCCACTCTTCTACTCCTTCTGTTTCTCATGTACTTCAGTTGTAATGAATTCCAGAAGTGTAACACGTTTCTTTAACAAACAAGTTGTAATTCTGTTATTGATTCTTTTTTTCTCCGTTTGCAGCTCACTTGATCTTTTTGATTACTTTATTTTTTTTCTTCACCTTGATTTGACTTAGGCTCTTGAACTGACGCAATTAGTTTCTTTTGGATTGCACTAGCTATGATACTTAGATTTCCTCTTTCATTGATTTTGACATCCTTGAATTTGGTCATAAATAATATTTTGGTTGATACCTAACCTTTATATCATGGATAACCATTTTCCCTTTATGGAAATAAAATTATAATTACAATTTGTAAATGTTTGTAGAGGTCAAAAACTCTACAATTGATCATTTTTCGAGTTCGGGCTTCGACGATCTACAAGATAAAAAACATGTGAAGCCGAAGGACCATCGGGGGTTGACGATCGAATGGACTCCGACACTCAAGTCAGAATCGAAACTAATAAAAAATAACGTAAAATCGAATAAAATCAATAAATAGAGATTTCGAGTCTGAATTCTAAAACTATAGAATGCGTGTAATGAGCTAGTCGAATGCTGGATTGTGTGTATGAATGGCTTGAATGTACAAAGATATTACGTGAATGAGTGAATATTGGTGTTGTATTAGTGATTGAGTATGATTGAATGCCTCCTCCTGGTCTCATTATGATATGAGTGTATATATAAGGGAGGGTTAAACTGATTTCCGATTTTTGGGGATCCATCTTATCCCTTCTAGGGTTTTGACGGGGTCTCCCTTATCTTCAACGGATATTTTGACTTGGTCTCCTTAAGAGTCTGTTCAACCTCAGTTTCTTTTTTAGAGCTCTGAGCCTTTTTTAACCTCGGTTACTAAGGTGTCGACCTCTTCGACTCCTTCTACCTCTAAACGGTCGTGGGCCTGGTCTTGAGGCCTATATAGAAATAAGTCTCTACAGTTAGCTCCTCATTACTTGATTCTTGTATTTCAAGGATCGGGTAATGAATGTCGGCGTTCTCTTCAATCATTATCTTGATTCAGCTCTACGTTTAGATGCTGAATTTTTATTAACTTTGGGGGTGTACTTAAAAGCGAATTTTAGAAGGATATTTAATGAAACCGTGAAGATGATCTCGTGGAGCTCCGGACCTGAAAGCAGGTCTGTAGGGAGATTTTGAGGTCTTGAGAACAAACGTCGTGGAGCTCCAAACCTGAAGGCAAGTCCTGGGGGAGCTTCTGAGGTCGTGAGAGCAGACCTCATGGAGCTCCAGACCTGAAGGCAGGCCCTAGAGGAGCTTCTGAGGTCGTGAGAGCAGACCTCATTGAGCTCCAGACCTGAAGTATGGATTTTACTTTTCCCGTTCTCTAGGTTAATGCTCACCGTTAGATTTAGGACACGTGTGTTCAGATCGCATCGTCTCTATCCTGTAATTCAAATATCGAGGAAAGACTGTTCCTTTCTACTCATTTCTCAGAATTTCAACAGTCTCCTCTTTCTACCGAACCTCTACACGAGAAAATCTTTATTGCTATGAAGATCTCTCGAACGATTTTTGCTCCGTATTTTCCATCATTGTCTCCGCATTTATCGCGCTGCTTGAGGGTTTTTGCTACGGGCATTACCGACTTTTCAGACTCCCATTGCCGCATGATTTCCAGGTTATCTCCTCGTCTCTTTTTTCCCCTTTATCATTTCGTGCCATGGATGTGTAGCTTTAGTATTTTTTAATAGGTTTTAAGAATTCTCGAGGATATTTAGTAGTATCTCTTAGTATATCTTGGTATTTCTTGGCGACTTTTAGGATATCTAGAGAATTTGTGGTAATTTTTAGGTTTTTCTGGGGCATAGGTTTCCGGGTGGTGTTGCTAATTTCTAGGTGATATCGCTAATTTTTGGGAAACTTTGTCGATTCTCTGGGCTTTGTGGTTTCTCGGTGGGTGACGGTTTTTTCTGGGATTCGAAACTTTTAGACGGGTGTAGATTTTTCTGGTTTGCTGGTTCAATTATTAGGTTTACTTTGTCTGTCGAATATTCATGGGTTGAAGATGAGTGCAAGCGGAGACTCGAACACCGAGAAAGAAAGGAGCTACAACGGCGAAGAAATAGAACAACATTCAAGGTCGGAACACTCAGGAAGTTCCGACTCTCTCGTGATTGTCAAGGTCACAGGAAAACGTAAGAGGTCGTCGACCGTTATTCCCCATTCGATTGGTCGGGCGGTGGTAAGTAACCGTCAAGTAGCGGCGGTGAGGGAAAATTTACCAACTGGGCAGAAGTTGTAGATTCGGGAGGTTAAAGCTGTGGGAGAGAGGTTCAAGGCCTCTGAGATTGCTCTGAAGGTGAGCGATAAGCTTTTAAAAAGGCTGACCTTGCTGCCGATCTCAGGTGCTGGGGTTGAGGTCCAATCCCCTGGTCCTGCCGACCAAGCTCATCGACCTCGATCAGGTTTCACCGCTTTCTACACGTTGGTGAAGGAAAAGGGGATCGGGCTCCCAATTCATCCATTTTTTGCGAAGATCGCCCATTTCTACGGCATAGCTCTTGCCCAGATCACCCTAATAGGGTGGTTCCATATGCTGGGCATGTATTATTTGTGGGAGGAGCTAGGCTTTCCCGAACCCAGCGTCGAAGAATGGAATGTGGCTTATCGACTGGTGGCTAATACCGGGCAGTCTGGGTTTTATTACTTTACAAAATGGGTGGGAGATCGACCCTCTTTGATAACGAACCTGCATTCTTCTTCTGGGGATTGGAAGTCGAAGTTCGTTTACGTGCTTGCCCGGACTTCTGCTGATATGATCATTCCTGCTGCGTTATGTGACACCCGTGGGTTTCCGAGCCAAGCTCTTATGCTTTTATTCTTATTTGGGACTTATAAATTTCCTTATCTTGTACAGGTTTTCCTACGCGCCGTGATCCTACCAGCGTTGAAGCTGTTCACATCAAGGAAGCCTTCCTCCTTCCAGATGAACTTCAGGAGTTCAAGAAGGTCCAAACAGTTGGTTCTTGTTCGATGGGATGACGAAGCTGAAGATCAAGCCTTTAGACTCTAAGTTCAAGGCCTTGGAGGCTGCCAAGAGAGAGGAATTTTCACCTTCGGGCCTCAAGAGGCCTTCGGAAGAGAGGCTTCTAACTCCGCCACCCTCCAAGAAATCGAAGGGCAATGCTTCTACTCTCATCGTTGTGCTGCAGCCGTCCGATCCTCATGAAATCATCAATGTAGAGACCGTCCACACTTCTCGCCAGACCTCTGCCAGTCCGTCCTCTTGAGGGGTCTCTCTACGGCCCTTCATAATGTATATTCAGAAGTCTATTTCCGGTCAAGGCACGCCTGAGGCTTCTAACTCCGTTCCCCGCCAAGAAATCGAAGAGCAATGCTTCTACTCTCACCGTTGTGCCGCAGCCGTCCGATCCTTGGGAAATAGTCGATGTGGAGACCGTCCGCACTTCTCGCTAGACCTCTGCCGGTTCGTCCTCTTGAGGGGTCTCTCTACGGTCCTTCATAATGTAAATTCAGAAGTCCATTGCCAGTCAAGACATGCCTGAGGACTATGAGAAGGGAAGCCTCAAGCAGCAGGCCTATTTATCTTCGACCAGATATCGCGGGTAACTTTCATGAACTTTCGCTTTCTTTATCTTTTTTTTTTAACTTCTTGACTTTTGATTTCAGGCCCTTTATAGCCAGTTTCTACTATGAGAACGCATCACCAATCATAAGGAGGGCCTCAAGAAGAGGGTCTTTGAGCTATCCGAGGAGCTCGAGAAAATCTCCGAGGAGAGGCGAGATATGGTGGCCAGAGAATCTGTTATGAGGGTCGAGAGGGATGAGGCACGAGCTACGGCTGTGGGTGCCCAATTGCAGCTGGAAAGGAGCATTGACCTCCAGGTGAAGATTGAGCAGAAGCTACTGTCGAAGTTGGCAGTCTTCAAGGTGAAGGTGAAGGAGCTCGAGGCATCACTCAAGGCTGGGACAATGACTGGTGAAACCCTTGATTTTGATGCATGGGTCGACTCTGCTGAGTTCAACCCTTACAAGAAGTCCTTCTACCAAGAGGGTGGCGCTGCAGTGGTCGAGGTTATCAAGGTGAAGATGCTAGACCTTGATTTATCCTTCTTGGAAGTAGAGGAGGAGGTCAAGACTCAAGAAGAGGACCGTGCTGCTGGAGCCGCTGTCGAAGTTGAGAAGGAGGCCGAGGTATGAGAAGAGAGCGATGTAGCTGCTGAGGATGCTGCTAAGGTCGGGGATGAGGCCTCAACTTAATCTTTCATGAACAGACTCTTTTCCAGAACACTTTATGCTTTTCTCAAACAATCATATATCTGTAAATATTTTTTTTTTGTCTTGCATAAAGGTGAGTATGGTTCGGACAAACACTGTTATTGTTTTCTTCCCAATCTGATCTGTTTTTTGTTTTGATTTCGCTATTTTTCATATCCTCATGTTGCATGTTTTGCCTTGCTTTGACGCTTTGATACGATGTGAGTTCTGTGGGTTGATGTACACGTAGAATTGAAACTAGATAAGATAAATAGTGCTAGTTTAGGAAGTACCTTTTGAGATCACAATCGGGGTTTGGGAATTGCTCTGTACTTTGAGTTCACTGACTTGAGTGTCGAGGTCCTCATGATTAATACTATTCTCGACATTGAGTTCGAGATTCTCGAGGTTGGGACTTTGTTGAATTCTAAGGGATTGGGACCCTGTGCTTGGGGTTTTGTTAGTTACTCCGACGCTCAAGTCAGTAAACAAGTATTTTAAATAACAATATTTAGAAATTAAAAGAGCGAATACGTTACTTCTTTGGCTGAGAAGATGACCTCAGGGTCGAAATCCCATTGTTTTCTTGAGGGTTTGGACCCCTGCGCTTGGGTTCTGTTAGTTACTCCGACGCTCAAGTCAGTAAACCAAACTTTAAAAAATAAATCAAATTAAAAATGAGTTCAGGAGTTCTAGAAATGATACTGTTTTAAATGTAGAGCGTTCCAGCTGTTGGCTATGGGTCGGCCCTCCTTAGTTCGGAGTTTGTAAGCTCCATTTCCGATGACCTTTTTGATCTGGTAGGGACCTTCCCAATTCGGTGCTAATTTTCCGACTCCACTCTCCTTCGTATTTTTGGAATATCTCCGATTTGGAATATTCGTAGCCTTATGTTTTTGTCGAAGTGCCGACTTATCATCTATTGATACGCTGCTATTTTATTACTGCCTGATCTTGGAGCTCGTCGATCGAATCAAGGTTCGCCTCGAGCTCCTTGTTATTTGATTGATTAGACTACTCCGTTCTGGCGGTGCCGATCTCTGCTTCTACAGGCAACACTGCTTCCGAACCATATGTTAGAGCAAATGGGGTTTCTCCCGTGCTTGTTCTTGAGGTCGTTCTGTAAGACCATAGAACTCCTAGGAGCTGCTAGACCCATTGATTTTTGTGCTTGGATAGTCTTTTCTTTAGGGTGTTTAGGATCGTCTTGTTTGTGGCCTCTACTTGACCGTTTGCTGCGGGGTACCTCGGAGTAGAGAACGAGAGCTTGATGTTCCACTCTTTGCAGAAATCTTAAAATCTTGAACTTATGAACTGGGAACCGTTATCTGTCACGATCTCCCTGGGGACTCCGAACCTGCATAAGATATGTTTTCATAAAAAAATTTGTACCTCTGTGTCTCTGACCCGTGCGAAGGCTTTGGTCTCGAACCACTTGGTGAAGTAGTCCATTAGCACCAAAATATAGCACTTCTGGTTCTCGCCTTTTGGTAGTGGCCCTACGATGTCCATCTCCCATTTCATAAATGGCCAAAGGATGGCTGCTGTGTGCAGGGGCTCTGGGGGCATACAGTTTGTTTGTGCGAACCTTTGACATCAATCACATGCTTTGGCGTAGCTTCTCGCATCTGTTCTCATAGTTGGTCAGTAGAACCCAGACGTTAGAGCTCGGTTGGTCAAGCTTCTGTATCCCGAGTGATTTCCGCATTCGCCTTCGTAAAGCTCGCTTAAGATGTATTTAGCCTGTATGGGGCTAACACATTTCAAGAAAGGCCCTGAGAAAGATTTTCTGTATAGGGATCTGGAGATCATGGCGAATTTCGGTGCCTTAGCTTTGATCATCTTTCCTCGATGGGTCTTCGAGGAGCTCATTTTTTGCTATATATTTGATGAGTGGAGTCATCCAGTTTGTGTTGTTCTCAATGGGTAGGATTTCTGAGCCTTCTTCTTTCCATACGGCTGGCCATTTTGCGAATAAAATTGGGATGTTTTGAGCTTTAGTTGTTTCGATTGTTGACCCCAAATGGCTATGGCATCGGCATGCCTGTTGTCCTCTCTTGTGATGTGCTGGGCTTCGATCTTCTCAAATTTTGAAGCTATTTCTTTTGCTACGGTGAGATAGACAATCATTCTTGAGTCTTTTGCTTCGAATTCGCCTTCGAATTGGTTTATTATTAATTGGGAGTCGCTTTGGATTCGAATCATTTTGGCTTCGAGATCGTTGGCTAGATTTAATCCTGCAATGAGGGCTTCATATTCGGCTTTGTTGTTGGTTGCTTTGAATCCATACCGAATTGAACGCTCGGTGGTTTCACCTGTTGGGCTTGTTAGAACCATGCCCAAACCACTCCCATTCGAAGTGCTGGAGCCATCGACTTGAAGGGTCTAGAACTTTGAATTTTTTTTTCTTCAGCGTTCATTGACTCGACTTTTGTTCCGGTTTGGACTTCGTAGGAAAAATCGACAATAAAGTCCGAGAGTACTTATGATTTTATCGAGCTCCGGGGTACGTAGTGAATGTCGTACTCTTCGAGCTCAATGGCCCACTTGGAGAGCCTTCCTACAAGGTCTGATATACTCAATACTGTTCTGAGCGGGAATTCCGTGACCACTTTGATCGAATGGCTTTGGAAATAGGGCTTCATTTTTCTCGATGTCATGATGAGGGCCAATGCTAGTTTTTCCAATTATGTGTATCTGGTCTCGGTATCTAGTAGTGATCGACTGGTGTAGTAGACCGGATGTTGTCTCCCTTCGTCCTCTCTGACTAAAACTGTGCTAACAGAGTTAGTGGAAACATATAAATATATTAAAAGTACCTCTCCGTTGCAGGGCTTCGATAGTAAGGGGTGCTCACCAGGTATTCTTTCAAGTCTTCTAAGGCCTTCGAGCATTCGGCAGTCCATTCGAAGCTGTTGATGTTGGCCCATTTGGCCTTTCCCCCCCTTCCCAGGCCCATTTGATTTAAATCCTACCCGACCCACTACCCTTAACCCCAAACCCTAACCCGACGTTCCACCTCCCTCTTTACTTCTCATTATTGCTGTTTCTCTTTCCATATGTTCTGAAACCCTCTATAATGGATGAGAGAGCCCCCTTCTCTCTCAAGCCACTCACTGTATTCTCAACCCTAATCTGAAAAGCTCTATCTCTCTTACTGTGTTTTAACCGCCGGTCTCGGTTTCTCTGGCCGGAATCTGTCCGTGATTCCTGTTGGCCTATGAGTGTAGATGGCTGGGCTGTTCTCTGAGAAAGGAAGCTTGAGTGCGCTTCGTGAGAGATCATCTCACCATCCCCTCCCTGGTCTAGGTCTTTTCCGGTCGCCGGAGTTGCTGTTGCCGTCTCTAGTGGGAAAATCTGAGCCACCGTGCCCCGAGCACACTTTTCCCACATCTGCTATCTCTCTGTCTTTTCTTGTCACTTTGACCTACCGCTCTATCTCTCTCTGAACTTACTTAGCTTGTGTTCTTTGTTCCAGATCTGTCGATTGGTGCCTTCAAGCCGGTGAAGAACTTTGAAGGCTCATCTAGCCTTCTCCTCTGAAGCTTTCCAGTGAAGAAATCATCACCGTTGTAAAGCCTTAAAGCCGGCTCTTTACTGATCTAAGTTGTAATCTATTGTAATCAGTTGTTCTTGTATCAAGCTACTTGAGTAGCTAGTGTGATAGACCGCAAGGGGTAGGGAAACAAGTAGTGAATCCCTTAGCTAGGCCTGTACCACAACAGAAGCTTTTGTTCTCACGTAGTGTCTTGAAAAAGACGTGGCTTTTTTCTGAGTATTTTGAGATGAAGCGGCTAAAGGCAGTCGTCTAGTGAGTTTTTACACCTCCTTGATGTTCCGAGGTTGTTGTATGTTTCTAATAGCTCTGATCTGACTGGGGTCGGCTTCAATACCTCTCTTTGTCATTGAGGTATCCTAGGAATTTTTCCGAGGTCACCCCAAATGTGCATTTTGCGGGTTCAACTTCATATTGTAGTGGTGAAGGACCTCGAAAGTTCGGCGGAGGTGATCAATGTGATCTCGAGCTCTGGGAGACTTTACAAGCATGTCCTCGATGTATACCTTCATGGTGTCTCCTATCAGTTCTTCGAACATTTGGTTCACCAACCTTTAGTAGGTCGCATCTGCATTTTTTAGTCCAAAGGGCATTACTTTATAACAAAACATACCTCAATGAGTGATAAACGCGGTCTTTTCTTGTTCTTCTGGATGCATAAGGATCTGGTTGTATCCGAAAAAGGCATCCATGAAGCTCATTAATTCATGCCCGGCTGTTGCGTCGACTAACGCATCAATATGAGGTAAGGGGAACGAATCCTTTGGGCAAGCTTGGTTGAGGTCGGTAAAGTCTATGCAGAGCCTGTTTTTGCCGTTCTTTTTCTTTACTACCACGACGTTAGCTAGCCATTCGGGATACTGTACTTCTCTTATGTGTCCATTTTTGAGCAACTTATTGACCTCTTTATCCATGATCTTGTTTCGTTCAGAGATAAATTTTCATCTTTTATGCTTCATCGGGGTCTTGTCTGGATCGACCTGTAATTTATGTGTAATAATTGAAGGATCGATACCTATCATGTCTTCGAATGACCATGCGAAGCAGTTGTGGTGCTCGATGAGGAATCTTATCAATTGTTCTCGTATTTCTGCGATTAATCTTGACCCGATCGGCACCTTATGGTCAGAGAAGTCGGGATGTATTTATACTTCATCGAGGTCTTCTATCTCGGGTTCTTCATAGCTACGATTTTCAGCATTGGTTGAGGACGATCCGACTTCAATTTGACTAATTTTCATAGCTCCTATATGCTTGAAGGTGGAGACATAGCATTCTCATGCTATGATTTGCTCGTCTCGAATTTCGTGAACTCCCCAATGGGTAGGGAACTTCAGGAGTTGGTGATAGGTTGACGGTACCACTTGGAGTTCATAGATCTAAGGTCTTCCCATTATGACGTTATAAGTTGATGGGGCGTCAATTACTTGGAATTTGGTGAAGATATTCATCCCCTCGATATAGGTGAGAAGTGTGATTTCTCCCATCATGGCTTTATGTTTTCCGTTGAAACCGATTAAGGTGGTTGACCTCTTAACGATTTCAATTTCTTTTACCAGCATTCTTTTCAAAGTACTCAAAAAGATCACGTTAGAGGAGCTCCCATTGTCAATGAGAATGCGCTTAATTAAACAGTTAGAAATCAATAAGGAGATGACTAGTACATCATGGTGAGGGTATGAGAGTTCGGGTGCTTCTCTGTTGGTGAAGTTAATGGTGATGAGGTTATCTTGTTCAGCTTCTTTGGGGATGTTTCCACTGTATTTTATTGAACGACAGTGTCTCTTTACCGAGGATTGTGAGATCCCGCTCACTTTTGAACCTCCTGTTATGTAGTTCAGAGTACGATCGATCCTCAGGGGTTCAGGTGGTTGTGCTTCTTTTTTATTTTCTTTTCGCGACCAGGTCTCTTTCCCTTTGGGGGTTAAAAGGTTGGTGAGGTATCCTCGCTTTAAGAGTTTTACGACTTCGAGTCTGAGGGCGATGTATTCGTCGGTTTTGTGACCATGGTCATTATGGAACTCACAGTATTTGCTCTTGTCACATTCGTTATCTAGGGCTTTCATTTTTGCGGGCCATTTTACATTTTGTCCAAGTCCTTTGAGGGCTATAACTGCTTCCGATGGTGATATGCAGAGGCTGTACTCGGGAAGTCTTCTGTCGACCTGGGGTTCTTGAGATTGTCTGTTTCACGAGTCGAATCGAGGGTTCTGCGGATAGGGATCTATTCTGTATCTTTCTGTCATATTGTTCATTTGTTCTTTCCTTGGATGTTCATTCCTGGTACGAGGTCTGGATGAATTTGCTTCGTCTTCCTCCCATTTAATTGGGCCCTGGCTTTGGCAAGCACATCTTCCATCGTCTTACACGAGTATTTGGTCAATTCCTTGTAGAGGTCAGAGTCTCTTTTAAGGCCCTTCCTAAACACTGAAATTGCGGTATCGATGTTGTAGTTGGGAATCGATACTTTTTCTCTGTTGAATCTTCTCACGAAGCTCCATAGGGGATCTTTTAACCTTTGTATAACTGTGTAGAGGTCGTCTGCACATTTTTCAATTTTGCGGTTGCTAGCGAATTATTTGACGAAGAGGTCATTGAGCAGGGTGAACGATGAGATTGTTGAATTGAGAAGGTTGGTGAACCATTAGTGTGCTGGGCAAACGAGGCTGGACCCGAAGCTTTTGCACATGCTAGCTTCTCTAACGTGTCGAGGTATCGTGGTAGTGAACATCCTTTATTTATATTGGGCGATATGGTCGTCGGGGTCGGATGCACCATCGAATAGCTTCATGCTTGTAAAGGTGAACTTTTGGGGGCATCTCTACGAGGCTGATCTCGTCGGTGAATGGGGAATCTACAGAGCTCATTAGTGCAATTTTTCGGATGGGAGTAGGGACCCCGGGAATTCGAGTCAATATATCCTCCAATTATTGGATCTTTTTTTTGACCTCAGATTCTGAGTTGGGCTCGTAGTCTTCGAACCCAGGTGGGGGTCCTATAGGGAAATTATCTGTTCCCTTGCCCTTAAGTGTAGGTTCTTTGCTTGTACCTGCGGTGAAATGATTAGTTAATTCATGAGTTGAGCTCAGAAGTACCTGCTCTCGAAGTTCGTTGGATATTCAGGTTCGTGAGAGTGGGGATGGTTGAGTAGTTCGAGAAGATGTGTTTGGGAAAAGGTTCGACTGTGAAATAACTTCCACTCTAGCCTTCAAGGCTGAGTTTTCTGTGCGGATCACCGCGAGTTCGACCGTGGTGGTGTCCAATTAGCTCTGGATCGAATGCAGGGGTCGTGCGATGTCACCGTCGCCTTCAGGTGAAGGGGTCGCTGTCACCCCATCTTTTCGGACTTCTTGAGGGATGGTTGCTGCATCCTTTCGGCTGTTGTTTGTCATCTCAAAGTGATCGACCGAAGCCCCACGGTGGGCGCCAAACTGTAGAGGTCAAAAACTCTACAATTGATCGTTCTTCCAGTTCGGGCTCCGGCGATTTACAAGACAAAAAAACGTAAAGCTGAAGGACCGTCAGGGGGTTGAAGATCGAACGGACTCCGATGCTCAAGTCAGAATCGAAGCTAATAAAAAATAACGTAAAACTAAATAAAAGATATTACGCGAATGAGTGAATATTGGTGTTGTATGAGTGATTGAGTATGATTGAATGCCTCCTCCTGGTCTTATTATGATATGAGTGTATATATAAAGGAGGGTTTAACTGATTTTCAATTTTTGGGGGATTCCTCTTATCCCTTCTAGGATTTTGATGAGGTCTCTCTTATCTTCAACGGATATTTTGACTTGGTCTCCTTAAGAGTATGTTCAACCTCGGTTTCTTTCTTAGAGCTCTGAGCCTTTTTTTAACCTCGGTTACTGAGGAGTCGACCTCTTCGACTCCTTTGACCTCTAAACAGCCGTGGGCTTGGTCTTTGGGCCTATATAGAAATAAGGCCTCTACAATGTTGAAATTTATATTATGATTCTTAATGTAGTAATTAGTTTGGAAATTTGTTTACAATAATAATTACCTCGCTTATTGATTGAAGATATTCATATATGGAGCATCCTACATATATTGATGCAATATTTTTGAACATTATAACACGTGTATTGTAATCCTCTTGCACAATATTTAGAGTGATTATGCAAGTGTTATTGTACAAAATAATAGTTAAGTTATTTGTCTTTTTTATTTTTTTTATTATTTTGCATCTATATTTTTAAAATAGCATTGGTGTAGTCTCAACGACTTCCTCATTGCAACTTCTGCATATTGAAATTTCAGCATTCTTTGGACATATTGTTTTGCACATTTTATAGAAATAATACCATATAGACGATTTATTTTGAGCTCTATCAACAAATCCCATAAAATAATATGAAGTATCCTGAAATGTTAAAAAGAAATAATTAAAATAATAATCAGAAGTGTAATTAATTATTAGCAGAAAACGAAAGAAAAACCCAAATAATAGGATATAAATTATATTAACCCAATGTTGTCTTGTCTACTCTAGATTGTTATATGTTTTTATGTATTTTTTAATTTAGTTTGAATCATTTTTAAGTCTTTATTATTATTATTATTATTATTATTATTATTATTATTATTATTATTATTATTATTATTATTATTATTATTATTATTATTATTATTATAGAGAATATTATGAAATTAACCAACAATATCGAAACAAAGCCTAATTGGGAATTGCTTTCATCTAAATTGAAACGGAGAAGATTCATTTTCTGCTGGAATAAGAACATGTTTCCCATATGTTGACCAAACATTATCTCCGTGGTAATTATATTTCCCTTAAACTCTCTACAGACTATTCTTGTACCATTAGACAAACCACTAGTCGAGTCCAAATTCCTTAGAAGAATTACTGGGCAATTTCATAGAAAACTTATGTAGATGTAAGCCATTTGGAGTAAAAGGGTTCAAAGGGTCTACCTCATATTGCTTGTCTATCTCATCAATAGCTTCATCAAAACTACTAAAAATTGATGCATCACCTAGAAACATAGTTATCAACTCATTATTTAGTTTATCCACATGCTCATCCTTGGCTGTTATTATTGCTCGATTTATCATGTACTCTGCCTAATGTGCCTTTTTTTTCTAAATTTGGAAAAATGGCTTTGATGAGCCTTTTTACAGAGTTTTCTTCATTATCATACTTTATTACAATTTCATCTACAATTTTGCCTTCGGAATCTGTTGGTTCTTCACCATTTCAAACTCTAAGAAAGAATTGCTTGTGTTCTGGATTATTCATCAATCTCATACTTTTTGACAATGTTTTTTTTTCATTCTCGGCCATAAATAAATAAGACTTAACCAAACTTGTAGATATAGTTTGGTGAATTGTAGATTTGGGCACTAAAGGCAATACTTGCCTAAAATCTCCTCCAAATACTACAAATTTTCCACCAAAATCCATATTATTCCCCATCACATGCTTCAACATTTTATTTAAATTTTCAATTTCCCATTTTTTTGTCTTAGGTGCTTCATCCTATAAAATTAAGTGTGCTCTAAAAAATATGCATTCTAGAGTATTCTTACACCAGTTGGTGCACAATGAACCAAGATTATTGCAAACAACCTTCGCAATTTATTTGGCATTTGAAATGGCACTCCTTCATTGCAGATGCGAATCACTAATCCATCATTGCTTCTTCTATAAATTGGATATCCGTCTTTTTCTTGCATTGTGCTTTCACAGTATGGTTGTGCATAAAGACATTTTCATTTTACTTTTACCATGTAAGAATTTTTGGATTCTTCTCTCCACAAGAACCATAGATCATGTGTTTTTTAATGAATTCATACAGTTCATGATTCTTTTTTGTGATCAGGGAGTTCATCAGTAACAAACTAACAACCTTATTAATGCCATCTAAATTATTTAACTTATACTTTGACTTGAAAATTATCAATATGTGAATATACGACAAACCTCTTTTTTGAAATTCAATTACATGATCATGTGCAACTGCATTTCTAAATATCATGTGCATGAATTTTTGCACCTACGCGAGACGTCGAATAAAAAAATAAAACTAATTCAAATATTGAAATATATATTTGTGAGAAAAAGAAGAAATACAAAATTAAAAAAGAAGAAATTGAAAAAAGGGGGGGGGGGGGGGGGCGGGGGGGCTATTGAAAAAAAGAAGAATGAACCACTTTATGGGTCTAATAAGATCCATTACACGATCTCATTGGAGACTAGCCCATCAAACTTTAGTTCTTGTACTTATATTTTATTTATCTCTCTATTTTGTGATTTTGTGCATCATTTTTATTTTCAGAAAGTTCCAATTAGTGTGGATTTCATCATTGATTTCACATTCAATTAAATCAAAATGAACTTTTCCAGAATCATCAAACACGAGGATTAAGAAAATGCATAATTACTTTACTTTTTTTTGGATAATTAATATTTTTACATGATATTTTTATAATCAGTTTACTTGGATATATTTAATTACTGAATTATATATCATGCATATCAATATTATTTTATTTATTTATTAAAAAAGAATAATTAAAGGTAGATATTGATTATGGTTTGAGGTCAAGATTTTTTCTGCGGTTGACTGACAATTCACATATCTTTTTGGCAAATATTTATAGATATAATCGGATTACCAAGCAAGCTTTCCAACATTAGTTGAATCAATACGAACTACAAATCAAGTACTCTTTGACTCACAAAATCACTAAATTACAAGAAACATTGCAGAAACAAAATCTGAAAACTTCTTTTTCAATTCAATTCCAATATATCAAAGGCAAACTCCAAACAGAAATAGAGAGGCAGAGACAGAGAATCTCCCAGCAGATTTTCTAGGCGTCGGGGTTGGCATGGAGGTAAGACTCAATGGCCTTGAACATAGCCATGGCCTTCTCTTTCCCTTCCTTTATATTGCCCTCGCTAATCTCATGAGCATCTCCCTTGGTGTTGTAGATGCTCCTGTTCTTGCAGATGCTTCCTCCCTCTTCTGTGGGGACGATCTTTATATGATAAGTGATGGATTCAATAACATCAGAGAGAGCATCTCCCTCGATGATGCTGTAGGTGTGTGTCAAGTTTTCCTTGTCGATGGCATCAACACGGTGCTTAACGCTCTTATACTGACTCCCTTCTCCAAAATGGATAACCTTCACGGTCCCAACGCCACCATTTCCTTCCAAGATTTCGACGTTTTTGATTGCCTGAGGCATGATCTTGGGAATGAGGGTGTCTGCATCGAGCACCATGGCCTTGAACATCTTGGCAGCGGGGATTGAAGAAGGAATCTCAATATCATAAGTGATGGCACCCATGATTTGATGACGCTTGTTCTAGAAAGAAAAGAAAAATTAAAGTAATATATATGATTGCAAATAGTTTGTTGATTGATGTATTTGGTGCTTTGAGATGTAAAGTAGAACCCATATTTATAGTAGAATTAGAATGTTGCAATGTCTGAATCAGTTAGTTATTCACATTAATCAGGACAATAGTTTTGGACATGATCAGCTGTAGTAGCCCAGGATTGTAGACCAAGACTCAACAACCAAAACAATTATTCAAGCAATATTAGAAATAATAATGATTGGGTTGGAAACAGTAATTAATTAAGCACTCCATTATAGACCAGTCTCTGCTCATTCTAGATACCTCAGCAAAACTTTGCTAATCTATTAAAACTTGATAATTTCATACTATAATCCAGACACTGTTTGATTCTTTATTAAATTAAAGAAATGAAATGTGACTTCACAATATGTAGTGTACGATAAAAGAAACGAAAGAAATACAGGCCCGCAGTAACAAAGAAATTAAATGAGCATATGAAAGTGTAGAGCAAGCTGACTAGTCAATATAGCAAAAATTGACTCTACTAATTCAACTATTCTGGGCTACATCATACACACTAGCAACAGAATGTTCCATTTTACACTATAAATAGAATATCAGCTCATCTTCAGTTTCCCATCACACTACACCAAATCTATATACAAATCTCTCAACAAATTATCTTTCCTCCTATTCCTTTTCCTAGTATCACTTCCTACACAAAACATTTAATCATGGTTTCCATCACCTACGACATTGAGATCCCTTCATCAGTACCGGCTGCCAAGATGTACAAGGCCGTTGTTCTTGATGCAGACACCCTCATCCCCAAGATCATGCCTCAGGCTATTAAAAACATCGAAATCTTGGAAGGAGATGGTGGTGTCGGAACAGTCAAGCTCATCCATTTTGGCGAAGGCAGCCAGTACACGAGCGCTAAGCACCGTGTTGATGCTATCAACAAGGAAAACTTAACCCACACCTACAGCATTGTTGAGGGTGATGCTCTGATGGATGTTGTTGAGTCCATCACATACCATATAAAGATCGTCTCGACTGAAGATGGAGGATGCATCTGCAAGAACAGGAGCATTTACAACACCAAGGGCGGTGTCGAGATTAGCCAAGAGAAGATTAAGGAAGGAAAAGAGAAGGCTCTGGCTATGTTCAAGGCTATTGAGGCTTACCTCCATGCCAATCCTCATGCCTAATTCTCCCTCCAACTCTACGGCTCTGTTTGAATTTCATTTGTTTGTCTGATTTTTTGTGCATTTATCCCTTAAAGTGTGCTTGTTATAGTATCAGAGTATTAATTGCTCTGTCAATCCATTACAAAGTACAAACTAAATTTTATTTCTATCTATGTGTGAAACGAGTTGTTGAAGAATAAATGCATTAATAAGTTGGTACAATTCCTGCGCGCGGATGAGCAGACCTATCTTGTTAATTTAATTAGACATATATCAAGATAACCAAAAAGTTTTTAAGTCCATGAGAGGGTATTTATTTTAAGAATATATTTTAGGCAGACTGAAGTTAGATGTTTGTAATTGAAAGATAGATGATCCAGCTTCAAGATCGAGAATTCTGGGTGTGATTTGTGATGGAGATCTGGATGAAATCAAGATATTAATATTATATATATATATATGTATATATATATATACATACATATACACACACATATATGAGATATATTCAGCATTCTAAAAATCAACGAATTTGTGTTTTGAGTATTATTAGAATCAACCAAATTTATTTTTATTGTTTTAGCTCCGGCATGCATCACTTTGGAGCTGCCATTAACACAACTTACAATACATTAGGAGCCCCTTAACTATAATCTTTTGGTGTTTAAGTCAATTCTAATGGTTAGGATGGATTTATTGAAAATACTAAGCTTCTAGTAATATTAATATTTATAGTCATAATCTATATCTATATTATATCTAAAAGTAAGATAGTCTATATAAATAGAAATTATCAAATTTTTCTGCCTAAACTCTCCCTCCAGAAAAAGAAATATATATTATTTAATTAAAAATATGATTATATTAATTAATATATCAAATTTACTACTATAAATTCTATCCAAAAAATATTTATAATATTAATCATATAATTACATATGTTATATTCTATCCGTAAATAGTGTTAATATATTATCCATAATATTATATATATCTACACAAGATATAACATCCTATAATTATATTAATCAATACACGGATTATATTCAATTTCTATATTTATGCTATCTATAAAACATACTATAATATCTATAATTATGTCATATTAATTAGATATAATGTATATAA
The DNA here is from genome assembly GCA_026008535.1 of Perilla frutescens. Lineage (NCBI taxonomy): Eukaryota > Viridiplantae > Streptophyta > Magnoliopsida > Lamiales > Lamiaceae > Perilla > Perilla frutescens. The sequence continues at coordinate 15,032,371 of BRKX01000013.1, forward strand.
CTATTTTATATATAGAAACGTAATAATAAATAAATTCTACAATGTTTAAAAATGATATAATGTAAATATATATGACATACTACCTCCATTTCATAATGTTTGTTGTTTTATGTTTTTTTTTTGTTTCAAAATGTTTGTTGTTTTATATAGTTTGACATCCTCTCTCCCAATTTTAACCCTCTCAAATCCTAAAAGATTTCTGTATTCTAACTTACCTATAATATATGAAGAGAGAAAAATATATGGAGACAGAAAATATTGTTATTTTTTAGGAAAATATAGATGAATTAGATTTTGTGGCATATATGAGAGATGGGTATATTTGTCCACAAAATTAATTCTTAATTCCAGATAAAAAAACAAAACAACAAACATTTTGAAACGGAGGTAGTATATTATTCTAGATATAAGTTAATCAATTTATATATATATACATACATACATACATATATATACATATATTTATATTTATATGTGTCTATATACCTATTCCCTCTGTTTCATTTTGTTTATTATTTTAGAATTTTAATCTAGAATCAACAATTTTTTATTTGAACTAATATATATATTCATCCCTTTAATATTATATAAAATCATATTCACTTATATATTTCTAAAAACTTGAAATTTTTTTCTCTCTCCATATATTTGTAAGGTTAAATTTGAGAGAGCGGATATCAAAATATTTAAAACAACAAACATTTTCACACAAAAGAAAAAACCTTAAATAACAAACAAAACGAAACGGAGGGAGTAATTTTTTGGACTAATATATCACTTCCTTTTATATTACATAAAATCCTATTCACTTATATTTTCTAAAAAGTTAAAAAAACTTCTCTTCATATATTTGTAAGGTTAAATTTGAGAGAGATGATGTAAAAATATATAAAACAACAATCATTTTGATACAAAAGAAAAAATCTAAAACAACAAACAAAATGAAACGGATGAAGTATATAATAACAAGCCCCAGTTTATTTATAATAGAATATATGTAATTAATTATGGTAATAATATCAATCATTTAATTGCAGAATCAATCTAATTATATATTTATTTATTTTTCATTGATTATACAATACACTAATTTAGCCGAAAAGTGTAAAACAAATGATTTTATATATTCAACCGATGGATGTTCTTCATTCTATGCATGTTCGCACTTTTTGTCACCCATATAACATTTAAAAGCTTTCAAGTTGTTTGTTTGACTTCCTCCTATGTTTGTAAGCAATTTATTTGTCACATAATGAAAAGAAACATTGTGTCAGTATTTTTAGAATTGAGAGAATTACAACCATAATCTCCAATGCATATTTGGCTAAGAAGCCGAACACATTCAGGGGGGAGGGCAATCATCATTTCTTCGACTTGATTATGTATTGTTGAATGTTAGAATCAATCACTTTTATATTTCTTTTAGCATCTCTTCAATGTTGCAGTACTATTTTCTTGATTATTATATGTAAATATCCATAATTTTTTTTTGTTCCATCAGCCGTTATTCTCTTTTCAACAACAAGAGATGTCCAAGAAGATGGGGAAGAGAATAGAGGATGAAGAAATTATCAGATGTTGGGTGTTGTGTGTGCTATGAAACTTTATTGATTTTGGTTAAGTTGAAATCGAGTTATATCATTGTAAAAAAAGTAATAAAATAAAACTAATTCATTTTTAATTGATTTTAGGGTTGTAAATAATGAGGTTACGAATATATTTACCAATTTTTGGTGTACATGCATGTATTTAAAATTTAATTCAATTTGGACCAAAAAATTGGTATATACATTGTAATTAAAATTTCAATTTACAGTCGAGTATTATTTTTGTGTAAAATAGCCTATGTAATTATTAATTTTTGATATTCAGTCATTCTTAATTTCATTTTTTTTAATTTTGGTTCAATAGTAATTATTTGCATATATAAATAATAGTTTTTTTAACCCTTGATAGTATATATTTGTAATTAAAATTAATTTTGTATGTCACATCATGCATGCAATGCGTAGTAAATCAAAAAAAGTGCATTTATTTGTAAAACCAAACAAACTCAATCATAAGAATGTATTTATTTTCAATCTTATTTTAAGTTTGATTTTGTTGCTTTAAATTATATTTTACATTGAGATTTTGAAAAAATAAAATTTTAAGATGATGACCGCTTTTGTTGCAAACTAAGTCATGATAAACATATATCATGACTGCATTGTCAATTTATTTTTCAAACAAAATATTTTTATTGTGTATTTCATTTCTTAATTTTTTTTGGATTTTTTTCTTTTGTGTTTCTCGATATTTATATGGAATTTTCAGTGTTATCCATTATATTTTTACCAATGTAAAAGTAAACAACCTTCCATAAATGAAGTTTTCTCATGTACTAAGTTGCAAGATTACCATCAAGTGGTCCATATAATGATCGTGTTTTTACACATTAATTTCATTATTTCTTTTTCTTATATTTGATTTATTATATTCATAATTAATTTTAACTGTATATCTTTTTCTAAATTATTGACTATCCAATATGTTTATTTATCACTATCTCAATGGAAACTTTTTATAAAGAAATTTATTCCCAATTATAGTCAACTTTATGTTGATATTTCCATGGCCAAAAGATGTAATAGTATGAAAATTTTAATATGTGATAAAATATAATAACAATCCATGTATAACTATATGTGGAAGAAACTATTTGAATTTATTTTATTAGTAGTGTATATCTTTATTATCTATATACAATTTGGAATCAAAATTTAATTTAATCTAATTAATTTTCAATAAATATTTTTTTATCAATATAATTATTTTTTATATTTATAGTCAATAATTTATATTATAGATATATCATGACAATCAAATACAATACTTAATACCCGTGCAACGCACAGGTGATATGGTAGTTTAGTTTAAGTGACATCATATCAACAATTCACAAATCATACAAAGTATCAAATATATATGAGTTGGCGTAGCTTCGTTTAAGAAATTAGGGATCTATTGGGTTCTCAAGATTTTATTGAAGATATCATCATCATCATCATTTTTTATTCACATACCTGCCACATTCTACTACCTACCAAATCAAGAAAGAGTTGTATAAGTATTAATTTATACTTTGATATAGAAGTTTCTTCGGCTGTAATATATTAATGGAAACTAGTAAATCTCCCGCGTAATACTCGGTATTATTTTTTTATAATAATTGAAAAATTAAAATTAAAATTTAATTATAGTTAAATATATATTGCGATATACACATCTATAAGTGTGTAAAGCAAACGTCTAAACACATTTAAATAGATTAAAAAAATTAAAATTTATTTTCATAGATATAAACAATAATTATCATAATTATTTAAACAAATAAATAACTTAATATCATCTTGGAGTATATAATAAGAATGCTACAAAATAAACGGCACACAATAAATTAATTCAGCATATTTGGCTTCTAGTTTTACAATTAAAATTTGCACCAGAAAATTTAATCTATTTGCCCAATAAACAAAAATATCCACAAAATTCAACAAATATAATCATGCAATGCACTAATTTTTTTTTTATTGTGATTGTGATTTGAATTGACCTATATATTTTTATATTTTGATTAATTAGAAGTGACGATAAAATAAAGGAAAAAGCTAAAAAAACCTTAACATTTGAAATAAAAAATTTAGCATTATTAGCCATTAATCTCTTAAATGGGAAGAAATACGATAATAAAATGAGGGAAAAAGCTAAAAAAAAATACCTTAAATGGGAAGCAATTAGGAAAAAGCAAAAAAATAATTAATTTAAAGGTTCACTAATTCCATTTTTGAGTATATATTTATTTTTACAAGTTAATTAATGAGTGTTGTGCATGAGCTTATGTGCTAGCATTGGGCTAGTGCATTGTGCGAGCCATCGATGGTTTAATTTTATGATTGGGAAAAGGTGCATCTAGCCTCTCCGACTATTCAGTCAGGTTCATTTTGCCCCCTTTGTGACTATTGAGACCAAATAGCCCCTCCTAGGTTAACAATAAGACTATATAGACACTTAATGAAACAGAGTTAACAACACCGTCTTCAAGCTTTTCTCTGCGTCGATTTCTCGCGTTATAAACTGGGGAAATTAGAAAATTCAACATTTTACCCCAAATTTTTTCTAGAAAAACCATCATTCACGCTCTCTTATAAGCTTGATTCCTTCAGTTGTAGAATTGAAGTGACACATCCATGGAAACTTCATCAAGCACATCGTCAATGAGAAGAAGAAGAAGAAGAAGAAAGAAGAAGAAGAAGAAGAAGAAGAAGAAGAAGAAGAAGCAGAAGAAGAAATCTTGAATTGCAAGAGGGAAGAAAAATCTGCAAGTGTGGTGATTGAGAAGTGATTTGGACTTCACGGACCTAAGAGCGGAAGAAGGTTCTATGGATGGACCTGAGTGATTTGTAAATGTAAGATGTTGTAGACTTGAGTTATGTAATAGTTGCTTTTGCAATATTTATACTTTTGTAACTTATATAATTTGGTCTGAAGAATCGATTACTTTGGTTTTGTAACTTGGTGTTAATGTGAGAAAATCAATTTGTCATTTGTAATGCACAATTTTTGCTTATATGCTCGGTCCAATTTATGACTATTACTTAAGTTTGTGTTTGTAAATCACAATGTTATAGTCGAAACCCATATCATCAATGGCAAACAAGTGAGGTTTTCTTAGCTATAGTTGAATATCTATTTTAGTTGAATCTCAAGATAATAACAGTGAGTAGCAGAGAAAGAAGTTTTTGAGCAAAAAGTAATATTAATGAATAAATTGTACCATCAAAGTTTCCATCTACAATTCGACTTGCATCATTATAGTTGTCCATTGAATGATAGCAATGCTAGGCATAATTGTAGTTGTCCATGTTTCCGATGAGTTAATTCATCATTATAAATGTCTTTAGCCATTGATTATTTGCTTTATCTTTCTTCTGAAGAGAAAAGGGAAGAGTTTTATAAAGATGACTATACAACCAAGAAAAATAACATGAAAGTGCAGTATAAAACCATAGGAAACATAGCATAAATTAGTTCAAATGTAGGCAATGTAACACGTCAATTTTACTTAGTGCCTCAGACTAGCAGACCTAGATAAAATAATTGCATGTGTCCTAAAACATCAACTGCAAAACAACAATCAACTATATCTTTGAAGAGTGGCAATTTTCTCACAATATGTAGCAAATAAAGGTTAGCTTCAAGCAGGGAAAGATACATAGACTTCGTAAATGTCCCTGTTACTTCAATATTCTGAGTTGGAGTTAGTTCCAATCTCTGAAAATCACATTATTCTCAAATATGCAAGCTTCTCATGAGTTCAACTCACAATAATATATCGTATTATCAGAGTTTTTAGCCATAGGAATAGCCGCTGATATTACATGACACCACTATAAAATATGTTATATCTCAAGACTAAATATATAGGGCAAACAAGGAAATAAGGAAAAATACGAAATCTAAAATCATTACCAAATCTTATGATTTCATTCAAAAGCATTTCAGCACAATATCATTCACATAAGTTTTAACAGTAGACAATATTTAAGTGGCAAAAAACCATATGCTCATATGCATAGGGACTAAAATAGTCTGTTCACAAAAACAAAAAACAAAAAAGAAACTTCTTTTCAACTAAGTAGATGCATCTTTGTTTCCTGTCCTCGCCATTTTCTTCTCTCTCTGAATGTGAAGTTGGCTTGCAGTAACTGAGGGCTTGCCTTTCCACTTCAGACCTGGTGCTTTGAATGGGAGATTGGTAGGAATAATTGATTGACTTCCATCCCTAGTAAAAATAATCTTTCTGCTGCCATAACTCCTTGAAGTCTGTTTTGCTCGTCCGAGTTCCTTCTCATTAGGAATTGGATACTTGATATTCGGATCAGAGTCTGAAACTAGAGTTTGACTTGCAATTACATCAGATTGTCTGATCAGTGTTTCGGATTGGAAGCCAGGCTAAAAAAAAAAAAAAAAAAACCTCTTAGACCACAGCAAAAGCAACTGATAAGTTTTATTGAATCAACTTACATTGAGAATCATATTTCCAGTTTGTTCATTAACATATATACCAAGGCCAGTTGTTTTTCTCCTATTTCTTACTTTATCAGACTGTTGTGTTTGTACGTTTCTCTCTTTGTCAGTACAAGTACCCTGTCAAATAAAAAATAATAAATTCTTAAAAAACCACTTCTAAACTAAAAAGCAACTAAAACAAGATTTTCATACCTCAGATCCTTTATTTGGACATTTGGCTCGATTGTGATCTGCAGATCGACATATAGTGCAACTCAACTTCACTTCTTTTCTGCTTAATTTCCCTGATGTTTTTCCTTTAAGTGATTCATGAGAACCTCTAATTCTCTTCTTCCTAGGCCTTCCAGACATTTGAATCGTGGGTGGAGGCTCTAGTTGCTCAAATGAACCACAACTTAACATGAATTTCTTCCCAGGAATTGGTCTCATGGAATGCTCATAAGTTGCAATGTATTTTGTCTTGTGATACCAATCAGAAATAAATGCTTTAGGGTCCATTTTAGCATGCTTTATTGCACAAATTGCATGAGTACATGGAATCCCAGTGAGGTCCCAAGCTCTACAAGTGCACAACATCTTATCCAAATAAACACAATGCCGGTCATCTCCATCCCCAACTTCATATCCATTTTCTCCATTGAAGATCACAGAACACCCAAAAGCAAGCTCTAGGTTATCTTGGTATGTCTGCATGCAATTAGGACTCCAATCACGACTCCATGTATGAACCGATGCCTTATGTGATGCTAGTCTCTTCATTGCATTTTGACGGATTTCTTCTAGCATTGATATAATTGGTTTGTCTCTTGCCTCTGCAGTTGACGAGTTGAAACTCTCACTCATATTGTTGTCCACTATATTAGATTTGCACCTTGAACTAAAAAAAGCCCTACAAAAACATCGTGGATTGTATGCAACGAAGTCCTCAGCAGCTTGTTTGCTCAAATCACCTAACAATCTCAAATTATCATCAAAATCCTCTTTAAATGTGCTCCAACAAGTTATCCAAAATCGTTTCTTCAACTCTCCTCCATGACACTTCTTACTCCAGTTTGCATATACATGTCTTGCACAATATCTATGCTCAACAAATGGCAACTCTTCACTTACAGCATGTACCAAGCCCTATATCAAATATAGAAACCACTAGTCAGTCAAATATAAGACATTTAGTGTGTGTGTGTGTGTATATATATATATATATATTCATATCAGAAACAATAGTTAAACTATAGAATACCTTCTGCATATCTGAAACAATAGTCAATTTCTTGCCACCATCTTCAATCTGCAAATCTCTAACCAGTAATTGTATGAACCAAGCCCAATTCTCCTTATTTTCTATACTTACTACAGCCCAAGCAATTGGGAATATTTGGTCATTCCCGTCTTTGCCTACCGCAACCAAGATTTGTCCCTTGATGTCTCATTTTAAGTGACTACCATCTAATCCTATAATAGGTCTACAACCCCCTCTCCAACCCTTTTTAATGGCATCAAAACAAATATATATTCTCTTAAACACAAATTTGGAAAGCTTCAACGATTCCTCATAAAATTCTAAGTGGGCGATGCTATTTGGATTTGTCTGTCTAATGTGACTAACATAGGCTCCCAGATTAGCATATTCAGCCTTATAACTACCATCTAACTCATCAAGAATAATCTTTTTAGCTCTCTTGCACTTATACTTGGACACACACAGTTTCATTTGTCTTTCAGCTTCAAGTTTCAAGTCTTTAGTTGTAGTTTTTGGCCTCTCATAAACTTTGGATTTAAACTCTGTGGCAAGAAACTTGACAGATGCTAATTTGTTATTTGCATCCCTCAAGCAGGTGTGTTCATCATCTATCCTTTTAACCATCAAAGCCCCATTCTTACCCTCACTAGATATGAATAAGTGAAATGGACACCCATCAATTTTACATTTAGCCCTAAGTCTTTTTGCCTCATTTGGCCTGATTTTCAAAGGGGTAGATTTTGCAATGCTATACCTCGCAATTGCTAGCCTAGCCTCACTTGCATCATGAAATGTCATTCCTAACATAAAATGTGGATTACTGTCATCTATATCATATTTTACCTTTCTTGTGCTTTGATTCATTAATATCATGTCAATCACTCCAACTTCACTCTCAAAAGCATATTTCACATTGTCACTATCAAACTGATCCTTATCATTTTTAGATTCTAGTACCAAATCGAAAATATCAGTATCAGTTTGGACTACCTCTTTACCCTTACTAGAATGTTGAACCATATGCTCACCCCTTCTATTATCACTTGGATCGCCTTCAACTACCTCATCTGTTATTAATGCATCTATCAATTCATACCATTATCATCAATTGAACCAATTCCCAAACATTCCCCCATATAAGCATTGTCTTGACTACTTAAGTAAGTTGTGGCCCCAACATCCTCCACTGGAAAAATATGCACAATGTCATCAACTCTTAAATAGCTTATGAATTTTGTCATCTCATGAATCCCAGTATCATTTTCAATTAGTACCAACCCTTTTTCATGAGTCTCTCCATGTTTTTGATACATTAACTTAGTCACATTTGGCATCTGAAACTCCTCTCTATACCTTTTAATCATGTGAGTAAATGATAAGAAATCTATGTCTACATTCTCTACATGGCTACTTTAACCCTCAATGTATGACAAATTAGGTGTATGAACCCATCTACCCTTATAGTTAAACACCAAATTCACAGTCTCCATTACCGTTCATTCACCCCTAAAATGTAACAAAGAAAGAAAACACAAAAAAACCCATCAAAATACATACAACACATTTATCAAGAATTGAACAAAAATGAATCTTTACTATTACAACCCATTCTTTATCTTTAGAAAACAATGATTTTCCTAGTTGTTTGTGCACTAATCTATGTAAATAATGAAGAACGGGCAGAAGAAATATTTACCTTTTGTCGGAATCGTGCCAACAAGCGGGGCAACTCACCAAATGGACCACAAAATTTGTCTTTATCTTTGCCAAATAACAGATTGTGAAAAATTCTGCAACAACCAATTTTGTGCGAATTAGGTTGTAAAATTAATTCTCTGGAAGGAGAATTGAGAAGGAGAAGATATGAAGTGAGAATTAAAATTGGGAATTTTTTTACCTGCGATAAACCTTTTTCACTGAAGAGAGAGATCGACCGGTGAAAAGCGAGAAGACAGAATTCTTAACCCCGTTACATTAAGTGTTCGAATGGTCTTATTGTTAACCTAGGAGGGGCTATTTGGTCTCAATAGTCACAAAGGGGGCAAAATGAACCTGACTGAATAGTCGAAGGGGCTAGATGCACCTTTTCCCTTTATGATTTAGTATTTTATTTTAGGGTATATATTTTTGAGAAAAAAAAAGAAAGAACATAAAAACTGAAAAAGAAATTTGAAAAAAAGAGGTGAATCACAGTAGAGTAGGTCTTTTTTCGAAAGTTCTATCATGGGACAAGTCATGGAACTTGATTCAAAGAAACAGAAGGTTTCCAGACATCTAATTGATGAAGAAGAATCCAGTGTGATTCAGGGACAAATTCATAGAAGAGTACCATGAAAGCAAAGATGAAGAAAATCCCTCAGAGGAAGAAGCAGAGGTTGCCTCTTCAAAGAAGGTCAAGAAGAGCAATCCATTAAAGCTTGATAATCTGATCAAACAAGTCATAAAGACCTACAAGCATGCTGCTGCTTCCAAGGCCAGAACTAAAAGTAGCATCAAGAAGAAAGCTACAACAAAGAAGTCCAAGAAAGTGGTTGAAGAAGTTTTAAAGAATTTGGAGAAAGAAACTGAACAAGCCGATCAACCTGTTGCTGAAAATGAATTTGTGCTGATAAAGAGGTTCAAGAAGAAGTTCATGAACATGTTACTGAAGAAGAAGATTAGCACATTCCACTTGCTTAAAGATTCAAGTCCAAAAGTAAGAAGCCATCGGCTGCTGACAAAGGAAAGACCAAGATGATCCATCGATATATGGTCACTGATAAACCAGATAAAGAAGTTCAAAGCTCTTCTCCATTAGAGAAAGAAGCTCTTACACCAACCCCAAATACAAAAAACTGATTGCAAGTGCTCAGTACACCACTGAGCTATTCATAGTTGGATCCCCAATAATTGGTGGATCTGTCTCAAAGGAAAAGGTCCCAAGAAAGTTAACAAAATGGATCTCTCATTGTGTTCACAAGTTTCCCGATGACCAGAAGTCAAGCTTCTGATGAGATTTTGGGAAGCTTTCTGAAGAGTGCACAAGCTAGTAGGGAGACCAGATCCAAGCTGCTGCTGAAAAGAAGAAGGTTCAGAAAGATGTTCCTGAACCTATAACCTATTAATGGATGTTCCAGGCAACTGGAAATCATTCAAGAAGAAGGTACTTCTTCTGGTCTTTTTAGATCTGTTTTTCATGCCTCTCTATAGGAAAATATGAAAATGAACTGAGATGAGGGTATATATCTCTATGTTGGTAGAGGTTAGTTTCTACACCTTGATTGAGACTGCCGGTTTATTACAAATCGTGTTAAAAGTTGGAGAGTATGTGTCCATGGTTGTCAGTGAGTTTTTTTTCTACAACCTTACTAAGGACATGGATGATCATGCATTTGATAATTTTGAGAAGGTTTATGTGAGATGAGAAATGATTAAGTTTTCTCCACGTTTGATCAATAAGACTATTCGGTCTAAGATTGAGGGGGGGGGTTGGGGAGGTTGAAGATTGGGGATTAAGAGTTGTTGAACTCACAGAAGGTGAGTTTGACTACTGATCGACCAACCCACAGACGATTCCATCAAGCAAGCTAACTTCTATCCTACAAAGCTCTGCTCATGATAGCTATTCACAATTAGGTTCCTACTACATATCGCATGGGTGTGAATCAAAATCAAAGGAGGTTCCCATTTCATGTAGGAGCAGAAAGAGCATTCGACTTTGGACAGTTTATGTTTAACAAGGTTATTTCTCTGGCTAAGAGTGAGCTTGTCAAGGTTCCTACTCTGTATCCCGTACTGATTTATGAGATAATCAAGAAGCATAAAAAAATGTTGCTACCAAGATGGATTCAGTAATCAAGCCCAATAAGCCTCTTGGTATGAAGGGTACTTCTAAGCTGTCTTCTTCAACAAAATAGCATCTTCGAATTCAAATCCATAAATTTATCAGCTCTAAGAAGGATTCAATGAAAGCATTAGCACCCTCCACTCCTACAATCTCTGTGCATCAAAGGCTTATTTCATATTTGCAAAATGGTATTGCTTTCCAAGCCCAGAAAACTTTGGAACATGTAGCTGAGAAGAAGAAAGTTTAGGAATTTCTTAATGAACTTCTTCAAAATGAGGAATTTGCAAGGCCTTCTGTAGAAAAAGATCAACCTTTGCAAACCTTGGCTAAAACTGCAGTCAAGAAAAATAAAGATATTTAGAAGAAGAAAGACCATCTTAGTAAGCTAGCAGAACCTGAAATTGAATAATAACAAGAAGAAAAAGAAGAAGAGGCTGAGCATGTAAAAGATTCTGCTGGAGAGAAACAAGAGGGTAATGAAACATAAGTAGAGTGAGATGTTGAAGAGGAAGTTGATGCAGAAGAAAAAGTTGAGGAAAAAATGGAAGTTTAAGAAAAAGAAGAAAAATGAGGAAGAAGATGAGGAGTATGAGTATGTACAGTCTGATACAGACAAGATTAGTTGGTGAAAGCTCACAACGATGCTCATTTACCTTGATCTGTACACAAATAGGGGGAGTACTTGTTTTCTAAAAAATTCTTTCTGAAAAAGATATTTTTTTTTTGCTCTGATGTTTGCTTGTAGGGCTCTTTACTTTGAGTCATAAGTTTTTTTTAAAGCTCTGTACCTTGAGCTTTTTAAGCGATATAATCTGTAATCGCCCCATTCCATCTCATTCCATTACATCACTCCACACTCATCCATCCAGATTCTTATGTCTTTTATTACTCTGATATCATGTTAATGAATCTTCAGTTCTCTGATAAAAATGAAAAACAAAAAGCATAAAAAAAAACAGAAAAGAAAAGAAAAATAAGCAGAGCTGAAGTTCTTAAAAATGTTAATGAAGATCCAGGTGAACATCCCTACTGATGAAGGAGTTGCACTTGGAGAAACAAAGGAGCTGGTTTGCCAACAGATAAAGACAAATGATGAGATTCTTAGTGTTATTTGCACTAAGCATGTTTATCAAGTGCTATACTTTGCAACTGTAATAGTGATTGATTGTTATTGATCTTTATGGTATAGAATCATCACTAAATAGAATTGAACTTCATGAAGACAGCTTAAACATGAAGATATATAAGATTGAGCTGAAGATGAAGACTATTGTGCATCGAGACATAACTGAGATTGTTCAACACACTGAGTACTGCCAGCTAGCTTGAGTGATAGCTAGAAGTTAGTTTATGAACATACAAGACATTCTGTTATGCTACCTGATGTGAAGGTTGAAGATCAACAATGTTCATTGCAACGTTCATGAACGTTTGTATGAACATTCTTTATCCAGATTGTTCTTCCAAAGATCGTTGAAGTTGTTCAAAGTTTACCAACCAAGAAGAGAGTCAAGATCATTCTAGAAGATACCTTAATCAGCTTGTAGAACACGTGATTGAAGATAAGGCAGATATCTAAAAATGAAAGACTTCTAACAAGATTGTCCGTGGATCAAGGGTTTTTCTATTTAAGGAAATTTCTTTATTAGATATCTGATCGGATTATGGTTTTTGATTCACATGTTAAGGTTATATCTTTGTCTTATAAATAGCATGTGATCAGAACTTGTTAGAGATACCAAATACACTGAGAGAACAGAACTAGAGAGTTTCTACTAGAGCTCTATTTGAGCCACATAAAGTTTCGGTCATCGTGTTTAAGCTAGTTTTTCGTGTTCTAGCCTTTGTGTATTAAAATACTTTTCATACACTATCAAAGTTTCTCGAGAGAGAATACTTGTGGGAACTAGATAGAGAGAGTCTAGGCTGTGAGGGGATCTTACAGTTCAATTCATCGAAAGATGATGTACGGGTAAAATGAGTATCGAGTGACGGGAGGTGTAACAGCCCGATCCCGAGAGGGGGATTAAATAATGGGAACGGGGTGTTAATTGAGGGATTAATATAATAAGTGGAAGTTTACAAAGAAGGGTTTACGAATAATGATATGATAGACGATGATTCTCAAAATTACTTGATAACGAAGGAATCATACTTTGCAAAATGGGATGAATGAACAAGGCGAATTAATTAGATACCAACAAGTATAGACTCGATCATAGGTCACACAATTTAACAGAACCAATACACTTAAGCCTCTTCATACGCGGAAAGGAAACATAACTCGAGAAGCATGGATTAAAACTTAATATGCATCAATATATATGTAACTAGTATACCACATGTGCGATGCACAGGGGATGTTATTAAAAAAAATATTTATGTACAATAATAAAATTATATTCAATCATTAATTTCGCATATAAATATACGAATTATATCGTTTGAATTATAAATTATTTATGTATTTTTCATCATCAGATAAATCAACCTTGGCAGCTCTAGTCGTGTTGGAAACACCTAAGTTGGTTGTAAAATTGAGAAGGTAGAGTCCTCGCCACCCGGATGGTTTCAACAATGATTAATCAACCAATTAGGCACGAATAATTTTTTTCAATTTTTTAAAACTTTTTTGTTCAAAACATGATTAAATAAATTTTTTTGAGATTTTTCACCCTTTTTATACAACAACCTACATCCCAATATTTCAATCTACAACCAATGTGGCATGTAAGAAAATTAGAAAAAGTTGCAGAACTAATTTGAGGTTTCGATTTAAGATTATCCACTCTTTTATACAACCCACATCCCAATATTTTAATCTACAGCCGATGTGAGATATAGAGTAACTAAAAATTTAATATGTAAATAACAATATATAATAATTTCTTATAAAAATAAATAAAAATGCTTAGGCGAAGACAATCTAAATTGAATTTTATATGTTATTATGTATAATTTCATGAACCCACTTGTTAAAAAAAACAAAATTCATAATCCCGATGAATGATATGTAACTTTAGAACTTCACAAATCTACACACACGCTACACACACGCGCGCACAGACGAATGAGGAATGATAGAAAAAAAATATTTTTTATTGAAAAATTCAAATACATATCTTTAAAGATTTTAACTCATTAAAAGATTTTGGATATGGATGTTGAATTTTTTAATATATTTAGTTAACTTAAAAAATTAAAAATATTTTAAATTAATATATTTAAAATATTTAATTATATTTGTTTAATATATTTAATTCAATTTTAATTCAAAAATATTTAATTTCTAAAAATTTAAAATGTATCATATTAAATTAAAATCAAATATCAAATAATATACTTTATCTCAATTTGCAAACTTCATTTTTGGGCCTCAAAATTTAGAGTTTGTTCATATATAATATTATTTCTTTGTTCTTCAATATGGGATAAATTTTGGTTTAAAATTAAAATATATAATTTTTAACTATTTAAAACATTTTTAATTTGAAAACTTAAATATATAACTTGAAAATCTTAAAATTATCTAACATTAAAATGATAAGATCAATTAATACATTTCGAGTTTCGACCATTCAAAATTTAAATATATTTAATTTAAAAATTCGTATGCGGATCTTGATTTTTTAAAATATATTTAACCAATGGATGTTTCTAAATACGCCACTAAATTTTCTTTATACACCAGATTAAATTTTAATCAAAAATAAATAATTATTAATTTACATAAATATCATTTTTAATTTTAAAAATTACTTAAAAAAGAAATAAAATAAAAATAAATAATCCCCTTCTTCTCATCCTAGTGATCCCACCCTTCGCATTGGCCCCAAAATTGCTCTCTCATTTCCCTCCATTCATGCTAATCTTCATTTCTCTCTCTTTCTTCCATTTATTTTCTTTGTAAGAATTACCTATGAAATCAAATATATGTATTGATGTCGTATATTTTGGGCGCTAAAAAATTGATTTCGTTAACTTCTCCAATCATAGGATTTGTCGAATAAATGTTTGGAGAAATACATATATCTGATAGAGGGTTAAAATTTAGAACATGATATTGATGATATTACTTTAAAATTTGATGAAAGAAATGTCGGAATATTTTATAAATCTAAAAAGGAGTTTTTGTCAGAGTTGGAACACATTATTGACGGCAACTACGTCCTTCTCTATTTTATTTTGAAAAAAAAATTAATTACTGAGGAAAAAAAGCGAGGCGGCAAGTTAGGAAGAAAGGTGACGGTGACGGAGGGTGGCGGGTCTGTAGTATAGAAGGGAGAGAGTAGCAGTCGAGAATAATTTTTTTTTCATAGTGAAAGGATATAAATGACCTTTATTGTGGTGCATAAAGATAAAATGTGAAAATATGAAAAAGATGTGTGGTGCATAAAATAAATGTGGTGTATAAAGAAAAAAAAAGAGTATTGTATTTAGAAACACCCTTAATCAATTAAAGAGTAGAAAATTTAAATCAATATTTTAAAAGAATTTCATTTGAACTATTTAATATATATAATTCGATTCAAATATATAAATTTAAAATATATTTAATATTTAATATTAAAATGATAATATCAAATATCTAAATATTACACTTGATCTCAACTTAGAGATCAATAAATATGGAAATATCATTGTCGGGACTCACAATTTGTAATATGTTCATGCATAACAATATTTGTAAGTTTTTTGATCTGTGATGATTTTTGTTTGAAAAACTAAAAGTATAAGCTTTAACTATTTAATCTATACACACACAGAGATAATTTAATTCATGACATAAATATATTTAACAATTAATTGCTAATTTCAATTAATACATTTAATTCAAAAATTTAAGTATATTTATATAAAATTCTCAATGTGTAACTTGATTAATACATTTAATTTGAGAATTTAAATATATTTGATTGAAATTTTGATGTAGATCTGGAATTATTATAATATATTTAATCAACTTAAAAATTTAACATATTTTAAATTAATATATTAGAACATTCACTCATAATACTTAAAAGAATGATAATTAATATAAACTTATGGTCCATCGTAAAGAAAAAAAATAGGTATTTAAAAAATTCACATATAAATCAATAATTTAAAGGCCACATATTTTTTTCAACGAACAAAATAATTTTTTATAAAAAAATAGTATTTTTGCAAAATAAAAAAATAATTTATAATATTGAAATTCTAGTATTGAATGACTATATAATATATTAATTAATTAGTTAATTAATTAATATTTTATTTTTATTTATAGAAAGTGCGTTTAGGCGGGAAAACCTATTATTACTATTTATAGTGACTATCTTTATCCTTACGAGTTTGCGAGGGATAAACCCAGCAGTGACTCACTTAATGATCAAAGATTACAAGTCCTCTGAGCTCAAATCCTGTTTAAACAAAATGCTAAATTCCTTCATCCTTAACTGTAATACCCCAAAATATTTTATAAGGTTTTATTCGACTTATGTTACCCTCTGGTAAGTTAGAAAATAAGTTGGGTCCTTAAAGGATTCAAATAAAAGAAAATCGCAGCCAGGGAAATCTATTAAAATTTAATTTGGTCAAAAATTGTTTTAAAAATATGTTGTGATATTTTTCTCAAGTTTATAGAAAAACTTTCAAGCATCGTGCCAAATTTTAAATTTTCCAATTTCGAGTTCAAATGAACACTTTGCACAATTTTAAGATGAAAGGTAATAGATTTGGATAATTAAGGCACATCTGTCATTATCCAATTTCTTTTTCAAAATATAATCATCTTCGTAATTATTCTATTATTTTTCCATTATTATCCTATTCCATCATTATCTTCTTTCTTTTATTCGTTATTATCCTATTTACTTTTCCTCTATAAATAGGAGGTTAACGTTTCATTTTTCATTCATTTTCAAAATCGAAACGCCGAGTAGCTTCTAGAGAAGGTACGTCTCTAGTTTCCTATTTCAATTCTAAAATAGTCATCTTGAAGGTGTCAACACGTAGATTATGAATACGTAATTGAAATGATGACACGACAGACGATCACGATGAAAAATCATCTTGACCGCCGCCAAAACTCACCATCACCCTTCAAATCGGTGACTCGTTCGGGTCGCCGGATCAAAAAGTGTCTTTAAAGTTTTATGTTCTATGTATATATATACACATTTTCCATGTTATCACTTTTTGATTTCGGATATATTTTGGGTATCCGAATATTAAATTGTAGTCTTTCTCAGATCTATCATTCATGAATAACGCTATTGTGTTTTTAAGCTCAAAAATTGTTCCGTGTCAAAATATAGTATTTTTATTTAAAGGTTCATATTTTTCCAATGGACGGATCTTGCGGTATGAATTTATTTGTACTGAATTAATTTTAGGATACGGGTTCGACAACCCCGTATGCCAAAACTTCCAAAATGGTTTTTCTGTATAAAAATGCCTGAGTAAAGTTCCCTTAAGATTCAAAATATTTCGATGACTCAAATGTTGTGTATTAAGATAGTAGATATTATAATATTTACTTCATAGCTAAGAAAGGTTAGATTTTGACCTAATGATAGTATTTTATCAAAATTAAGCTGTCGGATAATCTTGTAGGCGCAGAAGAAGGAGACTTCTAGTTGGGACCAGAATCAGAATCTAGATCTAGCTATTCATATCTGATTGCCAGGTGGGTTTTTATTATATAAAAATGTATTTCGGGTTATTAAGCCCTGATATTTATAAAATGAATGTAATTGAATATCCAACTCATGACTGTATTTGATATACTCTCCTGACTCATATAAGTCTTACTACTGTTTTTGGTGATGAAACTACAATGGTTCACGATATCGAGCCCTAAGCAAACAAGACAGCGTCCAACCTTAAGCAGTCGGGTTGTGTACACGAACCGACTCACCGTAAGCGTTCTAGGGGACAGTGGTGCGCAATGATGGAACTAAAATGATTTTGTATACATGGAATCCACAAATTTTCTGTTTTAAAAGCTTTCCATGATATGCTTAAAATATGATTGGATATTCTGTTTTATAAAATGACTGTGAAGGTTTTTCTCAAAAGTACCCACTGACTGCATTAGTACTCACGCCCAAAATTCTTTTCAAATATTTTCAGAATGAGCTGCGGGATGGCAGACGGCTGTGCTAAGGCTGATGGGCTATCGTTTAATGTATATGTTTTCTTTTCCGCTATGGAGTCTAACTGAGAACATGCTTCCTTTTGAGTTTGAATAAATGCATTGCGTTCTTTTCCGCTTACTCTGATTATTGTTATGGAATGTTCGGTTCTCCGAATCCCATTTTCATTACTCTTATGGAGTGTTCGGTTCTCCGAATCTTGTTTTCTTTACTGCTACGGAGTGTTCGGTTCTTCGAATCCCGTTTTCTTCACTGTTATGGAGTGTTCGGTTCTCCAAATCCCATTTTCTTTACTATTACGGAGTGTTCGGATCTCCGAATCCCATTTTCTTTACTGTTATGGAGTGTTCGGTTCTCCGATTCCCGTTTTCTTTACTGTTATGGAGTGTTCGGTTCTCCGAATCCCATTTTCTTTATTGTTACAGAATGTTCGGTTCTCCGAATCCCATTTACTTTCCGTTCCTGACAGGCAAAAGCCTGACATTTATTTACTTTCCTTATTTAGATAGGCACAAGCCTAACTTTACATTACTTTCCATGTCAAGGCAAAAGCCTGGCTTTATATTGCTTTCACGACAGACGAAAGTCTGGCAACTCTTTACTTCATGTATTTGGACAGACATCAGTCTGGCCTTTTTCATGTCTAACCTATTAACAGTTAACCTTTGAACTGTTATTATTTACATTGAAGTTTGCCTTCGTTATTCTTTCTTGGGTTCATCCTAAGAGTCATGGTATCTGGTTTGAGTCATTCCATACGCTTTAAAAGCGTGGATTGATTCAGTTATAGAGGTTACGCTGCCCGAATTTTTGGGGCACTAACGCAAGTTCTTTGATTGTTTCTGTTCAACAATCCCCTTCCCCCTTTTCCCCAAATAGCGCACCGGTCCCCTGCCCTTCTCCCGGGACCGGGGCGTTATAGTAACATTGCTAGCAAAACCAAACCTAGAGCAACGTCTAGGACTAATCCTTTTAATTTAGCATGATCCCGGCCTATAAGAGTTTTATCACTACCCTAGGAGGCAATCCTTAGCTATACAAGCCTTAGCAAAATATCAACATTCAATTACAAGGAAATGAATGTATATAAACACATATTGCAACTAAAGGCAATTCTCAAAGTCTTATGCCAAGCATAAATTGTATTTAAACAATTCTAACATGTCTAAACATGCGCGAGAGCTCATATTTGCTTCATAATAACTTCATTTCCTTCCTTCCTTTGCAGAGCAAAACATTTTATTGGATATCTCATTTGCCCTAACATGCTTCTAGAGCTTATTAGCTCAAATTTTAGATGAGTATAGATTTACTCACCTCGATTACTGAGCGGAAGATGAAGCAACGAGCTGATGATCCTTCTCTAGATTCCCACGAGGCTCACTTCCTCCTACAAAAGACGAATCGTCGATTTAGCGGCCTCATTCGAAGATTTCTAACATCTAACACGAATTTAAGCAATATCTAACCCACCCACCCTTAACTAAGATTTAACCACATATTGCACGACATAGAGACCTTGAATAAATTCGACACAGAAGGAAAGAAATTCCAAAATGCTATTCTTGATTTAATGACACCAACTGATTTGACATATGTCTCTTTTCATAACTTGTCATTTTATTCAGCGGACCTCGAATACACTTTTAACTTATCCAAAAATTATGAAAATAATACGGGATACTCTTATATATATGAGAACTCAATACCGAGACTTTGAGAATTTTTCGATAACTCAAGCTTCCGGCACAAAGATAACAACTCAATTTAAATAATCGAAATAATTTAAAACTCGATACGAGATCATAAAACTTGATAGACTTATAGGAAATAATTTTTGAAACAACTTTTCAGAAGAAACTTTTTCGATTTGACTACTTGAAATAGGCAAAAATAGCCAAAAACCAAAACTGATCGGCGCTGGTAGCAGTTTCTGTTTTCCGGCGATCTGACCAGTTTCCAGTCACCGGATGATAACGCACTCAACATATGAAACGTAGAAAATTTCAAGATGCACAACATACTAAAATTTCAACTTAAACAGAGAAGAAACGAACTTGGAAAAGGGGACACCAGCGCTGGTAGGGATGCCAGCGCCGGCGGCCCGAAGTCTGACACACCCAGCGCCGGCTGGGTGCCTTTGCCAAGGAGGATACCTAGTGCCAACTGGGGATGCCAGCCGCGGCTGGGCCTGACTTCTGCATTTTTTTATAGGTTTCTTCGACGAACTCGCGAAGAACACTTTGAAAATAAAACGAGCATGCGCTATCAATTTAAATCAACATTATAACAACATGCATACTATTAACTTTGGAAAATAACGATAAGAATCGAAATACTAAACTTAGACGGAATTTAATGAAATAACAACGGAATTTAAATACGAAACTTAAGCAGAACTTAAACGAAATAAATCGAGAATATCAACGAGAAATAATAACGGAAATACTATAACAAAAGACGGAAAGAAATGCGGAATTAAAGATAAGAAGGAAATAAGGTTCGAGACCGATAAACAAGAATGGACAGAGTCGAGTGCGTCGAAGGAAGGTGGCTAGCTCGGCGTCTCATTGAGTCGCAACGGCGGCGGAGCCACCTGCTACAACCCGACGGAACCCCTAGTACCTTCCCCCACCGCATCCCTTCCACGCCACTCCGCTTGTAATCTCGGAGGAACACTCACGAAGAATGTCCCTCGCTCAACTTTGAGATTCTCTCAACTCTCTCTAACTTCCCACTTTCTAAACTATGAGAAATGAGATGAAAATGGTGTGAGAATTGTGAAGGGAAATGGAGGTATTTATAGGTGTGAACTTGGCTTCCAAAGGAAGCCATTGCAGTGCAAGGATACTGCAAAAGTTACTCCGAGTTCGGTTAAAAGCTGTTTTATTCGATGTTTAGGTCCAAATGACCTCACACACGAAATCTGAAAATACCGGGAGACTCATTCGCTCAAGTACTATTGAATCAACCTGACTCAGGATGAAGAATAGGTCGTCAGAAGAAAGACGAGCCAAGATTCCTTTTTCAGAATTACTTTTTACTATTCAATTAGACTGACAGATTTTGTTCCCGAGCGTTCGATTGACCTCAGAATGGAAATCTATGAATGCGAACGGATTCTTTGAGTCATTTCCCATATGAGGGGCTTGACAGAACAAGACTCGGATTAACGAGGAGGATTTCGTAAATTTTTCAAATCACGAACGCATGCAAAAGTTACTATTCATTAATCCTTTAAATACGCTTTTCATCATCGGGACCTCAAACGACTTCATAATAAAATTCTAAAAATACCGACACACTCCTTTAGTTAAAACCTTTCTAACAAGACCAAAATCATCCATAACAGAGTTAAGATCAAAATTTTTAAAAAGACGATTTCACGAAAATTGACCCCTAAAGTCGTGACTGACATTTGATTTCACTTAAACCTTATTTAAATCTCTTCTTTAACTACTTAATTACTCTTAAGAATTCTCTAAATCTTATCCAAAAATATGGGGTGTTACAGGAGGTCAGTTGTGTGTAATATCTAAAGTAAACATTACATCGGAGTAGTGAATTATTTTCCACGGACCTGAAAAGTTCCCCTGATGTAGATCAGTTGATCGAATATGGTTATCAACTTATTGTGTGATTTACATTCTGCATTTACTGTTAAGTTCATAATAATGTTCGTGTACTTTATGGTGAACTTTATCATAAATGTTCAAGAACATCATTGTGAACGTTTGCAGAATAGATACTTTTTACGAGGTGTGCAATTTCAAAAAATATCACCTATTTTGACGCGTTGACCGTCTCATATACAGGAAAATTTGCATTTTTGTTTAATATGAAACTTTCGTAGTTTCATATAATATGATGAGAATAGTATTATAAGTGTGCACCGAGTATTTATATATCTCACTTAACCCTCATTTTACTCTGAACATGTATGGTGCTTCAACAAACTACATAGAAAATTTGGGTTTGTTTATTTTTATTTCTTAATGAAATTTTTAACTTTATAATTGATATGAAAAATATTAATTTTTTTTTCTTTTACTCAAATCTATAAATCTAAATATCAAATTATTCATCATAACAAAATCATTACGTTTATACAAAAACTAATGTACTCCTAAATTGAATTGTAAATACAAAAAAATTGACGTTGATGTTAGATTTAAAACCAAACATCCCTTATGATTTGGATACTGGAGTACTATTTGCAGGCATATATATTACATTCAATTGTATTATGTAATGAGTTTTTTTTTTTCTTTATAATTGGATTTACCTTAATCAAAAGTCTTATGGCGGTGTACTCATCTTAAGTTACTTAGCAAATAATTTGAAGAAAAATAAAATTCAGATATATATAGAGAGAGAGAGGGGTGTGGTTGGAACACTCAATAATAGTAAATGATGAGATCCTCATGCCGCTCCCCTTCGGAGTCCACCAAATTTACAAGTTTTTCTTTCATTTTATTTTTCTCTAATTTGAATTTATCATGCTTTAATTTAATTTACAATTAGTAATTGAGATTTACATTTTTTTTAGTATTTTTTTTCATTTTAGTTATAATTAGATTTATCATGCTTTAATTTAATTTACAATTATTAATTGAGATTTACATTTTTTTTAGTATTTTTGTCATTTTAGTTACTAATAAAGAAAAAATGTCCAATTTAATTCTACAACTATACCTGAATCTCAGTTTAGTCCTGAAATAAAATTTTGGCACAAATTGATCTTTCAACTTTTTAAAAGGTATCACGTTAATCCAAAACTTATTTCGGTTAACGTCCATCACTAACAACATTAACTTAAGGAGAAAAGTTCAATTTGATTATACAACTATACCTGAAATCTCAATTTGGCCCCAAAATAAAAATTTGGTTGAAATTGGACATTTTCCCCTAATTTAAAACAAACAATTGCAAATTGATCCTTCAACTTTTATTTTAGGTGAAAAATCCCCAAATTGAAAAAAAAAATCCCCAATTTTGATTTCTCAATTTCACTCCACCAAAATGTTCTTCAATAAGAAATCATCGTCAAATGAGTACAATTTTCGATTGTGATTTGAGAAAGAAGGGGCATGGCTCATTCCTCCACTCTCCACTCCCTCAAATTTGATAATTTAATTTTCGTGGAAATTCAAACATGATTCAGAATCTTAAATTAAAATTTGTCTAGCAAAAAAATCACGCGCACTCACATTCGTACAACTCTCACTCTAAATTGAAATCGATTTTAAAGCATTAATTTCTTTTGTAAATTCACAATAATTCCATGCCAATCTTTGCAGAATCCAACCACATTTCTGGTATGATTTTCAACCCAAAGTTCATTTTTTTCTATTTGGGGATTATTTTCACTTAAAATAAGGTTAAGGGGTTGATTTGTAATTGTTTATTTTAAATTAGGGAAAAATGTTCAATTTGGGCCGAAATTTTGGTTTAGGGTTCAAATTGAGATTTCGAGTATAGTTGTAAGATCAAATTGGACATTTTCTCTTAAATTAAACGGAAATTAGTTTAGAGACTAATGGAGAGATTAACATGATACCTTTTTAAAAATTAAGGGATCAATTTTGGCTGAAATTTTCTTTAGGAGCCAAACTAAAATTTTGTATATAGTTGTAGAACCAAATTAAACATTTTCTCAATAATAAATTATCATCGTTGATTATTCCATAAGTAAAGTATAATGTATAAAATTTCACTTTGAAGTGATAAATGTAATTATATCATAATAATTTTTATTTTTATAATCAATATGAACTATGAATGTCGTAATGTATTAATCCTTCCACCAGTATCAACTCACAAAATCCACAAAGTACAAGAAACACTGCAGAAACAGAGTATAAAACTTTTTATTAATGGATTCCAATACAACAAATGCAAACTCCAACAGGAAAACAAAGCAAAACAAAAAACTGAGAGTTTATGGGCCTTTAGGCGTCGGGATTAGCATGGAGGTAAGCCTCAATGGCCTTGAACATAGCCATGGCCTTCTCTTTACCTTCCTTTATATTTCCCACGCTAATCTCAGCATCTCCCTTGGTGTTGTAGATGCTCCTGTTCTTGCAAATGCTTCCGCCCTCTTCAGTCTGGACAATCTTTATATGATAAGTGATGGATTCAATAACATCAGAGAGAGCATCGCCCTCGATGATGCTGTAGGTGTGTGTCAAGTTTTCCTTGTCGATAGCATCAACACGGTGCTTAACGCTCTTATACTGACTCCCTTCACCAAAATGGATAATCTTGACGGTGCCAACGCCACCATCACCTTCCAAGATTTCGACGTTTTTGATTGCCTGAGGCATGATCTTGGGAATGAGGGTGTCTGCGTCGAGCACCATGGCTTTGAACATCTTGGCAGCCGGGATTGAGGAAGGAATCTCAATATCATAAGTGATGGCACCCATGGCTATGATATTTGAGAATGAAAATGTTGAAAAACAAGGAAGGATCAGTTGCTGGTGTTTGCTTCAAGGTTGATGGAGAATGTATGATGGCTTGGCAAACTCACTTAATTATCAACTACGTTGCTCGATATCTTCCGAGTTTACGATATCTTCAAAAAGATCCTTTAATATTTGTAATTGCAATCTCCACCTTGATTAAGGGGGTATTTTCGCTTTTTTAAGAAATTATCATGCTTTTACAAAGTCAGCATAGAAAATGGAGATGATGATTGGAGTTGGTACGTGTATTACTAGCAATTCACCCGTGCGATGCACAGGGGATAGGGTTAATTACACATTAGTATCCAATGTTTGTCAATTTTTACATTTTTTTTCTTAAGTTTCAAAAATAACTTATCAGTACTTAACATTTGCATAATTAATAGTAGCAGACCAAATAATGGTGTGGGTTGCTGGAAATAGCACGTTTTGTTTATTAGGTAAGATATTTATTTTCACGTAATTTTATCAAATCAGACAAAAATCAACGTATAAAATTTTCAACAATCCACATCATTATTTATCCCGTCTAAAAATTACGTTAGTGCTAAAAGTGTTAATTATGAAAATGTTGGATATTGATATTTTTGGACTTCGAAACAAAAGTGTAAAAATGCTCAAACATTGGATATTATGTGTAATTAATCCTATTAAATATTTGATTTATTATTATGATATATATATAGTATAATAATTGATTATAAGTAGTAATTAATTATATTGAACCAATACAAATAACATATAATTAAGAAAATCAAATATATATATGAAAAGAAAAATTCATATTAAAAATGTTCGTGTGTATGTGAATTGCAAATACAAATTGTAAAATATTTAGGGGAATATTTGTCATTAACCCGCATAAGAACTTATATTGCGAACATATTAACATACTCAAAGTAAGCATCTACACATTGAGCATAAGCATAAAACATCATACCAAACAAAAATGAGAACACGCACTTATCTTGAACACATGGTTAAATTATTTATTGACATTATTACTATATTTTTGTCAATTTTATAATAATTTGAAATTTGTTAAATCATACATTAATATCAATATAATAAATTGTTGGAAAAACTACTTCCAACATATTTCTATTTGTAGGAAATATACTATCCCTAAATCTAGTAAATATTTTCACTTCACTTTGGACCAAGAATCCAATAATATGGATCTGTAGAAATAAAACATGGACAATTAAGCTCTATAAATTGATACAATAAAATGTAAATTAATTTAGTGTAGGTATATATAGTTTATAGCCAATTTTTACAATTCATTGTTAAGATTATGGTGATATATTTTTTAATATTTACTACGAGCATATGATATAGATCCTTTAAACTTTACAATCACATATTAAATATTTCTATCAATAAATAAAGGATATACAATATACGCGCATCAATTTTGACAAACATGATATTGTATAAGTATAAAACATTAAATCCAACACGATTTTTTCTAAATTTTCAAACATCAAAACAACATACGCGCATCAATTTCGACAAACATAAGTTTGCAAATATCGTTAATTGTCTAGAACTAATTCACCATATAAAAATATAAACCAATATTTCACATATTAATGTTTGGGAATATTAGTTTGTGATGATATTATTTTGATGTTATCAACCGAAAAATTAATACTATTCATTATCCCATTTTTTCTTATAATACAGG
Source organism: Perilla frutescens (assembly GCA_026008535.1). NCBI lineage: Eukaryota > Viridiplantae > Streptophyta > Magnoliopsida > Lamiales > Lamiaceae > Perilla > Perilla frutescens. Next base: position 15,058,805 of record BRKX01000013.1, read on the forward strand.
TCAAAGCTAGCTAACTAAATTTAAATGTGCTACTAATGTCTAACACAGACAAAAGTTTAAAATACAAAATAATCATATCATTTATACTTCATAAACCGTAGATACACACATACAATTAACAGAAAATGATCGAATTTGCCCCATCGTAAATGGAGGAAAAAAAATATTAAAGTTAACACCTTACTATTCAATGTATACTAACATGCATTAAAATAAATAAAATAAAAATTAGTACAGCCAAATAATCTAAAGCCAATTACAATCTACTATAAAAATAAATAAAATCAAAACTCAAGCAAGGTAGAGAGAGTCGTCGTGTTCTTCTTCTACATCACTTTTATTTCTTGTACGTCAATGATGAATGTAAGAATCGATAGGATGCAACTATTTATAGATGGACACGAAATGCTAAAGTTGGATGTTTTCGATTTACTTTGTACAATTATCATATGGTTAATTTAAAAAACATATCATTTGATTCAATATACTGCATATCTATAGAATAATAGGTTGATAAATATATAGATTATTCAAATATTTAATTCACGTTATATAATTAAGGCAATGGAGAGATTTATATAATCTCAACCAAATTATTGAATTAATGATCATATATAGCAAACATATTTAAATATATTAATTATGGTAATTTTTTAATATTTACATATCCGATTTATTTAATTATTGAATCCTAACTATATATACATTATTTACTGTATATAAATCAACATATGCGGATTTGTGGGTGATGATTTTTTCAACCATCTAATCAATTAATTAATACAAATAATTATTATGTAATTTATGCTATATTTTCTGTTTCTAGTAAATCTAAATGAGCGGGAAAACTTAGACTTATTATTAAGAGTGACTATCTTACTTTTAGATATAATATAGATATAGATTGTGTGTATGTGTGTACGTTTTATATTCTTATTTTCTATAAATCTATAAAATAAATTTCTGAAATTGATATATACATAAAATATAAATGGATATATTTTTCATTAGGATACATTGATACACAAGAATGAATTTTGTCCATGTAAGAACATCTATATAATTATAGAAAAAATAATTCTTCACCGTGTAACCAATGTGTATTGATCCACAAATAAATACACTAATATATAATTGGCAACATAATTTGATTAAGTAGGTGAAGATAATTTATGGGAAAAAAAAGGCTATACAATATATAAATATTTAGGATTTTACATGAAAAAAATAACTAATTAAATATATAATATACATAAGATTACATTTCCATTTTCAGAAGATGCAAATGAGCAGAAAAATGAAAATTTTCTAATTATAACCACAGTATTGTTATTATATATTATATAGATTATTTGAGCCAAATCAGGAAAGAGCTGTATAAGCATTAATTTTTATTTTGAGAAAGAAGGTTCTCCGCTGCGCCTGCAATATAATTATGTACTAATTAAATATGTATTTTTTCCATGACAAACATGCCTTAATAAAATAATTTTAGCCCCTTAATCTGGACTAACTTTTTTTAAGGACTTCTTAAGACAAGATTGGTTTTAATTTGTGCAGCTAATTAAGCGTTCTAAAATCCAATTTTTCTCATTCTCATTTGGTATCTCATTTTGAGTTTTATTCGATTTTCATTAATTTTTTTCTTCAATTTCAATTTATTATTGTTTAGTTTAATTTTATAATTATTATTTAGGATTTATTCCACCCAAGTAGGGTTTATATTTATTTTTTAATATTTATTTTTTATTTTTTTATTTAATATAATTGATTAATATGGTTGATTATTCCAAAAGTAGGGTATATAATTATAAAAAATTTTGATTTTTAGCAATAAATATTGATTATGATTTCTAATACATTTTTTCCTCCAAAAAATGTATACCCTAAAATTGATGCACTTGTCAACCTTAACGCGTAACCTTGCCACCGCGCTTATTATCATACCAAAGCCCATATTATTTTTTCACGAAATAAATATAAATCCTAAAATGAAATTAGTGAATCTTAAAATTAAAGTGAATAACGCGTGAGCTCGTGCACTTCACTCGATAACTAATTGAGATGTAATAAACTATAACTAAAATTAATAAATCTTAATCGTGATGAAATCATATAAGCAAAGTAGTATGTATGATACTTTGAGATTATGGGTGATACTTTTTAGGTTATGATTCATACTTTTTCTAGGAATTTGTTTTTTTTAGGCGGGTCAGGCGAAGTGGTCACCAGTCTGATGGTCAGGCAATCTGACCAGAATATTTACCAATAAATTTTAAATTATTCTAATTAATATGTGGTAAAAGAAATATGAATTCATTTAAAAAATAGTCCACAACTAAGAGAAAGTAATATTTTTTGTTTATTTATGAATTTAATGATTTTTTCTAATTTGTTGGTTATAACCGATAGTTTTAGCATTACATTTGAAATAAATGGTCAAACTATTTTATTTTTAAAGTATACCCATAAGAAATTTTATGACACTTATTGATGTGTTTATAAAGGGACTTCCTCTACTGTGCAAGGGGCACAACACTACTTGATGTATAATTTTTTAAAATTAAATTGTCTCGTTTTGATGTCTTTAAAATATTTTTTTCATTTTTTTCTTTATTAATTGAAACATTAAACCTAAAAAATATCAAATTCAATTTTAAATGATCCTAATTGAAATAATTAACTAAATAATTAAAAGTAAATATATATCATAATCATGTAAAAAATAATCAACCATAAATAAAAATGTATTAACTAAAAACTCTTTAAAATATTAAACCCTAATCATGAAAAAAATAAATGGTAGGTAAAAACTAAAACTAAAAATTCTAATTATGAAATAATTAACCCAAAATAATAAATATAAACTAATGACTTAACAAAATCAACTAATTTTGGATAATCAAAATTAATTTTTAATGATAAACTAAAATATAAAAAAATTATATGCCCTATTTTGAACAATCAACACTAATTAATAATTAAAAATTATGTATAATCCTAGTTATGAAATAAAGAGTCCTAATTATGAGCAAAATTAATAACGAGTAAATGATTCTAAAACCTTAATATGAATTAATTCAAAATTTACAAAATAAAAAATTAATATTAAAACATCTAACACAAAAAGGTTAAAAATTACACCGCACAATCTGGAGTGCCAGGGACACGACATGTGATCCTCTTCCACCGATAAACTGAAATTATGATCTCAAATTTTAATTTCCGATTATTAATATATATATATATATATACGTATGTATATTTATAATAAATTATATTAACAATAAAAAATCATTTAGTTGGACGAAAAAAAAAGGCTTAACATGTATTTACATGGGGTAGACACTGCGACCTCGAAAAATTACAAAAACGCCACTAAAAAAATTAAATAGTACAAAAAAATTACAAAATGAATACAATAACAAATAATATATATATATATATATATATATATATAAAGCACACGTAAAATGTATATTTTGAGTTTTTGATGTAAAGAATTGTATGGATATCATAGTCTAAATAAATTAGTCTAACCTCTCGATCATGAAAAAATGCTCGTAAAAAGATAAAGCTTCAAAGCCGGCCATATGATGTTGAGAGGGTTTCATGTCATTGACCATAAAAAAATGATGTAAGCAACTGACAAAGAGAGAAAAAAAACTACTATTAGTGATGGATAAATAAATAAATTATATATAAAAATAACTATGTACAGAGAAAAAAAAACTTCCATATAAAAGTCATTTTTTTTATCGCAAATGGTATGTTGAACCAGAGCTATAAAGTGTCAATTGAAGGGTCACAAAATTATAGTTTGATTGTAATACAAACAATCTTTTATATGCAGTCATCAATCAATCTAATAAAAGATTAAATTTTTTAATAAAAATAAATCTTTTAATTAAGGTACAATATATACAATTTCAATCAATAAAATACATCAACTATTTAGCCACATATCTATACATATATAAACGTATATTATATAATTATGAAAAAATATAATTTTCTTATTGAAAATGACCATATTTTCAATTATCGTAAATATCAACCAACTTTTTGGGTGAGGATTAATAATATGATTTTATTAAGTTAACACGTAACATAAACAATTAATTGTAATTAGTAATTAGCACTACATATAATAATAATTAATCCAATTTTTGGCTTCATATGATTCATGTTAAACTGAAAATTTCACCTAGTGTAAATTTAATTTAAAAAAGTCAAACATATTTTAGTTCTTTAATTATGGAAATTATATTATTTGATTTGGTATATATCTCATTTTAAGATATGAATTAATATGCAAGTAAACATACAAAATAATTATATTTTGTATGTCATAATGTATCGAGATACAATACAATATATTATATTATATTATATTATATTATTAGTAAGTGTATCTAAATTAAGGTAAATTATAAACTAATTTAATTATAATATATATAAATTATCATAATTAATATTTTTATTGATATCTACACACACACCATAATTAATAGTGCAACACAATATATAATATAGATTTACGTATTCATATAAGATTTTTATATTTATGGAAACATATTAATATTTATTCATTTACAAAGAAGAAAATTGATTTTTTAATATAAAATATTATTTTTTCTTTTTTGGAAAGTGAAAAAGGGTGGGGAACCCACATTCTTCTATTCTCGGATGCGGAGTCGTTATTATATATTATATAGATATATATATCATTTTATCATTTTGGAACATAAAATCTCATTTGTTAATGCAGTAATTAAAGATACAATCTCACATTTCTAGGCAATTTTATATAGAGGCATCTAATTAAAATTCTTGTTTGAGGGACTGAAAATAAATTAAGAACAAATTAAGTGAAACAATTAAAAAGAGCAGCATCAATTTCTTGTAAAATATAATATACAAAACTCAAACTCAATAAGAGGATAATAGAATTAATAATTATTTGATTGCTGGACATGAATTTAGTGGTGCATATTGTTGTGGGATCGCCTAACCAGGGTTTACACTTCTTGATTCTCTTTCCTCTTGCGGTCTAACACACACGCTACTCAAATAGCAAGACTCAAAGAAAGGAGAAAGGAAAAAATACACGAGCTATTACAGACTATTACAGTGAATATTGAGAAGCAAGGCTTCAATCTTTAGTAGCAACTTGATCTTTAACTTGAAGAGGCCTCAGAGGTGTAGATCTTGTGAATCTACAAGTTTTCTTCACAGGCAAAGGGGCTGAGATGGCCAAATCTGCACACACGTGAACACAGCAGGTTAGAACAGAGAGATAGAGCAGATAATAAGTAACAGGAGAGAGATAGGCTAGAGATAGATGAGATCAGAGTTCAATCGGTGGGAAAAGTGTCCAAGGGACACAGTTGGCTCAGATTTTTCCACGAACGGCGGCGAAGGCGACTCTGGCGCACAGAGACCCAGACCAAAGGGAGGGGATGGTGAGATGATCCCTCACTCGAAGCACTCACAACCCTTTCAACTCAGAGAGCAACACAGCCGGCTACACTCATAGGCCAAATAGGAATCACGGTCAGATTCCGGCCAGAGACACCGAGATCGGCAGCAAGATGCACACAGAGAGAGAGAGAGCTTTTGGATTAGGGTTTGAACAGTGTGAGGCTTGAGAGAGAGAGAGGAACTCTCTCGAATGTTATAGAGAATGAATCAGCTTTGGAAAAGAGGAGCCGATTAGGTTAGATTAATGAGGGGGAGGTGAAGGGTCAATTAGGGTTAAGGGCTTTGGGCTTCCGGGTTTGGGCCACAACAATAGATAGGCACATGGGCCAAATTAATTAAAGAACAGTTGGGCCAATCCATAACACATATTCAATTAAAATGAAACTAATTAATTTGGCTCTCATTCGTACTATATATTTTTGTCTCTGTACTTGTGATAGCATTTTACATGATGTTCATTTTTAGTTAGAAATCTTTAGATAGACTTCATCATTGATCTCTTGTAAAATATTTAAAAGATAAACAGCTCGACCAAAATCATAAGCAAAAAGGTTAAAACATAATTATTTTTAATATCTTTTCAGCTAACCAATACTTTTGCACTTTTTTTTTGCTTAATTAACCAGTTTACTTGTATATATATACATCTATTAATAAATTATATTAGTTTATAATTTATTTTTTCTTACTTAATTTAGACGATTAGTTTGCGGTTAATATTTTTTTTCTCTGGTTCACTAACATGCATCTAGTTTTTATATATATTTAAGTACAAAACACAGTTTCAACATTAGTTGAATCAGCATAGAGTATAACTTTTTTTGATTTTTTTAATGAAAATATTAATTAAGCAGAGATACCTGCATAAGTACCATATTTGGCTATCCTTCAAACTTTATTAAACGAATAATCTTTGGTTATTTTGCTTCAGGCAATGATACTATATATAATGTGCAATCCGGAAGTAAATAATTTTACATATTGAAACTAAAGTTTGCAAGCAAATTTTGCGGCCTATTCCATTATAGTGATAACTAAACAGAGAACCGAAAAAAAAAATTAAACCAAAAAGTTTATAGCTGAGGAAACTTGAAAACAAAAACAATAACAATAACACAAGTAACTATTTTCAACCAAACAGAAAATGTGTTGAAGTTTTAATTAGGCTTGAGGATTTGCGTGGAGGTATGCCTCAATAGCCTTGAACATGGCCATGGCCTTCTCTTTGCCCTCCTTAATCTTTTCTTGGCTAATCTCGATGTCCCCTTTGGTGTTGTAAATGCTCCTGTTCTTGCAGATGCATCCTCCGTCTTCAGTCGGGACGATCTTGATATGGTATGTGATGGACTCAACAACATCCATCAGAGCATCACCCTCAACAATGCTGTAGGTGTGGGTTAAGTTTTCCTTGTCGATAGCATCAACACGGTGCTTAGCGCTCATGTACAGGCTGCCTTCGCCAAAATGGATGAGCTTGACTGTTCCGACACTACCATCTCCCTCCAAGATTTCGACATTTTTGATAGCTTGAGGCATGATCTTGGGGATGAGGGTGTCGGCGTCGAGAACAACGGCCTTGTACATCTTGGCAGCTGGGATGGAGGAAGGGATCTCAATATCATAAGTGATGGCAACCATGATTAAATGTTTGTGTATGATGTAATGACACTAAAATCAAGACTCAGTTTCCTTTTTCACGACTCGAGAAAAAATAAATTAAAAGTGATGATACTGGAAAAGGAATTGAAGGAAAGATAATTTGCTAACTGGCTTGTAGATGAATTTGCTTTGGTGTGATAGGCTATATATAGTGTCGAATGGAACATTCTCATGCTTGTGTGGCAGTTTGTGTTTGTAGCCCAAAATAGTTGAACTAATAAAGTCAATTATTTTTAGTTAAAAAGAGTGTGAAACGTGGGTGTTGCTTCATTGACTAGTCCACGCCCTCTAGACTTTCCTGTACCCCCCCCCCCCCCCCCAAAAAAAAATCATTCCTCGATTTTTAAAAGCTTGCTTTAATATAATGAGCAAATTACATATAGTATATTGGAAAAATGTCCAATTTGCTCCTACAAAGTTTGGTCCTGAAATAATATTTCGATCCAAGTTGATTGTTCATCTTTTTAAAAGATATTACGTTCATCCCTTTGTTAGTCTCTAAACTAATTTTCACTGACGTTCATCATTAACGACGTTAATTTAAGAGAAAATGTTCAATTTGGTCCTACAACTATACCCGAAATTTCAGTTTGGTCATGAAATTGGATCTTTTCCCCTAAATTAAAATTACAATTACAAATTGATCATTCAACTCTTATTTTAAGCGTAAAATCCTCAAATTGAAAAAAAAAGAAAGAAATTTGGGATTGAAATTCATATCGGAAACACAATTGGATTCTGCAGGGATTGGCGTGGAATTATTCTATTTAACAAATTTTGATTTAAGATTCTTAAACATGTTTTAATTTCATTGAAAATTAAATTGCCAAACTTAAGGGAGTGAAGAGCGGAGGAAGGTGCCAAGCCCCTTCTTTCTCAAATGACAATCAAAAATTATCCTCATTTGACGCTGCTTACATATAAAAGAACATTTTGGTAGAGTAGAATTGAGAAATCAAAGTTGGGGATATTTTCTCCTAAAATTAGAGTTAATGGATCGATTTGCAAATGTTTGTTTTAAATTAGGGAAAAAGGTTCAATTTGGGCCAAAATTTTATTTCGTGACCAAATTGAGACTTAGGGTGTAATCGTAGGACCAAATTTGTAATGCCCTAAAAATTTATATTCATAAATTAAAGAAACGTTAATCATGCTTATTCATTAAATAATCTCATAAAATCAGGTGCTTAATCAAATCATTACAATAAATGCAACATCAGAGTTTAGAAAAATAAATGCCGAAAAACATGAAAATAATAATGTCTCAAATATTTATTCTTGCTTTATTTAATAAACTAAGAGACCACCGACATCGCATCTTGCCCGCTCACACATTGCCCGAATCATTTCCTGAAAGGGATTAAAAGATTAGGGTGAGTTTCTTTAAACTTAGTGGGAAAAATCTACGTTATCCAACTATAAATTTAATAAGTAAATATGTGAAAAGATAAAATCTTTGGTTCGCAGATCAAATTTTGCGATCTGTATTTTCTAATTCAGCCCTTAGACTCGGTACTTTATAGTCCAAAGGACTCCATACTTTATAGTCTCGAAGACTCGGTATTTTATAGTCTAGAAAACTCAGTACTGCAATTTCACATAACTTGTGCAAAATATAGATGAGATAACAATAAAATATTCCAACATATAATCTCACCTTAAGTTTGACTTGACAATTAATTGGTTAAGCCTATGTGCGTCTTATAGGACTTAAACAATTAATATCCACTTCAAATAATAAATTTTAAAATTGACATAAATAAGTAAATAAATAAAATAACGTGGCGCTACAAAATTGGACATTTTCCCTTAAATTAACGTCGTTAGTAATGGGAGTTAACGAAAGTAGTTTAGGGACTAACAGAAGATTAACGTGTTAGCTTTTAAAAAGTTGAGGAATTGATTTATGTCAAAATTTTTATTTCGAGACCAAACTGAGATTTCAGGTATAATTGTAGGACCAAATTGAATTTTTCCTAGTATATATGTGATGTCCTACATTGGTGGTGGAAGAACGAAACTATATATGATAAGGCAAAACTAGGACATAATCTTTTCAACGGGGGAAGAATATAATATCCCACGTCAGTGGGAGAACGAAAATATGATAAGTATATAAGGGAGTTTAATAGACTCTCTTGCAACTTGGGTTAACAATTTTATCAATGTAAGGATGGGTGTCAAGTGGTTAATAGAATAATAGCGGAGCCCGTCCTATCATCATTTTGTTGTTGGGCCCCACTCGCGTGGGACTGGGCGTTACAAATTATATCAGAATCGATCCCGGGTGCACTTGATCGGGCCATAGAGCCAGTCTAAGTGTGCTCAAACCGGACCATGTGTTGTTCAATGGATAAGTATGATAAGTATATAATGGAGTTCAATTGACTCTCTTACAACTTGGATAAACCATTTTATCAATGTAAGGATATGTGTCAAACGGTTAATAGAATAATAGCGAAGCCCGTCGTATCGTCATTTTGTTGTTGGGCCCCACTCGCGTGGGACTGGGGCATTACAAATTATATCAGAGCCGATCCTGGGTGCACTTGATAAGGCCATAGAGCCAGTCTAGGTGTGCTCAAACCGGACTCTATGGACAATCATCGGTGAGAGAACAAAATTATGAGTATATAATGTCTCACATCGGAGTTGAAGTTTTAGGCTTGAGGATTTGCGTGGAGGTATGCCTTAATAGCCTTGAACATGGCCATGGCCTTCTCTTTGCCCTCCTTAATCTTCTCTTGGCTAATCTCGACGTCCCTTTTGGTGTTGTAAATGCTCCTGTTTTTGCAGATGCATCCTCCGTCTTCAGTCGGGACGATCTTGATATGGTATGTGATGGACTCAACAACATCCATCAGAGCATCACCCTCAACAATGCTGTAGGTGTGGGTCAAGTTTTCCTTGTCAATAGCATCAATGCGGTGCTTAGCGCTCTTGTATTAGCTGTCGTCGCCAAAATGGATGAGCTTGACTGTTCCAACACCTGAGGCATGATCTTAGGGATGCGAGAAAAATGAGAGAAGAAAGCGAGAAATAGGCCATTAAAAGCCGAAACTTACTGTAGTTTGGGTGTAGCATTTGAAGAAAAACCTTCCTTTGTATCATCACGTCCTTCTACTATTTTCGAATCTTGGAAATTTCTTGCGAATTCCAGAAGTTGGTTGAATTTAGGGCTTTGCAAATTTGGGAATTTCTTGCGATTTTTGAATGTGTTCTATTTGTGTAAAATTAGGAATTTAAGTCTAATTTTTCCTCTACAAGACATGCACGTGAGTCGTGTGTGATATTTTCGTGAATCTTGAAACTGGCGTTAAATTCATGGGATCAAAATCGACAATAATAAACCTATGAGACTAGTTTTGGGTAATATTTTTGAAAAAGGGCCAAAATTGATAGTATTGGGATCAAAATCAAAATTATCTCATACTTATTCTATACCCTTACACTTGTAATGGGTCCGCAAAATTCAAATTATAAAAGAATCTTTGTAAAGTCTTCTACTTTTTGTACTTTCAACTGCAAAATAATTAAATAAGTATCGAGTATTGGAATAAAAGTCACTTTCATCCCTCTCTCATCTGTTCAAGATCTGGGGTAACGATAGTTTTCTTGTAGCATAACTTTAGTTGATTGATAGCATAACAATAGTTATTTGGTTCTATTTTAAGAGACATAATTATATTATACAAAAAACCAATTTCTTTGAGTATTGTTATGCCTTTAATCAACGTTATACTTTTAGACAATAAAGTTATCATACGCCTAAAGGTATCGTTATGCCTAGTAAACATTAATGTTAACGTTATGCTTCAATAAAATAAAGTTATTGTTATGCCTAAAAGTATCTTATGCCTTTAGTTAGCATTGCGCTTCAATATAATAAAGTTATCGTTATGCCTAATGTTATTGTTATACCATAACGTTAGATAATTAAAATCTATAATTGTTATACCATAACGTTAGTTTCACAAAATTGACATTACTCATTTGGTTGAATAGTTATGCATTTAATAATGCATAACTGTAATGTTAATTTCACAAAATTAACATTACTCATTTGGTGGAATCATTATGCATAATATTAATTTTAAAACATAATAACGTTATGCATTTAACAATATTAACATTCAATTTAAAAAATTAATCGTTACATATTTCGATCCATTTTTTCTAAATACATGAAATCATTATTTTAACATGTTGGGTGTGTGTAAATTTATTGTGTAGTTAGTAATAAATGCCAAAGTACAATTACACAATGATTCGGGTGTGGGAACCAAGTGTGCCATAAGAGTATTTGAGACGTTTACACTCTAAATTGCCCAAATAACTCCCAATTCTTATATTTTATTTTTATTTCTCAATTACTATTTACTTTTGTCTATATTTATACATTTAGACTTATTAATATATATATATATATATAGCAAATTAAATGACACCCTCTTAGTCCACTATTAAGTGTTTCTTTGATTTCTTTGATTTCTCTCTTTAATTTAATTTCTTATTCTTAATTTGGTTCAATTTTAATTTTTAGATGATAATTGATTAATATTAGTGTTGATCGATTATTCAACAATTATGATATATACTTTTTAAAACTATCATGTGTATTAATAATGTTAATTATGATTGATTCTATCATAATAAATTTTATTTTCATAATAAATATTATTAAAATAATAAATTTGATAGTGGACATGGAAAAATATAGTGCGGCTAGTGATCATTACCCGCCAATAATAGATAGCTAGACTATATATTCTGTATATACCTCTCTTACTAATTAATATTATATATATATGGAACAAATATTATCAATTTATAATGATTTTACTAAATTTCAGATGGGGCCGGGCTGTGATAACAAGATTTTCTCTATACGGTTTAAAGATGATTGGAAAAAGTTTTGAGAAATAATTAAAGTGCAAAAATAAGCCTTAACACAAATAATTGAATGATCAGTATAGGATGAACTATCCATCTCATATTGTATTAATCCAACAGTAACAACTCACAAAATCACCAAATTACAAGAAACGGACAAGAAAATTAACGACTTCTTATTTGATACCACCAATCTATATCTATATAATAACACAATTCTGACAACACATTTTTCCCGCTCATTTGCCAAGGGTATTTTCGTCGATTAACATTGACACAATTAATAACATTGTTTAATGGCATCATACTAATTTATAGTAAATAATTATATGCATGGGATGCGTACAATCTCATATCTAATTATGTAGTTCTCATCTACATAAGCACATAATAATGTATATTTCGTCATTAATTAAATATAACAAATTCTCAACATATTTTAGCCTATATTTCTGAATCATTTTTAATTTAAATAAATAATACTCACTATGTAGAATGATATTACCTTAATTAATTAGTGTATCTAAACAAAACCATAATTTTTACAGTAATTATATTTCTCTTATTAATCATTTGATTTTTACGATAAGCACTATGATTTATGATATTTTTTATATTATAAAAAAATAAATCATAATGCATAAGTATCGAGAGAATTTCATAAATCATAATGCTTATCATATGAAGAGAATGATATTTTACAGGAGAAATGTAGAGTTCAATATTTGATGTTTGTTTCTACAATTAAATCAGTAATTATAGATTGGAAATCGGTCCATATTTACCTTAATTAATTTGATTATATAGCACTAATTTATACACGGGGTATATATAGAATGAATCAATCAAATCGGTAATTAATTGGAAATCAATTCATATTTAAATGTTAATTTTATGTATAGCATTAATCTAATCATCAGTTAAATATATAATATCATCCAATCTTATTTAACAACTAACAATATATACATAGAATCTCCACTAAATATTATTCCCTCCATTTCGAAATGTTTGTTGTTTTGTTTTTTTTTATCTAGAATTAAGAATTAATTTTGTGGATAAATATACTCATCTCTTATATATGCCATAAAATCTAATTCATCTATATTTTCCTAAAAAATAACAATATTTTCTCTCTCCGTATATTTTTCTCTCTTCATATATTATAGGTAAGTTAGAATCAAGAAATTTTGTAGGATTTGAGAGGGTTAAAATTGGGAGAGAGGATGTCAAATTATATAAAACAACAAACATTTTAAAACAAACAAAAAAAAACTAAAATAACAAACATTTCGAAATGAAGGTAGTACAATTTATAAATAAATCATCCATGTTTACGGCTTAATGATCGATGAAGCATCAATTTTATTAATTTGAGATTCTAAACACGGCACCATTCCTTTTATATATATACACACTTCAAATCAATGACTCACATGCTTATTAATTAGTATTATTTTTATTTAATTCTTTGTTTTGATAAGCGCAAATTCTAAAGTTATTCCTCTTTCTCCAACTATTTAAACATACATACATTAATCGATTTATGTTTTAGATTACAACTTCACATTGTGTTCGGCTCCATTTGTGTAGTTCTGGAGAAACATTCCGCAATGAAGATGAGAAGTTGGTGCATCGAGTTTTTTTGCATTTTCGGTGGTAAAGTGAAAACACGACGCTGGCATGGACAAATTCAAGTATTTTAGTATACTTTCATTTAAGTTGCAGACAAATAATCAAATAATTAGTAGATATTTAAGAATTTGATTTTGCAACTGTACTGTTATGAGTGAAACAAAAGAAGATAATATTATGATAAAATTATGGATTTTATTGACTATTGCTAATGATTGAGGTGGTGTATTCGTTTGAGATTTGGATGGATTTTAATGGACTTTTAAAATCCGGGTGTATTCAATCCAGACTTTTAAAAGTTTCTTAAAATCCGGAGGTATTCAATCCAGACTTTTAAAAGTCCTTTAAAATCCTGAAGTATTCAAATCCGTTGAAATCATCCAAAATTCATTCGAAATCCATACACAAATCCGTCAGAATCTACGTGGAGTTGGGAGACTCCACGTGGAGTCTATGGATTTATAAAATCCATGGACATTTTAAAGTCCAACAAAATCCATCAAAATCCTAATTGAATACACCTCTGAATGTTCTCATTATATTTTTAACAATATTTTTCATTTATTTGCACTGTCCAAAAATGAAATGGAATACCACTTTAGTTTTGAAGATTGGCACATTTAGCAATAAACAATACTCTCTCTATTTCGTTCATATATGTTGATTTTTGTTTACTATTACTAACAAAATTATTGCTAAAGATATATAAACAAGTAAATGTCTTAATATGCCCATATTTATTTCATTTGATAATAAATTAATGCTTCAATGTAAATTTAGAGATTTAATGATTTTTTAATGTTTCATTATGCTCTTTAATAGACAAGGTTTTATACTTTTGAACTATAGTACATTATAATTATTTTAAACTTATAATTTCAAATAAAAAGGAATATACATATTTTATTCGTGCATCGCACGGGAGTTATTCTAGTACAACAAATATGCAAACTCCAACGTTCGGTTAAAAAAAAAAAAAAAAAGCAAAGAAAAGAAAAAAAAATAGATAGTATATAGCAACCAAAAAAAGCGGTGCAGCCGCCTTTTAAGCGTCGGGATTGGCATGGAGGTAAGCTTCAATGGCCTTGAACATAGCCATGGCCTTCTCTTTCCCTTCCTTGATCTTGTCTTCTGTAATCTCCACATCTCCCTTGGTGTTGTAAATGCTCCTGTTCTTGCAAATGCTTCCTCCCTCTTCTGTCGGGACGATCTTTATGTGGTAAGTGATGGATTCAATAACTCCCGATAGAGCATCACCCTCAACGATGCTGTAGGTGTGTGTCAAGTTTTCCTTGTCGATAGCTTCAACACGGTGCTTCACACTCTTATACTGACTCCCTTCGCCAAAATGGATAACCTTGACGGTGCCAACTCCACCATCTCCTTCCAAGATTTCGACGTTTTTGATGGCCTGAGGCATGATCTTGGGAATGAGGGTGTCTGCGTCGAGCACCATGGCCTTGAACATCTTTGCGGCAGGGATTGAGGAAGGAATTTCAATGTCATAAGTGATGGCACCCATGGTTATGGTTGTTTTTGAGCTTGAAATATTTTTTGAAAGGTGAAAAATAATGAAGGAGTTGGTTGTGTTTGTTTGAAAGGTGATGGGAAAATGTAGGAAATGAGGCTTCTATTTATAGTGTAAATAAGAAGGTTCTATGCCTAAGACCTTTTCAATGCGCGGCTCTATCACAATTTTAACGAAGAAACTTAATTAATTAAGTCAAACGAGGCTACTTTTTGTATAAGAAACAGGGCATGCATCGATGAACAGTTGAGCACCTCTTTGTGGAAAATGATGGTTTTTTTATGCCTTCCATATTTTATTTTATGATGTCCTATGATCTCTTTTCAATGTAAATATTATATAAATCAACAAACTAATTAAAATCCGAAATTTCAAAAAGTACCGGGTTATAATTTAGTAATATATGACCATAATTATTAATTACCACAAGGCTAGTGACTATTACTTGCCCTTATAAGGGTGAGATTTGAGATAGCCATTAAGTTCGATACCCAATTAAAAAAATGTAAATAAGTAGTAATATCACGGTAATTACTTTAAAAAATTTAATCTATATGCCTTTTAGTTTCTTTGACAGTTGTGAATTACTTATCTCAATTTTTCCTTGAGATTCTGAAAATTATTATTGCAATAGAATATATACATTGTGAATAATTAGGGCTTGCATATTTGCTGAATCATAGATTTGTTTATATATAAGTGTATTTTTTTTGTTTTGGCATAATATAGAGCTAGCATTAGGTCGAGCGTTATAATTTTATAAGTACTAATAACAAAGCTATTACGCTGGTTTCAAAAAATGAAGAATGTAAATTAATGTATAAACTATTTTGAATGTGTGAAGGGAATGAGAGCTGCTCTTTATAGTTGAGAGAGAAAGTTGACTCGATTTTCCACGTACGGTTGTTAGCGCAGTACAGTAGTTATGTACTTAAAATTAAGTTTCGACTTTCCGCGGCTATAAAATAAATATTTGCGCCTTATTCTTGACTAATACTATATAAGTGTATAACTTAATTTATAATTAGACAAGTTAGGTTTGGTCCAGCTAAGCATTCTATGTGTGATAGTAATAATTAATGTTAGTGAAAATGATTATTTTGATACTCTATGTTTGACCTCAACTCTTATCAATTTTGATACTTTACGTATTGTTTCGGTTAAAATAATATCTAACAATCATTATTTTAATCATTTTAGTCAAGGTACCTAGAATAACAAGTTTATAGGCCATTTGATTTATTTGTATAATTTTTTAAAGTTGAGAGAAAAAATTAAAAATTTAACGAAATTTTATAATTTTTATTTTTAAAAATAAAAATTTTAATTTTTTAAAATTAAAATTATATATTTAAAAAAATTAAATTATATATTGTTTTTAAATTTAAATCTTATATTTTTCGGGAAAATGTCCAATTTTTGTAACATTTATTACCATTTGCCAAATAAAAAATGTAATATTGTACATGAAGAAAAATATTTTCATATCTTATCTCTAGGATATCTTCCAACCTCTGAGCTCTGTCTATATAATTGGACATTACTCCACCCATTTAATTCATCATAAACATATAAGAGTGATAGAAAAAAAAAAGTTTCAATCGAATTCAATGACTAGATTTTCAATTGTTCTTTTCCTTGTTCTATCAGGTTATATTTTCAATCCTCCATGTTCCAACTACATTCGTGTTTTATTTTTTATTGTAATTATTATTTCAGATTGGAGAGACATTTATGTCAAGAAAATTTCACTAAAGCCCACTATTCCTTTTTCATTCACTTTAACTTTCAACAAATCCTCCCATAAAAATCTATAACAATTCTTCAACATCTAAAAAGACCCAAACTTACTCCATGTATAACTAACTAAAGTGTGTCCGATAAGGCTTGTCATTTTTAGGGACCAAATTTATGCTCGAGATAAATCTCAAATAACTTTCATTTTTAATTAAGATATATCCAATCATCAAAGCCTTCATTTATTAGTCAGTTATCTCTTGGTGACCCCTTTTTAAGTAGCTTGCAACCAAAAAAATCAATCAAGATGTTTCGAGTACACTAACCATAGTATATCACATTTATTACCATTTTCCAAATAACAAATATAATATTGTACATGGTGAAAAGTATCTTGACATCTTATCTCTAGGACATCATATTTATGATCTTTGCTATCGTTTCTCATTTGGGCAAATTAAAAGATCTTTTTTTTTTACATTAAAATTTATTAATAAAACTATATGTACTACAAAAATACAAAAATGATGCCCCTATAATTAATGGATCCATGTGCGGCCCACCCTTCGCCAAACCTCATAGCTTCATCTGATTGTAACCCACGTCGACTTTGAGTGAATCTTGAATTGTATTATGTAAATTTATTGTCTTTAATTATTTGCTACTACGTTTGTTTGTTCATATTCATGATTTGGCATAGGAGTTTGGTGATTATTTTTCAAAAATCAATTTTTGATTGGTTTTTAAAATTTTCTTTTGAAGGATATTTTACATTTTTTGAATTTTATTAAAAAGTTAGTGCGTCCATACAAACAATATATTATTTATACATATATATTATAGATATTTTAATACATTCAAACATAAATAATATTAATATCATATATTGTAAAAGACATTTCAGTTAAAACATTTAAAGTTTTATCCCATACTTTTTAGCAAATAAGTTCGTGAATAGTCACAAAATTGTATTTTTTTAATAAACATCGACGATATATCAAAATAATGTGAAATATGAAATTTTTATTTGAGACAAATTGATTATTTTATCATATTGGCCAGGGAAATCTTGCATTCTGTTAAATAATTCAAAAATGTATAATTTAACAGTTGTTATTCATAAAAGTTAACATCCGTCCGTTAATAGAGTTATGTAGGAATCATTTTGATACCGGCCTTTTAAAAAGTTGCGGGATAGATTTGGACCAAAATTTTATTACGGGAGCAAACTGAGATTTTAGGTATATTTGAAGGACCAAATTTGACATTTTCTCTATTTTTATTAAAATTAAATCTTATATTTTTAAAAAAATTAAAAATTAATATTATATAACTTTAAAAAAAATTATATATTTAAAAAAAATTATATGATTTTTATAAAATAAATTGTGTAATTTTTTAAAGATAAATTAAATTGCATAATTTTAAAAAAATAGATAATATTTTAAATTATAATTTTGGTCCTTCAACTTTAAAAATTTATTAAATGACCTAACTTGTTATTCCATGTAATTGGGATCAAAATGATTGTATAGGTATTGTTACCGTATCATACTGGTTGAAATAATACGTAGGGTACAAAAAATGATAAAATGTCAAACAAAGGGTACCAAAATGATAAATTTTCCATTAATCTTATGTCGTATATAGAGTATTAATTACACTGAACTCTTATCATAGTATATTGTAAGGGTATTTTCTTTATAATTGGATTAACCTTAAGTCAGCATATATATATATATATATATATATATATATATATATAAATCGTTTGGTAGCAACTTAAACTTATAATTCAGATGCAAAAAAAAAAAAAAAATGGTGTTGGAGCAGTCCATAATAGACTCTCTAGTCATCACATTCCCTAAAAATAGAGATTGCAGGTCTAATAATTTAGTCGGGGTGCATGGACTGAAAAACATAAGAAAAAAATTGAACACACAATAAAAAAAAAAAAAAAAAAAAAAAAAAAAAAAAAATTGTATCAAAATTATGTACATGCAATAAATTCACTATACAAAATAGTATAAGTGGTTAAAAAAGGGTGAGGGGGATGGAGCCCCCTCAGCCCCGGCCGCTGCATATATATCTGCTTTTATCTGAAACTTAATTTGATTCTCTTTCCTACTTCCCCGTCCCATTTATATAATACAATTGAATTTTTCATTATGATTAAAAAAACATTGAAAAAATAATTACAAAAGTAAATTTTCTAATATGTTGATATTTATTTTCTTTGATAATGAACTAATGTTTAATGTAATCAAATAAATAAGAATTACGGTATAGATTTTCATGACTAAAAAGAAGAAAAATAATTAGGGATAAGATCCAATTTGGTCTCGAAATAAAATTTTGGCCAAATCGATCCCTCAAATTTTTAAAAGGTATCACGTTAATCCCTCTGTTAGTCCCTAAACTAATTTTCGTTAACATCCGTCATTGACGACGTTAATTTAAGGAAAAAGGTCGAAGTTGGTTCTACAACTATACCATAAATCCCAAATCTCAATTTAGTCCCGAAATAAAATTTTGGCCCAAATTGGACTCATTTTTTTATTAAACCCTAATTAGATTAATTTGAGACCAATATGAAGCCACATGTACAATTAATGGATCGAAAGTTTTGGGTGTCTTTCTCAATAGTCTCGGTCTGAATTTAATATTTTTAGAAATCTAAGATGTGGAACTATAATCTACATAATGGAATTCTGATGATATATAATTATGAGCCAGACAAAAAAAAATTCTAATATTATTATTTCTTTATTATTACAAGAAGAAAACTAGTCGATTTATATCCCTTCGATCATATATCAATTCCAGATAAGTTTATTGATAAATATTATATTCATTATAATATCATTAATTATATTGACATTGAATAGAAATATATACATTTACTAATTATATCATTCACAATCATTTGAATATCTTAAGACGTTCTTCAAATTAATCAAAGACTTTATTCATTAATAAAAAATGAAAAAGAATAGTCAGATAATAAAATTATTAATAAAGTGAAAATGAGATTATAAAATATTCCATATTGAACAATTAAAATTTGGGTCAAAGTTTTATTTCGGGGTCAAATTGAGATTTCACGTATAATTGTAGGACCAATTTGGAATTTTTGCTTAAATTAACACTGTTAATGACGGACATTAATGAAAATTAATTTAGAGACTAACGAATGGATTAACGTGATACCTTTTAAAAAGTTGAGGGATCGATTTTTGGGACCAAACTGATATTTTGGATATAGTTGTAGGACTAAATTGGACCTTATCAAATTGGGATATATTATAAATACATATTGAATGAGGGTATATATAGGGAATAGATCATTTGTAAATATGTTCCTAGTGTGTAATTTAGGGATTGATTATATGTATTAGATCTTAATACATTAACCGTTCAGATTTATCCATTTTTTTAAAAATATTTTTAATTTATTGAAAAGGTCATTTTTGTCATCTAAAATTATTAGTGGATATCTTAATAAATCTTCTTTCCTTAATTTACGATTTTCCCCTTTTCGAAATTGTGGAAATGATCTTAATTAGCATTGAATATTAAACTTTTATTGTGTTGGTTCACGTTGATTACATGTTATTTGAACTTTTTTCTAGGACATTGTTTTTCTCATGTTTAATAAAACGCAATGAATTCAGTATGTTTTGTCTTTTTATTATCACCCATTAATTTTATTTTTACTTGCATTATTTACTTATTTTACTGCAGTTTAAGTTAGTGTTTGATTATGTAACTAATCATATTGATTAATGTATCATAAAAGCAAAGCATCATGTTAATTATACAATAGCATCCCCAAATACAATTAAAACATCTTTATGAAAAAAAAAACATTAATAAATTAGTATTTAGTTATCTAGAATCCATAATAATATTCATAAATAAATACACCAAAATTTTAAATATAAACCAATTAGGTTGGTACGTATTACATTTTTCCATGTATTATAATGATTTCTAATATTAAATAACAGGCATTAGTAGTATAATAACACTACCAAACCTCACTTTAAACATTAGATAGCAAATAGAACAAGTAAAATTTAAGTATATAACAACTTTGTAGCATTTGACATGTCGATTTTAAACTGTAACAAACATGAACACACAAACCTAATACATTATAAAAAAAAGCATTATAAACTCTTAAATTAAGCATCGTGAATATGAAAAACAGCATATGGAGCAAATAAACATTATGGTATCAACTTTGCAATATTTGGCACGATTTTGAAAATACCAAACACAAATACCTAAACCTAAAAAAAAAAGGCATTACAATGCCTCAATTTAAACATTGTGAATATGAAAAAAAATATTGAACACTTAAAATATCAAGGATATAAACTTTGTGGTCTTTGGCGCAATTTTGAACAAAAAAAAAGCATTACAAACTCTCAAATTAGGCATTGTGGTGAATATGAAAAACAGCATATGGAGCAAATAAAATATTATGGAATCTGTCCTCTTGGGGATGGCCTAGTGGTGGAGTGGTGTTTCTTGAGGCCAAAGGTTTCAAGTTCGACCCACCACCAACATTACTAGGTGTGAGCCTGTCACACCGGGTTTACCCAGTACGCACCACGGTAGCGGCTGCGGATTACCCTCAACATCCAAAAAAAAAAACTACTATGTTATCAACTTTGTAATATTTTCCCTATTTCGAAATACTTCAAACATGAATACTCAAACCTCAAACAGGAAAAAAAAAAAAAAAAAAACGTTACAATATTGCCTCAATTTAAGCTTTATGAATATGGAAAAAAGCACATTGAACAATTACAACATCAATGATATTAACTTTGTGGTTTTTGGCTTAATTTTCGAACAAACAAAAAAAGTTACGTCATCACAAAAAACAACATTACAAAGTTTCAATGTAAGCATTTAGAATAAGATTGAAAAATAACAAATGAAACAATTAAAATATTATTGGTATCAATTGTACGTACAGTATTTTTATATGCTTTCAAAAACTAAAAATCACGAAAACCCAAAACTTCTACAGGAAAAATAGCATAACAAAGAGCATTACAAAAAAAAATAAAAAAATAAAAAATTGAATGGATATTAAAAATGAATTCGCGGATTTTTTTCACCATATCCCTTATTTTGTGTTTCGAATTGCCAGAATAATCGACTTTTGGCGATTAACAATTTAAATAATGAATATCATGTCATTTGGGAATAATTAAATAATGAATATCATGCATTTAAATAATTAAATCTTCGAAGATTTAATGAGGTTTATAATAAGAAAAAAAAAACGTATCAAGGGGAGGGGGTTGGAGAAGATTTAATGCTCCATTATTTGGGTTGAATGAATTTTTAATAAGGAAACACTAGATATGTACATATATATCCTTGAGTGTTAGTCACAATTAAAATAAGATTATTATTCTTAATTTCCTCATATCTAATCATGACCATTGATCTTAACATATAGATGGATATGATTGATTCCTAAATTACACACTAAGACTGTATATGGTAATCTTCCCCTATTAATAATAAGTAAAATAAATATTACATTACTTTATATAGAAACCAATCTCTCAATATAAATGAGACTAGCATTACACCTCGTGCGATGTAGGGTGAGAGGTATGTATAAATCATTTATAATAAATAGTTTGTAAGAATAAAATAATTAATAAAATTAAATAATTAATAGAAACAGTCATAAAAAGTATAAGAAATATAATGTTATATTCAAGTTCACTGTTTTATCAACAAACAACTCATATTCATAAATAAATTAATTTGTTTTTTCCATTCATTATATCGAACAAAACAAACAACGTAATCAGTTTGCCCAAAATTCATTACAAACGTAATTAGAATTATTTATAATTTTAAGCACAATGATAAAAAAAAATTAAAAAGAAAATAACACCATACTGTAAAAAAACATTTTAAAAATTCTTATACATGCATCTTAGTTATCCCTCCACATTGTGTGAAGTGGAAAGGACAACATCAAGGCAGAGTTGTCATGGCCTGATCAGCACGATTCCACAATTTGATTAGTATTTCATCATCATCACTTTAATTTGTAGAGAACACCTCAATTTCCATCGATCTTCGACATCCTATCATTCTACATCTCCTAACACAGGAGTATGAATATATTAAATTCTATTGTTGTAAAACATTAGTCTATACGTAGTGTGAAATTAAATATTTTTTATGTATGATATGTAAAATATACATATTATACCTAACTATTAAAGAAAAATATTAAAAAAATTGAAATGTGTTGAATACATAAGTATTTGGATCGAATAAGGTAGTACATGAATATTTAAATACATGATCTTGTAGATTTGAAGCTCGTTAACAATATAAATCTACTAACTAAAAAAATTGTTTATTTTTTACATGATTTATCATCATTTGAATGGTAACAATCAAAATTCTAAAAATTAGGCATGAAGTCACACATATCAGTGAAACTCAATATATTAGGATTTCAAATCCATAAACGATCACGAAACAATATCAATAAGCAAAAATATTTGTCTGAAATGAATCATTATTATATGATACCATAAAAAACAACACAAAAAAAATTAACTACTTTATACTAAATAAAATAATTATGAATTTTATGTAAAAACATAAAATTAATTACAATAAATTTACCAATGAAATGCTTCAAAATGTTTTATTTGTTCAATGAGACAAACATTTCACATAAAGATATATTTAGTTTAACTGTAAAATGCATGGAAAATATTAAAATAAATTTGAAGGTACTTAATAACTTTTAAAAAAATATTAAAAATTAGTACAATACTGAAATTATATCCAAGTACGAAAAGTCAACCCTAAAAATATTTCAATTTTTTATGGTTTGTCGGCCATTTTTCTCCCCTATTTTTAGCGTCCATCGATTCATTCTTCTTCAATAATTTTCTTCATCCTAAATTTTTCTTGACCATTTGCACATAACACGACTATATTAATTTCATCTTCACCTTTCGGTCTATCTTCAATCTTGTGAATAACATATACTTAAGCATAAATTTTGTATTCTTTTTTACACCGTTCAATTTATTCCTAATACTTAATTACTATATTGTTCATAGTATTCATAAAATGTTGTGGATTATTATAAATATATCATCACTTGGTAATTGTGTAAGCTAAAATTATATCCACTTCGTTTTTTGAATAAGTGTCATTCTAGCAATTCAATTTTGTTTTAGGGTTAATTACCTTAAAATACATGAACTTTGAGGTGTTTTTAGAATTTCACATGTTTTAAAAAATGTAGTTTTAATAACTTTAACTTAACACTTGTTTGGTATTTCATATATTTTAAAATTCCGGTCAACGAAAGCTAACGTTGTTGTTGGAGGTTTCCATGTGTACATCTATGCAGATACCAAATTATCTTAAAATACATGAACGTTTGATCAATTTTGGTCAGATTAGAGTGTTGGATTTGAAAATCATGAGAAAAATCAAATAAGTGCTAAGTTCATGTTATTAAAACTACATTTTTTTAAATGTGTGAAAAAAAACACCTCAAATTTTATGTATTTTAAGGCAGTTAACCCTTTGTTTTATAAAAAGTGTCATCCTAGACAATCGAGGTGAAAAATTAACACTTTTCTCACATTTACCATCATTTAATGCATTCAAACATTCATATTTGACTTATTTAATGTATTCATATAACGACGTATAAGGTAATTTGATTACTTTATTAATAGGCTTGTATTTATTTAGAATGACACTTATTAAGAAACAAAAGAAGTATATATTGAGCTTTCTTTTTTCAATAGCTTGTGATCATCTATTTCCAATATATCAATGACTGGTGGTTTTGCCAGTTTATATTTTTAATTCATAAATAAATAGTTTATTAATATTCCATGAAAGATTCATTAATAGGCGGGATTTGATGGCAAAAGAGCCAAAAGTTTTAATATACCAATAATAAAATAATAATAAATTGGTTATACTAAATTTGAATGGTGGATTGGTTCTCAAAAAATAAAAACAGAATGCATGATTGATCTTATACATTTGATATATAACTATGTTTGAAATATATTAAATTGTTTCAAATGTATAAAAGAATGTGAAAATAAAAAATAATAGTGTAACGTAACTCAATATATAATATAATATTCAGCATTTGGAACATAAATTACAAAATAAAATATAATATTTTGTACATTGTTTGGCTTGGCTCGCTCTGAATCCGATTATTAATATATGTTTAGTGTTTTTCCATTAAAAAACAATAAATTCGGGACATCCCATAAATGCCATCAAAAGGTCATCCATCTTAGACTTCTTCTCCTCATCAATAACACCATTAGTCACTGAAAAGTTAGGAGGTGGTTGGATAGCATTGTTTGGGTTACTATAGAACAACTTTGGATGTTGAGCCCTATTTTGGTAACCTTGGTTTCCACCATATTGACCTCCATATTGGGGCTTGTACCTCGGATTAAATGGCCTTTGTTGATTCGAGAAGCCTCCTTGGTTCACATAGTTCACCTCCTCAAATTGACTTTGAGATGACTCGGCTCTTGGATTTGTAAAGGCTTCAATCTTTAAGTTTAAGGTTGCCATTTGAGCCGCCAATAGCTCAAGTGCATCCGAACTTGAAGTAGAAGCCACTTTCTTTAGAATTTGGACTCCCTCTCTTGTTACCAGCCATTGAAATGAATTTGAAACAATTTCTTCAATTATTCTCAAGGCTTCTTCCAGTCCTCTTGCTAAGAGTGATCCTCTCGCGACCGCATCCATGAGTGTCCTCACTTCATTTTTGCTTCCCCCATAGAATATGCACACTTGATGATCGGTACCATACCCATGACCGGGATACTTTCTTAGCATCTCTCTAAAGCGTTCCCATGCCTCATACATGCTCCCGTCATCCCATTGCTTGAAGATGGTGATTTCACCCTTGACCTTGAGAGTTTTTCCGGATGGGAAAAACTTGTGTAAGAACTTCGTCACCAATTGATCCCAAGTTTGGAATGACCTTTGGGCTTGACTTAACCACCATGTTTCAGCCTTGTCGCTCAATGAGAATGGAAAGAGCCTAAGTTGAATAGTATCTTCCGGGACTCCATTCACCTTCATGGTCCCGCTGTACTCAAGAAATTTTCGAATGTGCTCATTCGGATCCTCCATAGCCGTTCCTTTAAAAGGATGTTATTGGAGCATGAGGATGAGCGATGTCTTGAGCTCATAAGTATTTGCTTGAATGGATGGGCCATTCGCTACCCCTTGATCAACAACGGGTTGAAAGAGGTTTCGGATTGGTGCCTCCACATTTCTATTTTGAGCCTCCTCTTGGGCTATCAATTGTTGTTGCATCACCTCTAATTGCCTTTGCATTTGGGCAATCATCGGGTCTTGAACCGGTGGAGGATTATCCGCCATTCTCCTCCTTCTACGTGCGTTGTTGTGGCAAACCGTTGCTTCAATTTTCAAGTCCAATACGATAGGGGGTTCTCCTTGAGAACGAGTGTGCATACACTTCCTATCAAAAAGGACAAACAAATCAATGTAAATTTTACAAACAAAATAAAAGTAAAATGTCTAAACTAATCCACTCAATCGTTATCACAATATTGCATAAATCAAATAAATTCCGTGTCCCCGGTAACGGCGCCAAAAACTTGATAGAGATTTTGCTTCTACTATGGTTTCAATATTTATAAAACTCGTGTCAATGCCTACAAGTGTACAAGCATGTATTTGTAACAAGGATGAAATGAGGTCGATCCACAGGGAAAAGGAGTTTGAATAAGAAAACACAAATACCACGATGATAGACGAGCGAAATATCTAGACTATGAATAGATGAGGGGTGATTATCATAACACAAAACCAATATAAAAGAAATAAACAAGTGAAAATCAAACAACAACAAAAATCAATCTAAATAAGAATCAAGAGACAATACCAACAAGAGAGAGAGAGATTTGAAGATGATAAATAAAGGCAAGACTCTAGGACATGGATACACAATGCTCCTATTGATCAAACAATAAGGGTTTAAACACACAATAATGCCAAGTTCATAGATAGGAAGACCACGAATATAGAAGGAGCATCTCTCGAATATCTCCTTAATTGCGAATGCGACAAGGATGGCTATCTCTAACGCATTCCAAGGTCGCACGTACAAAAGGATCTAAGGGGTCACATTTCCTTCCACATAATCGACATTCGACTAAGAAGACAACTATAAAGATTTAATCCAAGCATGTTTATGATCACAGGATTGACTAGATGCAAGTGATTCATACATATGATGCTAATAAGAAGGCCACTCAAACAACATCATTCAAGACCAAGCATGGATTAAAACCTTGACAAAGCATAATCATATATATAAAACCCAAATCAAGATCAATATTCACATTGTTTCACCACATCCTAGAGCCCTAAGGCTCTTAGCCAACCATATTCACAATAACATCAAGAATACAAGAGGATGAACAAAAATCCATTCTAAATACAAGATTAAAAGAGGAGAAGAGATGATAAAACCCAATGTAGAACACTCTTCTTCAATCTAAGGGCTTGAATCTTCAAATGGATGGATGGATCTTCTTTCTTCTTCTTGATCTTCAAAAATCCCCAAATGTAGTGTTTCTTCAAGTGTATTTCGAGTGGGAGGAGTGTTAGCTTCGTCCTTTGAAATCCCCAAAAGATATATAAAGTAATGGACCAATAATTGGATGCCAAAAGTCAAGTTTCAATTCGGTCAGTCCGAAGCGCGACCCTAGATGATAGGGCTTTGGGGTCGGGCTTTGCTTTGTATTGAAACCCGACCCCAGGTGCTAGGGCTTTAGGGTCAGGCTTTGAACAAAGAAAAACACCTCTCTAAAGTGTTCTACAGTGCGACCCATGAGTAGCATTTCTGGGTCGGGCTTTGCTATGTAATTGAAACGCGACCCCAGTTGCTAGGGCTTTGGGGTCGGGCTTGCAACAAAGAAAAACACCTCTCTGAAGTGCTCTACAGTGCGACCCATGAGTAACATTTCTCAGTCGGGCTTTGCTTTGTATTTGAAACGCGACCCCAGTTGCTAGGGCTTTGGGGTCGGGCTTTGCGTTGTATTGAAACCTGACCTCAGTTGCTAGGGCTTTGGGGTCATGTTTCAGCTTGTGACTTGGTTTTCTTATCCTTTGCTCGTCTTTGTGCTACCTTTTCGATCCAATTCACGAATTTGACTTATTTTGCATTGTTTGAACCCAAAAACTCCCTAAATTGATCACTTTACACAAACCATAAGATTAAAATAATATTAACAATATTTACAACATATATACATGATAACCAAGTGCAAATGCACTCAAAATAAGTGCAAAATAGTGAAAATTATGCACTCATCACTCACTCCATTGACACTTTTGTATACAAAAATTATTTTGTTGAAATATAGATAAATAATATATAAGAATATTCCTAAAATTTATTTTATGGTGAATTATAAAGATTTATCAAACTATAAAAATTAGATCAATTAGCATATTTATATATTTAGTAAAATATGTTGTACGTAATTTAAATAATATATGGCAGTTTGATTCTAGTATCAAGTAAACAATAAAAAAACAGGTGATGCATATTTCATACTTTCAAGAATTTTCTTTTATGCCTAAAATTGATTATTGCAATTTTGTAATTTTGCGATCTTAATTAATCCAATATAGAATACTGATTGTAGAATGTGACAAACATATAATTCATAAATATACATGTTTAAATAAAAAATTATAATAAAATTTAATGTGTACAAATTTTCGGAATACTTTTATTTTTTAATTACCACATAAAATTAAGTTGTAGATGATGCACAATATTATTATGATTGTAGAAAATTGAAAATTCATAGGGAGAAGAAACATGAATCTCAAAATGTGATCATGGTTAATACAATATAACATCAAAGAATTGACTACATATACAAATTAACATCAAATTCTAAGATATTCTTAAATAATATTTCTATATAGTTGAAACAATTTTTTTATTGGAACATTAATCTTTGCATGTCTGAATCTAAATGTTTACTCATCTTTTTTCACAAAAAATAAATATAAAAATGGTCCTCATCTTTTTCTCAAAAATTGGTCCTCATCGAAATATGTTTATTCAAAATATAGAAAATATGGGTTCTAAAATTAAGATATAAATGAAACTATATACTAAATAATAAATACCAAGCATAAATATTACAATACCAAAACAATACTTTACTTCATTATATGAAATATGTGCTACATTATGTGTGTGTGTGTGCGCGTCTATATATATATATATATATATATATATATATATAGAGAGAGAGAGAGAGAGAGGTTACTATTGTGATTTTTTTTATATAAAAGTAGCTAATGTAATTCTAGAAATTAATTTACACTTTATATCTTCTCTCTACCTTGTGATGTTAATGTGCATCATTTTTATTTTTATTTTCATATCTCTGTGCATATCATGTATTATGTTTATCTTATAGCTAGGCTTTATCTTTCTCCTTCAGCTGTAGAATAATGAGAAAAAATCACTTTCAGTCCCACCCGCCATCACCAAGTTCGATTTTGGTCCCATTGGTATCAATTTTAGTCCCATTGACCATTTTACTAGCTAATTTAGTCCAAACGTTAACCCACCGTTAAGTAACCGTTAGCCATATCAATTTCAATCCCATAAAATTGAAAACTAGCTATTTTAGTCTCGAAAGTGAGATTGGATAAAAGTGGAGAGGAAAATCTATCATATTTTTGGAGGGAACAAAATGCATCATCAAACATGATTAAGAAAACAAAATGCATCATCAAACAAAATCTGCCATTTGGAGGGAAAATCTGCAGCTAGCAACCATGATTAAGAAAACAAAATGCATCATCAAATATACACGGAATAATAAAAAAGAAGCGATCCATAACAATGTAAACATCACCAAGACGTCAATCACAAACATCAAACATCATTTGCATCACTGAAACAATACTAAGTGTATGCATTACAAAACATCATCTTGCACTATTAACAGTTCAAGTGCAAGTCATCAACCCAAGATAATAATCAGTTGTGAAACAGACAAAATAAGTTTAAAATATCAATTCTTTCATGATTTTCCACCTCTCTTCTTCCTACTTGCTGCATTCAAACTAGACAAATTAGTAAACTTCTTACCTCCAGCAGTGAATATCTTCAACCCTCCAACATCTTTTTCTTTTTCCGCAACAGTTTGGGTAAGTGAAGAACCTCCAACCACATGTCCTGGATGGAAACTCATTGGAGGAGGTTCTCTAATCTGGAGTGATGAACTCTGCCTAGGTTCTCTAATTTGTTTTGGAGGTTTGAATGTTGATCTCTCTGCTGCAGCAGCAACAGCTTTTCTAGTTGCCTAAGTTCAAGTAACAAACATTCAATTAGTACATACAATAATTTTTATGTATATAGTATATATTATTACACTCAATTACCAATAATTTTCTCCCTTTAGCAGTAGTTGGCCTCAATGGAATATCTTGTACACTCTCTTCAAGTTGTGTTTCTTGCAAATCTTCATGTTGGGTCATATTTTCAATCACATCAGGTAGAGTGAGGTCAGTGATCCCATCATTTTCTGGTAGAGTGAGGTCAGTGATCCCACCATCTTCTATTAGTTCCTCTCTTGGTTGCTCAGTTGTGACCTTCTCGTTCAGTTGTTTTTTGGCCTAAATAATTTTTGAATACCTATTAGTTTTTGTGAAATTATGAATTAATATAAAAGACATTACAAAATGATGTACCTTCTTCTGCTTAGGTTTAGTTTGTCTTGGCATCTTCTGGAAACCACTCTTTTTCTTTTTCTTACCTGGACTCTCATTTGCACTGAACTTCCTCTGCCGTGGAGGCCTTCCACACTTCTTCTTCTTGAGAATTGCAGGGGGCAATGGTGGAATAAAACCTGTTTTCTCCCAAAGTTCTGCATCTGCCATAGGCATGATAGCATGAACATACACATCTTTGTATGTATCCACTGAATAGCATGAACTCACAAAGTCTGTTGGATCACTCCCTTCTGCAGATATAGGACTGATGGCATGCTCACAAGGAATACCAGAGAGCTCCCATCTCCTACAATCACAAGTCATCTTCTCTAGATCCACAGCATATCTGGATCCATCTCTGATGGATGACACCTCATATAGAAACTCATTTGACTTGATGGGAATGCAGTCTCCTATATGCTTCTGGTTTGCCTCAAGAAGCTTTTCAATTCTTGGGCATATCTTCTTATTTCCCCATTTCCTATCTGCCTTATTTCTATACCTTTGCAGCTTACCCATCAAGTATTGTCTGATCCATTCAAGCATTGTTAAGATTGGTTTGTCCCTTGCATCCAAAATACAACTGTTTATCTGCTCACACATGTTGTTGACAAGGGTATCACACTTCCCTATAGTTGTGAAATGAGATCTAGACCATTCTCTTGGAGGCTTACTCTGCAACCACTCAAAACATTTCACATCAACACCCTTAATTTGTGTCATAACCTGATTAAAGGCTGGAACAGTACAAGCTCTTGCAGCATCCCAAAGAAGATCTTTCAACAAATCTACCTTAAACCCAGCTCTCTTCATATTCCCATGAAGATGTCTCACACAAAAACGGTTATCAACTCCAGGCAAAATACTTTCAAATGCTGCGAGCAAACCCTTCTGTTTGTCTGACATGAATGTATAGAAGTCATGTCTATTCTCCAATAAATCATCTTTCAAGAGTTCTAAGAACCACTCCCAAGAATCTCTGTTCTCAACAGGTACCACAGCATAGGCTAGTAGATATGGATCATTGTTTGGATCCATACTTACTGCAGTGAGCAACACCCCTCTGTTCAAGCCACTCAAATGGGTCTCATCTACCCCTATCCATGGTCTACAACCTGCCTTGAATCCTCTTTTCACAGCTTGGAGACAAACATAAAATCTCTTGAATGGCTTACCTTCAGGAGAATCATCTAGTTGTAGAATCACAGTGGAGCGTGGGTTCTTAGTCCTCAATATCTTTGCATAGTCTCATAACTTGGAGTATTGATCATTAGCACTCCCTTCAATTCTTCTCAAGGCCTTTTGTCTTGCTCTTACAGCCTGTTGATGAGAGATATTGCACCTGAGTTCTTGAATGGCAAAAGTCCTAAACCCCCTCAGATTTCTTTTAGGGTCACATCTGAAATCATTCTCAAATTTTCTAGATAACCACCCTGATTTCACATTATCAACATTGAACTGCCTTGCACACGTGTGTGTCAAATCCATCTCCCTGATTTGAAATGAAAACTGATCAGCCATAACCAGTGCATGCACATGCCAATCACAACCATCATCCTTTTTTTTACATTTTGCATAGACCCTCCTATTATCATTCTTGGGAAATTTTGTTGGTCTTCCACATTGAACACTATACTCAATAACAAGATCCTTGAACTGTTGTTTTGTGCTGAATATAGATCCTAACTGTAGTGTAGCTTTGGCAGGACCATGCTTACTAGAACCCTCTTCAACTTCATCATCAGAACCCTCATCACCACTCTCTGCCTCTGATTGTTCTGTGGAATAAGAAGTGTCAGAGCTCTCACTTTCAGCAACCACTTTTTTATCATCACCATATTCTCCAATAATCACATTCTCAAAGAAAATGATATCATCAATCAACTCTTCACAACTGTCTTCACTAACATAGAAGTCAGAATCCTCATCTGAATTGTACTCTTCATCCTCTACCATCAACCCCTTCCCTTTGTCTAATTTAGAACTCTCTCCCACATCAACTTGCTCCATCACTTCTACATCCACATTATCTTGCATTTCCAATTCTATATCAACAAATTCTTTATCCATGTCTACTGCACATTTAACATAGAAATACACATTACACACGCTGCATTATACAAGCTTTTCATTAAACATAAAAAATAGACATAAAAATAGACATGAATTGAATAGAAAACATACTGTAATTGGCGATTCCTGCTTGTTTTTCACGATTTCAGAATTGCAATTAGGTTGTAGTACGGATTATGCTTTGATATTTGAAGGATTTGGGATGAATTTCTGGATTAGGGTTCGAAATGAATTTGTTGATTTTGAGAAGAAAGATTGAAATTGATTATCGCGATTCGGACTGGGAGCAGCGACGTCTGACTGGGAGCGACGCCTGACTAGGAGCAGCGCCTGACTGGGACCTGAGCGACGCCTGACTGGAGCAGCGGCGCGACGTGATAGGAGGCAGCGGCGGCGACCTGACTAGAGTTTTGGGTGTTATGAATTTCTCAATCGATTCGCGTTTTGTGATTTTGGGGTTTTGGGTGTTTTGAATTTGCACAGTTAAGTCTAACGTTGGCCGTCAATTTCTTGGGACTAAATTAGCTTGATTATCAATTTTGGGACTAAATTAGCTAGTAAAATGGTCAATGGGACTAAAATTGATACCAATGGGACCAAAATCGAACTTGGTGATGGCGGGTGGGACTGAAAGTGATTTTTTCTCGTAGAAATAATAATTCATATTCCATATTCTATAGACTTCATCATTGTTACGTTTTGATGTAAACTATTAAGAAAAAATTAGAAGTTGGTTACGTTGATTGACAAATTTGTGGTTCACATTCAATTAAATCAAAATGAACGGGAAGAAAATAAAAAAACGAAAAAGGTTAAAACATAATTGATTTATTTTTCTCTTTTTTCTCTTAAATAATTAATATAATTACTTGACATTTCAGATAACAGATATTTTCACATGTTTACATAGTGAGTTTACTTGGAATCTTGGATATATAATATATTCAATTAATTATTAAATTATACATCATATTAATATTATTAATTCATTAAAAAAATTATTAAATATAGATGATGATGATGATGATGAAGAGGGAAATTCTCGGCTACTCTTACTAGTACTACTCGCATACTAGTAAGATCGTGCCATGTGGGCACCTTTTTAAAAAAAGTGTACACGTGGCACGATTCTATCGGTATGTGGATAGTACGCGTAAGGGCATGGTAGACACCCTCATGATGATAGTTTAAGCCTTAAGGTTAAAAAAAATATGATTCAATCACACATATTACGCCAATTCTAATGCACATAAGATATACATAAGATGATCAATACGTACGTTGACCTATAAAAAAATTATCAAAATCAGTATCAATCAAAACACTAAAGAGTATCAAAATTCCGAAAGTATAACATGTATATATCCTTAAAAAAGTATCGGGTCTGCTAGTTATTAAATACGAGTTTATTTAGTTCAAATTGTTATTTTTCATTCTAATTAATATTTAGAGTTTAGAAGTTTAGAGTTTTTTTAGGGTTGATTTTTTCAAGGTTTATTAATCTCAATTAGGGGTTATATTAAAGTTGAAAAAATTAATAGTCGAGCGCAATGAACGAAACCACGCGTTAGTTTCGGGCGAGTGCGTTGCGCTAGTTGCCGGATTTAAAAAATTAATAAATTAATTCATTTTAATTTTAGGGTTCACTAATTTCATTTTAGGGTATGTATTTATTTCAAAATTAGGTTTTTATGTTCAATTAGCATTTATATTTATTTCGAAAAAATTTAATTAATTATTGGGCGCAATTCATGAGCCCACGCATTAAGGTCGGACAAGTGCATTGCGCGAGTCATTGGATTTAAAAAAAAAATCACTTTTATTTTAGGGTTCTTTGATTCCATTCTAGGATATATTTTTATATTTATTACAAACAAATTAAATCAATTCACTTTAATTATCGGGTTCACTAATTTTATTTTAAGTATATAATTTTTGAAAAAAAAATTAAAAAAAATTAAAAAAAATAAAAAAAAATTATAAAAAATCAAAATAAATTATAAACATGACGTGGGGCGTCTACCCCACGCACCGAGCCTGACATGGCTGACTCTTTTTTTTTTACCATTTTTTTATTGGATGGTTGCGGCCCATGCTGAACAGGAGCAACCCCGCATATTATTATTATCTTATTGGCAAATAATATCTTATATAGTACAAAACAAGCTTTTCAACATAAATTGAATGAATATGAACAAATTACAAGAAACATTGAAGAAACAGAGTAGAAAACTTTTTATTCAATTTAAAATGCAAACTCCAACAGAAAGAGAAACAGAGAATCACGCAAATTTTGTAGCATCCAAAAAAGGCAGTGCAATAGGCTTTTAGGCGTCGGGATTTGCTTGCAGGTAAGCCTCAATAGCCTTGAACATAGCCATGGCCTTCTCTTTCCCTTCCTTTATATTGCCCTCGCTAATCTCATGAGCATCTCCCTTGGTGTTGTAGATGCTCCTGTTCTTGCATATGCTTCCTCCATCTTCTGTCGGAACAATCTTTATGTGATAAGTGATGGATTCAATAACATTAGAGAGAGCATCTCCCTCGATGATGCTGTAGGTGTGCGTCAAGTTTTCATTATCGATAGCATCAACACGGTGCTTGACACTCTTATACTGACTCTCTTCTCCAAAATGGATAACCTTCACTGTCCCGACACCACCATCTCCTTCCAAGATTTCGACGTTTTTGATGGCCTGAGGCATGATCTTGGGAATGAGGGTGTCTGCATCGAGCACCATGGCCTTGAACATCTTTGCGGCAGAGATTGAGGAAGGAATCTCAATGTCATAAGTGATGGCACCCATGGTTATGGTTGTTTTTGAGCTTGAAATTGAATGAAATATAATGTGGGAAAACAGTGAAGGAGTTGGTTTGTGTTTGTTTGAAGGCTGATGGGAAAATGTAGAAAACAAGGCTGCTATTTATAGTGTAAAATAGAAGGTTCTTAGTCAATTATTTTTGGTGTATTAATGAAGTTATTGAGCACCTCTTTGTGGACTATTGTTTTACTCTGAAAATGATAGTTTTAGCTTTGCATCTGTCGGTGGATCATCTTCTTTTACAAAATGAAAATATAACGCATGCGCGCAGAGACTTGTCAATATAGGAATACTCAATTATTCTTTCATATTCTTAGCCAAAAATAATGGACTTGGGTTCAAAAGCTTTGGGCTAAATACACCACCACTTATGAGCTGGGGCGGATCCAGAAAATTTTCTTTAAAGGGGCAAAACGGCAACTGTTCATACTTCCTATTTATTCGTGCCGCTTAGAAAGAACATTAAAAATGAGACGATTGTGAATAATTACGCATTTAATTACTTTTTACTATAGGTGTATTTGTGAAATGACACCATTTTCATTTGTTCATTATTTTTTCTAGTGAAACGATGTCATTTTAGGATCAATTTACATTTTTGTCTTTCTTTCTCTTCCCCAAATTAAATAGAAAAGAATATCGATTTCATTAAAATAAATAACTGAAAATAATAACATAAATAATTAAAATTTGAATTGAATTCTTTTCTAATATAAACTAATTCGTTAATTGAAATTTAATTGGTTATGACCAACAATAAAATTTCGAATGATAATTCATTCATACTAATCATTTGAGGTAGAAATTATAATCCAGGTGGTGAATTAATAAAATGAAAACTTCACAATATATAATTTATAAAATAAATTGTGTGAATAACATAAATCAATAATTTCAAATAAAAAACTAAAATAAATAAATAATGCAATTCAATCATGATTCATTATTAAATTGAAATTGATATCAATTTAATAAATATGTAATCTAATTAATAAAGGTCGAATTGCTAATTCAACCCCACTTTATTTAATTTGTTTTGATTGGAGAGAGATTTGAGAGAATTTGTTTAATTTGTTTTGATTTGTGTGTATTTAATTTTGTTCCAATATTCATTTATATATTTGAGTGAGGCCCAATTACTCAAGTTCAATCTATATAATATATAATAATAAGACCGTGGCCTAAAATAGAATTTTATATTTTCCCGCCTAAAAATTATTTCCGAACATGGAAGTCTAGCTATATTTAAAATGTATTGTTTAATTAATTAATTAAGATATATATGTATGTATATATATAGCTAGATTTCCGGCAAATTTGCTCAAATATATATATGGGTATTATATTGATGATTGCCGACATTATATATTCATATATGGTAAAATTGGGCATTATATATGTTAGTATATAATTACAATTATAATATCATTCAATCTTATAAAACAATCTATTTACACAATGAATCGAGTGTGTGTATATATCTCATATATAGAATTTGCAATTTAGGAAAATTGTAGTATATGATTATATTTGTCCAATTTTAATTGATTGATTTTGGTCCACTAAATTTTAAATCATCTACATGCTTGAACAACCGGCGGCTAAGCATCAATTTTATTAATTAGAGATTTTAAATTTTACCAACATATTATCATTCCTTTTTTTTTTTTAATTTAATTTGGGATTTCAAATTTTATCTAACACATCACCATTCCGTAAAGCTATATATATAGAGGTGTGTTACACATGCATTATACATGCTTATTACTATTTCTTCTTCTTTTTTCTTTTTTTTTTCTTTTTCTTTTCGGTGGTGAAATCAAAACAATAGATTTGGATAAACAAATCCATATGTACATTCATTTATAAATAAATAATCAAATTATAAATATATATCTATATTATATCTAAAAGTAAGATAGTCACTCTTAATAGTAAGTTTAAGTTTTCCCGCTCATTTGCATTTACCAAAAATAGAAAATATAGCATAAATTACATAAAATTATTTATATTAATTAATTGATTAGTTGATTGAAAAATCATCACCCACAAATCCACATATGTTGATTTATATACTATAAATAATGTATATATAGTTAGGATTCAATAATTAAATAAATTGGATATGTAAATATTAAAAAATTACCATAATTAATATTTTTAAATCCGGATGTTATATATGATTATTGATCGAGTGATTTGGTTGAGATTATATAAACCCTTCCATTGCCTTAATTATATAAAGTGAATTAAATATTTGAATAATTTATATATTCATCAACCTATTATTCTATAGATACGCAATATATTAAATCCAATGGTGTGTTTTTTAAATTAACCATATGACAATTATACAAAGTAAATCCAAAAGATCTAAAATTAGCATTTCATACCCATCTATAAATAGTTGCATTCTATCAATTCTTAGTTTCTTACATTAATATGTCATTGATGTACAAGAAAGAAAAGTGATGTAAAAGAATAACATAATGCTCTTCAGAAATTGTAGAGTAATGATGTAGAAGAAGAACACGACGACGCTCTCTATGTTGCTTGAGTTTTTATTTTATTTATTTTTTTAGTAGATTGTAGTTGGGTTTAGATTATTTGGTTGTACTAATTTTTATTTTATTTATTTTAATGCATGTTAGTATACATTGAATAGCAAAGTGTTGAGTTTAATATTTTATTTCGTCCATTTAAGATTGGTCAAATTCCATCATTTTATGTTAATTGTATGTGTGTATCTACGGTTTATGAAATCATAAATGAAACGACTATTTTGTATTTTAAATTTTTATGTGTGTTAGACATTAATAGCACATTTAAATTTAATTAGCTAACTTCAACCTGTATTCTAGGAAAAAATGAGATTATGAATAATAATATTTTTTGGGTTAATAATATCAAAATAATAACATCACAAACTAATATTTCCAAACATTAATATGTAAAATATTTCTTTATATTTTAATATGGTCTAATCGGCAGCTTGATGATCTGTTCGTAAATTAGTTCTAGACAATTAACAATATTTGCAACTTATATTTGTTGAAATTGATGCATGCATGTGGTTTTGATGTTTGGAAATTTTAAAAAAAAAATTATGTTGGATTTAATGTTTTATACTTGTGAAATATTATGGTACAATCTAGCTATCAAATACAAATAAAACTCGTGAAAAATATAAAATATGATTCTCACATTTCAGTTCACACGGATGTAGGTTGTTTTTTAATTAATCAATTAGTTTTTAACCGCATTATCCTCATAATCAATATAGGAAAAATCATTTAATTGATGATTGAAATTTAGTTAATCAGATACGGCAATATAATATATATATATATATGTACCTCAATTAATTGAGTTGACTCTAAGATATTTTTAATGTGGAAATCATATATTATATTTACGGAGTATAATATACGTATATATATATACATATATTATATAGAATCAAACATATATATACTTAGAATATGTGTGTATATAGGTCTATGAGAATAAATAAATATTTGTTACCTTAAAATTATATAAAATATATAACTATCATATTGAAGTATTTTATTCTATTTATAAATAATATAATCCAATATATGTTTTACATGGTTCAATATAATTCACTTTTTTCATATTATATTTTATATCCTTTATTTATTAAAAAAATATTTAATATTTGATTGTAAAGTTTGAAGGATCTATACCGTATGTTCGTAGTAAACATAAAAAAATATATCACCATAATCTAAACAATGAATTGTAAAATTGGCAATAAACTATATATAACTACCCTAAATTAATTTGCATTTTATTGTATTAAATGCATGATGTAGTCGGTCATCCTCATTTGCTTCCGCAATTATAGAGATTTTTTAAAATTTTATTTTCTTCCAATTATAGAGCTTGATCGTCCGTGTTTTATTTCTTCAGAGCCATAATATTGGACTCTTCACTACAATAAAGTCGCTATACACCGTCCATGTTTTATTTCTTCAGAGCCATATTACTGGACTCTTCACTACAATAAATTCGTGGTATAGCGACAGAAACGTTTCCGTCATTAGTTGCGACCGTTAGCGATGGACTGTCCGTCGCTACACTTTTCAAGTATAAAAAAGTGCGGGAATATTTTGCGCGTAACTTTAACGACGAAATAAAGACAGACTCACCGTCGTTAGTAGTAACGACGGACCTAATCCGTCGTTAATGTTTAATTTTTAAATTTACTAAATCAGATTAAATTTAACGA
This sequence comes from Perilla frutescens, assembly GCA_026008535.1. NCBI lineage: Eukaryota > Viridiplantae > Streptophyta > Magnoliopsida > Lamiales > Lamiaceae > Perilla > Perilla frutescens. Next base: position 15,098,727 of record BRKX01000013.1, read on the forward strand.
CAGACCTAATTTATCGTTAATTTTCAATTTTAAATTTATTAAATCAAATTTAATTTAATGACGGATTTAATCTGTCGTTAATATTCAGTTATTCAATTTATTAAATCACGTTAAATGTAATGACGGATCAAATCCGTTGTTAATATTCAATTATTCAATTTAATAAATCACGTTAAATGTAACGACAACTCAAATCCGTCGTTAATAATCAGTTATTCAATCCGTCGTTAATAATCAGTTAGTCAATAAATAATTTAACCATGTGTTCAAGACAAGTCAATGTTCTTATTTTTGTTTGGTATGATATTTTATGCTTATGTTCAATGTGTAGATGCTTACTTTGAGTATGTTATTATGTTCACAATATAAATCAAATATTTAATAGGAATAATTATTCATAAGTACCCAATGTTTGAGCATTTTTACACTTTGTTCCGAAGTTCCAAAAGACATCATTAACCAAAGTTTGCATAATTGACACTTTTAGCACTAACGTAATTTTTAGACAGCCTAAATAATGACGTGGATTGTTGAAAATTTTATACGTTGGTTTTTGTCTGATTTGATAAAATTATGCGGAAAACAAATATCTTACCTAATAAAAAAAATGTGTTAATTCCAACAACTCACACCATTATTTGGTCTGCTACTATTAATTATGCAAACGTTGGGTACTGATGAGTTATTTTTGAAATTTCAGAACAAAAGTGTAAATTGACAAAAATTGAATATTGATATGTAATTAACCCTATTAATTGTCCCTGTGCATCGCACAGGTGAATTGCTAGTTATATATAAACTAATATCATATATTTTTTCAAAATATATCAAGCCTAACAAAATTACCTTAAATTAAAAAATAAAATAAAATTAGGGGACAAAAGTAGAATTTAACTAAATAACCCTACTAAAAAAAATTTGGGGGGAGGGGGGGCACTGACCCCCCTTCCATCCGCCACTGCTTATGAGGATCAAATCATCTATTCCACTAGTGTTGTGACATTTCTGTATTACATTATTAAATTTATAATTTTATAATAGTTTTTGTTAAAATAAAAGTCAATCATAACATAATGAATCATAATCAAAATTTATTAACAATAAAATTGAATTGAAAATTATAATTCTAATTATGAAAAAACAACCATGATAATCAATTATTAACTTGAAAATGATAATTAAATACTAAACAAATAATTATATGCCCTAAATGGGAAGAATGAACCATAATTAAAAATTATAGAATTAAATAATTTTTATTTATATGAAAATTATTATAAAATTATAAATTTAATAGTGTAACACGAAGATGCCACACCAATAGTACAATATATAGAGGATTTCATGTGCCGTGTAAGCAGCAGAAAGTTCGATAAAATCAAATTTCCTAAATTCCTAATTTTTTAGTTTTAATATGTTATACGTGTAGAGTTAATTATATGATATATTATATTATCGCAAGATTATATATTCTTTTAATTTTATTTCTTGTTTTCTCTCGTTAACATGATGATGGAGAATTGATATATATGAAAAATTGTAATAGTACAACACTATTTACAACTATGGATAACATTTTGAAATATCCTATCAATAATAGTCAATTATAGAAAATTCATTTTATTTGCGGAGAAAAGAATATTAAAATGAATTAATTATCTTAAAATACACAAATTTTGGGGCCTTTTTTATTTTTATATGTTCTAAAAAAATAGTTTTAATAACTTGTTTTCATATGATTTTCAAATTTTGGTCAATTGAATTTGATGTGGCTAACGGAGGTTTCTGTATGTACATTTACGTGGACACCAAATTTTCTTAAAATACTCAAATTTTGGATCAATTTTATTTTTTCACACAATTTAAAAAATGATCATTTTTTTAGTTTTTTCTTGATATACTCCAAAAAATTAAATTCATTCACTTTAATTTTTTAGCGTTCAATAATTTCATTGTAGGGTATATATTTTTCGGAAAAAAACTAAAAAATAAATAAAAAAATAATTGAAAAAATAAATTAAATTAAAAAAATAGGGTAGGAGCGTGCATAGTGGTGGAACCAGAAATTTTCTCTGGGGCGCTGTGTATATCAAAGCAATGACTATACACACGTTTTTGTTTGCTGAAGCGGTTGAGAGAGAATACTGATGAGACATACGCTTGCAATTTTTTTTTTACATTTAATTTCATTTTTTATAATCATGTAAATGAATATTCATAGATAATAACATAAATAAAATACTTGGACAGAAAATTTCATAAAACATTATTAATCAAAATTAAAATAGTTAGGTGCAAGTGCATACTTGCTTACATAGATCAAAATAAAATTTTGCATGCATAAATAATTAAAATCAAAATTATTTTTTTGTGATAATAAATACATTGCTAATTACTTATTACATAAGTAATATAAAATCACACATCTTGATTGATCGTTGGAAATGATAAAAGAAATTAAATGAAAGTTATTTTAGAATAATCGTGCTAATCTTAAAAAATTATAAAAATGATTCTCATAAATATTTAATTATGAGAATAATGGGCAAAATAATGAATTTAATTAAATTTGATAAATAAATGATTTTAGGTAAAACTTTCGTACATTGGTTGTATATAGTGTTATTTCAGAAAATCAACGCGGGTCAACGCATTGATCAAGTCAACATGACTCAGTCAACCTGTAAAAAAAAGAATGATGACATGGGTGATACTTTTTAAAGGATACAAGTAATACTTTTTTTAATTTTAAGTGATATTTTTTAGTAGTACGGTTATTATTGATTTTAACGAGTTTTTTTTTTTTTACCTTTTTTTATGGTCCATACTTTTTAAAGATACCTGTGATACTTTTGGGCGTGCGTTTTCCGAATTTGACCGATTAACGCATCAGATGGTAATAGGAACTCAAGCCAAAAATCCTAACTCCACCACAAAAGCTAGTTCAAAGGTGGAGGGCTGACCCTCAACTTAAGTACCCATCCACAATTGCTTGTAGATCCAATGTGGGATCGTGTATCACGTACCTAGTACACACAAACTCAGCTCATGATTTTAGAATTCTTTTAAAAATAATGAAAATTAAAAAGTTATGCATAAGGACTTAAGTGCAATTATTTTATTTAATAGAATATTCAATTTCTCTCTCCACTGTCATCCTCCCCACCTCTCTCATCTCATAAGATTCAGTAAAATCACACTTTGGCGTCATTTCCAAGATGGTCCTGTGCAGCCCCCCTCTTCTTTCGCGAGCCTGTAAAACCACGAGCCCCTCCAGTCCAACCTGAATCCGCCACTGGCACACGTGTCGCGCACGAACCTAATGTGGGCCTTTTTTTTTTTTTTCTGATTGAGCTTGTAAACATCGGAGAGTAGCTCTTAAAATATTATATGTTGGAAGATTTACGAATTGTATTAGTTAATAACTTAATATCTAGTTATATCTCGTGTTCTAAAAGGGAAAAAAACATTGAGAACACGTGCAACGCAAGTCTGCTAGTATAGTGTAAAATTATTGGCTCATAGTGTTGGTAAGCAACTAAAAAAAATGAAATATAAGTTTCCACGAAAACGTTCATCAATACAATGCTTCTGTATATAGACCAGTACAACACAAATCCCATACAACAATATCATTCAATTCAACACAATTTCACAAATCATAAAGGAGGCAATTACTATTTTCACTCAAGGCAATTAGGCCTATATATACTCGCACAGAAACACCTCTATTCCAAACCGCACTCTATCTTCTATTCGAGATATCACCTTAATGGAATAGAAAACGAAGCGTATTTTGGAATAGAGGATCTCAACCGTTGTTTCAGTAATCAGGGTTGGCTTGGAGGTAAGCCTCAATGGCCTTGAACATAGCCGTGGCCTTCTCTTTGCCTTCCTTGATGTTTTCCTCGCTAATCTGAGCGTCGCCCTTGGTGGTGTAAATGCTCCTGTTCTTGCAAATGCTTCCTCCCTCTTCAGTGGGGACAATCTTTATATGATAAGTGATGGATTCAATAACATCAGATAGAGCATCACCCTCGATGATGCTGTAGGTGTGGGTCAAGTTTTCCTTGTCGATAGCATCAACACGGTGCTTCACGCTCTTATACTGACTCCCTTCGCCAAAATGGATAACCTTGACGGTGCCAACTCCACCATCTCCTTCCAAGATTTCGACGTTTTTGATGGCTTGAGGCATGATCTTAGGAATGAGGGTGTGGGCATCTAGCACCACGGCTTTAAAAATCTTTGCGGCCGGGATTGGGGAAGGGATCTCAATATCGTAAGTGATGGCAACCATGGTTGGTTTTTGAATATGAAAACTGGAAGAGAAAAATCAAGATTGATTGAAATGAATGATTTGCTTAGTGCAGCAGCAGTGGGAAAATTGAAGAATGGAAGCTGCTATTTTATAGTGCAAGATGGAAGGTTCTACGCCTCTAATTTTCTTGGGTGCAGCCCAAGTTCGTTGAATTTAAAGTCAATTATTTAGGGTGGGTCCATTTATGAACTGATTAATTTAATATATAATTATAAGCACCTCATTGCTGACTCTTTCTTCAACCACATGAAAATGATGTATATATATATATAGTTTTATCTAGTTAATATATTGTGGATTTTATCTCATCTATCAGTTTATTATTAATGTAATAGGAGAATGTTCAATATAATATACATCTAACGATATATATACAACTCAAAAGGGAAAAAAAAAATCAACTAGAACAAAAGATAATCGTAATAACCATTTGGCAAATACCTTCGTGAGGGGTAGTTTTCTTGAGTTTGACTGCAGTTGAAGTCCTTCTGGTAAGTAAATTTAATTCTAGATCTAGTTGACAGAGAGTTTGGGAAAATAAATAAATAATAATAATAAGTCAAAACACTAAACTAATTTAAAGATTAATGGTTAGTCTTCTGTCAATCCGTCCGATAGTTCTATACCCTAATTTAGAACGTCACACAATCTGTATATTTATGTAGTTCAAATATAAAATTAATTCAGATACTATATAACGGATTTTAATCCATGGGTAATCTAACACAAACTTTTATATTAAAGGGAATATGATTGTAGACTTGTAGCACCTAATCGTAGACTCATCTACAAAATTATTTTTTCTGCACTGCACATGTTTGTATGGAGAACAGATTCATAATTCTGACATACCTAAGCGGACTTTTGACTATTCAACCATTTTCTAGCTTACGAAATGTGAAAAAGTTAATATTTGACGACGACGATAAAAACAACCACCACCATAATAGTAACTCAGTTGATTCCACAATCACGATATATGATAAATGTTTTAAGTTTAATTGGTTGGTTGCAATTCAAATCAAATCGTATCTAATTAATTAAGGAGACGCTTATGTACATATGCCTATTGGAGTGCATGTGGTACATGAGTTAAACCGGCGTAATATTTTTCAATGTTAGAAGTAATAATTTTCATTATTAAAACTGATATTTTTTAATAAAAAAATATAATAATTATTATAAAAATGTCACCATTTTTTAGCATTTTTCTTAAATATTAGTGTTAGAATTCGTTACCTCAAATACTGTGAAAAACAAAACACACGTATAAAGTTATACACAATGTTGTAGTCAATGTTACTCACATTACCAACAACATTATCTCAGGAGTTTAAAAAAAAGTTTGCACAGAAATAACTTTAAAACACAAGCAGAAACAACTTGTGAAAAATGTCAATGTGCAAAAATTAGAGTTGATGTTGAAGCTAGTGTTAAACACTATGTCTTCAACACGCAGCGGAAATTGAAAGACCAACTTGCACGAAAATTAGTTTTAAATTACACACCTTCGGTATGTGATTGCCTCGGGGTGAAATTACAATTTACTAGTGTTGAAAATTACAATGCTGATGCTGCCCAGATTCACTCCCTAGACAACACTGCATACATAGAAGAAACCTATTCTAATTTCACTCACTTGAATAATTCCTATCAAAATCACTATCTAACATCTAGATAGCTAAATAAAGTATCTACTCGAAGAACTTAACACCCAATCTAATCAGTACATACACACACAACTAAGATAAAACCTATCTATAGTTGATCCAAAGAATAGATCTGACGTCGAGTTGAATGTTGGCAGATATCTAGTAGACGCAAATGCAAGCTTCAGGTTTTCTCACCACTTAAGGTGATATTTTCTCTACTTGCACACAATACTACAAAGATCCAGCAACACCTAAAAAATCAACTCCCTACAAACACAACTAAGATATGCAGATCTTAGTTGATTGAGACAATAGAGAAGATGTTCATCACAGTGTTGAAGATATCTCTGGCAGAAAAGTGACGCAGCCTTCAATCTTCTCGTGTTCACTCCGTGATAGTCTCTCCGGCTGGGTAACTCAAGCTCTAGATTTTCTCACGTGACTCGTGATATTTTCTCTGCTTGAATACATTCTTCTGGAGTGAAAACTACTATTTATAGATCCCTCTATATCTATCAATTTTCCAATATTTTCTCTTCAATTTGCAGTAGCTTCCATAATCCCTCAATGGTAGTGGATTGGTGTTAACTGCCTCCAGCACAGCTTCACACGTTCTCCACATCATCATGCAACTGCTCCAGCATCCCACTATTAAAACCTGTTAGTTAGTGGATAAATGAAAGAGAAAATATGATTCCTAAAAAATAGGAACAAACTTTGACTCATTCAAAGTCAGATTTATTCCACGATTTTAAAAACTGATTTAATCCATAGATAAATTCCTAATTACGTGGAAATAATTAGTGATAAATATCATAAAATAATTAGATCAAATTAAAATAAATTGATCCTAAAAATTAGGAAATGATAACATTATCAGAACTCGAACAAACTTTGACCAATTCAAAGTTCAAGGTTATCTATTATCTTAACCACCTATATTCATTATATTAAATTTAAATTTCGTGGATATATTCAATTAAGATAAATAAATTAATCAGATTAATTCAAAAAGAATTAATTCTAAAAACTAAGAAATGATAAGATTACTATACGTAATGCTTCAATCAATATTGTCGGAATGCTGTTACACATTAAATATAACATCAAGTATAATGTCATCAACAATATTGAACACAGTTGATGTAACATCATTTCTAACAATTAGAAATTATACTTTTTCTTAGGTCGGGTCTAGGAGGAATCCTGCCCGTCTAATTTAGGTGTCAAAATGAGTTTGGGATATTAATGGACCATAATATCTATTAATGGATTTGTCCTTCGTTGTCATTTTGTAAGTTAAACTATATTATAATAACGTAAAGTAAAAAATACATAATATATATATGTAATATATGGCACAAGAAATATATATAACGAAGAATGATAGAGATGGTCTGAAATGAGACATTAGAGGTCTATTTGAAGACGGCCCTAGCAGGCTTAATTGGGTCATAGGCCCACAGTTGACGACGCTGGTTGGCTTGCCGATTTGATCTACTTTTCTTTTCTTTTCTTGTTGGGTGTGGAGATTAGTATTTTCTCTGATTTCTCAAAATAAAATAAAATAAAATTTAAAAAATACTCACTCATCTCTCACTTTTATAAAGTCGGAGAATGCCAAAAGTCACGATACTTTCTCTCTCTCTTTATTTTTTTTAATGACTTTATAAATATGTCCTGTTCATATAAATAATAAAATAATATTAACATAAAGAATTACAGAAAAAATATTTATGTACAAAATGCTTAAGAATTATATTTCTAGCTCGTAAAAATAAGAAAATAATTATTCATAAAATTATTTTTTAAATAATTTAAATTAAAATACAAGTTTCTTATGTTAAATTGGTCCGTCGCTTTAATGACTTGATTTTTAATGTAGTAATGACTATTATAATATCTTCTAAATTTAACTAGTATAATGAATACTGAACAACAGTAGTAGCAATTATTTTAGTTTTAAAATTTTTGGATGGGCTAACCTACCTAGACCGCAGCTCGTGACAGGTTGAGTTGGATTGATATCAACTATACTAGAAATATAGTCGTACTGTACATGAAATCATCTAATCCGAACATCAATTGTATTAATTTCTTTTTCAATTCCAATTTGGTGTGGTCTAGTTTAATTTTACATGATTATTTAAAGTTTATTTTACTCAATTAGGGTTTATATTTATTTTTAAATATTTCATTTTCATTTTTAATTAAGATAATTGATTATTAGAATTTATATTCCAAATTTATGGTATATAATATTTTGAAAAAAAAATCAATTCTCATCAATAGATATTAATATTAATTGATGATAATATAATAATTTATATTTTCGTGATAACAAAATTCAGACTAGAGGATCTTCGGCGGATTTTGTGTATTATACTGTCCTAATTAGTAAGTATGATTGCATGAGTACATAAATTATTACCATCATATACCCCAAGACTTACGTACGTTGATGATCGATGAGACGATGACTACTACTAGATTAAATTGTTTCTTCTTTTTTCACACATACTACAATATTACAGTTTCATGATGTGAATAATCGAAGTAAGCTTACTTTGATCTTACACATCCATCAACCTATATATTCTGAAATTCATTTTAATCATTCAATGTCTGTAAATAAGCTACAAAAAAATATATAATTTATTTCCACGAAAACGCATTATTAATTAATAATGCTTCTGTATGTAGTACACACAAATCCAACACACTATATATTTGGTTCAATACAAATTGAAACACCACAAAGGTACGGTAATTATATCACTCAAGGTATATAGTCGCACACAATTAAACACCTCGATCTATTCCAAACTGTATTCTATTTTCTATTCAAATTAAATATCATCTTATTGGAATAGAAAACGAAACATATTTTGAAATAGAGGATCTCAACCGATGTTTCAGTAATCGGGGTTGGCTTGGAGGTAAGCCTCGATGGCCTTGAACATAGCGGTGGCCTTCTCTTTCCCTTCCTTGATGTTTTCCTCACTAATCTGAGCATCGCCCTTGGTGTTGTAGATGCTCCTGTTCTTGCAGATGCTTCCTCCCTCTTCCGTGGGGACGATCTTTATATGATAAGTGATGGATTCAATAACATCAGAGAGAGCATCTCCCTCGATGATGCTGTAGGTGTGTGTCAAGTTTTCCTTGTCGATGGCATCAACACGGTGCTTAACGCTCTTATACTGACTCCCTTCTCCAAAATGGATAACCTTCACGGTCCCAACGCCACCATCTCCTTCCAAGATTTCCACGTTTTTGATGGCCTGAGGCATGATCTTGGGAATGAGGTTGTCGGCATCGAGCACAACGGCCTTAAAAATCTTTGCGGCCGGGATTGGGGAAGGGATCTCAATATCGTAGGTGATGGCAACCATGGTTGATTTCTGAATATATGTGAAAATTGGAAGAGAAAAAATGAAGAATGATTGAAATGTAGTGTGATGGTGGAAAATTTAAGAATGGAAGCTGCTATTTTATAGTGCAAAATGGAAGGTTCTGTGCTTTGATTTTTCTTGGCTGTAGCCCCATTTGGTTGAGTCTAAAGTCAATTATTCATGGTGCAATTATGAACTCATTTAATGATTGATGATATTTATTTAGGTGAGAAAACATGGCTTTGTATCATTCACTAATAGTTAGCACCTCATTGCTGACTCTTTCTTTACTACTTGACAATGAGGTTTTTATCTAGCTATTAACTTATTATGTTTTAGATTTTATGTTGTGTGTCGGTAAGTATATAAAAATGAATAAACTCCTAAATAAATATCATTTCGCGACATACGAAATGAATTTATTAAGCATTATCCTGTTTTTGGCTCCAATATAGGACAGAGGGGTCAGTCTAAAGAGGTATATAAGTGTAAAATTAATATCAAGAAAGTGTTTCATAAATTTACTCAATATTAAGATTTTAGGGATAACTGGAAAAGGGTCAAATAGCCCATCGACTATTTCTGATGTCTCACACGGCCTCTCTTTGATTATTTAGTTCATTTAGCTTTTTCGATAGTCTAAAATGACTCACATTGATGGAAAAGCTAACACCATACGTTAACAACCACACATCAACACACATTTTTCTGATGTCTCGCACTGCCGCACCTCTTTGATTATTTGGTTTATTTAGCTCTTTCGACAGTCTAAAATAACTCACATTAATGGAAAAGTTAACACTGTTAACAACCACATCAACATACATTTTTCTCATATACTATGACGTGTTCACTTTCGTTTACACACAATTTTACACATTTTTAATTAACCAAAATTGCAACAAATTAATAAATTATGATTAATAATTAATAAAATAATAAACACACAAAACAAGAATAATATGAGCCTTTGTGAATATTGAAGGAGCTAGTTGGCCCTTATCCTTTTATTTAATTAGTAAATCATATATATCTTGATATTATTACATAGTTATCCTTACAACTACTATGGATTTGAAATAATTGAAGTATTCTGGTAGGGTCATTCCAGAGCTGTTTGAAATACTTTGAATTAGAGAAATATGAGAATGAAGATAAAAGTAGCTTTCACACTTAATTCGAAATAAATATAAGTTATAGCACTCCAACTTATACTAATCCAACTTGTTTGTATCTGGCACAAAAATATGAAGACAAATTTTCAGAATCAATCTCAATGAATACGTTTGTTGATCAAGCCTTGGGATCAGGCGATCAATAACGCTTTCGAGTGCGATTTTTGGTGTAGCGGTGTAGTATTTGATTGTAATAATATTTTTAGAGATATCAACGAGAGAACATTGTAACTCAAGTAATCTTTGAGTGAATCTTAGAATCTTATCTATCCATATGTTTCGTATTATGTAAATTTATGGTGTTTCTTTATTCGTAAGTCACGTTTGTTGGCTCCTATTTATAATTTGATCGACCGCCAGATTGTGATTATTATTTTTCAAGAATCGATTTTCGTTTGATTTCTGAAATTTTGTTTTGAATGATTTTTTGAAGTTTCTAAGTTTATGAAAATTTGTTGGAAAATAGGATTTATTATAAATTGAGTTACTCATGTTATTCGATTTTTTGTGATCGGGATATTTAATTTTGGAGGAATTAAATACCATATGATTGTTCTATGTTGTGAGTAGATAATCGTAGTATTTTTATTTGCTCAAATCCGATTTTCGGTGAGTGAGAAATAAATGGTTAAAGTTGGTCACACGATTGGGCATTTATGGTGTGTGGGATAATGTGTTTAAGACACATTAAATAATCCCACATTGATTTCTTAATCAAGTTAAGAAGTGTATTTAAGTGTACTAACACTTAAATGAAGTAATTAAGTGCACAAGGATGTGGGCCATGAGCCCACACGCGCGCGCCCGCCCGAGCCCGTGCCCGGCTCGTCTCGTCCACGGTTGAGTCGTGGAGCGGGTCGGCGAATCGGCTATCCAGGGAGTCAAAGTCTGCAGCTGCCTTGAACACGTGTTGGGATCCGAGCCGACATGGGACACCTGTCGGCATCTTCGCCGGAGACTTACTGCCGGAAGCCGTTTCATCTTTGAGAGACAAATCACCAGACCGTGAGCACTATTCGGGGCGTAATTTGTCTTGCGAAGAGAGGTCCCCTCGACTCGGCTTGTCGGAATCTGCAATCGGATTCCCGTTTATTTAATTGTTCAGTTCAATTGTTTATTGTAATCTTTCACTTCCTTCTGTTCTTCTTGCAATTCGTCGGAGCCTTACTGCCGGAAGCCGTTTCATCTTTGAAGTTTTCTGGATTGGACTTCAAGAGGTGGCAGCAGAAGATGCTCTTCTACCTAATCGCAAGACAAATTAAGACTAAAAACAATCAACTACCTTTGCTGGAATGGCGTCATCATCCAACACCGTTGCTCTAAGGACTGTTCCTCATAGCCAAGCCGAGAAGCCGGAGAAGTTTTCCGGATTGGACTTTGCTGGAATGGCGTCATCATCCAACACCGTTGCTCCAAGGACTGTTCCTCATAGCCAAGCCGAGAAGCCGGAGAAGTTTTCCGGATTGGACTTCAAGAGGTGGCAGCAGAAGATGCTCTTCTACCTAATCACGTTGGGAGTTGCTGGATACATCAAAGAGAATGCTCTTGTGGTCGAGAAAAATGAGCCGGACGTCAACAAACGAACGGCGTATGACCAATGGATCAATGGCGATTTTCTTTGTAAAAATTACATTCTGAATAGTTTAGTAGATAGTCTTTATTCTGTATATGGGAATGTAACTAGTGCTAGGGAACTGTGGGATGCTCTAGAAAAGAAATACAAAACTGAAGATGTCGGAACTAAGAAGTTCGTGGTGGTAAAGTTCCTCGATTATAACATGGTGGACACCCGGTCAGTGATGGATCAAGTGCAAGACCTTCAGCTCATTGTGCACGACGTTCATGCTGAAGGGATGATCCTTCCCGACTCTTTCACCGTTGCTGCGGTGATTGAGAAGTTGCCAGCATGTTGGAAGGACTTCAAGAGCTATCTCAAGCACAAGCGAAAAGAGATGACTCTTGAAGACCTTGTGGTTAAGCTTCGAATTGAAGCTAATAACCGAAAGGCGGATCCGAGACCAAGAGTCCCGATCGAGGCCAAAGCTAATTTGATGGAACGTGGTGGACCATCAAATAGCAATAAAAGGAAGCGCCCGGGTCAAGTTGACAAAGGGAAGAAGCCAATGACGAAGTTCAACGACAACTGCTTCAATTATGACAAATCGGGGCATATGTCCAAACATTGCACGGCTCCAAAGAAGAAGCGCACCAATTATGGTGCGCACATGGAGGAACATAACAACAAAGGCAAAGGCAAGACCCGTCAAGATGATTGGGATGACGATGATTTGGCTGTCGTTGTGTTTGAAGCCAATCACGTGGACAACCCGAGAGAATGGTTTGTCGACACCGGGGCTACTTGTCACGTTTGCTCGGACAAGAGCTCGTTTGCTACCTACAAAACTGTTGAAGGTAGAAAGTTGCACATGGGGAACCAAGCCTCATCTGAAGTGGTTGGTGTGGGCAATGTGGTTTTAAAGCTAACTTCAGGCCAAGAGCTGACTTTGAATGATGTGCTGCATGTTCCGGACATCCGCAAGAATCTAGTTTCAAGCTCGCTGTTAGTCAATCATGGTTTTAGACTAGTGTTTGAGTCTGAAAAGTTTATTTTGAGCAAATACGAAAGGTTCCTTGGTCAGGGCTATCTCGCTAATGAGCTTTTCAAAATGAATGTAATGGCTATGCGCCGTGTTGCAAAAAAAAGTGTTAATAAATTTGATTCTTCTGTTTACTTGCTTGTTGAGTGTTCGGATTTATGGCATTGTAGATTAGGACACGTTAATCTAAATGCTATAAAACGTTTAGTAAATTTAGATTTGCTAAAAGTGAACCAATTTAATACACAAAATAAATGTGAAGTTTGTGTCGAAGCTAAATTGGCTAAGTTACCGTTTCAATCGGTTGAACGGAGCACTAAACCTCTAGAGCACACAGACGTGTGTGACTTAAAGTTTGTGCAAACTAGAGGCGGTAAAAAGTATTTTATTACTTTTATTGACGATTGCACAAAATATTGTTATCTTTATCTTTTAAGAAGTAAAGATGAGGCGATTGAAGCTTTTAAGAACTTCAAAAATGAAGCCGAAAATCAACTAAGTTGTCGAATTAAAGCAATTTGAAGTGATAGAGGTGGAGAGTATGTTGCCCCGTTTGAAGAGTTATGCGTAGAGGCGGGTATAATTCATCAAACTACGGCTCCCTATTCACCACAGTCTAATGGTGTTGCTGAACGCAAAAATCAAACTCTTAAGGAGATGATGAATGCTTTGTTGATAAGTTCGGGGTTACCACAGAACTTGTGGGGGGAAGCTATGTTGACAGCCAACTATATTCTGAACAAATTCCACTTAAGGGTAAGGATGTGACGCCTTACGAGTTGTGGAAAGGAAGCACTTCGTCTTATAAATACCTCAAAGTGTGGGGGTGTTTGGCTAAGGTTGAAGTGCCACTTCCTAAACAAGTTAGAATCGACCCTAAAACGGTTGATTGTATCTTTGTTAGGTATGCACTTAACAGTAGTGCATATCGTTTTCTTATTCATAAATTGGAGATTCCCAAGTTGACTGAAGGAACGATGATGGAGTCGAGGAATGCTATATTCTTCAAGAATGTATATCCTTGTAAAGAAAAGGATATGGCAGAAGGTAGTTCTAAGAAACGAATTTCTGAAGCTGCTACTAGTTCTGATCCTGTGGATGAAGAACCGAGACGTAGCAAGCGAGCTAGGACGGCTAAGACTTTTGGTCCAGATTTTATCACTTATATGCTAGATGATGAGCCAAAGTCTTTGAAAGAAGCTCTATCTAGTCCAGATACTGTGTTCTGGAAAGAAGCTATCAACAGTGAAATCGATTCCATCATGCAAAATCACACTTGGGAGTTGACAGATCTCCCAAGTGGGTGTAAGCCGTTAGGATGCAAATGGATCTTAAAATGAAAATATAAGACAGATGGTTTTGTTGATAAGTATAAAGCTAGTTTGGTTGCCAAAGGCTTTAGACAAAAAGAGGGGTATGATTTCTTCGATACCTACTCACCAGTAACAAGGATTACATCTATTCGGGTGCTTTTAGCGATTGCTGCCTTGCACAATCTTGAAATTCATCAGATGGATGTAAAGACCGCGTTTCTGAATGGTGAGCTGGAGGATAAAATATACATGGAACAACCTGAAGGGTTTGTTGCACCAGGGGTAAGAACAAAAGGTGTGTAAACTTGTTAGATCGTTGCACGGTCTGAAACAAGTACCTATTCAGTGGCACCTGAAGTTTGATAACGTGATGTTATCAAATGGTTTCAAAATCAATGAGTGTGATAAATGTGTGTATATAAAGAGCAGTTCTAATGGCTATATCATAGTCTGTCTTTATGTAGCTGACATGTTAATCATGGGCAGTAGCCACCAAGTGATTGTTGAAACGAAACAAATGTTGAAATGAAATTTCGACATGAAAGATATGGGCTTAGCCGATGTGATTCTAGGAATCAAGAGTACGGACAAGTGGTGGAATTATCTTAACACAATCTCATTACATAGAGAAAGTGCTTAAGAAATTCAACGCTTTTGATAGTCCGCCGACTAAGACCCCGTTGGAACTCAATGTACATTTGAGCAAAAACCGGGGAGAACCGGTAGCTTAAGAAGAGTATGCAAAGGTCATTAGGAGTTTGATATACATCACTAACTGCACTAGACCTGATCTTGCATGTTTTGTGAACAAGTTGAGTCGGTACACGAGCAATCCAAGCAAAGAGCATTGGAAAGCTCTAGTACGAGTTCTAAGATACTTGAAGTATACTTTGAACTTTGGGCTGCATTATACAAGGTTTCCTCCTGTACTTGAAGGATACAGTGGATATCAGACACAAAAGACTCATTCTCGACTAGTGGATTTGTTTTCACTATCGGTGGTGGAGCAGTGTCATGGAAATCCACGAAACAGACTTGTATAGCCCGCTCTACCATGGAATCTGAGTTTATAGATTTAGATAAAGTGTGTAAAGAAATAAAATCGCTTCGCAACTTTCTAGAAGACATTCCATGTTGGAAAAAACTAGTGTCATCAGTGATGATTCACTGTGATAGTCAAGCGGCTATCGGGAGGGCACACAATGCTATGTACAATGGTAAGTCTCGACACATACATCGGAGACATAATACTGTGAGGCATATGATCTCAAGTGGGATTGTCTCAGTTAACTATGTGAAGTTAATAGATAATCTAGCGGATCCGCTAACCAAAGGGTTAAACCGAGATCAAATGGCTAAGTTGCTAGAGAGAATGGGTTTAAAATCCACAATCTAAGAATGCTTGTAGTGGTAACCCAACCATGATGACTGGAGATCACAAGAACTTGGTTCAATGGGAAAACTAAGCTACAAACGTTCGGTTTGGTAGTACTTAGAAACTTATAAGTGAACCTTTCCCTGTGAGCAAACCAAGTGCACACCTGTCAATGTGGTGAGGATAAGTCCTATGACTTTTAATGATTCCTAAACCTAATGAGGTTGAGTATGGCATGATACTCGGAAGAGGAGATCACCTATATAAGTGAGAAGTGAGACCGCTTCTAAGAGATACTTATGAATTCAAAAAGGTTGTCCATGGCCTGAAAATGACACAAATGTGAGAACAGATAATGTTTGAGACATAGCTATTTTCAATACTATTGTCTCGGTATACACTAAGGATGTATAGTTCAAGGCATCATGTCCACTAAACAGCCGGTATACTCGATAGTGTTGGAATATGGAAGGTTCAAAGTCACAATCTACCTATCTTGTTACAGTTGTGTTTCTAGAGAACTGGGTTGCTTGTCTGCATACATGCATGCACTATTTCCACTCATATGGGGGATTGTTGGAAAATAGGATTTATTAAATTGAGTTTTGACTCATGTTATTCGATTTTTTGTGACCGGAATATTTAATTTTGGAGGAATTAAATACCGTACGATTGTTCTATGTTGTGAGTAGATAATCGTAGTATTTTTATTTGCTCAAATTCGATTTTCAGTGAGTGAGAAATAAATGGTTAAAGTTGGTCACACGATTGGACATTTATGGTGTGTGGGATAATGTGTTTAAGACACATTAAATAATCCCACATTGATTTCTTAATCAAGTTAAGAAGTGTATTTAAGTGTATTAACACTTAAGTGAAATAATTAAGTGCACAAGGATGTGGGCCATGAGCCCACACGCGCACACATGTGCGCGCCGGCCCGTGCCAGTGCCCGTGCCCGACTCGTCTCGTCCTCATCCTCGGACTTGGATCTTGGCAATTAGACTTTGGGTGGACTTTGGGCGTACGTGGGCTTCCGGGGCTTAGCCATACCAGTTTTACGGTACAAAAATGGTCGGCTCGTGGAGCGGGTCGGCGGATCGGCTATTCGGGTCTATAACGGATATGGAGCGGATTGGTTGACCGGGTCGTGGGTGCACTTGGTCCATGGTGCTTGTCCAGCTTTGAAGGGTGCAACTCCCATGAGTTAAGAGCATTCAAGTGAGTAACTACCATCTGGAGCTGGTGGAGTTAGTGGGTTGGACTGTAACCGAAAGTAACTCCTGTTGGGAGTCAAAGTCTGCAGCTATCTTGGACAAGTGTTGGGATCCGAGGCGACATGGGACACATGTCGGGATCTGCAGAAGGTAGCTCCTGGAGGGCTTAATGGCAGAGCTGTAACTCTAGGGGGTTACAACACCTGGTTTGAATGCCCTCAAACCCTATCTGTCCCCTGCAGTGGAGATGTGCCTATAAATAGGACATCCTGCATGGTTCAACATGCTACATTCTGCATAAGCGAACATCATCATATTGTTACATGCGAGTTTCTTCGAGTCACAGCTTCCCAGTTCTCGACGTTGTCTAGTTCGCTGGAGCCTTACCGGACTTGTGGTGCTACTGCGGAAGGACGAAACCGTTTCATCTTTGAGAGACAAATCGCCAGACCGTGAGCACTAGCCAGGGCGTAATTTGTCATGCGGAGAGAGGTCCCCTCGACTCGGATTGCCGGAATCTACAATCGGGTTACCGTTTATTTAATTGTTCAGTTCAATTGTTTATTGTAATCTTTCACTTCCTTCTGTTCTTCATACAGTTCAGTTGTAACCAATTCCACTTAAAGTGTAATACACGTACAACAAAATTTTAATATATCTTTCCAAACAAACTCATGCATGGTAACAAAATTGTATTATGTTAATAAACACAAAAACAATATATCCAAATAAAGTGAAATCTAAAAAGTGCGATTTATCACAAATTGAATATTTGCTTTGGGAAATATTTCATTCAATGAACATTAATAGAAAAATTATGCACTGACTAATTATCGCTAATAAAGTTTAATTTCATATAAGAAAAAAAAATACTAAAACCCTTGAATTAATTTCAAGAACAGGACGATCGATTATATTTATTTTCATCTTTTGATTTGATTTTCATTTTTTTAATTATATATTGATCAAAATTTTATTAGTAATTTGCAATGATTGGATTAGGTTAAATATATATAACAAAAAAAAATTGTTAGTTCCATTAAATATTGACTTCCTTTTTTTAGTAAAATAAGTACTTGATAGTATTAAATATAGAAATAGAATAACCTAATAAAATACAAAAATTATAGAAAGACCTCTCGAAACAAAAAAAAAAAATGCATGTACTGGAACTTAAGAAATACTCCCTATGTCCCAATGGCAAGGTCCACTTTACCTTATTTGGCTGTCCCAATAGCAAGGTCCACTTCCAAATATGAAAATAATTAATGTTAATATCAAAATGGACCCCACTTACTTTATATTACTTTTTATTATAATATTCCTTAAAGAAATGGACCCCACCTACTTTACCCACTACTTAACCAACTAATCCATTTCTCCTTAATCTCCATGTCCAATAACAAGTGGACTTTCCTATTGGGACGAAAGAAGTAGTATTTTCTAAGTAGAACTTACAAAGAAAACATGGACCTATCAAAACAAAACATAAGAGTATAAGGACCTAATTAAGAATTAAGAATGCATTTCGTATATTCTATAATATATTTTAATATATGTTATATGTTATATGTATGTGCGCGCGCGCGCATATTATAAAGTTGAAATAAAAAATTGATAAATTGTTCAAATCCACCCTTAAAGTTACCATCTAGAGTCAAATTATTCCCTAATATTTATTATCAGATGAGATCTTTTATTCCCAAGTTGTGTCTATCAATTTGTCAACATCAAAATTGTATAATGTTAATAATATTTTTCATATAAATAAAATTTATTATATTATAATTAATCCTGATTAATATTTATTGCTAAAAATTAAAATTTTAAAAAATTATATACCCTAAGTTTGGAATGATCAACCCTCAAATATCAATTGTCCTGGTGGGAATGGCTCAGTGATGGAATAAGGTTGTTTGAAGACTAAAGGTCACGTTTGAAGACCAAAGGTCACAGGTTCACATCTCCTCAATACCACAGGTCGGGTGTGTGAGTAAAAAAAAAATCTCTAAATATCAATTATATTAACTAAAAATGTTAAATACTAAAAATTAATAATAAACCCTAATGGGGTGGAATAAATCATAAATAATAATGTAATTTTTTTTATAAACCAATAGAAATTAAAATTGCAGAAGAAAATGAAAGAATAATGTTTGATATACGATTAACACACACAACTTGATATCAGAAGATCTCATATGAACTATTATGACTATAAGAATTCGCAAAGGTCCAACATTCCTTTTTCATTCACTTTAGCTTTCAACAAAACCTCCCATGAAACCTACCACAATTCTTCAACATGTGAAAATACCCAAAGTCCCCTTGGGGATGGCCTAATGGTGGAGTGGTGATATCTTGAGGCCAAAAGTCTCAAGTTCGAATCCCACCAACACCACTAGGTGTGAGCCTGTCACACCTGGCTTGTCAAGTGTGGTTTATCCCCCCCTGTGTGGTTTGCAGGCTATTATACAGGGACGGGGTTTACCCAGTGCGCACCTCGGTAGCGGCTGCGGATTACCTTCGATAAAACAAAAAAAAAAAAAAAAAAAAAAAAAAAAAAAACCAAATACCAAATCTACTCCGTATACAACTAACTAAAGCCTTAAAGCCGTAGATCAATGTCCAATAAGCCATGACATTTTTTAGGCACCACATTTATGCTCTCGATGTAAATTTGTTAAAAATATAGATAGTATTAAATTGTATTTTTTTAATATTGAGCCATTGTAATAAAAAAAAAACTAAAAATTATGATAGAAAGTTAAATTGTCCCAAAAATATAAACACATATTAATGAATTATATCATAAATTAATTTCTAGTTGAACGATAGTAAAAAGTACACACAACGATTATATGAGTTAATCACGTTAGTCATCACTCGAACCATTATATCTTGACGACTAAAAACACTAAATTTACAACATGAATCTCAAATGATTGTCATTTTCATTTAAGATGTATCCAATCACTAAGGCCTTCACTTATTAGTTGGTTATCTCATTATGACCCTTTTTAAATTACTTGCTATTAAAAAAAAATCAATCAAAATGTTTCAAGTACACCAAACATAGTTTGTTCCATTTATTACCATTTGCCAAATAATAAATGTGATATTGTACATGAAGAAAAATATTTTAATATCTTATCTCTAGGATATCTTCCAATCTGTGAACTCTACTTATATAATTGGACATTACTCCACCATTTTAATTCATCATAAACACATAAGAGCAATAGAAGAAAAAAAAAATCAATCGAATTCAATGACTAGATTTTCAATTGTTCTTTTCCTTGTTCTATCAGGTTATATTTTTAATATTTTCTCTCTTTTTTTCAAACTATAACTCCCCATCTCGTAAAGACATATTAGATGTGTTTATTCTAATAGATTCAATTATGTTCACTAAAAGAAAATAAATAAATGGAAAGTGTTGAATGATTTATAATACATACTAAATGTGTTGATTTAAAGTATAATATTGAAAGACAATGATAATTTTTTCCATTATGTTAATGTGGAAGTATATTGTTTTTACAGTGGCATTGACGGTTGCTGTTATCGAAGTGAATGCTCAAAAAAAATGTGTGGTTACAATAGGTTCGAATGAATGTGAAATTTCATCTTGCCAACAACAATGCGTCAAAGCATATAATGGGAATGGAGTTTGCACCGGAGCTGTTGGAAGATCTAAGTGTGATTGCATTTATAATTGTTCATGATTGATTAATGTAACAAACTGATTTATATAGCATTCTTAGAATTGTATGTGAGCTACCAATTGTGGGAAACCAATAATACATTATAATTTTAAGATTGTTGTTCACTTCAAAAATTTAGTGGGATAATTTATTTTAAAAATCGCATATATTTGTATATGTACATATGTATCCATGCGCACGTATGTTTATTGATATTATACGTATATGTAACATACATAAATGATAGCAAAGGCTACCAATTTGGAATATGAACTAAAAATGTGTCTATGTATATTATATATTTTGTATATATCTTATATATATAATATATGTGATATTTATGCAGGGGCGGACGTACTAAGGGGCCAACAGGGTCACGGGCCCACCTTAATTTTTTAATAAAATAAGTTAAATATAATTGTTTAAATATTTATTTAAAATTTTAATAAGTTAATAAATTTTAAATTCCATGCACAATTTATATGCTAATAAGTGCCTCTATATATTTTTCATTCTCACTCTTTATTATTAACTTTATTATATAAATTTAAAAATTAATTAAGATTCGCTTAAAATTTACATATACTCACTTTAAATCCAAACATAATTGGTTTCTTTCATATTTCGTTTAGTTCTATATTCGTGTGTTTTTTATCTATATTTTATTCTAGTTATCAATTTGGATCTTTTGAAGTTAATATTTATTGCATTTATGACTTATATTTTTTTTTATTAAATATGTTTAGTTATATGTTCTAACTATGAGAGCATTATTATGACTCACAATTAATTTTAAATGAGAAAAAAATTATTTGGGTACATAACCAATTGAAAGTTATTAAAAAAATTATATACGATGATATAATTTTGTTAACCATTGATTTTTTAATGTTGAAACATAATTAAAAAATATATTAACTTTTATCAAAATTATTATACATTAAATTATCATTGTTTTTTAGGGTGTATATTGTTATAAGTTGGGCCCCCTGAATAAAATTTATGGGTCCGCCACTGTATATAAGTATATGTGTGTGTGCACGTCTCATCAAAATTAAAATAAAATATAGATAAAATGTTCAAATACACCCTTAAAGTTACTATCAAAAAATATTATACCCTAATTTTATTTTATTTTACAATTATTAAGCCTGTATTTAAACCCTCGATGTTCAAACTACATCCGCAATTTTATTTTTTAATTTATCGTAATTATTATTTCAAATTGGATAGACATATATGGTAAGAAAATTTCTCAAAACTACACCATTCATTTTTCATTCACTTTAACTTTCAACAAATCATCTCATAAAAACCTACAACAATTCTTCAACATTTGTAACGACCCAAACTTACTCCATGTACAACTAACTAAAGTGTGTGTCCAATATGGCTGATGAATGGTGTTTTTACAAAATATTTTGAGGTTTAAATGAAGTGAATTAAAGAGTTTAGCATGTGCTTTAACCCAAACTGTGTTTTTAACCAGCCGATTTGTAAGTTTTGTTTCTTGTTTTAGTTGTACAAAAAATGGATGATGAATCAAACACATTTTGAGGAAATCAATGCTATGGGAAGATAGATGATTGAATTAGGAGCGCACTGCAAGTTGAATCGGATCAATCGGCCAAGAAACGAGCGAGAACGAAGTAAAACCGTGGAAGATTCCGGAGATGCGCGAAAAGCACGACTCCTAAACAAGACCTCCTCGGGGTCGCATTTTCAGACTCTTCCAGGCATGACCCGGAAGCACGAGCTCCTACGGGTGCGCCCTAAAGCACCGCAGACGCAATCCCAAAGCCAGAGCCAAATTCCGCATTGCAGAGCCTTCTGAACACGGCCCCAAAGCGCGACCTCCTCCTGGTCTTGCGCCAAACATTGATTTTCCGATTTTGTGTCAATTTCCGTCCTTTTTTATTTTTTTTATTTCTTTTATTCCTGCACTATATAAACCCATCCTATTTCGAAATGGGAGAAAACTTAAAGTAATCAAAAGCAACTTGTAAACTTCTTTTCTAATCAAACATTGTAGAAAATTCTTTTCTAACCAAACATAATAGTAAAAGTCTCATTTACCCTTAATGAAATTTGAAAAAGTAAAAGTCTCATATTCTGAATCCGCCAAAGTTGTACACGGTAAATTGAATGTGCACGGCCAAAACTAGTAGTTGTACACGGCGAAAAGTGAATCTACACGGCCAAAATAATTTAGTGGGCTCCACCAAATTTTTACACGGTCATCTCTACACGGCTTGGCCAAATCTACACGGCTCGGCCAAATTATTTTAAAATGTGAAAATCTACACGGCCAAAATTATTCAATAGGGTCCGCCAAATTTTTACACGGTTATTTCTACATGGCTCGGCCAAATTATTACACGGCCAATGAAAGTGTAATTTTTTTTAATTTATACACGGTCAATTTCTACACTGCCAATGGAATAATTTTTTTTAATTTATTTCATTTTTTCAATTCAATGCTTGGTAGTTGGATTTCAATGAAAGTGTAATTTTTTTTTTAATTTATTTCATATTTTCAATTCAATGCTCACAGTGGTATTTAGTTGGATTTTAAATGAGCTGTATTAAATGTCACACACCAAACGAGTATAACAGTTGTTGACTGAGGGAAAATTAGCATTTCAAATCTATTCTACTCTTTGGTTGAAAATTTTGGGACGATTTTTGGTTTAAAAGTTGGGGACGAAAAAATTCAAAAAGGCAAAAAACATTACAAGGTATGTTCCATTTTTTTATTTTTTTTGTTTTTATGGTTAAAATTGTTTAAATTTTATCATTTATGGGGAAAATATTATAAAGAATCATAACTATCCGTTGAAATGTGATAATCCGCAACTTATATTTCGTATTGGAAGAAGTTGTATCTCTTAAATGATTAGGTTTTAAATTACATTTTTTTTATTGTAAGATGTTAGAAATAGATTAGCATGTATCTGAACATCCATACCTATGGGCAATAGAAAAAAATAGAGAAATTAAAAAAATTACACGGTTGCACCATGTACATTAAAGCGTTCAACATAGTTGACCGTGTAGTAGACGGTGGTTGACCATGTACTACACGGTCAATCATGTTTTTTTCTATTTTTTTAACTAGAATCAGACATTTCTTGATCTGCAGATGGCTTGGCAACGTGTAATTGTACAACACAGTGGTAGATGGGAGAGATCAAAGTACTTAGATGGTGAAGATCAAGTTGTGCACCTTCCATTCAATTGGTTATCTCGTGATAGTTTGATACATGAGATTCATGACTTTATGAAGACATCTCCGAGCACTACTTCGTATACATTGAATTATTTGATGAGGGCAGGTGATGAAAGAAAATTGAAGGGGCTAATTAAGACAGGTGTTGATTTAATTCGCTTAGTCCAAGAGCAAGATAAGCCTACGGTGTATGTTACACAGAAGGGTATTCAAGAAATTCCAACAACAAGTGAAGTGCCTCCTTTGTACATACATATGATTCAGATCACGAGTTGGATGAGTCGTCCGCTGAAGAGGATGAAGATGATGATGATGATGATGATGATGATGAGAGTGAATTACGGTGCACTCAAATTTCTGAGTTCTGTGAATGGATTCGTGAGTCGGGGAATCTTGATGAGTTTGTGTCCATTCTGGAGCATAACAGTCCTCACAATATGTCATCTCAAACTGTTGCTCCTGATGAAGAAGGTCCCACTGTAGAGGGTCTACCTGTCACTCGTTGGATGATCTCTGTGGGCCATACTGATGACGATAGCCCAATCATTGACGATGATCAGGATGAGTTGGACGGTGAAGACCTTGCGGTTGGGAATACATTCTTGAAGAAGGATGATGTGCTAATTGTTGTGGAAAATTGGCACATGCAGCGGCAAGTGGAGTATTATGTTTCACATTCGACTAAGAGCCGACTAGAATTCATCTGTAAGAGAAAAGATATATGTGCCTTTAAATTATATGCAAAAGAAAAGGACGTATTATGGAGAGTGCAAAAATTTGAGGATAATCATACAGGTCGGCTTGACTTGACACGTAATGCGCAGAGAAAAATATCTTCGAAGGTGATGGCTAACTATTTTTCTAAGAAGATACGATACGAGGGTGCTATGTTGAAGCCTAGAGCAATGGTTTCTGAGTTGTTAATATGTTCTTCAATCACGATTTTATTATTTTTGAATATAGGAATACAATTGCAATGTCTTACATGTTGATTTTCAAAAATAATTTAATATTATAAATGAATTAGTTCTTCAAGTATCATTTAATCCATATTTAAATTAAATTTAATATGATCTTCAATTAGGATTTAATTAGTTTTTAATGGCTATATAAATTCGTTTTAACTACTTTTTTAACTCCAAACATAATCATTCATGTTGTGTTTTTGTATAAATTATTTTTGATTTTATTTGATAAAAGAAAAAATGAATTCTTCAAAGTTTAGATATTTTTTTAAATATGGATTTGGTTACTTTTTGAATTAAATATGTTCTTCGATTAAATTTCAAAGTAATTGACGATAAAATGTTTCAAAGTTTAGATATTTTTTTTAATTAGTAATTTCAAATTATTTTGAATTAATTAATTTTTACTTCGATTAGGATTTCAAAGTACAAATTCAACTAATTAGGTCAATTATGATATAATTACGTTTTGAATTAACTTTCATATTTATTTTTTCAAATAATTTTCAATTAATAGTTAATATTTCTTAAGTTTTTTTATTTAAGTTTAGCGTGGGATATTGAGATAAAATGTTTCATTAAATTTTTAAATTCTCTTGTGCAAATCATAACAAAATAAATTCCAAATACATACACAACATACCAAATACGTACCACAATTTTTTACAGAAGTTACAAAAAAAGGCCGAGCACCGTGTAGTACACAGTGCTGGGCAGCAAAATACAGTCTTCCTCGGTTCAACATAATACACAGCAAAATTCAATACAATCATAATCAAAATACACAAACCAACCGAAAATCCATTCAATTGACAATCAAAATACAAGTACCCATACATGAATTAACTAATTAATTGAACAAATTATACTAATTAACAAGAAATAGAGGAGTTGAAAACCTACCGGTTGAGCATCCATTTTTCCGAGCAACGAAACGATCGAGGGCGACTACAGCCGATCTGCTCGTCAAGCGTGTCAGCGGCGTCGGCGCGTTGGCATCTCCTCTCTGTCGGCAGCGTCGGCGGGGTCAGCACAATCAGCGGCACCAGCGGTTCATCACATTCGTGGCCTCTCCGTCGCCGTCGGCCGTGTACAATTTGGGGAGGAAAGATGTCGTCCCCGTCGGCCGTGTAGAAATTTGAAGGTGCTCGTGTACAACTTTTGGGAGCAAAGTGCCGTGTAGAATTTGGGAGCAAAGTGCCATGTACAATATTTTGGGGGAAGAAAGTGTCGTGTAGAATTGTTTAGTGTAGAAGAAATATTCTAGCCGTGTAGAATTGTTTAGTGTAGAAGAAATATTATGGCCGTGTAGAATTGTTTAGTGTAGAAGAAGAGAGGTCGTGTAGAATTGTTTTCACACATCTGCTTGTAGAATTATTTTCATAGGTTGTCGTGTAGAAGAATATGTTTTCTCCTTTCAATTTTGATGGGCCGTGTAGAATAATAGATTGTCTCTTTTAAATCAATTAATTAGTGAACAAACTCATCCATCAATTCAATAATTGATAAAATAAAATTTGAGTAATTAACAGAAATTTTCAAGAATTTTTGGAATAATTACTCAAGTCGTGTTCAATTTTTGGCAGCCGTGTACAATTCAATTTTTTTGAATAATTACTCAGCAGTGTACAATTCAAGTCGTGTTCATTTCAAGGCATGGTCAGATCGACCCACAATTTATTAAGGGTAATATGGGTACTGAAAATTTATTTGGTTAGAAAAGAATTTTATAAGTTGAATTTGGCTAGAAATATATATTCACACTTTCGAAATTAGGGCATAGAGTTCCACCATTAACCTATTTTAGAAAGTTTAGAGAGTGTGAAGAAATAAAATAGATGGCTAATTGAAGGTTGGGCAAGAGGACTGATCAGTCCATTTATTTCGCATTTTTATAGATATTTTAGCTTTCTAAAATGTCTTTTTCAGTATATTTTAAGTCGGAAAAGAACTAGGAAAGCGGTATGGGCATTCCGGAGGTCGAATCTGGCGAAAGAGATAATTTTACTTTAAAATATAATATTGTACATGAAGAGGTCATATGTGTGTGTGTGTGATTAATAGGTTATATAGGATTAGAAAAAGTGAAAATTGAAATTGAAAATGAATAAAATCAACGTGTTTTCGGTGTTTTAAATAGTAAAAATGCGAAATTTTCATTTGAAAATAAAAAGAAACAAGTCCTTAAGGTTGTAGTTGCAAATTCTTGGAAGAATTGAATGGCATTCTCTATGATATCGCATATGCCAATTTTTTTAATATTTTCATTTCAATTAATTATAATTTAATTTAACTTTAAATTGCTATCTATGATTTATTCTTCCTACATATGTTAAAAAAAAGGTCTAGTTATACTATAGAAGATGTAACTCGAACGGGCGTAGATGAGCAGATGTGGAATCTATTGGAGAAAATTCAATCCTGACCATACATGTGGAGTACTGGAGTATGGCTGGATATTAATCCTTATTTGATCTTTATCTGTATTTCTTTTGAAGTATAATTCCTGTTTTTGTCGTATTATTATAAGGAGTCTGGAGATGATTCATATGGTGGAATGAAATTGAATATAATGTTCATTCTTATGTTGATTTTCATTCCAGTGATTAGTATGATTTAAAATCGAAAATCATCATTCTCGAGAATAGTCATTTCACCTACACCTATTAATTTAGCTATTCCCATTTACCAAAACAAATAATATGATATATTTATATATAGTCATGTCTTATAATATTATTTTATCACATTTAGAAAAATAAATTGAAAATCAAATTATATAATTTATTATTATTATTATTATTATTATTATTATTTAATTTCAAAAAATAATTTAAAAATATATGTTAAAATCAATTTTTGATAGCTTTTATAATTTTATTGAAGAAAAATAAAAGTGATTCCAGAATAAATATAACATAAAAATATACTATAATACAATATAAAATAATTATGTATTTAATATAATTTAATATATTCAAATGAAAAATGAAAATGATAAACTATTTTTCTACGGAGTAAAAAATATTTTTATTAACTTATACAAAGTTAAATAGAATAAAGTTTTTCAATAAAATAAATAAATTATAATTTACTAAAAAATAGAAAAAATCACATTAAAAAAGAAAATAGCATTTAGAAAAATATAAAAAACAAATTAAGACATGTGTTGATAGTTATTAGCTACTACATATACTTTATTCAATTATAAAAAAATTTGAATGTACATAAAATATTCATTATATAAGATAAAAAATGATATTTCATTATGTTCTTCATTTCATAGACATATCAATCATAAGAATCATCATTTCATTTAAACTCATATTCCATTCCTTAGTTCATTCTATTCATAGAAAACATCATAAAAAATTGCTCCAAAACATCTTCTTCTGTTTCTCTCTAGCTCAGCTCATACTTCTCAAGTTATCATAAAAATTACAAAAATATACACATTAATACCCCCAAAATATTACACAAAATTAGGAACGGTAGCAACATTGTCGTCGTCGTCATAATAATAATAATAATAATAATAATAATAATAATACGAAATTTGTTTGTAATGTTTTGCATATAATAGAGTCCATTTGGTCACTTTCATTTCTCCCACATACAATTGTGTTTCATCCTTTTCCGCATATCATCCATGGGCGAAATGCCATTAATGTAAGATGTATATTTAACGACATCACTAATATGCACGTGGCATGCATCCATAACGTCGGAATATGAAATTTTTGGAACATAAGAATTTGACTGCAACTTCATGTGTACAAAGCCTTGTGCTGTTCCAAAAAATACACATTCTACCCTTTTTTTCTTGTTTGTTTGAGAACACATTCTACCTGATTTGAATTACCTTAATTTCTTTGTCAGTCTCTTTAGTTGAAAAACTGTTTGTCGATTTCCCGGCAGTACAAGGAAGAAATCTGTACTAGCAAAGTTCCAAATCAGTTCATCAGCAACCTCATCTCTGGACCGATGATGGAGCTATTTTTCTCCGGTGTGCAGCTGCTCTGATTCTTGAATCAGTTACTGCTGTTACTCTACCTTTTGCTCGAACGTCGTGTTGCATCCCAGATAATTCCTTGTCCTGTGCTTTTGTAGGCGCAAGAGCTTCAGCAGCTGTGGATTTTGGAAAAATCTTACATTGAGTGTGCCTGTTCTGACTTGAATCGCGGTTTTTAAGGCCTGGAGAAGGTTGTGTTCTTGCCTGTGTTATGCTTCCGATGATTCCATCGTTGTCTGAGTTAAACGAAAGAGAGAAGTGATGATGTTCTTAGTAGAGAGGGTAAACTACATGCAGACAAATTCAATGTAAGTAAACATGTAGATTATGTAAATGGATTATGCGTCCACATTTTTTCCAAGAGAGCCTCAAATTACAGAAACTATGCATTGTAATCAGTTAAGAGTGGCATAATGGGATGAGGAATCTGCTTTCCAATATGAGCAAAAACATGATACGAAAATAATCTAGAATCTTCAGAAAAATATCGATCTCTAACACTCAGATTTACTAAAATGTAAATTCAAATATTTTTCCTCATTTAACCATTGCATGAAGTGCCTAAACAAAAGATAAAAACCCGACTGCATTGCTTATGGGAATGCGGCTCACCGGGACTCACAAAGACGAGATCTCATGACACAAACTAACTAATCGCAGATTATATGTGATATAGCATGTTATAACTTTTTTCTGGTAATCAAAACTTTGTCTGAATTAGACTTCAATGGACTGAAGAAGGGATAAAACATGTGGAGTGTTATACTTACGAACAAACAACAATAGTACTATCAATGTTTTTACGTTTCCATAATCTATGCAACACCGGATAGGTTTAGTAATCAGTACGTCTAAGTAGCTACATAAGAACATCTCGATCTGAACTCACAAGCAACAAGATAAAAGTACTTGTGACCTCTAAAGCATGCACCAATCGGTTAGATGGTACATTATTGTCTATGAGCAGAGCATCAAAGTCCAAACATCACAATCTAGGAAACTAGTCAGCAAGAAAATATGTATGCATGCATAGAGTTAAACTAAGCGAGTTACCTGGACTTGATAAGACTGCACGTGGACGTGGGGCTGAAGTTGCTCTAACACTTTTTTGGTCCTCTTTCACTGCTGCATTGTTTTTGTTGATTTCTTCTGTTTAGCAAAAGAGAAGTATCAATATTTGTTGGGCTGAACTCAGTTTGATACTGTCATATTAATATTAACTGGTAAATATCTAACCTTTGGATCTGTAAAAGCTAGGAGGTGGTGATAGGGGGACATAAGAGCGAGGAACTCTCACGACGGCCCTTGGGGAATCATCTGCACATCCAAACAATCGAAAACTTTCAAATTTACCGATGGGCTTACTAACGAAGAACTGCAAGAAAATATTTTGGTGTTTCTACATAGTAAACACCTAAACAGAATATGGCATTATACAGCTTAGCACAAACAGATAGCCTCTCACTAAGCCTCCAAATCAACGTGAAATATCTATGATCATAAGATACCGTGGTGATTGGTGAACCATGTAAATTGTTTTCGTTTCTTGACAATAAAAAGCAAGGTTCTAAAACTGAAAGCAGTGTTACCCTTTAGAATATAATATGCAAACTTGATAGGAAAGAACTGCATCCTATCTTCAGAATTCTTCTTCTAAAAGTGGCATCTTAACCACAAAAAAGAAACAAACGAGGGGAAAAAATATTCCATGTAAAATATATATCGTGCAACCTCCTAATTGTCATCTTAGCAATATAATCAAGCGCTATCTCCGTCTTTTTGCATAGCAATCTAAGCAAATGGTTTGTGGGGTTGCTGTATTGTTCTCTTTACATTGTTCGATGAAACAGGACAGTTCTGAGATTGATGAATGCTGCAACTACTTCTTACATTCGACACATTAAATACTCGAAAATCTCAGAGAAAACACGAGTTCAATTTCCAGTAGAGAAGAAAAGACTAAGCTTTCTACTTCGGGTGGAGGTTTTCGTATGTAATGCAGATAATCGACTCTTATCCCCCCATTCCGACTAAAGAAAAAATTACACCACACACAAAATAGCCTCCCTTTGTCTGATCTTGTGTGATCAGATCACATATCTAAAACTTCATTGGAAGGCTAAGTCACTCATTAAGATCACATTATGAGAATTTACAGATATTTATACGGATTGCTTATCAAACAATTATTCAAAATCAATAAATCACCACTTCATAAAAGGGTTTTTTCTAGCAGAATCATATCAAAACCCCAACCAGACAAATTACCAGGAATCTACCCACACAAAACACAATCAATCATAGCAGAATAACATATAGGTCAATAAATTTGCACCAATAATAATTATGTCAAATATATATCAAGAGACTTAAAAAAAAAAAGAAAAAAAAAGATTACCTGAAGAAGAGGAATCATTGAGAGATAGCCATTCAAAAGCCTTCAGAGATTGTAAAGAAGTCTTCTCATAAGCATATTGATCAGCGTCTTCTCTCTGCACTCTCACCTTCACTTTTGGATACACTTTTTCAACAAACAAAAACCAAAAACAACAAAAATCCCATTTCAGAAAAACAACAAAGAGCAGTTTAAATCATATCTAAGCGACTAAGCCCATGATTCCAACATAGGAAACCCGAAAACTTACTGCTTTCCTGCAGATGCTTCTTCCCAGATTGAGTCATAATTAAAAAAAAAAAAACTTGGAATAACAAAATATATAAATAAAGATGACGGAATTAAAGGTGAAAAGGAAGCATGTTTTAAAGATGTGAATTTCAACGGTTTGAATGAAAGATTCTTGGAACCAAATATTTATTTTAAAGGGAACAAAAAAGAAGGGGGGGGGGGGGGAGAGATCAAGTAGTGTTTGGTGTCGCTTGTCTTTTGAGAGGTTTGAATGATTATATTGCACGAGTCATAATGTAAACAGGAAGTCAACTACATGCATTTCATAATAACTTTACAATTCACTTTGTAAAATTTATATTATTATTTTTTTGCCATATTTTTAAATATAAAAATAGTATAATCACAAAACAAAAATTAAAAAAAAAAATATTACTGAAAATTAATCGTTTCATAAATTTGTACATGTAGTTATGTACACGATTTCATTCAAATTTGTTTGTTTCCCTTAATTAATTGATGAGAAATTGAGAATTAGATGGGCACATGTGCAGCTGCGGTCCCACATCCCACTTTTGCAGAAATATCTAATTTTTAAGAAACCGGTGCGTGTAGATATGGTCGGCTGATTGATTGTGTTGTTACATTTTGTTGTCATTTGATTTTATTTTTACTTTTATTTTTTGAGGAAAAGCTATCATTTGATTTTATTTCCTATTTCAATGCGTAAGCCCTTAACTGATTTGAGATCAAACAGTTTCAAGTTCAAAAAAATATATTATTATTAATTAAGTTTATATCTAATATACTTAATTAATAAACAATTAATTCCGTGTTCGCTATAATTTCTTCTCCACTTTATTGAGTAAATGTTGATTACTATAAATTGTAGCAGTTGCTGAATAGTTAAGTAAAGATTGATTACTAGAAATTATAGTTGTTTAATATTCACTTCTCTCCAAAAAAAAAACAATTATATATATATATATATATCAATTCTCTCCATTTTAAATGCAAGGGCCACTCAATTCAATTGATTCATCACATTCATGCAAACACACCAAGTATACATATAGTTTATTTATAGATTTTATCATATATATTCATTATTTGATTCACAAAAAAAAAAAAAAAATCTACCAAACTACAAATTCTCTAAATAAACAAATATTTAGAGTAATTTGTACTTATAACACTAACGTGAGTATGTGCGTGACCTGTCAGTATATGAAAGGGAGAGAAAGTTAGACATGACACGAAGTCGTTTCTCCTGTAAATATTACAGTGAAGGAATAGATGATCTCATAAAATTAAATTATTTGAGATATAGTAACCTTTTTCTAACCAAATTGGTGTGCAATTAGTGTACTGAAATTCATTATATCGATCTTTAAATTATTTATATAAGGTATTATCTGTGTCTTTAAGTTATTCTCAACAAAACATTATTATAAATTTGAAAAATCAGTAGATTATTTTAATTTGAGATCGGATGAGTAAATTATTCTATATATATAGTTCTTAATTAATCGCTTGTACGTCCACTAGTGTTGCCAAAACTAGATTTGCATGTACTATTTATTTAATTATGCAATCCAACTTAAATATCAGCATGAACCCCTCATTAATTACTAAAAAATATATATAGACACAAATTTGAAAGACGAAAAGAATTAGAGAATTTGGTTTGCCTTAGCATATGCATTGATCTCTGAGAAAGCATGCGCTGATGCTGTACGTTGTGTTAATTAGGACAAATTGATAATGCTTTGCTTCAAAGTGAAAACTCGACCACGTTCTTGCCTCATCAACTTTTGCACATATTCCTTGCATTCAGGATTGGCTTTTAGATTTCTTTTTTTCTTGGTGTATACTAACTATATATTACTCTACAATTTTATTTTATTTTTCTTGAAATTAATATTCTGTTTTCTTCAAATTCTACAATACCTTAATTTATTCTCGTAAATAAGCTGGTTATACATTATGCATCTTAATTAGATAATTTAGAGAAGGATACAATCCAAATCTAAAATTTTAAGGTGTAATTGTTTGACAGGTCCGGCTAATGCATCTAGTCCATTCGACTAAAGTACAAATTAGTCGGGACAGTCTGAGCCAATATTTAAGAATTGCGAATAAATAAATATCTGAGAATTTAACAAATTGAATTCAGTTTGCACTAAAGGTCAACTTCAAGAATGTACCAAATCACTAATTTAGATTTTAGGGTAGGTTTGCATGGGAGTTGCTCAAACAAATCGGTTTGGTGAAGGTAGGGTTGTAAACGAGTCGAGTCGAGTCGAGTCGAATATTTTTAAGCTCGAGTTCGGCTCGTCTAAGATATACTCGCCTCGAGCTTCCAGTTTGAGTTTGAGTTCGACTCGACTAAGAAAATTCATGATCGAATTTGCTTCGAACTCTGCTCGAGTTCGACTCGATAAGGATATGTTCAAGTTCAATTAAAAAAAAAACTCGACAAAAAGCTCGATTAAAGCTTGATAATAATAAAATTCGTTATTGAGTTCTTTTCTTTTCTTTTTTTTTCAGATTTTCTTTAATTATGTTTATTTTTATTTTATTTTCTTTATATTAATTACTTAATTATGTAATTGTAGTCATGCTTATTACTCATTTTATTATTTTTCATTATTAATATAGGATATTCAAATTTTAATATATATTTACCTTAATTTAAATTAAAATTTCAAAATATTTTTTCCAATATAATTTATAAATCATAATTTACTCATATCTCATTTTCTTTTTATTTCATCGATCATTCATTTTCACTTTTCATTTAAAAATTATATTCATTAGTTAATTAGTAATTTATCTCACTATCCATGATATAGCTTATTATTTTTCTTTCAAACTTCAACATGTAAATATTTTACAATCATCTTAATTCAAATTCAAATTTCAAAGTGTTTTTTATTATACAATTTATAAATCATAATTCAAAGATATCTCATTTTCTTACTATTTTATCGATTGTTCGTTTTCATTTTCATATAAATTGTAATCATATTAGTTGATTGATGATATAGTTCATTATTCTTATTAGTTTATTATTTTTTACTACACATTCACACGTGTTCCAATTAATAAGTAAATATTTACAATAATATTAATTCGAATACAAATTTCAAAGTTTTTTATAATATAATTTATAAATCATAATTTATTTTTATTGTTATATCTCAATTTCCTTTTATTTTATTGGTATATAAATTAAATATTTCAATAAGACACACTAAAGTATACACAATATTTGTATATTATAGAATAATTGAGTATATTGATAATATATATATATATATATTGCCGAATCAAATGAACTAAGTAATTATCAGACACTACTAATTGTTTGATATTGATTTTGATTAATAATTGTAATTTAATTCAATGTAATGATGTTTGTTGGATATCATGGGTTTAATCAAATTCATTTGTGTTTGTTCCATTATCAAATCTCAATTCTTATTTATAACTATAAACTATAATTTTATTTACCTCATAATTAGATAGTTTTTTGTTAGACTACTTCAAAATTCAAATATACTATTTTATATTAATATTATAACTAAATAAATTCTAAATGTATATATCTTAAAGTTGGATAATCAATTTTTGATTACATTATTTTTTATCATATAAATCTATTTACATATTTTTTAATAAAATAAGATTAAATTAATGTTTGTAAATATCATTAATTGATTCCCTTTTTTATGATAATATTAATTCTTAATTTTCGTATAGTTCATATAGTCTATTATTATTAGTTGAATATATTTATCTGTTAAATTGATAATATGATATTCTATGTGTTTATATAAATATAATATCAGAATATAATATATAAATATTTGCATATATTTAAGTTTTAGAGAATTGTTATAAAAATATTACTTGATTCAATTGACAAAATTTTTAATAACTTGGTCGTATGACTATAATAACATATTGAAATACATTGGCTAATGTTTAAATCTTGTTGGGGGTGAAAATTTAATTTTTTTAGCTTATTTGTCAAAGCTCGATTACAAGTTCTATTAAAAGCTCGCGAACTACTCGATAAAAGCTTGTTTATAGTCGAACTCGAGCTACTCATGAGAGGCTCGCGAGTAGCTCGAGTTCGGCTCGAGAAAATTATCGAGCTTGAAAAAAGTTCGAATTCGACCCGTTTAATAAATGATTGAGTTTCAATCAAACTTTTTTCAAACCAATATCCGAATAACTCACGAACAGTTTAATTCATTTACAGTCCTGTGAAGGGTAGTAAATGAAAATTTATTGGGTAGTAAATGAAAATTTATTTTGTACAGTGGGCATTTTATCCAAACTTGAGAAAATATAGTGGTGCCAAATGAATTTAGCCCAATCTTTATCGACTCAAATCAATTGGAGGGTTGGAGCTTCAAGCCACGTGCAGGTCAATGCTCGCTCTCTCTCTCTCTCTCTCATCCTATGGATTTGCAGCAGTCAGTGGAAGTAATTGCAAGTTATAAGTGACAAACGAGGTAAGACAGCGACGTCTCCAACATACGACGGGCCCATTCTATGGCTACTCCACCCAAATTTACAATTTGCGGCCGCGATTGATCTCCTATTTCTCTCTCTTTCTCTCTCTGTCATCGATTGATCGATGCTGGTTTCAACTACAGCACCACCATCTTCATCCTCTTTCTCGCTCGGTAATTATCCTATATCTCATTGCCTTTTTATCTGTTTCCTTTGTAATTTATGTCCCATTTTCTCTGGTGTTTTTTCATCGAGTAATTTCTTCCTTTTTTTGTGTGTTTATGGACTAAAACCCATCAAGTAGTTTTCTTTGCTTTTATGAGAAATCAAAGCAATTTTCACTTTTGTTTCTCTTTAAATTTTGGGATTTTCTGAACCCTTCAATTGATCGTGAATTTGTGATGGGACATTTCTGTTTCGCCCTTTTGTGAGACATGACTCATAACTCGTCTCTTCTTATTTAATTGCATATTTTCTCATTGTTTTTGTTGATTATTGTCTGTGTCTGTATTGAGATTTCAAATCGAGCAAATGCATTTCTATTGTGAATAGAGCAAAGCGAAGGCGGAAAAAAAGAATAAAAAATTAAGTCTTTCTATGATACGCCATTGATCTGGAATTTCTTTGAGCTCTTGAAAAATGTATATTTGACGTTTTTACGATTTCATGCCAACTGAATCGTTTCGACTGTTATATTTTATCGACTCTTACTGCATTTCCAATTCTAGGTGGCTCAGGCTGTTCTCACTGCCTAAGATGCCATGTTGAACCCATGATTTGCTCAACGTCATATGGATTCTCCAGCAGTTCGATTAAGGCTCCATTTGAGCTTCAAAGAATTTCTCAGTATTCAGGCTTGAGGTGCAGCCTTGTTACATTTGTTCAGTTGCCGCCATCTTCATCCCTCTCTCTCCTGTTTTCACTCTGTGCACATTTGTGCCTCGCTGCTGTAATATTACTTTTGCCATTTTCTCCTTGTCAAATAAAACATCACCACACACGGATATGAACAAAGTGCACACACAGAGATGGCCGCTTAAAGGAATAAGAGGGTCCAGAGTTTCAAATGCTTTTAGTCGCGTAAGTATGATGTTAGAATACCAGATAGAGATGTAAGAAGATGTTTGAATGATGGAGAAACTTACAAGACTACAGTAAAAGAATACACTATATCTTGCTCTACTTTGTGAGAGTAGAGAAGGCCAGCTTTTTGGTTCTTGCATGCAATCATGTACATATGCTGGGCAGGGACTGGGATATATATACTTAACATTCTTGTAAGATATTATTGCTGACTTGTCTTCCAATGGCGCGTGTAACATAAAAATTATACTTTTTTCCTGCTATTCAGAAACGCAGAAGTTCCTCTTGGTTCCATGTTTGTGTATGTTGCTTAACTTTCGCCTTTTGAATGAGTTCTGACAACAACTAAATATTGCAGTTTCAGAAGGGAAAATCTGTTCTTTGGGACCGCGCAGCTTCACTGGTTGCTTCAAGGGCGCGATACTTGTGTTTCACAAGTTTCAGTAGCTGCTGATTATTCAGATTCAGTTCCCGACTCATCTAGTTATGCTTCTAGTAATGGTTATCACCCACTTGAAGAATTGAGAGATCATGGGCGTGCTCGTGATACAATGCCTACATCTGCTGAAATAGCAAGGACTGCTGTCGAGGTTTCCCTTGATATATGATATATATTTCCCAAATCAAATATCTTGTGCTATAATACCTAAAAGTACTCTAGATACAATGGTATGTTGAGTAGATTTAGTCAGAATCTAGAATATATAATTTATTTTTTTTTTGCTTAGGCTAACAGCAAGGCATTGGTGATATTTCCGAGCATTGTGCACTCAGAGCCACATGAACAAATCTCGTGGGCTGAATTTGAGTATGTTATAGATGACTTTGGAGGTTTGGCTTTCCCTTTCGTAGAGTCTGACACATTTTTCTCTTAACATCATTTTGCATATGTGTCATTTTTTAGATACTTTAAAAGTCCTTTCCTTATTGTGGTTTTCACTTACTCTTCAGACATATTTTTTGAGGTTTTTGATGGTCAGAACATCTTGCAAGATCATGGAGCTAGTAATCCTGTGGTGAGATTTTAATCTTGCGTGCCCTGTAGTTGAATTTGTAACTCTTATCTCATATTTCTCTTATTTGGGGAACTGCAGGAAACATTATTCTTTTAACTTTGAAGTTGCACTGAATTTCCTTTAAACATGTTTTGCAAAACCATAACTTATTGCTGTCAACTGTTTAGTTTTTTTCTTTTTAAAGATATAGAGTGATATCACATGTTAATATGGGGGTGAAGAGAGGATTCAGAGGAAGTTTTATGAGAAAGTTACACAACCATTACCGAAAATCCAACCAATTTATCTTCAAATTGACTCTATCCTTGTACAGAATTTCTGGTATTTGCTACCGTTCTCAAGGCTTCTATGTTTCCCCTATTCTAAGTAATGTAAAATATGGGAACTCAACTTATGCTGTGCAAGCTAACAAGAGAATATCATTAACAAATATCTTATTGACATCTTGATGCCAACCAGAACTTGGAACTTGCTTCTGTCTTTTCCTTCAATTTTTCTGTTGTTTTGACTTTAGGTACTGTATATTCATTAAAATTTATTGAGACTTCATAGTCTATCCATCCTAAGTTAGAAGCTATTTTTGTAAGATGTCCAGGTTCCATAAGATTCCATTCCCTGAAATGGAAATGTTGTCCAAAAATATGCTCTCACTTACAGTTGCAATCTGACAGCATAAGCAATTTTCTTGAGATTATGTACTGAAAAATTGTCATTTTTTATGCCTTAGACCGCTTTGATTGGAATGGACATCTCGCATTATGAGAGCAGGAAATTGGATCTTTATGATGACAACATCTTGGACATTGAAGCTGGAGATGACGATTTTTTTTCTGATGACTATTTTGAAGTGAGAGATTTGATCACCTATATGAAATATTTGCCGTTTAGTTCATCAATTGTCCTCTCTTTTAAATAATGCCTCTTTTGCATTGTCCAGGTTGAGGAACCTAACAAGACAGACATTTGGATTAATTGGGGGATGCCTGAGAATTCCACCTGGACCCATCCTGTTTATTTTGCCAAGTGCTTGACAAAGGTTGTTCTTGTTATGGTTATTGAGTTTCCATTTTTCCAACCAAAAATGCTTGAACCTGTTCTCTTTCAACTTTAGCATGATCAGGCCTATCTTCTCAACCGCCATGACAAAATCTGAGCTTTCCTTTTGTATTTCTAAAGGCTAAAAAACAAAATTTGATTTTCATAAGTAGAAATATAAATTAATTCTAATAATAGAACATAAAATGTAAAAACATTAGAAATTATTACCCAAAAGTATCATACCATATATGAAGCTATGAAGCTAGTATGATTCTAAACATGAAAGTCTATAACGTATATATAGTTCTTTATAAACTTCATATGTTAATGCTAAAAGTATACATTCGAATTCAAATTCCAAAAGAAACAAAAAAGAAGGATTCAAATTTTATAGTTAACGTACTATTTTGTAGGATCACGTATACATTTGACAAGTTATGAAGCTTTTTTATCTGCATTTGTGGAGGAACTATTCAATAAGTTAATTTTACTGCTAAATTATATCTAGATGCTTGAAAGTTGGGGTTGTATATTGTACTGACGCATAATTTGGAGCTTTAATTTTGCATTTTACAACTGAAACTTGCTTTAGATATATTGATCAAAATCATGCTCGATGTTTATTAATATTTTATTTTGTGTTTTGATTTAAGATAGTTGCAACCCCAGTTCCAACTACTAGTGACAGTATAGAGCCAGTTAAATGTTTGTCCGTACCATCATGAAGATCACATATATACTCCAAAGGATTTTAATGTCCATTAATCTTTTAGCTGAAGCATTAACAACTGAGGATTCCATCTCTGCATGGCCTTTGTGAAAGGCTTGGACTGGTTGTAGTATATACTTAATTGGCATTTAAGTTAGACAAGCATCTAAAATTACCTTGAGCAACAAGTTTTCTGTGGCTAGATAGTAAAGGAGTGAATAATTTGATAGGAATATGATAGAGCATGAAATGGTTCAGGTATTTTTAAGATATGTGGTTTATATGTTAAATCGTTTTGAACTTATTTTCTTCATCTTTCATAGGCTATTGATGTGGAACATGCTAAACTGATGGATCACCCCTCAAATGGTGTTGCTGTCTGGGGGTTTCTCAAGCCTACTTTCATAGATGAAGAGTTTTACCTCCGACGGCTCTTCAATGATGAAGAAAGTGATAGTGACACCTCAGAAAGCAAAGGTAACTAAAAGTGTGTAGTGTATTTTGTAATTGAATTAAACTTAGTCTTTATTTTCCTTTTACTTTTTTTTTTTGCGAGTATAATTTAAAATCCAATTACACTTTTTTTTCTTCATATTATAGTATTATACAAGACAAACTCCTATGAGATTTCTTGCATATCGCTTTGATGTAGTAAGATAAAAATTGGAAGTACCTTTAACTTGATGGAACATGAATCAAGTATCTAAAGCTTAATCATGGTTTTGATTTTCCTTTTTCTTTTTTAGATTTTAAACCTGAATTTGATGTTCCATCATTAGTTTGCCATCTTTATGCTACCTTTTAGTTTCTCTGAAGTTGGTTTTCTCAGATGGAGATATTGTGAGCTACAGTACAAAGGATGATGGAAGATGTGGTAGATCAACTATTTATAGATTGGATATCACAAAGATAGAGCTATTCTCAGTCTATGGTGTTCAGGCATGTACAATCAAGATTTTTCATTAGTACTCTATGACATTGTCCCTTTGTTTTATGTTCACTTCAGTTCATTGACATTCACATTATATATATCAGTGGGGATTTATTCATGGGTTCTAGTTATCTTTCTCATTCACTTGTTTCTGACTAACAAATGAGCTGTTCAAAAAGTTTTTTTCTTGTTATACACATGTGAGTGTTCTTAAGTGTTGGTATGATGTTGATTTCTGTTATGGGTCTTTTGCAGTCAATGGTTGGTGTTCAGGATTTTCAATATGCTGAGCCCGACATTCTTGTGCACTCAAAGCCATCAATCCTAGAGCGTTTTGATCAGACAGGAAAGAGGTGCAGTGGTGCTCTTAAAGCTCTTTGCAAAAAGAAAGGGCTTCATGTTGAGGTTAGACTTGTGTCTATTTTAA
Source organism: Perilla frutescens (assembly GCA_026008535.1). Taxonomy (NCBI): domain Eukaryota; kingdom Viridiplantae; phylum Streptophyta; class Magnoliopsida; order Lamiales; family Lamiaceae; genus Perilla; species Perilla frutescens. Next base: position 15,140,039 of record BRKX01000013.1, read on the forward strand.
TTTTGCGTGCCATAACATACCATGAACAGTTGCTCATAGATTTCATTCATATTACAGAATTGAAGTAATTGTAGAAAGTCCCCTGAGGTCTTTAGTTTGTTTATAAATATAGATAACCTCATCTGGCACGTACATTTGTTAGAACCTAAAATCCCTGGTTGTTGATTCAAATTAGAGATTGGAGGTTTATCCCTTCATAAAACTTTTACTTATGATTTCTTAATGAAATTCAATTTCTTGTTTTTTTTATAAAAAAAAGAACGAAAAAATTAACTGTATCATGTTACTGACAAATTGTGTCTTTACACATTGATGTTGATTGGTCTTGTACACATTGATGTTGATTGGGATTGATTAGCATTCCCATATTCAGTTTGACAATATATATACAAGATGATGATCAACAGTAAACACAATTAAACACTGCTGCTAGCTTCCAGCTTTCTTCTGGGAAAATATGATAGTTATTCCCGTCTGATAGTTCTGTTTTACTTGGGGAATGACTAGTAGGATCCGAGAATTTGATGATCACTCTATAGGTTCTCACTTCTCACCTCCTATGCAGATGGTGCACATAACAACTCAGATTATCTGATCCCACCGTCCTTTTGTAGGGTGCAAATCTAATTGGAGTCGACAGCCTTGGGATGGACGTCAGAGTTTATACAGGAACAGAAGTACGAACACATCGATTTTCCTTCAAAACCAGGGTCAGTAAGCACAGCATTTTTCCAGGATGCCTTTTTTGTGAAGCCTTTTCTTTTCAATGTTACATTCATATTTCTGTCAGCTGGCTGATTGACCTTATAATAAACAAGGCTGATTTTATCCGTCGCTTGGCTCGTTGTGCAGGCGACTTCAGAGTGTGCTGCAGATAAACAGATCCAGCAGCTCTTGTTCCCAAGGTCGAGGAGAAAAAAATTAAAGGGTCTTGATAAATATAGAGAGGACTCATATTGATACATACTATTTATTTATCTTTTTCAATTTTGAGGCTGGAATAAATGTCAAGAATAAAGCTATTGTGAAAGAAAGCTTCACAATGACTTTTTTCGAAGAGTTGGGTGGCTAACGTCTCTTACTTTCTATTGGTGTAAATCCCGTTGCCCTTCTACCTTTTCTTTTCTTTTCTTTTTTGTGAGGGGTTCTTTACTTTCTCATTATTTTGATCGTTGGAAAAATTGATTGAAGTATAGGATTCTTGCAAGAAATTGGTTTCTATCTCAAACCATCGACCGTTTTTGGAGCCGCCAATGATGTACAATCAAACAAGGTGAACCCAACATTAAAAAGTTGGGAATGTTTCCCATCACACGGGTGCATCTAATCCACGTGTCAAACAGGCACATAGTCGGTGCGTGTATTTTTTTTTCCCAACAAAATATATAACTTTGAATTAAAGCAAATTGATTTTTTTTCCTATACGGTAACTCAAGTAGTGTGTTCAATAATTAATTTTTCAAAATAAATATATAATTTAAAATGAAATTAGTGATACATAAAATTAAAATTAATTAATTTTTTTTATCCGACGACTGTATACTCTCGCCTGACTAATAAAACTCTAAAAATTCCTTAAAAAACCTAAAAAAAACTCCAAAAATCCTAAAAAAATTCTAAAAAAAATTGAGATGGAGTAAACTCTATTTGAATGAATTAAACTCACATAGGTCAAGTAGCGAAGTTATACTTTTCAAGGTACATATGATACATTTATTGTCTTTTTTTTTTGTGGGTGGGTTGGTCAACTTGCGGCTCACCCAACTCATGGTCTAATGTTATTTAACTATTTGATGAAAAACTTTGCGTGAAAAGTTTGAATTTAATTAATTTATTATCAAGTCGAATTCAAATTTCTTTTACCAAATACATTCAAAACTCTCAATTTCATTTAGATATGTCCTCAAATTTAAGATGAAAGTACCAAAAATGTTAAAAAGATACTCTCAATTTCACAATAATTGAAGTTTTAGCCTTTCAATTTTATTTCTAATTATTTGATGTTTTAAACATTTTCACACTTTTTATAAAGTGTACTCCTATCAAAACATCATAAAATCTCTCACATATTAACTTACATTTGATTGATGATTTTTTTTCCATAAAAGTGGAGAGACAAGTGCATATTTGTCTCTTTTTTTACTAAGTAATTTTTGTTGTAAAACCTAAAGCATCAATTATAATGAAACCGGGAGAGTAGAAAGAAGAATATTTGAAGATCTTTAATTTTATTTTTCATCTACATCAATCATTAATTAGAAGTGTGAGCTATGAATAACTCGACCTAAACATGATCTAGTTTCAAGTAATATGTGAACTCATGCAACCATAACTAACAACAATAATTATGTAAAAACAGAAATGAGGGGAAAAGGAAACAACCAAGTTCAACTATAGGAGTAATTTCCAATAAAATCTAATTCCCCTTTTTTTTAGCCCAATAATCTAATTCCTTTTCATGCTCTTTTCTTAAACAACAGCAATGCTCGATCATCTTTATAGTAGAAGCATGCAAGAATATGTACCTACTCCTATAAAAATCACCAGATCAGAATCTCTTTCCTTCCGATCCCCATGGTATTTCCTAGCTTCTCGATTCCGACCCTCCGTCTCCGGCTGCAGAACTGGAACTAACATCATGTTTTCCACCATAGCCATATCCACCTTTGGAGCTCCCAACTGCGTCTCTATTTTCCGGGCGGCCTACTACAGCCTCCTCATCGAAGTGCTTGCTACGCTCAATCTCCTCATCCGCCACCTCAGCAGTATTCTGATCAATTTTATCGCCCCTGCAACCAGTTCGTCGTTAAGTCATCAGTGTGACGAAAGAAATGGAAGAAGAGCAGTTATAACGACTGGTGAACAGCAGGGAATGCCATGAAGTTTATGTAAGAAGATGTGGATTGTATCATAATGAACAGAACCTCGATTTTCGGGGAAAGCAGATAAGATTTTAGCCACTGTGGTGCTGAAGGTAAAGAAACCTCAACAAGATTTGCTAAACAGTCTAGTTACAGTTCATTCATGCAACACAAACATATCCAGAAATACAAATACTCTCTGCCACTGATAATAATTAATTTACGTAGATATAAGAGCTCGATTCCTCATGGATCGCCCTAATAGTATGCAGTCGAACTATTTCTAATACTAGATGAATGATAAATCAAATGTAAGCTTTTGACTGGAGTGAGTTCCCATGACTGTTTAGTTGAAAACAATTGATATTGGTTACTACCTTCATAGATGCTTAAGTTCACCCTCACATTCTTGCTAATAACGATCACAGATAAAAAGTAACGCAACCTCAAACAACGATCACAGTTAAACATAATAGAGACGGCCTTTTGTGGTTTTTTTTTGTGACTCCTGCTAACTGCGATACAGTGCAGGGACAAAGAACTGAAAGTGCATAATTTTTTTGCATACCCTGAATAAACAACAATTCCGAGAGCTACAGCAGCGAAGGCTACGAAGTACATCCAATCAACCTGGAGAGTGAAAAATACGATTTAAAAATTAGAATTATAGGCAGACAGAATCCATGTAAATAAATAATCAGCATTTTATTTTATTTTCGACAACTGTGTCCTTCCACACCTTTTCATGGTAAGCAAAGATCCGAATTAGAACTGCCCACATATCCGAGGTTAGGAGTGACAAATTAAGCATTGTTGATCCACTTATCTGCATATGAAAAGTTGTGAAATAGTTATTCATCTGAAGAACAAATAAACGATGGAAAAAATGGTTGAACTAAGAGTAAAGACATGAGCATATTTAAGAAAGGACAGCGCATACCAACGAGAATAACTGTAATGGTGATAGAGAGAAAAGGTAATTAAGGAACCTCAGAAAGAAAGACTTCCAAGATTATTTGAAAGATGAGGAAATAAGAAGTTCAAGATTGGAGAGTGTCTTCATTGTCCATATCTATTAAGCTGAAATATTCACCTAATTGTGGAGCCATTCAGAATCAGCTAAAAATAAAACCACCTTACCTTAAGTAAGACAGGGACTCCAGAGTAAAACAGAAACATAGCAACAGAAAATCCGACAAAAGGAAACGTCTGCAACAGAAAGCGAGCAATGTTATCAGATCAAGTTTCAATGCAAATTAGAAGTTACTATGGCAGTAGCATGAGGATTCCTTAATCCATGTGAAGCCACAGATAGAGCTTATTCAAACCACATAAATCAAGATTGGCAACTTGCATTTTTCAAAAAAGAGAAACACATAAAAAAAGCTGAGTACTACAGGAATTGTGAGATTATAATAGCTTTCTCAATGGGAATAACCATTACACAAGTATGAATTTGTTACCAAAACCAATACTTCTATTTATGAGGTGTGGTGTATTCAATGTGTTTCAGTGAGGAATTAGATGCAACACGACGTTGATTGTATTACAACTCTCTGACTTAAAGTCATTATTCATTTATCCGCAGCATTAAAATTAGCCTTTTGTGCTCCAAATTTGCCTGAATCATATACATAATATGCCTCTAAATTGGCACACTGCCACATACAGCCTAATAAGCCTCTGACAAGCTACTTAACCATTTATTTCATGCTCTAACACCCCTTACTTATGAAGATGGAGTATCATGCCACGTTTTATACAATAGATATAGAAAAATATTTGGGGCATTGAGGTGATGAGGTCAAATAGCTTATCCTGTTCTCTAAAATCAATTAAATATAGCCTCCTCCCTCGAACTGATTCCTTGGCTCATTAAACAACAAAGAATATAATAAGAAACACGGAAGGACAATCTGAACCATCTAGATTTAAAACAAGAGAATAATTTTTTGAATAACTACTTTTCTTCTGCTAAATTATGCAAGTAGTAATTAATATTTCTCAGCTCTCTAAGAGGAAATTGATGGCAACACACACACACACACACAGAGAGAGAGAGAGAGTACCGCTCCCGTCGTCCAGTGAATAGATTTGAGTTCATCACGTTCAAGTATGCATCTGTAGCACAATGTTCAAGAAATTTCATTCAGAACTAGTACATTCTTGCCATTAGAACAAAGTGATCTTAAATCAGTATGAAGAAACTATGTAGTGAATAACTGCAAAGAACGAAGAAAAAGGATACATTTGGCAAGCGCTGATAATTGCACCAAACAACCCCAAGAAAGCCATAAGTTCAACCCTATCAGCATTTTTAACAAAATACTCCTGCATGAAACAATGATGCAAGAATTTTACCTCCAGATTCAGAAGAAAAGAAAGAATCAAATTACACCTGAAGATTTATATGCTAATTAAAATGCACTGAGCTGCAGATAATTGTGGCTAAAAACTGTAAAATAAAGGAAAGAGAGCATATAGCAAAATTAAGTACAATTGAGTTGCAAAAGAGAAGTAAAAAAGAACAAGCATATGAATCCAATAAAGAGTCCAAGATTAAAGAAATTAGACAAACAAAGAACATCGTGCTATCTGAGCAGGAACGAAAAAGGAAAGATATTTATGAAGAAGAGAGAGCTTTCTAAACTCCAGACAGAACAATTCCCACATACAAGGAGCCAAAACAACAAACAACAAATAGTTCCCGCAAGCTACCTACCTCGCTGACATTACTAACACCATAAAGTGTGGCTCCAGCGATAACAAGCAGATCACCTTTGATAGGGTTGCTACCACCTAAAACAACAATAAGTATAAGAACACGGCTGGAAAGAGTGAAGCAAAAATGAGAGAGATAAAAGCATAAATAAAAGCAAAATTTGGAAGCAAGTAATCCTCAACAATTTTAATTTGGGTTAGCTTAACTACTTTATTGATTACATTCTCTTTTCCTACCACGTTAAAAAAGTAATAATGACAATACAAAAGAAGTCCCAAGGTAAATTATATCCTTTCTACCTTATCTTCCCAAATGCTTCCTAGCATAACTGAACATGGTAGTGCTTCACCTTACAATCCGGCTGACCTTACTCTCAACTTAATAGGATGCAGAGTAATAATGTACCTCAAATCTAAGAGAACTAGTATTTTGACTTGATCCACTAGAAAGTACTGCAGGGATAGCATAATCAAGTATAAAATGAATTTTTCCCCCTCCTACTATTGGTTGAGTGGGGAAGAGAAGAGTACAGTTCCTAAATTCACCTTGTCATGGATATTAACTAGAACAATTATTTTAACACATTGCAGAATACTACTTACTTGATCTATCTGCAGAATGGACATCTGAGAAAACAACCATTACGAGACCAGCAACACATATTACTACACCAACCAACTTCTTAAATCTGTATTTTGTCTTCAAAAAGAACCAGGTGAGGAATAGGACACATGGTATGGTCCAACAGTCCAGCAACATGACACTGGTAATTGATGTATACTGATACGCCTTCACCACTGTCATGTCAAAAGGTACTTAGTTTATTCTTCAATAAGCATGCAGAAGGATTATACATCTAGCTGACAGTTTCATAAGTAAAACAACGTTACAAGGTAATTTCAAAAATAGCAACATTGTGATGATAACTCTACTTTTAGGAAATCATAGAAACAGGATATATTGGCATTCATACAAGTTTCTTAAATTTTCTCAATATAACTTGTGGCCTGTAAATAAATGGGCAAACACTTAGTACCATTAGTTAGATACTCATGCCTCAGCTAGCATGATGTGAGTCCATTCCTTAATAATGCATCCACTATCTCAAGTTACAGATGTTCAAAAGGCACTCAAATCACTTGAAAGAATGAATAAGAAAACTTGAAATATGAGATCATTTTAGTTGTTTTACATCTAGTCTTCAAACATATCTCAAATAACAACAAGAGGACATATTGATAGATACTTACCAAGAAAATTGGCTTCCACATCAACCACTCCAAGCAAGATGTAGTAATACCATTTTGCCTGCTTATAGAAAAGGGTTATACAAACATGTAAAACCATAAAAATTTATTCATAATAAGCCTTTGATTATGAAATCATTATCTAGAATACAAGTTTCACTTTGGAAGTATATACAAATAAGTATAAGTGAACCTACTCAACTGCTCGAAATTAGATGGAAACATCCCCAAAAAAGCACTAAAAAATCCTATCCTTCATTAAAATTCTTGGACATTCAGATTTATCTAGTCTGCTTCAGCCCATTAGAATACTTACCATATTAAACCCATAACACAAGCATGTGCATACTAGTTTACTACCAAATGGAAGCTTCAAATCAGCAATACTAAACCAGAAACAGCCATAGATTTTCAAATAGGTTCTATGAACACACGTGCAAATCGTCCTCCATAAATTCTCTGTCCACATAAGTTCATACTCATTTGCAAAAGGCTCACCACAAACATTTGCTCAAAGTACTGTGCAAGTTAAGAGTGATAAGAATCATGTCTAGACTCTAGAAATTTTAACCAGCATTCCTTCTCAGAATAAACCATGTGATAAATGGAAACAATGAGCTCAGAGAGATCAATATATCAGGTGCCAATAGCCAATAACTGACAATAAATATATATTAATCAATCACAATAACACCAAATAGCAGCAGATACCATATCTTCGCAACAGGTTAAAGGTAGTGATTTCCAACCACAAAAGTGTTTGGTATATTAACACCCTGAGTTTTAATAGGCATATTTTTCGCAACGAAGAACATCTTAGTAGCTTATAGTGCGAGGGGTCAAGTATGAAACGTGTCTAAATGCTGAATCCTCCCAATTGATGCTCGTTGCTCAAAGCACACCTCATTTTTAAATAATATTTCGTTCACCACTAAATTTCAAAAATTGAAACTTTGGTCTCAGTATTAGAAAGCTAATCTTGGGCTCAGCTGCCAAAGCGATCTAGAAAGGAAAAATAACTCGGCAGTGATATTAGCTAAGCAAGAACAACAAACGCATCTTAAATTACAAAGCAGCTTCAAACTGAAAGATCAATTCATAGACCATATTTAACTGAAAAAACAACGCCTGAAGCCGAATAATAACTGACCTTGAGAGATTGCCTTCTATAGAGCATAATGCTCCCATACACCAATGCCAATAATACATAGTTCAAGAAAGACTGAGAAGTTGGTGCGTTGATTCCTATAGATTGCAGACAAATGGGAGTCTTGGATATATTAGAAAATGGATACAGCTAAAAAGGCCATTTTTTCTTCATCGGCTTAATACCAAAATACAACACCCACAATTTCCAAGTAAACGAAAGCAAAGCAATCCTAAATTTTGATGATAAATATCTATAAATGCTAAAGCATAGTACCTAGTACCTACAACGATGGATCTAATGAGCCCACAACATGAAACCAAGAAATCTCAGAATAAAACAAATAAATTTGATCAAGATGAGAACACAATGATATTATCATCAACATTAAAATGGAAAGGGAAAAAAAGAAACAAAAAGCAACCTTTTTTTGCGAGTTCCGAAGATGAGAATCCAGTGGACGTAACCAAAAGAGAAAGCAACTGTCCTAATCCAAGTCCCACTAATGTATTCTTTGTCCAAAACTCATCCAAATTCACCATTTTTTTTAATTTTCAATGTGTCAAATTTAGGATTTTGTGGCAAAAAAAGGTGGAAACTTCAAGAAACCACGATAGGTGAAGTATGTACTCAACTCAATTTGTTCAGCTAAAACACCTAAAAAAGATAAATAAAAAAAAATCGAAAAACAGAGTAAAGCGAAACAATTTGTCTGATTGGTGAAAAGCAAAAAAGGAAACTGGTTCTGAAGCAAACCGACAAAATTTGCCCCAGAACCCTTTTAATTTCTCCTGTTCTTACATGGCTGAATTATAGAGATATATAGACGCAATGATTGGTGAAAATAGTGCAAATTTCCGAGTGGAAAAACTGAACGGCTGTCACAAATTCCCAGATGCTTTATCACTCTCGTATAATGACAGCATTTATTCTAAAAAACAAAAAAAAAAACTTGAAGAGTGAAAAAGGTTATAGTTTTTTCATACTATTACATTTCTAATCAAAAGTAATGTTATTAAATTGTAGATTGGTTAGAATATAATTAAAATAGGGACCCAGAGATTCTTGTTTTGATCGTTAAAACTTTATAGTGGTGAGCTCCAAATAAAGAATATAGATAGGAATGAGCATATAACTGCATAAGAATATGAAAGTGATATTTCAGAAAAGATTTTACGTTTCAAGAAAAAATGGGTCCACTCGTATTGATGCAGCGCATAGTCGTCGTCGTCGTCCTCGTCTATGATCAATTCAAAATCACATTTGAGTTGCTTTTTTAAGAAACAATTTTTATAAAAAGACATCCAACTACTTTTCTGATGGAACAAATTAGTATATTTATGTGTTCACACACACTGTTCATCTTTAGTTCAATATTCAAATTTCTTTAAGCTTTTGTGGAGCTTTAAATTTTATTTGAACTTGTATGATTGTTAATTAAAGGAGTTTAAATTGAGTTTTTTTAAAGAATTGGATACAAGTTGAGCTTGAATGGTTCTAATAAATTTTTCACACTTCATTTTTTTTAATATAAATTATCAAGCTCGAGCTTTATAAGTTGAGGTCTATCCTACTAATAAAAATGTGTTCAATATTATTAATTATGTTTACTTAGCCAAAATAAGAGCTTAAAAATAACAAATACATATCAATATATGTAAATAAATAGTGGAAATGTACCGAATTTAGCCTTGAGAGAACCATTTAACTTGACAGTGAGATAGTGTTAATTGTGGTGTGTGTTGGAAGGGAAAATTCTATGCTACCCCAGGCATTATCCGAAGTGTCGCAATAGGTGTTTTGTAGTGTCACAATAGACCTATTGGGATACTTAAGGTAATACCCGGAGGTAGCATAGAATTTTCCCTTTTGGAAGGAGAATATAGTTGAAGAAATTAAGGTCTTGTTTGTTTTCATTTTTAAATGGAAATTTCTCACTTTTACTATTCGAAATATCGAAAACACGATTATTTTACTCATGTTTAATTTTAGTTTTCACTTTTTCCAATTCTATATAACTTATTCAATCATTAAATATTCATTATAACCACACAAATATTTATCTTTTTATATCAACAACAAATTTAAATTGAAAATATAATCAAACAAACATATTTTCATTTTTCAAACATATAACTCTAAACATTAAAACATTCATCAAAATAAAATCATTACATTTTTTCAAAAATCAATATACCTCTTGTAATTGAACTGGAAATACTGAAATTAAAAATTAATGTTGAAATAAAACCAAACAAGCCCTTAACTTTTTATATATCCATATCCCATGTTGATATGAAGTTAATAATTTAAATTAATTGACTCAAAAAAATAATAATTTAAATTAATACATAAAGATGTATAATGTAATGGGAATTAAATTCAGAAACAAAACGAGCAATATCATTAATATCATATGTTGTGTTCTTCACAAATTCAACCTTCTTCAATTTCGCCATCATTCGTCATTATTATTTGTATTAAAATTAATTAATATAGGCCTAATAAAATACTATATTATATAAGAAATCAACTTCGTTGGATTTGATTTGCACTCATTCATTTTAGTTAATTGAAGTTTTGCTGGAGTTCGATTATATTAATTAAAATTCAATCAAAGTCAAATATGTTTTTTTATAGTTTGCTTGGTAAACTTTAGTTTCAATAATAGCCAATTTCTGGCCAACTTGATTCATATACATTGTATTAATAAAGTGTAGTAGCTGTTAAATGCATAAAAAGAAAAGCACATACTATTATTGTTATTATATAGATTAAAGTGAAATACTAATATGAACTTATACATGACCAAATAATTTATGAGAGTTTCTAAATGCACCACTAAAATTACTCTTTGCACTACACTTACTCTATGCACCACTATTTTTACTCTTTGCACCACACACATTTACATTACTACTCCTCACTCCAAAAATATTTGTTTTACATGAAAAAAAAACAAAAAAAATATGTTCGGAAACAAAATTTCGAACACGTTCGTCTTGTTCGAAAATATTAATTCGAACAACTCATACTTAGAAAAAAAAAGTTGGTTCGAAAATTAAAGTTTGAACAACTCTCATTTGTTCAGAAACTAAAGTTCGAACAACCCTCATTTGTTCGGAAACTAAAGTTTGAACGACACTTAGAAAATTTCAGCATACAAAGGTGTTAGAAATTATTTTCCGAACAAACTATGTTCGAAAATTAAAGTTCGAACCACTACAATATTTTCAAAAAATTGAATTCGAACACATTGAACTCCGTTTTTTCTCCAAGTGTTGTTCGAAAAATGGAGTTCGAACCACTCCAAAATGTTCGAAATTTTCAGTTCGAACATATCGCGATCTGAACAAAAAAAACCTCCACAACACTTTCTAAACTTGATTATTTTCGATCAATACACTCATACTAGCATCTAATACTTCTAATAAACTATTAGAAGTTGATGAATACTTCGATTAATTTATTTTCTTTTTAAAAATTTTTTAGTTTTGAATTTGTGGTGCATTGAGTAATTTTAGTAGTATGAACAAGTAATAAAAGAGTATTGAAGTAATTTCATAATTATTTTATTTTTTCTTTTTTTATTTTGTGGTGCAAAGAGTAAATTTAGTGGTGCAAATAGAAACTCACATAATTTATTTTTCAATGCGAATGCAAAAAAGGATTTACAATAAAGAGAAAACTGTAAAAGATTGAAATTATAATTTTATTCGGGCCAAAATAGTGTTGCTTTTAGGTGGCCAAAACAAAGCTACATAACTTAAAAAATATTAACAGAATTTTAATTTATAATTTGACAGTCACGAATTCACTCACTGTCAAATTCCTAACTTAAAAAAAAATAAAAATAAAAATAAAAAAAAACCTAACTTTTGAATTTTGAGTCAAAGAGGGAAGAGGGCTTCCACCAGCCGCATAATGTGGACCTTTAAACTTTTTTGGGTTGACATTTAATCAATTAGTTGCCTTTTAATTTTTTTAATGTGTGAAGAGAAAACCAAATAATGCTTTTCTTGATTCTCATTATTTACTTTATATTATACAGCATAAGCATTCATGGAATCAAATGATATTATTTATCACTAACAACACTTTATCCTAATTTCATTCATCTTTTACTATCATAAAATTCACTTTTAGTGCGTAGACTCTTGATGCCTTTGGACATTAATGGATGTCATTCTAAATTTCTGGGATCCTTTTGTTGCAGAATACTAATATTTTATATATTGTAGTAGTGTCGCATATTTTTTATTAGTTATTACAAAAGTAGATGTTACGTGCAGTATTGAATAAGGCGCGCATTTTGAACTCAATTTGAAGCATCGTTTTGCAGTAGACAATCCAAATTATTTCCGATAGTATATATGTGTAAAAAAAAGCAAGACATACATGATCGTGATGGTGTTGTTGCTTAAATTTATTTCTATATTTAATTTACTTTTAAAGTGCGGAACTAAATGTATGAGTATGCGCATTTGAACTTTCATTATTGTGTAAAAGATTTTCAAAACACATCTCTATTTGACTCATGAGGTAGTTCCTCTCTTTTTTTTTTTATTCTTTTACTGGTCCTCTTCCCATCTCTCTCCCTATTTTTCTTTTTCTCTTAGTTTTTTTTTTCACTTTTTAATTTCTTCATTTTTTCTATTTTTTACAAATTATATTTATTTTTTAAAATTAATTTTTTTTTAAATAAATATATACTCTAAAATGAAATTAGTGAACCCTAAAATTGAATTGAATTAATTTAATATTTTTATCATATGTCTCACCCAGTGCATTGTTCGAAACTAGCATGTGAGCTCATAGAGTTGGCTCGATACAAAATGAAGATGTAAAAAAACACATTAAAAAAAAAACAAAAAGAAAAAGAAAATGGGGGACTGTCAGGCGCTTCATAGGTAATGATACTCCACTTCATATGTAATGACACTTATATATCTCATGATTTTTTGTTTGAAATAAATATTTTAAAGAGTAAAACTTGGTAGAGATACCAAAATATATATATATATATATATATATATATATATATATATATATATATGTCATCTAAAAAATAATTAAATAGCAAAAAATTAACATTGCATACTTGATGATAATTGAATTCTAATACATCAACACATAATTAATGATACTTAATTTACTTCATACATAATGATACCTGATGTTTGGAGAATGAACAAACATATTCCAAAAAAAGAACATAAATGAATCAACTAAATTAAAAATCCGGCCACATTATGATTTATGTAGAAAATCATTCATTTATTTTCTTCTTAGCATGTGAAAATAATTCATATTTGATGATATTTCAATTCATATTAAGTGATATTTCGTCATATAATTAGTGATATTTTATTTCATATGTAATGATACGTGTGTGAACAGGCTCGTGGACCTGACTATTTTTGCAGATTTGGGCGGATTTAGATAATTTTTTCGGACGAATTTGGATCATATTTGATCCGTCTAACGGTTCTAACGCAAGAGACCGTTAGTCGTTCTCATACAATTTTTTTTATCTAAAATGAATTATTAATTACAAGATTTATTTGAATGACTAGTCAAACTGACTCGCAGTTTCAGTTTAGGATGGAAATACTTCTAGTTTAGATGGTAGAATTTCAGTCTATATGTGAACTAATATTTATTACTCAGTACAGATATTCAAATAAGTGTTTACTAATAAATAAAAAATAATTGCAGTTCATGAATGACTTAGTGGTAGAGTGAGGTTGCTTGGAGACCAAAGACAGTACTTGATCGATGTAGCATTTGTAATTGAAAGTAAGTTATTTGCATTTGTAATTGAAAGTAAGTTATTTTTCAATGTTTTTTTTAGTTGTGACTAGAAAAGGAAATAACTATATCCTCAAATGAAAATGATCAAAAGGAATAAGTATAGAAATAGTTACTTAGCATAAAATATAGAGATGCGTATATATCAATAAACATGACTCGTAATAAAATCACATGTACAAACTTTAAGGAAAACTCTTGCGGTGACTTTTCCTAAAAAAAAAAGAGAAGAAAAACTTGCAGAGACTGCAAAAAAATAAAATAAAACTCTCGCAATGTCTAAATTAATTTTGCAATTTCAAAGATTTTAGTAAAAACTAGAAAAAAGAAAAAGAAAATATTACTTGTACTTTCTAATAATTAAAAAAAAAATAAGTATATAATTGAGCATCATATAAGAACTTAGATACAAATCTCAATTCTCATAATGATATCAATCCATAGAAATTCTCAAGAAATTAATTACTTCAAACCCAAAATAGGATAACGTTTTGGTCGATTATTCAATAAAAGTTGGAAACAAGTAAACATGATTGAAAATTGTAAATGAAGAAACAGAGAGAGAATTAAATCTGACCTCTTTTAGCCAATTCAGAAGATGAAAATCCAGTTGAAGTGATGATAAGAGAGAGAAGCTGTCCCAATCCAAGTGCCAATAATGTCTTCTTCCTCAAAATCTTCTCCAAATTCTCCTTTACACCTCTCATTATTTTCTTGTTATATTCTCACTATTATTCTTATTCTCATTGTTGTTGTTAGCTGACAGAAACACCACCAACAACAATGATCGTAATGTTCTGTCACTCTCAAACGTTTTGTGTGAAAATACAAATTAATAATCTTTCCTCTAACCTAATAAATATTTTTTTTTCTATTTTTCCAACGAATCAATCTTAGAGTTCTAATACTTGAAAAGAGAGAGAAAGATAGATCACTCCGAACCTACAAAGCATCTCTTTGAAATAGTAAAGAATACAAACATATGTAGACATAAAATAAAATTAGAATATAATTTGAAAGAATTGTTGTATGGATATATCGGATGGTTGAAAGTGATTGCAAAGTTGACAATGTACAATGCTAGCCTTAGTGTTGTGTTAATCGGCAAACTGAAAAAGTCAAATAAATAAATAAAATGAAATAGAATAAAAGAGTGAACATAATGACGTATACCGCTTGAAATTTGAAAACGGAACCAAAGAATAATTCACCAATTATATTAGTTATGATTTCCTCAATATATGTTAAAATATTAAAGAGTACGAGAGTATAATATTACTCATTTCTTCTCTGCATGAAATTTTTATATATAGACATAAGAGTATTCTCTTGTCGACACTACTAAAAGTATACTTTAAAATCTAAAAAAAAAAAAACTTCGTTCAATAAGCACTCGCTGGATGAGATTTGAAACTCATTCCAAGTCTGAACTCCAGTGAGTTTAATTTAAAGCTCAAGTCCAAATTCAGTTGTAATCACACATACATATAATTTCTTAAAACTCAATGAAAATTTCGAGAATATTTGGAAAGTATCAATCTAAGCTTAATTAAATTGATCTACAAAGACAGCTCTAGTGCAAGTTTCAATCGATGACGACGATAAAGATTACAATGATGCCGTCACAACCGCTAATACCTTCGGACTTAGGCGGTAACATCAAATTTGAAATACTGAATCCACCCAGAAATGAAATATCAAAGTTACAGAATACAGAGAACAAAAACTCGGGTTAAATGAGCTTTATTAAAGAAAACCAAGACCGCCAAAAAAAGAAGTTAACCTTAAAAATACATATATATTGAAGATGTGTCTTCTGTAAAAAATGAATCAACTTATAATTGACCTATAAATCATCAATATACATTATGATTCTAACACTGTGGGTATAAGGTATAAGAGGAAGAGAAGAAAACATGAAGCAGTTGTCCCATATCTTCAAAGGTTGAATTCTCCAACAATGTAGTTTCAAACTCTTCCACGGAAGAATCGATGTGCCAGATAGAAAAATGACACTAACCATTCTTCTTCGATGTGATGAATTCCGCTTGCATTTTTTTTTCCCTAATATTGTTCTGTATCTTCCACATATAGTGTCAAAAATACCTGAAATGAAATTTAATGTTAAAAAAAATACTGAGTGTTGAAATAGCAGAATGAAGAGAGCTCAGAAAGTTATAGGTATTAATATAAACAAAATGGCATAGTAGAAATAAAAAAACCATAAAGCACTTGCTACTAATGAAACAAAAGTTTTTTTTAGTAGTATGTTATTTTATATTAACCTCCCACTTTTGCCCTTCAAATATCAAATTCCTCATGTTATGTACAGGCATGGATACTTTGGCCCAAATGAACTCATTTTATGGAAATTCTAGCACCCATAAGTTGCAAGAAGCTATATTTATCCGTCAGCAACCACAAGAGCCAGATGGGCACCTTTGACTCTATTAAAGACTGACTTCTGCTGGAGTCTCTACTCAGTTATATGCCACCTATAAATTCAGACCCCAAAATACCATGGAATTCTGGTAACATCATGATATAACAATTACTGCGCCAACTCTTGATATATCACAAATCCAGAAAATAGCTAAGAATAGAGCAGCTAGCATATCAAAGTAAATATACGTGCACACATCGAATTGGTCCTACACACATGACCTAAATACAAATTAAAGGATATAAACAAATAAAGTCTCGGCCACTTACTGAAGCAAAGCCACTTTAGGTGGGAAGAAGAGGTTGTCTTTCATCAGGTCCCACACGATGACTAGCCTGGAAATAGCAAATAGTAAATGAGGGTAACCATGTGTTTCAGAAGAAATAACATAATCATCTGCAGAATTATAACAGATTGTACCTCATCATTAGCTCCAGCAGCCATTTCTATCAAGGATGACTCCTTTAATCTGGAAGAATAGACATTGAGAAGATGCAGGGTGAGACTAAGATCTTCCTCCAGAATGAAAATTGGAGTCCAGAAAAAATGTTAAAATTAATAAGAAAGAAGCCTGAAAGCTATTTCAGCACGAAATAATGTAGATCCAATCAGCCAAAGAAATTTTAACAAGTAATAAAAATAGATAGATAAACGTTTACATTTTCAGGATATCAAAAGTGACTTGCTCCAATACATGCCAGAAATGTCTTACATGTGAGGACTTATTCATTAATATTAGGACTAAATATGTACCGGTACCCGATCCCTGCGTGGTGTCTTTTCCCACAGAAAGACCCCACCCCCATCATACACTAATAAACAAGGGGGAGAATGCAGTTCTTCACTACAGAAAACAGAAGTAAATAGAACATATCCAAATCCAAAATGGAAAGAAATGGCAGCATTCTCATAATGTACAGGGAAACTATCCATAATTTGTAAGTGCATCAGAATCAAACACATTGGAATATTTCATGGTGTTGTCCTGTTCTCACCCATCCAAGAAATTAGCCTCATAGAATTTACTAGGTCTAATAGCAGGAATTATAAAGTCATGAACTAAATCAAAGTGAGTCAACAGACTATAGTCAGATTTAGCTTTTAGGTAAGTCCATCCATATCCTGTACATATAATTGAAGCCTTAACGATAGCATTCAAGAGATGGGACTCAGAAGATGCAACCGCATTTTAGCAGGACAACCAGCAGAAGATTATATGTTTCATGTATGTGATTAATTTGGAAAGAAAAAAAATAAATACCTATGATCATCCTGCACATTCACTCTCTCAAGCATACCACTTTGCTGGTCATCCTTAGCTTTTGCAAGAGGCGAAAAGAACTAGACAAATAACAAACCAAGAGGTAAGTCCCAAGAAGTATACATGAAAAATAACAGAGACTTCCGTTAATTACGGTACCTGGTGCATTGAAATGAAAACTACTGAAATCCCCAACATAAAATTTATGGTCAATGTATGGCCAAACATGATAGCAGATGCTATGCCTGTAAATATTGTGGCTACAGTAGATGAATACTTCTTCAAAATCGTATCTGGTAACATATTGAAAAAGCCTTGGGTGAGCAATTATTATGAAACATTAACTATAAGTTATAGTTGGCGATGAAGAACTAAGATAGTAAAGCACATGCATTATTAGTCCACTAAAATATGTGAATCATCTCAAAAAATACTAAAATCGTCCTCTTACCAGCATATTTAAAGAAAAAGGAGGATAAAATTCCCTGTGCTGCATTGTTACATATTAAAAGCACGGTAGCTTTTGAATGTCCTTCCAATATATTAAAGCTGCTAGGACCTGAATCATTTAAGTTACATTATTAAATAGGAACACAATAAAATTTCACCATCTAAAGCAAGAACAGTCCTCCGATCTGCAATGCAATTGCACCCAAATAGAAGAAACACCTAGAAACCATGTCCTACACTTCCACAACAATACTAGTAATGTAAAAGCTTGCAGAAGGTAGAACTAATCTACAGGAGGAGAAATAACATTTTTGCACCAATACCTTTAAATATGGCAAATGCAAGAATTCCGAGAAAGTTGAATATAGCTCCATATCCATACAAAAATAAGTTCTGCAGATTAAATGACAGAGTATGCAAAGAAAAAGTGAGATCCTCTTTGTGGGAGACTTGCAATATCTTATGGAAAAGATTTGTAATCAGAAGTCGCAGGATAAATACTCTACAAATTCTTAAATTCAAACCATTTTCCATTGTATCAGTCATGAAATGAATCAACATTTACGTCATAATAAACTAAAAGAAATGTATTAACACCACATTTATCTTATTCCAAGGTTACTGCCACAAATATGTATCTCAGGCAAAAACCATCCTTAGAATTGTAATGACATGTACATGACTAAAAAATGTCTGGCTTATGGAAATGAAAAAATTTAGGCAGTAACCAATATCTTTAAAATGACCACAACTTGTTTGTCCCTTCTGCACTCACAGGGACGGGGATTTTTGAAGAGGGTTCACATACTTGACAAAAGGCAAGAATCAGGACAGATACTCTAAATGATACACTAAAAAAACTTAATTATGTTATCACCTGAAGATAAATGCTAGTGTCATACTGGCTTTTTAGAGCATATTCATTGAAGACTGATGCCATAGAAGGAACAGTAACCTGTGTCAAACGTTGGAAAGTGAGTTTTCATTGCAGAGAACAAATATACGAGAAAGCCTAAAGGGCAAACAGAGAAAGCAAATCATGTATGGGCATACATATCCAAGCACATGATGAATGTGATCATGAGTAGATGCCTTGAATCACTTACAAATATTGTAGTATACACATATGCAACAGTTGTGACTGGAAGAGCCAAAGCAGTGGTGTCGGGTAAGGATTTAAGTTGATTTATGCTGATACCAATCAGCAACAATGCAAGAGCCTCCCACTGCAATTTAACAACAAATCACTAGAGAGCATGGACATTATAATACATGTTGGTTTTACGGCTCATCTTGCAACTAATCGTCAAGCTCTTATTTAATTTACATCCCAAGAACTGGTGAACCTTCATCATCCATAAAAATTTTCAAACTCTACCACCTTAGCCTCTCAATCAATACAACTAACCTGAATTACTGAAAATCGGCGTTTCATCATGAACTTCAGAAGTACAGCAATGACCAAAACCTGTAAAGCAGTAAACATGAAAATAATGATAATAAAATGGACATACTAGATAAAATTAAATAAAACAAAAGTAGAGATATTTCAATTCCTGTTTGAATATAATGATAAGCTTTATCAGTCCTCGTATCAATAAAAGAGATTCTGATATGTTGGATGCCTTGCACAAAAGAAGAAGAAATATGCTCTGGAATTAAGTAGACCTGACTATCTATAATTGACACAACAGAAGCATAAAGCTGTAGGAGATTTGCTTAGCTGTAAGTTTTAAAAATACTACTTCCACTTAAACTTGTCCTGGCTCATACTGAAAAAACAAACATGCAATTGAGATGTTCTTTCTTGATGAGATCTATGAACTACCATAGCAGCTTGAGAAAAATTTGAGAGTGGACTCTCCTGCTTACAGAAACCATTAATCAAGAAAACAAATTAATCAAAAACAAACTTCTCAGGCATGAGAGTACAAAATAAATCATGCATAACATCTTCCAAGCCTTGTCATTCCACATTGTGTTGAAGGCAAATAAGATGAGCCACTAAATTCTACCACATCAAATATGGGTACAGGACATGGGTAGCTTCACTAGAAACATACCTTTAGATTGCTCAACATTTTCACTGTCGCAGGGTTGAAATATAGCTGGAAGAAAAGGTTTGAGGATAGAGAGTTATGAGTTATCCAATACATAGAGAAACAAGTAAGGAAATGTCGCTCAGTATTCAATTACAGAAACAGTGAGAGCACATCCAATAAAAAATAACCATAATTTGCTTACTGTTGGATACTGAGGGGCTTGCTTAAGTTTAATAGTTGTTAAAACAGCTATACACTACAATGGTTTCTCTTTATTTGGACAAAGGGATGACAGGATTCAACATATGCAATATTCAGGACATTAATAATTTATGCAAACAGAAAGTTGTTTAAAGTAGGATTTTCTTATTATTTTGTTGTTGTGGTTGCTGTATAGAAAGAATACAAGTTTACCTGCATAATGAACTTCAGGTAGTTATTTATAGCATAAAGAAGGGCTGGAACGGCAAGTAGCATATTGCTACGAGCAGCCTGCAAATAAAAAATAAGGTATATTAAAAAGAAATGCATTAAAATGAGTTTGAGGGCAATACCACAATACAAGTTGGGGGGGGAGGGGGGGATACTAAATATATTCTAATTTTACTGGTAAAATGCATATGATATAGATTGAAGTATCATTGAAGCTGGATTCTAAGGAGTTAGATCCATGTTTAAAAGCACCTGAACAAAAGTGGAGATTGAGAGAAGTGGCTTCTCACCAGCCTTCTGTCTCCTAGCCTGCAGGAGAGAGCCAACTCCATAATTATGACAGGGGAGAGATGGAGAATGGATTAGACAGTTATATACACCTCAGTAGCGGGTAGCCAGCAGTCTGCTAGCACATTAAAATTGTTTTTGGCTATGCTATAATGTTCCATCTTGTCATATATATATTAATGAAATACATACAAAGACCCACATGTGACCACAGAGAGAAAGATTAAAGTGCATAAGCTATATATTAGCTCATTACAATTTCTAATGAGATTTTGGTGAGAATTGGTGACAATACTCATGAGAGATTTATAAAGGAACAGCCTCCTTTCTAATGTACTCAATTTAAAATCTCCAAAATATCTTAGCCGACTTTAAGTATCATATGTATAAATTATAATTTAGTACTTTGCCATAAGGCCTCTCAAATTCCTATCAGGAATCTGAGTAGATGTACTGGAAATATAACAACTTAGGGTGATCCTAGTGATTCTTCACCAATATCATATGGATTAATGTAATTATTATGTTGAAACGCCATCAAATGCTTTTCATCCCTAATAACCTTACTGATAAAGTGCACCCTCCATAACTCTCCATTTTCATTTTTTTTTTCATGTGGCTTTTCACCTTTCTGCATTAGTCATATTGTCCAATAAAAGAATGAAACTCCTTTTCTCTTTAAATATTGCTTTAAAAAATATAGGAATACGAATAGTTTTCTTCATTCTAATGATTGAATGGATAGAAGTACCTGGAATATAAGCATTGCAATTGCGAATAGAACTTTTGCAATCTCCGTCAAAAAGTTGACACTAATGGGGCTAAACATGAAGCGTCCATCAACCTTTGACATAAAAACCAGAACAGGCTGGAAAAGACATATTAAACATTAGACAAGGTTTAGTATACTTATAAGACCAGAGATATTGATAAGCATTCACACTGTAGTTTTTTTTTTTTAAGAAACTAAGTTTATTAGGAAAACAAAAATAGAAAGTACAAAGGAATGAGAAATCCCCAAAGGTGAAATCAACCTAACTACCAATAAAACTCCAATCTCTTGCAATATTTAACACAAAAAAGGCCTTAAAATCTTGGTGATTTGAGGGCACGGGCCACCAAGCAACTTTAAACTTAACTATATCCCGCACCTCCTCTAAAGAATACTCTTTATCCTTAAAGATTATGTTCACTTCTTCATTCTGAAACAATTATTCCTATTTCTTTTGATTACAGGACTCTTTCTTTCCATTCTCATCAGTCACCAATAATGCACGGCCAATCATGTCACTATAACACAACAAAAACTAAAACACACCATTCCTTCTACTAAACGATTCAACTAAAGCATGGCATTAACATTGCCAACAGTAAAACACTATCATCCTCACTAGCATAAAGTCAATAGGATAAAAGCATCAAAAGCATACCTGTAAACCAACTAGGACACAATCACCGCCAACCAACAAGAAATTAAGCACCCGCTGCTTTGATGAAACCTTGATCCTATGCCGATCATAAGCTCGTGAAACGGCCTTAGTTGCTGGATTAACTATTTTGGAATGACAGACACTGCACTCTATCATCCCGTTCATCATCAGCCAACCCCCCAAGGCAGGCTACGAGAAATTCAACCTGGAAAACAAAACGTTAACACCAATCAGCAACCATTTCGATTAAAAGCACAATCAAACACCAAAAGCCTCCATCCATAATCCAGTACGTAACTATCACTTCAAACTCAAAGCACGCAATACAACACACGATTAAGATGCTCAAATGAAAAAAACACTTTTTTTGCCTGGAACAAACACTGACTGTAGTTCTTCTACATTACTACAGCTAAAACACAATTGATCCAGCTCAGATCATGATACCGATCAACGTACCCGTCGTAAGAGAATTAAATACCGGTTTCCGATTCGGCAACTAGATCTGAGAGAGGCTGCGCCGCCGCGATCTGAAATGCTGCTCCGACCACAGGGAATTAATAGCACATGAGACTGAATTCAATTCAATTCATTTTCCCTCCTTTTATACATGTGGAGACTGAAGGAGTAGTGAGAGAAAGTTGAAGAAATATGTATGAAAAAGGTTTTTGATTTCGGGATTTTGGAAATTTGGGCGATTTTGCTTTGGATCTAAGATGCAGTAGACCGCTAACCAACATTCGGTGAAAAAAATAGATAAATAAATATTTATCAGTTAAAAAAACGTAAATGAAATATGAAATCATACAGAATATTCCACGGGTTAATGTTTAGGAATTAGGAGGATAGATTTGAGAGATCGCCATTCATCATTAATTTTTTTATATACAATGAAATATTATATTGATGTATCGTGATTTGTGCATGGGAAGTTGTATTACTTTGGTGATTTTTTTTTTTATTCTAAAAAAAATAAAATAGATATACGTCATTTTTTAGAGTTGAAATTACAATCAATTAAACCTCGTAGATAATAGGTTACAGGTAGATTTGCCAAATAAAAAAGAATAGATTATATAGCAAATTACAACTATTGCTTTATTTACTATAGCACATTCCATATTTCAATGTAATCTCACAAACTATTGTAATAAAGAAAATAATAGAATAGTAATATGCAAATTGCATTACATTTTAAGCGATTCGTGAAATTTGATGTATCCTTACAAATCTCCATAAGTATTAGAGGTATTCATTAGTCAGTTTCATATTATATTATTATGCGAATTTTGTAATTTGTTAATTTCATATTTTTTGTAATCTGTATCGATTGATTTCCTTAAATTAGATAGATAGTTAGATTATTATTGATAATTTATGTTACCCCCCATGTCATTTTTGAATTTTAAACAAGGGTTAAAAAAGTTATTGAAAAAGACAATTAAACAAATAAACTTGCTAATATGTCCATATTTAAATTTTTGATAATAAATTAATGCTTAATGTAAATATATTAAATAGAGGCATATAGGGTTGGGTTCCAGAAGGAACCACACCATAGGTGAGAACCGAGAACCAATCTCAGCCACAGATTGCTCTGATTTGGACGGCCAAGATCTGTTCCAAATTAAAAAAAAACGGTGGCATTATTGTAATATTTTCGAAGTTCACTGCCCCTGAAACTTAGAGAGGGTAAAATCGGAAATTTGAAACTATATGCATTTTGAAAATGTTTGCAGACAAAAGCTCTCTTCCCACCACAACTGCTCGAGCTTCCTCACGCGAATCCAGACAAAGAAATCTAAAAAAACCCGCAAAATCGTCGAATTCAACCGTTCAAGTCGTCTGAAGATTAAATTTTCGATCAAAAATCATGAACTCTCAAGGTAATACAACATTCAGTTTTATTTTTTCAAATTCTGTTGGATATTATTGTTTGCTATAAAAATTCATTTCGCAATATATAATGATGATTTAGTAATTTCTTTCGTGTTTTTTTAGCATAATAGTACTTCGCCGGAGACATACAAAACATAATCTTTACAAAAATCTGTTCTTTTTATTGCATGATAATTTATTGGTTTCATTTTTGTTCTATTGACGACGGAAAACTTGTATAAACATGTTAAAGCTAATAATGTTGGAAATGTATATGTGATTTACGTGTATATTTTTGAATTTAGGGTTTTAGCATTCTCCTATTTTAGCAGTATCATGACTTATTTTAGCACTCTCGTGATTTATTTTAGCGTTCATTTTTTAGCAGTCTAGTGATTTTATTTTAGCATGACACTTGTTTCAAACATCAGCATGAAACACTTTTATATGTTTTTGTTTAATTTTAGCATTCAGTTTCTGTTTCTTTAGCACTGAACTTTTATAGTTTAAATGTGATATTTTAGCAATCAGATTCTGTTCTTTAGCATTATAATTGATTTAGGGATTTCATATTTTGTTTCTTTTTTATAAAACTAACACCTTTTTTCCCCATTTCCTTCATTTTAGCACTCTAGTTTGCAGTTTTAGCACTGTGATGTCATATTTTAGCATTTAGTTTCTGTTTCTTTAGCATTGTAATTGATTTTGTTTCTTTTTCTGTAAAAATCACACTTTTGTCCATCTTCAATTCAACTAATTCTATTTTCTTTAGCATTGCAATTGATTTTAGGAGTTTCATATTTTGTTTCTTTTTTTCTAAACATAACACCTTTTGTCTATATGTGATTCAACTGCATATTTTCTTGATTTTAGCACTCTAGTTTACAGTTTTAGCACTATGATTTCATATTTTAGCATTTATATTCTGTTCTTTAGCATTGTTATTTATGTCTATCTGTGATTCAACTGTATATTTTCTTGATTTTAGCACTCTAGTTTACAGTTTTAGCACTGTGATTTCATATTTTAGCATTCATATTCTGTTCTTTAGTATTATTATTTATGTCTAGTTAACAGAATTATACATGAAAATTACAGGTGCTAAAAGAAGTGGAGAAGGTGAAACTAGCACACCACAAATAGTACAAACAACCCCAAACATTGATAGATATCCACTATTACAAGCAACAACATTGCCATCAATTCTATCACAGGCAGTTATGGAAATGAATAAAGCACAAGAGGAGGCAGTGAGACAACTGGGCTTTGGCAGCATTCTTCATTTGGATATAATCAAATTGCCACAAAAGATAACATACTGGCTGCTTGAAAACTTTGACCCAGTATCAAGAGAACTTCAACTGCAACATGGGAGAAGGTTGAGGATTGAGGTCTCTGATGTGTCTGTGATCTTTGATTTTCCCAGAGGACCACACAAGATACAAAAGAGTGTTAGAGGCCAGATATGCCAGGTCATGCAGAAGGATGACTTACTCACTAGCATACTCTCAGATACAACAGCAGGAGAATGGTTCAAGATGAACTTCATGATTCTGGTAATTACTTCGATGATCGAGAACTATGACGACGGACATATTTACAAAAACTTGATGGACTGCCTGCAAGATATTGACAACGTTAGTCAATATGACTGGTGTGACTATGTCTTGAGATCATTGGTGACCCACACTGTCAAGTGAAAGAGCAACAAAACCATGCCCTTCACAGGTCCCATTCTGTTTTTGTTGGTAAGTCATATTAATTATTTATTTTTTATTGTAGTTCTTGTATAATAAACAGGAAGTGTTTATAGTTTCTTGTATAAACACTGCAACCATTTATCTATATACATTACTAAAAAAAAATTGTCAACTTCAAACAGATGATGTACTTGGATAGAGTTGAAGTGTACTTCCGGGAGGTGTCGAGGTACATCCTAGCATTCCATGAATGGAAAGATACTTTGCTTGCTGATAGGGAGTTAACAGAGCTTGCTACTGGAAATTTCGGAGGTGGCTACCCTTGGTTGGCATACACAATGGCTGAGTTCATACAAGAAAACAGAGAGAGAGCTTGTCAGGTAGAAGAAGTTCGACAGAGAGAAGTCGAACAAGAACAGAATCCAACTGTGAATGAGCAAGACATCGCGTCAGCTAATAAGGTCATATGCCATCACTAATATATTTTTATGTTACTAATTTCTTTCTTTAGAATCATCACCAAATTCTATTTTTATAAATAACTATTTACTTATCTGATTTGAACAAAAAACATATCAGAATCAAAAAGAAAGTTTGGCAGAGGAGAGACATCAGCAAGAGAAAGGAAAGGGATTAGCTGTTGAGATCCCTGAGACAGAGAGATGCAGTTCAAACACTCCAGTAAGCATTTCAATAATTATATAATTTAGAATTCTTCATTCATTGTTTAGCATTGTCATCAAGTTTAGTAATAATGTTCAGAAGAAAATTTACAATATTATGAAATGATTGCTAAAATAGGCAATCAAAAGGCCCAGAGAAGAGGCATACAGTGAGATGCCCACAGAGACAGCTGAAACAACAAGAGTCAGCAAAAAAAAGGTGTTTACCACATAATATTAAATATATAATAACTTATATTGTTAACATGTTTTTAATTCCAATTAACATCTAAAAATACACAGAAGGCAGTGATACAAACAAGCACAGTCTCCACAAGGTCAAGGGCCATAATGAAGGAACCTGACCATTTTAGAAACCTTGTGGACACAAGAGAAACACTGACACCTTCTGACTGTGAGCTGCACTATTGGGCGATGGAAAACAAGAGTGATGATGAAAGGTACATTTATAATACATTACTATTAATATAAATAAAAATTATAAGTGCCATTTTGTTCTACCAGACTGCACTTTACACTAAAAAAAGAAATTTATACAAAATTAGGGAGGTTGTCTTATATACTGATGAGCGGACAGAGTTGAGGAGAGATGAGATGTTGAGTTTGAACAAAAACACATACATCAGTTCTGCTGTTATTGATGTATGGAGTAGCATATTAAACCATGCTCAAGCAAAGATTCCTGAACAAAAGACTCCAAGGAGATTTTTCTTAACAACCAACGTTTCCGTAAGTGAAGAATTTCATAGTTACTATTTTCTACTTAACTCACTTTATTCTCTTTT
Source organism: Perilla frutescens (assembly GCA_026008535.1). NCBI lineage: Eukaryota > Viridiplantae > Streptophyta > Magnoliopsida > Lamiales > Lamiaceae > Perilla > Perilla frutescens. The sequence continues at coordinate 15,167,219 of BRKX01000013.1, forward strand.
AAACAACACTGCACATTCATGTTCAAAATTCTGTATTTGTCTTTATAGAACTACACGGTTGTTGCGCCTTCAAAAGAATGGAATGACCAGAAGGTATCAAAGCTGTTTGTTGACAACATACAACATGAACTGAACACATATCCACATGTGGAAGTAGATAAGACGGACATGGTACGTATTCATTATTAAAATTGCAAAAAGTCATCATGATAGTAACTAAAATGTACACTATTTTGTTTGCAGTTTTTCTTTCCAATAATCCAATCAGAACACTTCTACATTATTGTCATTGATACAAGAAGAATGGTGGCTGAGATCATTGACAATTCAAATGCCATGGGAAGAGAGCATGACGACCCCCTATTGAAATATGAGCATATCCCTGCAAAACTGGTAAGAAAAATATATCTATTTATTGATTTTTTCACTACTGAAACAAATTAAAAAAAACACATTCAATTCAATAATAAAAATGAACTAACTTTAATCATAAATTTCAGATCAAGCTCTTCGTTTACTTCTTGAAGATGATTAGGCTTGAAAAACTATCAAAAGAAGTGTCTGAAAATATCAAGAGCATGAACCGTCTTCAAATGCCATGGAGAACTTCAACAAACAAGACTGATTGTGGGGTCTTTGTAATGCGTCATATGGAGACGTATATGGGGGATGCTGTGAGGAATTGGAGGAGTGGATTAAGAGCCAAAAATGAAATGCAGCTGAAATACTTAAGGATCAAGTATTGTGCTGCCATTCTTACTGCAGAATGCAACATCCATAGGCAGAGGAATGTCAGAGATTCAAGACTCTACTTCCGAGCATCTTCTAAAGACAACCCAATCAGTTTTGAAAAGCTTTACCTAGAAGATGATAATCAGTGAACAAATATTATATATGTAACAAATTCTCTAATGCTTTAGACAACTTTCATATTTCATATTTTTGGATTATGGAATGCTTATGAAATCTTCATTTTGTGAAATATGGATAGTTTTGTGAAAATATTTGTACTAATTTGCTTCCTTGGAATTTGCTGGGGCACATCATAATTTGCATATCTGAGGTCTAATTATAGGGCATTTTGAGAAGCTAATGCAATGCATGTATCATGTATGAAAGCTACTGCTACTCCTTATTTTAGTCAAGCATAGGATATTAGAAAATTTATGAAAAATTTTCGCATGCTAAAATTGTGAGTAACAGTGCTAAAAATAAAACTAGCAGAGCTAAAAATATATTGCCACATTAAACGCAAAATAAACAATCATTCTAATGCTAAGATAAATAATACTGAAGAAACAAAGTAAAAACCATATATGCTAAAGTAGAAACTAAAAGTGCTAAAATATAATATACTAGTGCTAAAATACAAAACACTTGTGCTAAAATATGAAACATCAGTGCTAAAGTATAAAATTATTTTTCTAACGCTAATACTAAATTTTATTCAATTAAAATACATTTTACCAAAAAAAATATTGCCATGTGGCAAAGATATGTTATTTAATTCAAATTTACGAGGATAATACAACCATAAAGGCTCCTTTTTCTCCAGTAAAAAAAATTCAAACGGCAACTCTTCAACTTCTCTCCATTATCTCCCAAAAAAAATTATTCCAAAAAAAAAATATGAATTGGTCACGAGACACAGAGGAATTCTTTATTGATCTTTTACATACTCGAGTTGGGATGGTGGATGTATCTGACAACTACGAGGTTGTAGATTCTCTGGATGATATTTCAGTGACAATGACGATGGTTCTTAATCAAAGAGTTAGATTGATACAACTCGTGCTGAAATTGAACGAATTAAAGGAGAAGATATGGAGTTTCCATCTTTTCATACGACACCCAGGAATCTATTACAACGAATACAAAAATATAGTCATAGCGAGAGACGAGTATTTTGAGCGACTGGGACAGAATGTAAGTATCATTTATTTTTCACATTTTAATTTTACTACCCTAACACAATTTTTTTTGTCGAATCTTATGACACTAGGAGAGTCCCAGGTGGAGGGACTTTAGGCTGCATGGAATGCCATACTTTGAAGAACTTCGTGATATCATGGACGGCGCCGGTGGTTTCGCCGCTGTGGATTTCGACTGGTTGGCTTCGTTTGTGGCTTGAGATCATGGAATGCCATACTTGTTCATTTTGCATTTCAGAAGGATTTTAGGGTTCTGTAATTATTGTAAAAAATTAAACTTGTTGCATAATTTTTTTGATAATTTAATCGTGTATTAATTATTATTAATTTCAGTGTTTTTTCATTTTGTTTGAAAATACAAGTGCTAAAATACAATGTGCCGGTGCTAAATAAGATACTTCCAGTGCTATTCCATAAATGAATAACATGAATGGTCCAATTTAAATATTAGTATATTTAAATTACAATAAGCCGGTAAAAAACAAAGGATATTCACACAAAAATTACAAAATCTCACATAATCTTAAACTAGGCTAAGTTAAAGCAGAAAATGAAACTTGCATATATCAAAGTTAAAAAATCCTTAATCCAACGTGAAGAACATAGCTTCATAAAAATGTCAAAACCTCATATAGAGAATAGATACATTATGTTGTGTTATTTGTATTATATTTATATTGTGTAATTTCATGAAATACTGGTTACATATCACGTATAAACTATAATACATCAATCATTTTATAAGGAAACACTTAAAATTTTTTTACAGATATGCCCTCAAGGTACGAAATATCAATCCTAAAGTAGAGCCCACCAGTGCTAAAATACAATGTATCAGTGCTAAATAAGAAACTTCCAGTGCTAAAATAATTAAGACCTAAGAATGGTAACTATTAGTCCAAAAATGGTTGTTTCTCAAGTGCTAAAATATGAAATATCAATGCTAAAGTAGAACCCACCAGTGCTAAACTAAACATAACCCTGCATAGTTCCATAAGTGCTAAAATACAATCTAGCAGTGCTAAATAAAAAACTTCCAGTGCTAAAATATGAAATATGAAAATACACTATCTTTTCCACAATAAAAATTAATATATAATTGAAAAAAATATAAAAAACTTTTTTTCCAAAAAAAAAAAACAAAAAAACTGATAATAAAAAAAAAGAAAATAATAATAATAATAATAACCCGCCATAACTTCTGCAAAAACATACACACACAAACACGCAAAAGTTTTTCGATTCAAAGACTTCAAACACAAAAACATAAACGATTAGGGTTTTATCAAAAATTTAATTCAAAAACTTCAACCACCAAAATCGTCAATATGGAAAAAACACAAAGCACAGAGCTCGTAACCCGGAAGAACCGAAGTGACTCTTCGAAAAAGAAGATAAAACCTGAAGACATGGCGATTGAAAAAGGTACGTAACACATTCTTCTTCTCGTTCATCATAAAAATAAATTATGTGTGTTTCATTTTGGTTCTAACAAAAAAAATATGCAGAAAGGAACAGTGCTAAAACCATGACGAAACCTCATATATGACGAAATAAACACTTACAAAATCTAAATATGTAAAAATGTTATCGTTTACTGATAATAATCACATGTATACGAAATCAAAAATTTTAGAAATGTATATGCATTTTGCACACTGTGTTGCATGTCATGATTTCGTTTTCAATGATCTGAAACAGTAACATCGTGAATGATTTATGTCTTAATGTGTAGCATCATTATATTAGAAAAATGAATTAGCATCAAGGAGATCAAACTCTAAGCATAAGACTTCTTATCTTTATAAACATATTTAATATATATGACAAAATTTTTCCATGCTCTGTTTTAGTTATAATGATAGTATAATATTATATAATCAAACCAATGCTAAAATAAGAAGTTACAGTGCTAAAAACCTACAATATTATCAAACAATGCTAAAATAAGACATTACATTGTTAACCAGTCAACTATATAACATACATGGTATATTTATAATGGTACTATAGTGTCATATCATGAATTAATTATGTGTTGACATGTAGCAAAACTTTATTACTATGAAGTTAATACTCATATATAGGTACAAGCAAAAAGACAAGGTCCACAGATGATATTAATATATCAATAACTAATGAGATCAGATCAAAGAGTAAACATGATGTCAATGCTCTCAAATCTCGGTCAAGAACATTAGCACTGACATTACTTGAAAGGATAAGATCTACACCAGACTCAGATGTTGAAGACACAAGTGCTTCTGAAACCAAGAGTGCAGCAGCAAAATCCAAGCAGGGAGATCTTCAAATGCTTAAAAGCAGAACAACACCGCGCATATTATATGATGCAATCAAAAATTTCACAGATGAGCAGAAGAGTGCTGTTGAATCACTTGGATTTGGGAGCATTCTGCATTTGAATATAAAGGAATTACCCCATGTACTTAGCTACTGGTTGGTAGATAACTTTGATCCCGAGAGTTGTGAGTTGATCCTGAAGAGAGATCGACGATTGCACGTAGATGAAACTGATGTATCATTGATCATGGGGTTTCCAAGTGGTCCTCTGCGTATAGAAAAGAAACCTAGAAGACAAAGCTGCAGTCAAACGAATAAATGGCAAGAGAAGTTTGATAAACATGAACACAGAATCTCTCCGGCACATGTTTCGGAAAAAATGCAGGAAGATAAAGCTGGTGGAAAATGGTTCAAGATACATTTTATGGTTCTGCTTACAAATAGCCTCATTGAATTAACGGGGAATGGATATGTACATCCACAGCTGGTACACATCTTTGATGATGTTGACAGAATACGTGAGTACAACTGGTGTGAGTACACTATAAGATGTCTGGTGCAGAAGACAATACTTTGGAGAAAGAAGAATGATAAATACTACAATGGACCAATCCTGTTCTTAATGGTTAGTTTAGCAATTAGCATACATTATTAAAATCAACTCTGAATTTCCATGCTCAAGCTAATGTGAATAACATTTACCCCCCCCCCCACAGATGTTTTATATGGACAGAGTAGTGTCCTATAACAGAAGAGTTCAACGATCAATTCCAGCATTCAAAGGCTGGACACACAAGCTTATGTGCAAGAGACAGCAGTCAGAATTGAAAGGAGGTGGTTTTGGAGGAGGCCATATCTATGGCCCGTATGAAGAAGAAGAGTCTGAAAGAAGGGTTGAGAACACCATTGTTTGTTTGGAAGCTGGTCCTCAAGAACATAAAGCTCCACTTGCTCTGGAGGTTGGTGTTGAGAGAAATCATGATGAACAACCAAAAAGTCCTGTTCCGGCATCGACATTAGATCTTGTGCAAGAATATGCTCAGAAGCTGATTGATGACTGCAAGAGAATGGCTGATGCAATGACTACATTGATGAAAACAGTACAAGATGTGCCACAACACATGATGGAGAACGTCTTCTTCAAGAAGTCATATGAAACAGCCCAGCAGCTTTTGGTAAAGAAACAGCCAAGTCCAATTTCACAGGCATCACACACTCAGACCCAGCCACAAGCAACGCCAGACGATGATGAGTTCTGGAGTGATCCAGCAAGAATATCAACAATTGAGGAGATTGAAAGAGCTCTGGCAAAGCGTGCAGAGCTTGAAAAGATATATGCTGATGAAGGCCCAACATTCAGTCTTGGGATAAGTGATGATGCATGGGCTGGGATAATGAAGGTTACACAGGAAATTTCTGAACAGAATATGGTGGTTGAGGAACCAAATCAAACTGACACATTTGATACTGAAATCCTGGAGAATGCAATGAGGCAGGTATGGAAAAAATATTTTTAATACTTTAGGACTCTCATTATTTATTTTAGCACTCCCCTGATTTAGTTTAGCACCCCATGATTCATTTTAGCACACTTATGGCTTTTTTTTAGCACTATAATGAATTATTTTAGCACTATCATTACTTACTTTAGCATTATTTTAGCATTCTCGTGCATTGTTTTAACACTGTCATAAACTTATTTTAGAAATACCTAATATACATAAAAACTCATTGCAGGCAGAGGCTGAATCTAAACTTAAAGAAATCAAAGCTACATGAGACTGATGCACCATCAAAGTCAAAAAATATTCTGGATAATGATGAGGTGTGATATAACTATGGAAAAAGTATTTTTAATATTTTACTACTCTCATTACTTATTTTAGCACTATCATTACTTACTTTAGCACTATCATGGATTATTTTAGAATTCTCATGCATTGTTTTAATACTGTCATAACTTATTTTAGAAATACATAATATACATAAAAATTGATCGCAGGTAGAGATTGAAAATCTAAACTCAAATACATCAAAGCCAGATGAGACTGATGCAGCATCAAAGTCAACAAATGTTCTGGATAATGCTGAGGTGTGATATAGCTATTGAAGTAACATTCAACATCTTTATTACACTTTTACAAAAAGGTCTAATAAATATTTATTTCAAAACACATGATACAGGCTCAAGCTACCCGAATGGAGACAAGAACTAAACAGCAGAAAAAGCCATCTGAGAAGCTGATGTCACCATACAGGGTCAGAACTGTTGATATCAAGGAACAACTTGACAAGCAACAACATGAGATATTTTACTGGGTGGTGCAGAATGATACAGAAAGCAGGTATGTGACTCATGCTATGCAAAAATACTTCATAAAAAGATCATATTGTATACTGGTATATGACAGCCTTTTTATTTATATTGAATTACCAGTGAACAAATCTTGTATGATGACAAGCGAGTCTCCATTACACGGGAAGATATGACTACCATGGCTCCATTTGAATACATCAGTGCCTCTGTTCTGGATGTTTGGAGCACCATCCTCAATGAAAATGAGAAAATGCGAGACCCAAACTCTAAACTAAGATTCTTCTTCAGTACACAGCCTTGCGTAAGTGTCTACTTAAGAAGAAATCCATATATAGTGCTTAAACTGCAGTCAATATAATTAAAAAAATGTTCTTCTTGCAGAGCTTCACTGTGGTTGATGCACCATCTTCATGGGATTCTTCCAAAAGATGCGCATCTTTTGTTGACAAAATAGCATATGAGCTCAAGTGCTGCCCATCGGTATCTTTGAGTGATGTTGAACTGGTATTACTGCTATGATGTTTGTTTAGCATTGTGAAATTTTATATTAGCAATACATATCTATATCAATTAAATAATTTTTTTTTAACAATCCATATCAACTCTATGTGCAGTTTTTCTTCCCTATCTGCCATTCAGATCACTTCTTCTTTATCTCCATTGATTTGATTAACTTCAATGTTGAGATTATTGATAACTGAAGTGCAGCGGATAGTGAAAAGGATGGAATCAAAATCAAGTACAGCAACATTCCAGAAACCCTGGTAATATATGAGTTTGTCACAAATTATTTTTCATCTCTATCTGTAGCAATTAAAAAAACTAATTTTTAAAAATACATGCAGGTGAACTTTTTTGCTAACTTCCTCACAACTGCTGGACTTGAAATCAAATCAAATGGATTGAAGGAAAAATATCAGATTACCAGGATGAAGATGACATGGAGGGATACAAAGAACAAGTATGATTGTGGCGTCTATGTCATGAGGCACATGGAGACATACAGAGGTGGTGGTTTGAAAACCTGGAGGAGTGGTCTGAAGAAATCCAATGACAGGCAGTTGAAATTTTTAAGAGCAAAATACTGTGCTGCAATAATAAATGCAGACAGTAACACACTGAAGGATCAACATCTGAAAGCTGCAAATCTATTCTACAGAAAATCATGTACCCAGGGGGAAATTGTGGTAGACCCCACAAAAATGAGAAAATTAAAATAACTTCTTGGATAATGATTTGAAAATCTGTATTTACATATGATACATTTTTTATCTTTTGATAGTATATAGTATTGGTGGATGAATATTTTGTACTAACTGACACAATTTCTTATTCTTGTGAATACTTTAATATTCACAAAGTATAAAAGTGTTAATATAAATGAATAGTTCAGAAGTTTAGCACTTGCGTATGATTTTTTAGCACTTGCCATTTCTTTTATAGCACTAGAATTTGCATTCTACATTTGGAATTCTACTTTAGCACTAAAAGTTTTTATTTTAGCACCGATGTTTTATACTTTAGCACTACTATTTTCTGTTTTAGCAATTACAGTTCTTTTTTTAGCATTGCTATATAAAGACAGACTACCATCTTAAAAATATATATATATATTTTTAGACTCGTTTTTCTTCCATGTCTCTCTCTCTCTCTCTCTCTCTCTCTATATATATATATATATATAACAGTTTTGGACATTCTAGCAGTGTTTTAGCATTTACAGTTCTTTTTTTAGCATTGTTATATAAAGACAGACTACCATCTCTAATAAATGTAATAGTTCAGTAGTTTTAGCACTTGCATATGATTTTTTTAGCACTTGCCATTTATTTTTTAGCACTAGTATTTGAATCCTAGATTTCAAATTCTACTTTAGCACTGAACGTTTGAATTTTAGCACTGATGATTTGTTCTTTAGCACTTAAGTTTCCTTGTTTAGCATTAATGTTACACACCTGCTAGAAATATTAAAACCTTTATTAGCAATTCAAAAAATGAAACAACATCTATACCTATTTTGCATTTATATTTCAAAATATTAAAATCTGAAATATAAATGAATAGTTCAGAAGTTTTCTTTTGATAGTATATAGTATAAGTGGATGAATATTTTGTGTTTTGATAGTATATAGTATAAGTGGATGAACATTTTCTTTTGTAGCACTAGTTGCAAATCATTTCAAATTCTGAGTTTCAGTTATTTTAGCACTTACAAATCCTTTTTTAGCACTTTCCATCCCTTTTTTAGCACTAGTATTTGATTTTAGATTTGAAATTCTACTTTAGCACTAATGGTTCATACTTTAGCACTTACGTTTCCTCGTTTAGCACTGTAATGTGTATCTCACATTTCTCCGGACATATATATTCAAAAAGTTGAAATGATGGATCTAAACTATTTGTGGTAAAAAAATACAAACAATAATAAAAAAATAAAAAGAAGTTTGAATAGTTTTGGATCTAAACTCTATGAAATATATGGCACAATGACTTGTAAGGAAAACAAAGGAAAATATTGTGTACATCCTGATATTTTGGGTATAATAATAATTATTATTACGTGAAGTCTTTAAAAGGTAGGGAATATATTCCATTTAGTATGCATTTATTTGTCCATATGCGCGATCTTATATCGGCAGTTACTCCATTGAAGCTCAAATTAAAGCTCTAATTCGCTCCCAACAATTTCATCCCTTTCTCAAGTTCACCCACAAATGGCGCCACCTCAAGAAGCATATTTCTACGACTCACAGTGGACGGAGAGGCTTGAAGCCCGTGTGGTGAACGAGCTACTCCAACAAAAGGAGGCCGGAGTGTGGGTGGTCGGCTTCGAGGACAATAACACGGCCATTTCCAATGTTCGTACGATCGTCAATGAAGAATTCTCTAAAGAATATGGTATCGAGTGGTACACGGCGCATGTCGAAATGCTCGCGACGCGATATGAGACTTTGAAGCTTTTGTGGGACTACACTCCGACCGAGTTTCATTGGAGTCGCAAGAACAACAAGTTCTATGCGCCGGAAGATACATGGATACGTTTTGAAGAGGTTCACTACCTATAATGATTTTGCTCTCCAGTTAATCGCAAAGAGGTTAAATATCACAATAATTTCTCGTTGACTATGCAGATGAATCTGTTGACGACCGTCTATCGAGACAACGGTGAGCCGCACTACCTGGCCTTGACGAACTTGTTTGAGACTGGCGAGACGCCCATCATTCCCGACGATGACCTCAATCCTTTTCAGGCAAGCGAGAGCGACACTGATTGAAGTGATGTATTTGAATTAAATGTGTATGTTCTTGCGATGGTATTTGATTTTAGATTTGAAATTCTACTTTAGCACTAATGGTTCATACTTTAGCACTTGCGTTTCCTCGTTTAGCACTGTAATGTGTATCTCACATTTCTCCGGACATATATATTCAAAAGTTGAAATGATGGATCTAAACTATTTGTGGCAAAAAAATACAAACAATAATAAAAAAAATAAAAAGAAGTTTGAATAGTTTTGGATCTAAACTCTATGAAATATATGGCACAATGACTTGTAAGGAAAACAAAGGAAAATATTGTGTACATCCTGATATTTTGGAATCTAAAATTTAAAAAGCATTAAATGTTTTAGCACTTACAAACCATTTTTTAGCACTTGACATTAAATTTTTAGCACTAGTATTTGAATCCTAGATTTCAAATTCTACTTTAGCACTGAAAGTTTGAATTTTAGCAGTGATGGTTTATTCTTTAGCACTTACGTTTCCTTGTTTAGCATTGATTTTACACACCTGCTAGAAATATTAAAACCTTTATTAGCACTTCAAAAAAATGAAACACAATCTATACCTATTTAGCATTACAAGAAAAGAATATTGCTATCATTAATAAAAAAATCAGTATAAAAAAAGTACAAAAAATAAAATAAAATGTATCTACTTCTTCCCACAATTCCTAGAATCATGGTTTGCTTTCTTGCCACACTTCTTGCATGTCCTTAAAGGTTTCTTTGCGCGTTCAACTCTCGCCTCTTCTTTTGATTTTATACGACTTGCACTGCCTTTTGTCTTCACAAGCTCAGGTGGATGCACCTCAACTTCACTAGGTGCACACAATCCATAAAAATGAGAAAATAATCTACTCTTCTTTGACATAGTATCGTCTTCAATATCACCAGATGAAAACCCCTGCCTTAACTCGCATAAACTTTGCAACAACAGAGACATCTTTGCAGTGTCACCTTCAGCAACAGAAAGACATGCATAAAACTCAGAAATTAATTGGTTTGTAACAATTTTGTTCTCCTCCAACAAAAAACACCGATCACCCAACAATGCGCCTGCTTCGTTAATGAGTGAAGACTTCATCCAACGAGACACAACGTATTTAGGAGGTATTGACTCCAATTTCAAATCTTTGAATAGAGTGAATATGTGGCAGCAGAGGATCCCATCCCTCACAAATTTCAAACAGCTGCATGTAGTGGAATCCTCAACCTTGTTGTGAACAACCTTATTTATAGCACCAAAACCATCCTTTACTTCTAGCATCACAATTGAATCGTTTTCTGAAATATTACAAACACGACAGACATAACATGCATCTTCAATCTCCTTCTGAACCTCGTAGAACTTATTCATAGTATAAATAGTGGCAGCATGTTTCTCAAATGTGAATGGAGTCTTCAACTGAGGAATTGACGACTTATCAACGCTGTCCAAGTAGGCATGTGCATGTCTCTAAGTATCAAGTGCGCTATCAAAGTTCATAAGAAACTCAACAAGGTTTGACTTTGATCTAAGAAACCTTGAATAAAAACTGTTCACACTCTCTGAAATTGAGGTAGTCCTGTACAGCCCACTCATCGGTAAATCCATAAAATATGCAGGCACCCAATCTTCACGAATATCATACAATGACTTGAACCAACTATTGTCTACCAATCCAAATTCAACCATAATTTCCTTCCATATCAACTCAAAATCTGTGTTGTTTATACAATTAGACCACACAATACTATTTACCCTCTTTCTGAATGTCTCGTTCTTTCTGATATGCGCAGGTAACTTATCTGGAACTTTAAACATAATATGCCACATACACAATCGATGTCTGGTATCGGGAAGTACCTGTCTTACAGCAACCTTCAATCCAAGATCCTGATCAGTGATTATTAGGCTAGGAGAACCACCCATACAGTCCTTGAATTTCTGAAGAACCCATGAATAAGATTCACCATCCTCACCCGACATTAAAGCAGCACCAAAGGTTACAAGCTTCCCGTGATTGTCCTTCCCGGTGAAGGGTGCAAAAATCATTGAATATCTGCAACAATATAAAAATTCACAAACTTGTGTTATTATCATGTCTTTCTCATTGTATATAAAAGATTACAAATGATAACACTATCATCTAACAAATATTCAAACATTAGGTAATAGTGCTAAAAAAGAAAATGTAAGTGCTAAAATACAAACTACAGGTGCTAAAATAGAAAGTGCTAAAATACAAACTACAGGTGCTAAAATAGGAAGTGCAAGTGCTAAATAGAAAATACCAGTGCTAAAAAAGAAAATGTCCATATGCTAATGAAACAGAAAAATTCACAAACTTGTGTTATTATCATGTCTTTATCATTGTATATAAAAGATTACAAATGATAACACTATCACCTAACAAATATTCAAACATTAGGTAATAGTGCTAAAAAAAAATGTAAGTGCTAAAATACAAACTACAGGTGCTAAAATAGGAAGTGCAAGTGCTAAATATAAAATACCAGTGCTAAAAAGAAAAATTCATCAGGTAACACTGCTAAAAAAGAAAATACAAGTGCTAAAATATAAACTACATGTGATAAAATAATAAGGCAAGTGCTAAATAGAAATATACCAGTGCTAAACCACCAGAATGCTAAAACTAATAGAACAACAAGTCTAAACAATATAGCACACTAACCTGTTAGTCCTATATGTTGCATCAAATGACACAACATCCCCGAATAGAGAAAAGTTCCTTCTTGATATAGGATCAGCCCAAAACACACACCTCAACTGATCATCCTTGTTCACTTCATAATCAAATGTGAAGGCAGAGCAGAGTTCATGCCTTTTGGACATTTTATCCAACATCATTTGCGCATCTACACCCACAACATACGCCTTGAGATCTCGACTGAAGTTTTTGAAATCAACTGCTGTACAGCCTATATTCGAATATCCACCAACAACTTCTTTATATAATCTAAATGTTGTCACAGGTCCAATGTTTATCCTTGCACAGTTTAAAATAAACATTTGATGTGAAGGATCTATATTCCTATTCAGATTCATAAACTCTCTATGTGTATCCGTAACAAGAGAATGCGTGTGTCTTTCTTCAAATAATCCAACACTGTAGCCATCACAACCAATATATTTCAAACCAATCCTAGCCATACAAAAATTCCTCTTCGACACACGACGTCTCTTTTTCTTTGAAGATTCACCAAAATCAACAGATGTGTTCTTAACTCCCTCACAGCTACAGAGAACATACTTCCAAATTATAGTACCATCTTTAGACCTCTTTGTAGTAGACAGACGAGTATCAAATCCACACGATGAGGCATACACCTTGTAAAATGTTATACCGTCATCTAAAGTAGGGAAATTCTTGCCCAATGCAGGCTTCAAAGATGGTTCACATTCAGGTGTGTAAAATTCAGAAACCACGGGTGAAATCTCCAAATTGGAAGAAGCACAATCTGCACATTTATAACATATTCTAAGATAATGATGTAAAAGTTCACAGTGCTGCTAAAGTAGCTTACAACAGTGCTAAAATAGTTTACAGTAGTGCTAAAATAGATAACAACAGTGCTAAAATATTTCACAGTAGTGCTAAAGTACGTGTTAAGTCAAGGACAATTATATTCACATATTATTCTCATAACAGCATACAAATAATAAGATCTTAATAAACAATATGACTTTATTCGTATAGCAAATGTCTGACCAAAATTTACTTTTTGCATGGCTAATAATTCATATTGTGATGCTAATAAATATATAGATATACAGAAAATTAAAACACAAAATATGCAGCATTAAAAACAGCTTAGTAAGGTTCATCAACCTAAAATCAGTGCTAATATACTTCACATTAGTGCTAAAATACGTTATAACAATGCTAAAGTAGTTCACAGTAGTGCTAAACAACATGTTAAGAAAATATTATTTATAATACTCATTTGTTATTCCAAATTCTGCATTCATCTCTATTAATAAGACTCTTATGATACTCAATCGTCTATTCAATGATAAAAACTAATTACACAATGCCAATAATTCATATTGTTCATATTTTGTGATGCTAATAACTCTACATATATATAGAGAACCAAAACACACAATACAAAGCCCTAAAAACACATGTTGATCGTCAAAAAATCAAAATAAGCTTTGTAAACCTTGTCAAACAAATGTATAACAAAATCGCAGCAAAAATTACGGAAATTTCTTTTTACCCGGCATCTTCGTCAAATAACGGTGAATAACACAAACTCCAGCAAAAAAACGCGTGACCACCGATTCAGGTGAATAAAATTCGAAGAGAATCGACTGAAATTTCGATTATATAAACACAAAGAAATTTGATATATACAAGGAAAGAGATTTGAATCGAAAAGGAATTACAGACCGAAATACATTCTTTCCAAATATAACAGAGTTAATAAATTACAAAAATGCCCTTGGTTCATTAAAAAATCGCTGATATTACAATAATGCCACCGCGATTTTTTTAAATTTGGGACAGATCTTGGCCGTCCAAATCAGAGCAATTTGTGGCTGAGATCGGTTCTCAGTTCTCACATGGATGTCTAGTTCTCACATGATCCTATCTCGAGGCATATATTAATAAATAAGTTAAATATATATAAAAACAAACATTTATATTGAGATATTCAAAGAAGGAAAATGAGCATATATGAATGGGATAAAGGGATTATATAAGTAATCCCACAATTTTAGTAACTCAACAATTAGATTAATCAACTTACCATTTATTGAAAAAAATTGACAATTCTTTAAAGTTGATGGACTAAAATTAAAATTTTAAAAAATAATATATTTTTTGTGAAAAATATCCCAATACTAGTCTATGTTGCCAGAGGAATGTCGAGCCGAGACAAGCATGTTGCATGAATATTTGAGGACGAGTCCCAAATATTCTGGCAACATAATTATCAGAGGACAACATCATATTGGTCTTGGGACATTTTTCAAAAAATATATATAATTCTTTTGAATTTATTTTTTTGGTCCATTAATGTTAAAAATTTGTAAAAATAACCCAAATGAGTGGAAGTGAGTTGAACCAACTTGTGAGCTACTCATGCTCGATTTGACGAAAACTAAAAATCAACTCGAGATTAGTCGAGCTTGAGTTTGAGCTATTTGAGTAGCTACCGAGCACAAGCTCGAGCTCAATCATACTAAGTTTGACACAACTCGTGAGCCTAATCAAGCTTGAAGGTAATTATAATTTTACGCTTAATCATTAATTATTTACATATAACTTAAATAATTAAATCATTTTTCATTTTAAATAAATAAATAAATATATTTTTTATTTAATATTAATACATGATCGAGCTGAGTTTGAACATGTCGAGTTTGCTCTCGAGTCGAGCTCGAACTAAAAAAAAGCTCGAGTTGAGTCGAACTTTAAGTTTTCTTATTGATCGAACTCAAGCTCGATAAGATTACTACTTGAATCGACTCGATTACATCCTTACCGTCAATTTATACTAGTTAATGAGTTACATTGAGATATGTTTTTTCATGTTCAATTTTATCAAGCAAAATGAAATTAACAAGGGATGATCAAGAAACATCTATGGATTTCCTAGAAGTAATTGAGCTAATAGAGAAACAAACTACATAATACATAAAATTATTCATTTTGAATCATAATTTTATCACAAAATAATCCATTAATTATACTTCACCTTAATGATATATATGTAGAACGTGTTATGTTTTGCAGCGCAGTATGTGATGGATACAAGATCTTGCTTCTTCAGCGAGATGCTTATGGATATAGTAGCATCCCTTATTTGAAGCTTACAAATGGTCAAATGATCTACCGGTCTCAGCCTACGGATAAGAACCGTATCATCTAATAACTCTATTAACTTGAGCTTAAAATGATCTTGGACGTTAGGAGAAAATCGTACAAACTTGAATCAATATTTGTTCTAGTCGAATTCCACCCAAATCAAGGTAAATGAATTTACAATGGGAAAAGTATTAAACTGTTGAGCTTAAAATACTTACCGGCCATCTACTGGCTGAGCTGAGCTCTTTCATATACCAACTTACCGGGCCTCTTGATTTGCTTTTTCATGAAATTTCTCCATTTGTCGGTTACTTTCCCAGCAAATATGTCTCTTCTGCATGTGGCCACTCGTGCTAAGGTAGATAGATTCTTTCACGTCGCGCACTAGAGAAAACATTATATAAGAAGCCATATATGCATATCCATCTATATTTCATTCATTTGAGAGAGAGAGAGAGAAACCATATATAGTTTACCCATCTGCAGATTTGTGTACATATGTATAATATTGCATCGAATTGGATGATGTTATGTGCAGAAATTGAGAATATAGAAATGAAATAGATAAATGACAATCACCCAAGGATATGTGGTCTTTTTTGAAAAACTTGCGCCTCTTGAAAGGAGTATGATTCGTTGAATATGTTAATTTATCTCTTGGATAACCCCTATTCACCCTAGGAGGCAACACTCAAAGAATACAAGCAGCTTCAGTAGACAACTCTCCACTATCAAGAGCGGCGTTGCTGCAACCATCACCGACCGTGTTGCAACTATCGTCCGTGTGTTTTTAAGACATATGAACTGGAGTCAAACTCATTACCACCGGACATCTCATGTTGATTGATGAAGATGTCAGCTACAAAATCATCGAACATGTGATTTGGAGGAGTGGCGTGATGCTTTAGGGTGGAGGAGAATGAACCCTCTAAGAAGGGGGAGACGTGAAGCTCTGGGGTGATCATAAGTGGATTTCTAAAGGAGTCGGTCCCAAAACCATTGGCCATGTCAATTGAAGGAGTGGTGAGATGCTCTAGAGTGGAGGAGATAGAACCCTTTGGGGGTGGAAAAGGACTTAAGGCTCTGAGGTAATCACAAGTGGAATTCTGATGGAGTTTGCCCCAAAACCACCGAATATGTCATTTTCAGGAGAGACGTGATGCGGCTTGTAAAGGGGGGGAAGGAAGCAGGATGGATGCTCTGGGGGTGATGCGGCTTGTAAAGGGGCCAAAAATTGAAGCTTGATCTGTCCACTTTTTCATATAATTCTTCGCCAACGATGCCTCATTCCATAGATCCATAAGAGATTTAAATGTCTCACATAAGTTTTGGTCGTCCGTCTCTTTGTTCATTACATATGGAATTTTCAGATCTTCCCAATCATCCAGTTCGGACTCCACCATATAATCTTCGAGCCTCTTGAACTATCCAATAACAAGATGTGGCTTATACATTACCACATTATTGTTGCAAAATAAGGGGACGAGAAAAGTCACAGAATTTAGGTGGTCCTCTACGCGAGGAGGTAATGCTAATGACGTATACGGTCTCTAGTTTATATCATATTTATTAAAAAACTCAAATAAGATTTTTTCAATCTATTACTTACCAGTGATCATGCGTCGCCAAAGATCTCCATCTTCGTTAACAAAGTTGTCGACAATGATTATACATTCATATACAAAATTGAAATTCACCGCTACCGCTATGTGTTGTTGCACTGAAATGAATAGTCAATTTTATTATTTTGTCTTATTTTCTAGCTGATTACATTTTCCCCTAGGGTTTTAGTTTTTTAGATTTTAGTTTTATCACGTGTGCTTCGCAAGTTTTGAATCAATGAGGCACTTAATTGTATGTGATGTCATGAGCATCAATGGTTATATTGACACTGATGAGTTTATATTGCTCTAAGAGGGAAAAAATGATTACGAATCGGTTTTGATTAGTTTTCATTTGTAACAATCGATCTGGACTCTCGATGAGAAATTTAGTAGATTAGAAAGTAACGAAAACTAAAATCACTTAAAAAGTAAACCATCTTTGTCTAATTTTGGCAATAATCAGAATTGACGAAAGAACAATTTCCTTGTTTCTTTTAACCCGAGACACATGTACGGAAATATGAAGTGGGAATGGTGAAAGTTTTCATATGCGTGTATAAAATGTGTGTATCAATGTGTGAAATAATCCAAAAAAATATAATTTAACGAAAGTTAACGTTCGTCCAGTTATGGATTATCAGAGGCACCATTTTGGTAACTTTTAAAAAAATGTTGGATAAATTTGGGCCCAATTTTTATTTCAGGATCAAATTGCACTTTTGGAAATATTTAAAGGATTAGATTGGATATTTTCCTTCTAGTTATTCATGATTAATTATGTTCAAGACCGTAAAAGATCTTCATTAAGTTTCTTAAACAATACGTATAATAATTTTATACGTATATTGACACTGATGAGTTTATATTGCTCTAAGAGGGAAAAAATGATTACGAATCGGTTTTGATTAGTTTTCATTTGTAACAATCGATCTGGACTCTCGATGAGAAATTTAGTAGATTAGAAAGTAACGAAAACTAAAATCACTTAAAAAGTAAACCATCTTTGTCTAATTTTGGCAATAATCAGAATTGACGAAAGAACAATTTCCTTGTTTCTTTTAACCCGAGACACATGTACGGAAATATGAAGTGGGAATGGTGAAAGTTTTCATATGCGTGTATAAAATGTGTGTATCAATGTGTGAAATAATCCAAAAAAATATTTAACGAAAGTTAACGTTCGTCCAGTTATGGATTATCAGAGGCACCATTTTGGTAACTTTTAAAAAAATGTTGGATAAATTTGGGCCCAATTTTTATTTCAGGATCAAATTGCACTTTTGGAAATATTTAAAGGATTAGATTGGATATTTTCCTTTTAGTTATTCATGATTAATTATGTTCAAGACCGTAAAAGATCTTCATTAAGTTTCTTAAACAATACGTATAATAATTTTGACTCAAGCTTATAGCATCAGAAATCTTATCATACAATTGAGTTGAAATGAAATTCACATTTTATTTCATTGATAGCTATGAGAAATTATATGGTAAAAAAAATATTCTTATATATTTTTACAAGAATAAAAAGTATAATAAAATACACAACTAATTAAATAGGGATATATACATTTCCACTAATTTAATAATGAAGAAATCAAATCCTAAAATTTCCTCCCTTGATGCAAAAGGATAACTCACGCCAACACTTCGCCTCAAGTTGGTGCATGAGGATCTCGAAGAGTTATGAATGCTTTTGCTACAAATTATTTTTGTCAGTATGTTAATTGGTCTTTAGATTTACAAACAAAAATTGAATTAGCTTAGCTTCAAGTTTTTGCTTAATGAAGTGATGATCAACTTCCACATGTTTGTAAGAGCGAATCATATTCATGCAACCACATTCTTTTTTTTTTTTTTGCTTCTTCATGTCACCAGGTTCCCTCCAACAAAATTGAAATGAGCCGAGGTGAATCTTATTTCGAAGATATTTCCTGCCCAATCAACATATGTGTAACCTTCCACTTGTAAATTAATTGTTTCGTGTGAACATAAGTCATGTTGAAGGAAAAGACTTCATATATCGAAAAATCCAAATCACTGCATTCATACGTTCTTCACTTGTACAATGCATAAATTGGCTCACTAAACTTATATCGTTGGCAAAGTAGAATTTTTTATGAGAGATACAAATAAGATTTTTGACAACTTGACATAAAAAAAAAACATAATTGGTGCCATAAAGTTTGAGATCGATTGATATGGTAATAATATTAGAGGTCTGGATCGGGATGCAGTTTGGCTCATTCATTTTTATAATTAATTCCATTAGAATGTATGATTTATCATAAGAGAATGGAATGCTAGTCATGAAATATGATGATATTGGTTGGTTAGAAAATTGAAAAGAGTATCGTTGGCTTTGATACCATGACAAGTTGTATGGTAAATAAATATTATTTCCTTCCAATTGCTATGTATTAAAAAAAATTACATATAATAGAACAAATAACTAACTAAATATGACTTATATACACATTACAACTAACCTAATAATAAATATATTAAATCCTGAAATTTTCTGATGATACTGAAGGACAACTCACGCCAACAAGCTTTATTAGCTAATATTGCAACTTTATTTTTTTTTTTTGTTGTATATAATTAAAAACATACATACAATTTCACCATTTGGGAAGGAAAAGTTTACTTGTACATGGAGGAAAATATGATAAAGTATATTTAATATCCAAACTTTTGTAATTGTAACTATAACAATAATACCCAACTTATATTTAATAATAATTTTACCCTAATACTTTATTTTTGTCACAATTCTACCCTTCGTATGTTTTTTCGATAACTGAAATGCCGAGTCACCGCTTGGAGAACACGTGGACAAGAAATCTTACTCGTTTCTCACATAAGATAATAAATCTTACTTGAAATTATCGTTGTTTTGTAAAATTGATGGACTTTTTGGGATTTAACATGGAGGTATGGCAGTTCGATTTTGTTGAATTTTCGAGACCACATCGTTTTGGCTTATGTGAAATATTCTTTTTCTTGTCAAAGTATTTTCCAATGTGATGACTGAGATTTAATTTGTCAGAAACTTGTGGAGTGTAAAATTGCGAAAAAATGAAACACTGGAGATAAAATTACTATTAATTATAGATTCATATATTATTGTTATAAGTTGTAAACGTTGGAGTATTAGGTATATGGCGCGTCATTTTTCACCAAACATAATCCAACACACAGTCGGTATGCCCACACTACACAGAACAGTGGTAAGCAAGATCGTCTCCCAAAGGACCGGCGAGAATTTTTCCAACGTTTCGGTCTGCAAAGTAACCCCGAATTCACTAACAAGTTTTTTATGATTTTAAAAAACGAAATTAATAACAAGTATCCAAAGAGTAGGTTTCTTTCAAAGATGTAAAAGCATTCTGGTTTCTAATTAATTCCACCCTAGCTTAACTATTCCGATCATTGACGCAATGTTAACTTCAATTCATGCATGCAAACTAGTTATAACCACCAAAGACACTTCTGACGTGATTTTATTTCTCTTTAATTTTTCGATAATTAGGAAGACACTTCACCAGTTATTTCCTTAATCGACCGACAACCGTAAGAGACACTCTATAGATTTAATGAGCCAACAACTTTAAAAACTAGAGAAACCCGATTCAAAACTAACAAACTCTGACTTAGGATTATCGAATTAAGGGTGTTTTTCCCTTGACTCTGAAGAGTCAATTTGCTACTAATTAAATCTAAACCACAATTACGGATGACCAATTTAATTGGCTACTAATTAATCTCGGACTACTAAATATTTTGAACTGCCTAGCAGAACCGAAACAATTAACGACAATAAAAATAGAGAATCGCAGTTGCATGCGTAGAATCAAAGTATAAAAACGAATTAGATCTCAAAGAATAAATAGGCGAGCGCTTCATTAATCGTCACCGGAATAAAAAAGTTTAGCTCGAATTCATAATTGAATTCGAACTACAAAAGTTGAATGATAAAATAAGAGAACGTTGTTGAAAGAGAAAAGAAACTGTAGAATAAAACTTAATCTCTGGAATGAATTGTTCGTCTCTATGCTCCTTCTCGGAGTATTTAAATACAACTAATAATAATGAACTAAAGTAGGCAACCCTAATCTAACTAGGAAAGCAATCAAATAAAGTCTAATAATAATAATAATAATAATAATAATAATAATAATAATAATAATAATAATAATAATAATAATAATAATCTAATACTAACAGTCCAAGCCCAAAAGCACTATGAAATCTAGTGCTCAGCCCAATTATCTCGCATAAGTCAGCCTCCAAAATGTTTCCTCTTGATGCACATCCAGTTGGTATGGGCATACTGCTCACTTTCTAGACTAACAAAACCTGTTTCAACCAACTTGGTTGTGAAACCTCCAAAACCATGCAAATTCCTTCATGTCTACACCAATCACCTGTAATCAACCACAAAATGCAATTCTCTCCACAAAACATGGTCATGGGCTATTAACACAAAAAAATGCACGAATAATATCCCAAAATATATAACAAATATTAGCCCAATCAGTATAATTTACCAAGAAAAAAAAATCAACGTTATTTGGAATTGTGGTATAAATTGAATTCCTAAAACATAAGAATGAGATTTTCAGACATTCACTTTCTTATTTTCAAGATAGCTTTCTTGTAATTTAAAATTGAAATTTGATTTCTCCTTTTTCCATGTCTAAGAGCATCACCAATGGAGGAGATATTGGTAGAAATGGTGAGGTGGATGGGTG
The DNA here is from genome assembly GCA_026008535.1 of Perilla frutescens. Classification (NCBI taxonomy): domain Eukaryota; kingdom Viridiplantae; phylum Streptophyta; class Magnoliopsida; order Lamiales; family Lamiaceae; genus Perilla; species Perilla frutescens. The sequence continues at coordinate 15,189,232 of BRKX01000013.1, forward strand.
AGACATGGTTGTGGGAGAAAGTAGGAGAGGAGATGGAAGTGCCTCCCAAAAGTGGGTTCCAGCCACGAATGATAGAAGCCAAGAGTTAGAACAACCGCAAGTGTACAGTGTAATTGTGTAGTGCCCCGTAAATTTATTTATTTATTTGCTTGCATTATTCAAAATTATTATCCGTAAATTTATTTATTCATTTTCTTGCGTAATTCAAAATTATTATTTTGGAGCATGATATTAATTGTTCAAGTCCTATAAGTCGAGTCTGAAGTAATAATTAACGTATGTGAAACATGATTTTTTTAATTGATGAATTACATTTATTGCATGATGGTAATTTTAAAGTGGTATTTCATTTATTTATAATAGTCCATAGAAAGCCCATAACATCTTATTAATTTGGCCCAAAGTCTATTTTTGTTCCAGTCCAACCCAAAAGCCCAACATATTTAGGGTTCTCTCATGTCCCTCATCCATGGCAAAAGGAAGGGTTGACTTGGAGAATTTATTACCAACTTTACTTCTCAATATTTTCATCTATAATATCAGAAATTTGGAAAGGATTATCTTGGAGATTTCTTTCACGTTCTTGTTGAAGCTTTGAACCTTAAATATTTTTAGTATAAATAGGGGACTACCTTTCATCAGTTAATCACACCAAAAAATATTCAGAAATCGTCTTCGAGTCTCTCTCTCTCCTTTTCGGATTTCCAAAGGTACTTCCTCTATTCTGTCATTTTTTTAGACTGTAAATATTTTTTTGCCATCTCTACAGATGGTGCTTGATATGAAAGTAGCAATGAAGAAGAAAGTGAAATGGGTGAACTAAAAATCTGTCACGCTTTTCTATGATTTATATATATATATATACTTATATCGCACACACATCACATGCATTGACTTCCGTGAATCTGTGTGTGTGTGTATATGTATATATATATATATATAGCTTTTACTCCTCTGACACCAGGGATGTCAATTTAGCCCGAAATCGATGGACCGGCCTGAAAAAAGTGAAAAAAAGGTGGGTTAGGGCCATGAATTTCTGGCCCGAAATTTTTTTTAACCGATTCGGCCTGAACCGAATAGGCCCGAAACCGAAACGGGTTGGCCCGAAACCGAATGGGTTGGCCCGATTGACATCCCTACCTATATTTTTTTAGACTTACTAGTTATTATAATTTATCATATTTTAATTTATTTAATTTATAATATTATAATAGTATTATTTCTTTTAATAAATGATAAATATTTTGAAGATGGAATCAAACTTGAAGTTGAAAGGGCTTCAAATATTGTTAAAGTAGAAGAAGATTATACTTCAAATTAGATGGAAGATTAAGCTATAAATAGATTTATGGTGTAGTTTAAAATGATTATTTTTGGAAGAACAAATTATGATTGAACATTATTGTGATTTTCATGTCATTTATTTTTGTTTTCTTTCATTTGATACAGTTTGATCTTAATTAAATTTTATTTGTCATGTTCTTTTCATTTTATCTTATTTTTCACGTATTAATTTATTTCAAGAATAAGAGATAATGATTATTTAGGAGAATTATCAAGATATAAAGAAAATTGCAAGAATGAGTACCGAGGGGGTCAATCCGCGAGAAGAAGACCTCAAGGATCACTTGATAGACAAATTTTTCCATCTAGCATGGGATGATTCGGCACCAGAGATGCAACTGCTGAAAATACAACACATTTGGAGGAAAATGGAACAAGCTAGGTGTGACATAAATCCAGCTGATGCAGTCAAGAAAGTTTATGAAATGATCACCCCCCTCATTCGGTTCCTCGTCTGGGAAGCCAAAGAGAACCTTACCATGGTGATACAGACAAGACGGGTGGTACACTACGTCATAGATTTCGAGGCCTTTATCAACCAAATCCTACAAGACTGGAAGGGTGAATTTTATTGTCGTGTACCAAGGGGAATCAGAGTGGCACAACATGAGCCATATGGGAGAGCAGATTTCACCAAAAGAATGAAAAGAGCCAGTAGCGTTTAAGTGATTTTAGTAGTTAATTATTTCCTTGGATTGTTTTGGATTGGGACCAATATTTGTTTCTTTCTGCAGTAGTTTTATGTCGTACTTTGTTTTCATTCTGTATTGAATGTTTCTTAAGGTAATAAGATATTTATTTTATTTTTCAATAATTAATATTATCGCTATCGTCAATAGAAAAATGCCTCCAAAAAGAAATATGAGGGTGACTTCAAGTGAGGAGACTGAGTCAAAGAACTATGGACCTAACAATGGAAATGACAATGGTGACAATATGGACAGGTTTACATAGAACTTCGTGAATACGCTTAGAAGCATATTACCTCAGCAGAACAACGGGGATCCACAACCCCATGGAGGCAACATCTTAACCCAATTCTGACAGTTGGGACCTCCGAAGCTGACAGGAGCTGGAGGACCATTAGCTGCCGATGAGTGGATATGAGAACTCGAGAGGATCTTCAACTATCTGGGCTGCCCTGATGCTTAGAAAGTCACATGTGCTGCTTTCCAATTCACAGAATATGCCAGCCACTGGTGGGAAGCTGTGACACTCAGTATGAGCGAGGAGCAACAAATGAACCTGATATGGATAACTTTCAAAGCCTTTCACAAGCAAAAGGAGAAGGAGTTGATGAACTTGGAGCAAGGCAACATGACTATCCTGGAGTACGAGCAAAAATTCAACCAACTGGTTCAATATGCTTCTCATCTAGTGGACACCGATGAAAAAAAGAAAGCATGACGTTTTAAAGATGGGTTGCGTGCGGAGATTGGAGCTCATATCTGTACTCTGAATCTCACCATCTTCTCTGAGATTGTGCAAAGAACTCGAGCAGTGTCTACCCGATTGAATCTTGATAATTTATGGTTGTGTAAATGTAAAAATAAATCATTATATACATATATACTAAAAAATATAGTTTACCTTACTGCGCCATAACTTAATACACACATTTCTTCTCTTGATTCTCTATCACCATAAAAAGTTCATCAACTTAAAAATTATGTCTTAAACATGAAAAGTCCACCAATCTAACGAGTGCGAGTAGCCAAATGGACTCAGAGGGTGGGATGAGTCATGAGGAAACCACTCTTTGTGGACAGACCACACGAAGGATGTTCAATGGCAAATGTGGACAGAAGAAATGTTATTTAAGAGAAGTGACATAAAATCTAGAATTGAATTGCATATTTTTATCATTATTCGATAATCAACAGTATTCGTTTTATATCCATTTAGTTATAATGATAATTGGGTGGGCTTAAAAAAAAGAAAAAAAAAACTTTGGTTGCAAATAGATTATTGCAATTTTATTGAAATTGCTAATTGTTAAAATTGTGGATAGACAATGATTTTGGTATAAAATGTTATTTTTGTTGTTATTTTATTAGTATTATTATTGTTGTTGTTGTTGTTCTAACACATGGTTCAACATGATTTCAGTATAATTTGTAAGTGTAACCTAATTTACAATAATTTATTGATTATCTATTTCAATGTTAAATAAATAATTATATTTTTTTATGCATGTCATATATTTTAAGGAATAAAATGTTAATGAATGACAATTATAAAATGTTATTTATAAAATCACATTGTTTGAAATAGTCCAAATATTTATAACGTGTATTTTCATTTAATTCTTAAAATTTCAACCTTTTTCTTTGTCCTAACTACGTGAAATTTATTTTTTTATCTAATAAATGAGCATATTGTTATTTTAATTCTAAAAAGGTGAAAACAACATATATATAATTCAAAGGATAATAATATCACACATCAAATAAATAAATAAATTTGTGCATCGCACAATACAAGTTTGAATAAAATCAGAAACTTAAGTATAAAATTTAGCTCTTTGAATTTACAATAGTTATAAATTTTAGACTTACGAAATATCATAATGTTATCTCTTGTAACGCCACGGTCCCGAAAAGAATAATAAATGAAGGACGAGGGTGTCACTTAAAAAGAATAGGATTTAGAATAATTATTAGTTAAATAAAATAATTGTTGGAAACAATAATAGGTTATATTCCCCAGAAATTTGGGCAGCATAACCTCTGTAACTAGAACAAGTCCCCGTTTTATAACGACTTATAAGAGTACAATTGGAACGGCACAGAAACCAACAAGTCCGTACATGGGCAGAACAAAGTGATAAATAGATACCAACAAGGAAAGACCCATTTATCTTAACTATTAATAAGATTAGTCACATCCAAAGGACAAAAGAAAAATAGCAGATAAGACCAATTCATAGGTCGACTGACAGTAAACAGATACCAACATGAAATCGGGTATGACCCTTCTAATAGGTCGAAGCCAATAAATGGATACTAGGTATGGCAAAAGAACGGGGTTTCCTTCCCTCACGACTTTATCAAATAAATAGTCATCATATATTAATAGCATATTAGACATGTTATCGTCAAGTATCATATATCAAAAGTCAAGACTAAATACTAGATATCAGAGTATTCAGCAGAAACATAGCGGAAGCAAATAATATAACCAGATAGAGCAGCAATTAGGAAGCTCAGACAACCCCATCAATAGCATATCACCGGCCTCAGCATCTCAACCTGAAAATATTTTGAAAAGAGTTGGGTGTGAGTACTAATGGACTCAGTGGGTAATTTTGAACTCAATTTGCAAATAAGAAATATCCAAAATAATACACGTCATATAGGAAGCAAAACACGAATGCCTTTCCCATATCTGCAAACCTTTGTCTTCTTCTTTGGGATCCCTTTTTGCTCAGTCTGTCGTCTACTGCACTACATAGCATGCCACTGGTAGAAAAATGGAGGGGTTACCTCGCTAATCTGAGGAGAGTATACCAGGGGTTACCTAGCATTGACCCTGAGTGTGCTAGGGGTCACCTAGCAGTGACTCCTTATAGTGACATTTGGTCACAGTGTATGTGCGGGGTTACCTCACAGTGACACCTATAGTGATAATCATCACAACTGCAAGGGTGTACAGTCCTGCCTGTTCAAAATTACTTGCACTATAAAAATTCAAGATTCTAGCACAAGCCTATCTTAGCTAAGTTTAACCTCGTCTCAATATATCTCATAAAACTTAGCAAGTTAAATCATAACTTGATCATGCTTATACAACTATTCCACAAGTATGCTCAAATACTAGTCACAATATCTCAATAATATTCCAGTAATATTCTAACAATATTCCAACAGTATCTCAATTCTATCATATTTCATAGCATAACAATATTCTATAATTCCTCCTATAACAGTGACGTTAAACAGGTAGAGCATAAAACATTTATTTGGATATTTCTAAGTTATCTATCATGCTTCTAAGAGTTATTACTCTTAAATTTTATTTATTCTTTGAAAATAAACCCACCTCGCTGACGAGCAGGTGGCGACATAAAAACTTCGGGAACATCATCTTCTCTCCTAGCAGGTTCTGCGGGTCCTACAAGGGTCGATCTTCGACTCAAAACGACTATTATATTTTTCAGAAATTAATCTACTATAATTGGAGCTATTATTAAATTTAATTCTTTTCAAAAATATATTATGCGACTCTAGAGACCTCGTGTACATTTAACGCAGAAGAGAATAAATTCTAAAATATTATTTTTTATTTATTGGAATAAAAAAATTTGACAGAGGTCACTTTCCATAACTTGCCATTTTACTCGATTTTTATCAAATTTGTACCACGACACTTTTTAACCGTTCGAAAATTTTGAAAATATTCAGGGACGATCCTATACATGCCAAGATTATAGTTTGAGAGTTTTAGAATTTTTCGATAACACATGCTTCCAGTACAAAAAATAACTGTTTAATTTAAATAATCGAGATTTCTCAAAACTCATCCAAAAATTACGAAATTCGACGGGCATATAGGAAATATTATTTCAAGCAACTTTCGTGTTCAAACTTTTTTTTAATTTGACGACCCGAAAGGGGTCAAAATGGAAAAAAATGTGATTGTTCGGCGTCATTTATATTTTATGTTTTTCGGTGATTTCACCAGTTTCCGGCCGTCGGATGGCAACGAGTTCAACATATGAAACGTAGAACACATTTAAATACACGACATATTAAAAATTGGACTAAAAAGGATGAAAAATGGACCGAGACGATAATTGCGCAACGTGACTGCAATATCTTCATTTTCCGGCGACTGGTGCAGCTCCGGCGGCGGCAGGTTGGTGGTGGTGGTGGCTGCAGCTCCAGACCTCCCCCTCTCTCCCCCTCTTGGTCTCTATTCTCTCTCTTGTCTATCTCTCTCTCTCTCTTGGCTCTCACTTCTCTCTCTCTACTCTTTCTTCTTTCTTTCTTTTTCTTTTTGAATTCAATCTCTCTCTCTCTCTCTCTCCTATAATATCTATTGTTCTTCTTTTTGTTTCTTTCTCACGACACTTTGCCATTTGAACAAATGGGGATGCTTTGGATCCAAAAGGGGGGGATATATAAATATTTGTTAGGATATTTTTAAGATTTTGGAATATAATATTATGGATACAAAATACTGATAAAATACTTTTTGGACTCTATTAAAAATTGCTTTATTTCACCGGGAGTTAAATTGATCTCGCATCGAAAATCTAAAAATACCGGAAGGTTCATTGGGTTATTTCCTATTGAGTCAATTCAAAACGGTATGCCGAAAATATTATTTGATAATCGAACGAGAAAAGATTCCTTTTTAAATTAATAAAAAGATTACTATTTATTTTACCAAAAATATTGTTGGGATTTCGTTTGGTCTCTGATTGAAAATTCGAGAACACCGGCGGGTTTCTTGGTTCTTTTCCTATTGAAAAACTCTGACGAGTCAAGTCTCGAGGCGTCGCAAATATTCCCGATTAAATTAAAAATTACTATTCACGTCATCTCCGACTGTTGGGACTTTGATTGACCTCGAATTAAAATTTTAAAAGTACCATTGAAATTCTCAGGTCGTTCTATTTCCACAAAAATCATTATTGACCACGTGTCAAAAATATTAAACTATATATATATATATTTCAATTTAAATAACATCCAAAGTCGCGTCTTTTATCCGTTTTACTTTATTTTAGTTCCAATAAATTTTTTGTTGTCTTCTAAATAAATTTAGAAAACTTTTAACTATAATTCGAAAATACGGGGTGTTACATCTCTACTAGGCAAAGGCGTGTTAGGTTCTCCAAGTCTTTAACATTTTGTATTTAAAAGTCGAGTTAAAGCTCTTCAAAGTAAATGTGGGGATTTTTCTAATTGATAAACATAATTTCATATATTTTCACTATATGTGACTCGTTATGTTTAATGTCATTTATGTTACGAAATGAGACTTGCAAAAATAATATATATATACATATATATACATATATTGAAATGTTATATGGTCAGGGGCTCAATAAGGGGTTCGGGATCAGAAAGGATCTTGGGTAAAAGTCTACCGTGCAAATATATTGAAATGTTATATGGTCAGGGATTCGGTAAGAGGTACGGGATTGAAAAGGGTCATTGGGATAAAAAGTTCATTGTGCAAATATGTTGAGTTAATGTATAGCTAGGGACTCGGAGAGGAGTTCGGGATCAGCAAGGATCATTGGGTTAAGCCATTGTGCTATACATTTGAAGTTAAATGTATTTATCATGATTGGTTGTGTGTTGCTTTAATATAGGTTATTACGTGTCCCTATGAGTACGTGTAAGCTCACCCCTTATTGTTTACCCATTTCTGATTAAGGAGCTTGGTGATGGCGGTGATGAAATGGATGATGTTTAAGTAAATATATTTAAAAATTTAAGTTAACATTTTATTTCTAAACTCTGTGTTATTAATTATGTAGTTGATGCATTACCTGTTTCGTACCTTTAAAATGTTTAGATTTTTGGACTCATTAAAATCACTTTCGTAGTATGTTATTCCAATTATTATGTTATTTTCTTCAAAAGAAATTTATTGATCAATTAGTATATCTTTCAAGAGTTTATTTCCATTTGAGGAAATTGTTTATTTATATTTCGTATTATTTTTAAAAGTTAAGTATTTTATAAAATTAGTTGCATTCTAGCTAGTTTATAAAAACTAGGGTGTTACACAATTAAATTGAATTCGTCGCTCATCACCAAAGGGCTTTTGTTGGGCGAGCTGAAATGCCCAATCCCAATCTTGAACACGAAGCTGAAAGGGTCTTGCCAATCGTTCGGGTGGTAGGAAAAAATTGGGTGTAACAACAGTTGGGTTGGGCTTTTAAATTATATTTAATTCATGTGTGTGTTATTAAAGAGAGTTAACGTAGTAACGAATGGATTATTTAGATACCTTTTAAAAAAATGAGGGATCGCTTTGGACCGAAATTTTATTTCGTGACCAAATGGAGATTTCGGATATTGTTAAATGACCAGATTGGACCTATTCCTTTTTTTTTTTTTTTAATTTAACATAACTATTGTCAACG